>CM068372.1:159916337-161307955 GCA_034769895.1 Magicicada septendecula | reverse complement strand
ATGC
Organism: Magicicada septendecula; assembly: GCA_034769895.1. Classification (NCBI taxonomy): domain Eukaryota; kingdom Metazoa; phylum Arthropoda; class Insecta; order Hemiptera; family Cicadidae; genus Magicicada; species Magicicada septendecula. The sequence goes on along the minus strand of CM068372.1, from coordinate 161,307,951 downwards.
TTTTTAATTTCGGCAAATATTCCCTCTTCTTGTTCTTCCATCCGCGTTAAATTGTTATCTAAATTACCCCACTCCTCGTCTGTCATTTCACCTACCACCCCTCTAAATTCACTTTCCCATTCATCCCACGCGAAACCAATATCATTACCTTGTACTTCACCCATATTCAAAATTTATTGATATAACCTCTTTATGAACTACAACCCCTCTATTGCTCAATAATTATACATATTAACTCTAAATACCCACTACATAAAATCATTATTATTACGTGGAAATAAACCCAACATTTATGCTACCAAAACTTAACCTAATTTTCACAACGTAATTATATACGATTATTTCACACAAATACGTCATTACCAAATCCTATTATCTGTGCTTTAAAATAGGTCTACCTCGTATAAAATTATATCAGGATCCTGGCAGGTTAGTCGCCAATTGTGAATAAACAAACTTACTCGAAATAAATAAATAAAAAAATACTGCCAGAAACTTACCTGCGATCTTTTTCACTTACCTACCTCTACCTTTTTAATTTTCAATCAGAAGCCCAGAGTCGCCACCAATATCTTTGAAGGACAGATATGGAAACCTTTACACTCTACCTTAATTAAAACGGGACCATTTTGCAATCTGACTTCCCCCCAATAATAATTCAGAAGAAATCCGGGAACGTTTAGACGAATCTTGCAGCACAGATATGAGGAAGTGGTAATGACGAAATAACTACGCTAGAACATTTTATATGATGGGACTAATAGATTTACTGTTCGACTTACGTTTTTTTAACAATTACATAAATTAGAAAAAAAAATACTATTAATCATTTCCGTGGTTGAATTACTACGTTAAATCTTACATAAATATACATACTTAGAAAAGCGGCCCAGTATTTCCATCCACACACTACATTCACATACATTTAAATAGTTCCTTTAATTAAGAGCGCTCTTTCGCATTAAATTATTTAACCAAATGGGTAGTCGCCTACTTAACTTCATCTCGTGCTTCACTTTGTACCGACTCGAATGTTTTGTCCGTTCGCTACTTTTACAATCCCGTTCTTTCACTCCACTCACGTCACTCTGAGATTTTAGTTTCACTGTTTGGTGGTATTTTATTGATGTTAACACTTTTACATCTGAAAAAGTTTATTTGGGACCACTGAGTCGAAGCGAGCATCCGGCCATGGCCGCGACGGTATCTCGACTAAGTTCTACATTGCGGGCGGACATTACTGCCTTGCCGGCGAACAAATTTCGTCGCCGCACACAGCCTTAGTTGTCAAAGTTTTTAGTGGCTGTACACCTGGCACATAGGATTTACGTGTGCTGTACGTTGACGGTATTCCGTGAGCACTGGTCAACGTCACCAAAGTAGGATGGGCTTAAGCTTTATTTCCTCCAGCATAGACCATGTGCTCGTAAAACTTTCGTCTCTAAGCCATTTTGAGTTTCACCAACTCGGCATCGTTCTGCGCACATGCTGGTATAGTGTGTCTGGGCGCAGGTGTTACACAAACGTAAAGTTCTTAGAATTGACGTCGGGCACATTCTTTTGCAAAGGTTTCACAACAGCTATTGCGTACTGTTCCTTGTTTCGCACAATGCTTTTATTCAAACGCGTGGCCGTATACACAGATGGAAAATGAATTTAATATATTTTATATTAATGAAACCAAATTTAATAAAATAAAAACCCCTCTTTTTTCGTCCCTTTACAATACCCCCCCCCCCCCAATGAGATATCTTCTGCCGAAACAGAAGAAATCTCATTGCTAAACCCCTAAGAGGACCGGTGAGGATATGGTGCCAACAACCCCCATTTGTTCTTATACATCATGGGTAAACAACCCCCCTGGCTCGGCGACCCTGGCCGCCTCTGAACAAGATCACTGGACTTCTCTATACGAGATCCCAACACCATAAAATCGAACAGACACGCACCACAGCGCACCTAACCTTCTATCATGCTACCCCAAAATCCAAATCCCTGGTCTTATATCATGCCAGATCCTCAACCGATATGTTCCCCCTTATCATGCACACTGGGCTGCCTTCAGCAGTTACTGGGCTCGTACACACTTATTGCTACATCCTAGAAAAATTGAAACATTCTTACCTTCAAAAATTTATTTAAGTTAAAAATCACACAGCTATTTTCTTTAAAATCAAAATAAAATCTTTTATCTGAAGTAATTAACTCTCTTCGTTATTATTGATAATTAGAAAACAAATAAATTGAACATTTATTAAAACATGAACTTCCTTATCCTAACATTGGATTAGACATATACCCTAAACAATACAATTCAATAAAAGAAATTATTAATACACACAAATAATAAGATAATCAAAATTCCAAAACATCAATTAGATGGCAGGCACAAAAATCAATTTTTTTTTTTTCAAAAAAATTTAATTTTATTAACATATATTTTTTCTCAATATTAAAATTATTTAAATTTATTTAAATTAATTAAGAAACAAAATTGGCATCACTTCATTGCCAAAACGGGTCTAGTATAGAACATCATCCATCAGCTGATCAAACTGGGTCAAGTCAAGAACCTTGACCTACATAAGTTACATCAGAAAATACATTGCACATCTTTAAATTTCTATCTTTAAACACAAAAACATAATAAAAATAAGACATTTAAAGTAACAGAATGTTATTATAATTAACAATAAAATTGATATTTAAATTAATCCATAATTACACAATTCTTTATCTAAATCTCTCTCATCATAACACCATCTCACACTTTCAACACCATTCCACACAGAGGGTACTAACTTATACAAAAAGGGACAACAACTCAAATCTTCCAATAACACGGGACTCTTGCCCTTCAACAACACTTGTGAACACCCTGGTTCATCACAAATAAGGGGAAAATTTACCCTCTGCCCTACATATTCATCTACTCTCTTTCTCCACTCCTTTTCTAATTCATCAACACTAATTACTACTCCGTTACAACTCATTACTATCTCTATCTCATCACTATCCAATACTTTATTCTCAACTATATCATTATTATTATTTAACATTATTTCATCATTATAATTACTTGTATTACTCCCACTTACCTCAGAATTGTAATCACCCTCATTATCTTCACTAGTCAACACTACCTCTCCCACTATTTTGTCACTGTTATTTATTAATTCATTATTAGATTTATCGTTATCACTCACCTGGTTAATTATTCCCTCACTATCATTAACAACATTATTATCACTTACCTGTTTTACTTCAACTTCTGAGTTCTCCTTTAATCGGTCTGTCTTTAGTTCCCGCAACCATTCATCCCACTTTTTGTCCATCTCGTCAAAACGTTTATTAAAAAGGTCATATATGTCATTTAATGTATACTCCTTTTCTTCCACCCCTACACTATCGTCAGGCCTGTTCACTGTCTTATTTTCTACCACTGTTACTTCAACTATCTTACCTTTATCGTTCGTCATCTTACCACCAATACTAATATCACTATGCTTTTTAATTTCGGCAAATATTCCCTCTTCTTGTTCTTCCATCCGCGTTAAATTGTTATCTAAATTACCCCACTCCTCGTCTGTCATTTCACCTACCACCCCTCTAAATTCACTTTCCCATTCATCCCACGCGAAACCAATATCATTACCTTGTACTTCACCCATATTCAAAATTTATTGATATAACCTCTTTATGAACTACAACCCCTCTATTGCTCAATAATTATACATATTAACTCTAAATACCCACTACATAAAATCATTATTATTACGTGGAAATAAACCCAACATTTATGCTACCAAAACTTAACCTAATTTTCACAACGTAATTATATACGATTATTTCACACAAATACGTCATTACCAAATCCTATTATCTGTGCTTTAAAATAGGTCTACCTCGTATAAAATTATATCAGGATCCTGGCAGGTTAGTCGCCAATTGTGAATAAACAAACTTACTCGAAATAAATAAATAAAAAAATACTGCCAGAAACTTACCTGCGATCTTTTTCACTTACCTACCTCTACCTTTTTAATTTTCAATCAGAAGCCCAGAGTCGCCACCAATATCTTTGAAGGACAGATATGGAAACCTTTACACTCTACCTTAATTAAAACGGGACCATTTTGCAATCTGACTTCCCCCCAATAATAATTCAGAAGAAATCCGGGAACGTTTAGACGAATCTTGCAGCACAGATATGAGGAAGTGGTAATGACGAAATAACTACGCTAGAACATTTTATATGATGGGACTAATAGATTTACTGTTCGACTTACGTTTTTTTAACAATTACATAAATTAGAAAAAAAAATACTATTAATCATTTCCGTGGTTGAATTACTACGTTAAATCTTACATAAATATACATACTTAGAAAAGCGGCCCAGTATTTCCATCCACACACTACATTCACATACATTTAAATAGTTCCTTTAATTAAGAGCGCTCTTTCGCATTAAATTATTTAACCAAATGGGTAGTCGCCTACTTAACTTCATCTCGTGCTTCACTTTGTACCGACTCGAATGTTTTGTCCGTTCGCTACTTTTACAATCCCGTTCTTTCACTCCACTCACGTCACTCTGAGATTTTAGTTTCACTGTTTGGTGGTATTTTATTGATGTTAACACTTTTACATCTGAAAAAGTTTATTTGGGACCACTGAGTCGAAGCGAGCATCCGGCCATGGCCGCGACGGTATCTCGACTAAGTTCTACATTGCGGGCGGACATTACTGCCTTGCCGGCGAACAAATTTCGTCGCCGCACACAGCCTTAGTTGTCAAAGTTTTTAGTGGCTGTACACCTGGCACATAGGATTTACGTGTGCTGTACGTTGACGGTATTCCGTGAGCACTGGTCAACGTCACCAAAGTAGGATGGCTTAAGCTTTATTTCCTCCAGCATAGACCATGTGCTCGTAAAACTTTCGTCTCTAAGCCATTTTGAGTTTCACCAACTCGGCATCGTTCTGCGCACATGCTGGTATAGTGTGTCTGGGCGCAGGTGTTACACAAACGTAAAGTTCTTAGAATTGACGTCGGGCACATTCTTTTGCAAAGGTTTCACAACAGCTATTGCGTACTGTTCCTTGTTTCGCACAATGCTTTTATTCAAACGCGTGGCCGTATACACAGATGGAAAATGAATTTAATATATTTTATATTAATGAAACCAAATTTAATAAAATAAAAACCCCTCTTTTTTCGTCCCTTTACAATACCCCCCCCCCTCAATGAGATATCTTCTGCCGAAACAGAAGAAATCTCATTGCTAAACCCCTAAGAGGACCGGTGAGGATATGGTGCCAACAACCCCCATTTGTTCTTATACATCATGGGTAAACAACCCCCCTGGCTCGGCGACCCTGGCCGCCTCTGAACAAGATCACTGGACTTCTCTATACGAGATCCCAACACCATAAAATCGAACAGACACGCACCACAGCGCACCTAACCTTCTATCATGCTACCCCAAAATCCAAATCCCTGGTCTTATATCATGCCAGATCCTCAACCGATATGTTCCCCCTTATCATGCACACTGGGCTGCCTTCAGCAGTTACTGGGCTCGTACACACTTATTGCTACATCCTAGAAAAATTGAAACATTCTTACCTTCAAAAATTTATTTAAGTTAAAAATCACACAGCTATTTTCTTTAAAATCAAAATAAAATCTTTTATCTGAAGTAATTAACTCTCTTCGTTATTATTGATAATTAGAAAACAAATAAATTGAACATTTATTAAAACATGAACTTCCTTATCCTAACATTGGATTAGACATATACCCTAAACAATACAATTCAATAAAAGACATTATTAATACACACAAATAATAAGATAATCAAAATTCCAAAACATCAATTAGATGGCAGGCACAAAAATCAATTTTTTTTTTTCAAAAAAATTTAATTTTATTAACATATATTTTTTCTCAATATTAAAATTATTTAAATTTATTTAAATTAATTAAGAAACAAAATTGGCATCACTTCATTGCCAAAACGGGTCTAGTATAGAACATCATCCATCAGCTGATCAAACTGGGTCAAGTCAAGAACCTTGACCTACATAAGTTACATCAGAAAATACATTGCACATCTTTAAATTTCTATCTTTAAACACAAAAACATAATAAAATAAGACATTTAAAGTAACAGAATGTTATTATAATTAACAATAAAATTGATATTTAAATTAATCCATAATTACACAATTCTTTATCTAAATCTCTCTCATCATAACACCATCTCACACTTTCAACACCATTCCACACAGAGGGTACTAACTTATACAAAAAGGGACAACAACTCAAATCTTCCAATAACACGGGACTCTTGCCCTTCAACAACACTTGTGAACACCCTGGTTCATCACAAATAAGGGGAAAATTTACCCTCTGCCCTACATATTCATCTACTCTCTTTCTCCACTCCTTTTCTAATTCATCAACACTAATTACTACTCCGTTACAACTCATTACTATCTCTATCTCATCACTATCCAATACTTTATTCTCAACTATATCATTATTATTATTTAACATTATTTCATCATTATAATTACTTGTATTACTCCCACTTACCTCAGAATTGTAATCACCCTCATTATCTTCACTAGTCAACACTACCTCTCCCACTATTTTGTCACTGTTATTTATTAATTCATTATTAGATTTATCGTTATCACTCACCTGGTTAATTATTCCCTCACTATCATTAACAACATTATTATCACTTACCTGTTTTACTTCAACTTCTGAGTTCTCCTTTAATCGGTCTGTCTTTAGTTCCCGCAACCATTCATCCCACTTTTTGTCCATCTCGTCAAAACGTTTATTAAAAAGGTCATATATGTCATTTAATGTATACTCCTTTTCTTCCACCCCTACACTATCGTCAGGCCTGTTCACTGTCTTATTTTCTACCACTGTTACTTCAACTATCTTACCTTTATCGTTCGTCATCTTACCACCAATACTAATATCACTATGCTTTTTAATTTCGGCAAATATTCCCTCTTCTTGTTCTTCCATCCGCGTTAAATTGTTATCTAAATTACCCCACTCCTCGTCTGTCATTTCACCTACCACCCCTCTAAATTCACTTTCCCATTCATCCCACGCGAAACCAATATCATTACCTTGTACTTCACCCATATTCAAAATTTATTGATATAACCTCTTTATGAACTACAACCCCTCTATTGCTCAATAATTATACATATTAACTCTAAATACCCACTACATAAAATCATTATTATTACGTGGAAATAAACCCAACATTTATGCTACCAAAACTTAACCTAATTTTCACAACGTAATTATATACGATTATTTCACACAAATACGTCATTACCAAATCCTATTATCTGTGCTTTAAAATAGGTCTACCTCGTATAAAATTATATCAGGATCCTGGCAGGTTAGTCGCCAATTGTGAATAAACAAACTTACTCGAAATAAATAAATAAAAAAATACTGCCAGAAACTTACCTGCGATCTTTTTCACTTACCTACCTCTACCTTTTTAATTTTCAATCAGAAGCCCAGAGTCGCCACCAATATCTTTGAAGGACAGATATGGAAACCTTTACACTCTACCTTAATTAAAACGGGACCATTTTGCAATCTGACTTCCCCCCAATAATAATTCAGAAGAAATCCGGGAACGTTTAGACGAATCTTGCAGCACAGATATGAGGAAGTGGTAATGACGAAATAACTACGCTAGAACATTTTATATGATGGGACTAATAGATTTACTGTTCGACTTACGTTTTTTTAACAATTACATAAATTAGAAAAAAAAATACTATTAATCATTTCCGTGGTTGAATTACTACGTTAAATCTTACATAAATATACATACTTAGAAAAGCGGCCCAGTATTTCCATCCACACACTACATTCACATACATTTAAATAGTTCCTTTAATTAAGAGCGCTCTTTCGCATTAAATTATTTAACCAAATGGGTAGTCGCCTACTTAACTTCATCTCGTGCTTCACTTTGTACCGACTCGAATGTTTTGTCCGTTCGCTACTTTTACAATCCCGTTCTTTCACTCCACTCACGTCACTCTGAGATTTTAGTTTCACTGTTTGGTGGTATTTTATTGATGTTAACACTTTTACATCTGAAAAAGTTTATTTGGGACCACTGAGTCGAAGCGAGCATCCGGCCATGGCCGCGACGGTATCTCGACTAAGTTCTACATTGCGGGCGGACATTACTGCCTTGCCGGCGAACAAATTTCGTCGCCGCACACAGCCTTAGTTGTCAAAGTTTTTAGTGGCTGTACACCTGGCACATAGGATTTACGTGTGCTGTACGTTGACGGTATTCCGTGAGCACTGGTCAACGTCACCAAAGTAGGATGGGCTTAAGCTTTATTTCCTCCAGCATAGACCATGTGCTCGTAAAACTTTCGTCTCTAAGCCATTTTGAGTTTCACCAACTCGGCATCGTTCTGCGCACATGCTGGTATAGTGTGTCTGGGCGCAGGTGTTACACAAACGTAAAGTTCTTAGAATTGACGTCGGGCACATTCTTTTGCAAAGGTTTCACAACAGCTATTGCGTACTGTTCCTTGTTTCGCACAATGCTTTTATTCAAACGCGTGGCCGTATACACAGATGGAAAATGAATTTAATATATTTTATATTAATGAAACCAAATTTAATAAAATAAAAACCCCTCTTTTTTCGTCCCTTTACAATACCCCCCCCCCCCCCAATGAGATATCTTCTGCCGAAACAGAAGAAATCTCATTGCTAAACCCCTAAGAGGACCGGTGAGGATATGGTGCCAACAACCCCCATTTGTTCTTATACATCATGGGTAAACAACCCCCCTGGCTCGGCGACCCTGGCCGCCTCTGAACAAGATCACTGGACTTCTCTATACGAGATCCCAACACCATAAAATCGAACAGACACGCACCACAGCGCACCTAACCTTCTATCATGCTACCCCAAAATCCAAATCCCTGGTCTTATATCATGCCAGATCCTCAACCGATATGTTCCCCCTTATCATGCACACTGGGCTGCCTTCAGCAGTTACTGGGCTCGTACACACTTATTGCTACATCCTAGAAAAATTGAAACATTCTTACCTTCAAAAATTTATTTAAGTTAAAAATCACACAGCTATTTTCTTTAAAATCAAAATAAAATCTTTTATCTGAAGTAATTAACTCTCTTCGTTATTATTGATAATTAGAAAACAAATAAATTGAACATTTATTAAAACATGAACTTCCTTATCCTAACATTGGATTAGACATATACCCTAAACAATACAATTCAATAAAAGAAATTATTAATACACACAAATAATAAGATAATCAAAATTCCAAAACATCAATTAGATGGCAGGCACAAAAATCAATTTTTTTTTTTTCAAAAAAATTTAATTTTATTAACATATATTTTTTCTCAATATTAAAATTATTTAAATTTATTTAAATTAATTAAGAAACAAAATTGGCATCACTTCATTGCCAAAACGGGTCTAGTATAGAACATCATCCATCAGCTGATCAAACTGGGTCAAGTCAAGAACCTTGACCTACATAAGTTACATCAGAAAATACATTGCACATCTTTAAATTTCTATCTTTAAACACAAAAACATAATAAAATAAGACATTTAAAGTAACAGAATGTTATTATAATTAACAATAAAATTGATATTTAAATTAATCCATAATTACACAATTCTTTATCTAAATCTCTCTCATCATAACACCATCTCACACTTTCAACACCATTCCACACAGAGGGTACTAACTTATACAAAAAGGGACAACAACTCAAATCTTCCAATAACACGGGACTCTTGCCCTTCAACAACACTTGTGAACACCCTGGTTCATCACAAATAAGGGGAAAATTTACCCTCTGCCCTACATATTCATCTACTCTCTTTCTCCACTCCTTTTCTAATTCATCAACACTAATTACTACTCCGTTACAACTCATTACTATCTCTATCTCATCACTATCCAATACTTTATTCTCAACTATATCATTATTATTATTTAACATTATTTCATCATTATAATTACTTGTATTACTCCCACTTACCTCAGAATTGTAATCACCCTCATTATCTTCACTAGTCAACACTACCTCTCCCACTATTTTGTCACTGTTATTTATTAATTCATTATTAGATTTATCGTTATCACTCACCTGGTTAATTATTCCCTCACTATCATTAACAACATTATTATCACTTACCTGTTTTACTTCAACTTCTGAGTTCTCCTTTAATCGGTCTGTCTTTAGTTCCCGCAACCATTCATCCCACTTTTTGTCCATCTCGTCAAAACGTTTATTAAAAAGGTCATATATGTCATTTAATGTATACTCCTTTTCTTCCACCCCTACACTATCGTCAGGCCTGTTCACTGTCTTATTTTCTACCACTGTTACTTCAACTATCTTACCTTTATCGTTCGTCATCTTACCACCAATACTAATATCACTATGCTTTTTAATTTCGGCAAATATTCCCTCTTCTTGTTCTTCCATCCGCGTTAAATTGTTATCTAAATTACCCCACTCCTCGTCTGTCATTTCACCTACCACCCCTCTAAATTCACTTTCCCATTCATCCCACGCGAAACCAATATCATTACCTTGTACTTCACCCATATTCAAAATTTATTGATATAACCTCTTTATGAACTACAACCCCTCTATTGCTCAATAATTATACATATTAACTCTAAATACCCACTACATAAAATCATTATTATTACGTGGAAATAAACCCAACATTTATGCTACCAAAACTTAACCTAATTTTCACAACGTAATTATATACGATTATTTCACACAAATACGTCATTACCAAATCCTATTATCTGTGCTTTAAAATAGGTCTACCTCGTATAAAATTATATCAGGATCCTGGCAGGTTAGTCGCCAATTGTGAATAAACAAACTTACTCGAAATAAATAAATAAAAAAATACTGCCAGAAACTTACCTGCGATCTTTTTCACTTACCTACCTCTACCTTTTTAATTTTCAATCAGAAGCCCAGAGTCGCCACCAATATCTTTGAAGGACAGATATGGAAACCTTTACACTCTACCTTAATTAAAACGGGACCATTTTGCAATCTGACTTCCCCCCAATAATAATTCAGAAGAAATCCGGGAACGTTTAGACGAATCTTGCAGCACAGATATGAGGAAGTGGTAATGACGAAATAACTACGCTAGAACATTTTATATGATGGGACTAATAGATTTACTGTTCGACTTACGTTTTTTTAACAATTACATAAATTAGAAAAAAAAATACTATTAATCATTTCCGTGGTTGAATTACTACGTTAAATCTTACATAAATATACATACTTAGAAAAGCGGCCCAGTATTTCCATCCACACACTACATTCACATACATTTAAATAGTTCCTTTAATTAAGAGCGCTCTTTCGCATTAAATTATTTAACCAAATGGGTAGTCGCCTACTTAACTTCATCTCGTGCTTCACTTTGTACCGACTCGAATGTTTTGTCCGTTCGCTACTTTTACAATCCCGTTCTTTCACTCCACTCACGTCACTCTGAGATTTTAGTTTCACTGTTTGGTGGTATTTTATTGATGTTAACACTTTTACATCTGAAAAAGTTTATTTGGGACCACTGAGTCGAAGCGAGCATCCGGCCATGGCCGCGACGGTATCTCGACTAAGTTCTACATTGCGGGCGGACATTACTGCCTTGCCGGCGAACAAATTTCGTCGCCGCACACAGCCTTAGTTGTCAAAGTTTTTAGTGGCTGTACACCTGGCACATAGGATTTACGTGTGCTGTACGTTGACGGTATTCCGTGAGCACTGGTCAACGTCACCAAAGTAGGATGGGCTTAAGCTTTATTTCCTCCAGCATAGACCATGTGCTCGTAAAACTTTCGTCTCTAAGCCATTTTGAGTTTCACCAACTCGGCATCGTTCTGCGCACATGCTGGTATAGTGTGTCTGGGCGCAGGTGTTACACAAACGTAAAGTTCTTAGAATTGACGTCGGGCACATTCTTTTGCAAAGGTTTCACAACAGCTATTGCGTACTGTTCCTTGTTTCGCACAATGCTTTTATTCAAACGCGTGGCCGTATACACAGATGGAAAATGAATTTAATATATTTTATATTAATGAAACCAAATTTAATAAAATAAAAACCCCTCTTTTTTCGTCCCTTTACAATACCCCCCCCCCCCCAATGAGATATCTTCTGCCGAAACAGAAGAAATCTCATTGCTAAACCCCTAAGAGGACCGGTGAGGATATGGTGCCAACAACCCCCATTTGTTCTTATACATCATGGGTAAACAACCCCCCTGGCTCGGCGACCCTGGCCGCCTCTGAACAAGATCACTGGACTTCTCTATACGAGATCCCAACACCATAAAATCGAACAGACACGCACCACAGCGCACCTAACCTTCTATCATGCTACCCCAAAATCCAAATCCCTGGTCTTATATCATGCCAGATCCTCAACCGATATGTTCCCCCTTATCATGCACACTGGGCTGCCTTCAGCAGTTACTGGGCTCGTACACACTTATTGCTACATCCTAGAAAAATTGAAACATTCTTACCTTCAAAAATTTATTTAAGTTAAAAATCACACAGCTATTTTCTTTAAAATCAAAATAAAATCTTTTATCTGAAGTAATTAACTCTCTTCGTTATTATTGATAATTAGAAAACAAATAAATTGAACATTTATTAAAACATGAACTTCCTTATCCTAACATTGGATTAGACATATACCCTAAACAATACAATTCAATAAAAGACATTATTAATACACACAAATAATAAGATAATCAAAATTCCAAAACATCAATTAGATGGCAGGCACAAAAATCAATTTTTTTTTTTTCAAAAAAATTTAATTTTATTAACATATATTTTTTCTCAATATTAAAATTATTTAAATTTATTTAAATTAATTAAGAAACAAAATTGGCATCACTTCATTGCCAAAACGGGTCTAGTATAGAACATCATCCATCAGCTGATCAAACTGGGTCAAGTCAAGAACCTTGACCTACATAAGTTACATCAGAAAATACATTGCACATCTTTAAATTTCTATCTTTAAACACAAAAACATAATAAAATAAGACATTTAAAGTAACAGAATGTTATTATAATTAACAATAAAATTGATATTTAAATTAATCCATAATTACACAATTCTTTATCTAAATCTCTCTCATCATAACACCATCTCACACTTTCAACACCATTCCACACAGAGGGTACTAACTTATACAAAAAGGGACAACAACTCAAATCTTCCAATAACACGGGACTCTTGCCCTTCAACAACACTTGTGAACACCCTGGTTCATCACAAATAAGGGGAAAATTTACCCTCTGCCCTACATATTCATCTACTCTCTTTCTCCACTCCTTTTCTAATTCATCAACACTAATTACTACTCCGTTACAACTCATTACTATCTCTATCTCATCACTATCCAATACTTTATTCTCAACTATATCATTATTATTATTTAACATTATTTCATCATTATAATTACTTGTATTACTCCCACTTACCTCAGAATTGTAATCACCCTCATTATCTTCACTAGTCAACACTACCTCTCCCACTATTTTGTCACTGTTATTTATTAATTCATTATTAGATTTATCGTTATCACTCACCTGGTTAATTATTCCCTCACTATCATTAACAACATTATTATCACTTACCTGTTTTACTTCAACTTCTGAGTTCTCCTTTAATCGGTCTGTCTTTAGTTCCCGCAACCATTCATCCCACTTTTTGTCCATCTCGTCAAAACGTTTATTAAAAAGGTCATATATGTCATTTAATGTATACTCCTTTTCTTCCACCCCTACACTATCGTCAGGCCTGTTCACTGTCTTATTTTCTACCACTGTTACTTCAACTATCTTACCTTTATCGTTCGTCATCTTACCACCAATACTAATATCACTATGCTTTTTAATTTCGGCAAATATTCCCTCTTCTTGTTCTTCCATCCGCGTTAAATTGTTATCTAAATTACCCCACTCCTCGTCTGTCATTTCACCTACCACCCCTCTAAATTCACTTTCCCATTCATCCCACGCGAAACCAATATCATTACCTTGTACTTCACCCATATTCAAAATTTATTGATATAACCTCTTTATGAACTACAACCCCTCTATTGCTCAATAATTATACATATTAACTCTAAATACCCACTACATAAAATCATTATTATTACGTGGAAATAAACCCAACATTTATGCTACCAAAACTTAACCTAATTTTCACAACGTAATTATATACGATTATTTCACACAAATACGTCATTACCAAATCCTATTATCTGTGCTTTAAAATAGGTCTACCTCGTATAAAATTATATCAGGATCCTGGCAGGTTAGTCGCCAATTGTGAATAAACAAACTTACTCGAAATAAATAAATAAAAAAATACTGCCAGAAACTTACCTGCGATCTTTTTCACTTACCTACCTCTACCTTTTTAATTTTCAATCAGAAGCCCAGAGTCGCCACCAATATCTTTGAAGGACAGATATGGAAACCTTTACACTCTACCTTAATTAAAACGGGACCATTTTGCAATCTGACTTCCCCCCAATAATAATTCAGAAGAAATCCGGGAACGTTTAGACGAATCTTGCAGCACAGATATGAGGAAGTGGTAATGACGAAATAACTACGCTAGAACATTTTATATGATGGGACTAATAGATTTACTGTTCGACTTACGTTTTTTTAACAATTACATAAATTAGAAAAAAAAATACTATTAATCATTTCCGTGGTTGAATTACTACGTTAAATCTTACATAAATATACATACTTAGAAAAGCGGCCCAGTATTTCCATCCACACACTACATTCACATACATTTAAATAGTTCCTTTAATTAAGAGCGCTCTTTCGCATTAAATTATTTAACCAAATGGGTAGTCGCCTACTTAACTTCATCTCGTGCTTCACTTTGTACCGACTCGAATGTTTTGTCCGTTCGCTACTTTTACAATCCCGTTCTTTCACTCCACTCACGTCACTCTGAGATTTTAGTTTCACTGTTTGGTGGTATTTTATTGATGTTAACACTTTTACATCTGAAAAAGTTTATTTGGGACCACTGAGTCGAAGCGAGCATCCGGCCATGGCCGCGACGGTATCTCGACTAAGTTCTACATTGCGGGCGGACATTACTGCCTTGCCGGCGAACAAATTTCGTCGCCGCACACAGCCTTAGTTGTCAAAGTTTTTAGTGGCTGTACACCTGGCACATAGGATTTACGTGTGCTGTACGTTGACGGTATTCCGTGAGCACTGGTCAACGTCACCAAAGTAGGATGGGCTTAAGCTTTATTTCCTCCAGCATAGACCATGTGCTCGTAAAACTTTCGTCTCTAAGCCATTTTGAGTTTCACCAACTCGGCATCGTTCTGCGCACATGCTGGTATAGTGTGTCTGGGCGCAGGTGTTACACAAACGTAAAGTTCTTAGAATTGACGTCGGGCACATTCTTTTGCAAAGGTTTCACAACAGCTATTGCGTACTGTTCCTTGTTTCGCACAATGCTTTTATTCAAACGCGTGGCCGTATACACAGATGGAAAATGAATTTAATATATTTTATATTAATGAAACCAAATTTAATAAAATAAAAACCCCTCTTTTTTCGTCCCTTTACAATACCCCCCCCCCAATGAGATATCTTCTGCCGAAACAGAAGAAATCTCATTGCTAAACCCCTAAGAGGACCGGTGAGGATATGGTGCCAACAACCCCCATTTGTTCTTATACATCATGGGTAAACAACCCCCCTGGCTCGGCGACCCTGGCCGCCTCTGAACAAGATCACTGGACTTCTCTATACGAGATCCCAACACCATAAAATCGAACAGACACGCACCACAGCGCACCTAACCTTCTATCATGCTACCCCAAAATCCAAATCCCTGGTCTTATATCATGCCAGATCCTCAACCGATATGTTCCCCCTTATCATGCACACTGGGCTGCCTTCAGCAGTTACTGGGCTCGTACACACTTATTGCTACATCCTAGAAAAATTGAGACATTCTTACCTTCAAAAATTTATTTAAGTTAAAAATCACACAGCTATTTTCTTTAAAATCAAAATAAAATCTTTTATCTGAAGTAATTAACTCTCTTCGTTATTATTGATAATTAGAAAACAAATAAATTGAACATTTATTAAAACATGAACTTCCTTATCCTAACATTGGATTAGACATATACCCTAAACAATACAATTCAATAAAAGACATTATTAATACACACAAATAATAAGATAATCAAAATTCCAAAACATCAATTAGATGGCAGGCACAAAAATCAATTTTTTTTTTTTCAAAAAAATTTAATTTTATTAACATATATTTTTTCTCAATATTAAAATTATTTAAATTTATTTAAATTAATTAAGAAACAAAATTGGCATCACTTCATTGCCAAAACGGGTCTAGTATAGAACATCATCCATCAGCTGATCAAACTGGGTCAAGTCAAGAACCTTGACCTACATAAGTTACATCAGAAAATACATTGCACATCTTTAAATTTCTATCTTTAAACACAAAAACATAATAAAATAAGACATTTAAAGTAACAGAATGTTATTATAATTAACAATAAAATTGATATTTAAATTAATCCATAATTACACAATTCTTTATCTAAATCTCTCTCATCATAACACCATCTCACACTTTCAACACCATTCCACACAGAGGGTACTAACTTATACAAAAAGGGACAACAACTCAAATCTTCCAATAACACGGGACTCTTGCCCTTCAACAACACTTGTGAACACCCTGGTTCATCACAAATAAGGGGAAAATTTACCCTCTGCCCTACATATTCATCTACTCTCTTTCTCCACTCCTTTTCTAATTCATCAACACTAATTACTACTCCGTTACAACTCATTACTATCTCTATCTCATCACTATCCAATACTTTATTCTCAACTATATCATTATTATTATTTAACATTATTTCATCATTATAATTACTTGTATTACTCCCACTTACCTCAGAATTGTAATCACCCTCATTATCTTCACTAGTCAACACTACCTCTCCCACTATTTTGTCACTGTTATTTATTAATTCATTATTAGATTTATCGTTATCACTCACCTGGTTAATTATTCCCTCACTATCATTAACAACATTATTATCACTTACCTGTTTTACTTCAACTTCTGAGTTCTCCTTTAATCGGTCTGTCTTTAGTTCCCGCAACCATTCATCCCACTTTTTGTCCATCTCGTCAAAACGTTTATTAAAAAGGTCATATATGTCATTTAATGTATACTCCTTTTCTTCCACCCCTACACTATCGTCAGGCCTGTTCACTGTCTTATTTTCTACCACTGTTACTTCAACTATCTTACCTTTATCGTTCGTCATCTTACCACCAATACTAATATCACTATGCTTTTTAATTTCGGCAAATATTCCCTCTTCTTGTTCTTCCATCCGCGTTAAATTGTTATCTAAATTACCCCACTCCTCGTCTGTCATTTCACCTACCACCCCTCTAAATTCACTTTCCCATTCATCCCACGCGAAACCAATATCATTACCTTGTACTTCACCCATATTCAAAATTTATTGATATAACCTCTTTATGAACTACAACCCCTCTATTGCTCAATAATTATACATATTAACTCTAAATACCCACTACATAAAATCATTATTATTACGTGGAAATAAACCCAACATTTATGCTACCAAAACTTAACCTAATTTTCACAACGTAATTATATACGATTATTTCACACAAATACGTCATTACCAAATCCTATTATCTGTGCTTTAAAATAGGTCTACCTCGTATAAAATTATATCAGGATCCTGGCAGGTTAGTCGCCAATTGTGAATAAACAAACTTACTCGAAATAAATAAATAAAAAAATACTGCCAGAAACTTACCTGCGATCTTTTTCACTTACCTACCTCTACCTTTTTAATTTTCAATCAGAAGCCCAGAGTCGCCACCAATATCTTTGAAGGACAGATATGGAAACCTTTACACTCTACCTTAATTAAAACGGGACCATTTTGCAATCTGACTTCCCCCCAATAATAATTCAGAAGAAATCCGGGAACGTTTAGACGAATCTTGCAGCACAGATATGAGGAAGTGGTAATGACGAAATAACTACGCTAGAACATTTTATATGATGGGACTAATAGATTTACTGTTCGACTTACGTTTTTTTAACAATTACATAAATTAGAAAAAAAAATACTATTAATCATTTCCGTGGTTGAATTACTACGTTAAATCTTACATAAATATACATACTTAGAAAAGCGGCCCAGTATTTCCATCCACACACTACATTCACATACATTTAAATAGTTCCTTTAATTAAGAGCGCTCTTTCGCATTAAATTATTTAACCAAATGGGTAGTCGCCTACTTAACTTCATCTCGTGCTTCACTTTGTACCGACTCGAATGTTTTGTCCGTTCGCTACTTTTACAATCCCGTTCTTTCACTCCACTCACGTCACTCTGAGATTTTAGTTTCACTGTTTGGTGGTATTTTATTGATGTTAACACTTTTACATCTGAAAAAGTTTATTTGGGACCACTGAGTCGAAGCGAGCATCCGGCCATGGCCGCGACGGTATCTCGACTAAGTTCTACATTGCGGGCGGACATTACTGCCTTGCCGGCGAACAAATTTCGTCGCCGCACACAGCCTTAGTTGTCAAAGTTTTTAGTGGCTGTACACCTGGCACATAGGATTTACGTGTGCTGTACGTTGACGGTATTCCGTGAGCACTGGTCAACGTCACCAAAGTAGGATGGGCTTAAGCTTTATTTCCTCCAGCATAGACCATGTGCTCGTAAAACTTTCGTCTCTAAGCCATTTTGAGTTTCACCAACTCGGCATCGTTCTGCGCACATGCTGGTATAGTGTGTCTGGGCGCAGGTGTTACACAAACGTAAAGTTCTTAGAATTGACGTCGGGCACATTCTTTTGCAAAGGTTTCACAACAGCTATTGCGTACTGTTCCTTGTTTCGCACAATGCTTTTATTCAAACGCGTGGCCGTATACACAGATGGAAAATGAATTTAATATATTTTATATTAATGAAACCAAATTTAATAAAATAAAAACCCCTCTTTTTTCGTCCCTTTACAATACCCCCCCCCCCAATGAGATATCTTCTGCCGAAACAGAAGAAATCTCATTGCTAAACCCCTAAGAGGACCGGTGAGGATATGGTGCCAACAACCCCCATTTGTTCTTATACATCATGGGTAAACAACCCCCCTGGCTCGGCGACCCTGGCCGCCTCTGAACAAGATCACTGGACTTCTCTATACGAGATCCCAACACCATAAAATCGAACAGACACGCACCACAGCGCACCTAACCTTCTATCATGCTACCCCAAAATCCAAATCCCTGGTCTTATATCATGCCAGATCCTCAACCGATATGTTCCCCCTTATCATGCACACTGGGCTGCCTTCAGCAGTTACTGGGCTCGTACACACTTATTGCTACATCCTAGAAAAATTGAGACATTCTTACCTTCAAAAATTTATTTAAGTTAAAAATCACACAGCTATTTTCTTTAAAATCAAAATAAAATCTTTTATCTGAAGTAATTAACTCTCTTCGTTATTATTGATAATTAGAAAACAAATAAATTGAACATTTATTAAAACATGAACTTCCTTATCCTAACATTGGATTAGACATATACCCTAAACAATACAATTCAATAAAAGACATTATTAATACACACAAATAATAAGATAATCAAAATTCCAAAACATCAATTAGATGGCAGGCACAAAAATCAATTTTTTTTTTTTCAAAAAAATTTAATTTTATTAACATATATTTTTTCTCAATATTAAAATTATTTAAATTTATTTAAATTAATTAAGAAACAAAATTGGCATCACTTCATTGCCAAAACGGGTCTAGTATAGAACATCATCCATCAGCTGATCAAACTGGGTCAAGTCAAGAACCTTGACCTACATAAGTTACATCAGAAAATACATTGCACATCTTTAAATTTCTATCTTTAAACACAAAAACATAATAAAATAAGACATTTAAAGTAACAGAATGTTATTATAATTAACAATAAAATTGATATTTAAATTAATCCATAATTACACAATTCTTTATCTAAATCTCTCTCATCATAACACCATCTCACACTTTCAACACCATTCCACACAGAGGGTACTAACTTATACAAAAAGGGACAACAACTCAAATCTTCCAATAACACGGGACTCTTGCCCTTCAACAACACTTGTGAACACCCTGGTTCATCACAAATAAGGGGAAAATTTACCCTCTGCCCTACATATTCATCTACTCTCTTTCTCCACTCCTTTTCTAATTCATCAACACTAATTACTACTCCGTTACAACTCATTACTATCTCTATCTCATCACTATCCAATACTTTATTCTCAACTATATCATTATTATTATTTAACATTATTTCATCATTATAATTACTTGTATTACTCCCACTTACCTCAGAATTGTAATCACCCTCATTATCTTCACTAGTCAACACTACCTCTCCCACTATTTTGTCACTGTTATTTATTAATTCATTATTAGATTTATCGTTATCACTCACCTGGTTAATTATTCCCTCACTATCATTAACAACATTATTATCACTTACCTGTTTTACTTCAACTTCTGAGTTCTCCTTTAATCGGTCTGTCTTTAGTTCCCGCAACCATTCATCCCACTTTTTGTCCATCTCGTCAAAACGTTTATTAAAAAGGTCATATATGTCATTTAATGTATACTCCTTTTCTTCCACCCCTACACTATCGTCAGGCCTGTTCACTGTCTTATTTTCTACCACTGTTACTTCAACTATCTTACCTTTATCGTTCGTCATCTTACCACCAATACTAATATCACTATGCTTTTTAATTTCGGCAAATATTCCCTCTTCTTGTTCTTCCATCCGCGTTAAATTGTTATCTAAATTACCCCACTCCTCGTCTGTCATTTCACCTACCACCCCTCTAAATTCACTTTCCCATTCATCCCACGCGAAACCAATATCATTACCTTGTACTTCACCCATATTCAAAATTTATTGATATAACCTCTTTATGAACTACAACCCCTCTATTGCTCAATAATTATACATATTAACTCTAAATACCCACTACATAAAATCATTATTATTACGTGGAAATAAACCCAACATTTATGCTACCAAAACTTAACCTAATTTTCACAACGTAATTATATACGATTATTTCACACAAATACGTCATTACCAAATCCTATTATCTGTGCTTTAAAATAGGTCTACCTCGTATAAAATTATATCAGGATCCTGGCAGGTTAGTCGCCAATTGTGAATAAACAAACTTACTCGAAATAAATAAATAAAAAAATACTGCCAGAAACTTACCTGCGATCTTTTTCACTTACCTACCTCTACCTTTTTAATTTTCAATCAGAAGCCCAGAGTCGCCACCAATATCTTTGAAGGACAGATATGGAAACCTTTACACTCTACCTTAATTAAAACGGGACCATTTTGCAATCTGACTTCCCCCCAATAATAATTCAGAAGAAATCCGGGAACGTTTAGACGAATCTTGCAGCACAGATATGAGGAAGTGGTAATGACGAAATAACTACGCTAGAACATTTTATATGATGGGACTAATAGATTTACTGTTCGACTTACGTTTTTTTAACAATTACATAAATTAGAAAAAAAAATACTATTAATCATTTCCGTGGTTGAATTACTACGTTAAATCTTACATAAATATACATACTTAGAAAAGCGGCCCAGTATTTCCATCCACACACTACATTCACATACATTTAAATAGTTCCTTTAATTAAGAGCGCTCTTTCGCATTAAATTATTTAACCAAATGGGTAGTCGCCTACTTAACTTCATCTCGTGCTTCACTTTGTACCGACTCGAATGTTTTGTCCGTTCGCTACTTTTACAATCCCGTTCTTTCACTCCACTCACGTCACTCTGAGATTTTAGTTTCACTGTTTGGTGGTATTTTATTGATGTTAACACTTTTACATCTGAAAAAGTTTATTTGGGACCACTGAGTCGAAGCGAGCATCCGGCCATGGCCGCGACGGTATCTCGACTAAGTTCTACATTGCGGGCGGACATTACTGCCTTGCCGGCGAACAAATTTCGTCGCCGCACACAGCCTTAGTTGTCAAAGTTTTTAGTGGCTGTACACCTGGCACATAGGATTTACGTGTGCTGTACGTTGACGGTATTCCGTGAGCACTGGTCAACGTCACCAAAGTAGGATGGGCTTAAGCTTTATTTCCTCCAGCATAGACCATGTGCTCGTAAAACTTTCGTCTCTAAGCCATTTTGAGTTTCACCAACTCGGCATCGTTCTGCGCACATGCTGGTATAGTGTGTCTGGGCGCAGGTGTTACACAAACGTAAAGTTCTTAGAATTGACGTCGGGCACATTCTTTTGCAAAGGTTTCACAACAGCTATTGCGTACTGTTCCTTGTTTCGCACAATGCTTTTATTCAAACGCGTGGCCGTATACACAGATGGAAAATGAATTTAATATATTTTATATTAATGAAACCAAATTTAATAAAATAAAAACCCCTCTTTTTTCGTCCCTTTACAATACCCCCCCCCCCCCAATGAGATATCTTCTGCCGAAACAGAAGAAATCTCATTGCTAAACCCCTAAGAGGACCGGTGAGGATATGGTGCCAACAACCCCCATTTGTTCTTATACATCATGGGTAAACAACCCCCCTGGCTCGGCGACCCTGGCCGCCTCTGAACAAGATCACTGGACTTCTCTATACGAGATCCCAACACCATAAAATCGAACAGACACGCACCACAGCGCACCTAACCTTCTATCATGCTACCCCAAAATCCAAATCCCTGGTCTTATATCATGCCAGATCCTCAACCGATATGTTCCCCCTTATCATGCACACTGGGCTGCCTTCAGCAGTTACTGGGCTCGTACACACTTATTGCTACATCCTAGAAAAATTGAAACATTCTTACCTTCAAAAATTTATTTAAGTTAAAAATCACACAGCTATTTTCTTTAAAATCAAAATAAAATCTTTTATCTGAAGTAATTAACTCTCTTCGTTATTATTGATAATTAGAAAACAAATAAATTGAACATTTATTAAAACATGAACTTCCTTATCCTAACATTGGATTAGACATATACCCTAAACAATACAATTCAATAAAAGAAATTATTAATACACACAAATAATAAGATAATCAAAATTCCAAAACATCAATTAGATGGCAGGCACAAAAATCAATTTTTTTTTTTTCAAAAAAATTTAATTTTATTAACATATATTTTTTCTCAATATTAAAATTATTTAAATTTATTTAAATTAATTAAGAAACAAAATTGGCATCACTTCATTGCCAAAACGGGTCTAGTATAGAACATCATCCATCAGCTGATCAAACTGGGTCAAGTCAAGAACCTTGACCTACATAAGTTACATCAGAAAATACATTGCACATCTTTAAATTTCTATCTTTAAACACAAAAACATAATAAAAATAAGACATTTAAAGTAACAGAATGTTATTATAATTAACAATAAAATTGATATTTAAATTAATCCATAATTACACAATTCTTTATCTAAATCTCTCTCATCATAACACCATCTCACACTTTCAACACCATTCCACACAGAGGGTACTAACTTATACAAAAAGGGACAACAACTCAAATCTTCCAATAACACGGGACTCTTGCCCTTCAACAACACTTGTGAACACCCTGGTTCATCACAAATAAGGGGAAAATTTACCCTCTGCCCTACATATTCATCTACTCTCTTTCTCCACTCCTTTTCTAATTCATCAACACTAATTACTACTCCGTTACAACTCATTACTATCTCTATCTCATCACTATCCAATACTTTATTCTCAACTATATCATTATTATTATTTAACATTATTTCATCATTATAATTACTTGTATTACTCCCACTTACCTCAGAATTGTAATCACCCTCATTATCTTCACTAGTCAACACTACCTCTCCCACTATTTTGTCACTGTTATTTATTAATTCATTATTAGATTTATCGTTATCACTCACCTGGTTAATTATTCCCTCACTATCATTAACAACATTATTATCACTTACCTGTTTTACTTCAACTTCTGAGTTCTCCTTTAATCGGTCTGTCTTTAGTTCCCGCAACCATTCATCCCACTTTTTGTCCATCTCGTCAAAACGTTTATTAAAAAGGTCATATATGTCATTTAATGTATACTCCTTTTCTTCCACCCCTACACTATCGTCAGGCCTGTTCACTGTCTTATTTTCTACCACTGTTACTTCAACTATCTTACCTTTATCGTTCGTCATCTTACCACCAATACTAATATCACTATGCTTTTTAATTTCGGCAAATATTCCCTCTTCTTGTTCTTCCATCCGCGTTAAATTGTTATCTAAATTACCCCACTCCTCGTCTGTCATTTCACCTACCACCCCTCTAAATTCACTTTCCCATTCATCCCACGCGAAACCAATATCATTACCTTGTACTTCACCCATATTCAAAATTTATTGATATAACCTCTTTATGAACTACAACCCCTCTATTGCTCAATAATTATACATATTAACTCTAAATACCCACTACATAAAATCATTATTATTACGTGGAAATAAACCCAACATTTATGCTACCAAAACTTAACCTAATTTTCACAACGTAATTATATACGATTATTTCACACAAATACGTCATTACCAAATCCTATTATCTGTGCTTTAAAATAGGTCTACCTCGTATAAAATTATATCAGGATCCTGGCAGGTTAGTCGCCAATTGTGAATAAACAAACTTACTCGAAATAAATAAATAAAAAAATACTGCCAGAAACTTACCTGCGATCTTTTTCACTTACCTACCTCTACCTTTTTAATTTTCAATCAGAAGCCCAGAGTCGCCACCAATATCTTTGAAGGACAGATATGGAAACCTTTACACTCTACCTTAATTAAAACGGGACCATTTTGCAATCTGACTTCCCCCCAATAATAATTCAGAAGAAATCCGGGAACGTTTAGACGAATCTTGCAGCACAGATATGAGGAAGTGGTAATGACGAAATAACTACGCTAGAACATTTTATATGATGGGACTAATAGATTTACTGTTCGACTTACGTTTTTTTAACAATTACATAAATTAGAAAAAAAAATACTATTAATCATTTCCGTGGTTGAATTACTACGTTAAATCTTACATAAATATACATACTTAGAAAAGCGGCCCAGTATTTCCATCCACACACTACATTCACATACATTTAAATAGTTCCTTTAATTAAGAGCGCTCTTTCGCATTAAATTATTTAACCAAATGGGTAGTCGCCTACTTAACTTCATCTCGTGCTTCACTTTGTACCGACTCGAATGTTTTGTCCGTTCGCTACTTTTACAATCCCGTTCTTTCACTCCACTCACGTCACTCTGAGATTTTAGTTTCACTGTTTGGTGGTATTTTATTGATGTTAACACTTTTACATCTGAAAAAGTTTATTTGGGACCACTGAGTCGAAGCGAGCATCCGGCCATGGCCGCGACGGTATCTCGACTAAGTTCTACATTGCGGGCGGACATTACTGCCTTGCCGGCGAACAAATTTCGTCGCCGCACACAGCCTTAGTTGTCAAAGTTTTTAGTGGCTGTACACCTGGCACATAGGATTTACGTGTGCTGTACGTTGACGGTATTCCGTGAGCACTGGTCAACGTCACCAAAGTAGGATGGGCTTAAGCTTTATTTCCTCCAGCATAGACCATGTGCTCGTAAAACTTTCGTCTCTAAGCCATTTTGAGTTTCACCAACTCGGCATCGTTCTGCGCACATGCTGGTATAGTGTGTCTGGGCGCAGGTGTTACACAAACGTAAAGTTCTTAGAATTGACGTCGGGCACATTCTTTTGCAAAGGTTTCACAACAGCTATTGCGTACTGTTCCTTGTTTCGCACAATGCTTTTATTCAAACGCGTGGCCGTATACACAGATGGAAAATGAATTTAATATATTTTATATTAATGAAACCAAATTTAATAAAATAAAAACCCCTCTTTTTTCGTCCCTTTACAATACCCCCCCCCTCAATGAGATATCTTCTGCCGAAACAGAAGAAATCTCATTGCTAAACCCCTAAGAGGACCGGTGAGGATATGGTGCCAACAACCCCCATTTGTTCTTATACATCATGGGTAAACAACCCCCCTGGCTCGGCGACCCTGGCCGCCTCTGAACAAGATCACTGGACTTCTCTATACGAGATCCCAACACCATAAAATCGAACAGACACGCACCACAGCGCACCTAACCTTCTATCATGCTACCCCAAAATCCAAATCCCTGGTCTTATATCATGCCAGATCCTCAACCGATATGTTCCCCCTTATCATGCACACTGGGCTGCCTTCAGCAGTTACTGGGCTCGTACACACTTATTGCTACATCCTAGAAAAATTGAAACATTCTTACCTTCAAAAATTTATTTAAGTTAAAAATCACACAGCTATTTTCTTTAAAATCAAAATAAAATCTTTTATCTGAAGTAATTAACTCTCTTCGTTATTATTGATAATTAGAAAACAAATAAATTGAACATTTATTAAAACATGAACTTCCTTATCCTAACATTGGATTAGACATATACCCTAAACAATACAATTCAATAAAAGACATTATTAATACACACAAATAATAAGATAATCAAAATTCCAAAACATCAATTAGATGGCAGGCACAAAAATCAATTTTTTTTTTTTCAAAAAAATTTAATTTTATTAACATATATTTTTTCTCAATATTAAAATTATTTAAATTTATTTAAATTAATTAAGAAACAAAATTGGCATCACTTCATTGCCAAAACGGGTCTAGTATAGAACATCATCCATCAGCTGATCAAACTGGGTCAAGTCAAGAACCTTGACCTACATAAGTTACATCAGAAAATACATTGCACATCTTTAAATTTCTATCTTTAAACACAAAAACATAATAAAATAAGACATTTAAAGTAACAGAATGTTATTATAATTAACAATAAAATTGATATTTAAATTAATCCATAATTACACAATTCTTTATCTAAATCTCTCTCATCATAACACCATCTCACACTTTCAACACCATTCCACACAGAGGGTACTAACTTATACAAAAAGGGACAACAACTCAAATCTTCCAATAACACGGGACTCTTGCCCTTCAACAACACTTGTGAACACCCTGGTTCATCACAAATAAGGGGAAAATTTACCCTCTGCCCTACATATTCATCTACTCTCTTTCTCCACTCCTTTTCTAATTCATCAACACTAATTACTACTCCGTTACAACTCATTACTATCTCTATCTCATCACTATCCAATACTTTATTCTCAACTATATCATTATTATTATTTAACATTATTTCATCATTATAATTACTTGTATTACTCCCACTTACCTCAGAATTGTAATCACCCTCATTATCTTCACTAGTCAACACTACCTCTCCCACTATTTTGTCACTGTTATTTATTAATTCATTATTAGATTTATCGTTATCACTCACCTGGTTAATTATTCCCTCACTATCATTAACAACATTATTATCACTTACCTGTTTTACTTCAACTTCTGAGTTCTCCTTTAATCGGTCTGTCTTTAGTTCCCGCAACCATTCATCCCACTTTTTGTCCATCTCGTCAAAACGTTTATTAAAAAGGTCATATATGTCATTTAATGTATACTCCTTTTCTTCCACCCCTACACTATCGTCAGGCCTGTTCACTGTCTTATTTTCTACCACTGTTACTTCAACTATCTTACCTTTATCGTTCGTCATCTTACCACCAATACTAATATCACTATGCTTTTTAATTTCGGCAAATATTCCCTCTTCTTGTTCTTCCATCCGCGTTAAATTGTTATCTAAATTACCCCACTCCTCGTCTGTCATTTCACCTACCACCCCTCTAAATTCACTTTCCCATTCATCCCACGCGAAACCAATATCATTACCTTGTACTTCACCCATATTCAAAATTTATTGATATAACCTCTTTATGAACTACAACCCCTCTATTGCTCAATAATTATACATATTAACTCTAAATACCCACTACATAAAATCATTATTATTACGTGGAAATAAACCCAACATTTATGCTACCAAAACTTAACCTAATTTTCACAACGTAATTATATACGATTATTTCACACAAATACGTCATTACCAAATCCTATTATCTGTGCTTTAAAATAGGTCTACCTCGTATAAAATTATATCAGGATCCTGGCAGGTTAGTCGCCAATTGTGAATAAACAAACTTACTCGAAATAAATAAATAAAAAAATACTGCCAGAAACTTACCTGCGATCTTTTTCACTTACCTACCTCTACCTTTTTAATTTTCAATCAGAATCCCAGAGTCGCCACCAATATCTTTGAAGGACAGATATGGAAACCTTTACACTCTACCTTAATTAAAACGGGACCATTTTGCAATCTGACTTCCCCCCAATAATAATTCAGAAGAAATCCGGGAACGTTTAGACGAATCTTGCAGCACAGATATGAGGAAGTGGTAATGACGAAATAACTACGCTAGAACATTTTATATGATGGGACTAATAGATTTACTGTTCGACTTACGTTTTTTTAACAATTACATAAATTAGAAAAAAAAATACTATTAATCATTTCCGTGGTTGAATTACTACGTTAAATCTTACATAAATATACATACTTAGAAAAGCGGCCCAGTATTTCCATCCACACACTACATTCACATACATTTAAATAGTTCCTTTAATTAAGAGCGCTCTTTCGCATTAAATTATTTAACCAAATGGGTAGTCGCCTACTTAACTTCATCTCGTGCTTCACTTTGTACCGACTCGAATGTTTTGTCCGTTCGCTACTTTTACAATCCCGTTCTTTCACTCCACTCACGTCACTCTGAGATTTTAGTTTCACTGTTTGGTGGTATTTTATTGATGTTAACACTTTTACATCTGAAAAAGTTTATTTGGGACCACTGAGTCGAAGCGAGCATCCGGCCATGGCCGCGACGGTATCTCGACTAAGTTCTACATTGCGGGCGGACATTACTGCCTTGCCGGCGAACAAATTTCGTCGCCGCACACAGCCTTAGTTGTCAAAGTTTTTAGTGGCTGTACACCTGGCACATAGGATTTACGTGTGCTGTACGTTGACGGTATTCCGTGAGCACTGGTCAACGTCACCAAAGTAGGATGGGCTTAAGCTTTATTTCCTCCAGCATAGACCATGTGCTCGTAAAACTTTCGTCTCTAAGCCATTTTGAGTTTCACCAACTCGGCATCGTTCTGCGCACATGCTGGTATAGTGTGTCTGGGCGCAGGTGTTACACAAACGTAAAGTTCTTAGAATTGACGTCGGGCACATTCTTTTGCAAAGGTTTCACAACAGCTATTGCGTACTGTTCCTTGTTTCGCACAATGCTTTTATTCAAACGCGTGGCCGTATACACAGATGGAAAATGAATTTAATATATTTTATATTAATGAAACCAAATTTAATAAAATAAAAACCCCTCTTTTTTCGTCCCTTTACAATACCCCCCCCCCCTCAATGAGATATCTTCTGCCGAAACAGAAGAAATCTCATTGCT
The DNA here is from genome assembly GCA_034769895.1 of Magicicada septendecula. Taxonomy (NCBI): domain Eukaryota; kingdom Metazoa; phylum Arthropoda; class Insecta; order Hemiptera; family Cicadidae; genus Magicicada; species Magicicada septendecula. Next base: position 161,278,128 of record CM068372.1, on the reverse strand, counting down.
AAACCCCTAAGAGGACCGGTGAGGATATGGTGCCAACAACCCCCATTTGTTCTTATACATCATGGGTAAACAACCCCCCTGGCTCGGCGACCCTGGCCGCCTCTGAACAAGATCACTGGACTTCTCTATACGAGATCCCAACACCATAAAATCGAACAGACACGCACCACAGCGCACCTAACCTTCTATCATGCTACCCCAAAATCCAAATCCCTGGTCTTATATCATGCCAGATCCTCAACCGATATGTTCCCCCTTATCATGCACACTGGGCTGCCTTCAGCAGTTACTGGGCTCGTACACACTTATTGCTACATCCTAGAAAAATTGAAACATTCTTACCTTCAAAAATTTATTTAAGTTAAAAATCACACAGCTATTTTCTTTAAAATCAAAATAAAATCTTTTATCTGAAGTAATTAACTCTCTTCGTTATTATTGATAATTAGAAAACAAATAAATTGAACATTTATTAAAACATGAACTTCCTTATCCTAACATTGGATTAGACATATACCCTAAACAATACAATTCAATAAAAGAAATTATTAATACACACAAATAATAAGATAATCAAAATTCCAAAACATCAATTAGATGGCAGGCACAAAAATCAATTTTTTTTTTTTCAAAAAAATTTAATTTTATTAACATATATTTTTTCTCAATATTAAAATTATTTAAATTTATTTAAATTAATTAAGAAACAAAATTGGCATCACTTCATTGCCAAAACGGGTCTAGTATAGAACATCATCCATCAGCTGATCAAACTGGGTCAAGTCAAGAACCTTGACCTACATAAGTTACATCAGAAAATACATTGCACATCTTTAAATTTCTATCTTTAAACACAAAAACATAATAAAATAAGACATTTAAAGTAACAGAATGTTATTATAATTAACAATAAAATTGATATTTAAATTAATCCATAATTACACAATTCTTTATCTAAATCTCTCTCATCATAACACCATCTCACACTTTCAACACCATTCCACACAGAGGGTACTAACTTATACAAAAAGGGACAACAACTCAAATCTTCCAATAACACGGGACTCTTGCCCTTCAACAACACTTGTGAACACCCTGGTTCATCACAAATAAGGGGAAAATTTACCCTCTGCCCTACATATTCATCTACTCTCTTTCTCCACTCCTTTTCTAATTCATCAACACTAATTACTACTCCGTTACAACTCATTACTATCTCTATCTCATCACTATCCAATACTTTATTCTCAACTATATCATTATTATTATTTAACATTATTTCATCATTATAATTACTTGTATTACTCCCACTTACCTCAGAATTGTAATCACCCTCATTATCTTCACTAGTCAACACTACCTCTCCCACTATTTTGTCACTGTTATTTATTAATTCATTATTAGATTTATCGTTATCACTCACCTGGTTAATTATTCCCTCACTATCATTAACAACATTATTATCACTTACCTGTTTTACTTCAACTTCTGAGTTCTCCTTTAATCGGTCTGTCTTTAGTTCCCGCAACCATTCATCCCACTTTTTGTCCATCTCGTCAAAACGTTTATTAAAGAGGTCATATATGTCATTTAATGTATACTCCTTTTCTTCCACCCCTACACTATCGTCAGGCCTGTTCACTGTCTTATTTTCTACCACTGTTACTTCAACTATCTTACCTTTATCGTTCGTCATCTTACCACCAATACTAATATCACTATGCTTTTTAATTTCGGCAAATATTCCCTCTTCTTGTTCTTCCATCCGCGTTAAATTGTTATCTAAATTACCCCACTCCTCGTCTGTCATTTCACCTACCACCCCTCTAAATTCACTTTCCCATTCATCCCACGCGAAACCAATATCATTACCTTGTACTTCACCCATATTCAAAATTTATTGATATAACCTCTTTATGAACTACAACCCCTCTATTGCTCAATAATTATACATATTAACTCTAAATACCCACTACATAAAATCATTATTATTACGTGGAAATAAACCCAACATTTATGCTACCAAAACTTAACCTAATTTTCACAACGTAATTATATACGATTATTTCACACAAATACGTCATTACCAAATCCTATTATCTGTGCTTTAAAATAGGTCTACCTCGTATAAAATTATATCAGGATCCTGGCAGGTTAGTCGCCAATTGTGAATAAACAAACTTACTCGAAATAAATAAATAAAAAAATACTGCCAGAAACTTACCTGCGATCTTTTTCACTTACCTACCTCTACCTTTTTAATTTTCAATCAGAAGCCCAGAGTCGCCACCAATATCTTTGAAGGACAGATATGGAAACCTTTACACTCTACCTTAATTAAAACGGGACCATTTTGCAATCTGACTTCCCCCCAATAATAATTCAGAAGAAATCCGGAAACGTTTAGACGAATCTTGCAGCACAGAAATGAGGAAGTGGTAATGACGAAATAACTACGCTAGAACATTTTATATGATGGGACTAATAGATTTACTGTTCGACTTACGTTTTTTTAACAATTACATAAATTAGAAAAAAAAATACTATTAATCATTTCCGTGGTTGAATTACTACGTTAAATCTTACATAAATATACATACTTAGAAAAGTGGCCCAGAATTTCCATCCACACACTACATTCACATACATTTAAATAGTTCCTTTAATTAAGAGCGCTCTTTCGCATTAAATTATTTAACCAAATGGGTAGTCGCCTACTTAACTTCATCTCGTGCTTCACTTTGTACCGACTCGAATGTTTTGTCCGTTCGCTACTTTTACAATCCTGTTCTTTCACTCCACTCACGTCACTCTGAGATTTTAGTTTCACTGTTTGGTGGTATTTTATTGATGTTAACACTTTTACATCTGAAAAAGTTTATTTGGGACCACTGAGTCGAAGCGAGCATCCGGCCATGGCCGCGACGGTATCTCGACTAAGTTCTACATTGCGGGCGGACATTACTGCCTTGCCTGCGAACAAATTTCGTCGCCGCACACAGCCTTAGTTGTCAAAGTTTTTAGTGGCTGTACACCTGGCACATAGGATTTACGTGTGCTGTACGTTGACGATATTCCGTGAGCACTGGTCAACGTCACCAAAGTAGGATGGGCTTAAGTTTTATTTCCTCCAGCATAGACCATGTGCTCGTAAAACTTTCGTCTCTAAGCCATTTTGAGTTTCACCAACTCGGCATCGTTCTGCGCACATGCTGGTATAGTGCGTCTGGGCGCAGGTGTTACACAAACATAAAGTTCTCAGAATTGACGTCGGGCACATTCTTTTGCAAAGGTTTCACAACAGCTATTGCGTACTGTTCCTTGTTTCGCACAATGCTTTTATTCAAACGCGTGGCCGTATACACAGATGGAAAATGAATTTAAAATATTTTATATTAATGAAACCAAATTTAATAAAATAAAAACCCCTCTTTTTTCGTCCCTTTACAATACCCCCCCCAATGAGATATCTTCTGCCGAAACAGAAGAAATCTCATTGCTAAACCCCTAAGAGGACCGGTGAGGATATGGTGCCAACAACCCCCATTTGTTCTTATACATCATGGGTAAACAACCCCCCTGGCTCGGCGACCCTGGCCGCCTCTGAACAAGATCACTGGACTTCTCTATACGAGATCCCAACACCATAAAATCGAACAGACACGCACCACAGCGCACCTAACCTTCTATCATGCTACCCCAAAATCCAAATCCCTGGTCTTATATCATGCCAGATCCTCAACCGATATGTTCCCCCTTATCATGCACACTGGGCTGCCTTCAGCAGTTACTGGGCTCGTACACACTTATTGCTACATCCTAGAAAAATTGAAACATTCTTACCTTCAAAAATTTATTTAAGTTAAAAATCACACAGCTATTTTCTTTAAAATCAAAATAAAATCTTTTATCTGAAGTAATTAACTCTCTTCGTTATTATTGATAATTAGAAAACAAATAAATTGAACATTTATTAAAACATGAACTTCCTTATCCTAACATTGGATTAGACATATACCCTAAACAATACAATTCAATAAAAGACATTATTAATACACACAAATAATAAGATAATCAAAATTCCAAAACATCAATTAGATGGCAGGCACAAAAATCAATTTTTTTTTTTTCAAAAAAATTTAATTTTATTAACATATATTTTTTCTCAATATTAAAATTATTTAAATTTATTTAAATTAATTAAGAAACAAAATTGGCATCACTTCATTGCCAAAACGGGTCTAGTATAGAACATCATCCATCAGCTGATCAAACTGGGTCAAGTCAACAACCTTGACCTACATAAGTTACATCAGAAAATACATTGCACATCTTTAAATTTCTATCTTTAAACACAAAAACATAATAAAATAAGACATTTAAAGTAACAGAATGTTATTATAATTAACAATAAAATTGATATTTAAATTAATCCATAATTACACAATTCTTTATCTAAATCTCTCTCATCATAACACCATCTCACACTTTCAACACCATTCCACACAGAGGGTACTAACTTATACAAAAAGGGACAACAACTCAAATCTTCCAATAACACGGGACTCTTGCCCTTCAACAACACTTGTGAACACCCTGGTTCATCACAAATAAGGGGAAAATTTACCCTCTGCCCTACATATTCATCTACTCTCTTTCTCCACTCCTTTTCTAATTCATCAACACTAATTACTACTCCGTTACAACTCATTACTATCTCTATCTCATCACTATCCAATACTTTATTCTCAACTATATCATTATTATTATTTAACATTATTTCATCATTATAATTACTTGCATTACTCCCACTTACCTCAGAATTGTAATCACCCTCATTATCTTCACTAGTCAACACTACCTCTCCCACTATTTTGTCACTGTTATTTATTAATTCATTATTAGATTTATCGTTATCACTCACCTGGTTAATTATTCCCTCACTATCATTAACAACATTATTATCACTTACCTGTTTTACTTCAACTTCTGAGTTCTCCTTTAATCGGTCTGTCTTTAGTTCCCGCAACCATTCATCCCACTTTTTGTCCATCTCGTCAAAACGTTTATTAAAAAGGTCATATATGTCATTTAATGTATACTCCTTTTCTTCCACCCCTACACTATCGTCAGGCCTGTTCACTGTCTTATTTTCTACCACTGTTACTTCAACTATCTTACCTTTATCGTTCGTCATCTTACCACCAATACTAATATCACTATGCTTTTTAATTTCGGCAAATATTCCCTCTTCTTGTTCTTCCATCCCCGTTAAATTGTTATCTAAATTACCCCACTCCTCGTCTGTCATTTCACCTACCACCCCTCTAAATTCACTTTCCCATTCATCCCACGCGAAACCAATATCATTACCTTGTACTTCACCCATATTCAAAATTTATTGATATAACCTCTTTATGAACTACAACCCCTCTATTGCTCAATAATTATACATATTAATTCTAAATACCCACTACATAAAATCATTATTATTACGTGGAAATAAACCCAACATTTATGCTACCAAAACTTAACCTAATTTTCACAACGTAATTATATACGATTATTTCACACAAATACGTCATTACCAAATCCTATTTTCTGTGCTTTAAAATAGGTCTACCTCGTATAAAATTATATCAGGATCCTGGCAGGTTAGTCGCCAATTGTGAATAAACAAACTTACTCGAAATAAATAAATAAATAAATACTGCCAGAAACTTACCTGCGATCTTTTTCACTTACCTACCTCTACCTTTTTAATTTTCAATCAGAAGCCCAGAGTCACCACCAATATCTTTGAAGGACAGATATGGAAACCTTTACACTCTACCTTAATTAAAACGGGACCATTTTGCAATCTGACTTCCCCCCAATAATAATTCAGAAGAAATCCGGGAACGTTTAGACGAATCTTGCAGCACAGAAATGAGGAAGTGGTAATGACGAAATAACTACGCTAGAACATTTTATATGATGGGACTAATAGATTTACTGTTCGACTTATGTTTTTTTAACAATTACATAAATTAGAAAAAAAATACTATTAATCATTTCCGTGGTTGAATTACTACGTTAAATCTTACATAAATATACATACTTAGAAAAGCGGCCCAGTATATCCATCCACACACTCATTCACATACATTTAAATAGTTCCTTTAATTAAGAGCGCTCTTTCGCATTAAATTATTTAACCAAATGGGTAGTCGCCTACTTAACTTCATCTCGTGCTTCACTTTGTACCGACTCGAATGTTTTGTCCGTTCGCTACTTTTACAATCCCGTTCTTTCACTCCACTCACGTCACTCTGAGATTTTAGTTTCACTGTTTGGTGGTATTTTATTGATGTTAACACTTTTACATCTGAAAAAGTTTATTTGGGACCACTGAGTCGAAGCGAGCATCCGGCCATGGCCGCGACGGTATCTCGACTAAGTTCTACATTGCGGGCGGACATTACTGCCTTGCCTGCGAACAAATTTCGTCGCCGCACACAGCCTTAGTTGTCAAAGTTTTTAGTGGCTGTACACCTGACACATAGGATTTACGTGTGCTGTACGTTGACGATATTCCGTGAGCACTGGTCAACGTCACCAAAGTAGGATGGGCTTAAGCTTTATTTCCTCCAGCATAGACCATGTGCTCGTAAAACTTTCGTCTCTAAGCCATTTTGAGTTTCACCAACTCGGCATCGTTCTGCGCACATGCTGGTATAGTGCGTCTGGGCGCAGGTGTTACACAAACATAAAGTTCTCAGAATTGACGTCGGGCACATTCTTTTGCAAAGGTTTCACAACAGCTATTGCGTACTGTTCCTTGTTTCGCACAATGCTTTTATTCAAACGCGTGGCCGTATACACAGATGGAAAATGAATTTAAAATATTTTATATTAATGAAACCAAATTTAATAAAATAAAAACCCCTCTTTTTTCGTCCCTTTACAATACCCCCCCCCCCCCCAATGAGATATCTTCTGCCGAAACAGAAGAAATCTCATTGCTAAACCCCTAAGAGGACCGGTGAGGATATGGTGCCAACAACCCCCATTTGTTCTTATACATCATGGGTAAACAACCCCCCTGGCTCGGCGACCCTGGCCGCCTCTGAACAAGATCACTGGACTTCTCTATACGAGATCCCAACACCATAAAATCGAACAGACACGCACCACAGCGCACCTAACCTTCTATCATGCTACCCCAAAATCCAAATCCCTGGTCTTATATCATGCCAGATCCTCAACCGATATGTTCCCCCTTATCATGCACACTGGGCTGCCTTCAGCAGTTACTGGGCTCGTACACACTTATTGCTACATCCTAGAAAAATTGAAACATTCTTACCTTCAAAAATTTATTTAAGTTAAAAATCACACAGCTATTTTCTTTAAAATCAAAATAAAATCTTTTATCTGAAGTAATTAACTCTCTTCGTTATTATTGATAATTAGAAAACAAATAAATTGAACATTTATTAAAACATGAACTTCCTTATCCTAACATTGGATTAGACATATACCCTAAACAATACAATTCAATAAAAGACATTATTAATACACACAAATAATAAGATAATCAAAATTCCAAAACATCAATTAGATGGCAGGCACAAAAATCAATTTTTTTTTTTTTCAACAAAATTTAATTTTATTAACATATATTTTTTCTCAATATTAAAATTATTTAAATTAATTAAGAAACAAAATTGGCATCACTTCATTGCCAAAACGGGTCTAGTATAGAACATCATCCATCAGCTGATCAAACTGGGTCAAGTCAAGAACCTTGACCTACATAAGTTATACATAAGTTACATCAGAAAATACATTGCACATCTTTAAATTTCTATCTTTAAACACAAAAACATAATAAAATAAGACATTTAAAGTAACAGAATGTTATTATAATTAACAATAAAATTGATATTTAAATTAATCCATAATTACACATTTTACAACTTTACCTTTTCAAATTCTATTAAAATTGTCACTGGTTTCAATCAAATTTTTACTTTAACGCTCTTTATTTATTAATCTCATTCTCCATTAGTTTGGGTGATTTAATTATTTATACTAACTTGATTTACAACTTGATATGTATACATTTATAATCTTTACCTCTTCTGACTTTAATATCACTAACAGCTTTAACTAACATGACACCCATCTCTATCAAAAACATCTATCAGACAATCTCTAAAACCAGCTTACTACTAAACTCAATTGGCATCACTCTACTCTTATATAAAAAAAATAACTCTCTAACCCTTTGTACTTAGGATGTGTGTATCTCCCCCCCCCAAAAAGCTCATTCCCTTAATCTGGTTCCTGGATTCTACCTAAGGCAACGCTTTCCGGCGCTAAACGGTCCCTTCCCGTCCCAACCCTTTTGTTGCAGACTCCTATTACACCACCCCCTCTTACAAAACTCCCATCAACTAATTACCATTCTCATTACATCACTTCAATTACAACAAAATATCATCATTTACTTATTACATCAATATATCAATCATTACTCTACATATATTCCCCATATCTACTGTGTCACTATCAATACTTCTCAAATTCTACATTACATTAATTCACAACAACATTTTCATCTCTAGTACCACTTTAAATTCAACTTGGATTGATCTACATGTCCCAACAAAATATTAATCACCCAAAATCTACCGTTTACTATCTTTCACAAATCCTTTAAAATTCTTAACAATATCAAATTATTTTCCTCATTTAAAATAAACTCTTTAACACATTAAAAACATTATATTCAAACATTGATTACCTGGGAAATTTGCAAACATTTATCAGTGACATTCTACAGCGGATCAGCTGATTTTCTTAGCAAGGTGACTGACCTTACTACAAACACATTTCAAAATTATACAAATTATATGAAACACATTTTTATCCATCCTTATCTCTATCACAATAAAATAATACATTTACGAGACAGAATAAACATAGTATAATGAACATATGAACACCTATTTATCAAATCATAATACAAGCGTTTAATTAGTGCAAAACTGAGTTATCATTTTTAAGTTATAAAATTTGAATTCGTTGCTCACCTGAGCAACCCCCCATCCACACACACTATTGGTTTTTTTTTTCTGTTGGACTGTGGCGCCCATGTGCGTCCACAAGGACTGCATAGTTGGAGGAATTTGAACATCTCCTTGTCCTTGCTTCAGCGTTACATTTGAACTATTTAGATATCAACATATCTTTGTTATATACTTATGCGCCCTTAATGCGGGTCTACCACCTGGCTTTGCTGTCCCTACTCGGACAGAGTGGCAGCCGCTGTTCCATAGTTTCCGGGATTTCCCCTAGTTTCACCCCCCATTAATTTCTAGTATAAACCAATTTCAAGTCAGCTATGGTCAAGGGACTTAAATTATGGCCATGGCTGACCGCTAGCCAAAACCACGATTAGTGCTGGTAAGGCAGTAATCGCCCGAAAAGTCGGGGAAATCATCTTTACCTTCAAGCATGTTACACTCATCATTAATCTGCACGGCACGAAAATCTATCAATATACAATATAAAGTTGTATAAAAGGGTGTGCCGTGCATTTTCACCATTTTGGCCTCTGATGGAGGTAACACTCTCTATTACCCCCAACACTTTCCGCTATCTACTGTGGCACATGCCACCACAGCAATAGCACACTAATAACTAAATTAAAACTTTATATAAAACATTATCATGTGAAATTTTCATTAACTCTTTTATCCATCATCATTTAAATCATTCGTCACTTTCTACCATTCGATTTCTTAAAATTTTCAAATTTATTATTAACATTTATTTTACATTACCTTTCAGTTATTATTATTTTTTAATTATAGTTTCTAGTTAGTACAAACATTTCAAATTATTTTGTCATTAATGAATCAAAATCTTTTCACCTCTGTAAACATTTTACTTTGTCTAATTGGTATCATAAGTTTTATACTTACAGCACCTTATTCACCTACTGACATAAACACAAAATATACACTCCACACACACCAATACTTCCACGTAACCTCTGAAACATTTAACAACAGTGTTATTTCATACCAAACAATTTAACATTTATCTATTTGTTAATTAATCATTATCCAATTCAAATCTCTTAAAATAATTCAAACTCATTAGGAAAATTCAATTGTACAACATTTAAATCAATCAAAAATATTTAAACATTTCAAATTATTTTAAATAAATTAATTATTGAAAACAACATTTTTATTTACTTTCACTAAGTACAATAACTACAATTCATTTATTATCTTGTTCCAAATTATTTTTTTTTATTTATTTAGGCTGCAAAATATTAATATTATTATTCTCACAACAATTTCCATTACATCCACACATTGTTTACCTAACATTTTACAATACACAATTAATTTCACTATCAGTTTATTTACAATTCTTCATCATTAATTATTCAGTTATGTCACACTTCATTGTCCAAGGTTGCGAGGTCTGAACCATAAAACAAAATATTTAAAATTGTCCCTTTATGAATTTCAGCCTCCATTGTCAAAAACTAGTCTTGGTTTCAAATAACAATTTTCAATTTTATTTACATTCCACATATGGCTATCATGTGTGTAATAACCATAAAATTTATTTCATTCATTTTACCATAATAATCATATACCAAGTCAACATTATTTATTTCTGTCCAGTCTCCATTAGTAATTATATTCAATATCGGGTCAGTTATTTTTTCATCATAAATTAAATTATTATTGTTTAAACACACTTCTAACCTTTCTTTCCACTCATCATAATCTCTCTTTAATTCATATAATTCTGTCTCTCTATCAATAAACAATTCTTTATCTAAATCTCTCTCATCATAACACCATCTCACACTTTCAACACCATTCCACACAGAGGGTACTAACTTATACAAAAAGGGACAACTCAAATCTTCCAATAACACGGGACTCTTGCCCTTCAACAACACTTGTGAACACCCTGGTTCATCACAAATAAGGGGAAAATTTACCCTCTGCCCTACATATTCATCTACTCTCTTTCTCCACTCCTTTTCTAATTCATCAACACTAATTACTACTCCGTTACAACTCATTACTATCTCTATCTCATCGCTATCCAATACTTTATTCTCAACTATATCATTATTATTATTTAACATTATTTCATCATTATAATTACTTGTATTACTCCCACTTACCTCAGAATTGTAATCACCCTCATTATCGTCACTAGTCAACACTACCTCTCCCACTATTTTGTCACTGTTATTTATTAATTCATTATTAGAATTATCGTTATCACTCACCTGGTTAATTATTCCCTCACTATCATTACCAACATTATTATCACTTACCTGTTTTACTTCAACTTCTGAGTTCTCCTTTAATCGGTCTGTCTTTAGTTCCCGCAACCATTCATCCCACTTTTTGTCCTTCTCGTCAAAACATTTATTAAAAAGGTCATATATGTCATTTAATGTATACTCCTTTTCTTCCACCCCTACACTATCGTCAGGCCTATTCACTGTCTTATTTTCTACCACTGTTACTTCAACTATCTTACCTTTATCATTCGTCATCTTACTACCAATACTAATATCATCACTATGCTTTTTAATTTCGGCAAATATTCCCTCTTCTTGTTCTTCCATCCGCGTTAAATTTTTATCTAAATTACCCCACTCCTCGTCTGTCATTTCACCTACCACCCCTCTAAATTCACTTTCCCATTCATCCCACGCGAAACCAATATCATTACCTTGTACTTCACCCACATTCAAAATTTATTGATATAACCTCTTTATGAACTACAACCCCTCTATTGCTCAATAATTATACATATTAACTCTAAATACCCACTACATAAAATCATTATTATTACGTGGAAATAAACCCAACATTTACGCTACCAAAACTTAACCTAATTTTCACAACGTAATTATATACAATTATTTCACACAAATACATCATTACCAAATCCTATTTTCTGTGCTTTAAAATAGATCTACCTCGTATAAAATTATATCAGGATCCTGGCAGGTTAGTCGCCAATTGTGATTAAACAAACTTACTTGACATAAATAAATAAAAAAATACTGCCAGAAGCTTACCTGCGATCTTTTTCACTTACCTACCTCTACCTTTTTAATTTTCAATCAGAAGCCCGGAGTCGCCAATTGAAGGACAGATATGGAAACCTTTACACTCTACCTTAATTAAAACGGGACCATTTTGCAATCTGACTACCCCTCAATAATAATTCAGAAGAAATCCGGGAACGTTTAGACGAATCTTGCAGCACAGAAATGAGGAAGTGGTAATGACAAAATAACTCCTTAGAACATTTTATATGATGGGACTAATAGATTTACTGTTCTACTTACGTTTTTTTAACAATTACATAAATTAGAAAAAATACAATTAATCATTTCCGTGGTTGAATTACTACGTTAAATCTTACATAAATATACATACTTAGAAAAGCGGCCCAGTATTTCCATCCACACACTACATTCACATACATTTAAATAGTTCCTTTAATTAAGAGCGCTCTTTCGCATTAAATTATTTAACCAAATGGGTAGTCGCCTACCTAACTTCATCTCGTGCTTCACTTTGTACCGACTCGAATGTTTTGTCCGTTCGCTACTTTTACAATCCCGTTCTTCCACTCCACTCACGTCACTCTGAGATTTTAGTTTCACTGTTTGGTGGTATTTTATTGATGTTAACACTTTTACATCTGAAAAAGTTTATTTGGGACCACTGAGTCGAAGCGAGCGTCCGGCCATGGCCGCGACGGTATCTCGACTAAGTTCTACATTGCGGGCGGACATTACTGCCTTGCTGGCGAACAAATTTCGTCACCGCACACAGCCTTAGTTGTCAAAGTTTTTAGTGGCTGTACACCTGGCACATAGGATTTACGTGTGCTGTACGTTGACGATATTCCGTGAGCACTGGTCAACGTCACCAAAGTAGGATGGGCTTAAGCTTTATTTCCTCCAGCATAGACCATGTGCTCGTAAAACTTTCGTCTCTAAGCCATTTTGAGTTTCACCAACTCGGCGTCGTTCTGCACACATGCTGGTATAGTGCGTCTGGGCGCAGGTGTTACACAAACGTAAAGTTCTTAGAATTGACGTCGGGCACATTCTTTTGCTAAGGTTTCACAACAGCTATTGCGTACTGTTCCTTGTTTCGCACAATGCTTTTATTCAAACGCGTGGCCGTATACACAGATGGAAAATGATTTTAAAATATTTTATATTAATGAAACCAAATTTAATAAAATAAAAACCCCTCTTTTTTCGTCCCGTTACATTAACCAAATACAATGAGAATGAAGAAGGAGGGAAATAGATAAAAATGAAAACCAATAATGATACACAAACAAGTAATAAAGCATAGGCGAAGGAGAAATAAGGCACTCAAAAATAATATTGGTACTAAGACCAATAATTAACCTATGAGAAAGGAAAAGGTAAATGTCATTATCCTTTAATGGACAATAATAATTTAGGGAAGAAACCCTTGTAAACAATGTTAAAGATAAAAATGATAAAAAAGCAAACTAAACCCCAATTTAGATTTAAATGTAAGAATAGTAATTTAAGGTCATAAAAGTGTTAATAATATTAAGGATATTATGTAATGAAAGAGAAAAAATGAATAGTGAGATAGTAATTAGAGGAATTACCCATTCAGAAACACTTAAAAAACAAAAACATTTGTGAAGTGCAAAATGAAAGTAAAAACCCCAAAGTGTAGTGATAAAGAAAGTACACTAAATAAATTATAATTAACAATAATAATTTAAGAGTGAAGGTAATGATTGAATGAAAATAGTGTAAGGTTTAGAATGGAAATATAGTGACAAATAGTGAGTGATAAAATCATTAACAATTAATAAATCCTAAAGAACGCTAAAAAGTATAATAGTGAAAAATAATAGTGAATAAGTATGTTGTGAAAAATAGTATTAAGTATAAACTATAAAGAGGTATTGAACACTGGAAAGTGATAATTACCATAGTAAACAAAACAAAAAATATAATTAAGGAGTTTTAAAAGCAAGTAATCGTAGTTGAAAGGGAGAATCCCAGGAAAGAGTAATGTGAAAGTGTTTACATGGAGGGAGAGTAAAAAGATTGTTTAGAAAGTTAAGGAATTAGATACAAATCAAAAAACACCCATGTTGTAAGGGATCATGATAAGTTCATAAAAGTGATGTTGTTTGTCACACTAAAAAATAATATAACATAAGATGTATTGTGAACAAAGATTAGCAAATAATAAGTTAGTTAGATAAATTATTCAATCAAGTTTATGAATTGGATATGGCTGTAAGAATCCTACAGACCATAGGCCTACATGTTATATTTAAATAAAATCAAAGAAGTAGTAAATAATAGCCACATTGTTATTATTGGCAAAGGAAATGAATAAAAATGTTAAGAAATGTATGGCTAGAAAACATGGAAACCCAAAGAGTAAATAATTGTGTATAAATTAATAGCGACATCATAATAACACATAAACAGACTCAAAACACAACACAACCAATTATAATAACAAAGTAAAGCCCATTAGGCTGAAATGAAATGTAATTTAAATGAAATAAGTCAAATACCATAATGGCTACTTTGCCTAGGAAAGTACCTAACTGTCAGAACCAAACAACTACAAATTATAACAAATCAACAAAGAAATTAGCAAATCTGAGGTGAAGGATTCACCAAGAATAAATTGTAAATCATTTGTAAAACAAAATATTATAATAAGCATTTGTATACAAAAAGAAATGTAATTAACAAGTATTAACATAATTGTAAAAACCTAAAATCTAAAATTACCCCAACTTGTGGGGTATCAAAATAATCTATGAAAGGAAATAAATACTATAGTGACAATATTTAATAACCAGGAAGGAAGATAGAGGGATAACAGTAGTCAGAAGATATACGAAGAATTCGAATTTTGATAACAATACATCATCTTAAAATCAACCAATCAAAATCATGCAGTTGCCATGGAAACGGCAGTTGAAGATAGGATTACCGTTGAATACCGTAACAGAAGTGAAGCGTCAGTAAGAGAATACAGAAGCCAACGTTGGGAAGAACGATTTTCTATTAAAATAATGTAAAACAGTAATCAAGGTTCATAACCATGACGGTATAAGAAGCAGACGACCATTTATAGCAGTCCACTCGAGATCCAGGATAATTAAACGGAAAATTAACAGAAAAGAATGACCAGATACATTATGAAAAGGACGCCCAGCCCTTTGAAGCCCAGAAATTAATGAAAAAAGAACTTATTGCAGCCAAATCCTACCCGATCAAACGAACGAAGACACCAAGTCATGCTGAGGTGTTAAGTACTATTAAATTACCTATTTCCAAAAAACCTAATCACTCTAAATTTTACTAAAGGTAAATTTATCTCACTATAAACAAATATTTCTCTTTCACAGATTATTTAAGTAAAATAAAACTCACTGAAAATTTGTTAAGATAAAACATAACCTATTATTAAAACACGAACTTTCAAAACACATTTAACGACACGACAGAACAGATTGTAACATCACACATTATTATTTATGTACACGTAGAATAAGGTAAAATATTTTTATTGTAACCATAGGAATTCTCTAGCTCATAATCACAAGAATCCCACGATTTTGGAAACGAAAATAATTCTAATAACGTACACAGCCATACTGAGGCTGATCGTTTCCTTAATCGATTCTTGTACCTGAGGAGTAGGAGTCTTATGTACAATGTCGGTGCAAAATTATTATTAAATAATTGTCAATTTGAACATTTTAATTATCACCTATTAAAAATAACTATTACAGGGAGTAACCGTCGTTATTTTTTCATAGGGAGTGCTTTATATATTACTAGTGTTTATTTAAGAATAGATTTGATGAGAAGCGAACAAGTTGTCATTTGCACAACAGTATATACAATTCAGACGGCCGTGCGAGGTGGAATTATTTGAATAATTCCACGTACCGCAAACTTTACCACCGCTGTACACGCACAGAATACAACTGAACTGAACTCACCACACCCTATAGAGTAGGTAGTTAATGTAAGCGATAACGGTTTATTTGCGGTCAATGAACAACACATTTGGTGCTGAAGGAGAGGCTATGGTTTCTCGTAAACAACGGTACACTGTATACAGTACGTACTGTAAATAGAACTTGGTACTGAAGACAAAACAAAACAGGTAGATAAAACAAACTATGGTCACTACCTGCTCTTTCTCTTTTAGAGATGAAGAATGGATTCCGTTACATCGAAAACAAGCTTTTGGGCGTACTTGTGTGGCTTTATTTTGTATGCAGTTACTTAAAAGCCAGCCAAAAAAAAATTATTTTTAACAAAAATTTTTCGTGTTAACTGATATTTTTCAGGTAAACCTTTCATGTTAACTGTACAAATAATACACTGTACATAACAAACGGCGATCGGTACCCGAGTGGTACTTCGTGTTAACCGATATTTTGTGGTAACTGTTTTCGCGTTAAACGATTTCCACTGTACATAAATTTTTTTTTTCTTGTTTACTTTTACACTAATTAAAATTTTGCACATATAAATTTTCCACGCTTTTTTTTTAATTTGCACTTTTGGTTTTTCTTGCATAAATTTGCACTAATACAATTTAGCTTACTTGTACCTTATAGCTAATTATTACAATATGTTACTTAACCTAACATGGCATACACATATTAGATATTTATATGAACATTAATACTTTAATCTCAATTTTGACTTAATGGACGTCAATAATCAAAACAACAATAACATTGACATTGATTCAAAGACAATTTTAAATTTTTGTTTGACCTCGTTTGATTCACATACCTCATTGGCTCAAACCATTGTTTCCTTTTGCTCTATATTTTGTTTATATTTCCTCAAACTATCCCCGTGGTACTTTCCTATAATTTTGTTTTTTTCAATGTCTTTTAATATGTATGTTGTAACGACACCAAAATTCTATAAAATAAATAAGAGCATCTAATTAAATCAAACATAAATAATAGTATAATAATAATAAACAATATTAATGACAAAAGCCTAAGAGAAATTTAATAAACTAATTAGAAAATGAACTTGCTGAAGAAGAGTTGCAGTATAAAAACAGATAGAATAATAGAAGGATAATTAAAACTACTATATTACAAGAGGTATTGAATAACAAAGGTGAATGACATTAAGGCTAATAAATCATTGAACTCTGAAGTGAAGTTATATAAAAGAGAAAGAAATCTACTTAAGAAATATACCAACAGTAATATTGAATATAATATATAAATGGAGTTATTGGAAGGCAATGTAGAATAAGAAAAAATATTCAGAAGATAAAAGATTCCAATGATGTGTATAATGATAAGATTTATAATTATTTTATTTATAGAGTGAGAAAGCTAAGGCGCCACTTTAGAATTATTTTATGGGCAGCAGCCAATGTGCACTGTACCAGGTATGTGAATGTTCGGATGAGCACCTCAACGCCGATATTCATTCATAATACCATATTAATATAGGGGGAATCATTTAACATTAGTATGGAATCAATGTGAATAAAAGAATGGAATATATAAATAGAATACACAATGAACCAAGAGAAAACTCAAGAATTACAATTCGTTAAAGCCACCCATATAAATAAACAAACTCCAGAGATAAAGAAGAAAATAATTGGTATTGACAAGAAAAGTAGGTTTCAATTTGCCTATAATAATGAAGAATTTGTTTCATAAATGTCTATCTTATTACCAAGCAATATTAATACCATAATAATATCATACACTTCAACTGTTGAAGACATCAGCAAGCAATAACAACAAGTTATCTAAACAAATCGAAATCAAAATAATTTGAAGGAAGAAACAATAATAAATAAAAGTGTGAACCTATTAACAAACCAAAAGTCCTACAACAGACATTACTGTGACAGATTACTATACTATATAAACAGTACCTAGTTAGATTTGGAGTAGTCCATAAACAAATAAATAATGACAATAAATTTAATGAATAATGAATGAATCAATTAGAAAGTCATATAAAGTACAATACAAATTTAGAAGTAAATGTAAAATGTAATTAAGATGTGTTACAAATGTAATATAAGACAAGTGTAATTAATTGGTAAGAGTATGTGAGATACAGTGGTAATCAATTAAGAATAACTGAGTGGATAGTAATTATAAACAATTATTTAATGAAATGAATTACTAATCCATAGTAGCAGAAGATACTGGCATTAACATTTAGTTTTTTCTTTATTAGTGTTGAGTTATATAAGTTTAATAGATATTAATCACACAGACAATGGTTTAAAAGTGTGCATTCAGTTAAGCCCTAAAGGGAATTATAGTAATTAAAATATAATTGTTAATTAACAGTTTGTTTATATTTAAAGATATTAATTAATATAAAACAAGTGTAAGCAGGATCGATTATGAGTCTTCCAATATAAAAATATAACCAGTCAACATAGGCCTAGATGATTATGTTCAGTAAATAATAAATTATTCAAAAATATTTGTCAAATTACAAATAACTATAATATTTGATATTAAAATTGTTCATAGTTTTGTCAGAATAAAATAATATGTAAATTGTATTAAGTATTATGATGTAATAACTAAAAAGCAACTTGTATGTAGAAGGTAAAATAACGTATTATATAAAAATAATATCCTATGACAACTAAATCTCAATTTGAACAGATATGACCAGAGTATTTATGTGTATCCAGGAAACCAAAAGAGAGAAAACGAATGTTGTTGATTATTATTAAAAAATAATAAGCCAAGAAGGAGAGTTGAGTGTAAATTCTGAAAACAAGCTAATTATTTATACAAAACATATGAATATTATTAAAAAATAATAATAGAAAGTAAAAAAACCTTATATCAAACTATAACAGAATATAAAATTGGAGCAGATAAAGAAAGATCATAAACAAATCACCTTTAAAACATTACTGATCCAACAACCAGAAGGAACAACTACACTTGGATCAAATTAATAACAGGACACTGGACTTCAATCCTAATATTCCACCATAAGGCTTCGGACAACGAAAAGGAGAAAATAAACCTTTATTGAACACCAAAAGAAGTGGATTCCGTCATCTGGACAACATAAACAAACTGATATTGGAAATTTCCATCACGGATACCAGAAGGCTGTGTGAACTGAACTGAACTGATACATTGTGTAACGTATATATATTATTATAATTACTACTCAATTTATATTATTCATTATTGTTATTGTTTGTAATGTAATGTACTTTCTATACTTGTTTTCCTTTATAATTACTGAACCTTTATATCAGCCAAAAGAACCTAAAAATAATATAAACAAAGAGAAGAGAATCGACCCTGAGATTTATAAATTATATTAATAGTTAACACTGAATAGACTATAGAAATTTTTTTGAATAAACATACAATATTATTATTATTACCAGATACTATTCCATGTGTTTTTATTTATATAGAATTAACAAGGTTTACTAATGGATGTACACAAAGAGAGAGATAAGTTAATTTAAAACCCGTCTTGTGGTAATTTGACACATCCAAGGTGAGGCATAAAGAACCTGTAAGTCCTGAAGGGTAATAGATTAGCGCTCACAACAGAGGAGAATAATCATGGGTAGTTACAAATTAGCGCTCACAACAGTGGGGATTTAGAAGAGAATGATAAGGGATAAATACGTGGAGTTACAATGTGTACCTTGCAACTTGCTCTTCTATTCTATAAGGTCCCACGAATATCGGGAAGAACTTGGCCGTGGTATTATCTATGGCAGAGGATACAGGATTTGCTTTCACTAGCACTTCCTCTCCTTCCACAAACCTTACCAACTTGTGAGTGCGATTATATCGTTCTATCCTCTTTTGGCCTTCTCTCTGTATTCTTTCTCCTGCTATGCTGGTTTTTACCTCATATGGAATAGGTAGATTGTAGTTGGGTGGACTTTTTATGGTTTTGGTCCATACGTGTACTGGTTCTTTGTTGAGAAATAATTCTGAAGGTGTGTACCCAGTTGTTTCATTAACGTATTATTAATACACTCAGAAATAAAACTCACACAATATACCCTCGGATGATGTAATATAACAGTATTTATAAAAAGACTTTTCACTTGTTGTAGCGCTTCATCGTGGTCCCTTGTCCACCTCCATTTAATCCCTTTGTTTAACAACTTCAACAATGGAACAGTACTTTCCGCATATTTACGTGTAAACCTCTGATAGTAGTTAGCTAAACCTAGAAATGACTTTAGCTGCTTGCAGTTCTTTGGAGTTGGAAATTCTTGTATGGCTTTTACCTTCTCTGGGTCCGTGGTTATTCCTTCCACTGAGATTCGGTGACCTAAAAACTTAATTTCCTCCTTACCAAACTCTGATTTCCATAGATTCAGCGTCATGTTTGCTGATCTTAATTTTGCAAAAATATTTCTTAAATGTTGTAAGTGCTCCTCGAATGTTTGTGACACACATAGAATATCATCTACGAACACTAGTGTATACTTCTCTACCTCATTACCTAATGCACTGTCTAAACACCTTACCATTGCAGCTAAGCTGGTGCTTAGGCCAAACGGTACAACTTTAAACTGGTAGCTCTTGTTTTTATACAAAAATGCCGTATACTGTCTATCACATTTGCGGATTGGAATTTGCCAAAATCCGGATGTTAAGTCCAGTTTGGTCATGTACTTAACTCCATTACATTTTTGGAACAATTCTTCCACACTCCTTGCGCACTCGTAATCAGGTATTTATTTCCATCGTGATGGTATTTCTTTTGAAATTTATTTCTGTCTTCCATTCAAGTAACGTATCTACCCCAATAATACAGTCATGCACGAGTTTCGGGACTATAAGAGCTACAATTTGGGTTTGGGTACCATTTATATTGATAGGTAAATAAATTTGTTCAGTTATCTTTTGCATTTGGACTCCAGTGGCTCCCTGTACATTACAATTTTTACGGGTAGTCTGGGACAATTACGCAACTGACTATTATTTTCTACAAACTTTGAGCTAACACAGGTTACTTCACTGCCAGTGTCCATTAACGCTTTTACTAGTAGATTACTGATTTCACAGATTATTTCCGGACATTCAGGATAATGGTTTCTACCCACTTCTTGCTCTTCTTTTAACAAGAACTCCCTATCGTTCACTTGATTTATATTATTTGTTAATTTCCTTTTAACTGTATTAATGGGTTGTTTCACTGCAGGTAATGGTAGATTTAGTTTTGTTTCTTTTCTACCTGTAGTGTCTTTCCGTTTCCCATATTCGTTTTACTAGTAGACGGTTGTGGCTCGGTAGATGATATGGCTGTCTTACATACCTTAAACCCTTTACTTGGCCGGGTTTCAACGCTCCTACTTCTACCCTTCTCTTCCAATTCCTGCCGATATTGGGGTTTGTTACCCGGATATGGGGTAAACCTTTTTTCTTTTTAGCGCTCACTGTCTCTTCTCTTCGTTGGGTAGAAAGTGGGTTCCTGATGATCGCCTCTAGGGTGGTTACTCAGCTGATTATTTACTCGCTTCAGGTCCCTCTCTAGGTCTTGACATTCATCCACGACCATTATAAACTTTTCTAGAGTATCCACTCCTCTAGTAGTGGTTGCTACTCTAGTGCGTTCCGAGAAATGACGCGCTAGCTTATACACTAGGTCTCTCTCCTCCATTGGTGGTGTTAAATGCTTTACTTGTGCCATTACATTTAGCACATAGTTGGTGGTTGTCATATTCATGGACGGGTGATAATTACCAAATTCCAGATGATCACGCACCCTTCTTTGAATCTGTATGTTCCAGTATTGAGCAAGGAATTTCTCTCTGAAGTCGGCGTAGGTTTGGACTCTGTCCGAGATGACTTTCCACCACGTACCAGCCCAATTTTTGAGGAATCGGCCTAACATGTCCTTCTTGCCCTCGTCGTCCATCAGTGGGTTTACGCGAGTTACATAAGCCTCAAACAGCCGTAGAAACTCCACAGGATTCTCATGTGGGTTTCCTGAGAATACAAGGTTTTCCGGTTCTTCCTTATAGCCGCCACACCTCACGACTTTGGTTTGCTGTGACTTCATTGCCTTAGTCAGATCTTCCCGCATTACCTTTAATTGCTGTTCTACCTTTTGATGTACTTCGTCTCGGTCAGCCTTACTCTCTACTTGTTTCTTAACCTCCTTAATATTTTCACCCAGTTGGGTGCACTCTACCGTACTACTCTGGATTTCTTCTTTATTTAGAAGCGTTTGGTTTTTTAACTTAGCAGTTACTTCGCTGAATTGTTGGTTAATAACGGTTACTTTCTGTTCTAACCGTTCATGAAATTCGTTTCTAAATTTATTTAGTTTTTCGTCTTGGCGGCGAAAATTAGTACTTACTTGTTTCTTAAATTCCTCTATTGTAGCTTTAACCTCTTCGGTATGCTTATCAAACTTAAGATTACTCTCATCTATTTTGCTATTGGTACTATCTATTCTACTAGCTAAATTAGCTATTTCTTCATCTATTTTAAATGTAGCTTCTTTACTACTTTGTTCTATTTGGCTAGTTAAATTTTCGTTTATTTGTTTCATTTCGTTAGATAAGTATTTATTAGTTTGCTCTATTTTATTATTGACATCATTTATTAATTTTTTATTACTTTCTTCTAATTTTTGATTATTTTCTTCAATTTTCCTATTTAATTGACTATTTTTATTTTCAACCAAGAGATGCCTATCCTAATATTGAGGTTGCCTTGAGAATTTATTTAACAATGCCCGTGAGCGTGGCATCTTGTGAAAGAAGCTTTAGCAAACTGAAACTAATCAAGAACTACTTGTGTTCAAGAACCAGCCAGGGACGCTGGACCAGTTTGGCAATTCTGTCAATTCTGTTTTGAGCACAAAACAGCAGCAAACCTGAACTTTGATGACATCATTGACGAATTTGCATCCATAAAACCCAGGAAAGTGAAATTTTGAGCATATGTAGATTGTGGAAGTGGAACCTCCAATGAGTACACAATTTTTGGACTGTAAATATTATTTTGGAGAATGTTCTTGAGATTTTATTGTTATTGTGTTTAATTCTTGTGTGTTATTAAATTACATTTGTCAAAGTTCCAAAGTTACCTTCACACAATATTATTATCCTTCCAAAACCATAACTCGATTCAGATAATTTGAAACAATACTACTGATTAAAGTTTTTAAATGTTCTACATTTTTAATTTAAGAAATATTATCATTACTTTGTCTCTCATAAAGTCTGTCCTTAGTTCTACTCTTACCTCGATTAAGATCTGATAGGTCGACTATATGAATCGTTATTATATATATATATATATTTTTTTTTTTTAATATAACAGTTTATTACGTGTGTTACGAGTGTTGATAAGATGAGAAAAATTGTGTACTCGTCTTATTTAATTACGCCCCACTGTTGTAGGCGCCATCTGTAATATAACAGTGTAATACGGTTGCGGTTTATTGTTATTTGTTTTGAATAGTTTAGTAGAGTAATTTGACCCCACTTGTGTCAAAACGGATCTGTTTCCGCAATCGATAGTGTTCTCGAGCACCCCGTTATTCTTCTAAGTACTTTGGTCCGTTCGCTGCTCACTCTCCTGTTGAATTACTTGTAATTGTCCTGTAAACTTTCAAATTTTCTACAATGATAATTCCTTGGATCCCAAATAACAATATTTATTTTCATTAAAGTTATTTACAGAAATTGAACAGTCGACTTGTGTCGAAACAAATATTGGTCGGATCGACTCTAGCGCTCAATTCGACTTTTACACTAACAAGTTTCAAATAACAAATTATTTATAATAATATATTAATTCTCAGGGTTTAAGGGTTCTTTGAGACTGTCATTGAATTCAGAAAATACATACAAAAATACAATACATTACAAAGGTAAGTAATATTTTAAAATCTTAATACTATATTTCGTTATTATTAGTTGCTATGGCAACCAGACTATTGGCAAGATGGCCACTGAAAACGTTTGGCCATGTGCTGTTACAAATTATTTTAAAATAAATGTTTTAGTGTTCAATGTTTTAGTTTTCAAGGTTTTCTTTCAATAAATGATCACTGGTGTTTTTCTGTAAGTGTAGATAGTGCCTACGATAGTGTTGTGTGATCGTACCTGAAGTGTGGTTAATAGTTAAACTTGGCGTCGCTCACAGACGTTATGAAAGTGTGTTCATTATAGGCAGTCAGGATTTTTTGAGTTTCTGCTTTTAGTTGTGGTTTTAATTTAGATATTTTCGTCTCTTTATCTTCCACAGTATTTATAGCTTCTATTGGTTATTATTTTTTATCGCCAACTGTCCAGAAAACACTATTATTATTTAATTAAAAACTTCTTCATTAGAGCTCATCTGCTCTCTGCAATGGTTAACAATACAACTTCAAATTCCTGCTTTTTTCATCAACGGTTTCGTGCCCTCACAATACTGGCCTGTGCTTGGTCAAAACTGAGAGCTCATAAGGTCACATGGTCAGTTTACAAGATTTAAATGTTCATTTGCCTATAAGAAAAATACTCCTTTTTTAGCTTTAAGTCTCCTAAAATTTAAAGTACATCATGTTTTTCTTTATGTAATTGTGAACATTTTGATACCTTATTTTATATAAATTGTTTATTATAAAGGGTGGTTTCCCACCTTACAAAATTTCTAACTCTGGGCCTACACTTTTAGTTTACTGACAACATTTACTAATTTGTTATATTTTATAATTTACATTTGTTATTACTGAATCTCTGATTATGAACCCTTTTTCTGATTCAAACTATTCACTAAACGAGTCTGGACCCTTAACATTATTTGAACAATGGTTACAATAAAATCCTTTAACATATTATTTAATATATTGCTTCTATGGCCTAGTTTGCAATTATAAAATGATAAATAATATACTTAATGTTAAAACAATAATTTAATTCAGAATAATGACTTAATAGGAACAATAACTTGATAGGAACAGAATCATCCGGCATGCTATGTTTTTGGGTATGGCCTACATGGTGTAATATTGTATTTTACAATTAGTCACAAACATTAGTTGACTGGCATACTATTCAGCCATCCCATTAATCTTAATCATTACTAACTTTAACTAATCAATGATTATTTTATTGTTCATGGGTTTTCTGTCCCTAATTTATCACCTTCTGATTCTGTTCATAGGCTCTAAATATTTTTAATAACATAGTTTATGAATGTCGGTCATAAGCCCTGGCATAAAACATAAACATAACTGGTTATGCCAAAACTTTTATAAACATCTTAACTTTATTCTAAACTCCCATCACAACTCTGTTAATATGGTTCTTGGGTTTTCTTTTTACATAAAAGTACTTAACCCGCACCTTTTCCATTTTCCCCTCACTGACACTTTTAGTTTGGGAATATCACTTGTACATCACTATATAATATCAGGGATCACTAACTTTATTCCCCACTCCTTCACGTTTACATAACTACACAAAGGTTTGTATGTATATTATATACTTACTATAATACATTTTAATTATTTATTTTATTATTTGCATTGTATTTTTTTCTCTTATCATTTATATTGGACAGTCTTTTTTTTCTGTAACTACAGGTTGTTTATTTTTATTTGGTTTATTGGATAATATAGGCGACCTTACCTATTGTCATACCTACTGAATTGAGCCGTTTTGGTTTTGGGATGGGGCTACTATCCTGTCGCATTACATATGCTCCCCCACCAAAACATGTTTATTTTTCTTAGCTGAAAATTAACTGTTAATCTTGATGCTTTGGTTTATTTGTAACACTTTTTCCTTCTTTATTATTATTATTTTCTTATGGCTTCAGGGATTGGGTTGTGATGAATTTCTTTTAAGTTGGTTATTATCTCATAAATTACACATAACTTCTTTTCTTCTTTGGCGAATCTACGAAATATATTATTTTTCTTCATCTTCTTCATATAGGCTATTTAGTTACCAACTGGTTATTCCGTTTCTTTGGGGTCTCTTTTCTTTCTGTTCCTATGAATTCCTTAATTGGGGTTATCAATCCCTCCCTAACTTGAAATGGCACGTTGAATGCATATCGGCTGTGAGTGGTACTATTCTGACCTATTCCTCACCCGACCATTCACCCCGTGCATGGTACAGTGCTCGTTGGCCCCTGCCCATCATAATAATTATTGAGTGGTGCCATAGCTTTCTACACTCTTACAAAAATGGTAACTCTTGCGTTACTTTAAATACTCTCGGAATCATGTTGTCTTCTTATTTCTTCTCATTATTATAAATTGTATCCTAGCAGTTCCCCTTACTTTCATATAACTTACTTTCAGTTTTGGTAAAAATCCTTTGTATAATTCTTCTTTTCCATTTAATTTCATTTCGTCAGGTTGTTTATTTTTATTTGGTTTATTGGATAACATAGGCGACCTTGCCTATTGTCATACCTACTGAATTGAGCCGTTTTGGTTTTGGGATGGGGCTACTATTCTGTCGCATTACAATATATATAGCCTGAAGGTGTTCCAAAAGAATGTTCCATAATATGCGTCAACAAGCACTCGAAAACTCTAGAGGGTATTTAATGCGGCATTGGCAGAAACACGCACCTGTTTGGCTAGCCGAGAAATGTGTAGGACAAAATGACACTCTCCAATAACGTTTAGTTGTTACAGTGCCCCCTCCTTAAGCCTGTTCATCCTGAACTGGCAAACCATCTTTGAAGTATTACTTGGCCAGCCGATCTAGGCAGTTGGTCTAGTTGTGTAGAATAATTCTCCAGCTCTTCAAATTCAGTCTCGTGTGATCCGAACATCAAGTTCCCAGGAAGAGGAATCTTCTGCTCAACTACTAGTTTTGCTGGAATCACTCCTGTGACGTCATGAACTGATGATCTACACGCCTTTAGCTGGTCCCAGTCTGTTTGGTTCTCGTGAACAGCCACTCCTGTGACGTCATGAACTGATGACCTACACGCCTTTAGCTGGTCCCAGTCTGTTTGGTTCTCGTCAACAGCCTCTTGCGTAACTTCATCTTCAGCAACTTTTCCCGCCGGGCACTTCCATTAACTCAGGAACAATAGCGCCCGTGTCAACTGTAAATGCTGCAGGTTTGTCTTCAATTAATCTCTTGACAATCAGGTTACCTGTTGTTTTATGAATCTTGTAAACTGTGCAGTTTCGTATCTTTATTCCTCCAATTGGTGCAGTCACTCCCCTCTCTCTGTATTTTATTCTCCCAACAATCTACCTGTAGGTGATCATGTTTCCCACAGTTGTAACACTTAGGTCTTTTGTCTTTTTCTTTTGGTTCAAAAGATCGTTGTGGCATTACTGATTTCTTAAACTGTTGTTCTTGAATCGTCTTTTTATTCCATCTGTTATGACGATACTGTGATATTGGATCCGTTTGGCAGCTTCAAAACAGAGATCATGAACAAGAGCGTCTGAGCTATTACGATTCCGTGCCATTCTTAACACTTGTTGTAATTGATTATCTGTGATACCGTCAATACACAATGTGAGCAATCCATGTTCGAAAGTCCTCCATTTCATCGGGACAAGTTGAATCTTGTCAGTTGGTCGATATTTGCTTCAAACTCTTGAAGACTCTCTCCTGAACGCTATCGCCACGCTTTAAGTTGAACACGTTACACATTGCACAGATGTTGGTCATTGTACTGTAATTCCAGAGAATTTATTAATTCAGCATAGAAGTTGTGGCTCTCAGATGGCACTTTCTGTATTAGCTCTGCGGTAGATCCTTTTAAAGCAAAATGAGTGAAAGGTCTTTCTCTTCTGTCCATTTATTTCAGCCACCGGCAGATAAGTTGCCCAGCACATCAAACGTTGGGGCCTTTGTGTAAACTTTCCCTACTACAGATAGTAGCTCTGTTTTGTTACTCTTAGTTTCTGGATCTACTTCAGCGGTATTTGTTAACGGTCTTTCTTTATCAACTATTTCTTTCACTAAATGTTCAACTTCCTTCTTAATTTGATTTATTGAATTTGTAATAGAGTCTTGTAAACTTGATATACTTGTTTTCATAGATTTTTAAATAGATTTATTTGAAATAGATTTTTCTATTTCAGATATTCTGTCAACTTTTTTGTTCAGCTCACCTCGTAACACAACAAATTTTGCATTAGTATCCTCTTGTACGAATGTCTTAACATTGTCTGCTTGACAACTAAATTCTTCTTTCTGTTGTCTCTCTGGTGTTTCATTTTACGCTGACGTTTTTCTTTTTGTTGTTCTTCCATTACTGCTTTCTATCATTCCTCTGCTTCTTCTCTTCCTTTATGTATTTCTCATCCTGTCGTTTTTCTCCTTCTTCCGCCTCTTGTCTGCATCTTTTCACTGGTTCTTCTGCCTATTGTTGGTGCCGTTCCTTGATCTGCAGTACCATTGCTTGGAATGATTCTATCATCTGACTGGTATCCATTCGTTTTTTACCAATTACCACTCACACTACTCTTCTACGAAATCTGCTCTGCTTCCACTGTTAAAGATTCTGTCCCATTTCTGACACCACTGTTACGACGGTCGTCTCACTGATCATCAGTTTTAACAAAATACAGACACCAGTGAAGTCACTAATCACCAGCTTTAATTAATCGCAAATAACAGTTTGCAATCAACTAGTTATTCCACAAGATTATATTTGTACAATAGTTCAAGTTAATTTTGTCCACATGCAATAATAATGTCAAGTAATAGAGTTCCACACTAATTATCACTTTGCCACAATACTTCAAACCACACTTGAATAAATTGCCATGTATAACTGACTTCTAAGTGGCAGCTGTAACCTATAGCCGCAGGAATTCCAAAAGAATGTTCCATAATATGCGTCAACAAGCACTTGAGAACTCTAGAGAGTACTTGAGTGCAGCCTTGGCAGAACTCGCACCTGCTTGGCTTTCCGAGAAATGTGTAGAACGACACTCTCCATTGTTCGATAACGTTCAGTCATTACAATGTTGTGTTGCATTTAAAAACATACTAAATTTTTGTGCACGCAAGCCTCTTTATAGGCAGGTGAAAACATGCAAGAAACAACAAAAACTGACAAACATGATTGTTAGTACACCTCCTTTGGGACAGCCATTATTAGCAATGGCTTCTTGTATGGTTAAATGAAAATATCAGATTTTGCCTTAATCAGTTTGTTAATAAAATGTGCAGTCATTATTATAGTTGTATTTGTATTCAAACAGGGCAAAGCCAAAACTGACAAAAATCGTCTTCGTGTAGAAGAGATGTTCCTAAAGACAACCCATGCAGCTCGAGCTGAAGCTGCAGCTGCAAGGCGTGAAGAGAAGAAACGTCAAGAAAAAGAACGAATCCTGCAGGTAATAGCATATACACTTAATTGTAATTTACTGTTCTACCTCCACTAAAAATAATAAAATTAAATATTGCGTAGTACAACTCTGATTTCACAGGAATCATACACAGGTACTCTGTACAGAATAATTCTGACTTTTATTCGGTAGGCTGAAGTCCAATTTGCAAAGAGTAAAATCAAAGGGGGGGTCAAAAATACAAGTTAGAAAAGTATGGTATATGATTTGTCTAATAGCGGGAATAGCCAATACATTTATGTAGAATATTGTGTAATTGTTTAATTGAAATTCAAAAAATACTCATTTTCAAGATCAATGTAATTCAGTAATCATGTATATTTCTCATCAAGGTAACTGGGCGTACTCATTTTATTTTTATATTTCCATACTTTGTTAGACAGATGCGCATTCGTAATTGAAATAATTACTTAAAATATGGTATTCACAGTTTTTCATGACAAGAGATTTTTTTATTTGGTTGGATGTTTCTGGTTGTTTAATAAGAACTAACACACATGTACTGAACATACGTTGATCAAACATCCAACAAGAGAAATTAGTCTTTAGTACCCAGTAAACTGAAAAGAACATACAGAATGGTCAGAAACAATAGTTTCCTCTACAAATTTTAAAAGTTTTGAATGACTGTCATAAATGATTACTGTTTCTTTATAAAAAACCTCATCACATTTAAACCATATTACCAAGTTTTTCTTAGTGCAGATAAGACCTCATTTATTAATGTTGAAAGTCATGTGTAGGCTAAATATGTTGCTATATTGTATAAGTGAGAAATGCTCAACCTTTACAACCTTCAGACCTACCTTGAAGCATGTTACCTTACAGAGGACCTACAAGTTAAAGAAGTATAGTTGAGGAAAATGTTGTTTACATTATTTCAAAATCTGCTGTACTGTCAAAAAAACTATTGTAATTAGCTAGTTGTGGAAATTAAATTAACCATTTTCTACTCACAAAACTAATGAGACAGTTAGGTCTGTTGTTTTTGTATAAGCTGGTGTATGATGGGGTCAGTGATGGTTAATTGAAATCATAAATCTTAGTGTGTACTATGTCTATTCCTGCTGTACTTTGTTTTTACTAGAGGCAAAGGTAACGATAACAGAAGAGCAGCTGGGCATCTTTTGGACAGTCTTTGAATTATGTAGAAAGTAGGATTATATTTGTTAAGCAAGCGTTCTACCAGTCTTCTTGTTTATTTTCAGGAGGATGATCCAGAAAAACAACGGAAGTGGGAAGAAAGAGAAATGAAACGTCAGATGAAGAAGAAAGCTCCTAAAATGAAACAGCTGAAAGTGAAAGCATTATAAGTAATTTTGGCTTTTTGTTGGTGGTCACAATCAAGTCATTCAAGACGTCATCAGCTACTGTCATGTATAACTGCATTCAGCAATTTTCCTCACTCATGTTTATTTATTACAATCTTCCAATATCCCTCATAATTAGATTAGTGTGAAATATACTTGTTTACATACTCTCCTTTTAATATATACGTATATTTTTGTTATGTATTCAAATCAGGATTGTTAGCTGTAAGTTCCTTCAATGCTCTTCATTATGATTATAAGACAGTGAAAGTATATGTGTACTTATTTGTATGTGTTGTTTATGAGTATGTCATGAGATTTGTTATGTATGTGTCAGATGTTTTTTTAAGTTGTACATTTTTGGAACCATGGTCGTTAAAATTTAATGTTTATTTAATATTGAAAAGCTAGAGTACGAAAATAATACTAAATTGATTAAAATGTTGGTTGCCAGCATGTTCCCGTATGATTTTACTCACATAGAAAACTGTATAAATGGTAATGTTAGAGAATAGTCAGATGTACTTAAATGCTCACAAATGCATAAACACACACACACAGTCATATATAAAAACAAAGAGACGTTTTATAATTTTGTGTCATAAGAACTAGATAGTCTTTGTTATAAAAGAATAAAAACGTACATGACATCCAAACCAGTATGAAGAATCAGTATACAGTTTTCTGTATAAAACCCATAAACACTTTAGACACCTTCAAATCAGAATCTTTATCTGTGGTACCAGATGACAGTAGATTGTTTTTCTGAGCATAATCATCTATTTTAAATATTTATGTATAGACGTTATCTTTAGTGTGGTGGAATCAAAGAGACACCAGTGATGGTAAAATGACCTCACATATTAAACACTTCCATGCAGAAAGTGTATACCTGCAGAAACCATATCCACTGCAGAAAGAGAATACTTTTCATAAACAATAACAGTCACTCAATTTATTAGTTTTTACTAAAATTACAATTAAGAACCAAAATCAGTATATGTGTTTTAAGATTGATATAATGTAAGAGGTCTGACCAAACGTTTGTGCAATTTTTGTTTAGTTGAAAAATTATACTGTGATTGATCTAAATGTATATTACTCCTTCAGAATAGTCTCGATCGAGTACAAAGTGACTATACCAACTTTTTATTTATTTCAGTCTTCATAACGTTTCTTGAATGCACTTACTGGGATAACCCTGAACTTGCTCAGAGATTTTATTTAATGTCTTCAACAGTCACAAAAAATTGTCCTTTTTGTGGCACTTTTCATTACTGCGAAGAGGAAAAATGGCATACATACTGGACGTACCTGTTCTTGAAGCAACTGGTGATTTCTTACGGATAAATTCTCTATTCGCACTGCTTCCATCATAATATTTTTCTTGCTTGACATTTCGATGCCTGGAATCAGCGATCGTCCTCATAAGCTGTGAAGTATCTAACAATAGGGTCTTTCAACCGCCAATCACAGTTCTGAGGACGGTCTCAGATTCCAGGGATCGAAACATCAAGCAAGGAAAATACGATGAAAGCAGTCTAAATAGAGGATTTACATATTGGACGTATCTGTTGAACATGGTGATTGAGGTGTCACTATGCTATTTTTTACCTTAAATTCTTGAACACTCAATTGTCTGAACCCTTCCATAAATTATCTTTCTGTAAATCTGGATAATTTCTGAAATAGCTTCACACAAGTGGTGTAAAAGGCCTGTATAGTACTTTTTACTTACTGTTGCACCTGGTCATGAAAATTCATGAAACACAAAGCCACACAATCTTCACCTCATCCATAGCAGACTTTGAAACTCCTTGCCCTTTGTAAACTGCTTGTTTCTGGAAAGGAGATACACCAGAAGCCTTCTGCAGTATGTTCGCTTTGATAGAGCATTTATCTTGTTCTTTAATCCACGTTCTACAAACTTGGATTGTACATGTAAAAAAAATTGCTTAACACACCAAAACACAACTTAATCAGGTGTTATAAGTAAACTCTGTAATCAGTAGGGCTAAAATTTTAGTCAGTTGTTACTAAGATATGTACAAACATCACATAAAAACAGTTTTTTAATTGGTCACTTGTAGCATAGGAAATACAGAAATTACAAACTTTTCAGTCAAACCTTGTGCCTATTGTAAACCATGATGAACCATGATACCTGTATTGCTGTCAAAACATCATGTTTCTGTAAGTGGAGTTTGATGAAATATAATATACCGTTAAAAAAATGGTGTGGCATTGTTATATATCAGATACAGTACAGATACTCATTTGGTGGTGTTATAGTGTATAAACTATTTATCACTGTGATAATTGTAAAACACATTATGTCAGCTATAGCAGTAAGAAGCAAAAGCAGTAAAAATTAAGTGTTACTCATAGGTGAATACTGATTTATGATTTAAAGGAGTATACATCACTTTGAAGACATGCAGGCTCACTTATATGTGTACAAGTGTATAATAGTTTTGGTGAAAATAGCAATAAACAAATGGTCTGTAATGATAATGAAGTATTAGTGAAAGAATTTTCTGCAAAAAATGAATAAGTTTCATGAGGTAAAGTTATTTGGAAGCAGTTATTGTTAACTGCCTGGCCAATATTCACTTTGCATTGAATGAAGTGTTTGGATATCTCTATTGTTTTCAAAGCATTCAGATGGTCATCATCATCCACTGCAAAGCAAATAGTGGTTCATCTATTAACAGTGATATATTTAAATAACAGAGATGGTAACAGACTGTGTGTAATTCATAATAAAATAATGTACAAGCACAGTCCATCATATTCATTTCTAATATACGAAAATATGGAAATAGTAGTGTCAAAGCAATGGTCCATGGACAGAAATGTTGATCTTATTAACTGTAGAATCTTGAAAATGACAATGACAGATCTCATAAATTGATTAAACTTGCGTACCTTTGAATTGTCTCACAGTTATCATTAACAACATTCAGTGATGACAAATTTGGAACATTGAACAGTATTTCCATTGTTTCACAAATGTAAAATTTTGTGCTTTCACAGTTATTTACTGGTTTAGACATTTTCAGTATGCTTTGCACTGCTTGTTAATATCACACTGTTCGGCAGGAGTCAGAAAGTCTAGAGTGGAAAGATTTTATCTACAGCATTACTAACGGATAACAGAAATTAGCTATGGTACATAACTAGTTGAAGGGGACCATGGTCAGTCTTGTGACGTTAATTACACTTTTACAAAATATCAATACATAAATTTTATTTCACCTACCTGCAAAGATTCTTTCTGGGTCCAGGATTCTTCTCGCACGAACGTAAGATACAAACATGTGTTACGGGTTTTTCGTAATAATGTACTCTACTCATTTTTTGAAGAGAATTAATATTTTTTAATGAGCACTTATTAAAACAGGTTGTACTATTCTTTTTCCAATAAAATTTTCAAATTACTTTAAAATTTTCATACATTTTTTCAATACGTTTTATATGGTCATAATTAAATTATATTACTTATAACTATAAGGATAGCCCAGTCTGCTCTATCTCTCTCACACATTCTTATTTCAAAAACCCCGTTATTAAAATATGTAACCCATTACTATATAAATTGAAACATATACCCCAAGCCGGCACGAGGCGTCCACGCAACCTCGGTTTATTTAATGTATAACTTCATTGACGTCCCGCGAACAATATACGAGTTGGTGTCCTCCGTTGACTCACATCACTGCCACTTGTTTGAAACTGTTAATTCACTTTTTTACTGGTACATTTTAAAATTTTGAAAAAAGTAGCCCCGTGGGGTTGTACCGGCCGGTACTGTCTGTGTCGGACTGCCCAGAACGGCATAGCATGCGCCGCTAACTTGATTGCGTCTTTTGTTGTGGAAACCAATGCCTTGTGGTTCTTCGACGCTTATAAGTCCTATTTAACTCATGCTGTTGTTTGTGTGCTGATCATACAAGGTATTCGCTAGGCACTGGCCGACGTCACAAAATAGGCGTGACTTAAGTTTTACATCCGTCGACTTAGTAAAGGAGGCGAACAGAAATGTGCTCTTCACCATCTTTGCTGGTTCACCCAGGCGTCAGTCCGCGCACCTGGTTGTGTGATGCATATGGGCGCGCTGACACATTCTTACAAAGTTCTTGGAAACGGAGGCTGGGCAAATTCCTGGTTACCGATTGCACAATGGTGGACACGTATTACTGCTTTGTTACCACACTGTTCCTTCAGCATGTGGTCTATCACAAAGGGAAATAAATTTACAAATGTTTTAATAAAACCCCAAATTTAATAAAATAAAATAAAATAACCCGCAAATTTGACCCGTTACAATACCCCCCCAATGAGAGGTCTTCTGCCAAAACAGAAGAAATCTCATTGCTAAAACCCCTAAAAGGACCGGTGAGGAACTGGTGCCAATAACCCCCTTTTGTTCTTACACCTCATGGGTAACCAACCCCCCTGGCTCGGCGACTATGGACGCATCTGAACGAGATCACTGGACTTCTCTGTAAGAGATCCCAACACCGAAAAATCGAACAGATACGCACCACAGCGCACCTCACCTTCTAACATGCTACCCCAAAAATCCAAATCCCTGGCTTATATCATGCCAGATCCTCAACCGATATGTTCCCCCTTATATGCAAACTGGGCTGCCTTTAGCAGTTACTGGGCTCACACACACACTTATACTACATACTGTAAAATTAAAATATTCTTTGAAAATTTATTTAAATCAAATTTCATTAGCTGTTTTCCTTGAAAATCAAAACACAAATTTTGCCCCTATACTGAATAATTCTCTTCATTAGTTTTTTGTTATTAGAACATAAACAAATTGAAACATTTCTTAAAATAGGAACATCCTTAACCTAACAGGTGATTCTACATATGCCCTAACAATACAATGCAAATAAAACACTAATAATACACAAACAATAACATAACCAAAGTTTAAAAACATCCATTCGATGGCAGGCGCAAAATCAAGAAATTTTTTTTTCCCAAAAATTTTAAATTCCAAAAATTTAAATTTATTAAAATATTTCCTTTTTCCATATTGAAATCATTTAAAATTAGTTCAAATCAATTAAAAGCAAAATTGGCTTTACTTCCTTGCTAAACGTCTCTAGTATATAACCTCACCTATCAGCTGATCAAAACTGGGTCAAGTCAAGAACCTTGACCTACATACTTTATACACAAGTTACATCTGAAAATACATTAAACATCTGTAAAATTCTATCTTGAAACACAAAAACATAATAAAATAAAACATTTAAAATAACAAAATATTATTATAAATAACAATCAAATTGATATTTAAATTATTCAAATAACACTTTATAGCTTTACATTATTTTCAAACTCTATCAAAAATTTCTCACTGGTTTCAATCAAAATTTTGTATATTCAACTATAACTTTCTTCATTTAACAATCTCATTCTCCATTAATTTGGGTGATTGAATTGTTTATATTAGCTTGATTTGCCTATTGGCATTTATACATATATAATCTTTCTCACTCTGACTCTGATACCACTAACAACTTTAACTAATATGACACCCATCTCCATCAACACATCTATCAAACAATCTCTAAACCCAACTTACTATTAAACTCAATTCGCCACCTTCTCTCGACATATAAAAAAAATATTCTCTAACCCTTTGTACCTAGGATAAGTGTTTCCCCCCCCCAAAAAGCTCATTCCCTTATATTGGTCCCTGGATTCTACCTAAGGTAACCCTTTCCGGCGCCAAACAGTCCCTTCCGTCCCAACCCTTTTGTTGCGGACTCCTACATTATACTATCCCTTATTAACAAAATTACCATCCCCAAATTAACACTCTTATTACCTCACTTCAATTACAAAATAACATCATCATCTATAAACATCAATATATCACTCATTACTCTACATATATTCCCCATAACTACTGTGTCAACATCAATACTCCTCAAATTCTATTACATTAACTCACGACAACATTACATTAATTCAAACCAATATTTTCATCTCTAGTACCACTTTAACTTTAACTTGGACTGATCTACATGTCCCACAAAATATTAATCACCCAACATCTATCTTTTATTAACTTTCACAAATCATTTAAAATCATAACTTTATCACATTACTTTTCTCATTATTCAAAATAGCATCTTTAACACATTAAAACATTATATTTAACATTAATAAACAATTTAACAGTGACATTTTACTACTGATCAGCTGATATTCCTAACCATGTGAACACATTTCAAAATTATACACATTCTATGAAATACATAAGGTTATCAATCCTTACCTCTAACATCATTGTTTCCCCTCTTTCTGACTCTGGTACTATGCAAACCGCCTGCCAGTCGGTCTAGTTATTTACTTTGTTATACTCATTTCAAAATTACACAAATTATATAGAACACATATTTGTTACTAATTCTTACCTCTAACACAATAAAATAATACATTTATAAAATATAGAATGAACACATTATACTGAATGCATGAACCCCTATTTATCAAAGCAGAATACAAGCGTTTTATTAAAGCAAAATTGATTTAGCATTTTTAATTTACAAAATTTAAGCACGTTGCTCATCTGAGCAACCTCCTGATCCACACACACTATTGTAATTTATGTAGGACTGTAGCGCCCATTTGCTTTCACAAAGACGGCATAGTTGGAGGAATTGGACATCTCCGTGTCTTTGCTTCGGCTTGATATTTTTAAAATGGTGGATATCGTCATATCCTTGTTTTATATTGAAAAGCCCTTAAAACGGGTCTACCACCTGGCTATGCTGTCCCCACGCGGACAGAGTGGCAGCCGCTGTTCCATAGTTCCGGGATTTCCCCTAGTTTCACCCCCCAATTAATTTCTAATATCAACCAATTTCAAGCCAGCTATGGTCAAGGGACTTGATATGGCCATAGCTGACCGCTAGCCAAAACCACGATAGTGCTGGTAAGGCAGTAATCACCCAAAAAGTCGGGGAAATCAAACTTCATTTCAATGCCTGTTCTATATCATTATTATTATAATGTACAGCACGAGAGTCTATCATGGTACAATTGTACAAAAAGGTGTGCCGCACATATTCGCCATGTTGGCCTCCGATGGAGGTAACACTCCCTGTTACCCCCAACCCATTCCACTATTTACTGGGGCACAGGCCACCCCAGCAATAGTGCATTAATAACTAAATAATAATAGTAATGAATTAAAACTTTCTACAATTGCAGTTCCACACTCCACTGTTATATCACTTCTTTGAGCACCAATCTAACCCCCAAAATTATCCCCACATCTTGCATTGACAACAAGTTTTTATTTTATTTCACATTCTTCACAACGTTCCCATGCTCACTGATACTAAAACTTGACAAATATATTTGGTCACTAACTAAAATACAGTTATTGATATAAAATTAAATGTATAAACAATCCGACCTATACAACAATAAAATTTTTATAAGTAAAATTTTTACATTTAGGAGGCTAATACTAACTATCATTAAAAGTAAATCTGTGACCGCCCGAAAATGTGGGGTTTTGCTATGAGGGAGGGTTGTCGACAAAATAGATCCACTTTGTGAATTTACTTCCCCCTCATAAACTCCACTCTACTCCCTTATTTCTCTCATTTCTCCAGACCCGCCATCTATTTCATCGCCAAATCTCCTTCCCAGCGAAACTCTTCTTTTCAGATTACTCAGAAACTATTGTCAATGGCTCAATTTTAGTTTCACCCTTGGCATTAAAACTTTAAATTTGTACGCACTGCTTTTTATTTAGGTGCAGCCTCCATTATATACAAACACTCTAAGGCAGTGCAGGCACGTGACAGGTACACCAGACCGCTGCACCATGAGTGTATTAATAAAATAATGCGTGTCACGTACCTTTGGGGTCCCCCTCCCCGTTCAAAGGTGAAGTTAGTTTTCAAATTTCAACCAATTTTGGTGGAGCCGGACCATCGTTGTGTTCACCGCCCGAAGGAAGATCCTCCAACCATGGCCCGTCTCCGAGTTCCGAATACCACGGCCAGGACTGGTAAGATCGTGGCCGCCCAAAAATGGGGGAGGATCCCTTCTGTAAACATATAACATCCAATTAAATTTCATTCATACAACTCATTAATAATAATCATTGATAAAATTCTTATGCTGACCAATATAATTTCAAATTTGTAGCGTTGTGCGTTCCCACTATCTCTCTCGTCTCTCTGTTCTGTAACACATATGAATTCTTCATTTTAACTTCTATTACCTCGTACGGCCCCTCGTAGAGTAAGAAAAATTTCTTGATCTCCTTATCCTGAGCACTCGATAAATCATGTCATCATACTAATACCAGCTGTCCAACCTCGTACTGCGTCCACTTACCTTTCATATCATGCCTCTGTTTTCTTTTCTCCCCCTTCGTCAATAAACTTTCATTCGCCAGCCTAAGTTTTACATCGCGACCAATAGTATGGGTTTCTGGTGGATACTCAATTAATTGCTCCAGAATTCTCTGTGGACGCGTCCCTCGTATTAACTCATAAGGTGTGAACCCCGTCGACTCGTGGGTGGTGCAGTTAAGACAATCTTCAATCTTCTGAACATATAGTGGCCACTCGCTGTGTTTGGCGTGGCAGTATGTTCGGAAAATTCTTCCCAACTCCTCATGACGAGCTCCGCCTGATTGGATTACGGATGATACACAGCTGTGTGTGTCGGGATGATACCTTCCCATCCGAGAGTCTGGCGCCATCTTCCACTGATGAACTGTGGTCCATGGTCGGATAATATCACCTTCGGCTTACCCACGTTGATCATGTAGTCGCGTGTGATCTTTTCACTCAGCACCTTACTTGTTGCTCGCTTCACGCTATATAACCTTACATATTTAGAAAATGTGTCAAGTACAACAAAAATATACATCACTCCACCCCTACCCTTTGGCAATGGGCCGTACAAATCCACAGCTACTAAATCAAATGGTTTTTCTACCTTAATGTAATTTAATTCCCCTTCTACCCTGTAATTCACAACTTTAGACTTCTGACACAATTCGCAAACTCTAAGTATTTTTCGGACGTGTTTCTCCATATTTCTAAATAGACAAGATTCCCTTAATTCATTCACACACTTCTTTGCCCCAAAATGCCCGTATCTAAGGTGACAGTCCCACACTATTTTCTCGACCAGCCCTTCAGGTATAACTAACCTCCAATCCCTCTCTCTCCCCTCTACGTTTTTAAACAAACTCCCCTGAAATACTTGAAAATATTGTTTATACCCAAATTCATCTACATCTGATTCTACACTAGTGATTATTTTATTTTATTTACTATCAGCTCTTTGCATTACATTGATATCCTTCAATTCTTCCCCAAAAAGTTTGTCTTCCCGGGACAGTCTATAAATCTCTATTTCTTTAATATCTCTACCCGTTCTATTTCTATCTGTGTCTACTCGTGATAGTGTGTCTGGCACCCTGTCCTCTACACCTTTAATATATTCCCAAGAAAAATTATACTCTTGGAGAGCTAACACCCACCTGGTTATCCGGCTGTGTGTGAGTTTGCAAGTATTCAGGAACGACAACGCTTTATGGTC
This sequence comes from Magicicada septendecula, assembly GCA_034769895.1. Lineage (NCBI taxonomy): Eukaryota > Metazoa > Arthropoda > Insecta > Hemiptera > Cicadidae > Magicicada > Magicicada septendecula. Next base: position 161,237,751 of record CM068372.1, on the reverse strand, counting down.
CGTCCTGATGATCGTTTTATTGCCCAGCAGATACGTCCGGAACTTCTTCACCGCAAAAACTATACTGAGAAGCTCCTTCTCGGTGGTAGTGTAATTACGCTCTGCTGCTAGTAACGTACGGCTGGCGAAGGCAATGGTCTTGTGTTCTCTCGCCTCGTCCTCTTGATAAAGTTCGGCTCCGAGTGCTATATTGCTGGCGTCTGTCTGTAAGTAGAAATTATCATTAAAATTTGGGTGGTTCATTAAAATCATATCAGCGAACTTATTCTTGATTTCGCTAAACGCTTCTTTTTCATTCTCTCCCCACCTCCATTGTTTGTTCTTCTGTAGCACTGCGCTAAGTCGGGCCATCGTCTGGGCGTAGTTTCGCTGGAACTTCCTGTAAAAATTACAGAGACCAAGAAAACTTTGTAACTGTTTTATATTCTTAGGCTCCGGGAATGTCAGGATGGATTCTACTTTGTCCGGATTAGCCCGTATTCCTGTGGGTGTTATGATAAAACCTAAAAAGTGTATTTCCGTCTGTAAAAATTTTGATTTGTCCCAGTTCACCGTCAAACCTCCCTGGTATAACTTCTCCAACACATATTCTAAATGTTCGACATGCTCCTCAAACGTTCTAGAAGCTATTAGAATATCATCAACATATATAGTTAAAAAATCTAAGTTATGAGGTTGCAAAATTTCATCCAGACACTTGATAAAACTGGCTATACTGGTGTTCAATCCAAACGGTAGTCGTTTGAATTGATGATTTTTTCCATTGAATAAGGAAGCGGTATATTTCCTACTATTTGCTGCCAAAGGAACTTGCCAATACCCGGCGGTTAGGTCTAAAGAGGTCATATATTTCACACCACTGAACTTCTGAAAAATTTCCTCAATGGCTTCGGGTGACTCCCGGTCTGGAATAATTATTTGATTGATTTTGCGGGCATCTAAGCATAACCTGACTCTCCCATCTTTTTTAATCACTACTACTAAAGGGTTGGAATAAGTTGATACCGACCTCTCTATAATACCCCCCGCTAACATCCTATCCAATTCTAACTCTACTGCCCCCCTTTTAGAATATGGTACCGGATAACTACGTTGGACATATGGCGCATGCTCCCTCACCTTTAATTCACATTCATAACCTTTTGCCCTTCCTGGTTCCCCGGCAAACACTCCCCTATAATCCTCGACTACCCGCCACAACGCTTTACGCTGAGAACTCCCCTTTACGCCACCCTCCCCACAAAATTTAACCGCTCTATCCGCCCATATTCTCTCCTCACTCTCTTCACTCACTCTCTCTACACATATTCATACTAAATTCCATGTTCCCATCTATGGTCTTATCTGGTATAACCCTTATACCCGAAATCTTTACTGTATCTAAAACCCGTTCAAAATTAACCGTTATTCGTTTATTCTCATTGTTCAATTCCAAAATTCTTTTTCTAATATTGATGACCGCATTATTCCTGATTAGAAAATCATTACCCAAAATTACTTCTAAATTTAAACCTCTTACAACTAAAAATGTATTCTCATAACTTTCCCCACTTATTAACATAGTCAACTGGACTTGTGTTGTAACCCATTTACTTCTAACAACCGTAATGCCTACAATGGTTACTCCCGCAACTGGCAAAGACGGAATATTTTTGTTAGTCTCTTTTTAATTTATTTAGTACATGTTCCGCTATTACGGATATTTCACTACCTGTGTCTATAAGTGTCAAGACTGGCTTACCTTCTATTTCCAGTTTTACCTCAGTCAACCACGCCTCTGGTCTCATCGTCTCCGTCTCCTCTTCTTCCACCAATTCCGTAGCCAAGTCCATGTGAATAGTGTGATTCCTGTGTTTACTTTCATGGACCCCGCGGTTATTCCTCGACAATGGCCGGGCCTCCTCATCCATTGTCCTCCTTAGTTTCCCATCCTCTCATCTGCATTTCTGGGCGTATACACTCTTCCCGTGTGCTGATTTCCTCCTTCGTTTCTTGTATTCTCTGCTCGTCTGTCCCCGTTCCTCTGCTGTGGGTTGTTGAATCTTTGTTGCGTCCTCGGCTGATGTCCGGGCCTCGCCCTTCTACATCTGTAACAAAAATTACGGACAGCATAATTTTCCACCAGACACCCCTCACATTTCGACATCAGATATCGTCTGTTTGGTTCTCGACCATTATGTGTGGTTCCCCCGTCGGGTCCTCCTCTTGGTACATAATTCCCTCCATTGTGCATATTAGGTGGTTGTATGCGTCTGCTGTCTTCCTGGTCCTTAATATTCTGAAAAACATCTAATATTTTTTCTAATTCATTTATATCACTTACCTCTCTGGTCATTAACGTGATCTGTACTTCTCTCGGTAGATGTTTGCTGATGTGGCGTACAAACGACTGGAATGGCAACGGTGGCTCTAAGTACTTAGCTTCATTATACAGCTTCATTGTATAGACGGTAATATTACGGTTGTTTCTCCCAAAGCTCCCTGTTCCCATTATTTGACTCCGTAGTATCTCCTGCTCCTCTTCCGACCAGTATTTATTCCGAAAAGCTGTTTCAAAATTGTCATACCTCTCCCATTCGTTTCGGTGTGTCTCTGCCCATATCTCCGAATTACCCTTAAAACATTTCAAAATTTTTATAAGCTTAACTTCCCAACTACTACCATTAAATCTGTCAAATTCCCGTACTCGATTCAAAAATTGCATTGGATGCACTCTACGGTTCTCACTACAAAAGGTTTCGAGTTCAACTTCATTATTTGCGTCTCATGTAGTTAATATACGCTCAGTAACATTGCTTAATTTCTGGTTTATTACTAAACTTAATTCGTCTCTCACACTACTAATGTTCTGTTCAAGTGAGTATAATTTTTTATCATTACTATATTCAGACTGTATGCTATTTTTTGATATTACATCAATAGATTCATTCAATGCTTGTATTTCTGTCTTACAATTATTTTCAATTTCATTTACTTTAAAGTCTACCTTATTTTGGTGTTCATTGATATTCTGACTTATTTTTTCAATTGTCATTACTACGCTATTAAGCTTACATTCAGTTTCGGTATTACATTTATTTATTTTATATTCTATTTCATTGTTATGCTCATTCATTCACCTTATTAAATACTCATTATTCTCATTTATTTGTTTATCAACTCTTTCTGATATCTGATTATCTATCTCATTAAATTCAACCTCTATCTTCTTAATTGAATTATCTAACTTGGTATCTAATTGGTTAATTTTATTAGTAAATTCTTCATTGGTATTTTCAAATCGTTTGTTAATTTCATTCATATGGGTTTTCAACTCATCAATTTTATTATTTTGTACTTCTAATTTGGTGTCAAAATCATTGCTTAATTTAATTTGTTCATCTAATTTCTCACTGAAACTACTCTTAATTTCTTTGATTTCGTTTTTCTGTTCATGAATATCCATTGATATGGTTCGTAATATACTCATTATATCGTTATCGAATTGGCTATTACATTTCTTTGAGGTTGGAGTTGATAGCGTGCCCGAGTCGTCTATAGCTGATTCAGTTAGGCTGAATTCTTTTGATCGATTTACTGGTGTTGAATGAACCTCTGGTTCCCCCACACCAGCCGACTCGCTCATTTCAACAACAATCTCGTTATTATCTGCCATTTCTTATTTTTATACTTGATACTTAGAATACTTTAATTAATTTTATTTTTTACAATACACTTTCTATTTCATGTCAATTTTGCGTAAATGACGCACTTCTACTTTATTACGCTAACCTTACACACGCGTTTGTATCTTTTTTTGTAGGTGCGGTTTTTACTTAATTTTTTAATTCATAAAAACTGTCCCTGTATCGGAAGCCATTGTGACATTAATTACACTTTTACAAAATATCAATACATAAATTTTATTTCACCTACCTGCAAAGATTCTTTCTGGGTCCAGGATTCTTCTCGCATGAACGTAAGATGCAAACATGTGTTACGGGTTTTTTGTAATAATGTACTCTACTCATTTTTTGAAGAGAATTAATATTTTTTAATGAGCAATTATTAAAACAGGTTGTACTATTCTTTTTCCAATAAAATTTTCAAATTACTTTAAATTTTTCATACATTTTTTCAATACGTTTTATATGGTCATAATTAAATTATATTACTTATAACTTAAAGGATAGCCCAGTCTGCTCTCTCTCTCTCACATTCTTATTTTAAAACCCCCGTTATTAAAATATGTAACCCATTACTATATAAATTGAAACATATACCCCAAGCCGGCACGAGGCGTCCACGCAACCTCGGTTTATTTAATGTATAACTTCATTGACGTCCCGTGAACAATATACGAGTTGGTGTCCTCCGTTGACTCACATCACTGCCACTTGTTTGAAACTTTTAATTCACTTTTTTACTGGTACATTTTAAAATTTTGAAAAAAGTAGCCCCGTGGGGTTGTACCGGCCGGTACTGTCTGTGTCGGACTGCCCAGAACGGCATAGCATGCGCCGCTAACTTGATTGCGTCTTTTGTTGTGGAACCAATGCCTTGTGGTTCTTCGACGCTTATAAGTCCTATTTAACTCATGCTGTTGTTTGTGTGCTGATCGTACAAGGTATTCGCTAGGCACTGGCCGACGTCACAAAATAGGCGTGACTTAAGTTTTACATCCGTCGACTTAGTAAAGGAGGCGAACAGAAAATGTGCTCTTCACCATCTTTGCTGGTTCACCCAGGCGTCAGTCCGCGCGCCTGGTTGTGTGATGCATATGGGCGCGCTGTCACATTCTTACAAAGTTCTTGGAAACGGAGGCTGGGCAAATTCCTGGTTACCGATTGCACAACGGTGGACACGTATTACTGCTTTGTTACCACACTGTTCCTTCAGCACGTGGTCTATCACAAAGGGAAATAAATTTACAAATGTTTTAATAAAACCCCAAATTTAATAAAATAAAATAAAATAACCCGCAAATTTGACCCGTTACAGTCTGTGTGGTGTGTTGTAGTGTCAATTTTTTTTAAATGTCAGTTACTAAAGTAGTTTACTTTGGCTCTTTGGTAGTAACTTGTTTATTTTAAATGTAGAAAATCAATAAGGGAAAACCCAGGAAGGAAGCTGTGGCAACTTTCAAATTAACAGTTGGCTAAGTGCCTTGCAGCACATCTGACATGAATGACTACCTACCAGTCAAGTGAATCCACCATTTGCTGTGCCGCAAATTCTGCCGCGTGGATGCTGACCACCTCCTGCATTGGACTGGACTCAACTCTGCGTATCAACAAAAAGAGAACCTATCTGGGCTTTTTTGGCATGCTGGGAGCAGGATGGAATAACTTTCTATATGCCGATATGAACAAGTTGGGACAACTTCTGAGCCGATAATAGGCAGTTACCACTATACTGCAATGTTGGGATTGAAACAGTCACAAAATTCAACTTTCTCTGTAAATCAAACAGCACACATAATTACAGTCTACAATGTCTGTTTTAATTGAAAAACTTTTTTTTAATTAGGTACATAAATATTTCAGATACCGAAGAGTATCTTCAGAGACCGTTGTTGCGTCTTAGACGCTCTCGAAGTACTCTTGAGTTGGTCTTATAATGCTAGTTGTTGAGTTAGCTGGTAAGAAATGAAATAACGAAGTGGACTGTATATGTTCTTAGAGTTAATTATTTATTGAAAATTGTTTAGAAAATAATTGCATGGCGCGTGCAGTGTAGCGCGGCATGAATGCCTGAGAAGTAAGTTAGAATTAAATATTGAAAGCCATAATCGTGCGTAGAGGCCGAGATCGCCTAAGTAATTAGCGCATGATGATCATCCTAAAATTTTGAAATATTGAAAATAATTATGTAGCCGCGGATGGCGAACTGAGGCGAGTTGCCCGTCCGGAGTCTTGCAATTAACGAACTAAATTTGACTGTTACGAGCCTGAATCCAAGCCGGCAGCAGATTAGCGGGGAAGAAATGACATCACTGCACGCACTGCAGTGCGGATGTTACAGTACAAAGTTTAAACAAGTACAAAGTTTAACCATACTGCCCGCACAAAATCGGGGTGTTTTTGCAACTTAATTCATTGTGTGAATAGTGCATCACAAATTATTATCAAATGTTATATACAAAGACAATATACTTGAAAGCTTTATACATTAAATTGTCCCCTTTTTTTTTAAAGTAAATCATCTCTGACATAAAAATCTGTAAATAACAAAATTAATTAAAGCTATCAGAAAAGCTCAAAAGCAAAACAAAACAATTTCTGTGCTAAAAAATGTACAAAATAAAAACTCATGAGAAAAATAAAAGTGCTTATATAACTAACATGATTTTTCTTGAAGCATTAACATATGTCCAGTAAATAAATACATTTGATTTTTAACAAAACCTACGTAATGACCTTACACTTAATTTGTATAAAAGAAAAACATCTTCAAAAACTGATTCAATATGGTAATACAATAATAAAAAACATAATAATTTACATGCATAGTATTAGAACAATGATACCAAAGATTCAATAGTACATAACAATATGATTAACATACCCAATTGATGTAAAAATACATAATATGATTGTATGAGTATACATAATACATAATGATTGACATAATAATTAACAGTACATAATAGTATAATAATGATCACAAAAAATTCAATAACAAATAATAACATGATAATGATACATAGTAATACAATAGACATGATAATAATATAATAAAAACAACAAATAGAAAGCATGATAAAGGTTCGATACAATGATGCATGTCGTATGAACGCTCATGCGATTAGTCTGAGGCCACTGGAAGTGGACATAATTTGTGAATGGGCCGACGTAGGATACCGTTTGCGGTGCGAACATCCGCTACGCGCACTATTGAATCCTGACCCAAATAGATCTGAGTGACTACCCCATGTTTCCACTGCAGTTGGGGGGAATTGTCTTCCAAAATAAGGACGAGTTGTCCGGGAGCCAAATTTTTTGACGGGATGCACCATTTGTTGTGTTGTTGCAACTGGTGCAAATAATCCTTCAACCACTTGTTCCATATAGAATGGGTGAATCTTTGGAGCAGCTGCCATCTACCCAGACGACCAATTTTGACTTTGGAATAGTCAGGTTCCGGGAGTGCAGTGAGTGGAGAACCAACCAGGAAGTGCGCTAGAGTTAAAGGTTCGGGATCCCTAGAGTCATTTGAGATGGCGAACAAGGGGCGTGAGTTAAGGCAGGACTCTATTTGAGTTAGGACAGTGTAATACTCAAACGTAAGAATGGTTCCGCCGATAACGTGCCGCAAATGAAACTTGACACTCTTGACTCCACTCTCTCACAGGCCACCGAAATGGGGTGCTGACGGGGGAATAAAGGACCATTTGATGCCTTGGGCACTGGTAAAATCCTGGGTGGTCTGTTCAAATCTGTTAGATTGAAAAAGTTTGTATAAGTCGCGAAGTATACTACTAGCACGACGAAAATTTGTACCATTGTTGGAGAATATCTGAGCAGGGATACCTCTACGAGCTATAAACGTTTTAAGGCTGCTATGAAAGCGTCTGAGGTAAGATCTGAGACTAGTTCAAGGTGAATGGCCTTAGTGGCCATGCATATAAATAGAGCAATATAAGCCTTTGACGTCGATTTGGAACGCTGCCCGCCATGACTTATAAGTACAGGACGGCTTAGTCGACTGCAGATTGAGAAAATGGCTTAGCAGGTTTAACCCGGGAAGAGGGTAATTGCCCTAATAATTGGATTGAGCCCCTAGCACGGAATCGAAATCAAGTGATACATTTGTGTATTACTGATCGTATGTATAATTTATCATTAATTATCCAGTATTTCTGCCGTAGAGAGTACTGAGTCAATTGTACCCCAGCGTGTAGTAGACGAAGATGCTCCCCTTCTATGATTAATTTACTGAGATGTGAATGCGGGTGTAGTATGATTTGGTGTTTGCTATCATAGGTAAGCTGGGAGTGCTGAAGGCGTCCGCCCACGCGTAATATCCCCGCCTTGTCCAGAAAGGGGTTAAGTGAAAGAAGTTTACTATTGTTGGGGATACAGCGTTGTGCCTCAAGTTCCTTGATTTCGATGCTAAAGTGCGATCACTGGGACTGGCGAATAAAAACCAAAAGTGTACCATGTAACTCATGGGCAGTTAAAAAGGAAGTGTCTATATCAGCTATGGGGAGCCTAGAGTTCTGAATGAATCAAAAGCAGTAAGAAAATACACGAAGGAGTTTTGAAAGCGAAGAGTAGTTTTCAAAATAACTAGGCGTAGATGAAGCGGCACTCGGTGAGGATTGGACCTGCTTACGTTGTTCTTGCTCAAGATCGGGATGATTGCAGGGTGAATGGGCATCGAAAGCCCTGATGGGCCATGATGATGACTCATGGGACAACCAGGATGGACCATACCACCATTGTGGGTGACCGTGTAAAAACCGAGGGAGACAACCACGCGATAGAATGTCGGCTGGGTTGTCATGTGACGAGACATGATGCCAGGTACTCTTTGCAGTGAGACGCTGTATTTCCGCAACGCGGTTGGCGTCTAATACCTTCCATCTGGAAGACTGCTGGTGGATCCAGTGTAAGGCGATCGTTGAGTCAGAGTATAAATATAAGCCGTCGAATTTGTAACTCACCGCGTTCACAACCGTGAAAGCCAACTGAGCCAATAAGAGACAGGCGCAAAGTTCAAGTCTGGGTAGTGTTACCTGCTTCAAGGGAGCGACTCTAGATTTAGAGCATAGCAAGTTTGATGAGATGCTGTTGTTTCAATACACAGCACGCACATAAATGCAACATGCGTAACCCTTTGCCGATGCATCGGCAAACCCATGGAGCTGAAATGAGATGATTTGAGAGTTATTTAAACTCTTTACAGACCTTGGAATTTTAAAGTAAGTGTCGGAAATCAGCTGAGCATAAAGCTCTACCCACTGATTAGATAATGAGTCTGATACGGGGTCGTCCCAACTTGTACCGGTTAACCACAATATCTGCATGAAATGCTTACACCAAAATGTAACCGGGCCAATGAGTCCCAATAGGTCGTAAATTCCTGCGATAACTGATAATACCCTTCTCTTATTGAATACCTCCACTTCGACATGTCTTTGGAAACTATATACGAAACTATCTTCGTTAATGTCCCATTGAATACCCAAAGTACGTACAGTTTGATTCTTGCTAAAATCAAGGGAAGAATCGGCGTGTGAAGCTATAATGGTTTGATCATTGGAAAACCACTTGTGCAAAGTGAAACCGTATTGGCTTAATAAGTTTGTAATGTCGGACTTCATTTGAGATAAGATGTGCGGGTTATCTGACGGTCATGAGATCGTCCACATAGAAATCGTTTGCGATGGCTGAACAGGCTATAGGGTGTTGAGTCTTGTTTTCCTGGGCTATTTGTGCCAAACATCTTGTGGCCAGAAATGAAGCATTTGCAGTCCCATATGTGACTGTCCTCAAGGCGTAGTGTTGAAGTTCCCTATGGGGGGGCGTCGCGCCAGACAATTCGTTGCAAATTAGAGTCCCTGGGGTTAACTAAAATTTGATGGTACATCTTCTCAGTGTCCGAAATGAGGACATACCGGTGCGTACGAAACAGACATAATCGAAAAAAGATCCTGCTGGACCGTGGGACCAACCATCAATGTGTCGTTCAAGGACAAATTATTTGTTGTTTTGGCCGAGCCGTCGAAAACAACTTGCAATTTGGTAGTTATACTAGAGCCTTTAAAAACCGAATGGTGTGGTAAGTAAAAAGTGTCTGACTTGTTAACTGACAAATCGTAAGAATCAAGCAAAGACATGTGACCCAGATTTAAATATTCATGCATGAATGTGCTATAGTCTTTATGAAGGGCAGGGTTCTGCTTGAACTTGAGTTCCAGTGATTGAAATCTGCGAATAGCTCCGGGAAGAGAATCGCCCAAATGAGAATTGAATAACCTGCGTGGTAGGGATACCACAAATCTACCATCATTATTACGGAAAGTGTTAGCGACAAAATGACTTTCGCATTCCGAGTCCTCAACCGAGGGAGCACGAGCAGCAATGTCCTCCAATTGCCAGAAGTCCTTTAATTGCGAGGAAATGGCATTATTATCTTTGCATGCTATGAATGATGAGACAGGTTTTGTCATGTCGACATTAAAGGGCAAGTTGCCCGCGAGTATGAATCCCAATTTTGTCTCCTGTATTATGGGAAAATGTGGGCTGCGGATGAATTTGACAGGTTCAATCATTTGTAAGTAGTACTGGGCACCAAGTAATATGTCGATTTGCGAAGAAAAGTTCAGTTGCGGGTCAGCTAGGAATATGCCTTTTGGTATATTTAGGGTTGAGATATCGAACGATTCTGCAGGAAGATTATTCGTAATACTGGGAAGCACAGCGCAATGCACGTTCAAACTAAAATCCCTGTAACGCGAATGCAGCCTTACCCTTGTACTAAAGTCAGCTTGACATAAGGAATTGTTTATACCAGTGATGGGTAATTGAGATGTAGTTAGTTGTAGACCCATGCGTCGTGCGAAACTCATGGTACAGAAGTTAGCTTGCGATCCTGAGTCCAATAAAATCCTTACTGGATGTTTCCTACCGGCATGGTCAGTTGTCATGCAGACAGCGGTGGACAGTAGAATAGATTTGTTTGTTTGCAGTTTCAGTGAAAATTGATTGTTCCTACTCGAAGCGTTATTGCCTGATATGTGGATCATTGTGTGGTGGCGTTTAGCACATGTCCTACAAGCAAATTTGGAAGGACAGTGTGCGAGGTCATGGCCTGGACATATGCAATTTAAGCAAAGTTTATGTTTAATTAAAATATTTTTTCGTTCAAGGGCAGATATAGCCACGAATTGTGGGCATTCAGAGAGCCGGTGCTTACCTCGACACAGCTGACAAATGTTATTGCTGATATGAGAATGGAATGTTGACCTAGTGAGATCAACTAGTTTAATAGTTTTGCGATAGGGAGTCTTATCGCTAACTTGTATTCTATTTACTGAACTGGTCGCGGCACCGACATTCTGCATTAATTGCCTTCTACTATTTAAAAATTTAATAAAATTTTTGAAATTAGGAAATCGCTCGTCGGATAGGCTTTCCTTCCATAGTCAGCATGTCTGGTTATCGAGTTTTTGCGTTAAATATTGAACGAAAATGATTTCAAAGGTATTTACCGGTAAATTTAATGAATTTAAAGCATTTATATTTGCGGTGATTTCATCAATGAATTTGGAAATGCCAACCATGGACTCTTGCTGAATGGACTTCATGCCCAAGACATTCCCTATATGATAGGCTGAGACAATTAATTTGCTATCATACCTGGCCCTCAATAGATCAGTGGCTACCGCATAATTGTCATGGGTGATTGGGAGAGATTTTATTACACTTAACGCTTCGTCCCTTAATGAAGAGTGTAAATTGTGTAATTTCTGAATGTCCATCAGGTCAGTTCTGACGTGTACTAGTTCCAAAAACATATTATGATAATGCTGCCAATCAATAATGTTGCCTGAGAAGCAGGGCAATTTAATTGGCTCTAACTGTATAGGGGAAGTTTTAATTGGCATAACTTCAGCTTGAATCAGTGGTTTTTTGTTCACCTCCTCTACTTGTTCTAATAAATGGTGTAGCTTGCACTCAATAGTACAGAGATCATCCTCTGTTTGAACCCTGTCACTGACCGATATGAAATCGGAATCATCAGCCTCAATCTGGGTCTGAATTTCATCATACTTCGCGGACAATTCCATCAAGTGGCGGAGTTTAATTTTTAAGGCATGGTGATCGTTTACGTCAGGATCGAAATTGTCAGCGAAGGTATTTACATGGGAGATAGAGGCCTTAATTGTGCCACGTTTTTTAATTAACGCTTTCACATCAGCCATGACTGAAATGCAAAATATGATTCGAAAACGATAGCTAAATATAGAGCACGTGAACAATTGTTGTAATTTGAATACTTTACTAAATCCTGATATGATGCAGGAGCCAGTGATCGGTGTGCAACTTAATCTATTACTTGTTATAATAGGTACTTATTTTCTTTAAAAAATAGTTATGGAAGTTATCGAAAATATGACTCATTCAAAGTGACAATATACATATAGCTTCATCACATTACTTAAGTGTCTGAATGCATTATTGTAAAGCTGCGTAAATGAAAATTTAGGTAACAATACAATTCTATGGCCACTTGACACTAATTTCTGTTTATGTAAAAATTATTAATGATTTTATATTAAATGCTATTAAATATGTGCTAAAATATTACTAACATTGCTGTACATAAAAACTATAAATGAAAAAATTATAAGAAATGCAAGTTCATAATCACGTGGATTGTGAATCCTGGCGTGTTCAAGATGGCTCCGATCCTGTTGTTTCCTTGGTGATCCTGTTCAGCAGGCCTTAGATGGTGGCGCAACTCTTGTTTCTGCTGGTCGGGTGACGCTTGAAGCTGTAGCTCTCCGTATAATTTTGAAGTTCTAGAATTTCGCTGCTGTACGACAAATGATGATTACTTGTAGTGTCTTGCTGTCTCAGAGATGATGCTCTGCAGAGCTTGTAATGTCAAGTAAGTATGAAGTATTTCGAAACCAGTGAAGGCATGCAACGGCCAGCAATCTTAAGTTTGAGAATATTCGGGCTTGAACCAAACGTTGTTTGGGCCCATTAAATGAAATATAGATGAGAATCTTAGTCCGAATCACGATCCGGATCCGGCCGTGGTGGACCAAAAATATTGCGTCTTAGACGCTCTCGAAGTACTCTTGAGTTGGTCTTATAACGCTAGTTGTTGAGTTAGCTGGTAAGAAATGAAATAACGAAGTGGACTGCATATGTTCTTAGAGTTAATTATTTATTGAAAATTGTTTAGAAAATAATTGCATGGTGCGTGCAGTGTAGCGCGGCATGAATGCCTGAGAAGTAAGTTAGAATTAAATATTGAAAGCCATAATCGTGCGTAGAGGCCGAGATCGCCTAAGTAATTAGCACATGATGATCATGCTAAAATTTTGAAATATTGAAAATAATTATGTAGCCGCGGCTGGCGAACTGAGGCGAGTTGCCCGTCCAGAGTCTTGCAATTAACTAACTAAATTTGACTGTTGCGAGCCTGAATCCAAGCCGGCAGCAGATTAGCGGGGGAGAAATGACGTCACTGCACACACTGCAATGCGGATGTTACAAGTACAAAGTTTAACCAACCGGGTTTATAAAATTCTAAAGGATGTGGCCTTTTGTATACTTAATTGTCTTGAAGCATGTCTAAAGATAAAGACTGAATATTGCATTAAAATCTGGTGTTGGACAGAAATTTACAGTGGTGTATTTAACATCATTCCAATGTAATGCATGAATGAAAGAGTATATTTCAATTTTATTCCCTTAAAACTGAGTTAAATAAAAAATAGTAGTGATTTTGTAATTGGTATTGAACAGACCTTTTTGTGTGTGATTTACAATTGAGGCGGTAGCTATAATAAGGGCACATAGCCAAAAACATAGTTCTTCAGTAAATGTGTTTGAAGTTTTGAGAACAGCGTAAGTGTATGAAAAAAGCAATTTAATGCTTACAAAATTATGCAAATCAGAGAGATTCTTAATTTGTACGCACAAAATTTAACATTACACTTGTTGGGTTTCCTAATTTTACAGTAGTATTATAAGATTTTAAAATCATGTTATGTGCCCTTATTATACCTAACATTGATTTTGTTGTAGGTGAAGTTATAACAATGATGATAATAATAGTAATGAATTATTATTACTGTTACTTGTTCAAAGTATAATAATGCACAAATCCAATACAAATGTTTTTCATTAATCAGCAAATAATAAAGAATATTAAAATATTTCACATACATTTTTTTAACGTCAACACATTTTAAGTTCTACACGTCATCAGGCTCTTCATCACTAAGCTCTTCCAATGTTCCATTAGGGATTTCTTCAGTAACCTGAACATCAAAATGTTGTTCTATCCATTGCACACTCTCTTCATCAATGAACTTGTAAAGAGATCTCACATCTCGGACTTTTGCTGCATTCAACACTGGTGGAGAGGGTAGTTTAAGTGTGTGTTCAACATTGTGCAGTGTGACATTGTCAATGATGGTTTTCCATATTTTAAATGAAATAAAAGTAGGAGTGTATGTTGTAGATGCCAAAAAGTGTACTATTCGCCATGTACTTAAGCTGAACATATGACTGGATTTTGAAAGGTGTGCCTCGGCAAGCAGGTGGCGTAAAGAAAAATTTCTCTAAAGCCCCATTCCAGTCCTTGATAAGAGTTTTGTCATGGGTTACAACAAAAGGATCATTTTACTTCCATATTCCTTAAGGAATGGAAGTATGGTGATGGCAAAAAAAATCGTGTTCGAGATTATTGCAGATTCTGATTCTACTACACTCAAAACATGAAAAAAAGTCGTTTTCCGAAAAGTGTCTGTGTGTCTGTCTGTCTGTGTGTCTGTCTGTAGATTTTTTTTCTATGGCAAACGATAACTGCCGTAAATTCAAACAGAATCAAATAATGTTTTGCATACAGCCCTGATTTGTAGAGTACTCGCGACCTATTGTTTTTGGTGAATATCGGTTGAGGGAAAGGGGTAGTTTACCTGCAACGGTTTTTTTTTAGCAAGGGTAATTTTGTTTGTTTGATAAACGATAACAGCCGCAAATTCAAACAGAATCAAATAATGTTTCGCATACAGCCCTGAATTGTAGAGTTCTCAAGATCTGTTGATTTTGGTGAAGATCGGTTAAGGGAAAGGGGTAGTTTACCTGTAACGTTTTATGTTTTAACAAGGGTATTTCCTATGGCAAACGATAACAGCCGCAAATTCAAACAGAATCAAAAGATTATTTGCATACAGCCCTAAATTGTAGAGTTCTCAAGACCTATTGTTTTTGGTGAAGATCGGTTGAGGGAAAGGGGTAGTTTACCTGTAGCGTTTTTTTAACAAGGGTATTTTCTATGGCAAACGATAATAGCCGCAAATTCAAACAGAATCAAATAATGTTTTGCATACAGCCCTGATTTGTAGAGTACTCAAGACCTATTATTTTTGGTGAAGATCGGTTAAGGGGAAGGGGTAGTTTACCTGCAACGTTTTTTTATCAAGCGTATTTTCTATGGCAAACGATAACAGCCGCAAATTCAAACAAAATCAAATAATGTTTTGCATACGTCCCTGAATTGTAGAGGTCTCAATGACTTTCGATTTTGGTGAAGATCGGTTAAGGGTAAGGGGTAGTTTACCTGCAACCTTTTACGTTTTAACAAGAGTAAAGTACTTGAAAATTTATTTAAACTTTTTGAAACAATGGTAATTGTTAAAAATAAAATAATTTTGTTGCCAGGCAATAAAATTATAATTTTTTCATTTTAATGTAATATAATATTTTTCATTTAATACAGCAATAAAAAGGCAGGTAAGACACAGCCTGGCTGTTTGGCTGAAAATGATTTTAAATATAAATCTTAGAATATGGAAGTCATGTATGGTTCTCCATACCGATATTTTCCTGGTGAGAACCATTGTTTCCAAATAGGGTTTTGCTGTTGCAATCACTGGTATCTTCTTCAGACCTGTTTTGAATAAACCAAAGTTCCTGTCACACTGAGAAAAAGAGTGACCACAGACAGGGAATATGTGCCAGATATTTACATTGTATGTCTTTGCGAACCAGGAACCGAATGATACTATTGTTCTATTCTTATTTTGACCTCCTGCCGCATCAGATAGAAACACAGCTTCTTTTATTTCACGGTAGTCTGGAAGTTTCTTTAATAGGCAATCATACACAAATGAGGCCACGGAATTAGGACCTTTCTTGCCGTCTGTTTCCATGAGTGTATACATATAGGAGGTATTATCATTGTGAACATGTACATTTAAAGTGTTCAGCCAAATAAGTCTTTTGTAGAACTGGGTTGTGACATTTAGTATCGGTATGGGTAGGTTTTGGGCATAGTCAAATTCAATGACTAAAGTGGAAGGATCAGTTTTTGACTTGTACAGTATTTCTCTTTTTATGTCTTCATAACGCTTATATTTTTGTGTGTGTATATTAAATAGCCTAATTTGCAGACATCTTGAGGATTTGATTTTAACTTCATTTGGCATTCCTCACAAAAATCACACACGTACGTTTTAGGACGACAAAAACTAAATTTGCAGTGTTGTTTAAAAAATTTGAAATAGGTTTTGTATTTCATTGTTAGTTTTTTTTCCTGTTTTCTCTTTAAAGTACTCTGAAAACATATTATACAAGATCTTCACATTTAGAGCTGGTTCATCAGAGTAGTTCAAGTTGGATTTTCCATGACAGTAGTGGGACTTTTTATGGGGTATGCTGTTGACATGTTCAAGTAGCAAATCCCATACTGAGGAGTCAAGCTTACATGTCCTATTTGTATGAGTACCTCGTTGTTCAGTGAATTAAGGATTATTTTATCTTGGATTACTCTAATCCTTTTCATTGAAATGTTGTAGAGTTTTATCAATAATTTCTGATAAACCTCCAGATCATTTCCATCAACTCGTAACTTGTAAGTCCAAGTATGAAGTCGTGCTTTCTTAGTTGTAATAGCCAAGCTTTTTAGAGGGACATTCTTCATACAGTTGGATAAAAAAAGATCCTGAACTTCTTTGCTAGAACTATCCCAGAATTGTGTAAACAGCTCAAGCTGCTGGTTTTCAGTTATATTTGTACAGCATTTTTTTACACAACAATTTGTTACACGTGAGAATGTTTTACCGTCAACTAATTTCTTGGAAGTTGATACATAAAACTTTTACCACTGTTGCAGGCAATTTTCTTTGATTCTTGTTTCCATTTAATTGCACAGCTTTTAGGTTAGTTAAAATTTCTCCTTCAGCATTCATATTGTTAGTACTTCTAATAATAATTTAACTAGTTCAAAATCATTCCAATATATTTAAAATATTTTTCAAAATAGATCTGACAATATCACAAACACAGTACTGTACTATTTAACTCACTAAAACAACAATAATTATAGGAAAGCAATACATGGCACAACATTACTGGTACACAAATCAGCTGTCACATTAGCTTGGAAAACAAGGCTACCAACCTCAAGAATCAAGATACCAACACAAAATTTGCACACAGAGTAAATAAAGCAATGATGCATCATTTTTCAATGTTCTCCATAAAAAGGGCACATAGCACTATGTGCCCTTATTATAGCGACCGCCTCAATTATTGTTAGAGGTTCCTACCAAATTTTCTATATCAGCAATATTCCAAACCCACAGAAATTAATGCAAAGGCTTTATTGGAAGTCTGTATAAAGGAATTGTTATAAGTATTGATGGATTGTGTATGTCCAAAATACAAACTAGTTAGACAGTGCAGCATTTATAATTTATTATTATTATTGTTTTACTTATAGCATTTTATGTACTATTCAGTTTTTGTATGTAGTTGATGTGCCATTTGTGTAAATCTGTGTGTCGTTTTGGGGTAAATTGCTTTACATAGCTGACTGTGTGGTGAGTATGTACCCTGTTCATATAAAGGAAACTCTAAAATTAGGCCACTATAACATTCGAGATTCAACCTAAATAAGTATGTAGTTGAAAGATACAGAGTTAGAGTTGGATACGTTCAGCTTATCTTTATTTCAGTTAACTTAATTTTCTTGTTTTACAAATTTCTACAGCACAGAAATTATCACAAGTCGATATTTTGCTTCTACTACACGTGAAGCATGAATTTTGTGAAACTGTTACAAGTAAAGTGGACATAGGGAAACAATATCTTGTCCAAAAGATAGTCTGTACATGTGGTCTATAGAATGTCTTCAATTTTACTTATTGCAGTGTCGGTTGTATTTTGTGAGTACGTGTTATTTTGTAATGGTTATACTCTAGGAACTTTTATTTGGACAAACAGAAAACATTTTAAATGTTCCAAAAAAATGTTTGGAAAAAAGAAGTGGCATTGATGGGAATTATGAATTGATTTCATTCTTATTAATTTATATCTTATAAATGAAGGAGCTCCAGACACTGAATGGTCACCAATACAAGTTTTATATTGTAGTACATAATGTTTGTCTTTACAAGTGAAACGACTGACCATGTGTCAATAATTCAACAAAATTAATTAATTAATTCAATACGTCAATGTTAATAAAATTATTAATTCATGAGTGTAATGAATATGTTTATTCAAACCATTTTTTTGCATTATTGCATATGAAAGTTATTAGGTTCTGAAAGCAAAGCTCTTATATAAATCAACTATGTGTGTGGCACCTGGGTTTATTCAAATGCATCTCCTTATTAGCACAGACCTGCCATTTGTGTTCTTGCATAATATTGTCACACTGATCATTGTGTTTAAATAGTTACAATTTGATAACTGAACGTCAGAGATATCACTATTTAAACCTTCAATGACAGTTTAAATAAACAAAACAACAGTGAACAATTCTTCAAGCTTATATTACCCAGCACACAGTTACTAACAAACAATAAATGTCACTTAATTAACAGTGTTGCATTCTTGGATTTCGTTGTCCATGACGTGTCCGTTACTTAACTAAATATAATTATTTCACTACTGACTCGGAACACAAAGTTTTTTATGAGTAAACATGTAAAAGTTTTACCTTATAGCCTTAACCGGTTTTGGCTTTTAAAAAGCTTCTTCAGAGGCTGCTTTGAAAGCACTGTCCGTCTTGTTGGCGACGGTATCGACTTTTGAAGGATCGATATTGTGTGTGGGGTGTGATATGTTCGAATAATGCATGTGATTTGAATTGTGTCTGTTAATTTAAGATTGTTAAGAAATTAACTTTTTTAATTACACGCCATAATTTTACTTACCCTGATTATGTTACACTTACCTTTTTAATAAAAACTCCCCAGAAGATTACAAACTCGCTCAAAGGGTCACCACGATGTTTTAGGTTGTACATCGAAACCATCATACTCACCCTTAATTAATTTTGATCATGTAATGCCCTTATATCAGAAAATTCACAGGTTTCATTTAGACGAATTCTCTATGCAGAACTCAGATTATAGGGTGTAACGTAATAATTGTTCTAACACATATTTTTCTTCTAAACAAATCTCATTTTATTTACATTCAATGTTACTAATTCAAAAACATTGAATTGCTTAAACAAATTCCCTATAAAATAATCTTTCTTAACAAACCAGTACTTTCATATTTTATTTTCCCTTTTTCCCTCACACACACTCCCACGCTCTTTACATTTGTCTTTCACCCCCCTTTTACTGAATTCTTAATTATTTAAATATTCAAAACTTGTTGGCCAACATATTCACTGTACTTAACTTTCTCTTTGCCATTCCAATTGTTCCGTCATCTTCACGTTCACTTACACTGTCCCCAACACACAACGGCTACCACTGCTTTAAGTTTTTGTATTTAAAGTATTCATTTTACTTTCAATATAATTTTGGGGTAGGCCGGGCGTACTCACATGCACCGGCCTCCCGTCATTATTTCACTGATACTGTTGCTGAGCTACCGACTATGCTGTTTGATGAGTGGTGAACAACTGCTTCCGTATACCATGCGACGCTCAGGGTGTCACCCACATGGTCGTAAACTCGTTCACTGATTGGCTGGTTTAAAATGTTCTGGAAGCTGGACCAGCGAATTCTGCAATTTTTTACCGCCTGATGAAATTAACGTGTTACCTTCACTTTTTCAGTAATTCACAGATGGCACAAACTGTAGGTGATTGCGTAACGCGTCTAGACAGATGGACGCTAAGACATAAACACACTGGTCTCTTTCAATAACATTATATGCAGTGTTGTGAAAGCAGGGGTTCCCAAGAGGTTGTACACTGTTTTAATTGACTTTTATTAAAATTCTTTACCACCCAATTCTGTACCGTTACAAGATGTTGTTTTTATGTGTTTTCGTGTGTTTGTATATTTCAAATTATTCTAGAGTGTCTAGTTTTCAGCCTTTTATGTGTATCTTTGCAAACCACCTCATTGAAGCAAACCACACATACAAAAACATCGACATTCTACACGTACACACAAAAGGCCGAAAACTAGACACTCTAGAACAATTGGAATTATACAAACACATAAAAACGACATCCTAAATGAACAGACACAATTCAAATCACACGCATTATTCGAACATATCACACCCCACACCCACAATATCGACAACAAGACGGACAGTGCTCCCAGCGGCAGCCTCTGTAGAAGCTTTTTAAAAGCAAAAACTGGTTAAGGCTATAAGGGAAAACTTTTACATGTTTATTCATTAAAAACTTTGTGTTCAGAGTCGGTAGTGAAATAATTATATTTAGTTAACAGTGTTGCATTAAATAATACCAGTTGCCAGTTACAGATGTCTACTCAGAGCAATTCATAATTATCACTGAATACTAAATACGCAGTCTCCAAACTGATTACCTCATGGTACATGCCTGGCTGGCTGCTGGCAATTTTGTAGTTGCAGGAACTGCACGCCAAGAAAAATCCAATATGTCGTAGCATGATTGGGAGATTCGAAGCAGTATGTTAGCACCAGAGACCAAAGACACAGCAACACAGTCCAACAACAGAAAGCTACTACGGCAGTGTAAGATTATAAATACTGTGTAGCATTTGGGATCTCCATCAAACTCTAGATCTGAAATTTAAATTCTGTTCAGTATTAGTGCTTGTCTCTACTCCTGATTGAATGTCTCATCAGTCATTCTTTAATGATTTCTCTTCTGGGCAGTTCTTGTTCACCTCTCTGCAACGCAATACTTAACCAGGTGATCCCTCCATCATAGAAAGGTTAACTGTTGTGGTCTTGGCCTTCAGTCTAATCACTGTTGTGACTGCCTGCCATATTCTCACTTAGCAAATGTTCCTTCACATTCATTTAATGGGTCATTAAATGCTTTCTTTTTTCCTTATTATTTCTTCCACAGTTCTACTGTGTTGTCCACAGTTTTTGTACCAATCTTGTGTTCATTGTCCATATTTGTTACCCATAAGTCAGTGTGGGAAGTGCATGTAGATAAAAGCACTGCTCGAATCACCTGTTAATCCATATCTCTCTCCCTCTCTCTTTTTTTTTCACACACACTTTACAATAAGTGCTGTAATAGTTTATGTAGCTTACATTTTTCAAGCGAGCATTTCTATTACAGCTGTTCTTATGAATGTTATATCCAACTTTTCCATATGTGCTTGCTCCCATTTTGATGATGCAGACAACTCTCAGATATCCACACTAATGATTGGGAAGGGTATTGCAGACAGAACGAAAACAGTGCAAATTCACAGATAATCTAAAATGTAATGTACTAAATTGCTAACTACTAAGGTAGGCTATATAAATGAGATGATTACTTAAATAATACTGTAAACCAAATGGATAGTTTGATGTGTCATTAGATATTTTTCACTGACACTTGTTAATAAACATGTTATAATTCACTCACAGTTTTTTAAAAGTCCTAAGTGATTGGTGATAATTATGTGGTATAACTCCCCTCCAGACTGTGTGCACCATAATCATGTTTAGAATTATGCATAACTGATTGAAAGATGTAATAATAACGTCCTCGTTATCTGGTCTTCCAACAACCACTCTTACCTTGTGAAATCAAGCCCAGATTCCAGGAGTCAAAACGTTTAGAGGAAAAAATATGATGGGGTAGTCTGGGAGGACATTTTATTCGACTGCATTGCATGGAAGAAAAAGTAGAGTACTAATTAAGAAAATGAAGAACTGAGTTTTACCATTATTTTTTGTGCAACATCATTATATCACACTACAAACTGTCAGCATGACATTTTAGGTAGTTAAGTAATACTTTCACATGGAGGACTTACGACTGTATCTACTATCTATGGAAGCATTATATGTGTGTGAGCCAGCCAAAGGAAAAATTATACCAAGATTTATAATTTGCAACAGAATATGTGGATTGTAGTCAGTTACTTATAAAATACAATACGGGTCAACGATATTAGACAGAGTATTTTGTTACTCACTGCCAGTTAAAATGGGTACTCCTGTAAGTCAATGAGGTGTATATGTGAATTTTGCATTAGGAATACATCACAGTTATGCTGCAAAGCGGATAATCGAGAGTTGGCTGTACGTATTTGTGAGGTAATGAAATTAAGGCAACCTTACTCACTGTAGGTTGATCATTAACTTAAAGCCTCCCCCCAAATCAGTACCCTCTTAATGTGAATATGTCTTGTGATTGGACTACAGTAGAACCAAATAGGCATGATCATACTACATTAAGGAAACATTTTGATTACTTGACATAAAGTATACTGTGACTTTGTAGCTTCTGGTAAGTCTGTTCAAGTAAGCATTCATATTAATTAAGTGCATAGTATTGTATTCAAATTTGGCTTGCTACAAATGCCTTTTGTTGTACTCTCATTTTCAGTAAAGCAAAAGGTACTGATGTTAAAAACAGTTGTATTCTGAAACACTGTAAAATTGTTGGAGTGTCTGGGACGTATGTTTTCACGTTTTTAAAGTATTTATACATGTATGATGTGTGTTAGATCTTCAGATCATATTGTCAGTCACTGACACAGGAACATCCGTTACCAATAAATTAATATGACAGTTTTTTAATTAATTTTAAGAGAGGTGGTGTATATAAGAATTGCTGTAGTAATGTTTAAGTGTTTTATAATTAACTCATTGTAAACATTTGAAGTCATTGCAGCTCTTGGTAAGAAGTGTCACTTATTTATTTACATATACTCATGAAATTTTCATTACTTTTTAAAACACAAGTCTTAATATTATCAGCGTAACTAAGCCGAAACGCGTCCAATAAAATCAGTAAGTTTTCACATTGTAGCGGGTCAATTTTTGGGTGATTGGAAAAAGTTCATTTTTAGTTAAGTTTTAGTTAAGTAGTTAGTTAAGTGTTTTTAAATTGACACTTTTATATTCCTTTTTGGTTGTTTCCACTATATAATTCATTTATTATTATTTTAACAATTCACTATATAGTTTTATCACTCGATTATAATTTAACTCCGGTTCACTGTACACCTAAACCCGTCTGATGTTCGATTCCGAGTCCTTAATTGTAAACAATGCGTATAGCTAAAGACTTTAACCTCCAGTATCAACCGTTGGAAATATGTAGCCTATGTGAAATGAAAAGTGAATAATGGCAGTTGGTTTTTGACTTGCTGTATCTACGTTAATACAAACTTTGTGTCATCTGTACCAGCGGCCGGCAAACATTTTCGTAAGGGGGGCAGGATAATTTTAGGCTTAGTGGAGCAATCAATATTTAAATCAGTTTGGTGAAACTGTCTACGTGATTCCAAATAACGGTAAGTAATTTTACTTTGTACAAAACGTTTCACTATGAAATTTTCCAATGAAAGAGGAGTTATGTCGTTTTGCCTACATTATATGATGTACTTTCAATATTTTAATTGGTACGAAACGTTTCAATTTCAAGTTTTATAATGAAATAGGAGTTATACTGTTTTACTGATTACATATATTATACTTGAATAACATATGTATAAGTTTAGCATTTTCATTGTAAACTCAAGTTAGCTAAATTTTTATTTTTATTATACGGTGTACAAAAATATTAATTCAAATTTCTAGGTGTTAAAAAATGAGTCGAACAGAAACGACTACTCAGGGAAAGAGGCGGTTGGAAAAAATGCGACGTAAAAAAATGGAGAAATTAAACAATGAAGATATTCAGACAAAGAAAGCTAGGTTGGAAACCCGCCGAAGATGCTTTTCATTAATGGTAGCTTCTGAAACAGTTGAAGAAAAAGAAGCAAGATTAATGAGATACAAAATGTGTAAGTCACGGAGATTACAAAACGAATTACCAGAACAACGAGAAGCACGATTAGAGCATGATTGTTTGTATCATGCACAAATAAGAGCCACAGAAACATTGCAACAACGAGAAACTCGATTAGAGAAGCGAAGAGTCACATATTCACAAGCAAGTGCTCAGTTGAATACTCATTTGAAAATATTCTGTGACACTATTAATAAATTTTGTGATAAAATATGTGAAGTTTGTACAAAACGGTGCTATCCAAATCAAGTTGCAACATGCCGACCAAGTGTAGCAGCAGAATCATATTTGCCTGATGAACTCAAACAAAAATCAATTCTACTTCTTTGTCATATATGTAAAACACATATTACCAGTAATAAGAGAACATGTCCTTCAAAAGCTTACTGGAATTGTTTGGATCCTGGTGTACAACCTGATATCTTAAAACAACTTTCTCGATGTGAACAACGATTGTTATCAAGAATAATGCCATTTGTTAAAATTTTAAAATTTGATGGGCAATTTGGACAATACGGCTTTTGAGGCCAAGCAGTATTGTTTGCTCAAGACATATTTGAAATCAGCGATAAACTACCAGATATGCTTCCAAGATCTTCAAGTAATGCTGGAATAGTGATAGTTACTGAACATCTTGTGGACTTGAATATTATTAGAGAATTCTCTATATCACGTGAAAAAGTTTATGATGCATTAAAATGGTTGATACATAATAATCCACTGTATAAAGATGTGAAAATTGATAAAAATGTACGCATGAATGTAGAGGATTTGGCAAGAGTATTTGAAAAACCACAACAACAATTGACTGAAGTAATTAATCAAGAGCATCATTTTTATAAAAGAATTAATGAAGTATCAAGTATTGTACGAGCATCCTGGAGTCAAGATAATCGAGATGTGTTTACCTCGGGTTATGCAGGTGTTCAGTGTTGTGCAATGATACTTGCTAATATCGTAAGAGCATTTATTTATCCACCCACAAATTGGTCTTCAAATACTTTAGATATGAACATGATTGAAGGAGATCGTATTTACAAACAAATTAGAGAATTAACAGAAAATGACCCAACTGCATTTCCTATTAACGAAGATGGATATTTAGAGATACGTAATTTTTCTGTAATAAAACAAAGTCTAATTATATATGATTTTAATTTCTCTTTGGAATATGAGGAACACACTAATATTTTTGGAAATGTACAAAATAATTTAAATAAGAACAATAATGGAATGACGCTGAATGAAGCCTTGCTCGCATTATTTAAACATCATCAAACTGGAAGTTTGATTGCATTATCCAAATCTTTCGGAGTAATACATTACAACGAAAAATTATATTTTTCTGATTCTCACTCATGTGGTCCAAAAGGCGTAAGTGCAAGACCAGATCTTGGCAAAGCATGTATAATTGAATGCCATACCCTTGCAGAACTTGAACGTATAATTAGAAGATCAACCGGATCTAAAAATAAATTGTTTACTTTGAGTTACATCGACCTTCATATAAATAATATTGACATCAATATGAATAATGATCTAAATACAGTAAATGAAAAGAGTTATAGTGACGTTAATATAAATGAAGTTATATCTGCAAGAACGTTTCAACAACAATCTAATAAACTTTTAGATCAACAACAGAATCAAAATTAAGAAAATAATGGATATTTCACTCATAACAAAGAAACTTATCAACAACGTTTGTTTGAACAACAATATAATCAAGTATTACATCAACAACAGAATCAATGCAATGCTTCGTTTGGACAACAATGCTCTAGAAATGCTTTTGAGCCACAACCAAGTCAAGTTAATGCTTATATGCAGATTAATAATGAATCGAAAATTGTACGAGCTTCATGGAACCAATATAATCCAGCAGTGTTCACTTCAGGCTATGCAGGTATTCAATGTTGTGCAATGACATTAGCAAACATAGTAAAAGCATACATATACCCACCAAAACGATGGTCTACAAATACTCTAGATGCAAACATGTTTGCAGGAGATGAAATTTATAGACAAATTAGAAAATTAACGGCGAATAATCAGACTGCTTCTCCTATTTGCGAAGATGGATCCTTAGATGTGCGTAATTTCGGCGTAATTAAAGAAGATTTCGTCATGTATGATATGAATTTTTCTATAGAATATAATGATGACACTGAAATCTTTGGAAACGTCCAAGATGATCAAAATCAATATAGAATTGGAATGACGTTGAATAAAGCCTTGCTTACATTATTCAATTATCATCAAGCTGGAATCTTAATTTCATCATCAAAATCTATTGGGGTAATGTATTATGATAACAAATTTTATCTTACGGATTCACATTCTTGCGGTCTAAACGGTGAGAGTGTTATACATGATCTTGGCAGAGCTTGTATAATTGAATGCGATACAATTCCAGAACTTGAACACCTATGTAAGCAATCAATAGGTTCACAAAATCAACAATTCACGATAAATTATATAAAAGTTAATATAAAATATGACCCTGTCTTGGAACGTGCAAGAGAATACGAGGAAAGAGAAGAAGAAAACATGTATTCGACAGCTAGAGATGCGCCCTCTGAACAACCAGAACACGTATTAGTACAAACAAGTGTTATGGCTCCAATCGATTTTGGGAAACCAGATGTCGAACAACAATACGAATTATCAAATGAATTGAATAAAATTATTCGAAAAACAAAAGATAACATTGTTAATGTTTGCCATGAACTGAAAGCAGAAGAATTTAGTTGGTTTTATCTTTTCCCATTTGGAATCAATGGGTAAAAAGAATCTTCAAGACGAGTGAAAATTAGCCATTTGGATTACTTTCAGTTTAGAATTCTCGGAAAAGATACAAGATTCCAAAGAAATGATTATCTTTTCTATGCATTATCCATGTTTGAGAGTGAACGTGTAAGGTCTACTATTTCAGCTTGTGGAAAAAAAATTGAAGGTGAAAGTGGAATGGTTGAAGACGTGCATTTATACTTAAAAAACTTAAAGAGGTACAGCAGCTTACTGGCGAAAAGCTTTGTATGAATTAATTGCAATGATTAAATGCATCGGCACACCTCACTATTTTATAACATTTAGTTGCAACGATTTACATTGGCTGGATATGAGAAAAGCATTGTTGATTGCAGATGGAAGGCCAAATGTGGATCCAAATGATCTTGATATACATGAAACGCAACGTTTGATCAAAAAGTATCCCGTTATCGTCTCTCGACATTTTATGCTTCGTGTCAGTGCATTAATGAAATTTTTGAGAAATAATTGTGATGTGTTTGGAGGCAAACTACTAGACTTTTGGTGGCGAGTTGAATTTCAAAATCGAGGGAGCCCTCATCTTCATATGATCGTATGGATTGAAAATCATCCTACATTCGATTCAGAAGAAGGTTTACGTTGAATAGATAAAATTTGCTCTTGTGAATTACCATCAGAGGAATCAGATTTGCACGAATTAGTAATGAAATGTCAAGTTCACCGACACACAATCACATGTAAGAATAATACAACATGTATATTCAGTTTTCCTCGTCAAGAATGTGCTGAAACTAAAATTGTTGCTCATTCATCAGATGATTTTATTCGGAGTGGGGGTCGAATATGTTTGTTGAAGCGTCGTAAGGAAGATAGATGGATTAATAATTACAATCCCATTTTATTAAAAATGTGGAAAGGCAATATGGATATACAACCTTGTGGATCAAATGAGGCAATAGCATACTACATTGGCAAATATTTATCGAAATCTGAGCCAACAGAGCTGAGTTCAGGTATTGCGCAAACAATTAAAGAAATACAGCGTGAAGAAAGTGATACTGCTCATAGATTGTTCAAGATATGTATGAGAATATTGCAGAAAAGACAAGTATCAGCATGGGAATGTGTATTTAGATTATGCCATCTTCACTTAAGAGAAAGTTCCAGAAAATGTGTTTTTCTCAATACACGAAAACCTCAACAGTGGTACAAGGTATTGAAATTTGATGCTTTAGGCCGTGGGATTGGATATTGTGCAAATATATTTGAGCGATACGAAAAAAGGCCTGTTCAACATAACGACTATGACTTTGAAAACATGAGTTTGCTCGAATTCGCAATGCGATTTGAACCATACTATAATAAAAAACAAGATGAAAATGAAGAATCCATTGACCAGTATGAAAATGAGGTTGTACAAACTAGAAATCGATTTATCACGTTAAGTGACAATAGTAAAATGTTGATAAGAAATAAACCAGCAGTTGTACAGGTACCTTACTTCAAGGCATCAGATGATCCATAAAATTACTATTATAGTATGCTTTTGCAATACTTACCTTATCGTGTTGAAAGTGAATTGCTTGCAGACTACAATAATTCAAAAGAAGCATTTATGGCTCGAGAAGAAAAAATGAAACGCATGAACGAGCACATGCAATTGTTTAGAAAACGAGACCAACAACTCGAGAATGCAATGAATCAAGTATATGCTTTCGAGATACTCAATGAAGAGCCTCTTTATACAGATTCTGATAATTATGCAGAAGTACAAGAACGACCAATGAATGAAGATGAATTCCAACAAGCCCAGCGAGCAATGAATTTTGGACAAACAGAAGTGTTTTCATTCATCACGCAAAACGTTCACAACCAAATCATGAACGGCATTAAAGATCGCATTCGATTATTCATTACAGGAAATGCAGGAACAGGAAATAGTTTCACATTACATCTTCTTAAAAATCAGGTTAATAGATGTTATGGAAAAAATGCTGTAAAGGTATGTGCACTAACTGGAGTAGCAGCACGATTAGTTGGAGGCTCTACGTTACACAGCACTTTGAAGCTGCCCGTTCAAAAAGATGGAAGGATTTTACAAATGCCTCTTTTGACTAGACTTTACTTAAGACGAATGCATCTGCAGTGAAAATATATTTAATTTATATTTATAGATGAAATATCAATGGTACCTTACGAAATGTTATGCATGATTGATTCAAGATTAAAGCAATTAAAGAATTGTGATGAGTTTTTCGGGGGTATCAATGTTATATTATTTGGTGATCTAATGCAGCTACCTCCTGTCAGAGGAAGTCAAGTATTCCACCAGCCTCTCCATCTAGTGCCGGCAACACATTTGTGGCGATTGTTTACTCTACATGAACTTACTGGGAATATGAGACAACAAGGAGATACAACTTTTATTGATATTCTCAACGCTTTAAGAATTGTAAAACTTACAGCTGAACATATTGGGATATTAATGAAAAAGTCAGTAATAAAGCGACTGGTGAGTTTTCAATTGAAAGAGCTCTAAGAATCTGTCCTACAAATGAGCAAGTGTTTAAACATAATCAGGCAGTAATTAACCATTTCAAAAGTAAAGGAATCACAATGAATGTAATAAAAGCTCAAGATACACTAGTGGATGCCACTCGGAGCATGGAGGATAAAAATTTGGATAATATCATCCCGACTGATATGAATAAAACAGGAGGTATGCCAAAAGAGTTGGAAATTTTTGTAGGGGCCAAAATTATGTTACGTTCAAACATAGATCTTAATAAAGGTCTTGTGAATGGTGTGATTGGATTTATCACAGAAATCATATGGCCATATTTTCGCCGCGAACAAGTGTACAAAGAAGACATACCGTCAGTTCGTGTGGACTTTGGCCAAGGTGAAATACATAAAATTGATCCAACGTCTGTCCAATTTCCTGCAAAATTCAGTTATGGCACTGTTGAAAGAAGAATGCTGCCAATGGTCTTGTCGTGGGCTTCAACAGTGCACAA
The DNA here is from genome assembly GCA_034769895.1 of Magicicada septendecula. Taxonomy (NCBI): domain Eukaryota; kingdom Metazoa; phylum Arthropoda; class Insecta; order Hemiptera; family Cicadidae; genus Magicicada; species Magicicada septendecula. Next base: position 161,208,076 of record CM068372.1, on the reverse strand, counting down.
GATGCAAGGCAGTACTGTAGATCATGCGGTTGTTTATTTGGGACCAAAAATGTTTGCAGAAGGACAGGCATATGTCACTCTTAGTCGAGTCAAATCTTTGGAAGGACTTCAAATTGAAGAAATAGATAACACAAAACTTCTTGGAAAAAAACCGTGCAATAATGATGCTTTAGCTGAAATGGACAGAATGCGATCACTTCATCCAAGATAAATATTGTTAAAATATGTATCAAATAATAATAATGATACTGTAAATTATTGTAATTATATTTATTTGTATCTATTTTTTTGTAAATACTACTGTATAGTAAATACCCTGCAATATACGAATGCAATTGTAACATTACTTTAATCATGTGATTATACATATATAAATTATATACAATAAAAAGTTATTTATCAGTCTATCTATTTCATAAATAATTGTTTATTGGTTGCCAATCATTCATTTTCCATTATCTAATTTATCCATAAATTTGACTAAAAAGGATAAAATAAAAAAAAAAGGTAAACATTTTTTTTTAAAAACGCTTTTATTTAAAATTTATAAAATATTCAATGTACTAAAAAGGTAAAAATAATTTTTCTTATACTAAGTACAATAATGATCCATGTACTACAAAGGTAAAAATAATTTAACTTTTAATCAAATTATCAAATACAATGAGAAATAATGAAAATAATGTTCGTTAATCAAAATTTTTTGTAACATTAAGTATCACTAATAATAAAAGCGTGGGCGCTGAAGGAATGTTAATATACCATGTTTACATCAATGGTTAATAAAAAATACCTATAATTGATACTATTTGTCCAACATTTAATTGATTATTAAAGAATTACATTTTTCAGAATATTCATATGTATGTAAATTTTTTGTACAAGTACAATCGTGTGCGATTCCACAATTCACGTTGCATAAAGAGAATTGTGTGCTGTATAATTACATTTGAAAGTATAGAAGATCCTCGTACTTGAAGATTCCTTTCCATTGAATGAAGTCATACATTTGTATCATCTTTAAATCAATGTTTAATAAAAAAAAGACCTAGAATTGATTGTTCTACATTTAATCGACAATTAAGGAATTACATATTTCTTATATAAATATTCTGAAAAATGTAATTCTTTAATAATCAATTAAATGTAGGACAAATAGTATCAATTATAGGTATTTTTTATTAAACATTGATGTAAACATGGTACATTAACATTCCTTCGGCGCCCACGCTTTTATTATTAGTGATACTTAACGTTACAAAAATTTTTGATTAACGAACATTATTTTCATTATTTCTCATTGTATTTGATGATTTGATTAAAAGTTAAATTATTTTTTCCTTTGTAGTACATGGATCATTATTGTACTTAGTATAAGAAAAATTATTTTTACCTTTTTAGTACATTGAATATTTTATAAATTTTAAATAAAAGCATTTTTTAAAAAAAATGTTTACCTTTTTTTATTTTCATTTTAATTTAAATCATGTATGAGAGAAAATATATCGTTCATGGCAGGCAACCATATCTCAATTATGTAATGTTTACGTTTCCATTTGATTTTCTTACGTTTGCACGCTTTTTAAATGGAAAGTACCAAAACCCACACCAACACAATGCGTGCAAGCCGAAAAGGTGGACAGCGATTTGCTTCCTGTGGATCGCTTGCCAGTGTAACTGCACATGTTTACAGAGGAACGGTCCATAAACAGACTTTTTGTCTTTAGGGAATGAACCCTCTGCAAGATGCTCAGGGTCCATGAGAGACTTGGGAGCGCTCCTTCTTTTCTGCGTGTTTGTTTTGTGAAACATACACTGTAGATTCGCACCTTTACTCTGAGCAATGCTCCATAGGGAATGTTGACAATTTTTGTCCACGGTGTACCCCCCAGACTAAAACCTGCTCTGATGTTTTGATTACGGACATCATTTTAAAACTTTGGAAATGAGCACTACTTAATGGAGATCAAACATTAACTTTTACAAGCCATTAATTTTATGCATGTTTTGAAGCAATAAATGTTTTAATAAATTAATACAATCTTTGTATTTATTTCTATTATAATATAAGAATTACAAACTAATATGTGCATGTGTGTACGTATGAAAAATATATAAATATTTTTCTCCTCTGGAAAATAGTTTGACCTCTCTGATGGCTAGTTATTTACTAGCCTATGTGGAATATAGCATTATGACATGGATCAGAATGGTGGGTGTTAAACAGAAGACTCAAACGTATTAAGGAAGAAATGTTTTGCTAAGAAATTTATAATTATACAGTTGAACAGAATCGTCCTTCAGGAAATCAGAAGACAAATGGAAAGAAAGAAACAAAGACTCGATTTTAAAAAAGAAAAATGACCAGTATAGTATTGAGAGAAAAGACTTTGATAACACTATAGACATCATTCACCCTCAGCCAATAACTCGCAGCGAGAGCCCAATTTCATTACAGGAATCAGATCGCAGCTCCCTTTGGCCAGCTGTTCGTTCGACCTACAAGCATTTTATCCAAAAGTACAGTCCTTCCTCACGAAGGTTGAGGAAACTCTTCACCCACCTGACATGAGGGTACCATTTTAGCTGATACATCATTTCTTCAGATTCAAGCATCCACTTATTTAATTAATATTTAAAAGATTTTTAAATATATATTTTAGGACATGGAAGTCGTGTATAGTTCTGCATACCGATTTTTTGAAAAGTGTCTGTGTCCATGTGTAGAATTTTTTCTATGGCGAACGATAACTGCCGCACATTCAAACAGAATCAAATAATTTTTTGCATATGTCCCGGATTGTAGAGGACTCAAAGCCTGTTGATTTTGATTTTGGTGAAGATCGTTAAGGGGTAGAGGTAGTATACCTGAAACGTTTTACGTTTCAACAAGAGTAGGGTACTTAAAAATTCATTTAAACTTTTTCAAACAATGGTAATTGTTAAAAATAAAATAATTTTGTTCCCAGGGAACCAGGTTGATTGGTTAGGAGGGGGGCTAGTTTACCTGCATTGTTTTGTGTTTTAACAAGAGTAAAGTACTTAATTTTAATAAATAAGTGCCCCAAAATAAAGTCATATTAATCCACCATAAAATGGTAAATGAGATAACTATAAATGGAGTGGGTAGTTGAAGGGGGATGGGGTGATATTTTGAAAATTGCTGTGCTGAAATCAAGTAAAGTACGAATATTTAATTTTGAAGGATAAGATACCTTAGAAATTACATATGATAAAGCTATTACTCTATGAAAGTGTAAATATCATGAATGGTGGGGATCGGTTCAGGAGGAGGGATGATTATCTGTGTAGTTCAGTTTCTTTATAAGAATAAAGTGGACCTACCTAATTTTTATAGATAAAGTGACTCGAAAATAACATTATCTTAAAGGACTACCCCATAATAACAAACATATCTATAAATAGTGAAATTAGTTTGAGAGTGGGCAATATTTTTTTAGAAATTATCGAGCCGAATTCAAGTAAATTATTTTAAACATAAATCTTACAACATGGAAGTCCTGTATGGTTCTGCATACCGATTTTTTTCTTGACAATATTGGTACTAAAGTTAACTGCATGGAAGTAGTACCGTCAAGGTCACTCACTTTCACTGCTTCTCCCTGTCACCTCCACGCCCCTCGCCCAGCGTTGTTGCTGGCTAGTACAGTGTGTAGCGTTTTAGCAGTGTTACGAAAGCAAATTTCATACATCCACCTTATATTGCTCGTTTCAAATTTATTTATGCGTATCGCGTAAATGAATTTTTTTTATCAGGAATAATTAGTTGTGGGTAACATTACTCAGTTAAATTCTGGGCGCCAGTATTTGAGCTATAAAAATTTGTGTGAGTCGGCAACATATTTTTTGCTGTCGCGTAAATATCTACAGAATTTCTATCTTTGCGTTTCTTCTCTTTCTTTGGCTTCTTTTGTTACGATTTGCAGTTCTCTGAATCTACGATTTACACTTCGCTGTTTTTTCTTATGTTGGAATCTAAAGCTTTTAGCAATACACACCCTAACTTTACGAAGTACCATTAGGTCAGTTATTTTGTGTTTTCCGTACAGTGAACTTACTTATTTAAAGTTTTATTGTTTTCTTCATGGGTGGTTATCCTACAGACTGACAGTTGTCTGAGAACGCTGACCTTGCCTGTTGTTGTCGCTTTAATTTTTTCATACTCACGGTCTTTTCCCTTTTGTAAATGAATCTATTTTTGTTCTCTGCACGGTCGTTCCTAAGCCATATGGTTCGGAAGTTCTGTTAGGTATATGTACACATTTGGTATGCAAATTGTGTATTCCCTGTCGGCATGTCTTTTCAGTAAATATTGGTGTCTGACACTTTTATAAATGCCTTTGTCATTTTACACTCCCCTCAAAAATGTGTATGTTTACTGGCCGCGCTACTACCTTTCTTCCGTTGCACAAAGTTAAATAGGACTGAGCAATTTCTGTAAACAAATTTGTCGCTGTTGTGGCAAAAGCCAATCCCATTTCAGTTACAGTACTGACTATTATTTATAGTACTCGTAAGGAATTCTATAGTTTATAAAATAAGGAAAATTTTAATTATAAAATTTGTAAGGACAATTCATAAAATATAGAATTATAAATTTAAATTCTATATTTAAAGATTTATAATATATTAATATATGAATAAGGAATTTTAAATTTATTTCATGACGCATTTGTATTTGTTGTTTATAAAATTATCCTTATTTTCTTAAGACATCCAACTCGTTTCACGTTTATACATACGATTATTTTTATGCTACTTGTGCATGTAACGTCTTATAGTGTAGTTCTAATTTTTTTACTTAATTATTAATAAGCAGTGCAGGAAATAAAAATAGAATATTTTTCAGAGTTACGAATAGTTAAATAATTCTAATAAATAGTCACGAGTTTATCTTCAATAATTAAATGGGGCAAGCTTAAGACTCAGGATGCGTATGAAAATTCGTTCAAACGAACTATAGCTGACGCATCGCATTGAATGTTATGTATAAGTTACGGAAATTCATTGTTAATTAATTATTAACAATGTATTAATTGTGATGTAATTATTATTAAGAATTATTGACAATGTATTCTAATGTATGTATTAGAAACTTTCTCCCTGTAAAATTTTACTTAAAAAAATACAGTAAAACGCAAGTTAACCTTACATTACACTATCTTACAAAACCAGAACAACTGTGTGATACTCGTAAGATTTTAAAAAGGTTTTTTACTTTAAATAACATTAAATTTTAGCTATACAATTTCTGCAGTAGGCATCTATGAACCTTCAAAATGTATCGTTGTTTTTTCAGTCTTCTATTGTCATTGATTTTAGAATGTTCAACAGTTTAAAGCACAAAAATGATTTTAATGGAAGCCTTATTGATAACAACAAAGTAAATATTTAATTTAAAAATCACTTTGTTATATTCTTTACATTAAGTAGGCCTACTTACTAGTGTAGCATTTTTCGGAAGAAAGGGAAACTGTTGCTTAGTGGCAACGCTGTAAGTAAGCGGTGTGACCTTGACGATACTACTTCCATGCAGTTAACTATAGTGACGATGGTAGGCTGAAATTTTCTAAGGGAAAAGGTGGACTTATTTCACAATTGATGAGAAAGATTTTGGTGGCATGAAATAACTACTTATATATGAAAAAGAAAAACCATTGTTTCATTAACAATTAGTTGAAAAATTAAATACTGGAAAAAATATAAATTAAAATATTCCCCTTTTCAAGAAGCTTATGAAAACAATTAACAAATATTTCAATTACTTGGTTGTCTGAAATACAACATAAATTCAAATCATGTAACGGGGCTAAAAGGAAGGGTTTTAATTTTATTAAAAATATCCTAAATTTGTTTTCATCTGTGTGGCCAGCCACGTGTTGAATAAAAGCGTTGTTCAAACAAAGGGACAGTACGGTGTAACTGGACAATGGAATGTGTCGTGTTGCCCACAACGTCTTAATTCTCAGCGCTGTAATACTGTGTAATGCGCACAGACGCACAAACATCTGCGGAGCGCATAACCGATGCTAAACAAAAGTCGCACAAAATGGCTTTGTGTGAATTTGATTCAACATGTGCTCTCGACAAGGCGGATACGAGTTTAAGGACACACCTTCTTAGTGACGTGAACCAGTGAACTCTAGATTTTGTCTACTGCCAACACACAAATAACACGTGTTGTGTGTGCAACGACGAAGACCTTAACAGCAAAGGCTGGAAACGGCGACGAGATTTAGTATCAGAAAAGGCAGTGATGTCCGCCCTCATGTAACGGCAGTCGACTTACCGACGCGGCGTCGGACTGACGCTCGCTAAGGTTCGTGGGCCCCAACTAAATTTAAAGTTATGTAGATTAAATTATGTAGAAGTGTCGCCCGGTATATAGAGGTGAAACGAATCGGAGGAGTGAGTCGGTGAAGTGGACGGAAGGTGGAAGAGTGTATAAACTGATTCGGACTTATTATATGGCCATGAGAAGAAGGACGCCGGTGGGGTAATCCATAAAAATAAAATATAATTTCATTTTTTTTTATAAAAGGGGTTTCAAATTGAATGAATGTGTGTGCGAGCAGGCTGGGCTGTTTTGTTTAATGTAAGAGGTATATTTTAAAATTTATTTCTATGTTTTGTTTTAATTTGTCTTAAATGGGAAGTAAACCTATTTATGTCACAGGGGGTTGTATAAATAAATTTTGAATATGGGGAAAGTACAAGAGAATGATATTGGTTTCGCGTGGGAGGAGTGGGAAAGCGAATTTAGAGGGGTTGTAGGTGAAATGACAGACGAGGAGTGGGGTAAGTTAGATGATAATTTAACGCGGATGGAAGAACAATAAGAGGGAATATTCGCAGAAATTAAAAAACATAGTGAGATGACAAATAATAAAGGTAAGGTAGTTGACGTGATAGGAGTAGAAAATAAGACAGTAAATAGGCCTAGTGATAATGATGATAGTGTGGTGGTGGTAAATAATGGTAAAGAGACAAACCAATTTCAAGAAAATAAAGTTGATCAGGTGCCAGATAATAAAATAAGTAGGGATAATATGTGTGTATCTGATTATGAGATGTATATGTTGAATCTTATAAAAACAGAGATGGTTAAGGGTTTTGAAATGATGAACAGACATTTTGATAGGATGGATAAACATTTTGATATAATGGATAAGGGTTTTGATAATATAAATAAGGGTTTTGATGAGTTACGCACAAAATTAGATGAAAGAAAAGAAATAATGGATAAGGGTTTTGACATGATGAATACACATTTTGACGAGATGCACAAGAAATGGGAAGGAGACGGATGTCAATTAAAGGAGAATCCTGAAGTCGAATTAAAACTGGTAAGTTGTGGTAGTAATATAAGTAATTATAATGATACAGTTGAAAATGGGGTATCAGAGAGTGATGATAATAAGGTTAATTACAATTCTGAGAATGAGAGAGAAATGGGTTGCAAAGGGGTAGAAACAGATGTTGATCAGACAGAGAGAGAGTATGAAGATAGTGTACAAGTAGAGGGATGGCAGAGGGTAAAATTTTTTCAAGGTGTTGTGGGGGGTGAAGAAAAGTCTTCACGAAGATATTGGGTAGAAAAGTGTTCTACTAGTAATTGTTTTTTGAATTTTTTTATTGTTCCTGGAGAAAGCAGGAAAAGTTTTAATGTAGCAGTGCCCTCTGCATGGAGTGAGAGAGAAAATGTGATATGGTGTTTTGATGAGAGAAAGAGAGAGATAGCGATTTTTGAAATACATAGAGGTTATGAAAGGTTGGTGCAGGTGTTAGATATTGAGAGAGATGAAAAAAGTGAAGTACATTGTGAAAGAGAGACAGATAAATATTTTCATAATACTGTTGGAAACAATAATAACTTACCTGACGTCTTAATGAGTATAGTAAACGAATATAATGATACAAATGACAGGACAATAACAGAAAATACAGACGGTGAAAAGACTTCTAATGATATTGACAGGTTTTATGATTTGATGATAGTGGAACAACTTGAAGTATTAGAGAATTATTATATTAAAATTAATAAATTGAGTGTGGACAAGAACGATTTATATTATAAATATATTAGATTATTATTCGATGATGGAGGCTGAACATAAACTTAATAAATGGACATTTTAAATATTTTTATTTATGGTTCTGACCTTGCTGACTTGGAAAATGAAGTGTGGTAAATTGAATAATAATGACGAATAATTTGTAAATAATTGATAGTGAAATTAGTTGTGTGTATTGTAACAAGTATATAAAGTAAACAATGTGTGTGGGTAATTGTTTTAATAATAATAAGATTATTTCAGTAGACTAAATAAATAATGAAAATAATTTTACATTGATGAATTGCAATTGTTGTGATAATAAATGAAATATGGTGTTTTCAATATTCAATGGAATTAAAGTAATTTGAGATGTTTAAATAAATTTGATTGATTTAAAATGTTATATGGTTTTGATTTATGATTTTGAATTATTTTATGAGATCTAAATTTGATAATAATTAATAAACGAATAAATGTTAAATTGTATTTAGTTGTGGAATCATATTATCGTTATTGTTTCAGAAGGTAATGGAGATGTATTGTTTTGGAATCATATGTTTTGAATGATGTACTGTGAGTATAAATTTTATAATACAAGTTAAATAGAGTAAAATGTTTACAGGTGTTGAAAAGATTTTAACTCAATGATGAAAGTAATTTGAGATAGTTAAAAATTTTAAATGGTTTACAAAAGGTAGAAGTTGGGTGATTATTATTTTGTTAGGACATTTAAATCAGTCCATGTTGAGCTTAAAGGGGTACTAGAGAGAATAATATTGTTGTGAATTAATGTAATGTAGAATTTGAGATGTATTGATAGTGACACAGTAGCTATGGGGAAAAAATGTAGAGTATTGATTGATATATTGAGTTAATAAATAAGTGGAGATATTTTGTAAATGAAAGTATTGTATTGGGAGAGTAAATAGTTGATGGGGAATGTTGTAAGGGGGATGGTGTGATAAGGAGTCCGCAACGAAAGGTGTTGGGACAGGAAGGGACCGATTAGCGCCGGAAAGGGTTGCCTAGGGGAAGTCCAGGAACCAGATAAGGGAGTGAGCTTTGGGAGGGGAACACACATCCTGAGTACAAAAGGGGTAGAGAGTATTTTTTTATATATATAAGGGTAGAATGATGCGATATGAGTTGAGTAGTAAGTGGGTTTAGAGAATGTTTGATAGAGAAGGGGTGTCATGTTAGTTAAAGCTGTTAGGGACGTTAGAGTCAGAAGAGGATTAAGAGTATATATATATTTTGCAATGAAACACAGGATCCTGATAAGCAGGGCAAGCTTGTATAATACACAGACTATGAACATTCATGTTTAAATTGGTAGTTTGTTAGATTTGGTTGTGATATCAGTTGTATTTTAGTAAGGATAAGGAGTTAAGTTTAGTAAAACTGTGTATTATTTATTTGTTGTTTATTCTTGTACTATGTCTGTGGAAATGTGCGCGAGTGATAAACGTTTCCCCGGCTGTGCGTGAATAAATTATCGTTGTGTTGTGACACTGAACTGAACATAGACTAATGTATTCGCTACAGTCCCTGTATATTTCTGGCTATTAGTTGACATTCATATATGATCTTATTAAAGTATGCAGTTATACATGAGATAAGGGTATTCTGTGATTACAAGCTATGCATGCTCTTACAAAGTTGATGCACTTTACGGCATGAAAAGTTGCATGTCATGTTGTATGTAACCATGTGACTTCCTTCCACCAATTAAATGCTGGAAGGCAGTCGGAAATTTTCTTAAGCCTGTTGTTACACAGGCAGTTCTTCTCAACCAGCTATCACGATCGGGTCGCGCAGTTCTTGTTCAAGATTTTCCGCTTGCAAGAATCTGTAAAGACTATTCGGCGGTAGTAACGCGTGTGAAGACTCAGAACTGTTCGTGTATTACATCTACACACAGTATTGTTATTAAAGCATTGCGTGCCTAATTACGGGAGTTCTTCTCTGGCAGCTATCACGATCGGGACGTGCGGTTCTTGTTCAAGATTTTTCCGCTTGCAAGAATTTGTAAAGACTATTCGGCGATAGTAACGCGTGCGAAGACTCAGAACAATTGAATATTACCTCTTTACACATGGCATTATTACTAAAGTATTACGTGTGTAATAAGTGAGCTTGAACTGGGTCACTGTGTGAGATTTTCTGCAGTGCCAGTAAAATTTAATAATTACGTAGTAGTAAATTTTATCATCAAGAAGTTTCCGCGTTAGTGGAAGATTTCCGCATAGGGAGGTCTGCTGATCGTGGTAGACCCAGTGGTACACGTGGACACTTGAAGAGTCCGGAGTGGTATAAGCTTAATATACCGTTGTTATATAAAACTCACTGTTACCTGAGATACTTGTAAGTTATAAACTCTATATGAAATTTAACCAATAATATCCATAGAACCGTTGTGGTGTGCGAAGCGTCAGTGTCATCGTTGGAACTACAGGACACCAGCCCAGCTGAAAGCGTTTCCAGGGTGAACCGTCTGTCATCAATAAGCAATGCCGGACAACTCAACGACACAGCAAAGCCCCCCCTTCTTTTCAGCAACATCGTCGTGGGAATCTTCACATATGTAACGTATCACATATCACATCACGTGTATGAACAGTAATTAACATTTTAAAAGACTATATATCAAACACTACCATTATTATACTTATCAAATATACCATATAAACAATTATATATGTCTTGTGCAATAAATAATCTTAAACCCTCCAATATAGACTTTTGCTTTAAGATACACATACTACCATATCCTATGCGCCAATAGTTTAGTAATTTGTGTTGTCGCATAGTGATATTTGGCGCTTAGCAACGTGGGGCACGTAAAATAGCGGTAATTTTACGCTATTCTATATATGTCTATGAGTATAAAATTTGTTGTAACATCCGACGTATAATTATAATTAATGTAATATTTGTATGTGTATGGTTCATATGAAAATCTGAGGATATAATTTATCAATTGTGCATATTCTCTTGTATGTCATGTATGAACAATTTGATCAGTATATTGGAGGTAGATTATTAGTTGTTTTGTGTATTAGATAAGGTTTGTTTACATTTTGATATATTGAACTGCTTACTGTGTACGTATAAACTGGATTAGACTACGTTAATAATCTTGTAGTAATAATAATTTTCTTAGCGTATGAATCAGTAGATTTAAATTTTATTAAATTTTAAATTAAATTTTGATCACTATGGCGGAGTCAAAAGGGGTAGAGAATGCTTTAGCGGCCATATTAGCGAAGATGGAAACCATGTCCGAAGAAATTAAAGCCAGTAAAGTAGAAGCCGAGAAACAAAACAAATCGCCCCATGACAAGAACAAAAAATTATACGCGGCCGTGCAGGAACAATCCAAACGAAGTAAACAAATGTTAGATGCTGCGGAAAAGCGAATTAGCGAAACAGTAGAAGCTATGAAAGCTAATATAGAGGCGAGTTTGGAAGCAAATAATTCACGTGTTAGTGAATGTGAAGCGAAACTCTCTGGAACTGAAGAGAAAGTAATACAACACACATCCACGGTGAATGAATTAGTGGCCGAGCAAGACCTGCGTATCCAAGAGCTGCAACATCAAATGTCACGGCTGCAAAGTACATCATCACCGCTAAATTGTACCTCATATGTCTATAAGACTTTGGATGACGTCAATTCGCAGCTAAAGTTCTTTGGACACGAAAATGAAAACCCCATGCATTTCATTAAGGTTTGCCAGCAGGATCTGGAAGCGATTGGTGACAATTTAAGTGAGGCCGATAAAATTAATTTTGTAGTGCGGCGACTTAAGGGTACTGCGGCGGAGTGGTTCGCTGTTGTCCAGGATAAGGTCAGCACGTATGAAGACCTGGTAAGGCATTTCAGGGCTAGATACTGGAATGAGGAGATCCAGAGGAAGATCCGTGTGCAGCTGGAATTTGGGAAATATTCCAGTACCAAAGGCTCCAAATAATCATATGTGATTCAGTTAATATCAAGAGCTAAGTACCTAGAGCCTAACTTAACTGAACCGGACATAGTAAATAAACTTGCGCACCATTTTGGACATGGCATACAGGTGGCCGTCATTACGCAAGGGGTAAAGTCTTTGGAAGAGCTACTCATATTGCTCACAAAATGGGAAGGTATTGACAGTCCGAGTAACGGTGGTAACAATAATGAAACACCGCGTAAAAATTTTCAACATCAACCTCAAACAAAGCAAACACAATCACCGCAACAACAACGTAAAATGCCAAATAGAAATACAAATCAGAAATTTAATACCAACAAGATAGCAGTAGTGACGGAAAATGATTCAGATGTAGAGCAGTCAAAAAAACGTGTAAGGCTGCACGGCGTGAGTCCGTGCAACAAAGTAACTAGTACACATAAAAATATAAGTGAAATTTCAAAAACCTGTTATAACCGTAAAAAGCAGTTCAATCAATCGAGTGTGAAAAATGTTAGTTGTAAGAATAAATTTGTGGTGTCTGGCCTATATCCTGCAGAAATTAGAGATAGTTTAGTTTGCAATGATAATAATAATGAATGTGAGAAAAATATTAGTATTGAAAATGACACTGACCTCATTGTCAATGCGAAAATTAACGGGTGTGTCGGTGAGGTTTTGTTCGACAGCGGTGCAGAAATCTCATTAATGGACGAGCGGTTCCTAGAGAGGCACAAGAAACACTTTAAAAAAATCCCGATTCTGCCAGTAAATCACAAAATTATAAAATCGGCGATGGGTGAGTCACAGATGGTTGACAGACAAGCACTCATGACAATATCCATTCAGGGAGTAGAAATAGAAATCACGGTACTTATTATTAAAAAACTTGTGTATGATATTATTTTGGGAGTGGACGCATTAAATAAACTGCACGCGACCATTGATTTCCCTAACAAAATGTTGAAATGTACGGTTAATAATAGTCGACACAATATCAGATTAGGAAACAGGAGGGGTAAGACGGGGTCTGTATGTGAACCGTATACGTTAGACCGACCAGCTGTTCAACTAGCTGATAAGATAACGCATAACCTGCTGACACACAGTAGGCAAATAACGAGCAGCGAGCAAGATAAACTACAACGTGTGCTTGATAAATTCGGATCGGTATTTTCAAATAGACCTACCACAACAAACATATATGAGCACAACATTCAAGTCACTGATGAGAATAAATTCGTGCGGAAGACTTACCCCATCCCCCTACACTATCAACAACAGGTTGATGCTGAAGTCAGGAACATGCTTGAGAGTGGCGTGATAGAACGCACAGATAGCAACTTTCTGAACCCTATGGTTGTTGTCAAGAAAAAGAATAACGACATTAGATTATGTCTCGACATGAGAAATCTTAACACCATTACCAAAAAATGCTACGACTGTGCTCCTAATGCGGAGAACCTGTTCATTAAATGCCAAGGGATTAAATACATGTCCCGCCTCGATCTTAAAAGTGGATTCTGGCAGATTCCCCTTGCTAAAGAATCAAGAAAGTACACAGCATTTCTGTATCGCAATAAATGCTACCAGTTCAAAGTAGTTCCCTTTGGATTAGTTACAAGTTTAGCAGCCATGGTCAGGTGTTTGGAATTAGCTTTGGGTCCCGAGGTGGAAGATTTTGTTAGCATATTTGTCGATGATATTTTGATTATCTCTAAATCTTTTGAGGAACATATCGAACATCTCAGGATTGTATTTCGGAAATTAAAAGACGCTAACCTGACCCTCAACCTTGAAAAGTGCGAGTTTGGAAAATCGCAGATTAAATTTTTAGGACATATAATTTCAGCAGAGGGTATAACAACGGATCCTGAAAAAATACGTGCAATCATGGAGTTCCCAAACCCCACAAAACCTAAGGATATCAGAGCGTTTCTCGGGCTGACGGGTTATTTCCGACGTTTTACTCCGGAGTATTCTGGAACAATTGAGCCATTATTAGAAGTGCTACGTAAGGGTACTAAATGGAGATGGGAGGAGCGTCATGAGCATGCCTTCAATGCGACCAAAAACTTGTACAGCAGAAACCTTCATGTATTCCATCCTGAGAAGGAGGGCATGTATGTCTTAAATTGCGACGCCTCAGATTATGCCATCGGAGGTGTACTCTACCAACGGAATGAGAAGGGTGAGCACAAAGTAATTGCTCACAGCAGTAGGTCACTAAAAGGGGCCGAACGCAACTATTTCACCTCGGAGAAGGAAATATTGGCCATTGTATACTGCATCAGTAAGTTTCGTTATTACCTGGTTGGGCAACATTTCGAAATCCTTTCGGACAACCAGGCCTTATCATTCATGCTGCGCTGCAAGTTGGCTAACGCTCGCATATCCCATTGGATCATGGCCATCCAGGAGTATGACTTCACAATTAAGTACTGCAAGGCCAGCGAGAACAAAACGGCGGACACGTTAAGCCGATACCCTCCGATGATGGAAGAGCGTCATACTTCAAGTAACCAAGAAGTACAAATTCTGGCTGTCAAATATAAAATAGAGGACAGTCTTAAGAATAAATTAAAAAATATTGGTATGGAACAGCAACGGGACACCAAATTGAACCAGATCAGTGACGTGATCCGGATCCAAGAAAACCCCAGATACAGAATATATAAAAATGTATTGTATAAAATTGTTAATGGTGGTTGGAAGATCATGGTGCCTGACGCGATGGTGGAAGACCTCACCTGGATGTGTCATGAGAGCCTGGCCCATGCGGGGCCTTATAAATGTTACCTGGCAATGCGGGAGGATTTTGTGTGGCTCAATATGACCAGGAAAATAAAGGCCATACTCCGCACATGCCACGTCTGCCAAACAGCGAAGTATCCAAACCAACATACCCAGGTAGAAATGGGTAACATTGTAGCACGAAATAAAAATGACCTTGTCCGCATTGACTTTTTAGGTCCACTTCCGCGGGCGGCGCGTGGAATGAAGAACCTTGTGGTTGTGATGGATGCATTCACCAAGCATGTCACCCTGTATGCTATTGGTAGACCGACAACATCGGCGGTCATAAACATTATACTAAATAGATACATGCCGAAAAATGGACCCATAAGGAAAATACTATCAGATCAGGGTAAGCAGTTTACTAACACCAAGTGGCACTCCGAGCTCGAGAAATACGGTGTTCAGACTGTCCTGACGGCGATCCGGAGACCGCAAGGTAACCTGGCCGAACGTGTCAATAAGGAGTTGGGACGATTATTCCAGACATATTGTAATACTAACCAGAGTAAATGGCCGGAATTCCCGGAATTTTTTGAATCGGCCATAAATGGGAATTATAATTCAACTACTGGATATACCCCAAATGAACTCCAAACCGGAGAAATGCCAGGACGGGTCTGGGAAAGGCACATTGAAAGGATAGCGACTCAGAATGTGCCAATACCTGTCGAAATAAAGAAACTCGAGGCGAGGCGACGCATTAAAAAGTGCGCAGAGGAGCGCACGGAAAAGTTTAATGCTGAACATAAGCTGGTGAATTTCAAGACTGGGGAGAGAGTGCTTTTGCGAGCGTTGAATGTTGGAAGAAGGGAGGACAACACAGCCGTGAAGTTTTTTAGGCTTTATAATGGTCCTTATATCCTATCGGAGCAGGTTGGAAAAAATACATTTATATTAACCAACCCCAATACCAACCATGCGATTGGTAAATTTCATGCTTCCTCGTTGAGAAACTATTATACGAAGGATCCATAAATCACCATAAGTAAATGTCAGGATATAGGGTGTAAGAATGTGTAGCTATTTAAATATGTCAGTTCAGGTATAAATGTTATATGTAGGGTAATTCTGTGAATGAGCGATAATCTAGTAAAGATAAGGAATGCAGTCTGTTGTACCTTGTGACCTTGCGTAATTTACTATCTGCTTGTCAAGAACATGTGTATTTGTTTTGGTTTAAAGGTTACCACGTGTCTTTGGTTTGTTGTTTCTGTCAAGGTGACAGTTATGAAATGTTAGTATTGCTATGAGGGTGTTTATTTGATTTTATGTTTTAGGGTATTAGTATTATTATTCTTAGGATTAGGAAGTTTTTTGGTTATATCAAGAAAAAAAATTTTATTTTTTGTTAGTTTACTAAAAAAAAAAAAATTTTTTTTATGCGGAAAGGGGTTAATCCTGCAATGAAACACAAGATCCTGATAAGCAGGGCAAGCTTGTATAATACACAGACTATGAACATTCATGTTTAAATTGGTAGTTTGTTAGATTTGGTTGTGATATCAGTTGTATTTTAGTAAGGATAAGGAGTTAAGTTTAGTAAAACTGTGTATTATTTATTTGTTGTTTATTCTTGTACTATGTCTGTGGAAATGTGCGCGCGTGCGCGAGTGATAAACGTTTTCCCAGCTGTGCGTGAATAAATTATCGTTGTGTTATGACACTGAACTGAACATAGACTAATGTATTCGCTACAGTCCCTGTATATTTCTGGCTATTAGTTGACATTCATATATGATCTTATTAAAGTATGCAGTTATGCATGAGATAAGGGTATTCTGTGATTACAAGCTATGCATGCTCTTACAAAGTTGATGCACTTTACGGCATGAAAAGTTGCATGTCATGTTGTATGTAACCATGTGACTTCCTTCCACCAATTAAATGCTGGAAGGCAGTCGGAAATTTTCTTAAGCCTGTTGCACGGATACTAGAATATACGGTAGGGATCACGCGCAGCCTGGCTCGGCGCGAGGCTGAGCGGTGACGTCACATGGGACCCACCCGTTGCCGCTCTTCATTAACAGCCAAGCGGGTCGCATGTACTTCGCATCCTTCAATACGATTTTTATTCAAATTAGGTACAGATATTCCTGTTCAGTCCTCGTATTAATTTTGTCTACTATCTTAGCTTTCAAAATCTTTAGTTTTATATAGTCTTACCGTGAATATAAATTACAAAAGGAGCTTTTGTTTCCGTTTATAAATTACATTGATTTTTCCTTGTCATTAAATCCTATAACGTGATTTATAAAAGAATTAATAAAATTGCAAATAACATTATTATTATTTTTATTATTATTTGTTTAGAGGGGTCAACTTCCATTGGTCTTTTTCCCCTGGCAAATAACATTATTAAGCTGATGGCCGGTGGAATGCCGGTGAAAAGCCTCCGAAGGACGTCAACCTCTTCCACCATCTCGGAGGGCACTTTTTTTAAGGATAAAAAGGCTCCCACAGGCTTAGGCCATCATAGACCTGTGGTACGGACGGTCTTCTGTTTTTCTTTCCAGATACAGAAGTTCTTTTCATTTGGAAATATTCGTCATTAGTTTCCCCGTCTTCCATTTCTTTGTCCTCCTTCCCTCTGTCTCTTTTTGCTATTACTTCCATGGAATGTATCAGTTTGTATAACTTGTCAAGGGCATCGTCCTGTTCTTTTAAACAAGTTCCATACGCACTTTTCAAGTTGTAAATGGCGTCAATTGGTATACGAGAATTCAAAACATCAAACCCATTGTTGACAATAATAGCAGCTTCTCCAACATGACTGAATTCGGGAAAATTGTGAATGAGGGCCTTACCGACAGTCAAAGACAGTAACTCGGCTGCTTTCCTTACATTCTGTCTCTCGGTCCCAGCCACAAGAAGGTGGTTCATTGTTAATTTATGGGCGTACTGCAGGTCTTGTCCGGTACTTTGAAGTTCAACAAGTTTAACAAATGGTTCTTTCGTGAAAAGCTTGCCTGATTCAAGCTCGTACCCTTCATCAAGCAAGTGGTTGCGTATCAACTTCAGTGCATGTGGCACATCACAAAAAACCCAAACGTTTCTGTTTTCTTCTGCTGGATTTTCTATAAATGACCTAGTCCATGATACTTGTAAATCAGACAACAGTTTTCTGTTAGAAGACCCTATGTCACTTACAAAACCTCTGACTTTAAAATCTGTCTCCTCTATAACTTTAATAGTTTCAGTTAACAATTCTACAGAAACGACCGTGTCAAAATTGTAGTATATAGGTTGCATCCACTTTCCAAGTAAAGGTCTAATCACCATGACCTGGACATTGTTGTGTGGTCCTCTAATTATTTCTTCCATGTGATCAAAACATAGATCGCTGTTGACTTTCATTTCATCGAAGCTGAGAATGACATCTGTTTCCAAGTTTGATAGAAGTGTTGCCTGTGTCTTTAAAATGGTAATGCTTAAATCAATGAATCCGGGGGGAACTGAAAACTGTTTTAGACGTCTTTTAATTGTCATTTCGCTGGGAAGGGGGTATTTCAATACATCCCTCACGAAACCCAAAGCTTTGTGGGAAATGCAACGTAATGTCGCGGCTTTAGCGATGTCATTTGGTGACCAGTTAGAACACCTTCCTTTTATTACAGCTTGCTGCTGACATTGTGAAAATGTGCCCTCTACTACTTTCTCTATTCTCTTTATTTTCAAAAGTTCTCCGTGAGCTGCAGATAGGCGCTCTTGTAAATCAGTTATTTGCTTTTTAAGTTTCTCGTTTTCTTCTTCAATACTTCTTAGCTTTTCCGTCAAACCAACGACATCACATTTACATTTTCGGAAGTTCTCTACCTCCATTTCATTCACAATTGTTGGGTTCTCCCCCACTTCGGTTTCTTTTGATGAGTCCTCTCCTATTTTGTTTCCGTCTGTCATGTCCGAGGAAGCCTCATTGTTTTTCGTTGATTGTTGTACAATTTCTAATACTTCTTTATGTTTGTTCCGTTTTTTTACTCTTACCTGAAATAATACAGTACAGCAATAACACAATTGTTTTCTTTGGCACTAGTCATTATTTAAATTTGCACAAGAACTGTGTACGTGTTGTTATGTAAATATAAGTAAAAAATGAAATGTGCCACCGCGTAGGCCTTTACAGGCCCATAGCTGCCAAGACGACTGCTGCTCGGCTCAAGGCCTGCAGATGATGGGAGGTCATGTGGTCTGCACCAATTTTCCTCACGACGCTGGGTCAACGCCGTTCCAGACCTCCTGGCGTTTCTAAATTATTTACCAGTACCGGGAATCGAACCCAGGCCGCACGTGCGAGGAGCAGGAATGCTACCTCGAGACCACGGTCTAAATATAAGTAAGTAGTGCTTAGATGTTATGGTAAAATGATAACATTTTATAGCATTAAATATTACTGAAAGCATGGTTTAATTGAATGTTAGGCCTAAATAGTTCAGTTAAGTATTTTTCTTAAAACATTACAAAATTTAAAAAGAATGCAATATTGTAGGATTGTAACATACCTCACGGACTTTGTCGTTGATTTTTTCCTTACAAGCAACAACGTTGCTAACAGGTAAATTTAAATGTGGAACAGCATCTGGTTTCAGAACACGTTTAGCAGGAAGATTCAACAATTCACTTTTCAAATCTCGTAAGCAATCAAGAGTCGTCAAAATGCTCTGAACACACACGGGCTTCATTAACAGAAAACGAATCTGCACGCTTACAAGCATGTATCCACTTCAATCTTAACTCCTTGTTTTTGGGAAACCTGTGGAATGTGAAACCTAACTCTTTTTGATGTCTGGTATGGTGCGTACAGCCGGCTATAGCACAACAAACCATTCTTGGTTCAGTGAACCAGACAACTCAAAATAAATATTATCCACCTGATTAACAACACGCACTACAATACACAGAAATGGAGAAACAGCATGCCTGAACACAGCGGTGGGTCCCGCGCTACGTCAGTGGGCGGAGCTTGCTACTGCGCACCTCGCTGATGATCCCTACCGTATATTCTAGTATCCGTGGCCTGTTGTTACACAGGCAGTTCTTCTCAACCAGCTATCACGATCGGGTCGCGCAGTTCTTGTTCAAGATTTTCCGCTTGCAAGAATCTGTAAAGACTATTCGGCGGTAGTAATGCGTGAGAAGACTCAGAACTGTTCGTGTATTACATCTACACACAATATTGTTATTAAAGCATTGCGTGCCTAATTACGGGAGTTCTTCTCTGGCAGCTATCACGATCGGGAAGTGCGGTTCTTGTTCAAGATTTTTCCGCTTGCAAGAATTTGTAAAGACTATTCGGCGATAGTAACGCGTGCGAAGACTCAGAACAGTTGAATATTACCTCTTTACACACGGCATTATTACTAAAGTATTACGTGTGTAATAAGTGAGCTTGAACTGGGTCACTGTGTGAGATTTTCTGCAGTGCCAGTAAAATTTAATAATTACGTAGTAGTAAATTTTATCATCAAGAAGTTTCCGCGTTAGTGGAAGATTTTCGCATAGGGAGGTCTGCTGATCGTGGTAGACCCAGTGGTACGCGTGGACACTTGAAGAGTCCGGAGTGGTATAAGCTTAATATACCGTTGTTATATAAAACTCACTGTTACCTGAGATACTTGTAAGTTATAAACTCTATATGAAATTTAACCAATAATATCCATAGAACCGTTGTGGTGTGCGAAGCGTCAGTGTCATCGTTGGAACTACAGGACACCAGCCCAGCTGAAAGCGTTTCCAGGGTGAACCGTCTGTCATCAATAAGCAACGCCGGACAACTCAACGACACAGCAAAGCCCCACCCCTTCTTTTCAGCAACATCGTCGTGGGAATCTTCACATATGTAACGTATCACATCACGTGTATGAACAGTAATTAACATTTTAAAAGACTATATATCAAACACTACCATTATTATACTTATCAAATATACCATATAAACAATTATATATGTCTTGTGCAATAAATAATCTTAAACCCTCCAATATAGACTTTTGCTTTAAGATACACATACTACCATATCCTATGCGCCAATAGTTTAGTAATTTGTGTTGTCGCATAGTGATTTTATATATATATATATATATATATATATATATATATTACTATAATACTTAAATACTTATATACATCAAGAAACGGACTGTAGCAGAAAGTGAATGAAATATATATATATATATATTACTTTAATATTTATAACTAAATTTACCTCAAGATATACTTTTTTCCTATTAGGAACATGTTATATATATATATATATATATATATATATATATATATTACTATAATACTTATAACTATTTTACCTCAAGATGTATTTTTTCCTTTAGGGACATGTTTCGGGAGATCCTGTTCTCCCATTTTCAACCTTCGCCATCTTGCTTCTGGTGCAGTATTTGTGTGTTGGCTTTTGGATGTTATTATGGTGGTTTGTTGGTCTTTGGTCCTTCAATGTTGCATTATTGTGTGTGGTTGTGGTATCTGTTTTTGTATTTTGTGTATTTTCGATGTTGAGTGCTTTGAATATTGTGTCATGTTTTGTATTGATTTGTATTTGTTCTGGTATTAATTTGTTTTGTGTTTTATGTTTGTAAATCTGTAAATTTTCCCATATGTTCATTATGGTGCCTTTGTGTGGTATATGTTTTATTAGTGTTACATTGGTTATGTCTGGGAATTCATGTCCTGTGTTTATTGCATGTGTGGCTAAATTGGATTTATATATGTTTGGTTTTTTGTATGCATTTAGGTGTTCAAAATAACGTTTTTTCAGCTGTTTTTTTGTTTGTCCTATATAACATTTATTGCAATCTTGGCATTCAATTTTGTATATACCGTTGGTTGTTGTATTATCTTTATTGTGTGAGTTATTTAGATTTTGTAATTTATTTTTATTAGTTTTGTATGCTATTTTTATATCTGTGTTTTTAAATAGTTTTGTTAGTTTTGACATTTTATTATTTATATATGTGAATGTGGCCCATTTTTTGTTGTTGTTATTATTTATGTGTTGTTCAGTTTGATTAATTCTTAATTGTTCAGTTTTTATTTTGTATTTGATTTTATTTTCTATTTTGATCATAGTATTTTTATTGTATCCATTTGCATAACCAATTTGGTATATTATATTTCTTTCTTTGTCAGTTTCTTGTTTGTTTAGGGGTATTTTGTACATTCTGTTAAATAACGAATAAAATGCTGCCATTTTATGTTGTGGTGGGTGGTCAGAATGGTTAGGTATAATGATGTTAGTGGAAGTTGGTTTTCTATATATTGCATATTGTATGTGTTTGTTGTATCTTGTGATGGTTATGTCTAAATAGTTGATTTTATTATGTTTTTCTTTTTCTTCTGTGAATTGTATTTTGGGATGTATGTTATTGTAGGTTATAAAACAAAGCAAAAAGATACAACAAACACATACAATATGCAATATATAGAAAACCAACTTCCACTAACATCATTATACCTAACCATACTGACCACCCACCACAACATAAAATGGCAGCATTTTATTCGTTATTTAACAGAATGTACAAAATACCCCTAAACAAACAAGAAACTGACAAAGAAAGAAATATAATATACCAAATTGGTTATGCAAATGGATACAATAAAAATACTATGATCAAAATAGAAAATAAAATCAAATACAAAATAAAAACTGAACAATTAAGAATTAATCAAACTGAACAACACATAAATAATAACAACAACAAAAAATGGGCCACATTCACATATATAAATAATAAAATGTCAAAACTAACAAAACTATTTAAAAACACAGATATAAAAATAGCATACAAAACTAATAAAAATAAATTACAAAATCTAAATAACTCACACAATAAAGATAATACAACAACCAACGGTATATACAAAATTGAATGCCAAGATTGCAATAAATGTTATATAGGACAAACAAAAAAACAGCTGAAAAAACGTTATTTTGAACACCTAAATGCATACAAAAAACCAAACATATATAAATCCAATTTAGCCACACATGCAATAAACACAGGACATGAATTCCCAGACATAACCAATGTAACACTAATAAAACATATACCACACAAAGGCACCATAATGAACATATGGGAAAATTTACAGATTTACAAACATAAAACACAAAACAAATTAATACCAGAACAAATACAAATCAATACAAAACATGACACAATATTCAAAGCACTCAACATCGAAAATACACAAAATACAAAAACAGATACCACAACCACACACAATAATGCAACATTGAAGGACCAAAGACCAACAAACCACCATAATAACATCCAAAAGCCAACACACAAATACTGCACCAGAAGCAAGATGGCGAAGGTTGAAAATGGGAGAACAGGATCTCCCGAAACATGTCCCTAAAGGAAAAAATACATCTTGAGGTAAAATAGTTATAAGTATTATAGTATTATATACATCAAGAAACGGACTGTAGCAGAAAGTAATGAAATATATATATATATATATATATGTAAAATTTTGGGTCAATTTAAATGTCAATTTTATGGTTAATTGTAATAAAACTATGTTAATTTTAACTGTCTTATTTTATTATGGTTTATTGTGTTTAAAGATAAATAATTTTGAAGATGTTCTATGTACTTTATGATGTAGTTCTGTGTATACCATATGTATGTCAAGGTCGTTGACTTGACCCAGAGAGATAAGCTGATTGTTATGTTATAGGCAAGACCTGTTTCTAGTAATTGATTAATGCCATTTTGTTTTTTTATTGGATTCAATATTCTTGTTTTCTGAAAAATGAAAAAGGAGGTTTTGGTGAATTTAAATTTTCTTGAAAAAAAAAAAATTTTTTTTTCTTTTTTGCCTGCCATGTAGGTGATGTTTGAATTTCAAGTGTATTATTGTTTATGTGTATCAATAGTGTTTCATTGAATTATATTGTTTAGAATATATGTGTAAACAAATGTTAGAGTAAGTGCATTCATGTTTTAGTAAGGTATTCAATTTATTTTTTTAATTGGTATTAGTATTGAAGAGAATTAATAGAGTTGATGAATTCATGTAACAGATTTTTTTGTTTTTGAGGAAGTAACTTAAATGATTTTTTAATTTAACGATAAATATTTTCTGAATTGTCAGTAAAAGAATGTATAAATGAGTATATGTATGAGCCCAGTACTTGCTAAAGACAGCCCAGTATGCATGAAAAGGGGGAACATCGGTTGAGGATCTGGCATGGAATGAGGCCAGGGATTTGGAGTTTGGGGTGGCATGTTAGAAGGTTAGGTGCGCTGTGGTGCGTGTCTGTTCGATTTTATGGTGTTGGGATCTCGTATAGAGAAGTCCAGTAATCTCGTTAAGATGCGGCCATAGTCGCCGAGCCAGGGGGGTTGTTTACCCAGGATGTGTAAGAACTAATGGGGGGTTGTTGGCACCATATCCTCACCGATCCGCTTAAGGGTTTAGCAATGAGATTTCTTCTGTTTCGGCAGAAGATCTCTCATGGGGGGGGGGTATTGTAACAGGGCTAAAAGGAAGGGTTTTAATTTTATTAAAAATATCCTAAATTTGTTTTCATCTGTGTGGCCAGCCACGTGTTGAATAAAAGCGTTGTTCAAACAAAGGGACAGTACGGTGTAGCTGAACAATGGAATGTGTCGTGTTGCCCACAACGTCTTAATTCTTAGCACTGTAATACTGTGTAATGCGCACAGACGCACAAACATCTGCGGAGCGTATAACCGACGCTAAACAAAAGTCGCACAAAATGGCTTTGTGTGAATTTGATTCAACATGTGCTCTCGACAAGGCGGATACGAGTTTAAGGACACACCTTCTTAGTGACGTGAACCAGTGAACTCTAGATTTCGTCTACTGCCAACACACAAATAACACGTGTTGTGTGTGCAACGACGAAGACCTTAACAGCAAAGGCTGGAAACGGCGACGAGATTTAGTATCAGAAAAGGCAGTGATGTCCGCCCTCATGTAACGGCAGTCGACTTACCGACGCGGCGTCGGACTGACGCTCGCTAAGGTTCGTGGGCCCCAACTAAATTTAAAGTTATGTAGATTAAATTATGTAGAAGTGTCGCCCGGTATATAGAGGTGAAACGAATCGGAGGAGTGAGTCGGTGAAGTGGACGGAAGGTGGAAGAGTGTATAAACTGATTCGGACTTATTATATGGCCATGAGAAGAAGGACGCCGGTGGGGTAATCCATAAAAATAAAATATAATTTCATTTTTTTTTATAAAAGGGGTTTCAAATTGAATGAATGTGTGTGCGAGCAGGCTGGGCTGTTTTGTTTAATGTAAGAGGTATATTTTAAAATTTATTTCTATGTTTTGTTTTAATTGTTTTAATTTGTCTTAAATGGGAAGTAAACCTATTTATGTCACAATATAAAATGTGTTAGTCTAGTTATTACGCCATAACCACTTCCTAGTATTCTGTGCTGATAAACTCGTCTAACGTAATCGGGGGTTTTCTGAATTTTTAAAAGAGCAGTCAGATAGCGGGATTTTTATAAGGGCAAGAGTGTAGAAGGTTTCGATGTATAACCTTAAAAAACATCATGGCGACCTGGGCAGTTTCTTTTAAGGTAAGTTTAACGGGGACGATGACGGTAAGTAAAATTCTGGCAGCGGTGAGTATTATATGAGTGTAGTATTTAAAAAAGGGTAAAAGAGAAGTATCTTTACAATCATTACTTTAAATGTTCCAAATCATATATAGAGGTACTATTTATATTTATTACATAACAATAAAAAGTTGTATTCATAATATTTTAATCAAAAATATAATTTTTTTTTAGTTCAAGAACTAGTTACTGTGCACACATTTCAATTAAGTGGAAAAGTTATCAGCAACAAATATTAAAATTACATAGTTTAATCATACTAATTATTTTAATTTCTGTACTTATACTATGTACAAATATTTACTTATTCTTCTTTTATTTAAACCATGATTTAATTTATTTACTGTATTTTCTTTATAAAAAATTAATTTTTCACTTGCTTTCTTCACTGCTGTGTTACTGTGGTGAAGTTATCATTGTGTGTGTGTGTGTGTGTTGCTCTAGATGATGATTCTGGTACTCCCATGTCAGAATTAGAGCGATATAGTGACTCCATCATTATTACCATCTGTCCCTTTGTTCAAAATTGTCTGAGGTATTTACAGTCTAGTATACATCAACAGGTGGATTTTTCTTGATGCCTCTGAGAGCTGTTACATTTTGTTCTGGCATGTATAAGCGTCAGTTTTACATGAATCTCTTTTTCGTCTGCACTAATACCAGCACTGATGTGCAAACCAGTAGTTGCATAAGATTCGCGATTTTCCACTTGTTTAGCAAATTAATTGTTTGTACTTATTAATTACCAGAATAATTAATTTGTGTTTGCATAGTTCAGTTATAGTTGCGTAATTTGCACTTATCTTGTGTCTATGTATGCGTCTCTCCACGCTTCCTCAATGGCACTGCTTGGTTCGCAAAATGTATTTTTAAATGTCCAAAGAGTATTTAATAAAGTATATTGAATTATATTCATCTTTAGTCGTGTGTCCCAACCAGAGTTCTCTCACACAGAAGATATACTAGATATAGGACTTCCTTATGAATAAATCACGGGTGTGAGCAGGCAGAACACACACACACATGCACCTTAGTAACAGAGTGAAGCAAATAATTGTTAAAAAAAGGTGTCTACAAAACAGGTCCAGAATGTCTGATCACAACTGTTCATGTTTTCAATATTTGAAAATGTTTATAACAGTTTCTATCTCTGAAGTACTTATATGTACACAAATATTATCCTGGGCATATATTGTTGCAAAATGTGCGTGCGTGCGTGCGCGCGCGCGCATGTGTGTGTGTGTGTGTGTGGACTTCTCATAACCAGAAAGAACGAGAATCTGACAAAATACAAATTCAAAAAATTTAGTACTGGATCATCAATTTAATGGTAATATATAATTGTATGAAATGGAATTGTTTTTAAAACAGACTACAAATAGGACCTATGAACATGAATTTTTGTAAACTAGGCACTGTTATTTTTGTTTTTACCACTAAAAAATTTCTACAAGGTCATACTACAATTTCTAGGAGTTTATATAAGCATGGTGAAAACACAGTACAGGTACATTTGCCTAATCAGTCCGTCATTGGTTATTGTACTGTGAAGTTCTGTTGCAGTAATTGAGATTACAGTTAATTCTTTTACTGTTTGCTGCGTACAGTGCACGTAAGTCATAAGTCACTTATGGTGTCAACAAAAAGGAAACTTAGTAGTAATTACAGTCAAAAACAAGCTGGAATCCATAAACATGATTGAAAGGGTGGACTGTGGCATACTACGGCAGCTGATTTAAGTGTCAAAACATTGACTGTTAGTTATGGATGAATGAAAAAGAAAAGTTAATGAAATTGTCTGCAAAACGTGGTAGTGGGGAACCACATTGTAAAGTTATGAACTATAATTACAAAATTTTATATTAAGCTCTGTAGTATGTGTGGATTCTTAACCAAAGAAAAAAAAAAGGTTTCCCACTGTCGGGGCCTATTGTACAAGAAAAAGCAAAAAATTTTCCTTCTAAACTAAGAATAGTTATAAAATGTTCTGTGCTTGTTCCGGTTGGTTAAACAGATGGAAATCTCGCTACAGATTAGACAATTAGCTGTAAGTGAAAAACAATTACCCAGTAATAAAAGTAGAGCAATTGAATTTAAAGAAAACAAGAAAAAAATAACAGAGGTATATGAAGGATCAAATATATTACGCTGATGATATGGGCCTTAGTTTAAAGATTCTACCTGCAGAACATCTCATTAGTGAACAAGAAAAAACATGAGTGGTTATGAAAAGAGTAAAGAAAGGGTAACTATTCTTTTGTATAGTAATGCAACACGAGATTACAGTCATCCGCTTATGCTAACAGAAAAATACAAAAAAAACTACAGGCAATTAAAAACATTAATCCAAATGCGCAGCTGGTGTATTATAGAACCCAGAAAAGTGGATGTATGTCATCTCAATTGTTTCAAAAATGGTTTCAGTTAGTTTATTTAACATCAGCTTTCGCTAATACACGTCAACTGTCTCTCTTGCCCTCTGTTTAAACTTTGTACTTGTTTATCGGCTGTACGCGGTGTGCTGCCGCAATGCGGCGCGAGCGGATGACGTCACGTGCTTATCAAACGCTGCCGCCGGCCAGTTCGGCCGTCGGCAGACAAGTTTAGTTTAGTTTCTAACAAGGCTCCGAGCGGATCTCTCGTAAAACACTTCTCTTCCAGTCGCGGCTTCTGGACATTTTTTAATATGTATTCATAAGATTCAATTTAATTCAGATTACCTGCGTCCATCTACAATGGACCACGATTTCGTTCAAAATTAATTTTCGGGCGTTATTGCCTCAAATGCATCCGCACGTGCCGATCACAACTAATAATTAAATTTTCAATAAACGCATGTCAAATATTCGTAATACAGTCCACTTCTTTCTATTATGCAATCATGAATATTCCTGCTTAGCGTCTTTGGAATAACTCGCGATTCATCAAGAGCTTCCAAACCGCAACATTTTTGGTCCTCCGGGCCGGATTTCTTATTTTTGGCCCAAAAACGAAAACGTTTTTGGTCACCACGGGACGGATTTCTCATGTCTGGGTCCACAAGCGACAACATTTCTTTATACGCATCATTTCTGGACCAACCGATCTGAATTTAGTCACGCCCTACGGGCATCATTCTCGTCCTGAGCGACACCATTGTTGTGAATCACATCGCAGTCATCTCGACAAGATTCGGCCAAGCAGTAGACCAGAGACGACGGGACACGGCAGGACAGCATTTGCGAGGTCATCAAAAAAGATTCCACAGCTTTAATTCATGGAGGGTACAACATGAGGCGTCATCTGACCAGCAGAGACAGGAGGTGCAACAGCTCCTAACAGGATCGAAGCCAGCTTCATCACGAATGGATCAACGGCCACGTGACTATAAACTTTTTACTTATATTTGATGTTTAATAATATTTCACTTTAGTGGTTATTTCTTAACACATTTGTATAAATAAACACCGTCATTACACAATACAGCTTAATAAATGGTTGGCAGCTCATTGTCAGTTAAAACTTTAAAGATAAAGATATATTTTGTTATCATTTAAATTCATAATTTTAATAATTTAATTGCCAACAAAGCTTGATTAGTAAGAGAGAGTAAGTTTATGTTCTAAACAACGATCGCTAGCTACCGAAACGTATTCAAATTCATTCAAACTTAAGTTTATGGTTCACATGCACTATGCTCAACTTCTTTCAAGATATTTTTCTTTTTTCTCTTAAATTGTAATAATGGCCGATGTAAGGGCTCTAATAAAAAAACGAGGCACAATTAAAGCCTCAATATCACGAGTAAATACTTTCGCGGATAACTTCGATTTGTTAACCAGCGATCCTCATGCGCTGAAAATAAAACTGCGTCATTTGATGGAATTATCCACCAAATATGATGAGATTCAGTCTCAAATCGAAGCTGAGGAAGCAGACGTTGCTTTAACGAGTGATAGAGTACAAACGGAGGACGAGCTTTGTAATATAGAATGTAAATTGCAACACCTGCTGGAGCAAGCTGAGCATATGAACCAAAAACCAGTAATTAATGCTGAAAGTAAACAGCCTAAAACACCCCCCATTCAATTGGAACCAATAAAATTACCACGGTTTGCGGGTAGTATTGTTGAGTGGCAACATTATTACCATATTTTTCTTGAATTAATTCACGTCAGAGCAGATCTGACGGATATACAGAAACTTCACTATTTGCACTCGTCATTACATGGCGAGGCGCTTAACATAATAAAATCGTTGCCAATCACTCATGAGAATTACGCGGTGGCTATCGATCTGTTGAGGAATAGATATGACAGTAAGCTAATTGTTTCCGCCCATCATGTAGGGAATGTCCTGGACGTACCATTAGTTCAACAAGAATCCCAAGTCAGCATATCGAAATTTACTGATGAAATCTCTGCCAATATAAACGCTTTAAATAATCTCAAACTGCCAGTCAACACGTTCGAAATTATTGTAAATTATTTAGCCAAAAAACTTGATAATTACACTTTCCGTTTGTGGAAAGAGAGTTTGTCGGAGCATAAGTTCCCTGATTTTAATAATTTTATGAATTTTCTAAATTCACGAAGAAAATTACTGCAAAATCTCGATAACGCGACTACCCCAACGAGCAGGTTGAACAAAAGCGATAAGTCTCCTTATCGCAAGGCAGTTAAACAGATAAGCGCTCCAAAGGGCGCATTCCATTCTCATATAAGAAACAATTTATGTAGGCTGTGTAACGGTGAACATAGAATCATCGACTGCCTACAATTTACATCGCTGTCTATCCCTGACAGAAAAAAACGTGTTAATAAAAAACAAACTTTGCCTAAACTGCCTCCGTTCGGGACACGAAAGCTCAAAATGTCCCTCAAAATTCTCATGCAAAAAATGTTCTAGGCGTCACCACACCACGATTCATGTCCCCAACAGGGACGTAACTTCTGTTAACAACCAATGTTCACTGAAATCGCAGACCAATAAATCGGTATTGTTATCTACCGCCATCTGTATGACCGCTAATAAGGTCGGTAAAAAATTTCCCGTTAGGATATTACTGGATTCCGGTTCTCAAGCGAACTTTTGCACAATGGATTTCGCCCGCAGAATGGGCCTCCAATTGGTTAAATCGCAACTGCCCATCACGGGTATAAACAACTCGCTTTCCCAGGCTGACTTCAGTACTAATGTAAGGCTACATTCACGCTATAAACCCTTCACGTTAAACGTGCATTGTGCCGTATTACCCAGTATAACTAATAATTTACCGGCGGAGTCGTTCAATCTTGCCTCTTTGAATTTGCCCAAGCGCATATTCTTGGCTGATCCTCACCTACATTGCTCGGCGCAAGTCGATATATTACTCGGCGCTCAATATTTTCTCCAACTAATTGAACCTATGAAATTTACGCGCGGACCACACTTTCCTATAATTCAGGAAACCAAGTTAGGATTTATTTTGGCCGGTGACTTACCCTTCAACGTCGATATAACTAAAACAGTTTCGTCCTTTATGGTCTGCAAGGATGACAATCAGATTTCCTCGCAACTAAAGGAATTTTGGAAGTTGGAGGAGATCTCTAGTCGCGAAGCCCGATCTGAGGACTCGCCGTGTGAAAAACATTTCGTGGAAAACACTAGCCGTAACCGCGATGGGAGATTTGTGGTATCCCTGCCCCGCAGATCTGATAAATTTCATTCGGGAGATTCTCTCTGCGGAGCCATCCGCAGATTCCAATCGTTAGAGTTCAAGTTCAAGCAGAACCCTATCCTTTATAAGGATTATAGCGAGTTCATGAGTGACTACTTGAAACTTGGCCACATGTCGCCGCTTAATGACTACGATTTGTCGCTTGACAGGTCAGAGATTTTTTATCTGCCACATCACGCAGTCTTCAAGGACTCTAGCTTAACCACTAAATTGCGCGTGGTATTTGACGCCTCCGCTAAAACCACAAATAATTTGTCCCTCAACGATACTTTAATGGTCGGTCCTACGATCCAGCAGGATCTGTTTTCGATAATGGTTCGGTTCCGTACCCACCGATACGTACTTATTGCGGACATAGAAAAGATGTATCGCCAGATCATTGTTAACCCTAAGGATTCAAACCTGCAACGCATCGTTTGGCGTGATGCGCCGCATAAGGAATTGCGACATTACGCTTTAAGGACGGTTACATATGGCACTGCTAGTGCCTCCTTCCTTGCTACACGTTGTCTGGCTCAAATAGCCTACGAAAATAAATCCGACTACCCTACAGCTTCTAGGGCCATAGCAAATGACTTTCACGTAGACGATCTCATAACGGGTTCGGATGATCCGAACGGCTTAGCTGAAATGAAATGCGAGATCGTGAAGTTGTTGAGTAGGTATGGTTTTACGTTACATAGGTGGTTATCTAACCACCATAAGATTATGACCCTTCGCGCCCAAGTAACCCGTGACTTCAGCAAAGGTCAAAACGTGCGTACATTGGGAATCCAATGGAACGTTAAAAAGGATAACTTTTTATACACCGTTATGGGTGATGATAATTTAACCGTGTTCAACAAGAGAAGCGTGTTGTCGGTCATCGCCGGGATCTATGATCCATTAGGTTTGATCGCTCCCATCACATTTTACTGCAAGCATTTCGTGCAACAGTTGTGGTTGGCGGGCACAGATTGGGACGAACCCCTATCTGGGTCCATTAGCCAATCAATGGTTGGAATTATACGCTCAATTAGTCTCCGACACTCATTTTGAGATTACGAGGTCGGTTAAGAGTTCGAACAATTACCCAATTAGTTCATTACAGCTGCACGGATTCGCCGACGCTTCGGCTAAAGGTTACGCGTGTTGCATTTATGTGCGGGCGGTTATTCGAACGGCGCCATATCATCAAACTTGCTGTGTGCTAAATCCAGGGTCGCGCCGCTGAAACAGATAACGCTACCACGTCTTGAGCTTTGTGCTTGTTTATTGCTGGCGCAATTAACGTCCAAGGTTTTAAACGCCATCAATTACAATTTTGACGGACTATATCTCTATTCGGACTCGATGATAGCGTTGTATTGGAAACATCAACAATCTTCCCGCTGGAAGGTATTTGTGGCCAACCGTGTCGCGGAAATACAGCGTCTTGTTAGCAGCAGGGGAACTTGGCGTCATGTAGTATCAAATGACAACCCTGCCGACATTTTATCGCGCGGTTGCCTCCCTCGTAGTTTGCACTGTCATACTCAATGGTGGCATGGTCCGTCCTGGTTAGCGCATGAGTCGGCATCATGGCCAGTCAGCGCGTTCGACATTAATACTCCCTGTACTTTTCCCGACCTTGAGGAGGAACGTCGCAAGCAGGTTCAAACCTCACTAATTGCCGCGTCCTCAACACATAGTTATGTTGAAAATTATTCATCACTTACGAGGCTTATTCGCGTCTTCGCATATTGCCGTAGATTTTTTCGCAATTCTAGGCTCGCGGTTGTTGATAGAGACACGTCCTTTTTGTCGGCTCGGGAATTGTGTGACACGCTCTTGATTTTTGTCCGGCAATCTCAGCAGTTGCATTTCGGCGTAGAAGTTATGGAACTTGAGGCACACCGGTGCCTTCCTCGCAGTAGTAAAATTCTTGCTCTCAACCCATTCCTGGATGAATCGGGCATTTTAAGAGTGGGTGGACGCTTGCAATTCTCCCCACTTAGCTACGAGAGTAAACACCAAATAATTTTGCACCCGCACTCTCATCTCACGAGCTTAATAATTGAATACGAACACCCGTTTGTTGCACGCTGGAGTGCAATCAACTCAAGCTTCGCTTAGGCGAAAGTATTGGATCATACACGACAAATCCTATATCCGCTCAGTGATACATAAGTGTGTCACTTGGTTTCGTTTCCGGGCTAAAGGCGCGAATCAACTACTAGGTCAGTTACCCCCTTCTAGGGTCACGCCTTCAAGGCCATTTCACAGTCGGCCGTGGACTACGCCGGTCCCGTACTTTTGCGCTATGGCGGGCAGCGCTCTAAGTCCACGACCAAGGCTTACATCACGTTATTCACATGCATGTGTGTGTGTGGGTGTGTGTGTGTCTAGGGATTATCTGCACCAGCGCAATAAATGGCGGACCCCGTTTAGGAATTTGAATGTCGGACAGCTTGTCCTCATTTTGGATGACAATTCCCCCCCTCTAGAATGGAAGCGTGGGGTAATTACCAATGTTTTTCCGGGTCAAGATTCCTTAGTACGCGTCGCAGAAGTTCGCACCGCGCTAGGTATCTTACGCCGACCCATCCACAAATTATGCCCCCTCCCGGTGGCTACAAACTAATCGTATGCGCGCCATACGAGACATACTAGGATTGTGAATTTGTCACATTGCCTGGACCACACCCGGGACATTCCCCGGGCGAGCATACAAGTCAATTGTATCATAAACATTGTAAGTATCATAAGCATTGTAATATTGTTTACGTGCCGCTAGCTATTACTGCAATAGTGACTGTGTTTCATATGTATTATCAATTATTTATGGATGTTGTGTATTGTCAATATGTTTATATAATTCAAATTCTGAGAACTACAAGTGTTACTTATAGTGTCAATTATTCTACATATGTATTGTATTTTCTAAGGGTCACATATTATGAAATTTATTGGGGTTGTTGTGTCAATATCATGGGGAAATTATTATATTTTTTATGGTGTTATCACTTGTTATTGTAATGCTTGGCAAATATCAATGGGTATTATTTGGGAAAGATCAATATCTACTTAATCATTGCATTATTGTGTGTATTGTGTTACTATTATGTTTTGAGTAATTTTAATGTCAGTTTGCCCTTGCTATTAACATAAGGGTCAATTTATTGTATACCTTGTGATTGTTAATTGAATTCATATTATGGTTATTATGTCATTGCACTGTGGCCAATACGCCAATTATTGTATCGTTTTCGCCATGTAAGTCTAATTATTGTATTATCCACTTTAACGTTTAATGTACAAAATCGTCCCGATTTTGGCGGGCAGTATGTTAAACTTTGTACTTGTTTATCGGCTGTATGCGGTGTGCTGCCTGAATGCGGCGCGAGCGGATGACGTCACGTGCTTATCAAACGCTGCCGCCGGCCAGTTCGGCCGTCGGCAGACAAGTTTAGTTTAGTTTCTAACAAGGCTCCAAGCGGATCTCTCGTAAAACACTTCTCTTCCAGTCGCGGCTTCTGGACATTTTTTAATATGTATTCATAAGATTCAATTTAATTCAGATTACCTGCGTCCATCTACAATGGACCACGATTTCGTTCAAAATTAATTTTCGGGCGTTATTGCCTCAAATGCATCCGCACGTGCCGATCACAACTAATAATTAAATTTTCAATAAACGCATGTCAAATATTCGTAATACAGTCCACTTCTTTCTAATATGCAACCAGCCTTTCCTGCTTAGCGTCTTTGGAATAACTCGCGATTCATCAAGAGCTTCCACACCGCAACACCCTCCATTGACTTATGTCAGAAGCAGTTTCAGTTTAAATAGAAATTTGTACTATTAGTTGCACGCCATATCTGTCAATGTATTTTCCCAAACACAGCAATAGTTTTATTATTTGCAAGAGAAAATAATTATTGTTCCCTTATTAACATTTCTCCATTTATGATGTTTTAAAAATATTTTAGTTCTTGATTCCTTTCAATTCTCCACTAAATTTATATTTCCATTACTGAAATGGCAAGGAATCAGAAGTCACATGTACACAATACAAATGGCTCTCTAGACAACTAGATCTACGATTCTCCAAGCAAACCAACTGGTAATTCCTGACTGATGCCATCGTTGTTCAGAATCACTCCTGAATAGTGTGTAAAGGTACTGCTTTCTTTACCATTTATTATATATTACCATCAGAAGATTCCAGTATTATGATAATACTTACTGCTCACTGCTGCCAGAATTTTACTTACCGTCTGTTAACTACCTTCACTAATACAAATAATAAGTATTCATTGATGACTTACCTGGTGAGATAGGTTAACATTTCTTTGTTGACACATTAATTCAGGCGCCATGTTTGTGTTGCCAACTTTATGTATTTTCTGTTATTTGGGTCCAGAGTTCTTATAAGCAAGGCTGAGACTGAACGGTTACCAGAAATAACGTACACTAACAACATTTGTGGTAAAATAAATGGTTATTTTTATTATTTCATAATTTGCATAATTTATTTTAGAAAACATCAAAATGACTACTGGCATATTCAATAAAACAAAATGGCATCCATACTTCCGCCTTTACTAACTATTAATAATTCTTCCTTTGTTACCTTATATATTTCGTTTTATTTTCAAAAGACCTTAAATAAGCTGCAGCTCTGTCAGATTGACTTTTTTAGATTTTCAAATTATTCTTTATAAAATAAAACAAAGAACCACAAACCAACGCCTAATGGCGTCTCGCCTGGTTAATAGCCGGCTTTACGTTTACTCACACACACACACTCATTTTTTCTTTAAAGTAGATACAATTTTAATTAAATTGACTTATGCATGTTGAGCTCAAATGCATATTGTAATTTGTAAAGGGAATTGTGCACTTTCCTGTTTCTGAAGTGGCGTAGCTCCTTTGAAATCTCCTCTTCGCCGGCCTAGGTTTTCCGAAGTTTTATTGCATACTGATTCGATTTTTGGTCACAACACTGAATTTAAACTCTGCTTTACATTTTTGATCACTTATTAAAGTTATTGTTACATTTTGCTGAAATTTACACTTTAGCTGGCAGTAACTGCCGGACGACCTTTTACAAGGTGTTGTCGCCTCGGCTGTAGTATGAAGACTGGGGTGATGCAAAGCACATTTTTTCATATGTGTGAGTGCACCACGTCATTGTTCTTTTGTTTCGAATGGCTAACGCCCTGTTTCACGTCATTGTGGTTACGTCATTATCATTTTTTAATGACGACACGCATTGCTGGCCAATGAAAATTTATATTGAGAGTCTGTGTTCACTCATGCAACCATTGAATACGTTCTGTTTCACACGTGCGCTCTTGGCCTTGGAATCGTTCTGCTCTGTTGAATCTGCGTCGTTTTCTTTGAACAAAGGGAAAATTGTCCTACCCATGTATGTGTGTGCAAAAATAATGAAATACAATAATTTATTCCCTACTGTCCCATAAATCTGAATTCAGGCTTTTCGTACTGTTACACGTCATATTCCTCTTTAAACTTACTTTATTATTTCCCAGGTCGCCAACATATTTTTTAGATAAATATATAAGCTTAAACACTCTTGCCCTTGTAAAAATTGTAACATAATCCAGCTATCTGACCACCCTTAAATCTCAGAAAAATCCCAAAGAACGTTAGGCGAGGTTTTCAGCACAGAATAGGAAATGGTTATGGCGTAATAACTTAATCTAACACATATTTTTTTATATTGAGACAAATCTAGTTTTATTCACAATATCATACTCCCTTCTTCTCAACAACTAGAAACAAACGTATTTAATCAAGATTCTTTAAACAACTACTTTTAGCTAGGAACCAGTACTTTGATTGATTAATGCTCCCCTTATCCCTCACAACACTCTCTCACTCTTTACAATTACTACATATAGTTTTTATCCCCCTCTTACTAAGCGCTTTACTGTTTTAAAATTCAAAAACTTACTGGCCAATGTATTCACTGTGCTTCTTTTCTCGCTATTCCACTTATTTGACGCACTCACGCAACTGTTTATAATTAGTTTACTGTATTTCACTAATATCTCCACATGTTTTAATATTAAGTCGGCCGACGTAATTTTGCTCTTACACGGTCAATTTTGCCGGCCACGCTATATTGCTGGTACACTTTTTACATTTTTATTAGATAGGCCCTTTTTACTTTAGGCCTATCTTGCACGCCCGAGGCCACTGTTTTTAATTAGTGAACTGTATGCTGCTTCCTGCTACTGTCTGGTGTTAATACTGTGATGACAATCTGCATACTGTGATTCACAAAGACTGCTGCTGGGGCTATTACATAATATGTCCGGCTTGGGCTGTCAGACATCAACAATTTATGATAACAGTGTATGTTGCTGGTTACACTGGGGCACCTCACAGGTGAATACTGACAATTGAAAAATTAAAACTGAATTGAAATTGGAACTATTGTAGCCCACAATTCTGTACCGTTACAATACCCCCCCCCAACGAGAGGTTGTATGCTGAAGCATACAAACTCTCATTGTCTAAAACCTAAGAGGATCAGTGAGGATATGGCGCCACAACCCCCCTTTACTCTCTACTAAAATCATGGGTACTTACCCCCTAGTCCGGTGACTGCGGCAGCACCCATCCGATCTTACTGGACTTCTCTACTCGAGATCCCAACACCATAAGCTCGGACCGATACACGCCACAGTATCACCAGACTCTGAAACATCCAACTAAAAATTAACAAAAAGGCCTTCCAATATACCATATCCAAAACTGATTCGTTTCCTCTTAGCCGTACTGGTTCATTATCAGCAAAGTACTGGTTCATTTTTATTACAAAATATAACGTACATCTGACTACATTATGATATAACTTCTAAATCGTCCATCGGTTACTTTGATTAATTCGGATTTAATCATCAAGCCCATACGCATACACTGTCACAATGAGTCATCTTCAACAAGTTACATTGGTTTCACTCAACAATATAGTTTGGCCCTAGAAGATACAATGTTAACAGAACAGTATAAGTTTACAGTATCCTAGCTTTAGTACATATGCATTCCAGACAAATTAAATAATGTTCCCAGTACAATATTACCCAGCCAAAATAACACATTAATTATAAAAAGTCGTATTAAATCACAACAGTTATAACTAAAAAATACCTTTTTTTTCTTTTTTTTTCTACCCCCTACATATCCCTTAACCCCTGATACCCGTTACATTCTACTGTGTTCAGCACTAGGCTTCTTGGCCCTTGCAGACCTCATCCTAGCCGTAATCACATCTCCCTCGTGACCTGTAACTGGGTCACCCCCTAATCCACACTCACTATTACCCCCTGGACTGTAGCGCCCAGTTGCTTCCACAAGGACTGATGCGGAAGGGGTGGACATTTTTTCTTTTATTCCACCCCCATCCTTGCTTCGGCGTTACAATAAAAAAATCAGTATAATATACTTACTAGTATTGAATGATACGCCCCTAATGGACTACCACCCCTATCTGGGTGAAAATGGCCCTGTTCTCAACATTGGTAGATTCCCCTAAAATTAACCCCCCTACTAAGTCTAACAAACCACCGGGTTAACAAAACAAAACAAATCACAAGCCGGTTATAACAAGTTAAATTTATAATTTGTCACAATTAACTACTTTCACGATTCATGATCCGGTGAAGTCATGGCCGCACTTATGTGGGGAATCTACAGTTAAACATAAAACATAGATTGACATTTATAAAGGTTTACATGAACAGTTATATGCACATTTTATTTTCCAAACACTATCTTAACCCATACATTTCCTTCAGTTTTCAATTTTAAATGAATCATTACGTCTTCATCAAGTATTATTTAATTTACAATTACAGTTAAAATTCAGATTAAAATAGTTTAAATTCATTATTAAAATCACCTTTTCAATTGTTTAATTACCAATTTTATTTTATTTTATTTAATTAATTTCATTTACTTTTATTACATGATTCTCCATTAACAACATCCTATCACACGGAATTTAACTGTCTTACAATCAAAACATTAAGTCATTCCCTTAAACAAGCTACCTCCCTTTCATCACATCTTGCATATCTTTTGTTTCATAATAGGATTTACTCATAGCACTGATTCATCAAAATAAAACATAGTTAACTCCAACACATGACTGTAAACATCAACCTATAAACATACCTGTTTACATTAACAGTTGTATGCCAGACTTGTTTTATAAACACCAACTCAGTCTCAACATTTCTGATTACATCACTTCCTTCAATTCTCAGTTTCTATAAATCTTTTAATGTTAACATATTTATCAATTACTATTTATTATAATTCAGATCAAATATAATTTTAAATTACTTTAATTCCACCTCCACTCAAAATAATTTGGTTACAGTTACATTATTTAAAACATTGTAACTTAAACACACAATACAAAACAAAATTCCTTAACTCCTGTTAATTATTTAGTCATCAAATATTATTATTATTATAACATACTACAAACATTGTTACATAAACTATAATCTACATTCCAACAATATACCCTAACACAATACATTTACATTAACACATTTTTATTTACAAATTTTCGTCATATCCAATTTGTTCACCACACTTCCTTACTTAAATCAGCCAAGTAATTATCATTAACTCACATTATTAAATGTTCATTCAGTATTTCTCAACCCCCATCATCAAAAATTAGCCTTTTCTGCACATAACATTTTTCAATTTTATTTATGCACAACATATGGCTATCTTTTGTGTAACAACCATACAAATTTATATGTTCCATTGTACCAAAATAATAATACCTAGGGTTACCCCCTATTATTACCTTACCATAAATCAAGTCTACATTAGTATTTTTTATTAAATCTCTGTCAGTAATTTTTGTTATTCCCAGGTAAATTACGTTATTATCACAATTGCCTGCTATTACCAGTACACTAACTCTCCCCACATATATATTTATCATCAATATAATCATTGTCATTGTTTACTACTGAACAAAGTAAATCTACGTTGTTTACAGTATAATCATTTCTCTCAATATTTATTTCCCTTACAAACCCTACATAATCTCTACTTAATCTGAATACCTTTATCACTCTATCTCGCTCATAATCACTTTCAATACCACACCATTTCATATTCTCACTCCACACAGAGGGCAACACCACTAAATTATTTAAACACCATCTGGCTCTACCAGATAAACACAAACAACTTATTTGACTATTTGCCGACCCATTGTCACCCAAATGTCCTAGTGAGGATCTCTTATCCCCATAAACAACTTGTGAAAACTCTGTTTCACATTTAACCCCATAAAAATTTGCCCCCTGTTCACCCTTTAAATTATCTCTCCATTCTTTCTCCAACTCATCAGTACTAATCATTACTCCGTTACTAACACCAACTAACTTTCTACTCTTATTTTCACTATTACTATTACACAATATATCACCAATATTTTTAAAGAAAAATATCTCACTCTTGTTAACATCATCACAACTAACATTATTACTCACCATTTTTACAGCCACCTGTTTTACATTTAAACTAACCTCTTCCCGAATATTATTCGTATTGACCTCACTTACCTCGTTTTTTGTCTCCACTGCACTTAAAGTAACACAGTTATTTGTAAAAGTATCATCCTTATTATTATCTCCACTATCACAACTACTCACATTGTTTAATATTCCTTTACCATTATTAACAACATTATTACCACTATTATTTAATATATCACCAATATTTTTATTCAATAATGTTTCATCATTACTTATTTTAACCCTGCCACTTACCTTATAATTCATCACCTGATTTGCATTTAAACTATTACCATTACTATTCGTAATTATTCCTCCATTATAATTCCCACTTGTTTTACAGTCATTACTTACCTTGTTAACTGTAAAGCAGTACGAGTTTAAATAAATATTAAAATCTAGAAATCTGTGCCTATTAATAAGCGGCAACTGAAATTTTACTTGTTTTTTAAAATTAAAATATTTAAATTTGTCCCACTTACCTTCATCGCGAATTACCAGGGTGTCGTCTGATGTACTTAGGCAGAGAAAAACAACAGGTAATGCAATGACAAACACATATTTTGCAAACACAAATAAAATGGTATTTTATTTGTTTAGCATGACATTTTTTCTGTTTACTTTCTTTTACTTTACTTGATATTCATTTTCGACTCAAAACTACTACTCTGCATCTTGATTATTTTTCTTAAAGAATTACAAAAACTTGGATTATTTTTTACGCTAATAACTAGTTGCAACTGTAACTTAAAAAACTGACAAACAAATTAATTAAACTATTAAGACGACCCAGATTGCTGCACACATGCATTCATTACATTATAAAACCCCTTTTTTATTATTGATTTTACATTTCCCTGCAAACATGATTATGATAAAATTGGATTTGAATTACCATACAGTTCACCATGGCATCTACGTTGACCGCATGGTGTAACACTCGCACTACTCCTTTCTTGATTAAAAACTGTTATTGTCCTGTTGATTTGGTGCACTATACTTGTTTACCGAATCATGTTCTTTTAATTTGATAACACTTTTATTCGGACATTCTGTTGTAGTCGGCCGACCTTTTTATTTGCCCGGGCGGAGAATTTAGTTCGACCACCCGTGGCCTATGTTACTAGTCGACTGGGGGGAGCGCTAACAACAACTTCTCCCGCTTGCAGTTAGGCATGACGGAAATTACAATGCCTTAGTCGTCAAACTCATCGTCACTGTTCATGGTACCACGTACAATTCCCGTGTTTTGGACGTTGACGAAATTACACTGCCACTGGTTTACGTCACTGGAAGGCGTGTCTTACAGTTATGTTTCTGTCATGTTGTGAGCACATGTTGGAAAAAATCATCTTCAAGCCATCTTGTGCGCCTTTTGCTTAGCGTGGGTTGTGCGCTCCGCCGATGTTAGTGCGTTTGGGCGCATTACACTGTTTTGCCGTTCTGAGAATTACGAAGTTGTGTGCGACACGCACATTCCATTGTACTGACTTCACCTCTCACAGATCCTTTGTTTGCTACGATTTAGAGTCAACATGTGACTGGCCACGCAGATGAAAATGAATTTAAAATATTTTAATAAAATAAAAACCCATCCCTTTTAGACCCGTTACAATACCCCCCCCCCCAATGAGAGATCTTCTGTTGAAACAGAAGAAATCTCATTGCTAAACCCCTGAGAGGACCGGTGAGGATATGGTGCCAACAACCCTCCATTAGTTCTTATACCTCATGGGTAAACTACCCCCTGGCTCGGCGACTATGACTGCCCCTGAACGAGATTACTGGACTTCTCTGTCCGAGATCCCAACACCATAAAATCGAACAGACACGCACCACAGCGCACCTAACCTTCTAACATGCTACCCCCCAAACTCCAAACCCCTGGCCTTACTCCATGCCAGATCCTCAACCGATATGTTCCCCCTTGTCATGCATACTGGGTCGCCTTCAGCAATACTGGGCGCATACATATGCTTATTAAGTGTATTGTTATATTACCTTTTCTTTCTCAAAAATCAAAATAAAAATTTTTTATCTGAATCTATGAATTTTCTTCATTCCTCTTAATAATCAGAAAAACAAATAAATTGAACATCTAATTAAAACATGAACTCATTTATCCTAACATTTGATTATACATACATACTAAACAAGACAATTCAATAAAAAACACTAGTAATACACATAAACAATAATACACTTGAAATTCAAACATCACCTATATGGCAGGCATAATATCAAAAGATTTTTTTTTTTTTTTTTAATTTAAATTTATCAAAATATTAATTTTTATCAATTTTGGAAAAATTTTAAAATTATTTAAATTACTTAAATGACACAATTTGCATCAAGCAATTGCCAAAACTGGTCTAGTTTATAACATCAACCATCAGCTGATCACACTGGGTCAAGTCAACAACCTTGACCTACATATGGTATACACTGAACTACATCATGAAGCCCATAAAACCTCTTCAAAAATTTTTATCTTTAAACACAATACAACATAATAAAATAAGACATTTAAAATAAACATAGGTTATTATTACACTTAACAATAAAACTGACATTTAAATTGACTCAAAATTACACATTTTATAGCTTTATATTATTCTCAAATTCTATTAAAATCTGTCACTTGTACCAATCAATTATTTAATTATATTCAAATATTTAACTCCATTGAGAAATGTTCAAATCATTTATAAGTGATATTCTAAAGCTGACTGGCTGATTTTCTTAGCAAGGTGAATGACCGTACTATAAACACATTTCAAAATTATACAAATTACACATTTTATCAACACTTACCTCTAACACAATAAACTAATACATTTATAAGACCAAATAAACACAGTATAATAAACCTCTAATGCATCTATCTATCAAATCAAGCTACAATTATTTAATTAGTGCAAGAGCGAGTAATCATCCTTAAGTTACAAAATTTTAATTCGTTGCTCCCCTGAGCAACCTCCTGAACCACACACACTATTATTTTCTGCTGGTGGACTGTTGCGCCCATTTGCATCCACAAGGACGGCATTGGTGGAGGAATTTATCATCTCCGTGTCCTTGCTTCAGCGTTACATTTTAAAATTATTTAGATATCATATCTATGTTATATATTAATAAGCCCTTAAAACGGGTCTATCACCTGGTTTACTGCTCCTACTCGAACAGAGTGGCAGCCGCTGTTCCATAGTTCCGGGGATTTCCCCTAATGTCACCCCCCATTGATTTCAAATATACACCAATTTCAAGCCAGCTATGGTCAAGGTTCTTACTTTATGGCCATAGCTGACCGCTATCCAAAACCACTATTAGTGCTGGTAAGGCAGTAATCGCCCGAAAAGGCGGGGAAATCATCTCTAACTTCAGGCATGTTCTCTACGTCATTATGATACACAGCACGGCAATCTATCAGCATATAATATAAAATTATATAAAAGGTGTGCCATGTATTTTACGCCATTTTGGCCTCCGATGGAGGTAACACTCTCTGTTACCCCCAACACTTACCACTATCTACCGTGGCACATGCCACCACGGCAATAGCTAACCTAATAACTAAACTAAACCTTCTACACTTGCAGTTTCTACACTCCCTAGGTATAGCACTTCTATTAACACCACTCAACCCCCCAAAATTGCCCACATATCTTG
Organism: Magicicada septendecula; assembly: GCA_034769895.1. Taxonomy (NCBI): domain Eukaryota; kingdom Metazoa; phylum Arthropoda; class Insecta; order Hemiptera; family Cicadidae; genus Magicicada; species Magicicada septendecula. Next base: position 161,163,721 of record CM068372.1, on the reverse strand, counting down.
TATGATAACAAGTTTTTATTTTATTTAACACATTTTTTACACAAACACCTTTGCAAGTCCAAACTTTTTCTCTATGACCAAAATAGGAACTACAATAATGGATCATCTTACAAATTTACCTTAAAAGTACAATACATTTTGTTTTCTGAAGGAAAACAACTTCTTGAAAAGTTAAGTATTTAAGTTACATAATTTCGGTGGTTTCATTCTGAAATTTTCCAATTGCCAGGATTTTTTTTTCTATTTTTCCAGTTTCAATTTCCAAAACAACCTACTGTAGTTCGTGGAAAATATTACCTTTTTTTTTTTTTTTTTTTTTTTTAATACCTTACCTTTCCACGAAACTAGGGGTCCCCCTCCCCGTTCAATGATAATGTTAAATTTCTAGTTTACACCAATTTGTGGATTAGGACCATCGTTGATTTCACCCTTTGCGGGGCTACCGTCAACCATGGTCTGCCTCCAGAAGGCCAAAAACCACGATCAGAGGTGGTGAATCTGTGACTGCCCGAAAATGGGGGAGGATCCCTTCTACTTTTAAAATACCATAACGTGTGTATAAATAATAATAAAAAAAATTATAATAATAAAATATAAAATGTCTGTCTATGTATGAAAATTTTAATAATTACAAATATATCTATCATCACTCAGCTGGATAATACTTTTTTAATTGGGTCACGTTATAAGTTCCTTTTATTTCTCGAGTTTGCAAATCTTCTAAAACGTAAGCATTCTCCATTTTCACTTGGCTAACCTCATATGGACCGTCATACAATAGGAAGAATTTTTTTAATTTCTTTGTCCAACGCTGATGATTGATCGTGATTTTTTATTAATACTAGTTGTCCTACCTCGTATTGTATGGGTGTTAAATTCCGGTCATGTCTCCGTTTCCGCTGTTCAGCCTTACTCAGCAGGCGCTTCCTAGCGATTACCAGTTTCCTATCATGTGGTATTTCCGTCCGGGTTGGAAATTTTACTAGCTCTTCTAATATGCGTGACGGCCTTCTCTGAAACATTAACTCACATGGGCTGTAGCTAGTGGATTCATGTAAACTATTGTTAATATACCCCTCTATCTTGCACACAAAGGTAGCCCACAAAGAATGTTTTTTGTGGCAAAAGGTTCTAAACATCCTACCTAGCTCCTGCATAACACGCTCACTAGGGTTTGACTGTGGATGATACACTGATGTATGTTTAACTAAGATGTTTTCCCAACCTAAATTTTCCCGCCAGGTGTTGCTGGTAAACTGAGAACCATGATCTGATAATACGATTTTGGGTTTACCTACTTCAATAAGGTATTCATTTACTATCTTCCTAGCTAATACTGAGGAGGTTGCCTTTTTAATCGGGTACAATTTTACAAATTTGGTAAAAACATCTAACACAACAAATAAATAATTCACCCCTCCATGACCTTTGGGTAAGGGGCCATATAAATCAACGGCAACTAATGCTAACGGACTGTCTGGCTTTACATACTGCATTAAACCCTCCTGTTTACGATTGTTTACTTTAGCTTTCTGACAAATTTCGCATGTTTGTAATATTTTACGCACCGTTCTTTCCATATTATTGAATTTACATGACTCTTTTAATATGTCACTACATTTCTTGGGGCCTATATGACCATACCTTAGATGACAATCTCTCACTACTTCAGGTATTATAACTTTGGGGATGCACACTTTCCAATCGTCTCCCTGTTCATTTGCCCGGTGGAGCAAATGTTTATTAAACAAACTAAAATGCTTCTCCCACTTGTGAGGTATGTTGGGTATCTGACTCAAAGCTAATATTATTTTATTAAGTTCGGTGTCTCTTTCTTGTTCTGTTGCTAAGTTACTTATTAATTTTTTCATATTTACTTCCCCCATTTCTTTTACTATAAATATTTTATACATATTTGCTATGTCTACTTCGGTATTATTATCAAAATCTGTTCTGGACAGGACATCAGCTACTATATTTTCTTTACCCTTACAATACTCAATTGTTAAGTCATATTCTTGTAATATTAGCATCCACCGCACTAACCTACCATGTGTTAATTTACAGTTCTTTAAAAACGTTAAAGCTTGATGGTCGGATCTTATGATTACCTTATTTCCTAATAAGTACGTCCTGAATTTTCTACAGGCGAAAACTATTGATAACGCCTCCTTCTCCATCGTAGTATAGTTCTTTTCACTAGTTAATAGAGATCTACTTGCAAAAGCTACCACTTTGTGGTTACCACTCCCATCTAACTGAAACAACTCTACTCCCAAGGCAATGTCCGACGCGTCTGTGTATATAAAATGGCTCTAAAAAATTAGGGTGAGCTAATATAACTGTGTTTAAAAATTTATTTTTTATCAGCTCGAATATATTCTGCTCTTTTAAATTCCACTGCCATCGCTTGTCTTTATTTAACAAATGTCCCAACTGTACCGTTAAATATGAATATTTGTCTACAAATTGCCTATAATAATTGCACAATCCTAAAAAACTTTGTAACTGTTTAACATTTTTTGGTATCGGAAAATTTTGTATTATTTCTACTTTCTTAAGGTCTGTACTGATACCCCTTGCTGAAATTATATGTCCTAAAAAATTAACTTGTTCTTTCAAAAATTCCGACTTCTTAAATTTAACTGTTATGCCATATTCATACAGTCTACTTAGCACTCTATCTAACCTTTCACAGTGTGTATCAATGTCTGGTGACATAATTACTATATCGTCTACATAAACGGTTGTGGATTCTAAAATCTCTCTCCCTAATACATAATCCAGGCATTTGATAAAAATTGAAACACTTATGTTTAGTCCAAATGGTAGCCTGCGAAATTGGTAATTCCTACCGTTGTATAAAAAGGCCACATACTGTCGAGACTCCTCTTCCAGCTCTATCTGCCAGTAGCCTGCAGTCAAGTCCAAGGTGGTGATGTATTTGGTCCCACTAAAACGTTGCAGAATTTCGCTTACTGGTTCCGGTGATTCTCTGTCTGGAACAATTATTCTGTTTACTTGTCTTGCGTCTAAACATAATCTTATCGATAAATCTTTCTTTGTCACCACTACTAAAGGGTTGGAATATGGTGAAGTAGATTTTTCTATGATACCTTCCCTCAACATTTTATTTATTTCCTCCTGTACTAAACCCCTCTTGGAGTATGGTACCGGATAGGTTTTAGGTGCAAAGGGTGTTTTTTCTTTAACGACTAATTTACCCTTAAAATTCTTTACTAAACCGGGTTCGTCTGAAAAACTGATTTATTTTTGTTTATTATTAGTACTATTTTTTCCCTGTCTTGGTAGCTAAATTCCTCATCTTGATATAGGATTTTATTCATTTTTTCATCCCAACTATTTTCATTTTCAAATAATTCAGTATTATTTACTCTCAAGTTACAATAATTTATCATTAAATGCCTACACTCGTTTATATCGTTGTCAGAAATTAACATTCCCTTACTAATTATTTTTAATGCTTTCATTTCGACAGTTTTATTTTGTATAAATGGTATTTCAATTATACTATTATTATTGTTTAATTTCATAGTCTGTGTGTAATAGTTTAACTCCGCTTTAAAATTATTTAAAAACTCATTACCCATTATAGCTCCCATATTTAAGCCTGGAATGACCAAAAAAGGTACATTTATTGTGTTTTTATTTACCTTTAATTGTAGCATTATTTGTTTAGTTACTTTTTTACTGCGAACACCCGTTACTCCTATAACACTAATTCCCAGTACTGGTAATTGTGGAATTGTCTCTGTAGTCTGATTTTTGATTTTTTCAAACATTCTATCGTATATAGCAGTCAGTTCACTCCCTGAATCTACTAGAAAAATGTATTTAGAATTAAACACTTCGGCTTCAAATTCTGTCATCCCAAAAGCATTACTACTCTCTCCCGCTTCTTCGTCGGATAGATCATTATGTATATTGTAACGAGAAATTCTGGTCGTACCTTTGTATATAAAATGTTTACACTCGTTTTTTATGTGTATAAGTGTTAATGTGGTGTGTTCGCCTCACACCGGTCGTTACAATAATGGTTGTCACTACTGAAGTCTGTAGCGTGGTCTAAATTATCAGTACAACCTACCTGTTTATTCATAGGGGTTGCGAATCCCGGGTGGTGCCAAATTGTTTATATTAAAACAATTAAATTTGTTAAATTACAAGTTAAATAAGTGTTGTCAGCGTTGACGGCTGGAGTGTTCAAATAATTCCGCCGCTGTGCAGTTTGTCGTATTGTCCACTCGTGAAGAGCGCTAGTTGTTTGATCGGTAGAAATTGCTAACACACATATATTATTCATACAACGCCCTACGAAATAAAACGATGGTAATACTCTGTACTGTAATTTTAATGCAAATTTAGTCATTAATTAATATGATAAAAGTATTATAAATGATTTTTTAACAAATTGCTCCGGGTTAGAACATGAAACACATATATCCCTAGGTTGGCGAAATTGATTTTGAAATGAACTATTTTGATGCCGTCATGGCTTCTGTTTACATACAATATATTAATCTGTTCAAAATCTGGGGTTCTTTGGATTATAAAATAAAACATAAAAGCTGGTTACATCAAAAAAGTACACTACCATACCTCATACGTACTTAAATAGTATAAAGTGTTTTTACAAATTGTTCGGTAGTGTCGTATTAGTTGTTACAAAATTCGCACACTAATGCGAGGTTATATCTTAATTAACAATTGCTTTACGTAAGTTGATTATGATTCAAACCTTTGAAAGAAAATTAATTTTGTTTAATAGTGAGAAATTTTGATTGTTTTGAGAAATATTTAAAGTAATTTGGTTTCTGGGATAATGGAATTTAGTTGATACTTATCAGTTCAGACGATGGTGATATGTTGTCATCTGGGGTGATGGAAATTCATCAATTTTGGGCTGTTTTAGGCTTCGGGCATCTTCTTCTATCTCGTCTTGGGACTTTCTGCTATTTAATTTCTTTTATTTGGTTCCAGGATATCGTTTAATATTAGAAGCTCTGCATCTACTCGTCATTGGTTCTTGTAGTCGATTTCTAATCGTCTTTTGCACTTTTTAAAGTAAAATTTTGGTCATCTCAATCTTGCGTACCGCTTACCCACGCGTCATTTTTTCGAGTCTAATAAATTTAACGGAAAATTAGTATTCAACGGCCCGTTTCTATGGTAACAGAAACCCTTTGATTGGTTAAGGCCTCTTTCAAAAGCATTGTTATGAGATTTGAAATTTTTATTCAATGTTATTATATATTTTCTGAATGATTTTATTCCTCTATCTTCCTTTTGGGGTAATATATAATATCACTGTTGTCGTTATTTCCTTTCAAAGTTTAAAATGATACCTCATAAGGTCATATTCTATTATACATTAACTTTAGTCTAATTATTTGACATCTGATAAATTACATATCTCTTTTAAATTAAACTTTTATAATAACATTTCTCTTTTATACTGGCTATTTACTTGCCTTAGATTTGTAAATTTCCTTGTGAATTTGTTACAAATGACATTTGTGTGTGTCTGACAGTTAGACATTTTCATAGCAAAAAGTAGCCATGATGGTATTTTACTTATTTCTTTTAAATTACATTTTAATTCAGCCTGATGGGCTTCACTTTGTTATGATAATTGTTTGTGTTGCGTTTTGATTCTGTTTGTGTTCTGATTACAAGTCAATATAGTTTTCATTATACATATTTAAAATATAACAATTAGGCTTATGGACTGCAAGTTCCTTTCAGCCATATCCTATTCATAACATTAAAACGAACTATTCTTTATAAGTTATTATTTACTGTTGGTTTAACATTCATTTTATTCTTTTGCTATTACTTTGAGTGAGAAACATCCTCACTTCTTTCAAACTTATTAAATTTATTTTCCCTTCTAACATTGGGTGTTTTTTTTTTAATTGTATACTTAAATTCTTATTTCATTACTACTTCTTTCCTCCATTCCATGTTAACACAAACTGTTTTTACATGGGCTTTCTCCCTGAATAATATTACATCCTTTACTTATCTCTATTTTAAATACTATTTCTAACTATCCTTAATTATATACTTTTCATAAGCTCAATTAAATCATTTATTGGTTTATCAATGATTTATTAAGTGTTTTCTTATCTATTATTACTTTTTATTACTGATAATATCTTTTTCCCCGTATCACTTTCACCTTTAACTCACTGGGGTTTATCACTGATACACTCACTATTTTGGGGTATTTACACATTCACTATTGCACTTTTTTCACTGTTTATATTAAGTGTTATTTAGTGGGTAAGCCCTATACTTATTTCTCTTTTATTTCTCACTATTTCATTATAACATGATACTTATTATTAATGACATTTTGTTATTTACATTTCATTAAATCTAACTTTAATAATTGGGTTAGTGTACTTTTCTTTACTAAGTTATATTTTCACTGTTTTTTGTTTAAAACAGGTATATATATTATCTCATTTACAACAATAATATTAGTTTTCCTTAGTGGATAGTTATTTGGGGTTTGTTTACAGTATTCTATCTTTGAGTATACCATTTCTCCCTTTTATATGTGGCGTTTGTTATTTCTTGGTTTCACTTTGTCTCCTCTTCATTCTTCCTCTTCTTCTTCTTCATCTTCTTCAACTTCATCTTCTTCAACTTCAATTGTCTTCATTTTGATTCGGTTCTCCTCTTCTCGTCTGGTTTAATTTCTATTTAGTTGTAGGAGTTTGTTCACTTCCTTTAATTGTCTGTATTCTTCTTTGGTTCTGGTTTCTTCCCTTCTTTTGTTAGTTCCTATTTGTTTGGTCAATCACCTTTTTCTTTGTGTTTGTTTCGTGGTTCCCTTCTTCTTTTGTTTTCTGTTGTTTGGTCAATCACCTTTTTCTTTGTGTTTGTTTCGTGGTTCCCTTCTTCTTTTGTTTTCTGTTGTTTGGTCAATCACTTGGGTTGGGTAATGTCGTCGTTCGTCGTATTATAATTTTTACATTTTATTTATTTTTAATATTTTATTTGATATGAAGTATATTTACATTGAGAAATATAGTTTTTATCCCTGGTACTGGGGTGGCTTATTTGTGTTGTAACAATATTGGTAATTAGTGACCCTATTGTCAGGTGATTACTAGACGGCTGGGGGCTTTCTTTTTCAACCACTCTGATTAGTTTAACGGTATTGGAGGTGGTGGTTTACTGTAAACCCCCCTACTGTTTTGATTATGAGCTGGTGCTTCCACGCCCCGAGTGTCGTTTGGGTTACTAACATATCGCCCTCTCCCTCTATGATTCCCTCTAAACCCAGTATGTTCAAAATCTCGATTATAATTCTCCACTCCCCCTCGGGCACTCTCCCTCGGACCCTGACACCGGTAACATTGATTCCGCGACCCGTTATAATTACTAGCTCCACAACTAGGGTTTGGACATAACCACGCCCCCTCCCCTGATCTATTCCCATTACTAATAAAATGGTTTGGTTGTCTTATTTCAGTATTTATTTGATTTGATTCATTAATTCTAAACTGGTATTTATTATCTTCTTCCTCTTTCATACTCTGGTATGCTTCTAGTATTTTTTCTAATTCTGCAATATTAGCAAACTCCCGGGTTCTGATTGTGGACCGTATGTCCTTAGGTAAATGTTTACTAATGTATCTTATAAAAGATGAAAGAGGCATTGGTGGTTCTAAATATTTAACCTGACTACGAGGGGGTACCCAAAAATAACCGGAATAGCGCTGCAACTGGCAGAGCTTACGTAGTACGCATTTCTCCCGCTAGGCGAGTGTAGCGCAACTCGTTCCGAGTTCAGTGCCGTCATTGTTGTCGCCTGAGAAGGTTATGTCTGGTCACAGTAATTCGTTTTGTAAAAGCAGTTTCGCTTGCTCCTCGTTTTTTGTCATGGCGGATTTATATGAAATTTTGTTTCCTGCTTGGGAAAAACGCCGCAGAAACTGTTGTGATGTTGAAAACAGCTTACAAGGATAGTGCTATGGGAAAAACTCAAGTGTACCAATGGTTTTCTCATTTCAAAGAAGGTAAAATGTCAATTGATGACAAACCTCGTTCTGGACGTCCGTCAACTTCCAGAATTGACGAAAATGTTAAAAAAGTTCATGCAATCGTGCTTGAAGACCGACGACAGACCATTGAAGAGATTAGTAAGTTATCTGGAATAACTTGGAGCTCGGTTCAGCGAATTTTGTCAGAAGATTTGGGGATGAGAAGGGTCACTGCAAAATTTGTGCCTCGGGTCCTGACTGAACAGCAAAAAGAGAATCGAGTTGAAACATGCCGTGCATTGAAAGACCAGCTCCGAACCGACCCAGATTTTTTCTCCAAGGTCATTTCTGGTTATTTATGGTGCTATCGTTATGACCCCGAAACTAAACAACAGTCAAGCCAGTGGAAAACTTCATTGTCACCTCGCCCAAAAAAAGCTTGTCACGTGAAATCAAACATCAAGACGATGCTCATTTGTTTTTTCGATGTGAGAGAGGTAGTGCATTCTGAATTCATCCTACCAGGTCAGACTGTTAATCAGGCTTTCTATTTGGAGGTTTTAAAAAGATTGCATAACAATGTGCGACAAAAAAGGCCCGATTTGTGGCAGACGAGGGACTGGTTTTCCACCATGACATTGCACCTGCTCATGCAGCCATTTCAGTGCGCCAGTTTTTAGCAAAAAACAACATGACTCCCTTGCCCCACGCCCCTTACTCACCTGACCACGCTCCGTGCGATTTCTTCTTGTTTCCGCGAACGAAGAGGGACATGAAAGGACGTTTTGACGACGTGGAAGCAGTAAAGAAAAAAACGAGGCAGGAGCTGTCGGCCATCACAACAGGCGAGTTTGAAAAATGTTTCCAGGAATGGGATCGCAGATTGGACAAATGTATTAAGTGTAATGGAGAGTACTTTGAAGGTGATAAGGTTGTTTTGTAAAAAAAATGAAATACATAGCTTTAAAAAAAAGTTCCGGTTATTTTTGGGTACCCCCTCGTATATAGTCTCGTCACATACTCATGTTTTTAATATTAAAATTTCCCCATCCCATTATGGTACTACGTAATCCCTCTTGTTTCTCTTCTGACCAGTACTTATTTCTAAATGCTTGCTCAAACTCATTAAAATCTGCCCAGTTATCGTTATGAGCATCCGCCCATATTTTAGCATCTCCTTTAAAGTACTTTAAAATTCTTACTAATTTAATCTCCCAACTTTCTTGGTTATATTTATTGAAACTTTTTATAGAGTCCAAAAATTGTATGGGGTTCACACCCCTACTTTCATTACTGAAATAACCTAATTCAACTTCCACGTTCACTCTCTCACTCACATTAGTTAATTTTTGGTTAATTGTTACACTCAAATATTCTCTGACTTTAATTATTTCATGCTCATGTTCTGCTTGTTTATTTTTTAAACTAGTTACATTAATCTTAATTGCATCAACTTGTTTAAAGTTACTTCTGAATTCATCATTTATATTTTCTTGTATTTTACTTGCTTGTTTGATTTTCTCACACTCATTAATTATACATTGAACATTACTGTCAATTTTGTCATTTTGCTTTTTAATTTTATCATTAAATTTATTTGTCAATGTGTCAAATTTTTTATTTGTCTCTAACATTTTCTCTTTTTGTTTTTTGTTAATTATTTTTATCTCGTTTTTCATTTCGGTTTGTATCTTATTTATATCACTAGTCAGTTCATCTCTCACTCCCACAATAACATCATTCATACTTTGTGACAGTACGAAAATCTTGATGTCAGAATTATGGTATGAGTGGTAGCAGATTATCGTATTTTATTGTTTTACACACACACATACATGGATAGAACGATTTCCCTTTGTAAAGAGACAACGACGCAGATTTCAACAGATCAAAACGATTCCAAGGTCAGGAGCAGATGTGTGAAGTCGGGCCTACACAATGGCGATCCAAGTGGAAACAGACTGTAAATAGCCACTCTCATTGGTCCAGAAGGCGGGACGTCATTAAAATCAGAGATGACTTAATGAACAATGACATGACAACAGGGCGTGAGCCAATTTGAAACAAAAGACAATGACGTGGATGCGCTAAGACATACGCAAAATATGTGCTTTGCATCCGCCCAGTCAGCTACAAGTCGTCATGCAGTAAACAAGTGTTAAACACGTATTAAAGTGTACTGGTCCCAAATAGGCCAGTAATAGTGTTTGTCAGTAGTTTAAAATGGAAAAATAAACAAAGTATAACTCTACTAAATAACTATGTAACAATGTAAAATCAGTGTCAACAAGTTAGACGACTAGAACCAAAATACGCCGAACACCGGGCGAGCCATGGGCAGCATCTGAACCACACGGAAACCTCAACATTTCAGGAAAGTGCACATTTAAATACTACCTTTTTTCTTTACAAGTAATCGAGCTCGAAATAATGTGAACAGAAAATTTAATAAATCAAAATTGTCAAAGACGTGAGAGAGAGAGAGAGTGATAGGAATTGGGAGAAAACAGGCCGGCCGTGTTGATTAACATAGGCATTGGTTTGTGTTCGATTACACCTTTCAATTATAATATTAGAGAAAAAATTAAATACTGCAGTATAAAATATTTTTGTTTGATGTAACAGAAGTAAAGAGAAAATAATTATGGTAAATGTAAGGTATTACTAAGGAGTGGAATTTAACTGGCCGCCATGTTGTAAGTGCGGTATAAGCCGCCATTTGTATTGTGAATATTAATTATGCAAAGGAAGTAGCAATTAAACAAAGTTTATTACACCTTGCAATGGTAATCAGTCTTATTATTTCGTACAACCTTAATGTTTCTGCACTTTCACTTAACGAATCTTGGACCCTAGGTATAAAACAGATATGTGTGGTAGCGTGAGTCTATGAAAGTATTATCAACATGCGGTAAGTACAATAAGTACATATTGATTTACATATTTTTGTATATAATATGTGTGTAAAAGTATGTAAGTCAACAACTTTCCAAGCGGCTATTCATATTTATTTCACTCACTCTCAATTCGCTCCTCACATTCATGAACTCGTTATTTAAATCAGTAAGTTTAATAGTTACAGCATTTATTTCCGATTTGATTTCAGTTTTTAAATTATTATTTTCTGTTTTCATTTCAGTTCTCATTCCTGACATCATCTCCATCATCAACGCTAATTGGTTAAATATATTTACGTTATCGCTCTTATTACTACATTCAACATTTACCGTTTCAATAACATTTGTTATTTCTAATTGTACATTCTCATGACTACTTTCGTTTGTTGAAATTAAATTGTCTTGAGTAACGTTTAACAAAGATTCTTCTACCCTACTTTCACCTAAATCTGCATTCTTATTTTTCTCTGCCATTTTCGATCAGTTTGTAAATTAATTTAATTTACAAAGTCACTGTTAACGGGCGCCAACTAAAGCAGTACGAGTTTAAATAAATATTAAAATCTAGAAATCTGTGCCTATTAATAAGCGACAACTGAAATTTTACTTGTTTTTTAAAATTAAAATATTTAAATTTGTCCCACTTACCTTCATCGCGAATTACCAGGGTGTCATCTGATGTACTTAGGCAGAGAAAACAACAGGTAATGCAATGACAAACACATATTTTGCAAACACAAATAAAATGGTATTTTATTTGTTTAGCATGACATTTTTTCTGTTTACTTTCTTTTACTTTACTTGATATTCATTTTCGACTCAAAACTACTACTCTGCATCTCGATTATTTTTCTTAAAGAATTACAAAAACTTGGATTATTTTTTACGTGACCAATACGCTAATAACTAGTTGCAACTGTAACTTAAAAAACTGACAAACTAATTAATTAAACTATTAAGACGACCCAGATTGCTGCACACACGCATTCATTACATTATAAAACCCCTTTTTTATTACTGATTTTACATTTCCCTGCAAACATGATTATGATAAAATTGGATTTGAATTACCATACAGTTCACCATGGCATCTACGTTGACTGCATGGCGTAACACTCGCACTACTCCTTTCTTGATTAAAAACTGTTATTGTCCTGTTGATTCGGTGCACTATACTTGTTTACCGAGTCATGTTCTTTTAATTTGATAACACTTTTATTCGGACATTCTGTTGTAGTCGGCCGACCTTTTTATTTGCCCGGGCGGAGAATTTAGTTCGACCACCCGTGGCCTATGTTACTAGTCGACTGGGGGGAGCGCTACCAACAACTTCTCCCGCTTGCAGTTAGGCATGACGGAAATTACATTGTCGTCAAACTCATCGTCACTGTTCATGGTACCACGTACAATTCCCGTGTTTTGGACGTTGACGAAATTACACTGCCACTGGTTTACGTCACTGGAAGGCGTGTCTTACAGTTATGTTTTCGTCATGTTGTGAGCACATGTTGGAAAAAATCATCTTCAAGCCATCTTGTGCGCCTTTTGCTTAGCGTGGGTTGTGCGCTCCGCCAATGTTAGTGCGTTTGGGCGCATTACACTGTTTTGCCGTTCTGAGAATTACGAAGTTGTGTGCGACACGCACATTCCATTGTACTGACTTCACCTCTCACAGATCCTTTGTTTGCTACGATTTAGAGTCAACATGTGACTGGCCACGCAGATGAAAATGAATTTAAAATATTTTAATAAAATAAAAACCCATCCCTTTTAGTCCCGTTACAACTGTTACTTCCTTGTTTATATTTAAACTAACCCCATTCGGATTATCATTTGTTCTAACTTCACTTACCTCATTTTTTATCTTCACCGCACTTAAACTAACACTGTTGTTTGTAAAAGTATCATCATTACTACCTCCACTATTAGAACTACTCACCTGGTTTAGGTCACTTTCTTTATTTTTGAGTAGCTTACATGGTTTGGCAAAAACATCCTTTAATCCATCCTTTAATTTATCAAACTCCTTATCTATCCTTTCCGCCGTTTCATCTACTCTTGTTTTTAACTCTTCGCGACCCTTGTGAGGTTTCGTAAGACGCTTATCACAGTTCTCCTCTATTGTGTTCAAAAGTTCAACACGTCAGCCCATATTCCCTTATTTTCTACGGTTTCTCTTACATCCTCCACGATTACTCTATTTTTTATATCTATCCCTTCCGGCGTTTCATCTACTCTTTTTAACTCGTCACAATCCTTGTGCAGTTTCTTAAGACGCTTATCACAGTTCTCCTCTATTGTGTTCAAAAGTTCAACACGTCAGCCCATATTTCCTTATTTTCTACAGTTTCTCTTACATCCGCCATGATTATTCAAATTTTATATAATACCCCTTGTACAAAACAATTACAATTCTCCCAATGCACGATAATTGTACACATTAATTCAAAATACTCAACATAAAATCGTAATCACTATGTAAGCGTACACTACCCAAACATAACCTAGTCACACATACGTAACGTAAATATATACGATCAATTTTACACATACGCCGTTACCAAATCCTATTTTCTGTGCCTCAAAACAGGTCTAGTTCATATAATATTTATACGAACATCCTGGCAGCGAGTCGCCAATGTAAAGGTACTGGTTTCTTTACCATTTATTATATATTACCATCAGAAGATTCCAGTATTATGATAATATTTACTGCTCACTGCTGCCAGAATTTTACTTACCATCATATTCCTCTTTAAACTTACCTTATTATTTCCCAGGTCGCCAACATATTTTTTAGATAAATATGTAAACTTAAACACTCTTGCCCTTATAAAAATTGTAACATAATCCAGCTATCTTACCACCCTTAAATCTCAGAAAAATCCCAAAGAACGTTAGGCGAGGTTTTCAGCACAGAATAGGAAATGGTTACGGTGTAATAACTTAATCTAACACATATTTTTTTTATATTGAGACAAATCTGGTTTTATTCACAATATCATACTCCCTTCTTCTCAACAACTAGAAACAAACGTATTTAATCAAGATTCTTTAAACAACTACTTTTAGCTAGGAACCAGTACTGTGATTGATTAATGCTCCCCTTAGCCCTCACACACACTCTCTCACTCTTTACAATTACTACATATAGTTTTTATCCCCCTCTTACTAAGCGCTTTACTGTTTTAAAATTATAAAACTATAGTCAATACTATAGTGATATTTAGTTTTAAAATTCAAAAACTTACTGGCCAATGTATTCACTGTGCTTCTTTTCTCGCTATTCCACTTATTTGACGCACTCACGCAACTGTTTATAATTAGTTTACTGTTTTTCACTAATATCTCCACATGTTTTAATATTAAGTCGGCCGACGTAATTTTGCTCGAGCACTTAGACGGTCAATTTTGCCGGCCGCGCTATATTGCTGGTACACTTTTTACATTTTTATTAGATAGGCCCTTTTTACTTTAGGCCTATCTTGCACGCCCGAGGTCACTGTTTTTAATTAGCGAACTGTATGCCACTTCCTGCTACTGTCTGGTGTTAATACTGTGATGACAATCTGCATACTGTGATTCACAAAGACTGCTGCTGGGGCTATTACGTAATATGTCTGGCTTGGGCTGTCTCCAGACATCAACAATTTATGATAACAGTGTATGTTGCTGGTTACACTGGGGCACCTCACAGGTGAATACTGACAATTGAAAAATTAAAACTGAATTGAAATTGAAACTACTGTAGCCCACAATTCTGTACCGTTACAAGTGGTGGCATTTTCTAACGCTATGCCCTATTGGCAGTCATCTCCCAGTACTACAAATTCTGATTTTCTCATATTTATTGCACATTCTGCTACTTCATGTTCACCCTGAAATTTTCTAATTATATAACTAAAATCACATTGATCCTCTGCTGTCACCATCTGATGATCGGCAAAATAAAAGGTAAAATACGTAGTTTCTTGTCTACTTTACCAGTTTTGTCCACTTTTTTAAAGCTTTTTCTAAACATATTTTTAAAATGTTTAAAAGGAGTTTTTAAGGCTACAACCTTACCATATCCATGAAGGTAAAAAATAAAATAAACAGATATCATTACTTAATTTTATTGAATAGTGAAGAGGCTAAAATGCAACGGAATAGAATAAACTCCTCTACTATGTACACAACACACAAGACAGTATTATACCATCATGTACAGATAAGGTTCATAAAAAAACAATACAATTATCTGTCAAATTATACTAACCAGTTATTCTGCAAGTGGCATGTGCGTGCTATTATCACAGCCTAAGATATGACAGGGTAATCTATGTAATGGGATGAAACCACTTTAGGAAAGCAAACTTCTATATGACTGAACCTGGACCGACACATGTTTACATGGAGAATAATCTGCACATTGATAGAAGTCAACACCAAGGACTGGAAAACAATCGCAAGTTTTATTAACCACATTTACCCAACTCACATTCAACAACAGTTCTTCACAAATATAATAATCTGTTATGCATAATTCACAGTTTAAAAAAAACAGTCACTTTTACTATATGCTTTACAAAACTGTAGTTAAAACAATTAATTACATCATTTAGTACAAATCACAATACACTAACAACTGCTATAAACAAATCTTTGGCCTAGCATTCAAGGAAGGCAATTATCTGTGAAACACCAAAAGATTCTCAAATTATTAGTTAATGTGACAGCATACTCAACACTGCTAGTTGATTGTAGAAAAAGCTACTGCCTTAAAACTAGGTTATATTTTATTTATTTTGTTATATGTAAAACAAACCATAACAGCAGATTATAAAAAATTATATGTGGGTTTGGAAAAATCAAACAGAATGAATATTCACATATTATATATTTTTGTGAAAATCAACCAATATAATGTTTCTATAGACAATACAACAGTTTCTTATAAAGTTTAATTCTTGATATCCTACAGGCTATACATGGTGCCCTTTTTACTCAGTGCATTTTTTGGCTACATATTTATTGTAGTTGTGCTAACAAAATATATTTGTTAGTATTTACATAACATTGAGGCATTTACAATGTATTTTGTTGCTTTAAAGACTTCAGTATCACAGTTATGTATAAATTCTTATATTACTATAATAATTTTCAAGTATACCTTGTCAATAACATTATTTTATTGGACTCTGAATCTCTAAGTGATGAATATCTCTACGAAATGGCTTCTATAGATACATTAGAGGTGTATACACAAAGTAAGGTGCACTCTCTGTTCCTGTATTACTCATAGTGGAGTAGAAGAGTGGGTGATTTGCATGTACTCTAGTGTTAGTGTCCTTCAGTAATTTGCTGTATATTTTTATAGCTTGATTGTGCTCTTTTCTAATGGACATAAGACATGCTGTGTCTTGTAGTAAATCTAACCATTTACTAGTTTCATGCTGTAATATGTTTCTGCTAGTAACATATGTTCCTGCAGAAATTTACAAACAAAACACTACGAGATTATAGTCTCAACATTATGAGTGGCAATTTAGTTAGACAATATCTGTTTAAATAAGGGTGACTTTATGTTATGATGGCTGCATGGAGGCTGGCCAACTGTGGTGGCAGATGAATTAGCAGATAAAGTAAATGGTGAAGTTTCATGAATTCACAATTTCTAACCTTTTAATTGAATTTCCCCAGGTTTATGTTCATTTAGTCATGAGATCAGAACTGAAAATCTGACCAAAAACCATGACAGATGGGTGCTAAAATGTTTACAAACAATAATGTGTGGAAGTAGACAAAACATTTTTGCCATGTTCTGAAAACTGATTTTCTTTTTACTTTGTGACTCGGAATGAAACATGAACTTCTACATAAATACTGATTCATAGTAAAAATCCATATAACGATGACATTTATCATTTCAAAAGGTTAAAAGCTCTCTCTATTACAAAAATTAAGGCAATATTAGTCTATGATTAAAAAGGAATACGGCTTTTAGTTTTTTTGCTCATGGAATTATAATTAATGATGACTCATCCTATACAACTTTATAAAATGTACACACACCGTTCAGAACAAAATACATGGAATTCTGTCATAAAGGATTGTGTTTTGATTCAGTAATGTTCCCTTCATTGTTCATTCTCATTTTATTGAGAAAAATAGAAAGTCTTTAGCTATCCAACCCACCGCTTTATTTTCTGCTACTATTACTTCTCTTAAAGCAATTAGTATAACATAAATTACTCTGAAAATGACAGGAGTGACAATGTGGCTGAACTCGCTGGCAGTAGGGTTTTTCTTTACACATGTTCACAAAAGCTGGTGTAATGCATGGCAGTCAGTGTGGAAAATAATTTTATTTGTGTGTGATCTTGAAGACTTCTAATTAGTATTTTCAGTGTTTTTGTTAATGTGATAGCAACCTTTGTTTTCTTTCTTTCATCAACATTTCAAGATCAGTCTTTCTCAGTGTACGTGTCTGCTTCATGTTGTGCCTGCTTATAAGTCTGGTGCGTGTTGTAGTGGTGGCTTGTGATTGGTTTTGTTGTAGAATTTTTAGTGCTTGTAGTTTATTGTACAGAAGATTACATTGGAGTGGCCCGTTTTTAGCATATTCTTGACTTTTATTGTTACCGCTATGCGATATCGATGATTCTATAATAATAATAATAATAATAATAATATTTATTACCAATTTTCCTTTACATATAATAAAAATTATACAATAAGGGACCTATAGGGGGCATAAATGTCCGTACATAGGTTGGTCCTTAGAATTAATATTTATGTACTTAATACTAATTGTGAGTTTTACCTCACCGATCATAGTAATATATTAAAAATAAATTATTTTTCAATTTTAACAAAATTTTAGTTTGTACTATAATACAATTCAATAAATAAATGAAAAAAAAGAGAAAAAAGGTCCATATCATAATAGACTGTTTTTTTGATTATTCAATAACAATGTTCCTAATTTTTTCTTTGATTTTTTTTTTAAGCACTTTTATATTTACACTTAGATTTTTCAGTTCATTAGGTAATTCATTAAAATATTTTATGGCATAATACACATAGCTTCTTTGCCCAATACTTAATAGGTGTCGCGGCAATATAATATTTTTATACCGTGTGTTGATTCGATTTTGTAAAAACTCACTTTTTAGATCATTGTATTGATAAACTATAGAATTAACTACAAACACCTGTTTAATATTTAATGGTTTATTCGAATCTTGTTCATTGACTCCTATAATTTTAAGAATACACTTTTGCAGCCGATCCAATGCGTCTAGAGATGATTTATATAGACCCCCCCAGCCTATGATAGCATAGCAGACAATTTTCTCTATGGATATTTTTGAAGATTTAAGTTTCTATTGTTGTATGTAAGACTGGAATTTATTTATGTGTAGGTGCTTCTTCTTTTGGACTGGGCTTTCTGCTTGTTTCTGTGAGGTCATGTCCAGTACATCAACGATGATATTTCACACAGTCTGTTTTCCAATTAGCAAGGGGTTAACTGCATCACCATCTGGTTCTGTACCCACAGCTAATCCATCACAAGCCACCACTAAAACATTTATCAGGTAAATAAGGATACAATATGAACCATACAGACACTGCTGAAGAAGACATCAGAACGGATTTGAAAACAGGAGACAGGAACACAAAGGGTGGAGTCAACATCTAGAAAACAAAAGCAACACACATTATAGTGATACAGTGCTTTTTTGTGATTGTACACAACAACATGATGTACCAGTATCACAAATTTGTTTGCCTTAGGATGAATTGAACTCATATTTATGAGGACAGGTCTAAGCATTCGAATATCTTGAGTGCTATATACAAAAAAAAAAAACAATGAATAAACATAATTAACATTTTTTTCTTTCATCTGTTTTTATTTTATCATCAACTATACCTTACTCTGTGGGTACAAGCAAAGGATCTCTAGAAATTATTGACACAAACACTAAACTGATTATCTAAGAAATGCAAGCAATATTTATTCAAGTATTATTGTACTCAAAAACATTATCAGCAGTGAAGCAACAAATTCAATTACAAAGTTCTAGTACAGTTATATAAAAGTAACACTGCAAATTACTTCTACAGTAATGCTACATATTATTGACAATTCAAAAACCATCTGCATCAATCTGTAACAATCGTCACTTTACGTTTTCAATTTAAAATTTAATGCAACAACAGTTTTACAAAATTCGGCATCGTTTATGTTAACATAATCAGAAATTACAACGTTTACACCATTAGGACCCGGTTTCTGGTCAGAAAGCCACAGAATGACAGCACTGTGACATGGCAACGCACACTCTTTTGCTAAAGTACCACAAGGATTTTTCACAACAAATTTTACATCAGGTGTAATTAGACACTGCGTAACTAAACCCATATTACCTTTGCGAGATTCAAGAATTTTTGTTACATACTTGAGCATTACTGGAACCGATGTTGTTTCCGGCCATGGCGTTGGCCAACGAAAGCCCGGCCATAGTCTATTGTTACTTTCACAAGCATTGTTACGATAGATAACTACCACACTGTGTTTGTTATCCCTCATCCAGTTCAGAGTAACCATAGAAATATCCCACGGTAGTGGACACAATTTATCTTTAAATAAAGATGAAATAAACATTATAAGCCTATGGTGATCATCCGGTGTGAAATCATAAAAGTGTTGAAAGTCAAGGATAACAACTTCACTCTTGTTTTTATCTAAAAAACTGTTTATTTCTTCTAATGGGCTATTTATTTTACTCCCATAAAGGCCATGCACAAAATAGAAGTCTGTTTCTGATGGCTTTGTTGCAACGCGAAGATCAAAATATCTGTAAGCAATATTCACAGCCATTAATTTAATTAACAAACTGGAATAAATAAATATAATAACATAAAGACATTATATTTAAAGTATTTTATTTTGGTAACTCGTAGTTTCTTGCAGCAATTATATAATATTGTGATGTTATTCAATGTAGTTTCTTCTGCAAGTAATGTATTGGGTTTTTGTTTCAAGACCTGACACACGTTTCACTGAAAAATATCAGCATCATCAGAGGTTTGTATGTAAATCAATAACAATTGAAATAATTCTATGTCAATATAGAAACTAACGAATAATCGAATTTGTATCGATTTTAATATAAAATAATTGATAATTGGTTTTAGTTGATTAGTTAACAATTTAAAATTATATTTATTAAAATAAAAAAATTATTAAAATATAAACATTAAATGTTTCCAATATAACCGACAAAACAGCTGCTTAAGTAAATAAACATTAAAACAATCATTAACTAATCCACTAAAATCGATACCATCTCACCATGAGTTAATTAGCTAGGATGTAAATATTGGATCATTATAAAGCTTTAAAAACCTTACATATCCTGAGACCATCCAATACAAAACTGTAAGAAAGAATTGCAAACTTCCTAGAGCGCTGAGATTTGGTAAACTGCAACATCGAGATTTTCCACAAATAAAGAAATTCCACAGATACAATAATCATTTATTTACAATCATGTGAATGTGAATAGTAATCATTATACCACTGAAATATCAAAATGAGTCCATCGTGTAGGCATAGTACATTAAAGTGAAATCTTTAGAGTTTGTTTACTGTGACAGGGCTACTGTTTAGAGCCCTTTCACATGGCATCACCATAAATTCATCATTGGGCACAGTGATTGATTGTGGCAACAAATTAGCAGTGTCATTACATGTCAATTGTGAATAAAATCCAGTTACATCCACTATTCTGTTACCAGATGTGTACTTGATCACAGAAGTGTATGCATAGTAAAAATAAATAAAGATCAATGTAAGCCAGAATATGACACAAAATTTCACTTTAAAAGCTGATCGTTGCTGTTGTCCACTCAAATAATCACAAGAGGAAGAATCTTGATTTATATGTACACTCTTCTTCAGTCTTTGATTTGGCTGATTATAGATCACATAAAGTAACTTTATGATTTTCCTTCTTTTCTCGCTTTTCTGTCCTTTTGAGTATTCTTTCACTATGTGTCCTTTACCTTACTTCCATCCAGATAGGGTTTATTTGTCTCTTCTCCTTTCCCTGAAAATCCCAAATTCTTTAGCCTTTTTCCCAATGAAGTCCCTGTCTAAAATATCATCTTTTGTAAGTTTAATTTCTGTGAGACCCATTTTTATTTCTGTAAACCAATGGATATGTGTTTAAAGATTGTTATCGAAATAGTCTAATGTTCTTTTATCAGTCCATAGAATTCTATCCTCCTTTTCCTGATTGTATTTTTTTCCAAATTTTTCATTTTCCAAGTAAAGTTCTTTAATGTTTCTTTTCATCCATTCATTTACATTCTTCTTTAGTTCAAGAATTTTCTAGTATCCTGGTTTTATAACTATGTTGCAATGATAGTCTTTTGTTTTTATCAAAACTCTTTTTTTGTTGTAAAGATCTTTTGCTAACCAATAAGCTAATTCCAATTTCCAAGATCCTTATTGGCAAAAAGAACCTTATTGACTTCTTTGTTTACACCACTGGGCTACATTTGTAACGGGACAAACAGGGCATGTTGTCATAATTATGGGTTTCAAGGATGTTACATAATATTTTTATTGTATTCATAATATATAAAGTATGGTTAGGTCCATTTTCCCTATGTCTGCACAAACAACGCAGTTTCATCGACACGATTTAATTCAAGGCCAAAGGCGTACGTGTGAAGGAGAACATACACAATGGCGATTCTGATCGACACTAACAAAATATTACAAATATTGACACACGTCACAGCGATGACGAGGAACAATGCCGTCAGCTGATGCGGACGAATAGTGGATCACAATTGATCCCCTCCGCCTGTCGACAATTCGACACAATGTCGGCCCACTCTGAAGAACTTTGTCATGGCGACAACATGTACATTTCTTTCTGGTAAAAAATAACCAGCTAAGTGTAAATCAAAATTCAAAAATGTAACCATCAGTAAACAGTGAACAGTTGCCAATCTTAGTTATATAAATTCAGTGCCACAACAGACTAAAACAGACAGTACAACCAACACCAAAGTACGCCAGCCAACGGCCGGACCATGGAAAACGTCTGAACTACACAACACCTACTAACTTCAGGAAAGTCATTATTATAACTATTCTTATTTTCAAAATTTAGAGCTCTAACAAAATATTCAATGCGCAAACTTTATTATCTGTCATATCAGTATGTGAGGGAGAGAGTGCAAGCAAATGCTGGCCGTCATAAAAATAGGCATTGGTTTGTGAATGAAAGAGATATTGCGACTCAATTATTCAATAAGAGATCGCAATTACTATAGCTATATGTATATGTGTAAAATGTTTATTCTATGATATTGTTTTAAATCGTATGAGATCGAAAACAGTAAGGTTAACTGAGGTGAAGAAGGAGCGGAAATGTATGGCCACCATTTTGAATAATGACACCTGTGTAATTTAACCCTTTTCATGTAAATGAATAACCTCAAAATCAATTAAATCAGTGTGTTATTTCTAAACATATGTGTGTGAGATATTATTTCGATAACCCAGATTGCTTCCGTCTCTCGTTTAACGACACTTTGGCACCCTTAGGTATATTTAACACATTCAGTGTAAACGAATTGAGCACGTGGCATCCGGAGCATTGTAATACATACAATAGATATACAAGTGAAGTACCTTATTATGGTAAGTACATACAATTATAAAAATGTGTTTATTAAGTGAGGTAACAAATGGCAGCCCGCAACAGGGACTTTATATAACAAACTATCTTATATAAATGAACCAGAGTACGGAAGCAGACGGGTAGCGAAATATAAATAACACAAAACAACATAGAGTACCAGTGTAGGTTATGTTATGTAGAGTGTATGGTAGAGATACAGTCATATTTTATATATATATTTAAAACTCCACAATGGCAAACCGTAGTGAAATAAGCATTACTGAATCGCAAATTATGAGCGAAGGCGATCAATCAACACCAATCGTAAATAAAAGAAATGAAAAGAACGAAATTGTAAAAATTATGCAAACACTTTTTGAAATACAAAATAATAAATTTGATGAGAAATTTAACGAACTGAAAGAACAAAATAGCGATTTAAAAAAATGACATTAATGAGATTAAGAAACAAAACTGTAATATTGACAAAAGATTAAATGAGGTACATACACGGTTAGACGAGATAGAGTTAGAAAATAAGAGGGGAGTAGACAAATTAGATATAAACAAAGACAAGGTAAGTAGTAGTGAAAATTTTGATAAAATAAATAAAAATATGATAATAGGAGATAATAGTGTGGATGTTGGTAGTGATAATGAGATTTTAATGAGAGTAGAGGTTAATGGTGAGGAGATAGTTGTAGATGAGAGTGAAAGTGGGGGTAAGGAGAATTTAAGTGAATATAGTGAGCAGAGGGCAAATTTTCCCAGTGGTAGGAGTGGAGTAAAGACTCCAAAATTGTTGTTTGAGGATGAAGGTTCCTCTAGAATTTATGTGGGAGACATGTGGTCTCCAAATGATCCCTTAGTTGTACCTGGTCAGGCCAGGGTGTTTTTTATGAAGTAGTAGTGCCCTATGCAAATATTGAAAGAGAGAATGTAGCTTGGTATGGTAGAGAGAGATATATTAAAAGAGAGAGATGTTTTGAAAGTGAGAGGTATTGTGAAAGAAAAAGAGAAATAGAGATTTTTAAGATAAGTAGAGACTATGAAGAATTTATGGAAAGGTTAGGAGGAGAGATGATGTATAATAAAAGTGAATACTTACCTTGTAATGAAACTGAAGTAGTAGGAGATAAGGGAAATAATGATTTTATAAATTACCTAATTATGTCTAATAATACAGAAGGTGACAGGACAATGACCAATCATGACAGATGAGTTTTAGGAAAATGATGAAAATTTGAATGGTATATGCATTTATGATGTTAATATAAGAGATTCAATAATAAGCAATGTATATAGATATAAGATAAGATTAATGTTTGACGATGGAGGTTAATTATTTTATTGTGTTATGAACATTTAATTATGTGGACAGTGTTTTTCAAGATGGACTGCTTTCTGACTGATTTTTGGTAAATGATAAATGATAATTTGGATTGTATATTTTTTGTGTGTATTGATGTCAATGTATTTGTGTATTCTTGATGTGTGTATGTTATGTATTTTTTATGTAAACCATGTACTGTAGAATTTAAATAATTGAAGGAAGTATGATAATGAATTTGAATGATTATGAGATTTAGACTTTAATGGATAATAAATGAAGCAGGTAATATATTTTGATATTGAGTTGTATTGTTATTAGTAGGTGAGTGATGCATTTTCTAGTGGTATATTAAGGTGAAATGTTGTAAAGAGTTTGGGGAATAATGATAAATAAGGGCATTGGAGTTAGTTAAATAGAGTTAATGGGAGTTAGTGAAAATAAGAATGTTGAGATACAGATAATATATAAAGAGGTGTTAGATATTTTAGGGACACAGTAGTTAGTGATTATATGTAGAGAGGTGAGTAATGTGAATGGTAATTATATTTGTTGATGATGATATTTTGTAGTAAGGATCCGGTGTAAGGACTGATCAGCGTGCGACGTGGCAAGAGACCAGCGTGCAGCGTTGTGGCAGGCGGAGCAATTTTGGGTTAGAGTGTTTGCCGATATTTGGTGGAGGGCAAATGGTTAGGGATGGATATGGCCAGGTAGGGAACACACATCCTAGTACAAAAGACGAGCGGTGCCAGAGGATTTAAATGGGATTTGTGAAGGGGGTTATTATTGAGATATTGGTGTCATAATATGTTAATGGTTAGAAGCGGTTGTTAGTAGAAAAAAAGGGTAGTAAGGTTAGATAGACAAATGCCAAAATAAGATAGAGATAATAGTGAATAATAGAGTCACCCAAACTAGACAAGGATTGAGGAAAGGTTAGAAAAGGAAAATTCATGGTAGGAAGGTGATGTAACTGAAAGGTAGATGATAAATTTGAAAATGTTTTTGTATAGAATCTAATGATAAATGAATGTTAAATAATAAAAGTTAATAGAGAGTTGAAGTCGTAATGTCTTATAAAGTTTTATACAAGTTATGTAAATGTAAATTATGTAAGGTAAATTTAACAATGTTAACGTTTGATGTTCCATGTTTTATTATATTTTATTGTTATTAGTAGCAACGACAACAAATATTAAATGTCAAAGAAATAATAGTGATATTGGTGTTGGTTATCAAGTATATATATATGATTCTGTTGTAAAGAAAAAATAAGTGCAAAGAAAATTGAGTAAAGAAAAATATAAAGAATTTTGAAGTATTTGCCATAATAGGTATATATTTTGATTTTAAGTGAAGTAAAATAGTGGAGATAGTGGTTGTTGTTTGGAAGATTAAAAGTTGTTTTGTGCTTAGTATAATAATATGTTTTCTTGTGATGAGAGAAGTAAGTTGACGTTGATTGGAGTCTTGGAGAATTTGTTAAAAAATACAGGAATGTTGAAAAATGGAAAGGATTTGTCTGTCTTAAATCTTGTCCTTTTGTTATTTAAAAGCTTATTAGTTAAGAAAGCCAATGCCTAGTAACATAAACCAATGCATCTAAAGGGAAACATTTCAGTTGTGGATATGGAGACAGATAAGGCCACTATTTTAAAATTTTTGTATTGCATGTTTCAGAGTTTTGTGTTGTTGTGACAGCGGTCCTGAGCTGGCCGGTGAGTCAGAACAGGAGCGTTAAGTGCCTCATGGCCTTATGGTGTTGGGATCACTCCTGAGAAGTCCAGTAAGGTCAGACAGGTACGATCAGCATCATGGGACCAAGGGTAAGTGATTGAATTTTTTTTTTATAAACACTACAGGGGGTTGTGGCAACACATCTGAACTGATCCTTTTAGAACGTGTGAATGAGTCAATGAAAGTTTTTATGTTTCGACATAAAACCTTTCATTGAGAGGGTTTTGTAACGGGACAAACAGGGCATGTTGTCATAATTATGGGTTTCAAGGATGTTACATAATATTTTTATTGTATTCATAATATATAAAGTATGGTTAGGTCCATTTTCCCTATGTCTGCACAAACAACGCAGTTTCATCGATACGATTTAATTCAAGGCCGAAGGCGTACGTGTGAAGGAGAACATACACAATGGCAATTCTGATCGACACTAACAAAATGATATTATAAATATTGACACACGTCACAGCGATGACGAGGAACAATGCCATCAGCTGATGCGGACAAATAGTGGATCACAATTGATCCCCTCCGCCTGTCGACAATTCGACACAATGTCGGCCCACTCTGAAGAACTTTGTCATGGCGACAACACGTACATTTCTTTCTGGTAAAAAATAACCAGCTAAGTGTAAATCAAAATTCAAAAATGTAACCATCAGTAAACAGTGAACAGTTGCCAATCTTAGTTATGTAAATTCAGTGCCACAACAGACTAAAACAGACAGTACAACCAACACCAAAGTACGCCAGCCAACGGCCGGACCATGGAAAACGTCTGAACTACACAACACCTACTAACTTCAGGAAAGTCATTATTATAACTATTCTTATTTTCAAAATTTAGAGCTCTAACAAAATATTCAATGCGCAAACTTTATTATCTGTAATATCAGTATGTGAGGGAGAGAGTGCAAGCAAATGCCGACCGTCATAAAAATAGGCATTGGTTTATGAATAAAAGCGATATTGCGACTCAATTATTCAATAAGAGATCGCAATTACTATAGCTATATGTATATGTGTAAAATGTTTATTCTATGATATTGTTTTAAATCATACGAGATCGAAAACAGTAATGTTAACTGAGGTGAAGAAGGAGCAGAATTGTATGGCCGCCATTTTGAATAAGGACACCTGTGTAATTTAACCCTTTTCATGTAAACAAATAACCTCAAAATCAATTAAATCAGTGTGTTATTTCTAAACATATGTGTGCGAGATATTATTTCGATAACCCAGATTGCTTCCGTCTCTCGTTTAACAACACTTTGGCACCCTTAGGTATATTTAACACATTCAGTGTAAACGAATTGAGCACGTGGTATCCGGAGCATTGTAATACATACAATAGATATGCAAGTGAAGTACCTTATTATGGTAAGTACATACAATTATAAAAATGTGTTTATAAAGAGGGAGGTAACAATGCCACCCGAACAGTGACTTTATTAGTAGGTAACACATTATTTCTGCAAGATATTAGAATTTGTTTACTTTCTTGAGTCTCCTAGATACTTCGGAACATCTTTAATGGATGTAATAAAATCTGTTTTTTCAAATGAAATTTTGTTTTCTGTATTTTCTGTGGTTTATTTCAAAAGGTTAGTTCAGTTCAGTTTGAGTGAAATTTTTATTATACACTACTTAATAAAGGTTTTTAAAAAACAAATAAAATTAAAGTTAAATATAAGCCACTATCACCACAGTTCTGCAAATTGTGGCAATTAAAAAATATTAATACCACCAAGGAAAACTCCATTAAATTATAAAAATATGTAGTAGCATGGTCAAAATATTTTTACATGAAATGATGTTTTAAGTGTCAACAAACATCTGTGCCTCTATCTATAGTGGATGAAATCTATAGATGGATAAAGTTATTGTGCATGTGTTTCTCTTTCACATCCTTGAATGTACTTTCATTTATGTACTGTACAGTGGTACACTATTCTAATGTATTAGATAAAGGTGGTGATTATAACAAACTGGTGGGTTGTGTGAGGTGTGGAAGAAGTGAGCTTATCAAGCAAACGTCTCACATTCCTATATTTATCGTCCTTAGTATAGAACATATATCTGGTAAGTCTCCTGAACTTTCCTGTAATGATTAACTGATTATAACTTGTTTATTGGTGTTAAAACTCAATTTCCATATTTTGAAAATATATTTTCAGTTAAAAGTAGGTTAAAGCCTAAGTCTGCACAACTGGTAACACTTGTATCTCTACCATAATATTTATTTAAATTAATATTTACTTAAGCAATTATCATTAAACTTTTGGTACTTGTAGTGATCCAATCTTATTCAGCCTTGATATAATTCTAAATAAGTTTAAATATAATAAGAACTAATGAAAACAAGACGATAATATGAACTCATGACCTGACCAAACAGCTTACAATATAATTTTATTGTAATGTCTTATAGATATCATAATATACTTCAGTATAATATCATTTGTATCATAATATACTTCAGTGTGCCAAATTTTATTTTATTCACATCATTTAAAATTGGCCTTGGATAATAAACTGTGGAGAAGGGTGAAAAGAAAACAAGAAACCTAAATGAACTAAAAACTGAAATGGAGATGAAACTGTGATATTGAATAATAGTGTCTCCCCAAGATGGTAAAACCTGGCTAAGAATTCCCATAAAGTAGTTGATGTAACTTATCAGAAGAAGTTTTAAATATCTTACCCACGTAGTCTTGTCAAACACTTCAGTTTAGAAGTGAAATTAAAGATCTGACAATTCCAAAGATAACCTCCACTTTTAAAAGATAATCAGACTGGATCTGAATTTGGATGGATTACAGCGGCACAAGAGATAGTTGTTTCAGAAGTAGTCATCCTACAAATCTAATGTTTACAATATGTATTTACCCTTTAATGGTTCATTTTCTTGTACACTTGAAGTCCCCAGCATTTAATTTACATATCCAATCACTTTATTATTCAGTTGTTTTTTAAATATCTTTTTCCCACCTATCTTGTGAATTAAATATCGGTATGGAGAAACATACATGACTTCCATGTTCTAAGATTTATATTTAAAATCATTTATGAAATGAAATGTTTCCATAGAAACTACTTCTTTCCACTTATTGCTTCAGCCTTAACCACAGTACTGTGGTCACTAACGTATACCACCACACGTTATTGCGCTCGATTTTCACTGATGATGGCAGTCAATGGCACTGCGGAAACGTCTGGTTTTGCAGAAAACATTGGACTACGGCCAAACAGCCCGGGAAGGAATTTTAACAACAAACTACTACTTTGTTGCCAATAACGTAGTACACATATAAAAATTATCCCCTCCCACTTCAACTATAATTTTCATTTATTGAAAATTAGCCCCACCGCGTTCAACTAGCCTCTTCATTTATAGATATTTCATCTACGTTTCTACAGTGGATTATTAAGATCTTCTTATCAGGATACTTTATTTATCAAAATTAAGTACTTTACTCTTGTTACAACAAAAAATGTTTCGGGTAAACTGCCCTTTCCCCGTAACCGATCTTCACCAAAATCAATAGGCCTCGAGTCTTCTACAACTCAGGCACATATGTAAAAAGTTATTTGATTCTGTTTGAATTTACGGCAGTTATCGTTCGTCATGAAACAATTTCTCTTGTTACAACATAAAATGTTGCAGGTAAACTACCCCTTTCCCTTAACCGATCTTCACCAAAATCAACAGGCCTTGAGACCTTTAAAACTTAGGGATATATACAAAAACTTATTTGATTGTTTGAATTTACGGCAGTTATCGTTCGTCATAGAAAAAATTAACCTTGTTATCATATAAAATGTTGCAGGTAAACTACCCCTTTCTCTTAACTGATCTTCACCAAAATCAATAGGTCTTGAGTCCTCTACAATTCAGGGACGCATGCAAAATATTATTTAATTCTGTTTGAATGTGCGGCAGTTATCGTTCG
This sequence comes from Magicicada septendecula, assembly GCA_034769895.1. Classification (NCBI taxonomy): domain Eukaryota; kingdom Metazoa; phylum Arthropoda; class Insecta; order Hemiptera; family Cicadidae; genus Magicicada; species Magicicada septendecula. The sequence continues at coordinate 161,134,090 of CM068372.1, read as the reverse complement.
TCATAGAAACAATTACTCTAAATTATAGTAAAAAATAAAACCATAAAATAGTTTTAGTGATTTTCACTCGTCATTTATTAAAATTATATATCCATGACAGCTGTTTCGGCAGCACAGTGCCTTCATCAGATGGTGTAAGCTGATTAATTTTCGTACAATATAATACAGAATATAAAATATAATGCAAGTGCTATTGTTTAGAGAGCGATAGTAATCTCATGTCAATAAGATTTAATAAACATTACACAAACATATAATATAACATAACCAAGTCTATTTGTACAAATTAAGCAGAGGCGAGCTATTTAGATCTAACTGATCATTTAATAATACATTTAAATATTTGTGTTTATTAATTTCAAGGGTTTCTAATAAATCAAGCTTTGGACCTTTATCAGATAAATGTAAAATTTCAAAATTGTCATTATAACTATGGTCTTTTTCTAACAAGTGATTTGCATAATTTGATTTGCCATCATTATATCTAAAACTATAATTGTGACCATACATTCTTTTTTCGAAAGATCTACCTGTTTGTCCAATATAAACTTTATTATAAGACCCACAGGATAATTTGTATACACCAGACTTTTGCAGTTTATCTGTTTTACTCTTATTATTTTTAATATATTTTCCCAATGAAGACTGCGCTTAAAAGCTATATTTACATTCTTTTGTGTGATATATTTACCAATATTATCAGAAGCAGAACCTATGTAAGTGAGAGTGTGATATCTTTTAATCTGTGTTGAGGGAGGGTAAACTAGTTTTAAAGTGTTGCGGTTTGGAAGCTCTTGATGAATCTCGAGTTGTTCCAAAGACGCTATGCAGGAAAGGCTGGATTGTTTGTACGAAAAGAAGTGGACTGTATTACTGATATTTGAAATGCATTTATTGAAATATTAATGTGTATTGATCATGATCGACACGTGCGGATGTATTAGAGGCCACAACGCCCATAAATTAGTTTTGAAAGAAATCGTAGTCCATTGAAGATGGACGCAGGTAGTCTGATTAAATTAAATTGTATGATACATATTTAAGAATTGTCCAGAAGCCGCGGCTGGAAGTGAAATTGTTTAAAGAGAGATCCGCTTGGAGCCTTGTTAGAAACTAAACTAAAACTTGTCTCCCACCGGCCAAGCTGACCGCCGGCAGCGTTTGATAAGCACGTGACGTCATCCGCCCGTGTCGCATTGCAGTAGGCACTGCGTACAACTGATAAACAAAGTACAAAGTTTGAACATACTGCCCGCCAAAATCGGGACGATTTTGTAAATTAAACGTTAAATTAATAATACAATAATTAGACTTACATGGCAAAAATGATACAGTAATTGGCGTATTGGCTACAGCGTAATGACATAATAACCATAATATGAATTCAATTAACAATTACAAGGTATGCAAGAAATTAACCCTTATGCAAATAGCAAGGGCAAACTGACAGTAAAATTACCCAAAACATAATAGTAACACAATACACACAACAATACAATGATTAAGTAGATATTGATCTTTCCCAAATAATACCCATTGACATTTGCAAAGCATTACAATAACAAGTGATAACACCATAAAAAATATAATAATTTCCCCAAGATATTGACACAACAGCCCCAATAAATTTCATAATATATGACCATTAGAAAATACAATACATACGTAGAATAATTGATACCATAAGTAACACTTGTAGTTCTCGGAACTTGGATTATATAAACATATGACACTACACAACATCCATAAATAATTGATAGTACATATGAAAACACAGTCACTATTGCAGTAATAGCTATCGGCACGTAAAACAATACTTACAATGTTTATGATACAATTGACTTGTATGCTCGCCCGGGGAATGTCCCGGGCGTAGTCCAGGCAATGTGACAAGTTCACAATCCTAGTATGTCTCGTATGGCACGCATACGACTAGTTTGTTGCCACCGGAAGGGGGCATAATTTGTGGATGGGTCGGCGTAAGATACCTAGCGCGGTGCGAACTTCTGCGACGCGTACTAAGGAATCTTGACCCGGAAAAACATTGGTAATTACCCCACGCTTCCACTCTAGTGGGGGGGAATTATCATCCAAAATGAGGACAAGCTGTCCGACATTCAAATTCCTTAACGGGGTGCGCCATTTATTGTGCTGCTGCAGCTGGTGCAGATAATCCCTAGACACACACACACATATGCATATGAATAGCGCGATGTATGCCTTGGTCGTGGACTTAGAGCACTGCCCGCCATGGCGCAAAAGTACAGGACCGGCGTAGTCCATGGCCGACTGTGAAAATGGCCTAGAAGGCGTGACCCTAGAAGGGGGTAACTGACCTAATAGTTGATTCGCGTCTAGCCCGGAAACGAAAACAAGTGACACACCTATGTATCACTGAGCGGATATAGGATTTGTCGTGTATGATCCAATATTTTCGCCTAAGCGAAGCTTGAGTTGATTGCACCCCAGCGTGCAACAAAAGGATATGTTCATACTCAATTATTAATCTCGTGAGATGAGAGTGCGGGTGCAAAATTATTTGGTGTTTACTCGCGTAGTTAAGTGGGGAGAATTGCAAGCGTCCACCCACTCTTAAAATGCCTGATTCATCCAGGAATGGGTTGAGAGCAAGAATTTTACTACTGCGAAGAAGGCACCGGTGTGCAAGTTCCTTAACTTCTACGCCGAAATGCAACTACTGAGATTGCCGGACAAAAATCAAGAGTGTGTCAGACAATTCTTGAGCAGACAAAAAGGACGTGTCTCTGTCAACAACCGGGAGCCTCTCTCTCCCTCTCTCCTATGGCGCTACAGCCCAAGTCGGGCCCTGGCCTCCACCAATCTCCGCCTCCAATCCACTCTATCCACTGCAACCCTCCTCCAGTTTCTTATCCCCATGTCTCTCGCATCCTCTGCAACGCCATCTTCCCACCTCTTCCTCGGTCTACCTCTAGGTCTCGCTCCCTCCCATGTACCCAGCAAAGCCCTCTTAGGGTTCCTGCCACCCTCCATTCTCATAACATGTCTGGCCCAACGCAATCTTTGAATTCTTATAAATTTTGAGACTGGTATCTCTTTATATATTTGATACAGTTCGTTGTTGTATCTCAGTCTCCATGAGCCATTTTCTTGTATTGGGCCTATAATGCATCTGAGGATTTTCCTTTCAAAGATGTCTACTCTGTCGACTGTTTTCTGTGTGATTGCCCATGCCTCACACCCGTAGCATAGCACCGGTCTGATGACAGTCCTATATATTTTCATTTTTGTTTCCCTGTGCACATCCCCAGACCTAAATGATGGTAGCAATGCGAAGTACGCCTTGTTAGCCATGGTGGTCCATCTTTGGATCTCCGGCTCCTCTGATCTAGTCTTTGTTAGATTCACTCCGAGATACGTGAAATTGTCCACCACCTCAATTGTGTCCTCCTCTATCTCGATGTTGTTATGAACCTGGTCCCTTCTTGTTTGGATAAGCATTTTTGTTTTATCCATATTTATGGCTAGCCCAACTTCCTTGGCTTTGTTTTTACTGAATTCTTCAATCTGTCAATCATAAACGTACACTGCCCGACTGATGAGAAGGATGAGGACATAAAAGCAGAATTTTACCAATTGCTGGAAAAAATATATGACACCGCTCCTAAGAATGACATTAAACTAATCATGGGGGACATGAATGCGAAAATTGGGAAAGAAGATGCATACCTTGGCACCATAGGTAGGCACAGTTTACACAATGAATCCAACAGAAATGGGGAACTGCTTATCGACTTTGCTACAAGCAGGAATATGGTTATCAGCTCAACTCAGTTCCCACACCGGGATATCCATAAGGGAACGTGGGTAGCCCCAGATGGGAAAACAGTCAACCAGATAGATCATGTGATCATAGATAAAAGAGCAGCCACAAGTATCATTGATGTCAAAACCCGGAGAGGAGCGTCAGTTAGTTCTGATCACTATATGGTGCAGATGAAGTTTAGATGCAGGGTGGCTGTATATAGGAAGGACAGACTCAGAAGACAGGAAAGGGTTAACACAGTGAGTTTAAAGGACCCAGAAAGGGTACAGGAATATGCTGGGAAAGTGAGGAATAGATTGAACGAGTCAGTCGCAGGAACGGTGGAAGAGAAATGGCAGAGCCTTAAGTGCGCACTCCTGGAAACCGCCAGAGAGGTACTAGGAATAGAGGAGAGACGGAGGCGGGAGGACTGGTTTGATGAGGAATGCAGGGAGAGTGTTGCACGGAGGAATGAGGCTCACCAGGAAGTATTCTCAGTGTAGGACTAGAGAAAGGAAGCAAGAATATGAAGAGAATAGAAGACTGGCAAATAAAGTATGTAGAAAAAAGAAAAGAACTTTTGAAAACGGGCTGCTTCTCAAAATGGAGCAGGACTTTGCAGATGGAAGAATAAGGAATGCTTATAAATATCTTAAGCATCTCAGGGAAGGTTATAAACCATCTACAACACTATGTAGAGACAGAGAGAATAGAATTGTCAGTGATCCAGAGAAAATTAAAACTATCTGGCGAGAGTACTTCGATGGCCTCCTTGGTGGTATGCTACAGGGAGGAGAAATTGTTGCTCACACTCCGCGGAATGCAAACATTGGGGGGATGGAATCTGACCCACCATCAATTCAGGAAATAGAAGAAGCTATTAGTGCCCTCAGGAACAACAAGGCACCAGGTACAGACTTGATTCCTGCAGAACTGCTTAAAGCTGGAGGTGCTGATGTGGCGGTCGCACTGCACTCCTTAATCGTGGACATATGGCAAACGGAACGAATCCCCATGGAATGGAATAAGTGCATTATATGCCCCATTTATAAAAAAGGCGACAAACTTCAATGTAGAAATTACAGAGGCATTTCGTTGCTGTGCACCTCCTACAAGGTTTTTGCGTACATCTTGAACCAAAGGCTGAGACCCCTCACAGAAATATATAATACCGGGAGCCTAGAATTGCGAAAAAATCTGCGGCAATATGCGAAGATGCGAATAAGCCTAGTAAGGGATGAATAATTTTCAACATAACTATGTGTTGAGGACGCGACAATTAGTGAGGTTTGAACCTGCTTGCGGCATTCCTGCTCAAGGTCGGGATAAGTACAGGGAGTATTAATGTCGAAAGCGCTGACTAGCCATGATGCTGACTCATGCGCCAACCAGGACGGACCATGCCACCATTGCGTATGACAGTGCAAACTACGAGGGAGGCAACCACGCGATAAAATGTCGGCAGGGTTGTCATTTGATACTACATGATGCCAAGTTCCCCTGCTGCTAACAAGATGCTGTATTTCCGCGACACGGTTGGCCACAAATACCTTCCAGCGGGAAGATTGTTGATGTATCCAATGCAACGCTATCATCGAGTCCGAATAGAGATATAGTCCGTCAAAATTGTAATTGATGGCGTTTAAAACCTTGGACGTTAATTGCGACAGCAATAAACAAGCACAAAGTTCAAGACGTGGTAGTGTTATCTGTTTCAGCGGAGCGACCCTAGATTTAGCACACAACAAGTTTGACGATATGGCGCCGTTCGAATAGACCGCCCGCACATAAATGCAACACGCGTAACCTTTAGCTGAAGCGTCGGCGAATCCGTGAAGCTGTAATGAACTAATTGGGTAATTGTTCGAACTCTTAACCGACCTCGTAATCTTAAAATGAGTGTTGGAAACTAATTGAGAGTATAGTTCCAACCACTGATTGGCTAATGACCCAGATAGGGGTTCGTCCCAATCTGTGCCCGCCAACCACAACTGTAGCACGAAATGCTTGCAGTAAAATGTGATGGGTGCGATAAGACCCAGTGGATCATAAATCCCAGTGATGACCGACAACACGTTTCTTTTGTTGAACATGGTCAAATTATCATCACCCCTGACGGTGTATAAAACGTTATCCTTTTCAACGTTCCATTGGATTCCCAATGTACACACGTTTTGACCTTTGCTGAAGTCATGGGATACTTGGGCGCGAAGGGTCATAATCTTATGGTGGTTAGAGAACCACTTATGTAACGTGAAACCATACCTACTCAACAACTTCACGATCTCGCATTTCATTTTAGCTAAGACGTTCGGATCATCCGAACCCGTTATAAGATCATCTACGTAAAAATCATTGGCTATGGCCCTAGAAGCTGTAGGGTAGTCGGAATTATTTTCGTAGGCTATCTGAGCCAGACGTGTAGCAAGGAAGGAGGCACTAGCAGTGCCATACGTAACCGTCCTTAAAGCGTAATGTCGAAATTCCTTATGCGGCGCATCACGCCAAACGATGCGTTGCAGGTTTGAATCCTTTGGGTTAACCATGATCTGGCGATACATCTTTTCTATGTCCGCAATAAGTACGTATCGGTGGGTACGGAACTGAACCATTATCGAAAACAGATCCTGCTGGATCGTAGGACCAACCATTAGAGTATCGTTGAGGGACAGATTATTTGTGGTTTTAGCGGAGGCGTCAAATACCACACGCAATTTAGCGGTTAGGCTGGAGTCCTTGAAGACTGCGTGATGGGGCAGATAAAAAATATCTGAGCCGTCAAGCGACAAATCGTAATCATTAAGTGGCGGCATGTGGCCAAGTTTCAAGTAGTCACTCATGAACTCGCTATAATACCTATAAAGGATAGGGTTCTGCTTGAACTTGAACTCTAACGATTGGAACCTGCGGATAGCTCCGCGGAGAGAATCTCCCAAATGAAATTTATCAGACCTGCGGGGCAGGGATACCACGAATCTCCCATCGCGGTTGTGGCTAGTATTTTCCACAAAATGTTTTTCACACGGCGAGTCCTCAGAGCAGGGTTCGCGACTAGAGATCTCTTCCAACTTCCAAAATTCTTTTAGTTGCGAGGAAATCTGACTATCATCCTTACAGACCATAAAGGACGAAACTGTTTTAGTTATGTCGACGTTGAAGGGTAAGTCACAGCCAAAATAAATCCTAACTTGGTCTCCTGAATTATAGGAAAGTGTGGTCCGCGCGTAAATTTAATAGGTTCAATTAGTTGGAGAAAATATTGAGCGCCGAGTAATATATCGACTTGCACCGAGCAATGTAGGTGAGGATCCGCCAAGAATACGTGCTTGGGTAAATTCAAAGAGGCAAGATCGAACGACTCCGCCAGTAAATTATTAGTTATACTGGGTAATACGGCACAATGCACGTTTAACGTGAAGGGTTTATAGCGAGAATGTAGCCTTACCTTCGTACTAAAGTCAGCCTGGGAAAGCGAGTTGTTTATACCCGTGATGGGTAGTTGCGATTTAACCAATTGGAGGCCCATTCTGCGGGCGAAATCCATTGTGCAAAAGTTCGCTTGAGAACCGGAATCCAGTAATATCCTAACGGGAAATTTCCTACCGACCTTATTAGCGGTCATACAGACGGCGGTGGTAATATCCTAACGGGAAATTTCCTACCGACCTTATTAGCGGTCATACAGACGGCGGTGGATAACAATACCGATTTATTGGTCTGTGACTTCAGTGAGCATTGGTTATTAATGGAAGCTCCGTCTCTGTTGGGGACATGAATTGTGGTGTGGTGACGCCTAGAACATTTTTTGCAAGAAAATTTTGAGTGACATTTTGAGCTTTCGTGTCCCCGAACGAAGGCAATTTAAGCAAAGTTTGTTTTTTATTAAAACGTTTCTTCTGTCAGGGCTAGACAGCGATGTGAATTGTAAGCAGTCGATAATTCTATGTTCACCGTTACACAGTCTACATAAATTGTTTCTGATATGAGAATGGAATGCCCCCCTAGGAGCGCTTATCTGTTTAACTGCCTTGCGATAAGGAGACTTATCACTTTTATTCAACCTGCTCGTTGGGGTAGTCGCGTTTTTCAAGATTTTGTAGTAATTTTCTTCGTGAATTTAGAAAATTCATAAAATTATTAAAATCAGGGAATTTATGTTCCGACAAACTCTCTTTCCACAACCGGAAAGTGTAATTATCAAGTTGTTTAGCTAAGTAATGTATGACAATAATTTCGAATCTGTTGACTGGCAGCTTGAGATTATTTAAAGCGTTTATATTGGCTGAGATTTCATCAATGTATTTAGATATGCTGACTTGGGATTCTTGTTGAACCAGTGGTACGTCCAGGACATTCCCTACATGGTGGGCGGAAACAATTAGCTTACTGTCATATCTATTCTTCAACAGATCGATAGCCACCGCGTAATTCTCATGACTGATTGGTAACGACTTTATTACGTTAAGCGCCTCGCCATATAATGATGAGTGCAAATAGTGAAGTTTCTGTATATCCGTCAGATCTGATCTGATGTGAATTAATTCAAGAAAAATGTGGTAATAATGTTGCCACTCAACAATACTACCCGCAAACCGTGGTAATCTGATTGGTTCCAATTGAATGGGGGGTGTTTTAAGCTGTTTACTTTCAGCATTAATTACTGGTTTCTGGTTCATATGCTCAGCTTGCTCCAGCAGGTGTTGCAATTTACACTCTATATTACAAAGATCGTCTTCCGTTTGTACCCTGTCACTCGTTAAAGCAACGTCCGCTTCCTCGGCTTCGATTTGGGATTGAATCTCATCGTATTTGGTGGATAATTCCATCAAATGTCGCACTTTTATTTTCACGTGTGAGGATCACTGGTTACCAAATCGAAGTTATCCGCGAAAGTATTTACGCGTGATATTGAGGCTTTAACTGTGCCTCGTTTTTTTATTAGAGCCCTTACATCTGCCATTATTACAATTTAAGAGAAAAAAGAAAAATACCTTGAAAGAATTTGAGCATAGAGCATGTGAACCATAAACTTAAGTTTCAATAAATTTGAATACATTGCGGTAGCTAGCGATCGTTGTTTAGAACATAGTACTTGCTAGAACATAGGCTTACTCTCTCTATTAATCAAGCTTTGTTGGCAATTAAAATTATGAATTTAAATGATAGCAACATATATCCTTATCTTTGAAGTTTTAACTGATAATGAACTGCCAACCACTTATTAAGTTGTATTGTGTAATGATGGTCTTTGTTTATACAAATGTGTTAAGAAATAACTGCTAAATGTGAAATATTGTTAAACGTTAAATATAAGTAAAAAGTTCATAGTCACGTGGCCGTTGATCCATTCGTGCTGAAGCTGGCTTCGATCCCGTTGCTCGATCCTGTTAGGAGCTGTTGCACCTCCTGTCTCTACTGGTCAGATGACGCCTCATGTTGTAACCCTCCATGAATTAAAGCTGTGGAACCTTTTTTGATGACCTCGCAAATGCTGTCCTGCCGTGTCCCGTCATCTCTGGTCTACTGCTTGGCCGAATCTTGTCGTGATGACTGCAATGTGATTCACAAAAATGGTGTCGTTCAGGACTAAAATGATGCCCGTAGGGCGAGAATAAATTCAGATCGGTTGGGTCAAAAATGATGCGGACAACGAAATGCGGTCGCTTGTGGACCCAAACATAAGAAATCCGTCCCGTGGTGACCAAAAACGTTTTAGTTTTTGGGCCAAAAATAAGAAATCCTGCCCGGATGACCAAAAATGTTGCGGTTTGGAAGCTCTTGATGAATCTCGAGTTGTTCCAAAGACCCTACGCAGGAAAGGCTGGATTGTTTGTACGAAAAGAAGTGGACTGTATTACTGATATTTGAAATGCATTTATTGAAATATTAATGTGTATTGATCACGATCGACACGTGCGGATGTATTAGAGGCCATAACGCCCATAAATTAGTTTTGAAAGAAATCGTAGTCCATTGAAGATGGACGCAGGTAGTCTGATTAAATTAAATTGTATGATACATATTTAAGAATTGTGCAGAAGCCGCGGCTGGAAGTGAAATTGTTTAACGAGAGATCCGCTCGGAGCCTTGTTAGAAACTAAACTAAAACTTGTCTCCCGCCAGCCAAGCTGACCGCCGGCAGCGTTTGATAAGCACGTGACGTCATCCGCCTGTGTCGCATTGCAGTAGGCACTGCGTACAACTGATAAAAAAAGTACAAAGTTTGAACATAAAGCTTGTGAATAAAATTTTTTGTTTAACAAATGATCTATGAGGCTAGGTTGGTAACCATTGTTGACAGCTATTTGTTTAATAATGTTAAGTTCTGATTGGAAATTTGAGTCTGATAACGGAATACTCAATAGTCTGTGGATAAAACTTAGACTAGATTAGACTCATTTTTTTTAGACCTTACAATAACAAAATGCAATAATAAATTAGAATTCAGTATTTTTCTTAAGCCTACACATACAGATATGACAATACACATTACTTCCACACATCAATACTCACATAAATTGGCTGCTTTTCACAGTTTTATCCACAGACTATTGAGTATTGAGTATTCCGTTATCAGACTCAAATTTCCAATCAGAACTTAACATTATTAAACAAATAGCTGTCAACAATGGTTACCAACCTAGCCTCATAGATCACTTGTTAGATAAAAAATTTTATTCACAAGCTTTAAAACTAGTTTACCCTCCCTCAACACAGATTAAAAGATATCACACTCTCACTTACATAGGTTCTGCTTCTGATAATATTGGTAAATATTTCACACAAAAGAATGTAAATATAGCTTTTAAGCGCAGTCTTCATTGGGAAAATATATTAAAACTAATAAGAGTAAAACAGGTAAACTGCAAAAGTCTGGTGTATACAAATTATCCTGTGGGTCTTATAATAAAATTTATATTGGACAAACAGGTAGATCTTTCGAAAAAAGAATGTATGGTCACAATTATAGTTTTAGATATAATGATGGCAAATCAAATTATGCAAATCACTTGTTAGAAAAAGACCATAGTTATAATGAAAATTTTGAAATTTTACATTTATATGATACAGGTCCAAAGCTTGATTTATTAGAAACCCTTGAAATTAATAAACACAAATATTTAAATGTATTAATAAATGATCAGTTAGATCTAAATAGCTCGCCTCTGCTTAATTTGTATAAATAGACTAGGTTATGTAATGTTATATGTTTGTGTAATGTGTATTAAATCTTATTGACATGAGATTACTATCGCTCTCTAAACAATAGCACTTGCATTATATTTTATATTCTGTATTATATTGTACGAAAATCAGTCAGCTTACACCATCTGATGAAGGCACTGTGCTGCCGAAACAGCTGTCATGGATATATAATTTTAATAAATGACGAGTGTGGGGTTCTTTTTTATTAGCAGTGGACTGTATATTGGAAACTAAAGAGTTAAAAGGATTTATTCTCATGTAATCAACAATGCATAAATATTAAGCGTTCACTGACCTTGTCCTTGTGCATTGTAAATGTCCCGTTGTAAGCAACACTTCGGTGATTTCCTAGGCAGTCCTAAACTTAACAATAATATTCCTAATAAACGTTAAACACATAAAATAAACACATGAAATAAGCGGAGTTTTATATTATAATAAGCGGAGTAAAATAACAATAGCGGTGAATAGTCTTTCTATCCTTGCGGTATGCGTGTATGAACCAAAAGAAAACTGAACTGCACGATACCTTACACTACAGGAAAGAAAACGCTCTAATCATGCCTGCTGATTACTAGGTGAATTGTACTTTGAAACAGGTAATGGGAGTGCACTTTATTAGAGATAATGAAGTAGAGATAGGGTGAGTTTAACTATTGTTATGAAAACAAAATATCTGACATACCGGCCCCTTTGAACCAACTGGTTCAACAAGAAACATTAAAAGAACATAAGAACAAATTTGTTCCTTTGGAAGATTATAATAAAACTAATTATAAGGGGCAGTAGCCAGTTGACTGGTCAAGGATTTTAGTAAATGGGAAGATGGGAAACCTTAACAGAAGGACGGGTCAAGGTTCCACCGGCAGTCTTCATGTTGACGACACGTACCACTCCATCATTCCCTGGAGATACGGAGATGACTCTCCCGAGCTTCCACTTGAGGGGTGGCAGGTTCGTTTCATGAATAACGACTAAATCTCCTATTTTGAGATTTTCTTGAGGTCTGATCCATTTGGACCGTTCTTGAAGTGTGTAGAGGTACTCCATTTGCCATCTTTTCCAGAGATCTTGTGTGAAGGCTTGAACCAATTTCCAGCGTTTTATGTGATTAAGTGGTGCATTAGTTAGTTGAGGTTCGATCAGGGCATTAAGAGGTCCTCCAGTTAGAAAATGTCCTGGTGTAAGAGGTTGAAGATCTGAAGGGTCATTCGAGAGAGGAGCTATCGGCCTCGAATTAAGGATAGCTTCAACACGCACAACTAGGGTGGTACATTCTTCGTACGTTAAAATGTGTTCACCTATGACTCTGGTGAGATGATATTTTGCACCTTTAATGGCACGTTCCCAAAGTCCACCTTGGTGAGGTGCACGCGGAGGAATGAAATGGAATGTGATACTGTTGTTCGTAGCAAAATCTTGCATCTCTGGTTGCTTCATGAGATCTTGAAAACATCTTTTCAGCGAAGAAGCAGCTCCTATGAAATTAGTCCCACAATCAGAGTACAGGTCTGATATAAGACCTCTCCTAGAGATGGATCTCGTAAGGGCTGCAATGAAGGCGTCTGTAGTTAAATCAGTAACCACTTCCATGTGTACAGATTTTGTTGCAAAACAAATGAACAGGCAGAGGTACACCTTTATAGGCTGTATCCTGCGAAGTGTAAAAAACTTGACCGTGTAAGAGCCAGCATAATCAACTCCAGAAGCATTGAAACAACGAGTAGGGGTAACACGACCGGCTGGTAGATCACCCATGAGCGGAGACGTGTTTGTTGATTTTGTACGAAAACATCGTACGCATTTAAATATTCTTGAGCGTATAACACTGCGGGCGGAGAGGATCCATAAGTGTTGAGATAGTGTTGCTTGGAGGAAATGGGAACCAGCGTGCAGGTAAATGTGATGATAGTAATCGATGAGTAAATGAATAGCGACATGATTTTTTGGCAGAAGAATAGGATGTTTGGCATTGTAAGTAAGCGCAGAGTTCTTCAGTCGACCTCCGACACGAACTATTCCTGCATCATCAATAAAGGGTGCTAGACGTTGGATGCGGTTTGAGCATGTCCTTTTCTTGGAGAGTAGATCTATGTCTTCTGCAAAGTGAAGTCTCTGAATGAGCCAGCAAATGCGGTTACAGGCGTTATTTAATTCAGTTACTGTAAATGATCCACTTATGGTGGTTTTAAATTTCAAACGGGTTATAAAGCGAAGGACATAAGCCATTACATGAAGAAGAGTCTTCCAAGAAGAAAACTTTGTAAGAAAGCCAAATGTTGGGACTTCTTTTGTGGTCATCATAAGATTAAGCACATTTGGTTTCATTTCGGGAATAGACTCCTCCGAAATTGGATGAAGGATAGATTGTGGCCAGGTCTGCGTTGATTTAGCGAGCCATGGTGGTCCTAGCCACCACTGGCTATGTTTCATCAGAACCGTGGGTGTCAAGCCTCGAGAAGCACAATCAGCAGGATTGTCAACAGTTGAAACATATTTCCAGACGTGCGGTGAAACTAAGTCTTGTATTTGTGCCACACGATTAGCAACATACACCTTGAGACGAAAAGATAGAGTGCGTATCCAAGATAGAACTACTGTAGAGTCGCACTATGCTGAAATGTTGTCAATCTTGTGATGTTGTGAGAGCTGTTCTGTACAGTAATGTAGCAATTTGGCTAACATGTGCGTACCACAAAGTTCCAAGCGGGGAATAGTCACACGCTTCAGTGGAGCTACTTTTGATTTTGCGATCAGCAGTCGTATGTTGACATCTCCTTCTGCATCTTCTGTGCGCACGAAGACACAAGCTGCATATCCGGATTCACTTCCATCTGAAAATCCATGAAGCTGGATATTGACTGCAGTTGCTAAGGATATGAAACGTGGTATCCTTAGTTTTTCTATTTCTGGAAGTTCTTTCACGAATCGTGACCACTTCTCGGAAATATGATCAGGTAATGGAGAATCCCAATCTAAGCCTAAGGTCCATACATGCTACATTAAGACTTTAGACTAAAAAACTATTGGGGATATCCAACCACAAGGGTCCTAGATCTGAGCAATTGATGAAAGTAAAGTTCTTTTTGTGTAATTACTTGAAGGTGTGTGCATCAAATATGAAAAGACATCAATATCTGGGATCCATTTTAGCCCTAAAAGACTTGAAAATGGCTGTTCCGACGTGCGTAACATGAGGGGTGTCTCATGATTATCTTGCTGCTTCTTTGCAAGAACATTCATTTTCTAAGAATGTAATTACTTCTGTAATGGTAGGAACATTTTGTAAATTATCTCGAGAACGTTCAAGTTTGGTCCTGAATTCCGTGTCAAATCTACGCAAAATATATGAGCTCAACAACAAACTTTCGCTAGCAATATCATGTCCTAGTGCTTTGAGCGCTTGATAATTTTCATTGTAGGTCGACAGAAAATTCCTCATTTGTTTAACTGAAGGATTATGCAATTGTGGTAACTCAAATATATTGTTTACGTGAAGTGTTATCAACAATATAGAATTTTGATATCTTTTTAGCAAAGTTTGCCAGGCTATGGCATAGTTTGTATTAGTGACAGGCAACGATTTAATTAAATTTAGCGGCTCATCAGTCAAACAAGAAAGCAAGTATGTAAATTTCTCCACAGTAGAAATGGTTTCATTTTTGTGCACTGCATTTTCAAACAGACTGTGAAAGGCTACCCATTTCTCAGGTTGTCCAGAAAATGTTCCCAAGTTTAAGCGAGGTAAATTTACGGTGGGAGTAGGCGCAACTAGTGATGCACCAGTGTGTGAGACTGCTCCAAGGTTTCCTGCGGTAGCGATGGTAGAGAAGGAGCACACGAACTTTGTATAGCTATATTTAAGTCTGATATAGAATCTTGTAATCTTGAAATCTGTTAATTATCCAGATCTTCTGATAAAGGTGTTGTACTAAATAGTTTATTTATAAGCCTTTCAAATTCAGCATATTTATTTTCTGCGGTGGAACTAAGCAAACTAACTTTTTGTGTTTGCTGTTCAGTTAAATTACCTATACCAATAACCTCAAAAGCAACAATTTGCTTGTTAATATTATGAAGCCTACTCTCAATCAGTTCACTTTGCTTCACAAAAGAAGAAAATCTCATTTTGGTAATTTATTAATACACTCGCTTTAAAAAACAGATTCAGATGTAAATAACAAAAGAGTTCTAAGTAAAAGTTGTAATTCACAATGTTCTTCCAGTATTCAGTAATTTCCAGTCCAAATAATTTTAATTTTTTTTTTTTTATCACTCTAAAATACCAATAGCGTAGATGACAGTAATAATGGTAATATGGTAATAAAGGAATATGGTTACTGTATTTTATAGAAACTATTACAGAGGTCGGTTTTGAAGAAACACACTACACTTCAGAACTAAGCTTGCTAGATAAAACATGAAATAATACACGCTGCACAATGAATCAATAAACTATGCTTGCATGGAAAAAACATGAAATAATCATAACAAAATGAAAAGTGCACTGAGTATTGGCAATACTTGCCAGTAGTAAATAATTGTTTTTTTTTTTTTTTTTTTAATATTTAAGCGTTACAATAATTCAATAAACGTAATAATAAAGAGCGTAATAATTAATAAAAATCTTGCTTTCCAACGTGCTGGATTCTGAATGAAAGATGCTATCCGGGCTGGATGGACCAAAAATGTGGGGTTCTTTTCTATTAGCAGTGGACTGTATATTGTAAACTAAATAGTTAAAAGGATTTATTCTCATGTAATCAACAATGCATAAATATTAAGCGTTCACTGATCTTCTCCTTGTACGTTGTAAATGTCCCATTGTAAGCAACACTTCGGTGATTTTCTAGGCAGTCCTAAACTTAACAATAATATTCCTAATAAACGTTAAACACATAAAATAAACACATGAAATAAGCGGAGTTTTATATTATAATAAGCGGAGTAAAATAACAATAGCGGTGAATAGTCTTTCTATCCTTGCGGTATGCGTGTATGAACCAAAAGAAAACTGAACTGCACGATACCTTACACTACAGGAAAGAAAACGCTCTAATCATGCCTGCTGATTACTAGGTGAATTGTACTTTGAAACAGGTAATGGGAGTGCACTCTATTAGAGATAATGAAGTAGAGATAGGGTGAGTTTAACTATTGTTATGAAAACTAAATATCTGACGAGTGAAAATCACTAAAACTATGTTATGGTTTTATTTTTTACTATAATTTACAATGGATTTTCACCAAGTAAAGGCATCAAGCAGTAATTAACAATTACTCTTGTTAAAACATTAAAGGTGGCAGGTAAACTACCCCTTTCCCTTAACCGATCTTCACCAAAATCAATAGGCCTTCAGTCCTTTACAAGTCAGGAACATATGCAAAAACTTATTTGATTCTGTTTGAATTTGCGGCTGTTATTGTTTGCAAAAAAAAATTACTTTTGATAAAAAAATGTTGCTGGTAAACTACCCCTTTCCCTTAACCGATCTTCACCAAAAACAATAGGTCTTGAGTACTCTACAACTGAGGGCTGTAAACAAAAAATTATTTGATTCTGTTTGAATTTGCGGCTCTAATCGTTTGCCATAGAAAATACCCTTGTTAAAATATAAAACGTTGCAGGTAAACTACCCCTTTCCCTTAACCGATCTTCACCAAAATCAATAGGTCTTGAGAACTCTACAATTCAGGACTGTCTGCAAATAATTATTTGATTCTGTTTGAACTTATGGCTGTTATCGTTTGCCATAGAATATACCCTTGTTAAAACATAAAACGTTGTAGGTAAACTACCCCTTTCCCTTAACCGATCTTTACCAAAAACAATAGGTCTTGAGAACTCTACAATTCAGGACTGTATGCAAAATATTACTTGACTGTGTTTGAATTTGCGGGTGTTACTGTTTGCCATAGAAACAAATTACCCTTGATTTAAAAAAAAAAAATGTTGCACGTAAACTACCCCTTTCCCTTAACCGATCTTCACCAAAAACAACAGGTCTTGAGTACTCTACAAATCAGGGCTGTATGCAAAAAATTATTTGATTCTGTTTGAATTTGCGGCTGTTATCGTTTGCCATAGAAAAAAAATCCACACACACACACACACACACATTTTGAAAAATGACTTTTTTTCATGTTTTGAGTGTAGTACAATCAGAATCTGCAATAATCTCGAACATGATTTTTTTTTTCCATCACCATACTTCTATTTCCTTAAGGAACATGGAAGTAAAAAATACCCAATTCTTACCTAAAATACAAAATACTGTAACTATACTGTAAATAACTTCTAAAAACACTTAAAGGTTAGTGGATCATTAAGATTTCTATGTTTAGTTTGTTTCCATGTTGTGTTCAATGTTGTCCAGGAACATCACTCTACAAACAATGGGTGTAATACTGAATTTACAGTATCACATGCAATACTGTTTTTTATAGAAGACAGGAGAAAATGTACTTCTGGCTTTATATTTTATTTCCCAAACTGTCACAGGTCCTGTACTTAAGACCTCTGACGCACACAACAATTTTTATTGTAATTTAATTTTTTATAATTATCTTGTTGGTACATCCTCTTCGATCACTTTTATAAATATTATATATATATATTGTAACATGACATAATTATCTTGTTGGTACATCCTCTTCGATCACTTTTATAAATATTATATATATATATATATATATATATATATATATATATATATATATATATATATATATATATATATAGTAACATGACATAAGATAGCGCAAAATACCACTAATGATTAATAAAAGAAAAATCATATTATATATAATATTTAAAAGAAAAGCTGAAGGTAGGAAGAAATGTTAAAAAACTTATAATTGGAAGATTAATGACCCAACTACGAAATAACAATTGACAGGAACTGACTATGACTTGACCCAATAGATTGGAGAAAACAAGAAGATTGAAGAAAACAAGAAAATAGAGACAAGAAGGAAGGAACGAGAAACAAGAAGTAACCCAATATATGACCACGATCATTGAAACCCCACGATGTAACTAACAAATAATATGTAAAGTAAATGCACTAAAACAGATAGGGCATAGCCTATATAAGATGTCAAATATATAGACTATAAAAATAAACTAGATATATTATGTATGTTAAATGAAAAGCAAAGAAACATGAATTTATAAATGTAAGATAGGAAGTTAAAATAAATAATACCCTATTAACTAATAAACTAGTCAAAAACAAGTAAGTTATAATTGAGCTGAATAAAGACAATCAGTCAAAACCAAAGGTGACCAATGTGAAATGAAAATAAAGCAAATATTAATTACCAATAACCACACAGTGATACAAAACTAAGTAAACAAACAAAGTGTGAAATATCAAGTGAAAGTGATGATAAAGAAGGAAACTTAAAATGTAAGGAAAAGTGCAGTGTAGGTGCATGTAGTGTACAATATAATAAGAAGCAGACTATAGTAATATAGCGAAACAATCTTTAATAGAATATTGTATAAAAAAGTATGAACTAATAGTACCATTATTAATTTTAGTGATAGTAAGTGAGAATTACAATTATAAGGTAAACGTTAAAATTATTAGAGTGGAAGATAGGAGAAGCAAACACTATATTTTAGTGAAGGAATTTGTAAGTGAGTGATATTGTGCAAAGTACTGTTAAAAATTATTATCATAAGAGTTTCAATATTGTTAAAACCATAGAATTAATTAACTTAGAAGATAGGGGAGATAGTAGTAAGAAACCAAAACAGTTAGAAGTTTAATTTCAGGCTTGAACCTGGCAAGAAATATTTTAATAATAAAAGGTGTGTTGTTGAAAGCACCAATGTTTTTTGTTTATCTGTTTCTATAAAAAAGATGTTCAATGAACCAATAAATAAAGTTTATGAATTATAAGGAATGTGGAATGGGAGTATTGTGAAACTATGCCTTAGGCCTAGCATGAAGGAGAGAACGTTGTAAGTTTCAAAAGAAAACAATAACCAAGGGTCAATTAGAGTATATAAAATGTTTAATTAAGTAAGTGAGTGTGTCAGATATAAAAATGTATAAATATTATTCAGTTTAAAAATAATTACAAAAGAAATATCAATAAGAAAATAATAAAAATGTTATTAACTAATCAAAAGTAACCATGAGGGATATCAAAATAATCTTTAGTAAAAATGCAGAACAATGGTGTTAGTAGAATTAATAGTAATACTAGCATAAGGAAGTAATCATAATTTAAAGGATTTTTACATATTTGAACATAAATAAAACGTTATATTATAACAATGTTATAAGATGTTGACCAATGAGAACTAATATAATTTGAAGGGTTACCATAGCAACTTATGGTTGTTACATAGAGTGACCGTTGAATTTGAAGGACTTCATTATTGACCAGCATAGAGGGTGGATGTATGAAGCCCTCGGAACCAAATTAACTTTAAAAGCTTTAAATTTTTCAAAATTTTATTCAAGAAGTGAAAGAAGACTATTGTAAACAACCATTGCTGAGTTGGGCAATAATTAAAAACCATTTATTTAAAAATAATCTGGCAAAACTTGGAAGGAAATAAAATAAACTCATAAACGACCAATTCTGGAGGAAGATAAAAAATTACCTAACTCGACCTGAAGATGAAGACCATCTACAAGGACTGAGGAAAGCTGAATATTGGATTTCAACCATTTGAACAGGAATCTCAGTTAATCCAAAGAAGACAGGACCTTAGACGTGTTCCAGAAGAAGAAGAGGATCGCAAGAGAAGCTACGACCAGGAATCGATGAGTATAAACTAAATCCTTCACCCCAAAATTAACTTTCAATTACCCATAGTAAACGAACTAACTTATTTTCACTTCACAGATCACAAAATTAACTTTTGAACTGAACTTAATTATAAAATCACTTCCGATAAGATATATCAATCACTGAACTTTGATTTTATACTAAAATTATTTTAAAAACATAACTTGCTAACAACAAGTTAACCAAGCGTACACTATTTCTCATTGCCAATGACTTACTTTTCCTGTTTTAAGATATCAACTATTGTGTAATTAGATATAAGGAATATTATAATTTTGTGCATTTATTAGTCTGTAATCCAACTTCTGCAGTCCAAAGGACTTATTCCCTGAGAAAAATAATTATTTGTTTAAACATTAGCCTGTACGCCATGATGGTTTTTGCGTATCAACTGAGCTAACCAGACGCTGCCAACTGAGCAATTGTAAATGCCGGAGCAATATTAAATATACAATTTCAATTTTATAGTAATTGACCCGATGATATACGAAAAGTGTTGAATAAATCTTCATACCGACCAATCGTTGTATGTTTGATTATTTTAGTAAAGGTAACATAAGAATTTGGAAAATAACAAATAAAAATACTGTAGTGAACGAAGTCGACTCGGCCAAACAGCGAGAGCCAATCAGGTGGCGAGGCGGAAAAATTTGAACTGAGCGACGAGAGATACGGTCGACTAGTAAGTATTGAGACAAGGTATAAAACGGCTAGCTACACACTATTAAATAATTTTAACACCAATAATTATAAATACACCCAGCAAAAACGTCTTTATACAAAGTGACGATCCCAACAGTGGGGCTTAAGATAAAGGATAGATACGGGACTTACACGTTTCTGTTACAAATACGCTTACAACGGGTGACATTAAAGCTCGTCACAAACAGAATTATACAAAGTGGCGCGCCAACTAGTAGGGCTAGAATAATTAAAAAATTATACAATTAAACCCTATAGATTCTAGCGGCGGCTGCAGAAAACCGGAACAGACAAGGCAAAACACACAATGAAGGATCGGGATAAGATAATGGGAGTTAAATATAAAAGGATGGAAGTTATGGAGGAAGAAATAGTAAATAATAATGAAACGGAGATAGAAGAAAAACAAACGAAAATTCCTGAACCAGAAAAACGATTCAGCTATGCGGAATGGATGACAACACTGTTTAAAAAATTCAGCAGAGAGATGGAGTACATCGAGAAAAATACAACGGATCACGAACGAGCACAGATGAGTCGTGCGAATGCAACGGAACCGCCAAACAACAAAATGTCATGGGAAGAAATTTATGATGAAATGTGGAAGCTGGAAACCAAATGCAGTAAAGAAGAGACTATCGGGACAGCCCACGGAAAAGGCGATAACAAGGTGGAAGGAATGACTGAAGAAGATTGGGAGAGATTCTACAATAATGAAGAACAAATGAAAAACAAAAGAACGGGAGTATACGCACAGGTGACAGAGGAATATACGCAGGAGGGGTATGAACAATGGAGACAACTAATAAGACAACCAGAAAAACCAATACAAACGGAAAACGCAGAATTAAGAGAATGGATAAGGGTTATGTTTGAACTATCCAGAGAAGATATGTGTAATTGTAGGAGGGAACATAATCGAATAAAAGAGATCGACGGAATACCAAATAACAAAAACTTGGAACAACCAAATGTTCAATTACAAAAAGAAATAGTCAAGGACGTGGAAGTGAAGCAACAGAAGAAAATAATGGAACTCACACAAGTAGAAACAAAGATGAATAGATTGATGGAAATGTTCCAACAAATGGAAGAACGAAGAAAAGAGGATATGGGAAAAATAGGAAAAGAAAATGAGAAAACTAATGAAACTTTAAAACAAATGGAAGAATGGAGAAAGGAGGACAAACAGGAAATGGAAGAGCATTTCGGAAGGATAAATGAAACAATGGATAGAAGTCTCAAGAAACTGAATGAAACACTGGACAGAGTTTCTGAAGATATTAAAGAAACATTGAATGAGAACAAGGAACCGGTAGATAAGAAAATAGAAGATAGTAGGGAGGAAATAGAAATTACCAAAGACAAAAGTATACCATTATCTGCAAATAAAAATAACAGCGACAAAGAGAATAATAAATACATGGAAATGAAGACTAAGAAGAGGCATCAAAGAAAACCAACCAATACCAGAGAAGAGTTGGAAATGATCAAGAATGGATTAATAAAAGTGTTTAATATACCAATTACCGACCATGAAGGAATCATGAATGTCCAAGATTATAGAAGGTCAATCAAAATTTTGGAAATAACTTACTATGAAACCACGTGTAAAAACTTTAAAAAATCAATTAATAAATGGAATATACCACCATTAGAAAGGTACACTAAATTATCAATGAAACAACAAATAACAAAGGTAGCATTGAAATATCTGTTCTACAAAAGAACCGGTAAAGTGATTGATATAGTCATGAATACTAATAGACATATAGTATTAGAAGAGTTGATGTACAAAGAAACAGAGACTTATATCACCAGAACAGAATTAATGATGAACACCAAAGTAGTCCGAACAACAAGTGCAGATCAACCTATGGACCATGGGTAAACCAAATGTGAACATTACTGTGAAAAGGGACTGATGTTAGAGATAACCGACACAGCATTAATGAAGGAAGAAAGAAGGAAAAGATTAAACTAATGAATAAGAAAAACAAACGAAGCACCTTACACCATCATGTATGGAAAACCACCACCTCGAGCAATAGAAGAACTTATTAATTTCGCCACCAACCCTGAGTACCAGTTCGATAATGCAAGATTCTACAGCAAGATAGCGGAACAAGTAGAGAAGAAGAGGGAAAAATATCACAAAACCCAACCTAAAGCAATACAATATCAAGAGGGAGAAAAAGTGTTAATACGGAACAGAGAGTTACCTAGTTCTAGAGAAGGAATCACAAAGAAATTATTATTACTTTACAACGGCCCCTATATCATTGTCAAAAATAACCACAATAACACATATGTCATAAGATAACTACCAAAAGGATCAAAGGGAATTACAACCAGTCTTCTTTGAAGAGATATTATGAGGCGGTGTCAGGAAGTTAAAAGAATTTTGAGAATAAATTATTATCCAAATTCTAAAAAGGTAAGAACAGCTTACAAATAAAATTTTTGAAACAATTAATTTATGAATGAAAAAAGAATTTTGAGAATAAATAAGTATCAAAATGCAAAAAATACGAGTAAGAACAACTTACAACCAAGTGTGTGAAACTAATTAAGTGAAACAAGTTAAATTTGAAAAAAAAATTTATAATGAAGTATCATGAGAAACTGAAATAAAATACTAACATTTAACAAAGGTGATGACATTACTTAACATCATTAAATAACCCTATTGCGAAAGGGGATCATAAAGAAATAACATTCTAAAAAAAAGAACCAATAAGACAGTCAAACAAAGAATGACAATGACATACTAAACGGACAATCAATGATGAAAAATGTATAAGTAAACCAGAAAACAGCTACAATGCTAATATTAATTATAAATGAGAAGAGAAGTGATAACAAACAAAATAACTATCATATGAAATAAATCAAAGAAACAATGCAAAAATATGTTAAGAACATCGCCACAGACATAGAGAAGGAATCCAAATAAATCAATGAGAAGAGAAGGTCATGATATGTATAAAAACAGAATAAGTAATCCCAAGAGTGTTTTATTATATTTATATTATATGAGTCAAAAATAGATGACTATTATTATTATTAGTATTATTATATGATGATTTTATGTTGAGATACGTCCAACAATCATTTGATTTTATTGAGCAGATAGGCATGACCTCTGAACTCAAAATGTGTATAAATGGATAGCAGAGTAATAGAGCCACACGTGCCCTCTGGCTAGTACCAATTTATATGAACGGAAGAGCAGAAACGTTTAGGGAGATAAAACATACAAGGGATAACACTCATAATAAAAGAGTAAAGGAGGAGAATAATATCATTTCCAGTATCATGAACCATGAATTAATAAATATAAACTAAAGAAGAAGATAACGATGGATGAATTCCATAATAATAATAACTTGATTTAATAAACTATGTTGATGATTTCAGAAAAACAATCTTTATTTTTGAAATAATCAATTTTGGCGGCGATGCATTATGTAACATGACATAAGATAGCACAAAATACCACTAATGATTAATAAAAGAAAAATCATATTATATATAATATTTAAAAGAAAAGCTGAAGGTAGGAAGAAATGTTAAAAAACTTATAATTGGAAGATTAATGACCCAACTACGAAATAACAATTGACAGGAACTGACTATGACTTGACCCAATAGATTGGAGAAAACAAGAAGATTGAAGAAAACAAGAAAATAGAGACAAGAAGGAAGGAACGAGAAACAAGAAGTAACCCAATATATGACCACGATCATAGAAACCCCACAATGTAACTAACAAATAATATGTAAAGTAAATGCACTAAAACAGATAGGGCATAGCCTATATAAGATGTCAAATATATAGACTATAAAAATAAACTAGATATATTATGTATGTTAAATGAAAAGCAAAGAAACATGAATTTATAAATGTAAGATAGGAAGTAAAAAATAAATAATACCCTATTAACTAATAAACTAGTCAAAAACAAGTAAGTTATAATTGAGCTGAATAAAGACAATCAGTCAAAACCAAAGGTGACCAATGTGAAATGAAAATAAAGCAAATATTAATTACCAATAACCACACAGTGATACAAAACTAAGTAAACAAACAAAGTGTGAAATATCAAGTGAAAGTGATGATAAAGAAGGAAACTTAAAATGTAAGGAAAAGTGCAGTGTAGGTGCATGTAGTGTACAATATAATAAGAAGCAGACTATAGTAATATAGCGAAACAATCTTTAATATAATATTGTATAAAAAAGTATGAACTAATAGTACCATTATTAATTTTAGTGATAGTAAGTGAGAATTACAATTATAAGGTAAAAGTTAAAATTATTAGAGTGGAAGATAGGAGAAGCAAACACTATATTTTAGTGAAGGAATTTGTAAGTGAGTGATATTGTGCAAAGTACTGTTAAAAATTATTATTATAAGAGTTTCAATATTGTTAAAACCATAGAATTAATTAACTTAGAAGATAGGGGAGATAGTAGTAAGAAACCAAAACAGTTAGAAGTTTAATTTCAGGCTTGAACCTGGCAAGAAATATTTTAATAATAAAAGGTGTGTTGTTGAAAGCACCAATGTTTTTTGTTTATCTGTTTCTATAAAAAAGATGTTCAATGAACCAATAAATAAAGTTTATGAATTATAAGGAATGTGGAATGGGAGTATTGTGAAACTATGCCTTAGGCCTAGCATGAAGGAGAGAACATTGTAAGTTTCAAAAGAAAACAATAACCAAGGGTCATTTAGAGTATATAAAATGTTTAATTAAGTAAGTAAGTGTATCAGATATAAAAATGTATAAATAGTATTCAGTTTATAAATAATTACAAAAGAAATATCAATAAGAAAATAATAAAAATGTTATTAACTAATCAAAAGTAACCATGAGGGATATCAAAATAATCTTTAGTAAAAAAGCAGATCAATGGTGTTAGTAGAATTAATAGTAATACTAGCATAAGGAAGTAATCATAATTTAAAGGAGTTTTACATATTTGAACATAAATAAAACGTTAGATTATAACAATGTTATAAGATGTTGACCAATGAGAACTAATATAATTTGAAGGGTTACCATAGCAACTTATGGTTGTTACATAGAGTGACCGTTGAATTTGAAGTACTTCATTATTGACCAGCATAGAGTGTGGATGTATGAAGCCCTCGGAACCAAATTAACTTTAAAAGCTTTAAATTTTTCAAAATTTTATTCAAGAAGTGAAAGAAGACTATTGTAAACAACCATTGCTGAGTTGGGCAATAATTAAAAACCATTTATTTAAAAATAATCTGGCAAAACTTGGAAGGAAGTAAAACAAACTCATAAACGACCAATTCTGGAGGAAGATCAAAAATTACCTAACTAGACCTGAAGAAGAAGACCATCTACAAGGACTGAGGAAAGCTCAATATTGGATTTCAACCATTTGAACAGGAATCACAGCTAATCCAAAGAAGACTGGACTCTTAGGCGTGTTCCAGAAGAAGAAGAGGATCGCAAGAGAAGCTACGACCAGGGATCGATGAGTATAAACTAATTCCTTCACCAAAAAAATAATCCTTCAATTACCCATAGTAAACAAACTAACTTATTTTCACTTCACAGATCACAAAATTAACTCCTGAACTGAACTTGATTATAAAATCACTTTCGATAAAATAAATCAATCACTGAATTTGGATTTTATACTGAAATTATTTTAAAAACATAACTTGCTAACAAAAAGTTAACCAAGCGTACACTATTTCTCATTGCCAATGACTTACTTTTCCTGTTTTAAAATATCAACTATTGTGTAATTAGATATAAGGAATGTTATAATTTTGTACATTTATTAGTCTGTAATCCAACTTCTGTAGTCCAAAGGACTTATTCCCTGAGAAAAATAATTATTTGTTTAAACATTAGCCTGTACGCCATGATGGTTTTTGCGTATGAATACTGAACGAAACAGACGCTGCCAACTGAGCAATTGTGAACGCCGGAGCGATATAAAATATACGTTTCATTTTTACTGTAATTGACCTGATGATTCAAAGAAAGTGTGAATAAATCTTCGTACCGATAAAATCGTTGTATGTTTGATTATTTTAGCAAAGGTAACATAAGAATTTGAAAAATAACAAATAAAAATACTGTAGTGAACGAAGTCGACTCGGCCAAACAGCGAGAGCCAATCAGGTGGCGAGGCGGAAAAATTTGAACTGAGCGACGAGAGATACGGTTGACTAGTAAGTATTGAGACAAGGTATAAAACGGCTAGCTACACGATATTAAATAATTTAACATTCAATACTAAATCAAATTACACCCGGCGAAACGTCTTTATACAATATATAAACTTTCACTATGAACTTACTTTGATTTTATTTCCCCAAACGTTTCAACGTGGTATACGTCTTCTTCAGTGGGAGTAAATACTGAATGTCTTTACAGAGTAACGGTTATAGACTGTAGGTATGTGTGGTGGGGGTTGATGGTGGGAGGGAATTGGCACTGGGGTTCAAATTGTGTGTTTGAATCAGTGTATCGAAAAGTATGTGTGATCTATAATGTAATTGTTCAAAACTAAACACAGCAGAACAATTTGAAATATACAGATATCACGCACTACAACCAAACAACATAATAAATGAACAATTACATTATAGATCACACATACTTTTCGATACACTGATTCAAACACACAATTTGAACCCCAGTGCCAATTCCCTCCCACCATCAACCCCCACCACACATACCTACAGTCCATAACCGTTACTCTGTAAAGACATTCAGTATTTACTCCCACTGAAGAAGACGTATACCACGTTGAAACGTTTGGGGAAATAAAATCAAAGTAAGTTCATAGTGAAAATTTATATATATTATAACATCGCCAAATACAGATCAATTTTGATGACTATAAGTATATATAAAAAATGCTAAAAAATAATATATTTTAATAAATAAATAATGAAGAGATAAAAAATATAAAAAGTAATTAAGAAAGAAGGAGAGAGAGTTATAAACCAAAAGTGATTAATAAAGAAACTCAACGACTAGACTGACAGACAAACGACATTGACCCCACCCCAGAGATTGGCCAGCTAAGAACCAATAAAAAAGTAAACAAGATGAGAAGTGAAGGAGAAGAAAAAATGAGAACAAAGAGGGAACAAACCAACGATGAAAAAATAAAATGAAACACGTCAAGAAAACACAGACAAGGCATAGAGAATAGAGAAGGGAGAAATAATGTAATCAAATATAATAAAGAAAATGAAACCGGTAAAGAACCAATATAAATAATAATTGTTAGTATTGATTGAATGACAATTGTAATTAGTCATTAACAAAAAAGATAGCTAAAAATACACTAGCCAAAGAATTAGAAATACATGTAAGTTAGTAATAGAGAAAGACAGGATGTTAATAATTATATATAATATGTATTGAGAAAGAGAGAGATATTGAAATAGTGAGAAGTAAACGGAAGTTAACATAGTGAAAGTGAAATTACCCTAAAGTGAAATGATAGAAAAAGAAACACTAAGTAAATTATAATAAACACAACATAATTTAAAAGTGCAAGTGATAAATAAATAAAAATATTGTCAATGATAGTAACAGGGAAAATAGGGAAGGCTACGATAAACACTTAGTAAAAGTAACAAACACTTAAGGTTTGATAGTGAGCAATAACATTTAAGAAAGTTATTAAGAATAATATTTAAAATAAACCGTTGATTCAGTAATAATGAACACTGAAGAGTGATATTAACTGTAGTGATTATAAAATAATATTATAATAGAGCTTAAAAGTGTATTGTAGAATTTAAAGGTGAGGATCACATGACAAAGTAATAAGATAGTGTTGACATGGAAAAGAAAGCAAAGAGTTTTTATAAAATAAGCAGTTTAAAACCATAAGTAAACACCCATGTTATAAGGGAAGAGTAATGAAACAAGTTCAATAGAGGTGAGGTTGTGTATCACCCAAGCAATAAATCAAAGTTAATGAATTGTACACAAATATTAGATAATAAGTATTAAATAATATTAATTAATTATCTAAACAATTTTTATGAATAGGGTATTGATTGGGTAATTATCCCAAACATAGACCCAAATGTTATATGATGAAAAAATAGTAATTAATAGCCATATTGTTGACATTGGCAGAGTAAATAGATAAGAAAAGGAAGCAATGTTTGAGTTAGAAAAGAGAAAACCGTTAGTAAATAATTAGCAAGAAATAATAAATAAAACAATTGTAACACAATAAAATCACACAAAGACTGAACCAAAACACATCCATAGATAATAAACATAATTATAAAAACAAAATAACGCTCTAGGACAAAATGAGAGATAATGTATATGAAATAATAAAAAATCAGTAATGGCTACTTAGACTTGAGACAGCCCTAACGGTCAAACACCAACAAATACTAATTGTATGAAAATAGCCAAGTAATTAACAAATCCAAGGTGACTAATTAACCAAGGATAAATGGTAAATTTTATTAAAAACAAAATATTAAAATAAGGAGTTATATAAACAGAGAAATGTAATTAGTAAATATTAAATTAATTGTAAACTTAGAAAACATGAAATAACCCAATATTGTGGGATACCAAAATAATCGTTGTGAGAAAATACAAAAATGACAGTGCTAATAATTAATACTTAAGAAGGAAGATAATGGAAGGAAGAAAGTCAGAAGATATATGAAGATTTGAAAAGAATTCAAATTTTGATAACAATGGATTTATATCAAGCTAGTCCAATCAGATTTCTTTGGTAACCATAGAAACGGGACGGGTAGAAAAAATTTCCGTTGAATATCGTTACTCAAAAAGTGACGCTCAGGAAAAACAGACGCCAGAATTCCGAACAACCAATTTTCTTATTTAAAATGTTTTAAAAGTCAAACAAATTGTCAAAATTGAACGAGAAGGATGCTGACTATCACTGGACTAAATTAACTGAGGGAGAAGACTTTATTTCAAGACGAAGTGAATAAATTAATCCAAATACTTTGAAAAAGATGCCAGAAGCCCGAATAAATGAAAACTGAATTATATTGCGGCCACATTCCTTTATTCCAGACCAACAGAGTAATCACATGCTACGAAGCTGTTAAGTATCCAATAAATTATCTAAACTTCCAAAATAACGCACTTTGAATATTTCTCACTATATTCTGAAATATCACTGAATCAATTTTATTCTCTTTCAAAGATTAAATAAAAATATTAAGACACTGAAAATTTGTCAAATTATAAAGCTAACCTAGTACTAATGTACGAACCTTTAGAACACTTTTACTACACTCCAACAAACCACTTATTGCTACACGTTACAATATTTAAGTAGAAACATTGTAAGGTTGTGTATTTTTATTATTGTAATTGCATCTAAGCCTTTTAACGTGATCAAAAGAATCCAAACATTTGAACGAAATTATTTGTTGACTAATTTGCTGGAACGCCATACTGTATGTAAGTTACGTTCAAAATCGATTTGTAAAACCCAGAGAGAAATTGTCTCATAAATAAATAACCGGTGCAAAATTATATAAGAAATCAAATATAGCTTGTGTCTATGAAAACAGTAATAACCAATCGTTAATAAATCAATACTGTGTATATAAAAATGTGTTTTATTATCAGTAGGAAGGTGTATTCTTAATATTATAAATTATAGCGAACGTCGATGAAGTGGTAACTAGCGCTCAAGCAGCGAATACGGCAAACTGCTGGCTTGATCATACAACTCGATAAGCGGCGGGACAAATTGAATTCTTCACACCGCCTGAGCGGAACCGCTAATAATAATACATTTTTTATTGTTTTAAATAAACAATTTAGCGCCACCCGGGAATCATACACTCCTAGTGAACCTCAGGGCAGTACTACGATACCTGGTTATCCGTACGTTCGCGACGGCCTCAAGCATCGTATGTTACGTTACTGAGCGAGGACGAATTGGTAAGACACACATACACAAGTTACACTCTGAGACACTGCTACATTTTACAGAATACGTTAAGAACGACGGCACACGTTTCGTTATAATATATATATATATATTATAATGGAATATTATAGATATATAGATATTTAGATGTGTGTTGGTTGTATATGATTGTGTTGCTTGTAGATACGCTCCGGTATCCACAACAATGTTGTACAATAAAATTTCCAAAAATGAAATTATTATTAGCAGTCTGATTGTGATTAATAATTGTGTGGGTATCTCTGGTTAAATCTTTTAATTTAAAAAGTATTTTTCGCACTCCGCTGATAACCTCCCCACTTACCATATGTGGATATTGCTGTTCTGTTGGGTGACTGCTCAGCTGTAACACACACTCTACACATACAAAGAGATATTCTATTTGAATATCAAACGTGATAAGCATGCACAATAATAATAAAATAACAACTGAATAATGCTTTGAATTATCAGGAATATTCAAATTCTGCCGCCACCTTTTGATAGAACTAGCTATGAAAAAATAAACTATTTTAAGTTTGAAATTAAACACTTTTTCCACTGGTAACAAAAATATTGAGGTTTATTAACAGTTTGGAATGCTATTAAATCTTTTAAAATTAACAATCAGTCACTAATAATTTTACAGAAAATAATTACTATGAACAAATTTAAAATGAAACTCTTCTTAACTTCAAGGCTGGTAACACTGTAGGTTAATACAATAATTTTTATTTTGAGAGGTTATGTCCTCTTACATAGTTAAATTACCAAGTTCGTGTGATCTTTGAAGTGACATGATGCCAGATACAAGATGTGGTGTTTTATAACAATATTTAATAAACAATTAATAGAAAACAAACATACAAATATTAAAATTGAAAATTGGTACCATATAATCGATAACTATGGTATTATCGTACGCGGGATCCAGTATATAGTAGTTACTTTGATAAACGAGTGCGTTGATTTGCACTGTTAAAAATTAATATTATTATTTAATAGTTGACTATAGAAATTATTTATTAACAAGAGAAAAAGTTATAATAAAAAAAACTCTTGTGATGTCTTTCATCTGGTTTGTATTATTTGAGAACAGACTTAAGACAAAAAGGTGACAAGTTGTTGTTATTAGTTTTAGGTTGTAACGTGTCAAAATTTGGGTCATTTCATTTCATTGCGGGTATGGGGTATTTGTATTTTTATTTATTTCATTTTTGCGGGATTTTATAAAAAATTTTGTGTAAACGTTATTTCCATTATAACAGACCACGTGGCAAGTAGAACAGTGTTAGAACAAAGGCGAGGCGCAATTTGTGTTGTGTAACTCGGCAAGGAATCTGCACCACCCTAAAATTTCTCAAAACTTTGCATAAGTGTGACCACGCACCCACGAGCAGTACAAGTCCGCGCTCGGAATGACGCCGTCGTCCGAAAACCAAGATGCCTGGGGAACGATTTTATTCATCGTCTCCTTAGCCGATCCACAGGAAATGCCGCTAAGGACTGCCCTCTTTTGTGACGTCAACCAGGGCTTAACAAAGATCGTCCACAGTTACCACACAAAAAACACACTATGTGCCATGCATAGAGTGAATAAACCACAGCAATTCAGCTTGAACGGCGACGAAAATCTGTTGGCAGTGAATACGAAGTTCCTCCCGCTCGGCAAAGGACACTTCCCAGTTACTCTATACGTGTCGGCCGGCACGGAGCCAAGTCGGCTCTCTACAAAATTTTTTTAATTTTTCCAGTAATAAAGTGATAGCACCACAAAGATCTGTCTGACCGCGGTTAGGTGAAAGTGCGGAACATATCCTGAGACTTTTTCGGACACTAAAAGAAGTATGACCGAACAATGAGTGTGCGCGAAGACCGCGTGGCCGGCGTGGGGGGAATTTTATTATTATAAAAAATGTTAAGGGTTAAATAAATTTTGTGTGTTTGTGTGCGTGCAAAATTGCAGGCTGGGCAGTCTATATGTGTGTGTGTGAGTAAATAAAATAAGGTAAGCAGTAGTATAAGTTAGATTAAGAACGCTGATTATGTAACCAAGCAATAGGTTTTCACAAAATTATTTCAGATGCGGTAAAGTGTATAAAGAAATTGTAAATTATTCAAAATTAAAGTAAAAGGTAATTCTCTTCATAAAAAAAAAGAGTCAAGTTACTTATTTCAGTAACCTGTAAATCACGCTAACATTTTACGTTCGTACGAGAATCCTGGCCCCGGATAGAAGCTCTACAGGTAGGTCAAAGTAATTTAGGTATTTTTATAAAAATAATGAGAGTAATAGTATCTCAATGGCGCAGCCGACAGGGACAGTTTTTATGAGTAAATAAAAATAAAGTAAAAACCGTACCTACAAATAGGATGTAAGCGTGATTTAGAGGTTGAGTAGAAATGAGAACCAATTATATGTAAATGATGTTAAGATGTAGTTAAGCGATACTTAAATTATATTATGCTGAATAATACAGAAATATTTAAAATTGAAATTTTATATAGAACAAAATCTCATAAATAAGAAAAATGGAAGACGGAGATAAAGTTAGTATGAGTGATGTAACTATCACGGGGGAGGGAGAAATTAATTCAGACCCTAAGGTGGTCAAAGACAGCGTTTCCAATGAATCAAATAATATAAATGATTCAGGATTGGAGACAACTCCAAACCTGATAGACGAGAATAATCTGACACAATCGGTAATAATGAGTGGACCACAAGCAGAATCTACTCCCGTAACAAGTAAAGCAAAAGAGTTGTCATTGGACGATCTATTTAATTTCATGAGAACCATGGCTAGTGACATGAGAACCATGGCTAGTGACATGAGAACCATGTCTAGTGATATTAACATAACATTTGATATACAGAATAACAAGTTTGATGCAATTGACAACAAATTTGAGAGTCGTTTTAACTCTAGTGACAAAAAATTTGATAAAATAGACCGTCGTTTTGACGTTCAGAATAGCAATTTTAATATAAAACTCGAACAACAGAATATTCAGTTGCAGCAGAGTATTAGCGAAAAAATTGATGAGTTGATAAATGATATACAAGACAAGAATGAACGTCTAGAAAGTACCAATAAAATAAGAAAGAATTTGAATAAAGTAGAACTGAGTACGAGTAATACAAATGAAAGTTGTAATGGCAATGTTGTATTAGATAAAGAATTAATAAATAATGATGTTGTTGAAAATATTGAGAATAGTGATACAGTCGAAGATGTAGTACCTGAGAGTACTGATGAATTTGTAGAATGTGATTATGAGATGTTAAAGTGTGTTAATGAGTTAGAGAGAGAGAGAGAGAGGAAAAATAATGTTGTGGTAGAGTGGGGACAGGGGGTAAATTTTCCCCTTATTGTTGATAATGTTTATGATGATTTAATGAGTTCACAAGTGTTGTTGTTGAAGGGCAAGAGTCCCGTATTGGTAGATGAATTGAGGTGTTTATTTTTGCTGCGTAATTTTGTACCCTCTGTCCGGAATAATTGTGAGAGTATGATGTGGTGTTATGAAGAGAGAGAGTTAAACAGAGCATTGTATGTGGAGAATGTAACAGAATTGTATAATTTGAGTAGAAAGTATGACGAATGGAAAGAAAGTTTAGAAGTATATTTGAATAATAATGACTATAATGATTTGACAAAAATAATTAACCCGATAGTGAATGAATTTAATGACGGAGACTTAACAAAAATACCTAACGTCGACTGGTTTAATGAGTATTTGGGTAAGATGAGTGAATTTGGTTGTTCTAGTTATGACACACAAAGTAACCATTTGTTTTTCAATAAAAATCAACAGTGTTGTATAAAACCAAGACTTATCTATGACGATGGAGGCTAAACTATAAAACAATAAAAGACAGTGATAAACATTTTGTTTTATGGTTCTGACATGGCAGATTTGGACAATGAAGTGCGGCAAAACTGAACAGTTGATAACTAAAGTTTGTAAATAATTGTAGTGCATTTATGTGTATTGTAGAAGATCAGCTAAACAATGTATGTATATAGGTATGATAATAATAATAATAATAATAATATTTTGCAATTTAAATAAATAATCACATTAAATTTGAAAACAGTACTTGGTTAATGGTAATGGTCTTGGTAGAAATGGAATTTGTATTTTCAGTAATTAATGTAATCAAACCAGTTGATATGTTTTAAATATTTTGTAAATACTAATGAATTCAATTTATTTTACGAGATTTGGAATTTGATAATAGATGGCTAAATTGTTTGATGTAAACTGATATTTGTGTTAAATGTTTCATAGGTGAGGTGAAAGTATTGGGGTGTAGGGGGTAGATGTTATGTGTATACCATGTTAAATGGAATGTAAGTATAGAACTTTTACAGTATGAATCATGTAATAAAAATGTTTACAGGTGTAACTAAGATTTTAATTCAATAGTGAGATTATTGGAAATAATTGTGTTCAATAAAATGATAATTAAAAAATTTTAATAATAATTAAAAGATGAGATATAATAATTCTTAATAATAAATTTGGAAATTTTTGTGTGTGGATGGGAGGTGACTCAGATGAGTCACGAATTTAAATTTTATAACATAAAAAAAAATGCTAACTCAAATTGTGATCCAGTAAGAAATGCTTGTGTTCTATTTAAATATTTAAATAACTATACGCTCAGACATTCAATATAAGGTGTTCATGCTATAATTTTAAATGTATTATTTTATTGTTGTACGTTAGATATAGGTATTGATAAAAATATGTGTTTTCATTATGTGTGTATTTTTGAACCTAAGTAAATAATTAAACCGTCTGGCAGGCGGTTAACACAAAGTATCAGAATCAGAGAGAGGGGAAACAATGAGGGTAGAAGTAAGTACTGATAAATATATATATTTCAGGTAATTTGTTCAATTTTGAGATGTGTTTTCATTGTGTTAGGGGTATCAGCTGATCAGCAATAAGATGTCACTGGTATATTGGTTGTAATTGTTCCAGGTAATTAATGTTTAATGTAATGTTTTAAGGTATTACAGATGCTATTTTAAAGTAATGAGAAAAGTAATTTAATAAAGTTAGAAATAAAGTAACAATGTGTGAAAGCTAATAACAGATAGTTTTGGGTGATGAATATTTTATGGGACATGTAGATCTGTCCAAGTTGAAGTCAAAGTTAAAGTTGAAATAGTAGAAATGAATTATGTTATAGAGTTTTGAGAAGTATTGATGTTGACACAGTAGTAATGGAGAATCTATGTAGAGTTTTGAGTGATATATTGATGTTTATAATTAATGATGTTATTTTGTTGTATTTGTAGTGAGGCATTAAGATTGGGATTTTGGGGATGGCAATTTTGTAGTAGGGGGTAGTGTAATGTAGGAGTCCGCAACATAATGATAAGTTGGGACGGGAAGGGATCGATTTAGTGGGGACGGGGCCGCCTTAGGTAGAATCCAGGGGCCAGATAAGGGAAATGAGTTTTGGGGGGGAAACATGTATCCCAAGTACAAAGGGTTAGAGAGTATTTTTATTATATATATAGAGAGAAGGTGGCGATTTGAGTTTAATGATAAGCTGGGTTTAGAGAGTGTTTAATAGAGATTTTGATAGAGATGGGTGTCATGGGAGTTGAAGTTGTTAGAGGTTAGAGTCAGAGGGAGAAAGATTATATATGTATACAGATCAAGTAGTACACTAAATGAGAGCATGAATAATTTAAATCACCCACTGTAATGGAGAATAAGATTGCCAAGCAAAGAGAGAGAGTTATAATAAAGATATAAAATTTTATTTTGAAACCCGTGACAAGATTTTGATAGAATTTGAAAAGGTGAAGTTTCTTTGAATAATTTAAATGTCAATTTGCTTATTATTTATAATAATATTTTGTTATTTTAAATGTTTTATTTTATTATGTTTTTGTGTTTTGAGAGAGAATATTACAGATGTCAAATGTGTTTCAGATAGAACTTATACATAACACGTGTAGGTCAAGGTTGTGGACTTGACCTAGTTTCGATCAGCTGATGAGGTCATATGCATATTAAGCTTGTATAGTAAGGAAGTTAATTCAATTTTGGTTTTTGATCAATTTAAACAAATTCTAAATTTCTATATATAAAGGAAACATTTTAATAAAATTAAAATTTTTTGGAGAATATTTAAAAAAAAAAAAAAAAAAAAAAAATCTTGATTTTTCGCCTGCCAGCTAATGCATATTTTAAGTGTTGATTATTTGATTGTTTGTGTCTAGAACCATGTTTATTTTTATTGATTTATTGTATTGACTTGTATTGTTAGACTCTAGGTATTCACTTGTTAGGTTAAGGATATGGTTAACTGTAAGAAATGTTTAAATTCACTTATTTTAAATAAAAACAGAAAACAATGAAGAGAATATTTTAAAATTTATACCAAATTTATGAATCAATTTTATCGGAAAACAACGTGTTGTAGTTTAAAGAACTTTTTAAAAATTTTTTCAATTCTATGATATGTGATGTCAATATGTAATGTGAGTGTGTGTGAGCCCAGTATCTGCTAAAGGCAGCCCAGCTTGCATAAAAGGGGAAACATATCGGTGGAGGATCTGGCATAATCTAAGCCAGGGATTGAGGATTTTGGGGGGTAGCATGTTAGAAGGTGAGGTGTACTGTGGTACTTGTCTGTTCGATTTTTCGGTGTTGGGATCTCTCACAGAGAAGTCCAGTGATCTCGTTCAGATGCGTCCATAGTCGCCAAGCCAGGGGGGTCGTTTACCCATGAAGTATAAGAACAAGGGGGTTGTTGGCACCAGTTCCTCACCGGTCCTCTTCGGGGTTATCAATGAGATTTCTTCTGTTCTGGACAGCAGAATTCTCATTGGGGGGGGGGGGGGGTATTGTAACGTGTCAAAATTTGGGTCATTTCATTTCATTGCGGGTATGGGGTATTTGTATTTTTATTTATTTCATTTTTGCGGGATTTTATAGAAAATGTTGTGTAAACGTTATTTCCATTATAACAGACCACGTGGCAAGTAGAACAGTGTTAGAACAAAGGCGAGGCGAAATTTGTGTTGTGTAACTCGGCAAGGAATCTGCACCACCCTAAAATTTCTCAGAACTTTGCATAAGTGTGACCACGCACCCACGAGCAGTACAAGTCCGCGCTCGGAATGACGCCGTCGTCCGAAAACCAAGATGCCTGGGGAACGATTTTATTCATCGTCTCCTTAGCCGATCCACAGGAAATGCTGCTAAGGACTGCCCTCTTTTGTGATGTCAACCAGGGCTTAACAAAGATCGTCCACGGTTACCACACAAAAAACACTATGTGCCATGCATAGAGTGAATAAACCACAGCAATTCAGCTTGAACGGCGACGAAAATCTGTTGGCAGTGAATACGAAGTTCCTCCCGCTCGGCAAAGGACACTTCCCAGTTACTCTATACGTGTCGGCCGGCACGGAGCCAAGTCGGCTCTCTACAAAATTTTTTTAATTTTTCCAGTAATAAAGTGATAGCACCACAAAGATCTGTCTGACCGCGGTTAGGTGAAAGTGCGGAACATATCCTGAGACTTTTTCAGACACTAAAAGAAGTATGACCGAACAATGAGTGTGCGCGAAGACTGCGTGGCCGGCGTGGGGGAAATTTTATTTTTATAAAAAATGTTAAGGGTTAAATAAATTTTGTGTGTATTTGTGTGCATGCAAAATTGCAGGCTGGGCAGTCTATATGTGTGTGTGTGAGTAAATAAAATAAGGTAAGCAGTAGTATAAGTTAGATTAAGAACGCTGATTATGTAACCAAGCAATAGGTTTTCACAAAATTATTTCAGATGCGGTAAAGTGTATAAAGAAATTGTAAATGATTCAAAATTAAAGTAAAAGGTAATTCTCTTCATAAAAAAAAAAATGAGTCAAGTTACTTATTTCAGTAACCTGTAAATCACGCTAACATTTTACGTTCGTACGAGAATCCTGGCCCCGGATAGAAGCTCTACAGGTAGGTCAAAGTAATTTAGGTATTTTTATAAAAATAATGAGAGTAATAGTATCTCAAGGTTATCTAATAACGTGAATAGTTATTAGGGTTAAAAATATTATTCATTGATTTCTTATCGATCTAGACATATATATACAATTCATAATACTTCTGATGCATAACTATCAGTAGAATAGAATATTCTTTCGCAAAAAATTACAAATATTTATTTACACTAAGTCAAGTCAAAAACTGCATGAGTCAATTGAGTGACTATTTGCGGCACTCGTATTTTGTAATATTTTAATTACTTTTGGCTCCTTTAATCATGATAAATATTAAAAACATTTATTTATTAAGTTAAAAATTGCGAAATAATTCTTTCGTCAATTCTGATAAATTTCATCAGCATTATTACACTTCGCTACTACTGATTAGCGTAGTATCCAAACAATCGTTTTTTACAGAAGTTATTATTTCCGCTTTATTTTTAAATAATGAAAAATATTGTACTCCCTGGTTTATTTTCAACACAAAACTCGAAAATACGACCGATATTATACACTGGTCTATTTAATTCTTATATTCACTCCGCACTGCACACACGTTAATTCTGTGTTGTATGTAGTTTAGGTGTGTGTAGTTTTACTAATGTATACGTGTCGCGCACAATTCAAAATAAACTTCTTCATCGATTTTGTCCGTCGAATGATACGTGTTGACTCGTTGATGATTGAAAGATGACTGTGTCGCTTCTCCGAAGCGGCTCTGGCTTGTCTGCCGGTTTTCATTCATTTGATTGGTTGAATTCTTTGAACTCTCCGACCCAAAACACTTTGATTTAGTAAAATATTTAATTTATTACCAATTTTGTAGATGGGTTGGAGATTAAAATGACGTAAGCACTGGTGCACAAAATAATTAAAAAGTTAATAATCGTTATAACTTTCTTATTAGTTGTCTAATCGTTGAATGATTGGTGTCAATAAATCGCGGACATCCTGAGCTTTAAATAAAGTCCAAACAAGATTATAATCCGTCCATTATTAATTCACTGCAACGATTTCACAAATTTTTATGGTGAATCTTATAATTAATAAGTTTATTACACCAAAACTTAACTAATTACACAAAAACACTTCTGATTAAACGATTTGAATCTATTTCTCAACTGTTTAATACAAAAATTTGGGAATAATCATTATTCAAACAATGTTTGATGATGGCGTCTTTAGCGTCCATATTCGATTATTCATAATTGCCCTTAATACTATTATTCCTTATCTAATAACATTTGTTTTGTAATTTAATAATAATATAAATGTTTATTTACATGGGTTTATACTTTAGTATATGCACAATGTTGTGTTTCATATACTAGTAGCCTTACCTAACTACCTCCTGACCTCTTTTCTTCAAATTGTCATTTTGTTTATGTTTTTTCTACATAAGGTATATAATGTTGAAAATGCAAATAGTGTACAACTATAGTACCTAGTTCATTAATATATTTGTTAGCTTTTAGCTATCGTAGAACCCTTCAACTCCTAGTATTGGGTTTGTTTACATCAGGTCATGACATGGCAGTCATTTATTTTTTGATAAATCGATAACTAAATTGTTATTATTATATTTGACATAGCTTCTCAAAGTAGTATCAGATATCCTTCTGATTATTGATAACATTTTTATCTACTTTTGAACAAGTTTGTATGTTGCATTTTGCTTAAATAACTTGCTACATATTGTTTGTTTACATTCTGATTCCACCATCATGGTCATTTAGTTTTTAATAATTTGTCTATAAAATTACTATTCTTATGGTTATGGTCTGTTCTCATAGTAGTATTAGATGTTCTTCTTATTACTGGTAACACTTTCATTAATCTCTGTGTAAGTTTTAATAAGGTAGTTTGCTTAACTAGTTGGCTACATGGCCTTTGCTCACATCTGGCCATTCATTTATAGTCAGTTAGTTTACAATATTTTGATCACAAAACTATTATTATTACACTTATAATCTGTTCTTATAGTAGTACCAGATGTTCTTCTAACTACTGGTAATACATTCATCAATCTTTGTACAAGTTTTAACAATGTATTCTGTTTAACAAATTTGTCATATTGGGTTCCCTTTCATCTAGCTTTGTGCTATCATATTTGGTCTGCTTTATGTGCATTGTATTTCAATATAAGACACTGTTTATTAGGGTGTATCATTACTTATAATTGACACAATTGTTGATGGTTGTTTGGCTTAACTCACATGTATGATTTTTTGTTTTATAGGTGCATTTCCTATGGGGTTATGTAACAATGTACAACATATTCTAATGCAGCTTTTTGCTACTACTATTATGACTTCAGTGTGGTATTCTATTACAATAGTTTAATTGTTGATTAATACACATGTTTACACTATTTCCTATAAACAAGAATACAAATATTCTTAAACTAATGATAATACATTTCTTGTTATGGTTTGTACCTAACTTCTGTTACATTTGTTTGATATTTAACAAACTATTTTGTTTGTTATAATTTTTTCTGGCCTTTCTTTGTATTGTATTCTGTTTTGCCGTGGCATTCAGTTACATTTCTTTTGAAATTTACAAAGGTTTTTATTATCAGGTTCTATGAACAATAATATAACTGTTCTATCTTACATTGCTTGGTGGTCTTATGATTATCTATTTGGATCACAATCTTCATTAAACTAGTCACACTAATTGTCTGTGTATTTTTGACTATTTAATTCTTGATGTTTCCACTATGAAAGTAACACATTTTCTTCCGCTATAAACCTTATCACTTGAATTGTTTGTGGGGTTTATTAGGTTAAAATTGGTTAACTGGTCACAGGTTCTCACACTTATATTAAGTATTCACTATTACTGTTTGTGATTTCTTAAATATGTTAAACACTGTTTCTTCATAGTTGACAATCACTATTCTTCTGGTTACTAGTATTGTCTCTAGTATACTTGATGAATGATGATTTCTCGTATGGTCTATCCATTATCTTCTCTCTTCATGTCATGTTTCCTTGTCCTTCTTCTTCCTTTCTTCTTTAGGTTTGAACGTCTTCTTCAATATTTCCATTGTAGTAGTCGTTGTTTCATAATATTTATATTTGTCAATATATTGGTTTGTCTGCCATCATTGTGGTTGCTCTTGAGTTGTCTCTTCTTTTATTTTACATAGTCATTGTTTTATTGGTTCCCCTCACTGTTGGAATCTTGTAGTTTTCTTCTTCCTTGTATTGTTTTGTTGGTTCCCCTCACTGTTGGAATCCTGTCGTCTTCTTTTCTTCCTTGTATTGTTTTGTTGGTTCCCCTCACTGTTGGAATCCTGTTGTCTTTTTCTTCTTTCTTGTATTGTTTTGTTGGTTCCCCTCACTGTTGGAATCTATTGGGCCTGGTTTCTAACATTTTATTTTGGCTCATGGTCATTTTCTTTCTCTATTTTGTGTACGATGCTGCTATGTTACACTTTCTTCTTCTTTGTTGGAACTTTACATTAATATATTTGTAGATACACACTTTTTGTTTACGTAGTTTCACTTACTTAGAAATATTTTCATGCTTTCCCGTCACTTGACGTAATAATTGCTTACTTTATGTAACTACCAAATTTGGTAACATTACATATGCCTTCCTATAAGAATTGATTAATTCTGAATCAGTATACTTATTTTTCATTGAAGAATTCATCAATTGTTGTACGTTTCCATGTCGATTCATATGCTTTTTTGTACATGCCCCTTCACTTTCTTCTATTTGAATCATAATTATTTCTCTTCTATGTAATTTTCTCCCTTGTTTATTTAGTTCCCTTATTCCCTAACATAAGCTTAGCTGGGGCAGTTCAGAGCGGCTCACGTTGGCATACAACTCCACTGGCCATACTAACTTCAATAAATACGGAGGCACATCATCTCCATCAATAATAAGAAATGATTGCTGGCATTATTCATCAGTCAATTCATCTCAAATAATCAAAAAATATAAAATGGTCGTTCTTCCGACAAATAATAAATATCCTTGGGATTATCTCACGCATCTGCGGTTTATACATTTATATACTCTCTTTTTCTTGATTCAACTCAACTAAATTCTTCACATATTACAGGGATAGTTTGTTTTACATTTCATCACTGGTATACTTTCATGATCATCTTCGTTAATATATTACTTTTTATTCTTCTTCGTCATCAATTAATCTCTTCTCTTTGTATCACATTAAACCTCATCTCATAATATTCTTCATTTCGGGGTTTACTTCTTTAGACATAATTCATGAATATATTTTCTCATGGTTTCAGTTGATATATAGTCCATATGGTATATGCTTTCTTCTAGTAAAAGACACTAG
Organism: Magicicada septendecula; assembly: GCA_034769895.1. Classification (NCBI taxonomy): domain Eukaryota; kingdom Metazoa; phylum Arthropoda; class Insecta; order Hemiptera; family Cicadidae; genus Magicicada; species Magicicada septendecula. The sequence goes on along the minus strand of CM068372.1, from coordinate 161,091,270 downwards.
AAAACATTGTGGTGGTGTGTTGTTTCTTATCTACTTTAATGATACTTAATCAGTTTTGTTCTTCCAACTTCTTATTTTCTCCTCCTTTTTTCATTGGTAGTACGGGTGTGATGTTAATTTTACTTGTTGACTTGGCTCTTGGAATTAACTTGTGCCAGGGTTCTTGTTTGTCGGCCTCGTATAATACTTCTTCCATTTGGTAGTACGGGTGTGATGGTAATTTTACTGTTGACTTGGCTCTAGGAAATATGGTGCCATAGATGTAGGGTGTCTTTCTTGTATAGTATATTTTTTCTTTCATTTGTAGTACGGGTGTGATGGTAACTTTACTTGTTGACTTGGCTCTTGGAATTATGGTGCCGTAGATGTAGGTTGTCGATCTCGTATAGTATATTTTTTTCTTTCTTTAGTAGTAGTACGGGTATGATGTTAATTTTACTGTTGACGTGGCTCTAGGAAATAATTTGTGCCTAGGATGTAATTTGTCGATCTCGTATAGTACTTCTTTTTTCTTTTGGTAGTACGCTTATTTGTAAATACAATTTTCTTAAACCTTTACATAACTTCTTTGGGAAGATATTTTTCACATTACAAAATTACAATATAGTCAATGTTCATTTTCATAGTTATATATACACTTCTTATTTAATATAAACACATAATAATCTTCATAGCAATATTCCATCCTTTCTTCATTAGTCAACATTTATTTTCACAATTATATCTTCATTTTTCACTTATTAATAAACAATAATCTTCATCGCCACATTTCACTTTTTATCTTTATATAGTTAATAGTTATATTCACAAGTATTTTTTCATCCTTCACTTAATATCCATAACAAATAATTTTCATCGCTATATTTCCCTTTTATTTTTATATTTAATCTTCGATATACCGTTTCATTGAATCTTGTGTCAGCATTATTGGTTATCATAATAGTCGGTCCCATAATTCAATGTATTTTTTATTCATTTTAACCATAATCATCGCTCTCCTCTCTTCTTGTCGTTCGAACTTCTTCAGTGTTCATACTCCTGTTCGTTCTTGACATATATCTGGCTATCATCTGGTTTTTCCATTTGAAAGCTATTAGGGCTTTGTCTGCCTTCCGTTCTTCTGTCTTCTTCCCTCCTCTCTCTTCAGTGCATTTGTGTCCAGTGTTCTCCTGGTTGTTGTTAGTACTGACGTTTGGTAACTCTCCCAATTCGGTTTGACCGTCATCTGTCTTCTGATTGGGTACTTCTATTAATTGGTTCCTCTTCTTCCTCGTCGTCACATAATCTTCCTCCTCGTCCATCTCCATGAAACTCCTCCGATACTCCTTCCTGAAGGTTCCTTCTTCATGGTTGACGATTGGTAAGTTGACCATATTAATCAGACCACTTCGAGTCATTTCAATTAATTCTTTTGTGACCCTTGCCTTCCTTTTGCGTATTATTCTCCTTTCTTCCGTCTTCACCTCTTCCGTTTCTTGAATTATCTGGATCTTCTTTTCTCCACTATCTTCAGGCTCTGGACTCGCTTGTTCCATGTTTTTATTTTCATTTACTTCTTCGACCTCCGTTTGCTTGTCATCTATCTTTGAGTTGGATTGTTCCCTCTCACTTCTTAATTTTTCTCTGAATTTCCTGTTCTCTTCTATGGTTTCATCCATTTTCTTACTCAATGATTCTAATGCTCGTAATATTATTTGGCATTCGGCATCCGTCATTGCCCTTGGTTTCTCAGTTTGCCTCATCTCTGTAACTCCCGACATCTTGATATGCTGGCAATGCACTTGCTGTCTCTCGACGGATTGGGTTATTAAATTATTGGTTAAATTGTCCGTTTTTTCCCTAATCCGCGCCCCACGTTGGGCACCAATCTATAATGGAATATTATAGATATATAGATATTTAGATGTGTGTTGGTTGTATATGATTGTGTTGCTTGTAGATACGCTCCGGTATCCACAACAATGTTGTACAATAAAATTTCCAAAAATGAAATTATTATTAGCAGTCTGATTGTGATTAATAATTGTGTGGGTATCTCTGGTTAAATCTTTTAATTTAAAAAGTATTTTTCACACTCCGCTGATAACCTCCCCACTTACCATATGTGGATATTGCTGTTCTGTTGGGTGACTGCTCAGCTGTAACACACACTCTACACATACAAAGAGATATTCTATTTGAATATCAAACGTGATAAGCATGCACAATAATAATAAAATAACAACTGAATAATGCTTTGAATTATCAGGAATATTCAAATTCTGCCGCCACCTTTTGATAGAACTAGCTATGAAAAAATAAACTATTTTAAGTTTGAAATTAAACACTTTTTCCACTGGTAACAAAAATATTGAGGTTTATTAACAGTTTGGAATGCTATTAAATCTTTTAAAATTAACAATCAGTCACTAATAATTTTACAGAAAATAATTACTATGAACAAATTTAAAATGAAACTCTTATTAACCTCAAGGCTGGTAACACTGTAGGTTAATACAATAATATTTATTTTGAGAGGTTATGTCCTCTTACATAGTTAAATTACCAAGTTCGTGTGATCTTTGAAGTGACATGATGCCAGATACAAGATGTGGTGTTTTATAACAATATTTAATAAACAATTAATAGAAAACAAACATACAAATATTAAAATTGAAAATTGGTACCATATAATCGATAACTATGGTATTATCGTACGCGGGATCCAGTATATAGTAGTTACTTTGATAAACGAGTGCGTTGATTTGCACTGTTAAAAATTACTATTATCATTTAATAGTTGACTATAGAAATTATTTATTAACAAGAGAAAAAGTTATAATAAAAAAAACTCTTGTGATGTCTTTCATCTGGTTTGTATTATTTGAGAACAGACTTAAGACAAAAAGGTGACAAGTTGTTGTTGTGACGATTTTAAATGTATCAAAAATCGCACAGATTAAAATTTTTTAATTTTAATAAGTAAGAGTATCATACACCCTTACCTATACCCAGATTCATGAATCAACTTGAAACCTTCCAGTACCAACACGCCAAGAAAAGTATTAAGTAGTAAATAATAATAATAATTACTTAAATAATTTAAAAAATGCGACTAGAGAAACAAAGAAATCCCTAAGTCATAATAAAATAAACATAAAGTATTTATCTTCTAATTAATGAATAAATAATAATAGGAAAAGTACGAACTATTTTCTTAGCGCGTAAATACGCACTAGCTTACTGAGCCCTCTCCCCTAAACCGTACGCATTCGGCCGTAGAACGTTGCAATGAGTAGACGTGAGTTTTGGTGTTGTACACATATACGTATGTGTAAGTTCTCTAGAAGCATATCCAGCGTGAAATCTTGTTATTGTGAATAATGTAGTGTCTAGAGTTTGTGAGAAAATATATAAATAAAATAGAAAAAGGTAGCCAACACATCTCTTAAAAACAAAATCAAATGTAAGTGTAACATAGTTAACTACTAGACTGTAGTACTGAAAAGTGAGAACTATAACTGTAATTAAAATAAAGAAAATGTGAACTACAAGAATCTGCACTAAGAAAAGTGAAATTACAACATTTGGAACTTCAAGTAAACAACCTATCTTCGAGAGCTTCAAGTAAACTAAAAATCAACCCGATGTAGATACACCAAGAACAACGTACTCAACCCGCAGAAGACAACTGGAGATGTCCCAAGAATACGACAACAACCTCAGGTGATATCAAACCACAACTTTTGTAAATTTCCCCTTAATAAGAAGTAACAAAGAACTTTAAAGAACTTTCGCAATGTAATGAACAAATTATCAGATTTGTATATTTTGTAATTTTGTAAGAAGTAATAGTAACCGTAATGTATATATTGATAAATTAATAATTTTGAGAAAATTGAGACCCGGATCCGTGGTATTAAAACTAACAGTTATATGAATAAATTTTGATATAACAAGAATAATATAATTAAGATCTTTGAAGCAGTAAAAGCACTATTTACTAAAATAACTTTCTTTAAAATCAGTAATAATGTTTGATTAATATTTCAATAGCAATAAAGAGATGTTTTAGCTAATAACTAGTGAGTGAATAAGTTTATGCAAACCTTGTCAGTTTCCTATATCATACTGGTTTTGTAATTTGTTAGTAAGAGTTTTACTAACAACGGCAGCTGGTTTAGTTTACTGGTAAAGAATTAAACTAGTTCCCGATTTTTGTGTTGTCTTGCCAAGGGGCGGCACAAAATTGCGCCACTCTGCTAAATTTAAAATTGTGTAATTTACTTGGTAAAAAAAATATTGTTTACAGAGTGTCACGTACAGAAAATTGCAACAATTATGTAATTGTTGTTGTGTAAGTTTATAAGTCATTAATGATAAAAAAGGACAAACAAATTTATTCACTCAGAAATAAAAAATAATAAATGAGTAAAAGTTTAATTATATAATAATAATATTAGTATCGCGAGTTTGGCGTATTAAGCAAGTCATAGCTGGTAAGCATTCAAACCAGTCGGTTCATGTTAAATATGTGTTGAGGAATGTAAACTCTCCCCTTTGTAAACACCCTTCTCATTCATAACCCCTCCTCCCCATAAGAAAACAAAACCACGTTAGACAAGCTCTTTCCTGTTTTTGTATTGTTCTGAATTACCACCCTACGCAACTCGACGACACCCCAAAACAGCTGATTCTTTGTGCTGTTTGTTAAATCAATGAACTTTCCGTATATGAAATTTCTCTCTACTAAAATAGTATTATCGTTTTGTTTTGATTAATTATATATGTCAATACTGAGAATTTAATTGTTGTGAAATAAGTTATGTTGATTAATTAAGATAAGATTACATCCCAAAGCTTAATATGAAATAAGATATATGTGTATGTGTTTAAATGAATGAATGTTATCTATTTTTAAACATTGAGAAAACGAAGTAAAGTAAGTGACATAAGATTTGTCGTTCGTAATACGTCGTGTGTTTAAAGTGGTCATTATAAAAAATGACTCAATTTAACCCCGATTTCTTGTTGAAAGACGAATTAACCTATGAAGCATTATGGCATGGTCTCCCCTACTCTAATGTAACTGTCGCGGAACTTCGCAAGACGTTACGCGAAAATAAACCGGACAAACCTTCATTATTAAGTTGTTTGAGTGTTTTAGATTTCAATAGCGAAAAAGAAACGTGTTATCGTAAGTATACAGAACTAACTTCGTACGCACAAACCCTGCGTGATGAAAAATCCCCCGCAGTAATATTACGCACCACCCAAAGAATTGAGCATCTATACCGTCGTATCACCAATTTGTTGACCTGGCCCGGTGATAAAGATATCCCTCCCGACGTACAAAAATTCGCCGAGGAAGCATTAAAACAATTACCTGAGATAATACGCGAATTACGTAGACGATCCGAATTGTTTAGATTAGACGAAATCGAAGAAGCAATGACGAAATTAAATATTTCACCTACCCAATCGCCGACTCAAGAACAACCAAACGGTACTGCAAAAATTCAGATTCTGCAGGAATCCAATATAGATCCATTCAAGGAACGGTTAAGTGGTAGTCAAGTAAGTATTCAAGCAGTAAACGTTACGTCACTCCCTAATGAACTAGAAAATATGACCCATACCTACGAATTACCTTCTCATTCGCGGACTAATCAACCTGCGGAAAATCCTAGAATGATGAGCCAAATAAATTTAACTCCCGAGCTCTATGGAAAAATAACCCACCCTGTAGAAAGTATTTTGTCCAATATACAAATCACTGATGGGCTGAATATTACAAAGCTCCTTAATTTTATCAAACATATCTTAGAATTAAAGGAACTGCAACAACTAAGAGATAACCAGATTTTGCAAGTAATTTTACCTAAGTGTAGATCTCCATTAAAAGATAGAGTGTTAGAATCCCTAAGGTATAGTCAATCGGTAGAAGAACTTCATACCACACTAATAAGACATTTCATTCCCACCGGTATCTACGAAGAATTGAAGCGAAACTTAGTACTTCGTGCACAAGGTACATACGAGAGACTAGCTCATTATATTTCTGAAGTAAGAGAATCTGCTTTATTGTTACAAGTTAAATGGAGCGAACAACAGTTAGTAGACAATATCATAGTAAGACTATCCCCCGAGGAGCGATCTCGACTAGCACTCGTGAAGCCACCTACAACTTTTACGGAACTAGAACTATGTTGTATACATTCGTCCGACGTCTGGTATTCTGACCAGAATAGAAGTGTTTCTATGTCCCAGAGTCAACAAAGAAATTCATTCCAAACTAGACCTATTGGAAATGATACCCGAAACTACCGCGATAAGCGATTCGTAAGTACACATAAAACCCAAAACTATCCCCATATTTCATACTCTAAACCAAAATCCCGACAACCTACGAGCGAAGTAAGTGAGGAAAGAAGATGTTATAACTGTGGAAAGGCCGGACATATTAGCAAGTTATGTAAACAAAAGCGTTATCTACAGAAGACCGACCAATCAAAAAATGTGTGAAGCTGGAAGACCGAAAATCCTACGTCTTCCGAAGCACCAGAAGGAAAGGTAACAACAATACTAAGCGTCAAATAAAGATGAGTAAAAATAAACGCAGAGATCCTTATTTAACAAAATTTATCGAGAAGTGCAACTCTATTGGTGCATGTAAAACAAGTATATGCCAACTACCCTATGTACAGATAGACCTTGGAGCAACGAAAACCCTTGGTTTAATTGATTCAGGATCTACCCGTAGTATAATTAGTAAACAGTTAGCCACCTTATTAGCTAATCATAAACTGATTAAACGTAGCCAAATGGTGAACCTAAAGTGTACCACCGCAAATAAACAAAACCTAAAGATATCTCACAGTATTACGGTGAAATTAAAAATTCAGAATTTTACTTGGTACATTCCCCTACTAGTAGCTGAAGAGTTAGGACAGAACTTAATATTAGGCGCGGATTTTATAAGAAAAACTGCTTTAATCCTTGATATATATGCAAAACAATATTTTTTCAGATTTGATCGTACTCAAAAATATCAGTTCGACTCCGAATTAAGTAACGACACTGTTAGTGAAACCGCAAATATTCATTCAGAGCCTAATGAATCGAGTCTAAGTCATTTAAAAGGAAATGAGAGACTAAGAATCCAAAAGTTAATAAAAGATTTTTCTGCTGTACTCACCCCCAAGTTAGGATTAACTCATTTAATTGAATATAAAATAAATCTTAGTGACAACAAAGTAATACGACTCCACCCATACAAACTATCTCCGCCCAAGATGGAAATCATGAGAAACCACATTAACAAACTCCTTGATCAGCACGTCATTGAACCATCAACGTCTCCATATTCATCGCCTGCATTCCTAGTACCAAAAGGAACTGACAAACATAGACTAGTCGTGGATTATAGACAACTAAATAAGAGTATAGAATTTGAATCGATACCACTGCCAGACATACACAGTGCGTTTCACTATTTTACAAAAGCGAAAATCTTCACCATAATGGATCTTAACCAAGCATTCCATCAAATTCCACTAGCTGAGGAATCAAAACATTTAACTGCTTTTGCTGTCCCATTTAATCTATATCAATTTACGAGAGTACCATTCGGTATATCACAAGGAAGTTCAGTATGCAGTCGACTGTTAGAAAAAATTTTCCATGATGTTAAATTTAAATTTGTATATCATTATCTCGACGATATAGTAGTATATAGTGAGTCAATGGATCAACATATTGATCACTTGCGTGAAGTATTATCCCGGTTAAAGAAACCCGGACTGACCGTAAACCCTAGTAAAGTTAATTTCGCAGTGAAACAATTCTCATTTTTAGGTCACATAGTATCAGCCGAAGGTAAGGTTACCATCGATCCCGAACGTACACGCGCAATCCGAGAATTTTTACCTCCCAGAGAAGTCAAAGGTATAGCTAGATTTTTAGGTATGATTAATTATTTTCATAAGTATATACCCCACTTAGCAGATATAGCAGCCCCATTGAATGCCTTAAGAAAGAAAGGAACGAAATTCGAGTGTACTCTACATCAAGAAGCGTTTGAAACACTTAAAGAAAGTATTATATCCCCTCCTGTATTGCAGTTAGCGGATTTCAGTAAACCATTTATCGTACAGACCGATAGTTCAAGTGTAGCATTAGGAGCCGTAATATACCAGGAAATAAATAATACTAGACTCCCGATCAGTTATGCATCCCGGACACTGACCGAGCAAGAAAGGAAGTTCTCAGCCTATGAACTGGAATGTTTAGCCGTAGTATTTGCTTTTGATAAATTCAAACCATTTTTGGAACACAAAGAATTTCTACTAGAAACCGATAATCAAGCTTTATCATGGTTATTAAATCACCCAAAGCAATTAGGTCGTATCGGACGATGGGTGTTAAGATTAAATTGCTACAAGTTCAAAGTGCAACATATTCATGGAACTCAAAATGTAGTGGCCGATACTCTATCCCGCATGTTCCAACTACCCAATACAAGATCTGGAGAAGACAATATTTAAACCACTATCGTTAATACACTAATTACTAATTTTCCCCTTGCATTTAAGGATATAGCATATCACCAACAACAAGATCCGAAATTGTGTAAAATAATCGAACAAATAGAAAAAGGAAATAACTCTGATAAATATATCTTGAGTAAAAGAGTACTTTGTTTTAAGAAGGCAAACGGAAAATTACTAAGAATAATCGCCCCGGAAATAATCAAACCCATGTTAATGGAGTACTATCATTCATCTACAATTGGAGCTCATATGGGAATTAGGAAAACGATACATCGTATTCGCAAGGAATACCACTGGGAAAACATGAATAGTGAAATAAAAAAGTTCGTGAAAGAATGCGAAATTTGTGCGCTGAGCAAACCAGCAAGAACCAGTCAAGTCGGAAAATTAATCTCCGAAATACCTACCACTCCCTTCTCGAAAATATACATCGACTATTCTGGACCTTATCCCCGCTCTAAATCCGGAAATACTATGCTGTTAATTTGTGTAGACTCATTCACTAAATTCGTGTGGATGTATCCTATGCGTCGTGCATTAGCATCTACGACAAGTAAAATTCTACAAGAACAACTATTTAAACACTATGGCACACCTTTAAGCTTAATATCTGACAACGGACCCCAGTTTAAATCGAAAGAATTTAATGACACGTGTTTTAAACTAGGTATAAATCATATTACCGTGACCGAGTACAGACCGCAAGGAAATATAGCAGAAAGATACTTGCGTAACTTAAAATCAGCATTAATATCTTATCATGCTAAAGACCAGACAACCTGGGATCAAAATATTTCGTGGATACAATTTGCATTCAATTCAGCGTATCATGAAGGTCATAAATCAACACCATTTGATTTACTGTACAAGTACAAACCCAACCATCCTTTAACCACAAAGTGGAAAATCAATGAGTTATTACCCCGCGACGTGAATGGAAATAACATACGAAAAATATGGAACGAAGCTCGTGCAAATCTGAGAGCTAATTTACAGAAATCAAGGAAGTATCATGAGAATAATAATAAGCTAATAAAGTATAAAATAGGTGATTTAGTCATGTATAAAACTCATCCTATGAGTAAAGCAGTTGATAGGATCACTTCGAAACTATCTTATCGATGGTGTGGCCCCTACCAAATTCGTAAGTTCATCACCCCAGTTACTGTAGCTCTGTATGAACCCAATACAGAAAATTACGTTCGCAGAAGTCATTTGTCTCAAATAAAAAAATGTTTTTCGTGTCAAGATACAGAAGGAAGACTACGAGAAAGATAGAAAACCTAGAATACTATCTAAGTGTTAAGAATAAAATATGTTGTATAGACTTATACCGAAATAGGATAAGATTGTGTAACATCCTATACTATAGGTAACTATAAACTCAAAACCCCTCGTACGAATACAAGCGAGGCCTGATCAACCTTAGCTAATGTCCTGCGAGAATGGTATTATACATGAGAAATCTGATGACAAGTATAATGAAGATGAAGAGAAAGAAAGAAAGAAAAATAATCTTTAGCGCTGTAAACTAAAAGTAATTCTATTGTTCTTACAATACGGTATTATTATTAGTAAAATACTCATGAGTATAACTCCGTAAAACGAGTGAGCAATTCAAGAAAAAACCGGTAGTAGATATAAGAATTAAAATAAGGTAGATTTACGTTTTGTGTATTTTATATAGTAGATGTAGTAGAATTTAGATGTGACATAAGTATAAGATAATCGATTGATGAATAGAAATAAGCTGAGAGAGAGAAATTTCAGTATGAAATATAATTGTTTATTAGAATTATATTATTACACCCCCCCCGTTTTTCATAGTTAAGTGCAGGAGGATGTGACGATTTTAAATGTATCAAAAATCGCACAGATTAAAATTTTTTAATTTTAATAAGTAAGAGTATCATACACCCTTACCTATACCCAGATTCATGAATCAACTTGAAACCTTCCAGTACCAACACGCCAAGAAAAGTATTAAGTAGTAAATAATAATAATAATTACTTAAATAATTTAAAAAATGCGACTAGAGAAATAAAGAAATCCCTAAGTCATAATAAAATAAACATAAAGTATTTATCTTCTAATTAATGAATAAATAATAATAGGAAAAGTACGAACTATTTTCTTAGCGCGTAAATACGCACTAGCTTACTGAGCCCTCTCCCCTAAACCGTACGCATTCGGCCGTAGAACGTCGCAATGAGTAGACGTGAGTTTTGGTGTTGTACACATATACGTATGTGTAAGTTCTCTAGAAGCATATCCAGCGTGAAATCTTGTTATTGTGAATAATGTAGTGTCTAGAGTTTGTGAGAAAATATATAAATAAAATAGAAAAAGGTAGCCAACACATCTCTTAAAAACAAAATCAAATGTAAGTGTAACATAGTTAACTACTAGACTGTAGTACTGAAAAGTGAGAACTATAACTGTAATTAAAATAAAGAAAATGTGAACTACAAGAATCTGCACTAAGAAAAGTGAAATTACAACATTTGGAACTTCAAGTAAACAACCTATCTTCGAGAGCTTCAAGTAAACTAAAAATCAACCCGATGTAGATACACCAAGAACAACGTACTCAACCCACAGAAGACAACTGGAGATGTCCCAAGAATACGACAACAACCTCAGGTGATATCAAACCACAACTTTTGTAAATTTCCCCTTAATAAGAAGTAACAAAGAACTTTAAAGAACTTTCGCAATGTAATGAACAACTTATCAGATTTGTATATTTTGTAATTTTGTAAGAAGTAATAGTAACCGTAATGTATATATTGATAAATTAATAATTTTGAGAAAATTGAGACCCGGATCCGTGGTATTAAAACTAACAGTTATATGAATAAATTTTGATATAACAAGAATAATATAATTAAGATCTTTGAAGCAGTAAAAGCACTATTTACTAAAATAACTTTCTTTAAAATCAGTAATAATGTTTGATTAATATTTCAATAGCAATAAAGAGATGTTTTAGCTAATAACTAGTGAGTGAATAAGTTTATGCAAACCTTGTCAGTTTCCTATATCATACTGGTTTTGTAATTTGTTAGTAAGAGTTTTACTAACAACGGCAGCTGGTTTAGTTTACTGGTAAAGAATTAAACTAGTTCCCGATTTTTGTGTTGTCTTGCCAAGGGGCGGCACATTGTTATTAGTTTTAGGTTATCTAATAACGTGAATAGTTATTAGGGTTAAAAATATTATTCATTGATTTCTTATCGATCTAGACATATATATACAATTCATAATACTTCTGATGCATAACTATCAGTAGAATAGAATATTCTTTCGCAAAAAATTACAAATATTTATTTACACTAAGTCAAGTCAAAAACTGCATGAGTCAATTGAGTGACTATTTGCGGCACTCGTATTTTGTAATATTTTAATTACTTTTGGCTCCTTTAATCATGATAAATATTAAAAACATTTATTTATTAAGTTAAAAATTGCGAAATAATTCTTTCGTCAATTCTGATAAATTTCATTAGCATTATTACACTTCGCTACTACTGATTAGCGTAGTATCCAAACAATCGTTTTTTACAGAAGTTATTATTTCTGCTTTATTTTTAAATAATGAAAAATATTGTACTCCCTGGTTTATTTTCAACACAAAACTCGAAAATACGACCGATATTATACACTGGTCGTATTTAATTCTTATATTCACTCCGCACTGTACACACGTTAATTCTGTGTTGTATGTAGGTTAGGTGTGTGTAGTTTTACTAATGTATACCTGTCGCGCACAATTCAAAATAAACTTCTTCATCGATTTTGTCCGTCGAATGATACGTGTTGACTCGTTGATGATTGAAAGATGACTGTGTCGCTTCTCCGAAGCGGCTCTGGCTTGTCTGCCGGTTTTCATTCATTTGATTGGTTGAATTCTTTGAACTCTCCGACCCAAAACACTTTGATTTAGTAAAATATTTAATTTATTACCAATTTTGTAGATGGGTTGGAGATTAAAATGACGTAAGCACTGGTGCATAAAATAATTAAAAAGTTATTAATCGTTATAACTTTCTTATTAGTTGTCTAATCGTTGAATGGTTGGTGTCAATAAATCGCGGACATCCTGAGCTTTAAATAAAGTCCAAACAAGATTGTAATCCGTCCATTATTAATTCACTGCAACGATTTCACAAATTTTTATGGTGAATCTTATAATTAATAAGTTTATTACACCAAAACTTAACTAATTACACAAAAACACTTCTGATTAAACGATTTGAATCTATTTCTCAACTGTTTAATACAAAAATTTGGGAATAATCATTATTCAAACAATGTTTGATGATGGCGTCTTTAGCGTCCATATTCGATTATTCATAATTGCCCTTAATACTATTATTCCTTATCTAATAACATTTGTTTTGTAATTTAATAATAATATAAATGTTTATTTACATGGGTTTATACTTTAGTATATGCACAATGTTGTGTTTCATATACTAGTAGCCTTATCTAACTACCTCCTGATCTCTTTTCTTCAAATTGTCACTTTGTTTATGTTTTTTCTACATAAGGTATATAATGTTGAAAATGCAAATAGTGTACAACTATAGTACCTAGTTCATTTAAAATATTTGTTAGCTTTTAGCTATCGTAGAACCCTTCAACTCCTAGTATTGGGTTTGTTTACATCAGGTCATGACAGGGCAGTCATTTATTTTTTGATAAATCGATAACTAAATTGTTATTATTATATTTGACATAGCTTCTCAAAGTAGTATCAGATATCCTTCTGATTATTGATAACATTTTTATCTACTTTTGAACAAGTTTGTATGTTGCATTTTGCTTAAATAACTTGCTACATATTGTTTGTTTACATTCTGATTCCACCATCATGGTCATTTAGTTTTTAATAATTTGTCTATAAAATTACTATTCTTATGGTTATGGTCTGTTCTCATAGTAGTATTAGATGTTCTTCTTACTACTGGTAACACTTTCATTAATCTCTGTGTAAGTTTTAATAAGGTAGTTTGCTTAACTAGTTGGCTACATGGCCTTTGCTCACATCTGGCCATTCATTTATAGTCAGTTAGTTTACAATATTTTGATCACAAAACTATTATTATTACACTTATAATCTGTTCTTATAGTAGTACCAGATGTTCTTCTAACTACTGGTAATACATTCATCAATCTTTGTACAAGTTTTAACAATGTATTCTGTTTAACAAATTTGTCATATTGGGTTCCCTTTCATCTAGCTTTGTGCTATCATATTTGGTCTGCTTTATGTGCATTGTATTTCAATATAAGACACTGTTTATTAGGGTGTATCATTACTTATAATTGACACAATTGTTGATGGTTGTTTGGTTTAACTCACATGTATGATTTTTTGTTTTATAGGTGCATTTCCTATGGGGTTATGTAACAATGTACAACATATTCTAATGCAGCTTTTTGCTATTACTATCATGACTTCAGTGTGGTATTCTATTACAATAGTTTAATTGTTGATTAATACACATGTTTACACTATTTCCTATAAACAAGAATACAAATATTCGTAAACTAATGATAATACATTTCTTGTTATGGTTTGTACCTAACTTCTGTTACATTTGTTTGATATTTAACAAACTATTTTGTTTGTTATTATTTTTTCTGGTCTTTCTTTGTATTGTATTCTGTTTTGCCGTGGCATTCAGTTACATTTCTTTTGAAATTTACAAAGGTTTTTATTATCAGGTTCTATGAACAATAATATAACTGTTCTATCTTACATTGCTTGGTGGTCTTATGATTATCTATTTGGATCACAATCTTCATTAAACTAGTCACACTAATTGTCTGTGTATTTTTGACTATTTAATTCTTGATGTTTCCACTATGAAAGTAACACATTTTCTTCCGCTATAAACCTTATCACTTGAATTGTTTGTGGGGTTTATTAGGTTAAAATTGGTTAACTGGTCACAGGTTCTCACACTTATATTAAGTATTCACTATTACTGTTTGTGATTTCTTAAATATGTTAAACACTGTTTCTTCATAGTTGACAATCACTATTCTTCTGGTTACTAGTATTGTCTCTAGTATACTTGATGAATGATGATTTCTCGTATGGTCTATCCATTATCTTCTCTCTTCATGTCATGTTTCCTTGTCCTTCTTCTTCCTTTCTTCTTTAGGTTTGAACGTCTTCTTCAATATTTCCATTGTAGTAGTCGTTGTTTCATAATATTTATATTTGTCAATATATTGGTTTGTCTGCCATCATTGTGGTTGCTCTTGAGTTGTCTCTTCTTTTATTTTACATAGTCATTGTTTTATTGGTTCCCCTCACTGTTGGAATCTTGTAGTTTTCTTCTTCCTTGTATTGTTTTGTTGGTTCCCCTCACTGTTGGAATCCTGTCGTCTTCTTTTCTTCCTTGTATTGTTTTGTTGGTTCCCCTCACTGTTGGAATCCTGTTGTCTTTTTCTTCTTTCTTGTATTGTTTTGTTGGTTCCCCTCACTGTTGGAATCTATTGGGCCTGGTTTCTAACATTTTATTTTGGCTCATGGTCATTTTCTTTCTCTATTTTGTGTACGATGCTGCTATGTTACACTTTCTTCTTCTTTGTTGGAACTTTACATTAATATATTTGTAGATACACACTTTTTGTTTACGTAGTTTCACTTACTTAGAAATATTTTCATGCTTTCCCGTCACTTGACGTAATAATTGCTTACTTTATGTAACTACCAAATTTGGTAACGTTACAATATATATATATATATATAATATTAATTTTTTAATACAGGATTCTGAAATACTGAAAATGTATATGCTACTAGAAATTCAATTTCAGGATGTTTGAAATTATAATTCTTTTTTCACAGTATTATCTTAAAAAACTACAGTAAACAATACTAGTTTATATTTTATTCCCCTCTCTGTATAGATGACACTTTCTCCAAACGGTGAAAACAGTTATGATAAAAGAAAAGTCAACGAGATTCTTTTAAAAACAACAAAGGAGTCACTTTTTAAAAAATGTTTAAGACTTAAATAGTTTAAGAGTAAGCTAGTTAATATATTGAAATGTTTAGATACAGTATGACAGTTTAAAATATACATTTAAATGATCTTCCTTCTATATTTTTTCATGAAATCAACCAACAAAGTCTATTGAGTATAATTATCTTAATAAATCTTTCTCAATTCTTAAAAGACTTAAATTATTCAGAGGCATGCTTTCATAACATTTCTCAATATGCTTTATAATTTTCAGTTTTCAAATAATCTTTGAGAATATGTAGTTTATACTGTTACAACACAAATAAGCCACCCCAGTACCAGGGATAAAAAAGATGATTCTAAATATAAAATAATACTTCATATTAAATAAAATGCTTAATATAAATAAAATATAAGGACAATGACTCGACAAACGACGACATGACCCAACCCAAGTGATTGACCCAACAAAAGGAAACAAAAGAAGAATGGAACCACAAAAAACAAACAAGAATAAAACCAAAGAAGAGAAGAAGGTGATTAACCAAACCAAAAGAAGAAGGGAAAAAACCAAAACCAAACAAAAATGAAACAAGTTCATAGAATTGAATGACTCAATGTAACATGTTAAAATGAACCCAAAGGAGAAGGTGGAAAACCAAAGTATTAAACAAATACAATGAAAATGAAGAAGGAGGGGAATGAAAAGAAACAAACCCAAAATGAAGGGAAATAAATAAAAATGAAAACCAATGATGATACACAAACAAGTAATAAAGAATATGAGCGAGAGAAATAATGCACTCAAATGTAATATTGGAAACAGGACCAATAATTAACCTATGAAAAAAAAGTAAATGTTATTATCCATTAATGGACAATAGTAATGGAATTGAAA
Organism: Magicicada septendecula; assembly: GCA_034769895.1. NCBI lineage: Eukaryota > Metazoa > Arthropoda > Insecta > Hemiptera > Cicadidae > Magicicada > Magicicada septendecula. The sequence goes on along the minus strand of CM068372.1, from coordinate 161,074,854 downwards.
GAAACCCAATTAAACAATGTTAAATATAAATATAAAAAAACAAACTAACCCACAATTTAGAGTTAGATGTAATGATAGAAATATAAGGACATAAAATTGTTAATATTATTATGGAAATATTGTAATGAAAGAGATAGTATGGTAGTGAGATGATAATTAGAGGGATTACCCATTCAGAAACACTTAAAAAACAAAAACATTTGTGAAGTGCAAAATGAAAGTGTAAAAACCCCAAAGTGTAGTGATAAAGAAAGTACACTAATAAAATTATAATAAACTATAAATAATTTAAAAGTGAAGGTGAGATTGAATGAAAATAGTGTAAAATAAAGAATGGTAATATAGTGAAAAATAGTGAATGATAAAATCATTAACAATTAATAAATCCAAATGAAACGCTAAATAATGAAAAGTGAAAAATATTAGTAATAAAGAATAGCAGTATAAACTGATAAGACAATAACTAGTTAAGAAAGAATGTTATTATTAAATTTAAGTAAATACAATTATGATTAAAAGGGAGAATGCCCTGAAGAGAAAACCAGATAGTGTTAACATGGAGGGAAAGTAAAGATTGTTTAAAAATTAAGGAGTTAAAAACAAATCAAAAAACACCCATGTTATAAGGGATCGTTATAAGTTCATAAAAGTGATGTTGTTTATCACACTAAAAAATAATATAAAATAGGATGAATTGTAAACAAAGATTAGCAAATAATAGTTAAATAATTATTCAAGCAAGTTTACGAATTGGATATGGCTGATAGAGTTATACAGACCATAGGCCTAAATATTGTATTTAATAAGATCAAAAAATAGTAAATAATAGCCACATTGTTATTATGGGCAAAGTAAATAAGTAGAAAAGATAAGAAATGTATGACTAGAAAACGAGGAAACCAAATAGTAAACCATTATGTACAAAATAATACTAACATAATAATAACACATAAACAGACCCAAAACACAACAATAAATGATACAACCAATTATAATAACAAAATAAAACCCATTAGGCTAAAATGAGATGTAATTTGAATGAAATAAGTCAAATACCATAATGGCTACTTAGGCCTAGGAAAATGCCTAACTGTCAAAAACAAACAACTACAAATTGTAATAAGTTAAGTAAGAAATTAGCAAATCCGAGGCGAATGACTCACCAAGGATAAATTGTAAATCATTTTTAAGACAAAATATTATAATAAGCATTTGAATACAAAAAGAAATGTAATTAACAAGTATTAACATAATTGTAAAAACATAAAACCTAAAATAACCCAAACTTGTGGGGTATCAAAATAATCTATGAAAGGAAATACATACTATAGTGACAATATTTAATAATCAGGAAGGAAGATAGAGGAATAACAGCAGTCAGAAGATATACTAGGATTTTGAAAAGAATTCAAATTCTGATAACAATGGATTTATATCAATCTCAGCCAATCAGAATTCTTTAGTTACCATGGAAACGGACGTTGGTGGCAAAAATTACCGTTGAATACCGTTACTCGTAAAGTGTCAGTCTACCAGGACAGAAGCCAAAGTTTGGAAGACCAATTTTTTAATAAAATAATATAAAACAGTGAAAGAAGTTCAAAACCATGACTGGATAAGAAGCAGACGAACCATTAGAGCAGTCCATTAAAGATCCAGGACCATAAAACTGAGAATTAAAAGGAAATTATGACCACATACGATATGAAAAGGACGCCAGACCTACTTCAGTCCAAAGATCAATGAAAATAGAACTTATTGCAGCCCAATCTTCTTCCGATCCAATGAATGAAAACACCAAGTCATGCTGATGTGTTAAGTACCATTGAATTACCTTATTTCCAAAAACCAAATCACTCTAAATTTTACTAAAAGTAAATTGATCTCACTATAAGCCGAATATTTCTCTTTCAAAGATTATTTAAGAAAAATAAACACACTGAAAATTTGTTAACATAAAATCTAACCTCTTGTTGAAATACGAACTTTTGAACCACATTTAATGACACTACAAACAGATTGTAAACACACACCTTATTATTTATGTACACTTAGAGTAAGGTAAAATACTTTTATTGTAATCATAGGAATTCTTTGCCTTATAATCAAAAGAATCCCACGATTTTGGAACGAAAATAATTGTAATAACTAAACGTTCCACAGCCATGCTGTTGCTGATGTGAATATATCGTTCCTTAATCGATTCGTCACCCCGAGTAAAATTGTTTCATGTAAAAAGTCGGTGCAAAGTTGTTAATCAACTAATACATTTTAATTGTCAAAATTTGAAAATATTAATTATCAAACATTAAAATCACTATTACAGGGAGTAACCGTTGTTATTATTTCATAGGGAGTGCATTATATTACTTGTGTTTATTTACGAAGGCTAGGTTTGATGAACAGCGCTCAAGTTGCCGTTTGCACAACTGCCTACACGATTCAGAAGGCGGCACCAGCGGGAATAATTTGAACACCCCGACCGTCATAGATGAAAACACTTTATTAAGTAATTTTAATTGTTTTAATAAACAATTTGGCGCCACCCGGGATTAACACACCCCTATATATAAACAGGTAAGGTTACTGCCGTGTTATACTGGTAATTACCGCAACGCTACGGACATCGTTAGCGCAAAATTGACGACACGAACGCACTAACACTTTACACGCATATAAAACTGGTATATATTTTACAGAGACGTACCAAACTACGCGTTACAGACTGGCGACCAACCGGTGAGACTTTAAAAGAAGACCAGCGGCGATTATGAGGAGACATTCCATGGTTACAAGATACCTAAAAAAGAAAGGAACCAACCAAGAAGAAATGGAAGAAATAATCGGAGGATTGTTCGAAGAGGATCCCCAGGAGGACCAACCAGAAAATTCAAACCAACCAGAACCGGAAATAGAAGTAGTAGTTGACGTCCAACCAGTCAAACCAGCCCAATTAATGGACACCAATTTCCAAGAAATGATGAGGATTATGGTGGAACAATTAAACAGAAACAAGGAGGAAATTAATGGAAAAATAGATAATAAAATGGACCAAAACAAGGAAGAATTTAATAAAAAATTAGAATTATTACAAGAGGGAATGAAGGAAGAGACCAGAGACAAAGGAAAGAAGACAGGGAATTCTTAAACAAAAAACTGAACAGAAACAGTGAAGAATTGAAGAAACAAATCAAGGAGAACATAGAACTGCTGAATAACAAAACGGAAAGCAATCACGAAGCCCTGAAGAGAAGCCAGGAGACGTTAGAAAAGAAGAGTGAGGAACTGAAGAGGCAAATAAAGAAAGATCTTGAGATATTAAATAACAAGATTGAAAATAATAGTGAAACACTCCAAAGACAGTTGAAGGAAGAACGCGAGAAGACGAAGGATGAATTGAGGCAACAGTTGGTGGAATGCAGAGAAGAAATTAAACAGACTATAACCGAGACGAACGAAACGGTAATACATGTACAGGAAGAACTGACCGATAAAATAAATCACGTCAAGGAGGAAGGAATTATCAGAGTCCAAGAACTGCAGAAAACCACCACCGAAGAGTGCATAAAAAATAACAGGAGGTGCTTCAGAAACTAAAGGAGAGGCACCAGGAAATCCAAACTGATGTCAGCGAACGCGTCGAAAGAGTGTACACCACTATCAATAAGATCGACAAAAAAACGCAAGAAAATAAAGAGAAAATCATAGAAATCAGACAGAGGGAAAAACAGATGCAGGAGGAGCTAGATGCTTTGAGAGAGAAGCCTTGCAATAAAACCCATATTATTACAAGTGAAAATAGGGAGGTAATAAACTTTAAGAGTTACCGAAGAAACCCTATAGAATTCCTGAAGGGGGTGGAGGAGCTCATAGAGAAGAACCGAGAAACCAGATGGACGACAGTGAGGAGCCTTATCGATGAGATGTTTAGGGATACGAATGACAATTGGTGGACAGCCACTCGACCAGAAATCAGCTGTACACAAGAATTCAAAGCCTTGTTCCGCGAAAAATACTGGTCCAAATCGACTCAAAATGTGGTGAGGAATGATATCAGTAATGGAAGATATGAGCCACAGGCAGGACATACACTAACATCGTACTTCTTAGGAAAAGTCTGCCTAGCTCGAAACCTTGAACCAAAGATACCAGAAGAATCCCTAGTCATACAACTAGGCTATCATTATGAAGACGCTATCCAGAGGGCCAGGAGACAGGGACAAATTAAGACCATACAGGGAATGGTCAGTTTGTTAGAAGACCACAAAAACGACAACCAATATAAGAAAAATCGAATGGTGAATCAGAAGTACAACTGGTGGAATGAGAATCACAATGCACCAAACTACAACTTGCCTTATAACAATACCCAGAACAATAACCGGAACAACATGAGCCGAAATCCGAACACTTATCAAGGTGACCAACCGTTCCATAGGAATCAACTTAATTATAATCCAAATAACCAACCGAACAACAGAGATCACCAGAATTATAACCAGGGGAACCAGCCAATTAACAGGAATGCGCAAAAACCTAATACACCCAATAATAACTACAGGGGAACAGAACAAATCCGAAATCCAAATGGCCACCCAAATAATCACAACTATTACGGCAACCGGTACGACCCGAATTACCAGTATAACAGGGGAACCGGGGGCAACCAAAATAGAGGCGACATGAGGCGCCAAGTCAATTTTATCAGTGGGAGGAGGCAAAACAACCATAGAAGATATTGTCCCATTACAAGAACAAACTCTGTGTACAACAATTCCCATTATGATAACCAGCAATCTCCAGAAATCAGAACAATGGAAGTGCCGAGGAACCAAATACATGATCAACCAACGACGATCAATGAAACGGCAGACCAGTCAAATATCTGGCCAGTAATTCCCAGCAACCTTTAAACTAAAAAGGTCAGTGAGAAACCAACAAGACCCTTCACATGACCAATCACTTGGGTTAAACCAACGAACAACGACAATAAGTGACAACAAGAGGATCACAAAAATATCGAATAACTACTTAAAAGACATCAGGGAAGAACTTCTGGAGGAAGAGGATAACCAATTGCAAAAACGAATAGTGAAATAGTGCATATAAAAGCTATCATTAACGGAGTCATCACAATAATTATGATCGATACTGGATCAAATATATCTCTCATAAACCAACCCGAATTGGAGCGAATACAAGCCAACTCCAAAATACCTATTCCAACTCTACCCATAAACAATATTGTAATAATTGGTGCCACAGGCACACAGAATAAGTCAATAAGAAAACAAGTTTCTTTAGAGTTAAACAGTCGGAACGCCATAATATCTATTGTTTTTCTTGTCGCCAATGGACTACCATTTAACATGCTAATTGGATGCGACGCACTGAGACAACACTTAGCAGTCATTAACATGCAGAAGGGAATAGTAGTGCTTACTTCTGAGAAGGGAGTGTGGTCGGCCAATATAATCAACTGTAATCCTACTTCACTAGCCCTAAATCATAATAATGGGTTTATTGTCAGACATATAAACCATCAATCACTATGGACGATGAAGAGGGAGAGAGAGATTTGTGGAAGAGAAAAATAGAAGAAATCAGAATGTTCCAAAGAGAGAGACCTCAACAAGAGATAACAGATGAACAGACTGAAAAACTCATAACTATTTATCAAACATACCAGCACGTTTTCTCCAATACTCCAGGAAAAGTCAAGGGGTACCAATGCAAAATAAACTTTCGAGAACCTGTAGACTTTCACAGAAAATCCTACCCAATCACCTACTTTCTAAAAAACGAAGTAAGGACAGAGATAAATAGAATGAAGGAGGAGGACATCATTGAATACAGTCAGTCTCCTTACACGAGTCCTATAGTCGCCATACCTAAAAAGAATGGTAAGGTGAGAATATGTTTAGACGCCCAAGAGATCAATAAGATGATCATCAATGACCGAACGTCACCAGGAGAAATTGAAGAGATACTTAAAAAATTTCATGGCACCAAATACATAAATACCTGGGATACTGTATGTGGGTACTGGCAGGTGGAACTACACCCACACAGTAGGAAATACATGGCATTTATCTTCGACGGAAGAAATTACCAGTTTAAGAGGTTACCTTTCGGGCTCATTAATTCCGTCGCAGTGTTCGTCAAATGCATGGACCAAGTCTTAGGTCAAGAAGCATTGCAGTTCACAACAGTGTACGTGGACGACCTTCTAATAACATCGTCAGACTGGGATGAGCATTGTGAACGAGTCAAACAAGTATTACAAAAGCTATCTGAAAATAATATTACATTGAAATTAGATAAGTCAAAGTTTATAGCAAACAAAGTCAAATTCTTAGGTTTCAACTTAACAGAACAGGGAATATCACCATCCCGAGAGAAGGTGGAAGCCATTCAGAAATTCCCCACACCAAAGAATAAGAAGCAGCTACAGTCCTTCTTAGGTATTTGTAACTACTATAGAAAGTTTCAAACAAATTATTCATACCTGACAGCAAAGTTTTCTAAACAACTATCAGCTAAGGAAAAATGGACTTGGGGAAATGAGCAGGAAGAAGTGTTAAAATTGATCAAACTAAAATTTCTTGAAACAGTAATGCTACACCACCCCAATTTTGAACAACCCTTTTACCTAAATTGTGACGCCAGTGATGTCGGCCTAGGCGCCGAATTATATCAAGAGGATAAGGATGGACACCACCTGGTTGTCAGCTTTGCCAGCAGAATACTAAACAGCTGCGAACGTAACTACAACGTTACTGAAAACGAACTACTCAGTATCGTATTCGCATGTGGAAAGTTTAGAACGTACATCCTGGGATATCCAATCACCGTCTGAAGCGACCATAAGTCCATTTCATTCTTGAAACAGTGTAAATTAAGTCATGGGAGACTTACACGATGGATACTCGCACTACAAGAGTACCATATAATGTGGGAGTACATTCCAGGACGTAAGAATGTTGCAGCAGATGTTTTATCCAGAATAAATGTAGTAGACCAAACATTTGAAGGAGAAAAGGAGAAGATCGTCAAAGTGTTTTGTATAATACAGGATAGGAAGGACCTGGAAGATATTCTAAACGAAATAGTGGTACAGCAGAAACAAGACTCAAAATTACTAAACATAAGAAAAAGACTGTTAGAAGATGAAGAAGTTATAAATAAATATTATTGTATCCACCAAGTTTATACTCTTTGTTAGAACAAAAAAGAATAATAGCACATGGAAACTTGTAGTTCCAAAATCATTAGAAAATAAGATAATTAAAGATTATCATGTTCGATACGGACATATGGGAACAGTAAAAATTGTAAAAGCATTGGAGGAGGAAATCTTTATCAAAAATATAACGAGAAAAGTAAACCAGAATATTAAAACCTGCACAATATGTCAAATGGTAAAAACCAATAACGAGAAAAAAGAGGGAACAATGATACCCATCACCTCAACCACAAAGTTAGAAAAAGTATTCCTCGACATATGTGGACCATTCCCACGTAGCGGAGGGAGACATAAATACAAGTTTATTGTAATAATATTAGACCATTACACAAAGTACACGAAATTATATGCAATAAACCAAGCTACTACTAAGAAAATATTAGAAATAATACAAACTAAATACATCACTGAAGTTGGAAAACCATGCATGATAATAACAGACCACGAAACGCAGTTCAAAGGAAAGAAATGGTGAGATGAATTATTAAAAGAGAACATAAAAACCTATAAAACATCCAAATACCACCCTAGTAGTAATCCCGCAGAAAGAGTGTTAAGAGAAGTGGGACGTATACTAAGAACTTATTGTCACGATAACCAAAAAGAATGGCAGAAATATTTAGCTTCAACCGAAGTATTTCTAAATATTAGTTACCACCAGTTTACTGAGAACACCCCATACTTAATGATGTTTGGAAGAAAACCCCATAGAGAGATACAAGAACTAATAGAATTCCCAGTAAAACCCAGAAGACCCATATGATGAAAACCAATGTTATAACCGTATTATGGAGAAAATAGAAAAACAAAGAGCAAGGTATTCACAAAGCCAAGCTAAAATAATAAAATATAACAAAGGAGAAAGAGTACTAATCAAAAACAGGGAACTACCCAGTACACTTGAAGGGATAGCCAAAAAACTGCTATTATTATATATTGGACCCTATGTCATCACCAAAGATAATGGAAACAATACTTATGAAATAAGTAATATAACCACCAAGAAAATAAAAGGAGTTTACAACCAAGCTTCTATAAAAAAGTTTTATGAAGAAAAATAAATTACAATAAATAAAATAAACAGATACCAAAATTCAAAAATTATGTGAGCACAACTTACAACCATATTTCGATGACTTATGAGGCCTAATATAAAGTGTTAAAAAAGGAATGTTACAAAAATTCCTACCAAGTAAGGTCAACTTACAGTCATATAAAGTTGATATATGAAGTATAAAATAAAAAATGATAATAAAGGAATAAGTTACAAAAATTCCATAAAAAAGTAAGAACCACAAACTTACGATAATATTTAAATAAAAAGTACCAAAAAAGGAATAAGTTACAAAAATTCCTACAAAGTAAAAAAAACTAACTTACAAAAAATATTAAGTATAATATTTAATGCAAAATAAAATAAACAAAAATAAAATCAAGCAAGAACTGCTAAGATAAATACCTAAAATTATAATGAATTTAATGTATTCAAGAAAAAAAAACTGAACTGGTACAAGGAAGAAAACGAGAAGTTATGTATAAAACAAATATACAGAAAATAGCTAAAGCAGAATATTGCTAAACAACCAAGAAAAAGAATAAAGATGTCTAAGATAATTAAAATGATGACAAGAAGAATAGAAAAACAAACTAATGAAAAGTTAGATATGATGAAATTAACATATGAATAAATAAAAAACAATCAACTGTATGAGTAGATGACAGTATATAGTAAAGGTACAGCGGAAGGAAGAATGAGTAAAAGGCCAAGGTGATCTAAAAACAAACCACAAAGTGGACAATCCCAAAATATATTATTATTATTAATTTAAGTCACAAGTTGACAAAAAAGGTATTTAAGATTGACTGTTGAAAAGTCCAGCAATCAAAAAATAAACTGAGCAGAGATGATGTTCCTCTGGTCTCAGAAAAAATGAGTAGTAATGGAAGAAACCAGCTACTAAAAAGTTAGGGAAAAAATTATATAAAAGGGAGAACACACTAATGGAAATAAATAAAAACAGATCCCAACAAAATGGAATGAATCAAGTAAGAAGAGAAATAAGAATGAAGAAACAAACAAGAAAGAAAAGGGAAAAGATTATATATAACTGATAATTTCATAAAAAACTATACTAGTGTTTTATCAAAATGATCAATTTTGAAGGAGAGGCATTATGTTACAACACAAATAAGCCACCCCAGTACCAGGGATAAAAAAGATGATTCTAAATATAAAATAATACTTCATATTAAATAAAATGCTTAATATAAATAAAATATAAGGACAATGACTCGACAAACGACATGACCCAACCCAAGTGATTGACCCAACAAAAGGAAACAAAAGAAGAAGGGAACCACAAAAAACAAACAAGAATAAAACCAAAGAAGAGAAGAAGGTGATTAACCAAACCAAAAGAAGAAGGGAAAAAACCAAAACCAAACAAAAATGAAACAAGTTCATAGAATTGAATGACTCAATGTAACATGTTAAAATGAACCCAAAGGAGAAGGTGGAAAACCAAAGTATTAAACAAATACAATGAAAATGAAGAAGGAGGGGAATGAAAAAGAAACAAACCCAAAACGAAGGGAAATAAATAAAAATGAAAACCAATGATGATACACAAACAAGTAATAAAGAATATGAGCGAGGGAAATAATGCACTCAAATGTAATATTGGAAACAGGACCAATAATTAACCTATGAAAAAAAAGTAAATGTTATTATCCATTAATGGACAATAGTAATGGAATTGAAAGAAACCCAATTAAACAATGTTAAATATAAATATAAAAAAACAAACTAACCCACAATTTAGAGTTAGATGTAATGATAGAAATATAAGGACATAAAATTGTTAATATTATTAATGAAATATTGTAATGAAAGAGATAGTACGGTAGTGAGATGATAATTAGAGGGATTACCCATTCAGAAACACTTAAAAAACAAAAACATTTGTGAAGTGCAAAATGAAAGTGTAAAAACCCCAAAGTGTAGTGATAAAGAAAGTACACTAATAAAATTATAATAAACTATAAATAATTTAAAAGTGAAGGTGAGATTGAATGAAAATAGTGTAAAATAAAGAATGGTAATATAGTGAAAAATAGTGAATGATAAAATCATTAACAATTAATAAGTCCAAATGAAACACTAAATAATTAAAAGTGAAAAATATTAGTAATTAAGAATAGCAGTATAAACTGATAAGACAGTAACTAGTTAAGAAAGAATGTTATTATTAAATTTAAGTAAATACAATTATGATTAAAAGGGAGAATGCCCTAAAGAGAAAACCAGATAGTGTTAACATGGAGGGAAAGTAAAGATTGTTTAAAAATTAAGGAGTTACAAAGATTAGCAAATAATAGTTAAATAATTATTCAAGCAAGTTTATGAATTGGATATGGCTGATAGAGTTATACAGACCATAGGCCTAAATAATGTATTTAATAAGATCAAAAAATAGTAAATAATAGCCACATTGTTATTATGGGCAAAGTAAATAAGTAGAAAAGTTAAGAAATGTATGACTAGAAAACGAGGAAACCAAATAGTAAACCATTATGTACAAAATAATACTAACATAATAGTAACACATAAACAGACCCAAAACACAACAATAAATGATACAACCAATTATAATAACAAAATAAAACCCATTAGGCTAAAATGAGATGTAATTTGAATGAAATAAGTCAAATACTATAATGGCTACTTAGGCCTAGGAAAATGCCTAACTGTCAAAAACAAACAACTACAAATTGTAATAAGTTAAGTAAGAAATTAACAAATCCGAGGCGAATGACTCACCAAGGATAAATTGTAAATCATTTTTAAGACAAAATATTATAATAAGCATTTGAATACAAAAAGAAATGTAATTAACAAGTATTAACACAATTGTAAAAACATAAAACCTAAAATAACCCAAACTTGTGGGGTATCAAAATAATCTATGAAAGGAAATACATACTACAGTGACAATATTTAATAATCAGGAAGGAAGATAGAGGAATAACAGCAGTCAGAAGATATACTAGGATTTTGAAAAGAATTCAAATTTTGATAACAATGGATTTATATCAATCTCAGCCAATCAGAATTCTTTAGTTACCATGGAAACGGACGTTGGTGGCAAAAATTACCGTTGAATACCGTTACTCGTAAAGCGTCAGTCTACCAGGACAGAAGCCAAAGTTTGGAAGACCAATTTTTTAATAAAATAATGTAAAACAGTGAAAGAAGTTCAAAACCATGACTGGATAAGAAGCAGACGAACCATTAGAGCAGTCCATTAAAGATCCAGGACCATAAAACTGAGAATTAAAAGGAAATTATGACCACATACTATATGAAAAGGACGCCAGACCTACTTAAGTTCAAAGATCAATGAAAATAGAACTTATTGCAGCCCAATCTTCTTCCGATCCAATGAATGAAAACACCAAGTCATGCTGATGTGTTAAGTACCATTGAATTACCTTATTTCCAAAAACCAAATCACTCTAAATTTTACTAAAAGTAAATTGATCTCACTATAAGCCGAATATTTCTCTTTCAAAGATTATTTAAGAAAAATAAACACACTGAAAATTTGTTAACATAAAATCTAACCTCTTGTTGAAATACGAACTTTTGAACCACATTTAACGACACTACAGAACAGATTGTAAACACACACCTTATTATTTATGTACACTTAGAGTAAAGTAAAATACTTTTATTGTAATCATAGGAATTCTTTGCCTTATAATCAATAGAATCCCACGATTTTGGAACGAAAATAATTGTAATAACTAAACGTTCCACAGCCATGCTGTTGCTGATGTGAATATATCGTTCCTTAATCGATTCGTCACCCCGAGTAAAATTGTTTCATGTAAAAAGTCGGTGCAAAGTTGTTAATCAACTAATACATTTTAATTGTCAAAATTTGAAAATATTAATTATCAAACATTAAAATCACTATTACAGGGAGTAACCGTTGTTATTATTTCATAGGGAGTGCATTATATTACTTGTGTTTATTTGCGAAGGCTAGGTTTGATGAACAGCGCTCAAGTTGCCATTTGCACAACTGCCTACACGATTCAGAAGGCGGCACGAGCGGGAATTATTTGAACGCTCCGACCGTCATAGCTGAAAACACTTTATTAAGTAATTTTAATTGTTTTAATAAACAATTTGGCGCCACCCGGGATTAACACACCCCTATATATAAACAGGTAAGGTTACTGCCGTGTTATACTGGTAATTACCGCAACGCTACGGACATCGTTAGCGCAAAATTGATGTAACGACCCCAGTGCGAGACGAACGCACTAACACTTTACATGCATATAAAACTGTATACATTTTACAGACACGACCGAGTCTATTCGTTACAATACCCATCACTGATAAAACCTTCTCAAACACACATCTTTGCTCAGGAATGCTGTGATTGTTGGCCAGTCCCATTATACTAAAACAGTCATCAGAAGACAATAGATATACTAAGAATACTTTCATACATTTTTCAATATAACATGTATTTTACAATTATTTTTCTTAACAGGAATATGACGTTCCTTAGCTGCCATGTCTGCCTTTAGGAAATACTGCACTGTCATATTACAAAATTACTACAGTAGCCAAAACCATTGTTGGGGAAAACAAAAGTCTGTCATATCCTGTAAATACTGTTAATTTAGCAAGAATTATGGAGGTGACACACAACTGCTTAGAAGAGGTAGTTGATTTCTGCAAACAGGGTTTACAACTTTAGTAATTAAATTTTCAAGACTGGAAGTTACACAATGGATTACCATAAATACTAGATGTTTTCACTTCAGCTGCATAAGTGATCTTCAGTAATATGTATTTCAGGCTTTTAGTGGTAATTGAAAGCTGCAGCATTTACATTCATTTTACATCACCTGGCAGCTCTGGACTGGCTCACTGTGTGACTGAGGCAATGAAGTCAAAATGCCTGGCATTTTAATGGGCCTAGGAAAATGAACACCAAAAGGTATCTAATTTCGGTGAGTATAAAATTATGTATCATAAGTGTGCATATATGTTTTTACTAGACATTAAGCATGAGAAGTTTTATTTAGACATGTAAATATATAATTACAGAGAGAATCTGATAATATATATGAACAATCTGAGAGAGTTGTATAAATTATGTAAATACTAATGCAAAATTGCTTCTTATATCCCTCTACACAGTGACAGTAACAAATACATTTACACGTTTTCATAAATCTGCAAAATTAATTGATGTCAAGTATATTTTTAATGTTAATACTTTGTAACCAAATTTTCTGGAAAACCAGTTCCACTTGTTGGGTATTTTTCTCAATAAGTTAGCCTATCTACTTACTGAGAGACAAGATTATTTTTAAAAACTTTGTGGAACACCAAACTACCTTTCACAGCAACCCTAAAAATTCTAATACTCTAGAATAGTATTCTTGGATTTCGTTGTCCATGACGTGTCCACTGATTAACTAAATATAATTAAATCACTACCAACTCGGAACACAAAGTATTTTTATGGGTAAAAACGTAAATGTTTTACCTTATAGCCTGAACCAGTTTTCGATTATTATAAGCTTCATCAGAGGATATATACATTTCTTGAATAGTAATTTAATTGTTTCTTAGTACAAAGCATAATTGTTAAAATCATCAATTTTAAAGAGAAATGTACACTGCTAACACACACACACATACACGTGTGCACGCAGGCATTTTATATTCCAAAATACATCACAAAGAAATTATGACACTTTCCCACTATACTTTTGATATTTTGATTTTGTTCAACACATGCATTAGTATTAAAATATAATGTATATTCTGAATACTGTAATTTAATATAACGGAGTACAATATTTCTATTATAATATGCTCGGCATTTATTACAACTCTATAATAATAATGTTTATACAAAAGTACTTAATATTTTTGTGCCCAAGGTTAGATGCAGTAGGTTTTAATTACATGCAATATTTACATGATCAGATGAATATGTTAAGTAAAGGAGGAACAAAAAACATTTACTATCTTCAACAATAGCTAGTTTTGAATGCAGAATGGATAGCAGCCGCGGAAGCCTATGTGAAAACATAATTCTGAATAGTTTTGAATGTGCTGTATTGTTTGTTTGACATGTGTCGTGTATGTTGTACTATGGTGTTAGCAAACATATATTTGTGAGACCTTCTATCAACTGAAAAATGAAACTGCAGTATTTCTGTAGGCACATGAGGTATAGCCCACTGAAGAGAATTATATATGGATTTAACTTGTCCCTGGAATTGTGGAATACAACTGGTTCGGATCTTAGTAGTTAGTTACAAATGTACTATATTCCATTAGTGACTACGATTAGATTTATATTCTGTTACTGAGAAAAACTAACATTGTTCTTGCTAAACAGTTAAACGTAAAAAAACAATGGTGGACTCAAACATATTTCTACACATAATGTGTTCCTTTGAAATATCAAAGGAACCAATCACACAAACAGGCAGCTACAATTTCAGTGTGGAAATTGAGAAGAGTATTTTTATACACTGAAAGTTTTATTTTGTTGTTGTTATTTTTAAGGAATATATTACTTCTGCAAGTATATTTTAATTATCAGTATATATTATGGGGGACCCAAAAATAACCGGAATCATTGAATAGCGGGCGTGCTGGTTACAGTACCAGTTTCCAATGCTGGGTGGTGTTGCCGGGACCTTGTGGCATCAGTCTGCTGACTAGCATTGGCTAGTGAGGTTGTGTTGTTGTATGGGGAATTTTAACATTGAAAATGTTTATAAGGACGTGTCGCACATTTGAAAACGACCGCTGGTGTGTGATCAAAAATAGGAACCAGTGAGTTTCCATAGAAACTACTTCTTTGTTGTCAATAACGTAGTACACATATAAAACTTCGCTTATGAATGCGACTACATTTAACTTAAAATCTGTACATTGGTAAATGAAGAATGAATTCATTGGTGAATGAACATAAATATATATATATATATTTTTTAGATTTATTGAAGCATTTTCAATGCCCTTCTCTGTGCATTGCATTTGTGCAATGCCTGTAATTTTTTTTTCTCAAGCTCCTACAGTCAGTTTATCAATTTTTTATGATGGCCAACTTAAAGGAATAATTTGCATCTGTGAAGTTTTGTTTTCTGTTAGGGAAAATGGCAGCGAAGCCAGTTGTAATGCTTAAAACAGCTTACAAGGGAGATGCTTTGGGGGAAAACACAAGTTTACAAGTGGTTTTCCCATTTGAAAATTGGTGAAATATCGATGGAGAAGACCTCCCTCGTTCTGAGCGACCCTCAACGAGCAAAACGGAAGAAAACATTGCGAGAATTCATGAACTGATCAAGGAAGATCGTCGCAGAACAATTGATGAACATCTTGATCTGACTGGAGTGTCCTGAAATTCCTGTCAGTATTTTAAGTGAAGAATTAAAAATGCATCAAGTTGTACCAAAATTTGTGCCTCGTGTGCTCACCCATGACCAAAAAAACAGTCTCGATTGGATGTATGCCAAAATTGAATGAACGGTCAGAAAATGACCCTGATCTTTTTTCACAAATAATTACTGGTGATGAAAGCTGGTGCTATGAATACGATCTAGAGGCCAAACAGAAGTCAAGCCAATAGAAGACGCCATCTTCCCCAGATCCCAAAAAGGCCTTACTTCAAGTAACACGTGAAGTCAAAAATGAAGATAATGTTGATTTGTTTTTTTTTATGCTAATGGAATTGTTCACGCGGAATTTCTTCCTCCGCATCAAACCATTAACCAGGAATTCTACCTGTCAGTACTGAAACATTTGCATAGTGAGATGAAAATGGCCTGATTTGTAGGAGAGTGGGGAGTGGGTGTTCCACCACAACAACATGACCTCCTACACAGCCTTGAGTGTGTGACATTTCCTGACAAAAAGGGCATGACCCCACTTCCTCATCCCCGCTACTCACCAGACCTCATTCCGTGTGACTTCGTTTTGTTTCCTCGCATGAAAAGAGAGCTAAAAGAAAACCGTTTATAGATGTGGAAGAAGTGAAAAAAAAAAACGATGGAATCCCTAAAAGGCATTACTTTGGAAGATTCCAGGACTGCTTCAAGGACAAAACGTCTAGACAAGTGAATAGCTTCAAATGGAGAATACTTTGAAGGGGAGAAGTTTGTTAACTTATAAAAATAGAAAAAAACAGTTAATATTTGAAAATTCCGGTTATTTTCAGGCCCTTTCTCGTACACTATATTATAATATAATATAATGTTACAGTGAATGTATGTTAGGTTTTTATATACACTTTCTGAAGTCCTTCTCTATCTGACCTTTGAATCTACTTCAGGGTCTTCACCTTGCTCTACTGCCCGTTGGTTTCCGGTAGAAGATATGTTTTGTAGGCTGTCCTTCCTCCATTCTCTCTATGTGTCCAACCCACCTTAGCCTGTATATTTTGATTATCCTGATAATCTCTGACTCTTTGTAAAGATGGTATAGTCCATAATTGTAGCGCTTTGCACTACATTCCATTTCCTTGTACTCCTCTAAATATTGTTCTTAGAATCCATTTTTCAAAGCAACCTAGAAGTCTCTTGCTATTTTTTTCATCGCCCAGAAGCTACAGTAAAACCCCATCATAACGCTTATCAAGGGACCACATGAAAACTGTATTAAATGGGAGATGACCAAGTAGCATAGACGTATATTGCATTACTGTATATTCATATTTCTGACAAACATTAGCACTTTTTTCAAAATACTGCATTTAAGTATAATATTTTAAGCAAAGAGTTAAAATTTGTTCCAGTAACTTATTTCACTTAACATTAAATATTCTGTTATTTCTTTCAACAAATTTCATTTATAATTATTTGCCTCCTATGTGAATCTGCACAATGTGTACTCACAATTTCTACACGATCCAAGTATGAATTCACACTGACACTTCCTCAGAAGAAGCACTTATAAATTGTCTCATCACTGACTAGCAAAAATTAAATAACATACTGTACATCAGTGCATGAGTAGTAAGCGGGAATGGATGTTTACAGGACAGCTGTTTGATAAAAATTGTTATGGTAACACATCATCAAAGTCACTGCTGACATGTCAGTAAACATCACAGATGGCGTTCGTCAACATCAAAATTTTACATTCTTTAAGTAAGCTGGTAGAATTCAACAGACGTTTATATATCCTGTATTGCTGTTATATAGATCAAGTAGCTTTCAGTTATATTGCATAAGCATAAAGGCTGAGGAAAGTAAATTTTCCCACTGTTCCAGTAAGTACGCCTACTGTATTTGACACTAGGTTCTGTGCAAATCCACTTTGTACTGTGTAATGAAAAAAAACAACATACTATGCAGAATTTGAGCACAATGAATGGGTTTTTTACAATGGCTCTATATACGAGATGTGCAAGGAGCAGACAAAAAGTGTCTTAAACAGGATAACATAATAAGTAGGCATGTTTTAACAAGTTCTACTGTACTTGCAACATAATTTTAGTTGTGTGGCAGCACTTTTCACATTTTCTTAACACACTGACTGCGTTACAAGCCCCTGGGGATATGTAAAGCACATTGACATTTTTCATCTTGTTATTTGAAATAATAGTCTCTGTAATTCCAACTTTATTGTGTTTACTTGTTTGAACTGCTACGTGTCATGTTCTGGATGAGGCCTTTCAGTGTTTCCACCATTTTCAAACACTAAAATGGTGTAAACATTGAAAGGCCTCGTCTGGAACATGACAAGTAGCAGTTCAGGAAGTAAACACGACAAAGTTGAGATTGACATCTGTTATGCAGAAATTTTTGGAAAACTTAATCTCTGTACGGACTCTGGAAACCAGTGTATTTAGTCCAAGTTTTGTCTTAGAAAGTATGGCAAAATTCCCTTTTTCATACAGAATTTGATTAAGTATGTTTTTATATACATATCCCTGGAAATATGTAACGCACAAAGCAACATAACCTCTGTGCTTTACATATCACCGGGGATATGTACTGCTTGCTGTGGGATGTTGATTCCCGTGAAACGACAAATAGATTATACAAAATTGAAAACTTGCTTTTTAAAATAATAAAAACTTTCAATGAAATCCTTAAGCCCGGAAGACACATAGTTACAGATTAAAGTATGGTTCCTTACAGGGGAAGGTTACATTTTTGTCAGTACATACACAACAAATCACATAAATATGGGATTAATTTATATAAACTGTGCATACGCCAGTTGACACGCGGCTTGCTGACATCGTTATTTTGTTGTCCGGTCGGCTGTGTGTCTCTTTTAAAATTTATGGGCTGTCGCTCACTTTGTTGGCCATTATTTACCCTCTTGCTAATGTCCATATATTCCCTTAGCAGACCTTCGAAACTATTTATGGTAGTTACACCTCTGGTGACTACCGCAATTTGAATCTCCCTGTTGTAATGCCGGGCTAATTTCGTTATCATGTGCTTATCAGACAATATAGGTACTAATTGCCGGCTTTTCAGCATGCATCTCTCCATGTACTGAATTATGTCGAGATTACCGCTCGAAATGAATCTGCCGTACTCTAATTGGTCACGAACCCGCGTTGGGTCGCACTCCAATACTTACTGGCAAATGCTTCCTCGAACTCTTGGAAGGACTTAATCTGTTCTCTTACAATTCTCCACCATAGAGCTGCTTCGCCAGTTAAGTGTCGCCCAATCCAACGAGTATTTTCTTCCCCATAGTAGGTTTCCTGGATTTCCCTCAATTCCTTTAGGAATTCCATCAGGAAATTGTCTTCCCCGTCGAACGTGGTTTCCTTGTTGATGACTGCTGCATTCATGGCTCCAGGCGGTCTCTGCTCCATCTCTCCCAGGCGACGTTCAACCCGCTGTTGGCTCTCGCCAACAGTCATTAGTTTATTTGTGATTTCCTCCAGCTCTAGCCCTTTCTCTGTAGAGACCTCTTTTATTTTATCCTCTGTACTGCGGTGCGCTTCCTTGATGCTTCTTACTTGCTGTTCTACGCTTTTGATTTGGTGTTGATTTTATTGTTGAGTGTTGGTTATGGCTTCCTGCCATTCCTTCCTGTCCTTTTCTCAGGTTTCCTTATTTTCTTTTGCCTGCTTCTTTAATCCTTTGCTCAATTCTTTGATTCCGCTTTCGCTCTTCTAACTTTTCTGACTGTCTTTGTAGTTCTGTATCTACCTGATGTATTTGTCCTTGTAAATCTCCCCTCATTAACTCTAATTTCTCGTCCACTTTCTTGGCGATTCTTTCTTCCGTTCTCTTGTGCATTTCTTCGTTCTTCTTCTCCGATTCTTCAATTCTTTCATCTATTTGTTTTCTTGTTTCTTCAAGTAATTTTTTCGTTTCTTCTATCTGTCTTAGTGTCTCTTCATGTAGTTTTCTTTGTTCTTCATTTTGTTTTCTTAGTTTTTCATCTCTCTTCCTTTCCGATTCTTCATTTTGCTTTTTCGATTCTTCAAATTGTTGTTTCATCAATGCCATTAATATTTGGAAATTTGCTTCAAATGACTGCGACTGTGATTGCTGTCCCCCGGCCCTAAGTTCTGCACTGGTTGTTTAGCTTTCTTCATTCATTACGTTTCCGTCCTCAGGCTGCTCACAGCCCATCTGGTTATTGATATCAAACTCATCTGAATTCTCTTCCCTAGATGCCATTTTAGCTTGACTTCGGGTTATCATTCAGAGACTTAGAGACCGATATACGACAACAATAATATAGCTTACGCTACTTACATGTACTTATTTTAAACTTATTGCTAGCCACTGTCTGTAACTGCCCTAGCTTACTATTTTAGCAAGCCGTGCAGTGCGGCACCAATATAAGGATTTTAATTATGACACACTAGTTGCGGTGCCAATATAAGGACTTAGAGACAAGCCCTTTATCTCAGGGTTAAAAAAATAATAAATCCTCATTTCTACTGATAGCTCTTAAATTTATTACACTAGTTTGTTATCACTTGTAAATTTCAAACAATAGCACAAAATTTTACGTACTCCTTATTACTTGTAAATATAAAAATAACACATTACCAAAATTTAATACTCATTGGTAAATTGTAAATATCAAACAATAATACATTAATAAAATTTGTTATTCATACTCTCAATCTAATGGTTGCATATTAATAATCATTCATCAATTGCGTTTAGTACTTTACTAATATAATGTTTAGTTTCATCTTATAAATTCTTAATATGAATAATCTCTTAAGTTATTACTATACTTTGTAACTACGGATTCATTTAGAACTTGGAAATAAACATTGCTCCAAAACTGATAAAGAATGATGATTTTACTTATAAATAAACTTTAAATCAATTTCTTTAATTCCGTGACGATTACGTTAATGAATTCTAGTGTGTGTGGATTCTTTGAGATGACAGACAGTGGATCTAAATTAATTAAGACATGTTTACTTTACTTGATATACGAATATCCAATCACTCGGTGGTTGCGGTGATGATTCCCTCATGTCGATCGTTCTGGAATCGTGCAGATAATTCCTCCAGATGATAGATGGTACCGGATGAATCCCACGATGTCACTCACAGACACTTCACTCACCAACTCCATGCATTTCGGATTGTAATATATGATTAAAAGTTAGTATTCTCTGTTATACACCAACATCATGATTTATTTCCAATCTGAATTGATATTACACACCTTTGTTGCGGTATCTTTGGTTATCAAGTGTTCATGAATGTAGTTTGGGTTGTTAATCTTTCTTAAAAGTTATTTGTTGTAAAGTGTTCGTATACACTGAAATTACATTATTGTCTGGTTACTATCTGTTTCAGTTAATGTTCACTGGTATGCTAATAGTATGACTCTTACTTCATAGTTCGTGTGTTTGTAATCACTGTATTAACGGTTGTTATAAGTTCGAAAATACCTTCTCACACTGTGTATCGAATTATTCTAAGTTCAATAAAATGCTAATTACTCCAGTCATGGACTTCACTCCGATCGCGTCCAAAATTTAGTTAGAACTCTCTCGAGCGCGTTCCTGTCTCGTTCCTATATTCTCCTTACCAAATTTCCCACCAGACTTCTGATTCCAACGACGCCGTGTCCTTATTGGTTTCATTTTCTTCCCTCCAAGTCCAAATACCACCTATCTTTTCAAAGACGGTCTCTGATAGGGCTCCTGGTTCCCCACCAGATTATTCCCTTGCTTCGTATTTTGAGGTCGTTGTCATTTCCAGATAATGCAGCAATAAATTGTATCAGTCGTTTTTTCTGAAGTCTACAGCGGCAACTCTGAGTTTCTCTTCCATTTGTATTGTTTCTGAACTTCGTCGCTCTGGCGTTATTATCTTTTGTTGTTCAAGGGCCTCGCCTACCCTTCTTTGAAAGTTAATTTTTTTTATTTTGATTGCCAGCCAACACCCCATCCTTGAGTTTGGACATACTCTCTGCGCTTTCATTTCCAAGTAAGGTCAAAACCCTGTCGTCGACCGCTGGAGTCTTTCAAATCAATACACCCTTCGTTGCTTTCTCCTGACAGCTGGCGTATACATATATACTTGACCATTGTTAACCCTTTTCTCCTTTAATGGCTCTGTACACATTGTATGTAGTTTTCTACGGAATCAATGTGTTTTCACAAAAAACGTGTTCTACGTACCGGGAGCAGTGAACTCTGCTTGTTCACAGGGCGTGCGTTGCAGCTGTCTACGAAAATTTATGACCTGTCCGTCACTACAGCGTGTTTGCTAGGTTCTCCTTTTGTCCCTTACAAAATATGCTTTCCACACATACACCCTTCGTTACTGCTTTCAACGACACTTCTTACTGCTAATTATAAAATTAAAATTTTTTTGAAATTTTTGGTGTATATATTGTCCCCAAATTTTGTCAGTTTGGATGGACTCTGTACATTCAAAATTGATCCAAAATTTTACGCCCTTTCAGTAAGGTTTAAATGCCAAAATCTGCGTCCAAATATGCGTACTCTGTGTTGCCTTGTAGTGGCTCGTTCTTCATTGGACCTAATATAGTGTTGTTTACATGTCTTCGTTGACCAATTCTCAGCGTAATAGAAAAAAGGTTCGTTATATAATGGTAAACACACCCCATCCCCTCTAAAGTACTTTCGCTTTCGACATCCTAAATGAATTCATTTTTCTTTCACTCTAACTAACATAGTATTATATTTACAAAATTATATTTAGTCAAAAAATCTTAAATTTGTAATTGATCATTGTTTTTTTTTTTTTTTACCAAACTCCTTAACTATTCTTCACATAATATTTCAATATCTACAAAATTCAATTACACAAATTATTCGATAATGGTCTTAATATTTCTTGCCGTTAGGATTAATTTTCTTTGTATCCTTTTAATACATTTAATTCTTATGTCACAAATTACTAAAATACGCATTAATAACTCCACATTAATTGATTGACTTTACAAACTTACCATATATATATATATAGAATTCTTAGTGACCATCATACCTTCTACCATCATTAAATTATAAATAACACATTGGTATTAATAATAATAATACGTATTTCAATATTATAATTCACTATAGTTTCCTAACCTATTTTATTATTACTGTCTCTAGTTAGTCCATATTTTCTGATATCTCACTAGCACTTTCACAAAAAAACATTTTTTCTTTCCTATTTACTAACATCTTTGAACACAATTATATTATACAATCTTATACTAAGCTTGTAAATTGTCCTTCCGTAAACATGATTTAAAATACATACAACTTGAATAGTTCTCTCAAAATCTATTAATTGTCTTCACATATATATACCATTTAAACATATACCCTTCTATCTTCTTCACTCTTATTGACATCTATTATCATTAATTGTTTTATTCATAATCATTAACATGACATTTATTGACTATGACAACTAGTCATTAAAATAATTCATTTTATACACTTGCTTTCTTATTTCTATTTTCTTTTATCTCATGTTACTACTAAGACATTTCATTAATTGTTCTACAAATTATACAAATTCTTTTACATTTTCGTTAGGCCCCCCTAAGCCCCTGAATGATATTTCTTCAGTTGCCTAGTATTGAAGATGCCCCTTATCGTACCGTTGCTGGATTCGTCCTGCAGTTTAATGTAGCGTTTCCTACTTTTTGTATTATTGTGTACGGGCCTTCATACAGTGCGCAGAATTTTCCGATAATATTCTGTGTTGCATCAGATAATTTCACTGCTCGTATAAGAACCTTGTCTCCTACGTCAAATTCTGTAATTTTATTTATTTGATTTATTCGGGCAGCCTGCCACTCACCTCTTTCCTCTATTCGTAATTGTAACTTCTCTATGTTTACTCCCTCATTATTCTTCACTATTGGGTCTAAATATTTCTCCTAATGCCTGGTTGGTTTCGTTCCAAACTGGGCTTCATGTGGTGTCGTTCCTATGGTTTCTTGATATGTCTCGTTGAGACACGCTTTAATTGTCTTTATGTACGTCGCCCACTTTGTATGCCTTTCACGTACAAATATCGGGAACATGTTTCCAAGTTGCCTGTTCCACCGTTCGGCAATATTAGTGCATGGATTTCTAATGGCTGTGTATTTGGTTTAATGTTAAGTTCTCTCAGGCCTTGTATCCATTTACGGGATGTAAATTGGGTACTGTTATCTGTCAGTATGCTTTCCGGTTTTCCATGTTGTGCAATATACTGTTGGAGTTGTTTTAAAGTTATACTTGTAGCTCTACGTACAGCGTACAACTCTACATATTTTGTAAAGTTGTCTACAACGACAAGTAAATACTTTACTCCACCGCTGGATGTCGGTAAACTTCCATAGTAATCTAAACTGAGGATTTCTTCCTTCTTTGTAGGAAGAATAGGCCTTGTTTCTCTGGTGATATTTCGATTTCTGCTGTCTTTGCATCTCTGGCACAAGTCACAATATTTGATGATCATGCTGACACTTCTGCACATCTCATCACATGTGAAGTGCTCTTTTAGCAGCTGCAGCGTCTTCTTCGTCCCGGGATGTCCATAGATGCTGTGAATCTCCTGGATTAGCTCCGTCTGAAATTCCCTTGGAACGTACAATTTCCACCTCTCCTTACATCTCCGATATAATTTCTCGTTAATGACTTTAAAATGCTGGTTTAATTTACCATTGTTTCCTTCCTTAACCTGGTCAATTATTCACCTGAGCTTCGGGTTTTCAAATTGTACTTGGTGGATTTTCCTTAATTTTGTATCTGTATCTTTGCTTAGTTTGATTTCTATGGCGTGTATATAATATTCCTGTCTCTCGTCGAGTGGTTCGTTCAGTTCTTCATCTTCAGGGTATCGGCTTAAAATATCCGCAATGATATTTTCTCTCCCTTTGCAATGCAGGATTTCAAAGTTGTATTCCTGGATTGCCAGTATCCATCGTGTGATCCTTGTATTATTCAAGTGGCATTTCTTGATGAATGTTAAGGCTTTGTTATCTGTGATTATTGTGAGAGGTTGTCCGAGTATATATATATATATATATATATATATATATATATATTGTCACGACACAAATAGCCAACCCCGTACCAGAGATAAAAAATATATTTATAATTGTAAAAAAATACTTCTTATCAAATGAAATGATTGATTTTAAATAAAAATATAAGGAATATGACACGACAATACAACGACTATAACCCAACCCAAGTGATTGAGACAAAAACATAAACATAAAGAAGGGAACCACGGAACATACTTAGTAAAATGTAAATATTTCAAAGTGATTGAGACAAAAACCCAAACATAAAGAAGGGAACCACAAATAAACAACGAGAATGAGGAAATAATAAACCTAAGCCACAAGGAAACAAGTTTATGGGTTTAAATGACCCCAAAATGTCCCAAGAAACGGATGAAAGGACCTAATAACAAGGAAAATGAAGAAGGAGGGAGACGAGCAAAAGTGAAATCCAAGAATGATTCACCAACACAAGTAAAATAGCACTCAACAAGAGCATTGAAACCAAAACAAGGGTTATCAGGAGGAAGGAGAGATAACGGTTACTACCCATTAAAAAGGCAACCAGAAACCACAAATTAGAATTGTTAATAGTCAGTAAGTATTAGTTATTAAGTATTAATTGTCATTAGGATTAAGTCATGAAAGAGAAATAAGTATAGGGGTCACCCACTATCAAACAAATGATATAAACAGTGATATAGTGTAATAGTGTAGGTGTAAGAACCCCAAAGTGAAGTGTGACACTAGTGAAATTGTAATTAACAATAAGTGATTTACAAGTGAAGGTAAGGTAAAAGTTGGAAATAAACAGTGCATAGATAACTGATAAATAAGTAGTATTAAGAGTGAATTATAGTATAAGGGATAGAAAAACACTAGAAGTGATAATGACTTTTTATTTAAAAAGATGTTCAATAGAGTTAAGTTAACTATAGCCAGTAGTAAGTAAAAAGGGAGGATTCCAGAATAGAATAAATTGAAGGTGTTACCATGGAGGGAATATAAAAATTGTTTAGAGACTGAGAAGTCAAAAAACTAACAAAGATACCTAATTTATAAAGGACTATTATTAATTTAATAACAAGTGATGTTGTTTATCACAACACAGATAATATGTGTTATAAACTAAAAAATTAGCAAATAAGGATAAGTTAGGAGTGAGTGATGATATCTCTTAATCAAAACAATAACTCTAATAACTTATAAAAAATTGTGTTCATGTTATTGTTAGAAGAGGATATGGCTGAATGCAATGTGCAGTCCATAAACCTAATGTTATATTTTTAAGATTGAAATAAGGAGAGCAATATTGAATAATAAACAAAACACCTACAGACTCAAAACACAACACAACTAATAAAAATAACAAAGTAAGCCCAATAGGCTGAAACAAAATGTGATTTGAACGAAATAAGTAAATTATTATAATGGCTACTCAGGCCTAGAAAAAACATAACTGTCAGAACCAAACATACAAAGATTATAACAAATTGAATCAGAATTTAGAAAATCTGAGGTGAAGGAATCACCAAGGATAAATTGTAGATCATTTATAACACAAAATATTGTAATAGGCATTATTATATAAAAAGAAATGTAATTAACAAGCGTTAACATAATTGTAAAAACTTAAAATCTGAAAATACCCAAGCTTGTGGGGTATCAAAATAATCTATGAACGAGAATAAATACTATAGTGACAATATTTAATAACCAGGAAGGAAGATGGAGGAATAACAGTAATCAGAAGATATACGAAGGATTCGAAGTTTCGATGACAATACATCAACTCAAAATAAGCCTATTCGAAAAATACCGTTACTATGGAAACAACGGTTGTTGACAGAAAAATACCGTTAGAAATTAGTAGAGAGAAAAAAAGAAGCGAAGCGTCATCAAGCCATACAGATGCAGAAGTCCGGAAGAAAGTTTTTTCAGTGTAAATCATGAAAATAATAGTATAAAGTTGCTGAAAACTAATCGTCAAAGAAGCAGATGACCACTACAACCAATATTACAAGACCCAAGACCTGAATAAACGGAAATTATCCATAAATGGAACGTCCAAACACAAGACGAAAGGACGCCACAATTTAATAAAGCCCAAAATCCAAGAAAACTGATTTGATGCAGCCAATTCCTATCTCGAACCAACTACAAAGGCCTCTATGCACGTCGAATTGTTAAGTACTATCCAATTATTTATTTTCCACCAACCCTAATCACTTTAAATAATTTTGAAAGGTAAAATTACCACACTATAAAGATAATATTTCTCTTTCATAGAGTATTTAAGCAAATTAAAACATAATGAAACATTGTTAACATAAAATAACCTAAGAATTGAACACGAACTTACAGAACACCTTTACAACACCACACAACAGATTGTAACAACACACTTTATATTTCCTGTACTCTTAGATTAAGGTAATTTGTAATTTTATTGTAACCATTGTAGTTCTCTAACTCATAGTCAAAAGAATCCACGGATTTTGAAACCAAAACATTGTAATACGCCTAACGTAAACAGACGCTAGGTTAAATGGTTTCTAAATTAATTCGCCACCCTGAAAATAAGATCTCATGTAATCAAACGATAATTATTTTGTTGTAATTGTAAATGTTTCCAGTTATCACCATTAAAAAATATTCATTACAGGCAGTAACAAGCGTTATCATTTCTTAGGGAGTGCTATATAATAATTACTTGTATTGAAGAGTAAATCGTAGCAGTAAGCTAGTTGCCAGTTATTCGTCAGAAGCGACGATTGAGACGGCTGTGCGAGCGGGAACGATTTGAATACATCAACCCGCTACGCTGATAACTTGTTCAAATACGGTTTTTAGTTGTTTTGTAAAACGACTTGGCGCCACCCGGGATTATCACACCCCCTAAGAATAACCGGTAAGGTTACTGCCGTAATATACAGGTGATCAGAAATACGCTACGAACATCGTTAGCCACCAAAATTACTGTAACGACCCGGTGCGAGGCGAACGCACTAATCATCCAAAACACATTATTTTTTATGTACACATTTTGCAGGTACGACCGAATTATATAGTTATAGATTTGGCGACCAACCGGTGAGGCCGTAAAAGAAGGTCAACGGCGGCTATGAAGAGACACTCAATGTTTACGAGGACGGACAAACAGAAAGAAATTGAAGGTGAAGGCCAGCCAGGAGAGATGGAAGAAATTGAAGAAATAATCTGGGAGTTAGTCGAAGAGGACGTTCAGGAAAACCAACCAGAAAATCCAGTTCAACCAGAACCGGAAGTGGAAGTAATGGTCGGGGACCAACCCAGTAAACCATTTCAGAAGGAGAACTTGAGCCTGCAAGATATCATGAATTTTATAACAGAAACTTCAAAGAAACAAGAAGAAAGAATTAACGAAAAATTAGAGTCATTGCAAGTAGGAAGGAGAGAAGACAAGGAAGAGAGAAGACAAGACAAGGAAGAGTTGAATAAAAAATTAGAGTCATTGAGAAGGGAAGACAGGGAATTCCTGAACGAAAAACTGGACCAAAACAATGAAGAATTGAATAACAAACTGGACCAAAATAAGGAAGAATTGAAGAAGCAATTCAAGGAGGACTTAGAGATCCTGAATAACAAAATGGAAAACAACCGAGAGGCGTTAGAAGAGAAGAGTGAGGAGTTGAAGAGACAAATAACAAAGGATCTTGGAGTGTTAAATGACAAGATTGAAAACAACTGGGAAACACTCCAAAAACAATTGAAGGAAGAAGGTGAGAAATCAAAAGATGAATGGAGGCAACAGTTGGCGGACTGCAAAAATGAAATCAAACAGACTATCACTGAGACGAACGAAACAGTAATACACGTCCAGGAAGAGTTGACTGAAAAAATAAATCACGTCCAAGAGGAAGGAACTCTCAGGATCCAAGAAATACAGAAGACTACCACCGACGAGTGTAACAAAAATAAACAGGAGGTGCTTCAAGAGCTGAAGGAGAGGCACAAGGAAATCCAGACAGATGTCAGCGAACGCGTTGAAAGGGTATATACCACCATCAACAAGATTGACGAGGAAACGCAAGAAAATAAAGAAAAAATTAGACAAATCAGTCAGAAAGAGAAGCAAATGCAAGAGGAACTGGACGCTTTGAGGGAGAAGCCTTGCAGTAGCACTCATATATTTACGAATGAAAATAGGGAAGTGATTAACTTCAAGAGTTACCGAAGAAACCCCATAGAATTTCTGAAAAGGGTGGAGGAGCTCATCGAGAGGAACCGAGATACCAGATGGACAACGGCGAGAAGTCTCATCGACGAGATGTTTCGAGACACAAATGACAATTGGTGGACAGCCACAAGACCAGAAATCAGCAGTACGCAAGAATTTAAAACGTTGTTTCGTGAAAAGTACTGGTCGGAGTCGACCCAAAATGTAGTGAGGAACGATATAAGCAACGGGAGATATGAGCCACAGGCTGGGCATACATTAACGTCTTACTTCTTGGGCAAGGTCTGCCTAGCCCGAAATCTCGCACCAAGGATACCCGAAGAATCCCTAGTCATCCAACTGGGATATCACTACGAAGACGCCATACAGAGGGCCAGGAGACAGGGACAAATAAAGACCATACAGGGAATGGCCAACTTGCTGGAAGACCATGAAAACGATAGCCAGTACAAGAAGAATCGTGTGATCAACCAAAGGTACAACCGGGGGAATGAAAGTTACAACGTGCCAAGCCACAACTTACCCTATAGTAATACCCAGAACAACTACCGGAACATAATAAATCGTAACCCAAATAATTACCCAGGGGACCAACCATTCCATCGGAATCAACCCAACTACAATCAAGGTAACCAACCAACCAACAGAGATCATCCGAGTTACAACCAGGGGAACCAACCAAATAACAGAAATGCACAAAACCCTAGTGCACCGAATAATCACAACAGGGGGATAGAACAAGGAAGGAATACAAATGGCCACCCAAATAATCACAATTACTATGGCAACCGGTACGACCCGAATTACCCATATAACAGAGGAAACGGGAGTAACCAAAATAGGGGTGACATGAGGCGTCAAGTCAATTTTATCAGCGGGAGGAGACAAAACAACTATCGGCGATATTGTCCAATTAGAACCAGCACAGTGTACAACAATTCCCAATACGACAACCAACAAGCTACAGGAACGAGAACAATAGAAGCGCCAAGGAATCACATAAGTGATCAATCAACCTCAACCAATGAAATGGCAGACCAAGTAAATAGTCTGGCCAGTGGTTCCCAGCCACCTTTAAACTAAAAAGGTCAGTGAGAAACCACCAGGACCCTTCACATGACCAATCACTTGGGTTAAATCGACAAACTACGACGGAAAGCATAAAGAAGATAACTATAATATCAAACAATTATTTAAAGGACATCAGGGAAGAGCTTCTGGAGGAGGAGGATAACCCCTTGTCAACAACAAATAGTGAAATAGTGCATATAAAAGCCATTATTAATGGAATCAACACTGTCATAATGATTGATACTGGGTCAAATGTATCTCTCGTAAACCAACCTGAATTGGAGCGGATCCAGGCCAACTCCAATATACCTATCCCGACTTTACCCATAAATAATATCGTCATAATTGGTGCCACAGGCAAACAAAATAAGACCATCAGAAAACAGGTCTCTTTAGAGCTGAACAGTCAAAACACAATCATACCCATTATTTTTCTTGTCGCAAATGGATTACCATTTAACATGCTGATTGGATGCGACGCACTGAGACAACACTCAGCAATTATTGACATGCAGAAGGGAATAGTAGTGCTTACTTCTGAGAAGGGAGTGTGGTCAGCCAATATAATCAACAATAACCCAACACAACTAACCCTAAATCATCATAAAGGGTTAAAGAGCTATTATTGCCAGACATATCAACCATCAATTACCATAGAAGAGGAAGAAGGAGAAGGAGAACTGTGGAAAAGAAAAATCGAAGACATTAGAAAGTTCCAAAGAGAGAGACCTCAGCAAGAGATAACGGGTGAACAGGCTGAAAAACTAATAGCCATATACCAAGAATACCATCACGTTTTCTCAAATACACCAGGGAAGGTCAAAGGTTTCCAATGTAAAATCGACTTTCGAGAGCCCATTGACTTCCACAGAAAATCTTACCCAATCGCCTACTCCCTAAAAAACGAGGTGAGAAAGGAAATAAATAGAATGATGGAGGAGGACATCATTGAATACAGTCAGTCTCCTTACACGAGTCCTATAGTCGCAATACCAAAAAAGAACGGTAAAGTCAGAATATGTTTAGACGCCCGGGAGATCAATAAGATGATCATTAATGATCGAACGTCACCGGGAGAGATCGAAGAGATACTCAAGAAATTCCATGGTACCAGATATATAAGCACCTGGGATACGGTATGTGGGTACTGGCAGGTGGAGCTGCACCCACACAGTAGGAAGTACATGGCATTCATCTTCGACGGAAGGAATTACCAGTTTAAGAGGTTACCTTTCGGCCTCGTTAATTCCGTCGCAGTGTTCGTCAAGTGTATGGACCAGGTCATAGGTCAAGAAGCATTGCAGTTCACAACAGTGTATGTGGACGACCTTTTAATGACATCATCTGACTGGGATGAGCACTGCGATCGCGTCAAACAGGTATTACAAAAATTATCTGTAAATAATATCACATTGAAATTAGACAAGTCCAAATTCATAGCAAACCAAGTCAAATTCTTGGGTTTCAACTTAGCAGAACAGGGGATAACACCATCCCAAGAGAAGGTGGAAGCTATTCAGAACTTCCCCACCCCAAAGAATAAGAAGCAGCTACAATCCTTCTTAGGTATTTGTAACTACTATAGAAAGTTCCAGACCAATTATTCTTATTTAACAGCAAAGTTCTCTAAACAACTATCAGCTAAAGAAAAGTGGACTTGGGGGAAGGAACAAGATGAAGTGCTAAAATTAATCAAAACAAAATTTCTTGAAACTATAATGCTAAACCACCCTAATTTTAAACAGCCGTTCTATTTAAATTGTGACGCCAGCGATGTGAGCCTGGGCGCCGAGTTATATCAAGAGGATAAGGACGGACACCACATGGTTATCAGCTTTGCCAGCAGGGTACTGAACCGATGCGAACGTAACTACAATGTTACTGAAAAGGAACTACTCAGTATTGTGTTCGCATGCGGAAAATTTAGGACGTATATCCTTGGATATCCCGTCACCGTCCGAAGTGACCATAAGTCCATTTCCTTTTTGAAACAGTGTAAGTTGAGTCATGGGAGGCTTACACGATGGATACTCGCATTACAAGAGTACCACATAACGTGGGAGTACATTCCAGGGCGTAAAAATGTTGCCGCCGATGTATTATCCAGAATAAATGTCACCCATCAGACATTTGAAGGAGAAAAGGAGAAGATCGTCAAAGTGTTTTGTATAATAAAGAATAGAAAGGACCTGGAAGATATTCTAAACGAGGTAGTGGTACAGCAGAAACAAGATTCTAAATTACTAAACATAAGAAACAGACTGTTAGAAGATGAAGAAGTTGTGAATAAATACTATTGTATCCACCAAGATATACTCTTTGTTAAAACAAGAAAACATGATAGCACATGGAAACTTGTAGTTCCAAAAACATTAGAAAATAAGATAATTAAGGATTATCATGTTCGATACGGACATATGGGAACTGTAAAAATTGTAAAAGCATTGGAGGAGGAAGTCTTTATAAAAAATATAGTAAGGAAGGTAAACCAAAATATTAAAACATGTGTAATATGTCAAATGGTAAAGACCAATAACGAGAAAAAAGAGGGAACCATGATACCCATCACCTCAACAACAAAGTCAGAAAAAATATTCCTCGATATATGTGGTCCATTCCCACGTAGTGGAGGGAGACATAAATACAAGTTTATTGTAATCATGTTAGACCACTATACAAAATATACAAAATTATATGCAATAAACAGAGCTACGACTAAGAAAATACTGGAAATAATAAAAACTAAATATATAACTGAAGTAGGAAGACCATGCATGATAATAACTGACCATGGAACGCAGTTCAAAGGAAAGAAATGGCGGAATGAGTTACTAAAAGAGAATATAAAAACCTATAAAACTTCCAAATACCACCCTAGTAGCAACCCTGCAGAGAGAGTGCTAAGGGAAGTTGGACGAATACTAAGAACTTATTGTCACAACAACCAAAAAGAATGGCAAAAGTATTTGGCTTCTACCGAAGCATTTCTGAACATTAGTTACCATCAATTCACAGAAAACACCCCATACCTGATGATGTTTGGAAGAAAGCCCCACAGAGAGATACAAGACTTAATAAACTTCCCAGCCAACCCAGAAGACCCCTATGATGAAAACCACTGTTATAACCGTATTATGGAGAAAATAGAAAAACAAAGAGCAAGGTATTCACAGAAACAAATTAAAATAATAAAGTACCACAAGGGAGAGAAAGTGCTAATCAAAAACAGGGAACTACCCAGTACACTTGAAGGAATAGCAAAAAAATTGCTATTGTTATACGTTGGACCATATGTCATCACAAAGGACAATGGAAACAACACTTACGAGATAAGTAATATAACCACCAAAAAAGTAAAAGGAGTGTACAACCAAGCTTCCATAAAGAAGTTCTATGAAGAAAACTAAATAACTGGAATACGTTCATCCAGAATAAGTGTGACTATCATACACTTGAAGGAGAAGAGGTGCATAATAACGAAGCGTCGAACAAAAAGGAGAAGGCTATAATATGGAATGGAAATGATAATATAATAAATCCACAACCATGAGAATTGAATTGATACCAAAATAAAATTATATATTATAAAATGTACGGCCATATGTCATCACGAAGGACAAGTAACTGTAAATAAAATACAGATACTAAAATTTAAAAATTATGTGTACACAACTTGCAACAACAGATCGATGACTTATGAGATCTAAAATAAAAAAATATCAAAACAAAGGAATGAGTTACATAAATTCCTACTAAGTGAAATCAACTTACAATATATTAAAAGTTGATGTGTGAAGTATATGAAATAATTAAACAAAATGTACCAAAATAGGAATACGCTACACAAATTCCTATGGTGTAAGAAAATTAACTTACAAAGAATTAATACAAACTGAAATATACAAAAATAAAATCAGACCAAACCTGATAAGATAAGTACATGAAATTATAATAATGAATCAAAGATATTTATCTGTAAAAAAAAAAAATCTAAACTGGTACAAAAAAAGAGAGAAGTTATGTATGAATCAAATATACAAGCTATGGCTAAAGCAAAATATTGCTAATTAACTGAGAAAGGTATACCAATGTCTAAGATAATTAAAATGATCACAATGAGAATTGAAAACCGAAAAATGAAAAGTTAATGATGAAATTAACATATAAATAAATAAAAAACAATCAATGTATGAGCAAATGATAGTATATAGTCAAGGTACAGCGGAAGGAAGAATGAGTAAAAGGCCAAAGTGATCTAAAAACAAACCACAAGGTGGACAATCCCAAAATATATTATTATTATTAAGTCACAAGTTGACAAAAAAGGTATTTATGATTGACTGTTGAAAAGTCCAGCAATCAAATAAACTGAGCAGAGATGACGTGCCTCTGGTCTCAGAAAAATGAGTAGTAATGGGAGAAACCAGCTACTAAAGTTAGGGAAAAAATTGTGTATAAGGGAGAACACACCAATGGAAATAAAAAGAAAAACAGATCCAAATAAAATGGAATGAATTCAGTAAGAAGAGAAATAAAGAATGGAGAAACGACCAAGAAAGAAAAGGAAAAAGGTTATGTATAACTGATAATTTCATAAAAAACTATACTAGTGTTTTATCAAAATGATCAATTTTAAAGGAGAGGCATTATGTCACGACACAAATAGCCAACCCCGTACCAGAGATAAAAAATATATTTATAATTGTAAAAAAATACTTCTTATCAAATGAAATGATTGATTTTAAATAAAAATATAAGGAATATGACACGACAATACAACGACTATAACCCAACCCAAGTGATTGAGACAAAAACATAAACATAAAGAAGGGAACCACGGAACATACTTAGTAAAATTTAAATATTTTAAAGTGATTGAGACAAAAACCCAAACATAAAGAAGGGAACCACAAATAAACAACGAGAATGAGGAAATAATAAACCTAAGCCACAAGGAAACAAGTTTATGGGTTTAAATGACCCCAAAATGTCCCAAGAAACGGATGAAAGGACCTAATAACAAGGAAAATGAAGAAGGAGGGAGACGAGCAAAAGTGAAATCCAAGAATGATTCACCAACACAAGTAAAATAGCACTCAACAAGGGCATTGAAACCAAAACAAGGGTTATCAGGAGGAAGGAGAGATAACGGTTACTACCCATTAAAAAGGCAACCAGAAACCACAAATTAGAATTGTTAATAGTCAGTAAGTATTAGTTATTAAGTATTAATTGTCATTAGGATTAAGTCATGAAAGAGAAATAAGTATAGGGGTCACCCACTATCAAACAAATGATATAAACAGTGATATAGTGTAATAGTGTAGGTGTAAGAACCCCAAAGTGAAGTGTGACACTAGTGAAATTGTAATTAACAATAAGTGATTTACAAGTGAAGGTAAGGTAAAAGTTGGAAATAAACAGTGCATAGATAACTGATAAATAAGTAGTATTAAGAGTGAATTATAGTATAAGGGATAGAAAAACACTAGAAGTGATAATGACTTTTTATTTAAAAAGATGTTCAATAGAGTTAAGTTAACTATAGACAGTAGTAAGTAAAAAGGGAGGATTCCAGAATAGAATAAATTGAAGGTGTTACCATGGAGGGAATATAAAAATTGTTTAGAGACTGAGAAGTCAAAAAACTAACAAAGATACCTAATTTATAAAGGACTATTATTAATTTAATAACAAGTGATGTTGTTTATCACAACACAGATAATATGTGTTATAAACTAAAAAATTAGCAAATAAGGATAAGTTAGGAGTGAGTGATGATATCTCTTAATCAAAACAATAACTCTAATAACTTATAAAAAATTGTGTTCATGTTATTGTTAGAAGAGGATATGGCTGAATGCAATGTGCAGTCCATAAACCTAATGTTATATTTTTAAGATTGAAATAAGGAGAGCAATATTGAATAATAAACAAAACACCTACAGACTCAAAACACAACACAACTAATAAAAATAACAAAGTAAGCCCAATAGGCTGAAACAAAATGTGATTTGAACGAAATAAGTAAATTATTATAATGGCTACTCAGGCCTAGAAAAAACATAACTGTCAGAACCAAACATACAAAGATTATAACAAATTGAATCAGAATTTAGAAAATCTGAGGTGAAGGAATCACCAAGGATAAATTGTAGATCATTTATAACACAAAATATTGTAATAGGCATTATTATATAAAAAGAAATGTAATTAACAAGCGTTAACATAATTGTAAAAACTTAAAATCTGAAAATACCCAAGCTTGTGGGGTATCAAAATAATCTATGAACGAGAATAAATACTATAGTGACAATATTTAATAACCAGGAAGGAAGATGGAGGAATAACAGTAATCAGAAGATATACGAAGGATTCGAAGTTTCGATAACAATACATCAACTCAAAATAAGCCTATTCGAAAAATACCGTTACTATGGAAACAACGGTTGTTGACAGAAAAATACCGTTAGAAATTAGTAGAGAGAAAAAAAGAAGCGAAGCGTCATCAAGCCATACAGATGCAGAAGTCCGGAAGAAAGTTTTTTCAGTGTAAATCATGAAAATAATAGTATAAAGTTGCTGAAAACTAATCGTCAAAGAAGCAGATGACCACTACAACCAATATTACAAGACCCAAGACCTGAATAAACGGAAATTATCCATAAATGGAACGTCCAAACACAAGACGAAAGGACGCCACAATTTAATAAAGCCCAAAATCCAAGAAAACTGATTTGATGCAGCCAATTCCTATCTCGAACCAACTACAAAGGCCTCTATGCACGTCGAATTGTTAAGTACTATCCAATTATTTATTTTCCACCAACCCTAATCACTTTAAATAATTTTGAAAGGTAAAATTACCACACTATAAAGATAATATTTCTCTTTCATAGAGTATTTAAGCAAATTAAAACATAATGAAACATTGTTAACATAAAATAACCTAAGAATTGAACACGAACTTACAGAACACCTTTACAACACCACACAACAGATTGTAACAACACACTTTATATTTCCTGTACTCTTAGATTAAGGTAATTTGTAATTTTATTGTAACCATTGTAGTTCTCTAACTCATAGTCAAAAGAATCCACGGATTTTGAAACCAAAACATTGTAATACGCCTAACGTAAACAGACGCTAGGTTAAATGGTTTCTAAATTAATTCGCCGCCCTGAAAATAAGATCTCATGTAATCAAACGATAATTATTTTGTTGTAATTGTAAATGTTTCCAGTTATCACCATTAAAAAATATTCATTACAGGGAGTAACAAGCGTTATCATTTCTTAGGGAGTGCTATATAATAATTACTTGTATTGAAGAGTAAATCGTAGCAGTAAGCTAGTTGCCAGTTATTCGTCAGAAGCGACGATTGAGACGGCTGTGCGAGCGGGAACGATTTGAATACATCAACCCGCTACGCTGATAACTTGTTCAAATACGGTTTTTAGTTGTTTTGTAAAACGACTTGGCGCCACCCGGGATTATCACACCCCCTAAGAATAACCGGTAAGGTTACTGCCGTAATATACAGGTGATCAGAAATACGCTACGAACATCGTTAGCCACCAAAATTACTGTAACGACCCGGTGCGAGGCGAACGCACTAATCATCCAAAACACATTATTTTTTATGTACACATTTTGCAGGTACGACCGAATTATATAGTTATAGATTTGGCGACCAACCGGTGAGGCCGTAAAAGAAGGTCAACGGCGGCTATGAAGAGACACTCAATGTTTACGAGGACGGACAAACAGAAAGAAATTGAAGGTGAAGGCCAGCCAGGAGAGATGGAAGAAATTGAAGAAATAATCGGGGAGTTAGTCGAAGAGGACGTTCAGGAAAACCAACCAGAAAATCCATTTCAACCAGAACCGGAAGTGGAAGTAATGGTCGGGGACCAACCCAGTAAACCATTTCAGAAGGAGAACTTGAGCCTGCAAGATATCATGAATTTTATAACAGAAACTTCAAAGAAACAAGAAGAAAGAATTAACGAAAAATTAGAGTCATTGCAAGTAGGAAGGAGAGAAGACAAGGAAGAGAGAAGACAAGACAAGGAAGAGTTGAATAAAAAATTAGAGTCATTGAGAAGGGAAGACAGGGAATTCCTGAACGAAAAACTGGACCAAAACAATGAAGAATTGAATAACAAACTGGACCAAAATAAGGAAGAATTGAAGAAGCAATTCAAGGAGGACTTAGAGATCCTGAATAACAAAATGGAAAACAACCGAGAGGCGTTAGAAGAGAAGAGTGAGGAGTTGAAGAGACAAATAACAAAGGATCTTGGAGTGTTAAATGACAAGATTGAAAACAACTGGGAAACACTCCAAAAACAATTGAAGGAAGAAGGTGAGAAATCGAAAGATGAATGGAGGCAACAGTTGGCGGACTGCAAAAATGAAATCAAACAGACTATCACTGAGACGAATGAAACAGTAATACACGTCCAGGAAGAGTTGACTGAAAAAATAAATCACGTCCAAGAGGAAGGAACTCTCAGGATCCAAGAAATACAGAAGACTACCACCGACGAGTGTAACAAAAATAAACAGGAGGTGCTTCAAGAGCTGAAGGAGAGGCACAAGGAAATCCAGACAGATGTCAGCGAACGCGTTGAAAGGGTATATACCACCATCAACAAGATTGACGAGGAAACGCAAGAAAATAAAGAAAAAATTAGACAAATCAGTCAGAAAGAGAAGCAAATGCAAGAGGAACTGGACGCTTTGAGGGAGAAGCCTTGCAGTAGCACTCATATATTTACGAATGAAAATAGGGAAGTGATTAACTTCAAGAGTTACCGAAGAAACCCCATAGAATTTCTGAAAAGGGTGGAGGAGCTCATCGAGAGGAACCGAGATACCAGATGGACAACGGTGAGAAGTCTCATCGACGAGATGTTTCGAGACACAAATGACAATTGGTGGACAGCCACAAGACCAGAAATCAGCAGTACGCAAGAATTTAAAACGTTGTTTCGTGAAAAGTACTGGTCGGAGTCGACCCAAAATGTAGTGAGGAACGATATAAGCTACGGGAGATATGAGCCACAGGCTGGGCATACATTAACGTCTTACTTCTTGGGCAAGGTCTGCCTAGCCCGAAATCTCGAACCAAGGATACCCGAAGAATCCCTAGTCATCCAACTGGGATATCACTACGAAGACGCCATACAGAGGGCCAGGAGACAGGGACAAATAAAGACCATACAGGGAATGGCCAACTTGCTGGAAGACCATGAAAACGATAGCCAGTACAAGAAGAATCGTGTGATCAACCAAAGGTACAACCGGGGGAATGAAAGTTACAACGTGCCAAGCCACAACTTACCCTATAGTAATACCCAGAACAACTACCGGAACATAATAAATCGTAACCCAAATAATTACCCAGGGGACCAACCATTCCATCGGAATCAACCCAACTACAATCAAGGTAACCAACCAACCAACAGAGATCATCCGAGTTACAACCAGGGGAACCAACCAAATAACAGAAATGCACAAAACCCTAGTGCACCGAATAATCACAACAGGGGGATAGAACAAGGAAGGAATACAAATGGCCACCCAAATAATCACAATTACTATGGCAACCGGTACGACCCGAATTACCCATATAACAGAGGAAACGGGAGTA
Source organism: Magicicada septendecula (assembly GCA_034769895.1). Taxonomy (NCBI): domain Eukaryota; kingdom Metazoa; phylum Arthropoda; class Insecta; order Hemiptera; family Cicadidae; genus Magicicada; species Magicicada septendecula. The sequence goes on along the minus strand of CM068372.1, from coordinate 161,035,130 downwards.
ACCAAAATAGGGGTGACATGAGGCGTCAAGTCAATTTTATCAGCGGGAGGAGACAAAACAACTATCGGCGATATTGTCCAATTAGAACCAGCACAGTGTACAACAATTCCCAATACGACAACCAACAAGCTACAGGAACGAGAACAATAGAAGCGCCAAGGAATCACATAAGTGATCAATCAACCTCAACCAATGAAATGGCAGACCAAGTAAATAGTCTGGCCAGTGGTTCCCAGCCACCTTTAAACTAAAAAGGTCAGTGAGAAACCACCAGGACCCTTCACATGACCAATCACTTGGGTTAAATCGACAAACTACGACGGAAAGCATAAAGAAGATAACTATAATATCAAACAATTATTTAAAGGACATCAGGGAAGAGCTTCTGGAGGAGGAGGATAACCCCTTGTCAACAACAAATAGTGAAATAGTGCATATAAAAGCCATTATTAATGGAATCAACACTGTCATAATGATTGATACTGGGTCAAATGTATCTCTCGTAAACCAACCTGAATTGGAGCGGATCCAGGCCAACTCCAATATACCTATCCCGACTTTACCCATAAATAATATCGTCATAATTGGTGCCACAGGCAAACAAAATAAGACCATCAGAAAACAGGTCTCTTTAGAGCTGAACAGTCAAAACACAATCATACCCATTATTTTTCTTGTCGCAAATGGATTACCATTTAACATGCTGATTGGATGCGACGCACTGAGACAACACTCAGCAATTATTGACATGCAGAAGGGAATAGTAGTGCTTACTTCTGAGAAGGGAGTGTGGTCAGCCAATATAATCAACAATAACCCAACACAACTAACCCTAAATCATCATAAAGGGTTAAAGAGCTATTATTGCCAGACATATCAACCATCAATTACCATAGAAGAGGAAGAAGGAGAAGGAGAACTGTGGAAAAGAAAAATCGAAGACATTAGAAAGTTCCAAAGAGAGAGACCTCAGCAAGAGATAACGGGTGAACAGGCTGAAAAACTAATAGCCATATACCAAGAATACCATCACGTTTTCTCAAATACACCAGGGAAGGTCAAAGGTTTCCAATGTAAAATCGACTTTCGAGAGCCCATTGACTTCCACAGAAAATCTTACCCAATCGCCTACTCCCTAAAAAACGAGGTGAGAAAGGAAATAAATAGAATGATGGAGGAGGACATCATTGAATACAGTCAGTCTCCTTACACGAGTCCTATAGTCGCAATACCAAAAAAGAACGGTAAAGTCAGAATATGTTTAGACGCCCGGGAGATCAATAAGATGATCATTAATGATCGAACGTCACCGGGAGAGATCGAAGAGATACTCAAGAAATTCCATGGTACCAGATATATAAGCACCTGGGATACGGTATGTGGGTACTGGCAGGTGGAGCTGCACCCACACAGTAGGAAGTACATGGCATTCATCTTCGACGGAAGGAATTACCAGTTTAAGAGGTTACCTTTCGGCCTCGTTAATTCCGTCGCAGTGTTCGTCAAGTGTATGGACCAGGTCATAGGTCAAGAAGCATTGCAGTTCACAACAGTGTATGTGGACGACCTTTTAATGACATCATCTGACTGGGATGAGCACTGCGATCGCGTCAAACAGGTATTACAAAAATTATCTGTAAATAATATCACATTGAAATTAGACAAGTCCAAATTCATAGCAAACCAAGTCAAATTCTTGGGTTTCAACTTAGCAGAACAGGGGATAACACCATCCCAAGAGAAGGTGGAAGCTATTCAGAACTTCCCCACCCCAAAGAATAAGAAGCAGCTACAATCCTTCTTAGGTATTTGTAACTACTATAGAAAGTTCCAGACCAATTATTCTTATTTAACAGCAAAGTTCTCTAAACAACTATCAGCTAAAGAAAAGTGGACTTGGGGGAAGGAACAAGATGAAGTGCTAAAATTAATCAAAACAAAATTTCTTGAAACTATAATGCTAAACCACCCTAATTTTAAACAGCCGTTCTATTTAAATTGTGACGCCAGCGATGTGAGCCTGGGCGCCGAGTTATATCAAGAGGATAAGGACGGACACCACATGGTTATCAGCTTTGCCAGCAGGGTACTGAACCGATGCGAACGTAACTACAATGTTACTGAAAAGGAACTACTCAGTATTGTGTTCGCATGCGGAAAATTTAGGACGTATATCCTTGGATATCCCGTCACCGTCCGAAGTGACCATAAGTCCATTTCCTTTTTGAAACAGTGTAAGTTGAGTCATGGGAGGCTTACACGATGGATACTCGCATTACAAGAGTACCACATAACGTGGGAGTACATTCCAGGGCGTAAAAATGTTGCCGCCGATGTATTATCCAGAATAAATGTCACCCATCAGACATTTGAAGGAGAAAAGGAGAAGATCGTCAAAGTGTTTTGTATAATAAAGAATAGAAAGGACCTGGAAGATATTCTAAACGAGGTAGTGGTACAGCAGAAACAAGATTCTAAATTACTAAACATAAGAAACAGACTGTTAGAAGATGAAGAAGTTGTGAATAAATACTATTGTATCCACCAAGATATACTCTTTGTTAAAACAAGAAAACATGATAGCACATGGAAACTTGTAGTTCCAAAAACATTAGAAAATAAGATAATTAAGGATTATCATGTTCGATACGGACATATGGGAACTGTAAAAATTGTAAAAGCATTGGAGGAGGAAGTCTTTATAAAAAATATAGTAAGGAAGGTAAACCAAAATATTAAAACATGTGTAATATGTCAAATGGTAAAGACCAATAACGAGAAAAAAGAGGGAACCATGATACCCATCACCTCAACAACAAAGTCAGAAAAAATATTCCTCGATATATGTGGTCCATTCCCACGTAGTGGAGGGAGACATAAATACAAGTTTATTGTAATCATGTTAGACCACTATACAAAATATACAAAATTATATGCAATAAACAGAGCTACGACTAAGAAAATACTGGAAATAATAAAAACTAAATATATAACTGAAGTAGGAAGACCATGCATGATAATAACTGACCATGGAACGCAGTTCAAAGGAAAGAAATGGCGGAATGAGTTACTAAAAGAGAATATAAAAACCTATAAAACTTCCAAATACCACCCTAGTAGCAACCCTGCAGAGAGAGTGCTAAGGGAAGTTGGACGAATACTAAGAACTTATTGTCACAACAACCAAAAAGAATGGCAAAAGTATTTGGCTTCTACCGAAGCATTTCTGAACATTAGTTACCATCAATTCACAGAAAACACCCCATACCTGATGATGTTTGGAAGAAAGCCCCACAGAGAGATACAAGACTTAATAAACTTCCCAGCCAACCCAGAAGACCCCTATGATGAAAACCACTGTTATAACCGTATTATGGAGAAAATAGAAAAACAAAGAGCAAGGTATTCACAGAAACAAATTAAAATAATAAAGTACCACAAGGGAGAGAAAGTGCTAATCAAAAACAGGGAACTACCCAGTACACTTGAAGGAATAGCAAAAAAATTGCTATTGTTATACGTTGGACCATATGTCATCACAAAGGACAATGGAAACAACACTTACGAGATAAGTAATATAACCACCAAAAAAGTAAAAGGAGTGTACAACCAAGCTTCCATAAAGAAGTTCTATGAAGAAAACTAAATAACTGGAATACGTTCATCCAGAATAAGTGTGACTATCATACACTTGAAGGAGAAGAGGTGCATAATAACGAAGCGTCGAACAAAAAGGAGAAGGCTATAATATGGAATGGAAATGATAATATAATAAATCCACAACCATGAGAATTGAATTGATACCAAAATAAAATTATATATTATAAAATGTACGGCCATATGTCATCACGAAGGACAAGTAACTGTAAATAAAATACAGATACCAAAATTTAAAAATTATGTGTACACAACTTGCAACAACAGATCGATGACTTATGAGATCTAAAATAAAAAAATATCAAAACAAAGGAATGAGTTACATAAATTCCTACTAAGTGAAATCAACTTACAATATATTAAAAGTTGATGTGTGAAGTATATGAAATAATTAAACAAAATGCACCAAAATAGGAATACGCTACACAAATTCCTATGGTGTAAGAAAATTAACTTACAAAGAATTAATACAAACTGAAATATACAAAAATAAAATCAGACCAAACCTGATAAGATAAGTACATGAAATTATAATAATGAATCAAAGATATTTATCTGTAAAAAAAAAAAATCTAAACTGGTACAAAAAAAGAGAGAAGTTATGTATGAATCAAATATACAAGCTATGGCTAAAGCAAAATATTGCTAATTAACTGAGAAAGGTATACCAATGTCTAAGATAATTAAAATGATCACAATGAGAATTGAAAACCGAAAAATGAAAAGTTAATGATGAAATTAACATATAAATAAATAAAAAACAATCAATGTATGAGCAAATGATAGTATATAGTCAAGGTACAGCGGAAGGAAGAATGAGTAAAAGGCCAAAGTGATCTAAAAACAAACCACAAGGTGGACAATCCCAAAATATATTATTATTATTAAGTCACAAGTTGACAAAAAAGGTATTTATGATTGACTGTTGAAAAGTCCAGCAATCAAATAAACTGAGCAGAGATGACGTGCCTCTGGTCTCAGAAAAATGAGTAGTAATGGGAGAAACCAGCTACTAAAGTTAGGGAAAAAATTGTGTATAAGGGAGAACACACCAATGGAAATAAAAAGAAAAACAGATCCAAATAAAATGGAATGAATTCAGTAAGAAGAGAAATAAAGAATGGAGAAACGACCAAGAAAGAAAAGGAAAAAGGTTATGTATAACTGATAATTTCATAAAAAACTATACTAGTGTTTTATCAAAATGATCAATTTTAAAGGAGAGGCATTATGTCACGACACAAATAGCCAACCCCGTACCAGAGATAAAAAATATATTTATAATTGTAAAAAAATACTTCTTATCAAATGAAATGATTGATTTTAAATAAAAATATAAGGAATATGACACGACAATACAACGACTATAACCCAACCCAAGTGATTGAGACAAAAACATAAACATAAAGAAGGGAACCACGGAACATACTTAGTAAAATTTAAATATTTTAAAGTGATTGAGACAAAAACCCAAACATAAAGAAGGGAACCACAAATAAACAACGAGAATGAGGAAATAATAAACCTAAGCCACAAGGAAACAAGTTTATGGGTTTAAATGACCCCAAAATGTCCCAAGAAACGGATGAAAGGACCTAATAACAAGGAAAATGAAGAAGGAGGGAGACGAGCAAAAGTGAAATCCAAGAATGATTCACCAACACAAGTAAAATAGCACTCAACAAGGGCATTGAAACCAAAACAAGGGTTATCAGGAGGAAGGAGAGATAACGGTTACTACCCATTAAAAAGGCAACCAGAAACCACAAATTAGAATTGTTAATAGTCAGTAAGTATTAGTTATTAAGTATTAATTGTCATTAGGATTAAGTCATGAAAGAGAAATAAGTATAGGGGTCACCCACTATCAAACAAATGATATAAACAGTGATATAGTGTAATAGTGTAGGTGTAAGAACCCCAAAGTGAAGTGTGACACTAGTGAAATTGTAATTAACAATAAGTGATTTACAAGTGAAGGTAAGGTAAAAGTTGGAAATAAACAGTGCATAGATAACTGATAAATAAGTAGTATTAAGAGTGAATTATAGTATAAGGGATAGAAAAACACTAGAAGTGATAATGACTTTTTATTTAAAAAGATGTTCAATAGAGTTAAGTTAACTATAGACAGTAGTAAGTAAAAAGGGAGGATTCCAGAATAGAATAAATTGAAGGTGTTACCATGGAGGGAATATAAAAATTGTTTAGAGACTGAGAAGTCAAAAAACTAACAAAGATACCTAATTTATAAAGGACTATTATTAATTTAATAACAAGTGATGTTGTTTATCACAACACAGATAATATGTGTTATAAACTAAAAAATTAGCAAATAAGGATAAGTTAGGAGTGAGTGATGATATCTCTTAATCAAAACAATAACTCTAATAACTTATAAAAAATTGTGTTCATGTTATTGTTAGAAGAGGATATGGCTGAATGCAATGTGCAGTCCATAAACCTAATGTTATATTTTTAAGATTGAAATAAGGAGAGCAATATTGAATAATAAACAAAACACCTACAGACTCAAAACACAACACAACTAATAAAAATAACAAAGTAAGCCCAATAGGCTGAAACAAAATGTGATTTGAACGAAATAAGTAAATTATTATAATGGCTACTCAGGCCTAGAAAAAACATAACTGTCAGAACCAAACATACAAAGATTATAACAAATTGAATCAGAATTTAGAAAATCTGAGGTGAAGGAATCACCAAGGATAAATTGTAGATCATTTATAACACAAAATATTGTAATAGGCATTATTATATAAAAAGAAATGTAATTAACAAGCGTTAACATAATTGTAAAAACTTAAAATCTGAAAATACCCAAGCTTGTGGGGTATCAAAATAATCTATGAACGAGAATAAATACTATAGTGACAATATTTAATAACCAGGAAGGAAGATGGAGGAATAACAGTAATCAGAAGATATACGAAGGATTCGAAGTTTCGATAACAATACATCAACTCAAAATAAGCCTATTCGAAAAATACCGTTACTATGGAAACAACGGTTGTTGACAGAAAAATACCGTTAGAAATTAGTAGAGAGAAAAAAAGAAGCGAAGCGTCATCAAGCCATACAGATGCAGAAGTCCGGAAGAAAGTTTTTTCAGTGTAAATCATGAAAATAATAGTATAAAGTTGCTGAAAACTAATCGTCAAAGAAGCAGATGACCACTACAACCAATATTACAAGACCCAAGACCTGAATAAACGGAAATTATCCATAAATGGAACGTCCAAACACAAGACGAAAGGACGCCACAATTTAATAAAGCCCAAAATCCAAGAAAACTGATTTGATGCAGCCAATTCCTATCTCGAACCAACTACAAAGGCCTCTATGCACGTCGAATTGTTAAGTACTATCCAATTATTTATTTTCCACCAACCCTAATCACTTTAAATAATTTTGAAAGGTAAAATTACCACACTATAAAGATAATATTTCTCTTTCATAGAGTATTTAAGCAAATTAAAACATAATGAAACATTGTTAACATAAAATAACCTAAGAATTGAACACGAACTTACAGAACACCTTTACAACACCACACAACAGATTGTAACAACACACTTTATATTTCCTGTACTCTTAGATTAAGGTAATTTGTAATTTTATTGTAACCATTGTAGTTCTCTAACTCATAGTCAAAAGAATCCACGGATTTTGAAACCAAAACATTGTAATACGCCTAACGTAAACAGACGCTAGGTTAAATGGTTTCTAAATTAATTCGCCGCCCTGAAAATAAGATCTCATGTAATCAAACGATAATTATTTTGTTGTAATTGTAAATGTTTCCAGTTATCACCATTAAAAAATATTCATTACAGGGAGTAACAAGCGTTATCATTTCTTAGGGAGTGCTATATAATAATTACTTGTATTGAAGAGTAAATCGTAGCAGTAAGCTAGTTGCCAGTTATTCGTCAGAAGCGACGATTGAGACGGCTGTGCGAGCGGGAACGATTTGAATACATCAACCCGCTACGCTGATAACTTGTTCAAATACGGTTTTTAGTTGTTTTGTAAAACGACTTGGCGCCACCCGGGATTATCACACCCCCTAAGAATAACCGGTAAGGTTACTGCCGTAATATACAGGTGATCAGAAATACGCTACGAACATCGTTAGCCACCAAAATTACTGTAACGACCCGGTGCGAGGCGAACGCACTAATCATCCAAAACACATTATTTTTTATGTACACATTTTGCAGGTACGACCGAATTATATAGTTATAGATTTGGCGACCAACCGGTGAGGCCGTAAAAGAAGGTCAACGGCGGCTATGAAGAGACACTCAATGTTTACGAGGACGGACAAACAGAAAGAAATTGAAGGTGAAGGCCAGCCAGGAGAGATGGAAGAAATTGAAGAAATAATCGGGGAGTTAGTCGAAGAGGACGTTCAGGAAAACCAACCAGAAAATCCATTTCAACCAGAACCGGAAGTGGAAGTAATGGTCGGGGACCAACCCAGTAAACCATTTCAGAAGGAGAACTTGAGCCTGCAAGATATCATGAATTTTATAACAGAAACTTCAAAGAAACAAGAAGAAAGAATTAACGAAAAATTAGAGTCATTGCAAGTAGGAAGGAGAGAAGACAAGGAAGAGAGAAGACAAGACAAGGAAGAGTTGAATAAAAAATTAGAGTCATTGAGAAGGGAAGACAGGGAATTCCTGAACGAAAAACTGGACCAAAACAATGAAGAATTGAATAACAAACTGGACCAAAATAAGGAAGAATTGAAGAAGCAATTCAAGGAGGACTTAGAGATCCTGAATAACAAAATGGAAAACAACCGAGAGGCGTTAGAAGAGAAGAGTGAGGAGTTGAAGAGACAAATAACAAAGGATCTTGGAGTGTTAAATGACAAGATTGAAAACAACTGGGAAACACTCCAAAAACAATTGAAGGAAGAAGGTGAGAAATCGAAAGATGAATGGAGGCAACAGTTGGCGGACTGCAAAAATGAAATCAAACAGACTATCACTGAGACGAATGAAACAGTAATACACGTCCAGGAAGAGTTGACTGAAAAAATAAATCACGTCCAAGAGGAAGGAACTCTCAGGATCCAAGAAATACAGAAGACTACCACCGACGAGTGTAACAAAAATAAACAGGAGGTGCTTCAAGAGCTGAAGGAGAGGCACAAGGAAATCCAGACAGATGTCAGCGAACGCGTTGAAAGGGTATATACCACCATCAACAAGATTGACGAGGAAACGCAAGAAAATAAAGAAAAAATTAGACAAATCAGTCAGAAAGAGAAGCAAATGCAAGAGGAACTGGACGCTTTGAGGGAGAAGCCTTGCAGTAGCACTCATATATTTACGAATGAAAATAGGGAAGTGATTAACTTCAAGAGTTACCGAAGAAACCCCATAGAATTTCTGAAAAGGGTGGAGGAGCTCATCGAGAGGAACCGAGATACCAGATGGACAACGGTGAGAAGTCTCATCGACGAGATGTTTCGAGACACAAATGACAATTGGTGGACAGCCACAAGACCAGAAATCAGCAGTACGCAAGAATTTAAAACGTTGTTTCGTGAAAAGTACTGGTCGGAGTCGACCCAAAATGTAGTGAGGAACGATATAAGCTACGGGAGATATGAGCCACAGGCTGGGCATACATTAACGTCTTACTTCTTGGGCAAGGTCTGCCTAGCCCGAAATCTCGAACCAAGGATACCCGAAGAATCCCTAGTCATCCAACTGGGATATCACTACGAAGACGCCATACAGAGGGCCAGGAGACAGGGACAAATAAAGACCATACAGGGAATGGCCAACTTGCTGGAAGACCATGAAAACGATAGCCAGTACAAGAAGAATCGTGTGATCAACCAAAGGTACAACCGGGGGAATGAAAGTTACAACGTGCCAAGCCACAACTTACCCTATAGTAATACCCAGAACAACTACCGGAACATAATAAATCGTAACCCAAATAATTACCCAGGGGACCAACCATTCCATCGGAATCAACCCAACTACAATCAAGGTAACCAACCAACCAACAGAGATCATCCGAGTTACAACCAGGGGAACCAACCAAATAACAGAAATGCACAAAACCCTAGTGCACCGAATAATCACAACAGGGGGATAGAACAAGGAAGGAATACAAATGGCCACCCAAATAATCACAATTACTATGGCAACCGGTACGACCCGAATTACCCATATAACAGAGGAAACGGGAGTAACCAAAATAGGGGTGACATGAGGCGTCAAGTCTATTTTATCAGCGGGAGGAGACAAAACAACTATCGGCGATATTGTCCAATTAGAACCAGCACAGTGTACAACAATTCCCAATACGACAACCAACAAGCTACAGGAACGAGAACAATAGAAGCGCCAAGGAATCACATAAGTGATCAATCAACCTCAACCAATGAAATGGCAGACCAAGTAAATAGTCTGGCCAGTGGTTCCCAGCCACCTTTAAACTAAAAAGGTCAGTGAGAAACCACCAGGACCCTTCACATGACCAATCACTTGGGTTAAATCGACAAACTACGACGGAAAGCATAAAGAAGATAACTATAATATCAAACAATTATTTAAAGGACATCAGGGAAGAGCTTCTGGAGGAGGAGGATAACCCCTTGTCAACAACAAATAGTGAAATAGTGCATATAAAAGCCATTATTAATGGAATCAACACTGTCATAATGATTGATACTGGGTCAAATGTATCTCTCGTAAACCAACCTGAATTGGAGCGGATCCAGGCCAACTCCAATATACCTATCCCGACTTTACCCATAAATAATATCGTCATAATTGGTGCCACAGGCAAACAAAATAAGACCATCAGAAAACAGGTCTCTTTAGAGCTGAACAGTCAAAACACAATCATACCCATTATTTTTCTTGTCGCAAATGGATTACCATTTAACATGCTGATTGGATGCGACGCACTGAGACAACACTCAGCAATTATTGACATGCAGAAGGGAATAGTAGTGCTTACTTCTGAGAAGGGAGTGTGGTCAGCCAATATAATCAACAATAACCCAACACAACTAACCCTAAATCATCATAAAGGGTTAAAGAGCTATTATTGCCAGACATATCAACCATCAATTACCATAGAAGAGGAAGAAGGAGAAGGAGAACTGTGGAAAAGAAAAATCGAAGACATTAGAAAGTTCCAAAGAGAGAGACCTCAGCAAGAGATAACGGGTGAACAGGCTGAAAAACTAATAGCCATATACCAAGAATACCATCACGTTTTCTCAAATACACCAGGGAAGGTCAAAGGTTTCCAATGTAAAATCGACTTTCGAGAGCCCATTGACTTCCACAGAAAATCTTACCCAATCGCCTACTCCCTAAAAAACGAGGTGAGAAAGGAAATAAATAGAATGATGGAGGAGGACATCATTGAATACAGTCAGTCTCCTTACACGAGTCCTATAGTCACAATACCAAAAAAGAACGGTAAAGTCAGAATATGTTTAGACGCCCGGGAGATCAATAAGATGATCATTAATGATCGAACGTCACCGGGAGAGATCGAAGAGATACTCAAGAAATTCCATGGTACCAGATATATAAGCACCTGGGATACGGTATGTGGGTACTGGCAGGTGGAGCTGCACCCACACAGTAGGAAGTACATGGCATTCATCTTCGACGGAAGGAATTACCAGTTTAAGAGGTTACCTTTCGGCCTCGTTAATTCCGTCGCAGTGTTCGTCAAGTGTATGGACCAGGTCATAGGTCAAGAAGCATTGCAGTTCACAACAGTGTATGTGGACGGCCTTTTAATAACATCATCTGACTGGGATGAGCACTGCGATCGCGTCAAACAGGTATTACAAAAATTATCTGTAAATAATATCACATTGAAATTAGACAAGTCCAAATTCATAGCAAACCAAGTCAAATTCTTGGGTTTCAACTTAGCAGAACAGGGGATAACACCATCCCAAGAGAAGGTGGAAGCTATTCAGAACTTCCCCACCCCAAAGAATAAGAAGCAGCTACAATCCTTCTTAGGTATTTGTAACTACTATAGAAAGTTCCAGACCAATTATTCTTATTTAACAGCAAAGTTCTCTAAACAACTATCAGCTAAAGAAAAGTGGACTTGGGGGAAGGAACAAGATGAAGTGCTAAAATTAATCAAAACAAAATTTCTTGAAACTATAATGCTAAACCACCCTAATTTTAAACAGCCGTTCTATTTAAATTGTGACGCCAGCGATGTGAGCCTGGGCGCCGAGTTATATCAAGAGGATAAGGACGGACACCACATGGTTATCAGCTTTGCCAGCAGGGTACTGAACCGATGCGAACGTAACTACAATGTTACTGAAAAGGAACTACTCAGTATTGTGTTCGCATGCGGAAAATTTAGGACGTATATCCTTGGATATCCCGTCACCGTCCGAAGTGACCATAAGTCCATTTCCTTTTTGAAACAGTGTAAGTTGAGTCATGGGAGGCTTACACGATGGATACTCGCATTACAAGAGTACCACATAACGTGGGAGTACATTCCAGGGCATAAAAATGTTGCCGCCGATGTATTATCCAGAATAAATGTCACCCATCAGACATTTGAAGGAGAAAAGGAGAAGATCGTCAAAGTGTTTTGTATAATAAAGAATAGAAAGGACCTGGAAGATATTCTAAACGAGGTAGTGGTACAGCAGAAACAAGATTCTAAATTACTAAACATAAGAAACAGACTGTTAGAAGATGAAGAAGTTGTGAATAAATACTATTGTATCCACCAAGATATACTCTTTGTTAAAACAAGAAAACATGATAGCACATGGAAACTTGTAGTTCCAAAAACATTAGAAAATAAGATAATTAAGGATTATCATGTTCGATACGGACATATGGGAACTGTAAAAATTGTAAAAGCATTGGAGGAGGAAGTCTTTATAAAAAATATAGTAAGGAAGGTAAACCAAAATATTAAAACATGTGTAATATGTCAAATGGTAAAGACCAATAACGAGAAAAAAGAGGGAACCATGATACCCATCACCTCAACAACAAAGTCAGAAAAAATATTCCTCGATATATGTGGTCCATTCCCACGTAGTGGAGGGAGACATAAATACAAGTTTATTGTAATCATGTTAGACCACTATACAAAATATACAAAATTATATGCAATAAACAGAGCTACGACTAAGAAAATACTGGAAATAATAAAAACTAAATATATAACTGAAGTAGGAAGACCATGCATGATAATAACTGACCATGGAACGCAGTTCAAAGGAAAGAAATGGCGGAATGAGTTACTAAAAGAGAATATAAAAACCTATAAAACTTCCAAATACCACCCTAGTAGCAACCCTGCAGAGAGAGTGCTAAGGGAAGTTGGACGAATACTAAGAACTTATTGTCACAACAACCAAAAAGAATGGCAAAAGTATTTGGCTTCTACCGAAGCATTTCTGAACATTAGTTACCATCAATTCACAGAAAACACCCCATACCTGATGATGTTTGGAAGAAAGCCCCACAGAGAGATACAAGACTTAATAAACTTCCCAGCCAACCCAGAAGACCCCTATGATGAAAACCACTGTTATAACCGTATTATGGAGAAAATAGAAAAACAAAGAGCAAGGTATTCACAGAAACAAATTAAAATAATAAAGTACCACAAGGGAGAGAAAGTGCTAATCAAAAACAGGGAACTACCCAGTACACTTGAAGGAATAGCAAAAAAATTGCTATTGTTATACGTTGGACCATATGTCATCACAAAGGACAATGGAAACAACACTTACGAGATAAGTAATATAACCACCAAAAAAGTAAAAGGAGTGTACAACCAAGCTTCCATAAAGAAGTTCTATGAAGAAAACTAAATAACTGGAATACGTTCATCCAGAATAAGTGTGACTATCATACACTTGAAGGAGAAGAGGTGCATAATAACGAAGCGTCGAACAAAAAGGAGAAGGCTATAATATGGAATGGAAATGATAATATAATAAATCCACAACCATGAGAATTGAATTGATACCAAAATAAAATTATATATTATAAAATGTACGGCCATATGTCATCACGAAGGACAAGTAACTGTAAATAAAATACAGATACCAAAATTTAAAAATTATGTGTACACAACTTGCAACAACAGATCGATGACTTATGAGATCTAAAATAAAAAAATATCAAAACAAAGGAATGAGTTACATAAATTCCTACTAAGTGAAATCAACTTACAATATATTAAAAGTTGATGTGTGAAGTATATGAAATAATTAAACAAAATGTACCAAAATAGGAATACGCTACACAAATTCCTATGGTGTAAGAAAATTAACTTACAAAGAATTAATACAAACTGAAATATACAAAAATAAAATCAGACCAAACCTGATAAGATAAGTACATGAAATTATAATAATGAATCAAAGATATTTATCTGTAAAAAAAAAAAATCTAAACTGGTACAAAAAAAGAGAGAAGTTATGTATGAATCAAATATACAAGCTATGGCTAAAGCAAAATATTGCTAATTAACTGAGAAAGGTATACCAATGTCTAAGATAATTAAAATGATCACAATGAGAATTGAAAACCGAAAAATGAAAAGTTAATGATGAAATTAACATATAAATAAATAAAAAACAATCAATGTATGAGCAAATGATAGTATATAGTCAAGGTACAGCGGAAGGAAGAATGAGTAAAAGGCCAAAGTGATCTAAAAACAAACCACAAGGTGGACAATCCCAAAATATATTATTATTATTAAGTCACAAGTTGACAAAAAAGGTATTTATGATTGACTGTTGAAAAGTCCAGCAATCAAATAAACTGAGCAGAGATGACGTGCCTCTGGTCTCAGAAAAATGAGTAGTAATGGGAGAAACCAGCTACTAAAGTTAGGGAAAAAATTGTGTATAAGGGAGAACACACCAATGGAAATAAAAAGAAAAACAGATCCAAATAAAATGGAATGAATTCAGTAAGAAGAGAAATAAAGAATGGAGAAACGACCAAGAAAGAAAAGGAAAAAGGTTATGTATAACTGATAATTTCATAAAAAACTATACTAGTGTTTTATCAAAATGATCAATTTTAAAGGAGAGGCATTATGTCACGACACAAATAGCCAACCCCGTACCAGAGATAAAAAATATATTTATAATTGTAAAAAAATACTTCTTATCAAATGAAATGATTGATTTTAAATAAAAATATAAGGAATATGACACGACAATACAACGACTATAACCCAACCCAAGTGATTGAGACAAAAACATAAACATAAAGAAGGGAACCACGGAACATACTTAGTAAAATTTAAATATTTTAAAGTGATTGAGACAAAAACCCAAACATAAAGAAGGGAACCACAAATAAACAACGAGAATGAGGAAATAATAAACCTAAGCCACAAGGAAACAAGTTTATGGGTTTAAATGACCCCAAAATGTCCCAAGAAACGGATGAAAGGACCTAATAACAAGGAAAATGAAGAAGGAGGGAGACGAGCAAAAGTGAAATCCAAGAATGATTCACCAACACAAGTAAAATAGCACTCAACAAGAGCATTGAAACCAAAACAAGGGTTATCAGGAGGAAGGAGAGATAACGGTTACTACCCATTAAAAAGGCAACCAGAAACCACAAATTAGAATTGTTAATAGTCAGTAAGTATTAGTTATTAAGTATTAATTGTCATTAGGATTAAGTCATGAAAGAGAAATAAGTATAGGGGTCACCCACTATCAAACAAATGATATAAACAGTGATATAGTGTAATAGTGTAGGTGTAAGAACCCCAAAGTGAAGTGTGACACTAGTGAAATTGTAATTAACAATAAGTGATTTACAAGTGAAGGTAAGGTAAAAGTTGGAAATAAACAGTGCATAGATAACTGATAAATAAGTAGTATTAAGAGTGAATTATAGTATAAGGGATAGAAAAACACTAGAAGTGATAATGACTTTTTATTTAAAAAGATGTTCAATAGAGTTAAGTTAACTATAGCCAGTAGTAAGTAAAAAGGGAGGATTCCAGAATAGAATAAATTGAAGGTGTTACCATGGAGGGAATATAAAAATTGTTTAGAGACTGAGAAGTCAAAAAACTAACAAAGATACCTAATTTATAAAGGACTATTATTAATTTAATAACAAGTGATGTTGTTTATCACAACACAGATAATATGTGTTATAAACTAAAAAATTAGCAAATAAGGATAAGTTAGGAGTGAGTGATGATATCTCTTAATCAAAACAATAACTCTAATAACTTATAAAAAATTGTGTTCATGTTATTGTTAGAAGAGGATATGGCTGAATGCAATGTGCAGTCCATAAACCTAATGTTATATTTTTAAGATTGAAATAAGGAGAGCAATATTGAATAATAAACAAAACACCTACAGACTCAAAACACAACACAACTAATAAAAATAACAAAGTAAGCCCAATAGGCTGAAACAAAATGTGATTTGAACGAAATAAGTAAATTATTATAATGGCTACTCAGGCCTAGAAAAAACATAACTGTCAGAACCAAACATACAAAGATTATAACAAATTGAATCAGAATTTAGAAAATCTGAGGTGAAGGAATCACCAAGGATAAATTGTAGATCATTTATAACACAAAATATTGTAATAGGCATTATTATATAAAAAGAAATGTAATTAACAAGCGTTAACATAATTGTAAAAACTTAAAATCTGAAAATACCCAAGCTTGTGGGGTATCAAAATAATCTATGAACGAGAATAAATACTATAGTGACAATATTTAATAACCAGGAAGGAAGATGGAGGAATAACAGTAATCAGAAGATATACGAAGGATTCGAAGTTTCGATAACAATACATCAACTCAAAATAAGCCTATTCGAAAAATACCGTTACTATGGAAACAACGGTTGTTGACAGAAAAATACCGTTAGAAATTAGTAGAGAGAAAAAAAGAAGCGAAGCGTCATCAAGCCATACAGATGCAGAAGTCCGGAAGAAAGTTTTTTCAGTGTAAATCATGAAAATAATAGTATAAAGTTGCTGAAAACTAATCGTCAAAGAAGCAGATGACCACTACAACCAATATTACAAGACCCAAGACCTGAATAAACGGAAATTATCCATAAATGGAACGTCCAAACACAAGACGAAAGGACGCCACAATTTAATAAAGCCCAAAATCCAAGAAAACTGATTTGATGCAGCCAATTCCTATCTCGAACCAACTACAAAGGCCTCTATGCACGTCGAATTGTTAAGTACTATCCAATTATTTATTTTCCACCAACCCTAATCACTTTAAATAATTTTGAAAGGTAAAATTACCACACTATAAAGATAATATTTCTCTTTCATAGAGTATTTAAGCAAATTAAAACATAATGAAACATTGTTAACATAAAATAACCTAAGAATTGAACACGAACTTACAGAACACCTTTACAACACCACACAACAGATTGTAACAACACACTTTATATTTCCTGTACTCTTAGATTAAGGTAATTTGTAATTTTATTGTAACCATTGTAGTTCTCTAACTCATAGTCAAAAGAATCCATGGATTTTGAAACCAAAACATTGTAATACGCCTAACGTAAACAGACGCTAGGTTAAATGGTTTCTAAATTAATTCGCCGCCCTGAAAATAAGATCTCATGTAATCAAACGATAATTATTTTGTTGTAATTGTAAATGTTTCCAGTTATCACCATTAAAAAATATTCATTACAGGGAGTAACAAGCGTTATCATTTCTTAGGGAGTGCTATATAATAATTACTTGTATTGAAGAGTAAATCGTAGCAGTAAGCTAGTTGCCAGTTATTCGTCAGAAGCGACGATTGAGACGGCTGTGCGAGCGGGAACGATTTGAATACATCAACCCGCTACGCTGATAACTTGTTCAAATACGGTTTTTAGTTGTTTTGTAAAACGACTTGGCGCCACCCGGGATTATCACACCCCCTAAGAATAACCGGTAAGGTTACTGCCATAATATACAGGTGATCAGAAATACGCTACGAACATCGTTAGCCACCAAAATTACTGTAACGACCCGGTGCGAGGCGAACGCACTAATCATCCAAAACACATTATTTTTTATGTACACATTTTGCAGGTACGACCGAATTATATAGTTACAATATATATATATATCCTAAATTTCTTCAAACACTGTACTATGGCTAATAATTCTTTTCTGTGGTGACGTAATTTTTTTCTGCATTCTTGAAAGTCCTGCTGGTGTATGCTATTACTGCTACCTTTCCTTTCTGGGCAACCTGGTATAAGTGGCCTCCGTACGCGTAGCTGCTGGCATCGCACTGAAGATAGAACCGGCGTCCCTGAATTGGAAATTTTAACACAACGGAATCTATAAACAATTATTTACCCGCTGAAACTGCTCTTGCATGGTGGCATCCCATCTAAATTTATTACCCTTCTGTAGAAGTTTTAACATTGGTTGGGTACATTCAGCGTACTTGTCGGTAAATTTATTGTAGAAGTTGGTTAAGCCCAAGAAACCTTTCAGTTGTTTTGGGTTTCGTGGAACCGGGAAATTTAAAATCCCTGACACCTTATTGTCAGTTGGTTTAATTCCATCCGTGGTGAGACAATACCCCAGGTACTGGATTTCCTTTCTAAAGAACTGGGATTTCTTCAGGTTCACCGTAATATTCGCCTCCTTCAAATTTTCCAGCAAGTTCCTTAGATGTTCGATGTGTTCTTCCTCATTCCTAGAGAAGCACAGAATGTCATCCACATATACTATGGTATGCCTTTTTACCTCGTCGTTAAGCACGTGATCGAGCCCCTTTGTCAAACTCGCTAAGCTTGTGCTTAATCCGAAAGGTGTTACCTTAAATCGGTATCCCTTTCCTTCGTACAGGAAACCAATGTGGTTTCGGCACTCTTCATGGAGTGGGATTTGCCAAAAACTATTAGTGAGGTCAATCGTAGACATTACTTTGATATTGCTGCATCTAGCAAGTATTTCATTGATTGGCGGAGGTCCCTCATAATCTGGGATGGTGATACTGTGCACCTTCCGGGCATCTAAGCACAATCGCACCCTCCCATCCCTTTTGACTACAGTGACCAGAGGTTGGACGTAAGGGCTGTTAGCTCTCTCTATGACGCTGTAATCCAGCATTCTTTTAATTTCCTCCTGGACCGCCCTCTGGTGCTTGATGGGAACGGGCCATCCTTTCTGCAGGTAGGGTGTGCTGTCGGTCACCCGGAAGCAATGCTGATATCCCGTGATGAGACCTGGCCATTCATTGAAGATTCTCTTGTTTTTAGTTAACAGTTGACCTAATTGATCTTTCCTGGTTTGGCTTAGCCTACCCCTTTCCAGTTCTCCAATTTTCTTGTTGATTTCTTCTTCAACGCTGCCCACCTTATCTTCCATGCTGAGTAATGGTATCTCACAAAGGCGTTCTTCATCAATCACTTCTCCCTCCAGTTGAAATTGTATCCAACGTTCAGGTATGTTGATTACACTTCTCGACTGATGTAAGAAGTTCATACCCAATATACAGTTCCGTACTAAACCAGGTACTATTAGGAAGACACAATCTACGCTTAACCTATTTCTAATAATAGGCTACCTCACAAAATATTTGTTTTCTTATACTTTTCGATTTACTCGCTACAGCGCTAATTATGTTTGTATTGTTTACACTTAATATTTCATGGTTCCCCATCACCCTCTTGTGGTTATTATACAAGTCTTCGGATAACGCGTTTACCGCGCTGCCGGTATCTATTAGGGCATTTACGGGTACATGGTTTAATTGAATTAGTAACTCAGGACTGTTTATCGTTTTGACGTCAATATTTTGAGCAGATTCTTCCACTAGGTCTTCCTTAAGATCAGGAAAATCATGGTATTGTTTACCGTTCCGGTGTTTATTTCATCCTTTTCTTTACTTGCCGGGTTCATTGTACTCATCGTCGGAAGTCATTGCCTCGATGTAGACGGCTTCTCATCTGGCTTCCCTTTCACTTGTCACTCAGTAACAATACTATTGACACGGTTTTGTTTATTTTCCCCCGCACTAGGTCTGTTTACCTCCCTCTGATGGAAATTTTCCTGCCAGTTGACACGCGGCTTGCTGACATCGTTATTTTGTTGTCGGGTCGGCTGTGTGTGTCTCTTTTAAAATTTATGGGCTGTTGCTCACTTTGTTGGCCATTATTTACCCTCTTGCTAATGTCCATATATTCCCTTAGCAGACCTTCGAAACTATTTATGGTAGTTACACCTCTGTTGACTACCGCAATTTGAATCTCCCTGTTGTAATGCCGGGATAACTTAGTTATCATGTGCTTATCCGACAATATAGGTACTAATTGCCGGCTTTTCAGCACACATCTCTCCATGTACTGAATCATGTCGAGATTACCGCTCGAATTGAATCTGCCGTACTCTAATTGGTCACGAACCCGCTCCTGTTGGGTCGCACTCCAATACTTACTGGCAAATGCTTCCTCGAACTCTTGGAAGGACTTAATCTGTTCTCTTACAATTCTCCACCATAGAGCTGCTTCGCCAGTTAAGTGTCGCCCAATCCAACGAGTATTTTCTTCCCCATAGTAGGTTTCCTGGATTTCCCTCAATTCCTTTAGGAATTCCATCGGGAAATTGTCTTCCCCGTCGAACGTGGTTTCCTTGTTGATGACTGCTGCATTCATGGCTCCAGGCGGTCTCTGCTCCATCTCTCCCAGGCGATGTTCAACCCACTGTTGGCTCTCGCCAACAGTCGTTAGTTTATTTGTGATTTCCTCCAGCTCTAGCCCTTTCTCTGTAGAGACCTCTTTTATTTTATCCTCTGTACTGCGGTGCGCTTCCTTGATGCTTCTTACTTGCTGTTCTACGCTTTCGATTTGGTGTTGATTTTATTGTTGAGTGTTGGTTATGGCTTCCTGCCATTCCTTCCTGTCCTTTTCTGTTATTTTCTTTTGCCTGCTTCTTTAATTCTTTGCTCAATTCTTTGATTCCACTTTCGCTCTTCTAACTTTTCTGACTGTCTTTGTAGTTCTGTATCTACATGATGTATTTGTCCTTGTAAATCTCCCCTTATTAACTCTAATTTCTCGTCCACTTTCTTGGCGATTCTTTCTTCCGTTCTCTTGTGCATTTCTTCGTTCTTCTTCTCCGATTCTTCAATTCTTTCATCTATTTGTTTTCTTGTTTCTTCATGTAATTTTTTCGTTTCTTCTATCTGTCTTATTGTCTCTTCATGTAGTTTTCTTAGTTTTTCATCTCTCTTCCTTTCCGATTCTTCATTTTGCTTTTTCGATTCTTCAAATTGTTGTTTCATCAATGCCATTAATATTTGGAAATTTGCTTCAAATGACTGCGACTGTGATTGCGGTCCCCCGGCCCTAAGTTCTGCACTGGTTGTTGAGCTTTCTTCATTCATTACGTTTCCATCCTCAGGCTGCTCACAGCCCATCTGGTTATTGATATCAAACTCATCTGAATTCTCTTCCCTAGATGCCATTTTAGCTTGACTTCGGGTTATCATTCAGAGACTTAGAGACCGATATACGACAACAATAATATAGCTTAAGCTACTTACATGTACTTATTTTAAACTTATTGCTAGCCACTGTCTGTAACTGCCCTAGCTTACTATTTTAGCAAGCCGTGCAGTGCGGCACCAATATAAGGATTTTAATTATGACACACTAGTTGCGGTGCCAATATAAGGACTTAGAGACAAGCCCTTTATCTCAGGGTTAAAAAAATAATAAATGCTCATTTCTACTGATAGCTCTTAAATTTATTACACTAGTTTGTTATCACTTGTAAATTTCAAACAATAGCACAAAATTTTACGTACTCATTATTACTTGTAAATATAAAAATAACACATTACCAAAATTTAATACTCATTGGTAAATTGTAAATATCAAACAATAATACATTAATAAAATTTGTTATTCATACTCTCAATCTAATGGTTGCATATTAATAATCATTCATCAATTGCGTTTAGTACTTTACTAATATAATGTTTAGTTTCATCTTATAAATTCTTAATATGAATAATCTCTTAAGTTATTACTATACTTTGTAACTACGGATTCATTTAGAACTTGGAAATAAACACTGCTCCAAAACTGATAAAGAATGATGATTTTACTTCTAAATAAACTTTAAATCAATTTCTTTAATTCCGTGACGATTACGTTAATGAATTCTAGTGTGTGTGGATTCTTTGAGATGACAGACAGTGGATCTAAATTAATTAAGACATGTTTACTTTACTTGATATACGAATATCCAATCACTCGGTGGTTGCGGTGATGATTCCCTCATGTCGATCGTTCTGGAATCGTGCAGATAATTCCTCCAGATGATAGATGGTACCGGATGAATCCCACGATGTCACTCACAGACACTTCACTCACCAACTCCATGCATTTCGGATTGTAATATATGATTAAAAGTTAGTATTCTCTGTTGTACACCGACATCATGATTTATTTCCAATCTGAATTGATATTACACACCTTTGTTGCGGTATCTTTGGTTATCAAGTGTTCATGAATGTAGTTTGGGTTGTTAATCTTTCTTAAAAGTTATTTGTTGTAAAGTGTTCGTATACACTGAAATTACATTATTATCTGGTTACTATCTGTTTCAGTTAATGTTCACTGGTATGCTAATAGTATGACTCTTACTCCATAGTTCGTGTGTTTGTAATCACTGTATTAACGGTTGTTATAAGTTCGAAAATACCTTCTCACACTGTGTATCGAATTATTCTAAGTTCAATAAAATGCTAATTACTCCAGTCATGGACTTCACTCCGATATCGTCCAAAATTTAGTTAGAACTCTCTCGAGCGCGTTCCTGTCTCGTTCCTATATTCTCCTTACCAAATTTCCCACCAGACTTCTGATTCCAACGACGCCATGTCCTTATTGGTTTCATTTTCTTCCCTCCAAGTCCAAATACCACCTATCTTTTCAAAGACGGTCTCTGATAGGGCTCCTGGTTCCCCACCAGATTCTTCCCTTGCTTCGTATTTTGAGGTCGTTGTCATTTCCAGATAACGCAGCAATAAATTGTATCAGTCGTTTTTTCTGAAGTCTACAGCGGCAACTCTGAGTTTCTCTTCCATTTGTATTGTTTCTGAACTTCGTCGCTCTGGTGTTATTATCTTTTGTTGTTCAAGGGCCTCGCCTACCCTTCTTTGAAAATTGTTTTTTTTTTCTTTTGATTGCCAGCCAACACCGCATTCATGAGTTTGGACATACTCTCTGCGCTTTCATTTCCAAGTAAGGTCAAAACCCTGCCGTCGACCGCTGGAGTCTTTCAAATCAATACACCCTTCGTCGCTTTCTCCTGACAGCTAGCGTATACATTGTAACAACCAGATTCTTATCGTCTATGAAAAATGTGTATGTTTTGTGTGTTCGCCTCACACTAGGTGGTCGTTACTTTATATTTACGCTGACGATGTCCGTAGTGATCTCTCAAATTACCAGTACACGGATGTTGGAACCTTACCTGTTCTTTAGTATGTGTGCATAAATCCCGGGTGGCGCCAAATTGTTTTAACTGAAAACAATTAAAATAAAAAATAGGTTGATTGAGCGTTCGTGGCTATGACGGTATGGTGAATTCAAATTTACTCCCGCCATGTGCAGTTGATTAATGTGGTTCGCAGAGTTTCTGACCTCTAGCGCTTACCGTCAGTATTCCTCATCTACCATTAATCTTAGTCCTACTAATAACAATATCCTTAGTGTCTTGATTGTTCATCATCTTTTTTCACAGCACTACACTTTATATAATAATGAAACTTTCACTTGTGAACTTACTTGTCTTTTCTCGTCGAACACTCCACTTTATGGTTTTTTAGATCATTTTAACCTTTTACTCATTCTTCCTTCCACTGTACCTTTGCTATATTCTGTTATCTACTGACACAGTTGGTTGTTTTTATTTATTATTTAGTTGTTAATTTAATTATTTCTAACTTTTCATTAGTTTGTTTTCTTTTCTTCATGTGATCATTTTAATTATTTTAGGCATCTTTTTTCTTTTCTTCTTCTTTGTTGATTATCATTATTTTTCTTTAGCCACTTGCTGTATCCTTGCTTTATACATTATTTCTTTTTCTTGTACCAGTTCACTTTTTTTTCTTTTTGAATATTCTATAGTCTTTATAATTTTATGTATTAGTCTTAGCAGGTCTTGTTTGGTTTTATTTTTGTTTATTTGAATTGGTCTCCTTTCTAATTCTCTTGTATTATGAATTCTTGTTTTCACTTTATTAATTAATGCTTGATGCCTTTACTTGGTGAAAATCCATTTTGTAAATTATAGTAAAAGATAAAACAATAAAATAGTTTATGGACAATAAAATAAAACAATAGACAGCTGTCATGGATTTATAATTTTAATAAATGACGAGTGAAAATCACTAAAACTATTTTATTGTTTTATCTTTTACTATAATTTCACTTTATTTGTTTATTTGGTTTCATCTCATATATTTTCTAAATATTATAGTAAGTTTGTTGTTCTTACTATTTAGGAATTTTTGTAACTTATTCCTTTATTCTACATTTTACCTCATATGTTATCTAAATATTATTGTAAGTTGATCTTACATCTTTTTTTAATTTTGTAATTCTTTATTTTATATTTTATCTCATATGTTATCTAAATATCATTGTTGATCTTACATCTTTTTTGAATTTTTAACTTTTTATTTTTTATGATTGTTCATGTTTCCTCGTAAAACTTCTTGATGGAAACCTGGTTATATACTCCTTTGATCTTTTTAGTTGTTATATTGCTTATTTCGTATGTATTGTTGCCATTGTCTTTTGTTATGACATAAGGTCCTACGTATAATAATAATAGTTTCTTGGCTATACCTTCAAATGTACTAGGTAGTTCACGATTTTTGATTAATACCTTTTCTCCTAAATTATATTTAATTATTTTGGTCTGGTTCTGGGAATATTTAGTTTTTTGTCTTTCTATTTTCTCCATGATTCGGTTGTAACATTTATTTTCTTCATACGGGTCTTCTGGGTTGGTTGGAAAGTCTATTAACTCCTGTATCTCTTGATGTGGTTTTCTTCCAAACATCATAGAATATGGTGTGTTTTCAATGAAATGGTGGTAACTTATGTTCAGAAATTCTTCAGTTGAAGTTAAATATTTTTGCCATTCTCTTTGATTATCATGATAGTACGTTCTTAAAATGCGTCCCACCTCTCTCAATACTCTTTCTGCGGGATTACTGCTTGGGTGGTATACGGATGTTTTATATGTTTTTATATTTAATTTCAGTAACTCATCTCTCCACTTTCTTCCTTTAAATTGTTTTTTATTATCTCTAATATTTTCTTGGTTGTTGCTCTGTTTATAGCATATAACTTGGTGTATTTGGTGTAATGGTCCAATAGAATCACAATGAACTTGAATCTATGTCTCCCTCGCTACGTGGGAATGGTCCACATATGTCAAGAAACACTTTCTCCAGTTTTTTATTTGATGTGATGGGTATCATCGTGCCATCTTTTCTTTCGTTATTGGTTTTGACCATTTGGCATATAGTGCAGGTTTTGATATTTTTATTTACTTTTCTTGTTATACTTTTAATGAATAGTTCTTCTTCTAAAGCTTTAACCATTTTTAATGTTCCCATGTGTCCGTATCTGACATGGTAGTCTTTAATTAACTTGTTTTCTAGAGAAGTTGGAACTACGAGCTTCCAATTTCCATGATTCTTTTTTGTTTTGATGAACAATATATCTTTGTGTAGGCAATAAAATCTGTTACCAATCTCTTCGGATTCCATCAGTCTCGTTCGTATGTTCACTAATTTGGCATCTTGCTTCTGCTGTTGTACTATCTCATTTACGATTTCTTCCAGGTCCTTCCTATCCTTCAATATATAATACACCTTGGCGATTTTCTCCTTTTCTCCTTCAAATGTCTGATTATCTACATTTCTTCTGGGTAATATATCTGCCGCTACGTTCTTCCGGCCTGGAATATATTCCCACGTGATGTGGTACTCTTGCAGAGCGAGGATCCAACGGGTAAGTCTACCATGACTTAATTTGCATTGTTTGAGAAATGATATCGACTTATGGTCGCTTCTGACTGTAACGTGGTACCCTAAGATGTATGTTCTAAATTTTCCGCATGCAAACACTATGCTGAGCAACTCCTTTTCAGTAACGTTGTAGTTACGCTCACAACTATTTAATACTCTGCTGGCAAAGCTGATGACCAGGTGGTGTCCTTCTTTATCTTCTTGATACAGTTCAGCGCCCAGACTGACGTCACTGGCATCGCAATTCAAATAGAAGGGTTGCTCAAAGTTGGGATGATGCAGCATCACTGTTTCTAGGAATTTTTGTTTTATGAGTGTCAGTACTTCCTCCTGCTCAGTTCCCCAGGTCCACTTGTTTTTTTATGAGAGCTGTTTGGAAAATTTTGCAGTTAGATAAGAGTAATTGTTTTGAAATTTCCAATAGTAATTGCAAATACCTAGGAAGGATTGCAACTGCTTCTTATTTTTAGGAGTGGGGAATTTCTGAATGGCTTTTACCTTTTCTTGGGACGGAGATATTCCCTGCTCTGTTAGGTTAAATCCCAGGAATTTTACTTCTTTTGCTATGAACTTTGATTTATCCAGCTTTAGAGTTATGTTGATGTTGGATAGTTTTTTCAACACTTGTTCTATTCGTGCACAGTGTTCGTCCCAGTCTGATGATGTTATCAGTAGGTCGTCCACATATACTGTTGTGAACTGCAGAGCCTCTTGACCTAGGACTTGGTCCATGCACTTTACAAACACTGCGACGGAGTTGATGAGGCGGAAAGGTAACCTCTTAAACTGATAATTCCTCCCGTCGAAGATAAACGCCATATACTGTCTACTGTGTGGGTGCAGCTCCACCTGCCAGTACCCACATACGGTATCCCAGGTACTAATATATTTTGTTCCATGAAACTTTTTCAAAATCTCTTCAATTTCCCCAGGCGAAGTTCGGTCGTTAATGATCATTTTATTGATTTCCCGGGCATCTAAGCAGATCCGGACCTTACCACTCTTTTTGGGTATAGCTACTATGGGACTTGTGTATGGAGACTGGCTATACTCAATGATGTCCTCCTCCATCATTCTATTTATCTCTGCTCTGACTTCGTTTTTAAGGGAGTATGCTATGGGGTAGGATTTTCTACGGAAGTCTACTGGTTCCAGGAAAATAATCTTACATTGGTATCCCTTGACCTTGCCTGGAGTATTGGAGAAAACGTGCTGGTATTTTTTATATATTGTTACTAGATTTTCCACCTGTGCTTTGGTTATTTCTTGTTTCGGTCGGTTTCTTTGGAATATTCTTATTTCCTCGATTTTCCTTTCCCATAGTTCCCTATTTTCCTCTTCATCATTCACAATTATGGATGGTTCCTGTGTTTTGCAATAATAATTTTTTAATCCTGGATCCTGATTCAAAGCTGTTGGTGTAGGGTTGCAGTTTATTATTTTTGCAGCCCATATTCCTCTTTCAGAGGTTAACAACACTATTCCTTGTTGTAGGTTGATTACTGCCGAGTGTTGTCGT
This sequence comes from Magicicada septendecula, assembly GCA_034769895.1. Classification (NCBI taxonomy): domain Eukaryota; kingdom Metazoa; phylum Arthropoda; class Insecta; order Hemiptera; family Cicadidae; genus Magicicada; species Magicicada septendecula. Next base: position 161,007,829 of record CM068372.1, on the reverse strand, counting down.
AACACGTCGCACCCTATGAGCATATTGAACTGGTAGCGAATTGGTTCATTCGCTACCAGAAAAACAATAGGTATTGTTAAGTTTTGACTGTTCAATTCCAATGGTACTTTTCTTACTGTTTTGTTTACCAGTTGCCCCAATTATAATGATGTTATTGATTGGTAGAGTGGGAATTGCTATCTTGGAGTTAGCTTGGATCCGCTCTAGCTCTGTCTGGTTTATCAAGGATATGTTTGATCCCGTGTTGATCATTATGATGGTTATGGTTCCGTTTATTGTAGCCTATACATGTACGATTTCGCTGTTCATTCTTGGCAGCTGGTTGTCCTCTTCTTCAAGGAGTTCTTCTCTTATATTTTTTAGGTAATTGCTGGAGACGATTGTTATAATTTTATGCTTGTGTTGTTGCGTCATTTATCGTAGTAACCCAAGTGATTGGTCATGTGAAGGGCGTTCTTTGGTTTTCACTGACCTTGTTAGTTTAAAGGTGGTTGCACATGGTTGGCCAGACTATCGGACTGGTTCGTAGCCGTTTCATTTATAGGTCCTGGTTGAACACTTATTTGATTTCTTGACGCTTCTGTAGTCATATTCTCTGGGAATGGATTATTATTTGAAGTCGTATTGTACCAGGAGTTTGCCTGTGTATTTGGGCAGTACCTCCTCTGGTTTGGCTGACTCCTCCCATTAATGAAGTTGACTTGTCGTCGAACGTCACCTCTATTTTGATTATTCCCGGTTCCCCTATTGTACTGGTAATTCGGGTTAAAGTTGTTGCCATGGTAATTGCTATTATTGGGGTGGCCACTAGGATGTTGGTTCGGTCCCGATCCCCTGTAATTGTTGTTGGTGGAATTGTTGTTTGGGTCGTTCCTGTTATACGGTTGGTTACCTTGATTGTAATTTGGTTGGTTCCCCCGATACCGATTGTCATTGACATTTCGGTTCGTGTTATTCCGGTTGTTATTTTAGGGGTTGTTATTCGACGGGTTGTAGTTAGGCGTCTTCTGATTCTCACTCCATCTGTTGTACCTCAGATTGACCATTCTGTTCCTTTTATATTGGCCATCATTTTCGTGGTCCTCCAATAAGCTCGCCATTCTTTGGATAGTTTTTATTTGACCCTGTCTCCTGGCTTTTTGGACCGCATCCTCGTAATGGTATCCCAACTGTATCACCAAAGATTCCTCCGGTATCCTTGGTTCTAAGTTTCTTGCTAAGCACACCTTCTCTAGAAAGTACGACGATAGGGTGTGTCCTGCTTGCGGTTCGTACCTCCCGTTGCTGATATCGTTCTGACTACGTTTTGGGTGGACTCAGACCAATATTTATCTCGGAACTGGGTTTTGAATTCTTGTGTACTGTTTATCTCCGGTCTGGTGGCCGTCCACCAATTGTCGTGGGTGTCCTTGAACATTTCATCAATGAGGCTTCTTACCGTTGTCCATCTCGTTTCCCTATTCTTTTCAATTAGTTCCTCCACTCTTTTGAGGAATTCCATAGGGTTATGCCGGTAGCTGCGAAAGTTTATTATCTCCCTGTTCTCGCTGGTGATGATGTGGGTGTTGTGACAGGGTTTCTCCCTCAGTGCGTCCAGCTCTTCCTGCATTTGTCTTTCCCTTTGGCTTATTCCCTGGATCGTCTCCTTGTTTTCTTGGATCTGTCCGTCTACTTTGTTGAGGTTGGTGTATACCCTTTCCACACGTTCACTTACATCTATCTGTATTTCCTGGTGTTTTTCTTCAAGTTTTTTCAGCACCTCCTGTTTATTTTTTGTGCACTCTATTGTTGTCATTTGTTGGAGTTCCTCAATTCTATTTTTTCCTTCCTCCTTGACGTTGCTTATTTTGTCGATTAACTCCTCCCGGACTTGTACTACTGTTTCATTTGTCTCGGTGATTGTTTGTTTTATCTCTTCCCGGCATTCTACCAACTGTTGTCTCAACTCATCTTTGGTTTTCTTACTATCTTCCTTCAATTGTCGTTGGAGTGTTTCACTGTTATTTTCAATCTTATTATTTAGTATTTCCAGATCTTTCTTGATCTGTTTCTTTAACTCCTCACTCTTTTCTTCCAAGATCTCTTGGTTTCTCTTCAAGGCTTCATGGTTGCTTTTCATCTTATTATTCAGAAGTTCTATGTCCTCCTTGAGTTGTTTCTTTAATTCTTCATTATTTCGTCTTAAGAATTCCCTGTCTTCTTTTCTTTGTTCGTTAGTTTCTTCCTTCGTTTTCTTATTATCTTCCTTAATTTGTCCAAATTGCTCCATCATCATCCTCATCATGTTATCCATCTTCACCCCTTCGGTTGGTGTAGCTTTGTCCTGTGGATTTTCTATTGTATCTCCTGCTTGTTGTTCCCTTTCACTATCTTGACTTGGTTTCTCCGGTTGGTTGCCGACTATTACTTCGACTTCCGGTTCTGGTTGGGTTGGTCCTCTCGGGCATCCTCTTCGATCATTTCTTCAATCATTTCCATTTCTTCTTCATCGGTACCCTCAGTCCTCTTCTTACATTTTCCCCTTGTTGTCATGGAGTGTTTCATACTTTTTCGTAACCGCCGCTAGTCTTCTATTCTAGCCACACTAGTTGGTCACCAATTTGTAACAACCAGATTCTTATCGTCTATGAAAAATGTGTATGTTTTGTGTGTTCGCCTCACACTAGGTGGTCGTTACTTTATATTTACGCTGACGATGTCCGTAGCGATCTCTCAAATTACCAGTACACGGATGTGGGAACCTTAGCTGTTCTTTAGTATGTGTGCGTAAATCCCGGGTGGCGCCAAATTGTTTTATCTGAAAACAGTTAAAATAAAAAATAGGTTGATTGAGCGTTCGTGGCTATGACGGTATGGTGAATTCAAATTTACTCCCGCCACGTGCAGTTGATTAATGTGGTTCGCAGAGTTTCCGACCTCTAGCGCTTACCGTCACTTTTGCTCTTTGCTAAAATACACAAATCATATAATGCACTTTCCTATGAAATAAAGAACAGTGGTTACAACTCTGTACTAGTTTATTAAATTGCGATTAGTATTTATTCAGTAATATACAAAATTATATTTTGTTATTCATCAAATTTGCACCGGCAGTAAGACAATTAATACTCAAGGCTTGGCGAAATCGATTTTGAACGATTTAGTTAGTCAGACATGGCGTCTACAGAATGTTGATTTTTACAATTTCGTTCAATAAATCTGGATTCTTTTGGTTTACGAAAAAGTATCAATTTGATTACAATAAAGTACACTACCTTACATTACTGGTACTTATATAATATAATGTGTAATTATAATTTTTTCCTGGAGTGTTGAAACGTGTGTGTCAAAAGTTCATAATTTTTATACAGGTTATTTTTTCTAGTTCACATAAGTTTAGTGTTTTATTTTTTAATTAATCTTTGAAAGAAATAATATCATCAGTTTATAGTGAGAGTTCAAAGTGTTATGAGAAAAAATTAAAGAGAATTTATTTCATAAATTCGGGTAACTCAGCAATACTTATCAAATCAGTTGACTTGAGGTGTAATGTCATTCAGCTGAAATGGGTTCGGGTCATCGATAGTCATCAATCTTCCATCATTTTGGGATTTAAGTACGCCTGGCTTCCTTTTCGTATTAGTTGGTTGAAATTTATTATTCTGGTATTTGGCCTCAATTGGATGTCCTAGTCCTTCATCATCTTCTTATTTATTCATTTTATCAAATTTGGATTACTTTTTATCGTTTTGTATTAAAATTTGAGTCATTTACGGCTTGGCGTCTCTTCGCTTGGAGCTTCAATAATGGACTAACAGTTTCTAATGGAATATTCATAAATAAGTTCAGTTGTCATGGTAACTGATTGACTCTCATTGGCTATTCATGACTTAAGACCATTGTTATAATATTTGAATTTTTATTCAAAATGACTAAATATCTTCTGATTGCTATTATTCTTCTGTCTTCTTATCTAAGTCTGAGATATTATCACAACTGTTTATATTTTCTTTCAAAGATCATTTTGACATCCCACAAAGCTGGGTTTGCTTATGTATTAATATTTTGACAGTTATGTTGATATTATCTAATTACATTTCTTTCTTATTTTATGTCCTTAATTTAACATTTATCTCTTAATATGATTCACTAATTATCATTGACTAGTTACTTGCCTTGGATTTGCTAATATCCTAGTTAATTTGTTACAATTTGTAGTTATTGGTTTTTTACAGTTAGGTATTTCATAGGCCTAGGTAGTAATTGGCTATATTTTCTTATTTTATACAAATTACATATTATTTTCCCCTTATACATGTTTTGTTTTGTGTCATAAATGATTTGTTTACTTTTTGAATTGATTTGGGTCTGTTTTATAATAATTGTATGTTTTCATTATTTTACATATTATGGTTTGTCTATTATTTGCTAACTGCTGTTCCAGTATTACCAGGTTTGCATTAATTTATCTTTTTTCTTATCTATATTGCCATTGTTTATTATTGGTCTATTATTTACTATTCTCTATAAAATATAACATAACATTTAGGCTTATGGTCTGTATAATTCTTTCAGCCATATTCCTATTCATAAACTTAATCAAACAATTCTTTAACAGTTATTATGCTACTTTTGTTTACATTTGGTTTATTCTTACTTATTTTTTGGTGACAAACACCATTACACCATTTACTTTATCTAACTAACTATCCCTTAGAACATAGGATGTGTATTGATTTTGCCTTTATATTCTTTTATCACATACTTTCTTAAATAAACTTTACTCTCTAACCATGGTAACACTAACTTTTAACTTTCCATGGGATTCCCTTCCTGAATACTATTGTATTCCTCATCTACCATTAATCTTGTCACTAATAACAATATCCTTATTTACTAACACTGTTCACCATTAACCTTTAGTGTTTATCACTGACTATTAGGTGTTCACACCTATCAATAGGGTTTCTATTTATTTTGGGGGTTTACACTGTCACTTTGCACTTTTTATATTTTATTTAAGTGTTACTAGTGGGTATTCCCTAACATTAAATTTTTCTTTCTCACTTACTCCTGTTCACTATCTATCTATCTCTTTACAACGGTTAGTTATACTGTTAACAAGTTCATGTCATTATAGAGTGATTTATTATATTTAAACTCTATTTCCTTGGTTAGTGTACTTTAGTTTGTCATTACTTTATTGGATTTTAACAGTTATCATTTACATTGATTAATTAGTCGATACTAATAATTAACATTTACATTTATTATTTATTGGTTTCTTTTTCATTACTTTATTTGAGTGTAACATTTCTCCCTTTCTCTGTTCTATATTATTCGTTTGTCTTTTCATTTCTTCTCATTTAATTTCATTTATACTTTGTTTGTTTCATTTTCATTTACCTTCTCCTTTGATTTCATTTTATTTCATTTATATTTTGGTTTTCACCTTCTCATTTGGTTTCATTTTATTTGGTCAATCACTTGGGTTGGGTCATGTAGTCGTTTGTCGCATCATGGTCATTTTATTTTCTTTAGTTTAAACATTTTATATAGTTGATTCATCGTTTTTTCCCTGGTATTGGGATGGCTTGTTTGTGTTGTAACAACATGTATACTTGACCATTGTTAAGCCTTTTCTCCTTTAATGGCTCTGTACACATTCTATGTTGTAACGGTCCAAAAAATGTGGGTATTTTTATTTATTTCATTTTTGGGTTTTATAAAAGATTTGTAAATTTTATTTCTCAACGGTGACCAGAACACGTGGTGAATAGAACAGTGTTGTAACGAAGCAGCAACGCAATATTACGTTGCAAAATCGGTAAAGGAATCTGCACCACCCTAGATTTCCAAGAACTTTGTAAGAGTGTGACAGCTCGCACGTACGCACGACCCAGGTATGCGCTCGGGGTGACGCTACTTCAAAAAACCAACATGGTCAGGAAACAAATTTTATCCACCTTCATCGAGTGAAACGACAGATATGCAAATTAAGGTCCGCCCATCTCGTGACGTTAGACAGTGCCTCACCAATATCGTATACTGTCGTCACCCCAACAACTACATGAATTGCATGGGACGAACCTACTGCGACGAAACCACAGGCAGTGATTTCCACCAAAAGTATGAGATCACGTTAGCGGCATCTGCTACGTTTTCCCTCCCAGTTCGTTAACTGATTGTTCCGGCGCCGGATCGAGCCAAGTAGGCTCTTTACAAAATTTCATATTGTACCAGAAAAAAGTGAAATAACAGTTAACACTAAGTGACCGCGGTCGATTAAACAGTGGAGAACATATCTAGCTAATTTTCGGACACTAACAATAAATTTAAAAGAGTGATAATGGGTGCGCCCGAAAACCACGTTGCCGGCGGGGAAGGTTACGACAAATGTTTAAAAGTTATGGGGTATTAAAAATAAATTGGGGTTTTTAAAAATAAATTGCATGTATGTGTGAGTGTGAAAAATTGCAGGCTGGGCTCTGTCTGTGTTTATAATGAAGTGTGATCAGTAAGGTAAGATTTTAGAATAAGTTAACCTGTAACAGATGACCGAGTGAAGAAATTGAAAAAAATGTAAATTAATCTGCATAAACATGCATAACAGTTTTGGATGAAATTTTCAATGATTTAAACAAATTAAAATATCATTTCTCTTCATAAAAAATGTATTGTGTAAATCATTCACACAACCTTAAAAATTACGCTTGTATCCTAACGTTCGTATGACGCAACCTTGGACCCGAGAACACCGATTGACGGTAAGTGGAAGTTTATAAATTTTGTTTGGTATTTCAGTAGGTGGTTAATTACTAATATCACAATGGCGCCTCGACAGGAACAAATTTAATAAATTAATGAAATTCCATACCTACAAATAAGATACAAGCGTAATTTAGAGGTTAAGTGAAAATACGTAATGTAAAATATAGTCAAAGAGTTAAGACAGGAGATTTGGTTCAGATAATAAATAAGTATATAACAACCAATAATAAAGTTATAAAAAAGAGATAAAGTAAAATTACAAAAATGGAAAATACAGAGAATGAAGTCGTTTTGTCCGACTTAACTGTTACAAGCGAAGTAGCTGAATTTGATGAATCAGCTGTTATGAGCAGTCTTAAAGTACATTCAACACCGAATGTAGGTCAAGACGACAAAACTATAGATATAAGCAACACGAATGAATCAAATAGTACAGATGATTCGGGGATCCAAACGACCCCAAAATCGAATAGAGAAAGCAAAATCAATAATAACGAAGTCAGCTTCACTGACAATAAAACAGAAAGTCAGTCGACACCGGTCCAAGATAAAAAGTCTGACGATAATTATGAAATGTTTAAAATGATACAAACAATGCTAGATATGAACAGAATATCTATGTTAAATAAATTCAGTGAACAGAAGAGTGAATTTAATGAGTTAAATAAACGTTTCAATAGTAATGATAAAAAATTTGATAATCGTTTTGATGAATTGAAAAATGATATTAATGAGATTAATAGACGTTGTGAAAATACCAAAGTAGAATTTACTGATAAAATTAACCAAGTAGAAACCAAGTTAGAGAATTCAATACAGAAGATAGATGTTAAATTTAATGAAATAGATAGTCAGATAGATAGAGTTGAGAAGCAGATAAATGAGAATAATGAAATATTAATAAATTCAATGAATGAGCATAACAATGAAATAGAATATAAAATAAATAAGTGTAATACTGAAACTGAATGTAAGTTGAGTAGCGTAGTAATGACAATCGAAAAAATGAGTCAAAATATTGATGAACACAAAAATAATGTAGACTTTAGGGTCAATGAAATTGAAAATACCTGTAAGACAGAAATACAAGCACTAAATGAATCAATTAATGTAATATCAAAAAATAGCATACAGTCTGAATGTAGTAACAAAAAAAAATTATTTTCACTTGAACAGAACATTATACTATTATTAAAACTTCTTTGGTATTGACGTTTGTACTGAAAGGGAAACAACGTTGCCACACTCTGACCACGTGACTTCTACAAGTGGATAAACACGAATGATTCACATACTAACAACTTACAACACGTTCACGCTCAAGGTCATTTAATACGGCTTTTCAAGACAAAACAGTTTACTTTTAAAACATGATATAATATCTCTTAATGTACTTTTAATTACAGTAAGACATCCAGATATGCTTTTGTAGTGAAGTCGCGTAGCTTATATCGTAGTGAATACGATTATTTAATGTATGGTTGCAATAATAAATACGTATTATACTGTACATTACCTTAATCATAGTGCACACTAATCTGTTCACAATCGCGTAAAAATCTTTTATTTTGTGAAATGACATGAACCTTGTTACGCAAATTCTAGTTAAGTCCAACTCTGGTAATATGAGATCTTACTTAATATTTTGGTATGGATTTAATATCATAATAATTTACTGGAAAAACGTGATAAATAATTACTCTATTATTATATCATGAACTTAATAAATACAGATAATTTGGTATTAAGCAAGCATAAATATTTGCGAAATCTTCATAAATGAAACTGCCTATGAATAGTGAAATATTAATTTATAATTGATAGTAATTGTAATATTGGACTATAATATTTCGTTTGTTAATTTTTGTTTAGTTAAAGACTAAATTAAATACTTTTATATTCTAACATTAAACAAAATAAAAACTTACGTTTATAATGGGTGAACTCCGCTTAATGTAGAATCACATCTTCAGATTCAACTGATTCACTGTCACTCGAACAATTCACAGAAATGATCAAATTTTCTACCTGCTGTTCCACTATACCTTCATTTTTCAAGCGTCTTCAATAACTGACTTGGTGTGTTCGACTACCTTCTTCCAGTCTTCTCCAGTAATCATTTGTATGGCTTCATTTGTTAATTTTTCGACTTCACTCATCGTGAATTTTGTATTATTTATGGCAACGTATTTTTTAACCCTGGCCCATATTAGTTCTATGGCATTAAAGTGACAATGATATGGAGGCAACCGGATGACTTTATGACCGTAACTTTTAGCCAACTCGTCAACAATATACACAGGAAACTTTGGTTTATTAAATAGTACTAATTCCATCAACTCAGCCTTTTTCATATCCTCTGTCAATGGAATGTTTCGACGTTTTAACCATTCAACCATCTCTTCTTTTTTTGAAGCCATTGTTGGAGCCTTGTCTTTAATCACTGAATGATATGGGGCGTTGTCCATCACGATCACTGAATTGGGAGGAATATTCTGTAACAGGAATTCTTCAAACCATGTTTTAAATTTGTTGTGATTCATTTCTTCGTGATAGTCAGAAGTCTTTTTCGATTTAAATACATAGAGGCAATTAAGAATAAACCCCTGAGAATTTCCGGCGTGGATAATTATAAGTCCTCCACCTTTTCCAATTCGCACTGGCATAGTTCCCGCCGTAGAATCATCCGGCCAACACGTTTTTAAAGAATGTCCTGCGTTCACCCATGTTTCGTCAACCCAGACGACGTTATTAAAATTTTCATTTATTACACGTCTAAGAAATCTACAGCGAGAAGCAACTACGTGTTATTGCTCCATTAATACTTTTCTACCCGAAACGGTAGTAAATTTAAATCCCAAATTTTTAATTACGGACCGTAAAGACGAGTGGCTACCAGTGAAAAGCTCTGCATCATGTAGAGTAACTAGTAGCTTTTTTATTGTTGGATACTCTTTACGACTGTAATACTCATATACGTGGCGACGGATTCCATCTTCTGCAAAAGCATCCAGATTAGTAACACGTTTTTCTATCCATTTTTTTTTTTTACCTGGTGTTTCCAGTTTAGAAGGGCCAGCTTCCTCGCTTTGATTAAACTTCTCCTTACCTATCGTTACGACCGTATTTTTACTTATAGAGAGTGCAGCTGCTGTTCTATCAACAACTTGACTAACTGAAATCAGAGGCCCACCTTGTTCCTTCTCTTTCTCGAAATAATCTCGTAGAGAACAAACGAATTCTCTGGACTGCCCTCTAATTGGTACTCCGCGACCGGAAATACATGTTTTCTCTTTTACCGGGTGTATTCGCGGTCGACCACGCTTTTTCCCAGTTTCCTCACTTTCAGACATACCTTCTGTTTGAAAGTAAAGACGTATAGGTTAAAGCTGTTACGTATTTTAAAGAATTCAAAATTTAAGAATGTAGATATTTATACAAATTGTTTTAAAATAAAAATCGCACGCACAAAGTTCCGTAAAATGACAAAATAAAGTAAATTTATACTTAGGTAAACATGTTATTTAAACATGCTTATGCTTATTTAGTTAATAATTATAATAGATTCACACGTTTTCACTACACTTAGTTAATTAGTCAGAAATTAGTTAAGTAATTAGAAATTAGTTAGCAATAAACTTGTATCTGCAACACAACTATTTAAGTATTAAACTAACGTACACCCACGAATAATCAAACAAGTGTAACCGAAAACAAACAGACTTCGTTACATAGAACCAGTTCACTCTGTGGTGCGACATTCCACACTGGTTTTCATAACAGCACGTGTGGGACATATTGGCAACAGTGTGCGTTGCTACGGTTACTGTTTACAGTTTTGAGTACGGCGATTGGTTGAGAGGCACGTAGCAGTCAGTTGTTTAATCAACAGTTCCATCTGTCAATACCAAACAAGTTTTAATAATAGTATAGTAGTGTGAGAGACGAATTAAGTTTAGTAAGAAACCAAAATTTAAACAATGTCACTGAACGTATATTAATTACACGCGACGCTAATAATGAAGTTGAACTCGAAACCTTTTGTAGTGAGAATCGTAGAGTGCATCCAATGCAATTTTTGAATCGAGTACGGGAATTTGACAGATTTAATGGTAGTAGTTGGGAAGTTAAGCTTATAAAAATTTTGAAATGTTTTAAGGGTAATTCGGAGATATGGGCGGAGACACATCGAAACGAATGGGAGAGGTATAAAAATTTTGAAAAAGCCTTTCGGAATAAATACTGGTCGGAGGAGGAGCAGGAGATACTACGAAGTCAAATAATGGGAACCGGGAGCTTTGGAAGAAACAACCGTAATATTACCGTCTATACAATGAAGCTATACAATGAAGCTAAGTACTTAGAGCCACCTTTGCCATTCCAGTCGTTTGTACGCCACATCAGCAAACATCTACCGAGGGAAGTACAGATCACGTTAATGACCAGAGAGGTAAGTGATATCAATGAATTAAAAAAAATATTGGATGTTTTTCAGAATATTAAGGACCAGGAAGACAGCAGACGCATACAACAACCTAATATGCACTATGGAAGGAACTATACACCAAGAGGAGGACCAAACGGGGGAACCACACACAATGGTCGAGAACGGGAAAGACGATATCCGATGTGGAAATGTGACGGGTGTCTGGTGGAAAATTATGCTGACCGTAATTTTTGTTATAGATGTAGAAGGACAAGGCCCGGACAGCAGCCGAGGACACAACAAAGATTCAACAACCCACAGCAGAGGAACGGGGACAGACAAGCAGAGAATACAAGAAACGAAGGAGGAAATCAGCGTACGGGCAGAGTGTATATGCCCCGAAATACAGACGAGAGGACACGAAACTAAGGAGGACAATGGATGAGGAGGCCCGGCCATTGTCGAGGAATAACCGCGGGGTCCATGAAAGTAAATACAGGAATAACACTATTCACACGGACTTTGCTACGGAATTGATGGAAGAAGAGGAGGCGGAGACGAGGAGACAAGAGGCGTGGTTGACTGAGGTAAAACTGGAAATAGAAGGTAAGTCAGTCTTGACACTTATAGACACAGGTAGTGAAATATCCGTAATAGCGGAACATGTACTAAATAAATTAAAAGAGACTAACAAAAATATTCCGTCTTTGCCAGTGGCGGGAGTAACAATTGTAGGCATTACGGGTGTTAGAAGTAAACGGGTTACAACACAAGTCCAGTTGAATATTTTAATAAATGGGGAAAGTTATGAGAATACATTTTTAGTTGTAAGAGGTTTAAATTTAGAAGTAATTTTGGGTAATGATTTTCTAATCAGGAATAATGCGGTCATCAATTTTAGAAAAAGAATTTTAGAATTGAACAATGAGAATAAACGAATAACGGTTAATTTTGAACGGGTTTTAGACACAGTAAAGATTTCGGGTATAAGGGTTATGCCAGATAAGACCATAAATAGGGACATGGAATTTAGTATGAATATGTGTAGAGAGAGAGTGAGTGAAGAGAGTGAGGAGAGAATATGGGCGGATAGAGCGGTTAAATTTTGTGGGGAGGGTGGTGTAATAGGGAGTTCTCAGCGTAAAGCGTTGTGGCAGGTAGTTGAGGATTATAGGGGAGTGTTTGCCGGGGAACCAGGAAGGGCAAAAGGTTATGAATGCGAACTAAAGGTGAGGGAGCATGCGCCATATGTCCAACGTAGTTATCCAGTACCATATTCTAAAAGGGAGGCAGTACAGTTAGAATTGGATAGGATGTTAGCGGGGGGGGTATTATAGAGAGGTCGGTATCAACTTATTCCAACCCTTTAGTAGTAGTGATTAAAAAAGATGGGAGAGTTAGGTTATGTTTAGATGCCCGCAAAATCAATCAAATAATTATTCCAGACCGGGAGTCACCCGAAGCTATCGAAGAGATTTTTCAGAAGTTCAGCGGTGTGAAATATATGACCTCTTTAGACCTAACCGCCGGGTATTGGCAAGTTCCTTTGGCCGTAAATAGTAGGAAATATACCGCGTTCTTGTTCAACGGAAAAAATTATCAATTCAAACGATTACCGTTTGGTTTGAACACCAATGTAGCCAGCTTTATCAAGTGTCTTGATGAGATTTTGCAACCTCATAACTTAGATTTTTAAACCATATATGTGGATGACATTCTGATAGCTTCTAGAACATTTGAGGAGCATGTCGAACATTTAGAGTATGTATTAGAGAAGTTATACCAGGGAGGTTTGACAGTGAATTGGGACAAATCAAAATTTTTACAGACAGAAATACATTTTTTAGGTTTCATCATAACACCTACAGGAATACGGGCTAATCCGGACAAGGTAGAATCCATCCTAACATTCCCGGAGCCTAAGAATATAAAACAGTTACAAAGTTTTCTTGGTCTCTGTAATTTTTACAGAAAGTTCCAGCGAAACTACGCCCTGACGACGGCCCGACTCAGCGCAGTGCTGCAAAAGAACAAACAATGGAGGTGGGGAGATGACAAAAGAGCAGCGTTCCACGAAATCAAGAATAAGTTCGCTGATATGATTTTAATGAACCATCCAAATTTTAATGATAATTTCTACTTACAGACAGACGCCAGCAATATAGCACTTGGAGCGGAACTGTACCAAGAGGACGAGGCGAAAGAACACAAAACCATTGCCTTCGCCAGCCGGACGTTGCTAGCCGCAGAGCGTAACTATACTACCACCGAGAAGGAGCTTCTCAGTATAGTTTTCGCTGTGAAGAAGTTCCGTACGTACCTGCTGGGCAATAAAACCATCATCAGGACGGACCATAAAGCGCTGTCGTTCCTGAATACTTGTAAACTCACACACAGCCGGATAACCAGGTGGGTGTTAGCTCTTCAAGAGTATAATTTTTCTTGGGAATACATTAAGGGTGTAGAGAACAGGGTGCCAGACACACTATCACGAATAGACACAAATAGAAATAGAACGGGTATAGATATTAAAGAAATAGAGATTTATAGATTTTCCCGGGAAGATAAACTTTTTGGTGAAGAATTGAAGGATATAAATATAATGCAAAGAGCCGATAGTAAATTAAATTAAATAATTACTAGTGTAGAATCGGATGTAGATGAATTTGGGTATAAACAATATTTTCAAGTATTTCAGGGGAGTTTATTTTAAAAAGTAGAGGGGAGAGAAAGGGATTGGAGGTTAGTTATACCTGAAGGGCTAGTAGAGAAAATAGTGTGGGACTGTCACCTTAGATACGGGCATTTTGGGGCACGAAAGTGTGTGAATGTATTAAGGGAATCCTGTCTATTTAAAAATATGGAAAAACGCGTCCGAAAGATACTTAGAGTTTGTGAACTATGTCAGAAGTCTAAAGTTGTAAATTATAGGTTAGAAGGAGAATTAAATTACATTAAGGTAGACAAACCATTTGATTTAGTAGCTGTGGATTTGTATGGCCCATTGCCAAAAGGTAGGGGTGGAGTGATGCATATTTTTGTTGTACTTGACACATTTTCCAAATATGTAAGGTTATATAGCGTGAAGCGAGCAACAAGTAAGGTGCTGAGTGAAAAGATCACACGCGACTACATGATCAACGTGGGAAAGCCGAAGGTGATATTATCCGACCATGGACCGCAGTTCATCAGTGGGAAATGGCGCCAGACCCTAGGCTGGGAAGGTATCATCCCAAAGCACACCGCAGTGTATCATCCGCAGTCCAATCAGGCGGAGCGCGTCATGAGGGAGTTGGGAAGAATTTTCCGAACATACTGCCACGCCAAACACAGCGAGTGGCCCCTATATGTTCAGAAGATTGAAAATTGGTTTAACTGCACCACCCACGAGTCGACGGGGTTCACACCTTATGAGTTAATAAGAGGGAAGCGTCCACAGAGAATTTTGGAACAATTAATTGAGTATCCACCAGAAACCAACACTATTGGTCGTGATGTAAAACTTAGGCTAGCGAATGAAAGCTTATTGATGAAGGGGGAGAAGAGAAAACAGAGGCATGATATGAAAGGTAAGTGGACGCAGTACGAAGTCGGACAGCTGGTATTGGTACGACGACACGATTTATCGAGTGCTCAGGATAAGGAGATCAAGAAATTTTTCTTACTCTACGAGGGGCCGTACGAAGTAATAGAGGTTAAAATGAAGAATTCATATGTGTTACAGAATAGAGAAACTAGGGAGATAGTGGGAACGCACAACGCTACAAATTTGAAATTATATTGGTCAGCATAAGGATTTTATCAATGATTAATTGTATGAATGAAATTTAATTGTTTTCTATATGTTTTCAGAAGGGATCCTCCCCCATTTTCGGGCGGTCACGATCTTACCAGTCCTGGCCGTGGTATTCGGAACTTGGAGGCGGGCCATGGTTGGCGGATCTTCCTTCGGGTGGTGAAAACAACGATGGTCCGGCTCCACCAAAATTGGTTGAGATTAGAAAACTTGCAACATATTTGAACGGGGAGGGGGACCCCAAAAGGTACGTGACACGCATTAATTTTTTTTAATACACTCCAGGTGCAGTGGTCTTGGTGTACCTGTCACGTGCCTGCACTGCCTTAGAGTGTTTGTACATAATGGAGGCTGCACCTAAATAAAAGGCAGTGCGTGCAAATTTAAAAATTTTCAGTGTCAATGGCAAAATTAAAGTTGAGTCATTGACAATAGTTTTGTTTAAGCCGAAATGAAGAGTTTTGCTGAGAGGCAGATTTGGCGATAGGTCAGACGACGGGTCTGGAGAAATGAGAGCGGTAAGGGAGTAGGAGTTGGGAATAAAGGGGAAGTAATTTCACAAAGCAGATCTGAGCTGTCACCAAACTTGCCTCATAGCAAGAACACCCCCATTTCAGGCGGTCACGATCTTACTATTCATGGTTTTGGAAGGTTAGGCAGCCTCCAATGTAAATATAAAAAATTTTTGAAAAACAAAACAAAAATCCCAAAAAATATTTTGGATGTTTATAATTTTAAATTTAAATAAATTTTAGAATTAAGTGACCAAATATAATTGTCAAGTTTTAGTATCAGTGAGCATGGGAACGTTTTGAAGAATGTGAAATAAAATAAAAACTTGTTGTCAATGCAAGATGTGGGGATAATTTTGGGGGGTAGATTGGTGCTCAAAGAAGTGATAGAACAGTGGAGTGTGGAACTGCAATTGTCGAAAGTTTTAGTTCATTACTTTTAATTATTTAGTTAGTAAGGTGCTATTGCTGGGGTGGCCTGTGCCCGAGTAGATAGTGTAATGGGTTGGGGGTAACAGAGAGTGTTACCTCCATCGGTGGCCAACATGGCGACAATGTGCGGCACATTTTTTTTGGTACAAATTCAATTTGTACCCTGATAGATGCTCGTGTCGCACATACTAATGACGATGTAGAACAGGCGTTGAAATGAAATTAGATTTTCCCGACTTTTCGGGCGATTACTGCCTTACCAGCACTAATCGTGGCTTTGGCTAGCGGCCAGCTATGGTCATACCAAGTCCCTTGACCATGGCTGACTTGAAATTGGTTTATAATAGAAATTAAATGGGGGGGAATTAGGGGAAATCCAGGAACTATGGAGCAGCGGCTGCCACTCTGTCCGCGTGGGGACAGCATAGCCAGGTGGTAGACCCATTTTAAGGGCGTTTCAATATATACCCAGGATATGTTGATATCCAAAACGTTAAAATGTAAATGCCGAAGCAAAGACACGGAGATGTCAAATTCCTCCAAATATGCAGTCTTTGTGGAAGCAAAAAGGCGCTACAGTCTTACATAAATTGCAATAGCGTGTGTGGATGGGAGGTGGCTCAGATGAGCCACGAATTTAAATTATAACATAAAAATTGCTAACTCTAATTTTGATCTAATAAAAATGCTTGTGTTCCGTTTAAATAACTAGATGCTCATACATTCACTATAAGGTGTTCATTCTATATTTTTAAATGTAGTATTTTATTGTAGTAGGGTAGATATAAGAATTGATAAAAAGTATGTTTTATATAATTTGTGTATTTTTGAAACTGGGTAGATAACTAAACCGACTGGCAGGCGGTTAACATAAAATTACCAGAATCAGAGAAAGGGGAAACGATGATGGTACATGTAAATATTGATAAGCATATGTATTTAATGTAATCTGCACAATTTTTGAAAGGTGTCTTCACTTTATTAAGGATGTCAGCTGATCAGTAGTAAAATGTCACTGTTATATTGGTTGTAAATGTTCAAGGTAATCAATGTTAAATGTAATGTTTCAATGTATTACAGATGCTATTTAAATAATGAGAAAAGTAATTTGATAAAGGGAGACATAAAGTAATAATTTGTGAAAGTTAATAAGAGATAGTTTTGGGTGATGAATATTTTGTTGGGACAGGTATATCAGTCCAAATCAGAGTTAAAGTAGTAGTGGAGAGAAAAATATTGTTTTGAGTTAATGTAATGTTGTTGTGAGTTAATGTTATAGAATTGAGAAGTATTGATGTTGACACAGTAGTTATGGGGAATATATGTAGAGTTTTGAGTGATATATTGTTGTTCATAATTGATGATGTTATTTTGTTGTAGTCGAAGTGAGGTAATTAGATTGAGATTTTGGGGATGGCAATTTTGTAATAGGGGTAGTGTAATGTGGGAGTCCACAACAAAAGGGTTGGGACGGGAAGGGACCGTTTGGCGTCGGAAAGGGTTACCTTAGGTAGAATCCAGGAACCAACATAATGGGATGAGCTTTTGGGAGGGAAACACTTATCCTAAGTACAAAGGGTTAGAGAGTATTTTTTTTTATATATTGAGAGAAGGTGGCGATTTGAGTTTCATGGTAAGTTGGGGTTAAAGATTGTTGGATAGATGTTTTGATAGAGATGGGTGTCATATGAGTTATAGTTGTTAGTGGTTAGAGTCAAAGTGAGAAAGATATGATATGAATACATGCCAAGTGGCATATCAAGCTAAAATAAATTTAAATCACCCAAAGTAACGTAGAGTGAGAATAATAAAGAAAGAGATTTAGAATAAAAATATAAGAATTTTTTTTAAATTGAAACCAGTGACAATTTTGATAGAATTGGGAAATGTAAAAATTATAAAGTGTATTTTGAATAATTTAAATATCAATTTACTTGTGAATTATAATAATATTTTATTAATTTTAAATATTGTATTTTATTATGTTTTTGTGTTTCAAGATAGAATTTTACAGAAGCTTTATGTATTCACAGATAGAATTGGTATATAACGTATGTAGGTCAAGGTTCTGGACTTGACCTAGTTTTGATCAGCTGATAGTGAGGTCATATACTGGGCATGTTTAGTATGGAAGTTAATTCAATTTTTGTGTTTTTTTTTATCAATTTAAACAAACTGTAAATAATTTCAACATGGAAAGAAAATATTTTAATAAATTTAAATTTTTTTGTATTTAAACTTTTTTTGGAAAAAAAGGGGGGGGGATTTTTTCTTGATTTTTGCGCCTGCCAGATAATGGATATTTTTAGACTTTGATTATTGTATTGTTTGTGTACTAACCGTGGTTATTTTTATTGAATTGTATTGTTAGACTCTAGGTAATCACATGTTAGGCTAAGGATGTTCTTTTATTTTAAGAAATGTTCAATTGATTTATTTTAAATAACAGAAAAAATTAATGAAGAGAATTATTTGGTATAAATGCAAAATTTGTGTTTTAATTTTCAAGCCAAACTGTTAATGATTTTTCGCTTAGTAAAATTTTTAAGAATATTTTCATTTTATAATATGTGGTATCAGTGTGTGTGTGAGCCCAGTATCTGCTAAAGGCAGCCCAGCTTGCATATAAGAGGGAACATATCGGCTGAGGATCTGGCATAATCTAAGCCAGGGATTGGGATTTTTGGGGTAGCATGATAGAAGGTGAGGTGCGCTGTGGTGCGTGTCTGTTCGATTTTTCGGTGTTGGGATCTCTAACAGGGAAGTCCAGTGATCTCGTTCAGATGCGTCCATAGTCGCCAAGCCAGGGGGGTCGTTTACCCATGCAGAGTAAGAACAGAAGGGGGTTGTTGCCACCAGTTCCTCACCGGTCCTCTTAGGGGTTTTATCAATGAGAGTTCTTCTGTTTTGACAGAAGACTTCTCATTGAGGGGGTATTGTAACAGTCCAAAAAATGTGGGTATTTTTATTTATTTCATTTTTGGGTTTTATAAAAGATTTGTAAATTTTATTTCTCAACGGTGACCAGAACACGTGGTGAATAGAACAGTGTTGTAACAAAGCAGCAACGCAATATTACGTTGCGAAATCGGTAAAGGAATCTGCACCACCCTAGATTTCCAAGAACTTTGTAAGAGTGTGACAGCTCGCACGTACGCGCGACCCAGGTATACGCTCGGGGTGACGCTACTTCAAAAAACCAACATGGTCAGGAAACAAATTTTATCCACCTGCATCGAGTGAAACGACGGATATGCAAATTAAGGTCCGCCCATCTCGTGACGTTAGACAGTGCCTCACCAATATCGTATACTGTCGTCACCCCAACAACTACATGAATTGCATGGGATGAACCTACTGCGACGAAACCACAGGCAGTGATTTCCACCAAAAGTATGAGATCACGTTAGCGGCATCTGCTACGTTTTCCCTCCCAGTTCGTTAACTGACTGTTCCGGCGCCGGACCGAGCCAAGTAGGCTCTTTACAAAATTTCATATTGTACCAGAAAAAAGTGAAATAACAGTTAACACTAAGTGACCGCGGTCGATTAAACAGTGGAGAACATATCTAGCTAATTTTCGGACACTAACAATAAATTTAAAAGAGTGATAATGGGTGCGCCCGAAAACCACGTTGCCGGCGGGGAAGGTTACGACAAATGTTTAAAAGTTATGGGGTATTAAAAATGATTTGGGGTTTTTAAAAATAAATTGCATGTATGTGTGAGTGTGAAAAATTGCAGGCTGGGCTCTGTCTGTGTTTATAATGAAGTGTGATCAGTAAGGTGAGATTTTAGAATAAGTTAACCTGTAACAGATGACCGAGTGAAGAAATTGAAAAAAATGTAAATTAATCTAAATAAACATGCATAACAGTTTTGGATGAAATTTTCAATTATTTAAACAAATTAACATATCACTTCTCTTCATAAAAAATGTATTGTGTAAATCATTCACACAACCTTAAAAATTACGCTTGTATCCTAACGTTTGTATGACGCAACATTGGACCCGAGAACACCGATTGACGGTAAGTGGAAGTTTATAAATTTTGTTTGGTATTTCAGTAGGTGGTTAATTACTAATATCACAATGTAGTTTTCTATGGAATCAATGTGTTTTCACAAAAAACGTGTTCTACGTACCGGGAGCAGTGAACTCTGCTTGTTCACAGGGCGTGCGTTGCAGGTGTCTACGAAAATTTATGACCTGTCCGTCACTAGAGCGTGTTTGCTAGCTTCTCCTTTTGTCCCTTACAAAACATGTTTCCACACATACACCCTTCGTTACTGCTTTTAACGACACTTCTTACTGCTAATAATGAAATTAAAATTTTTCAAAATTTTTGGTGTTATAAGATTTTAGATATAGTCAACCCAAAGGAAGGAAGAATACAAGAATACTATTAACTTATAACTTTTAGCGTAGGCTTGGTCAAAAATTTATTTGAAATGAAAATGCTATACTGTGGAACATTAAGACCTAACAGAAGAGGAGTGGCAAGAATACGGGAAACTGATGGGTTTAGAGCAAGATGGAGTAAAATTATAAAGTGAGTATATAAACATCCAGTCCTTATGATTACCAGTGACCCAAGTCACATGTCATATTTATTGAAAACTGGAAAAAATAATAGAAATGGTGAGCAAATACTTAATCCAAAGCTAAGTTGTAATAGATTACAATAAGGCTAAGAAAGGAATTGATTTCAGTGACCAAACGTCTTCATATGACACAAGTGTACGAAAAAGTCTATATTCGTACATACAACACAAATGTACCAGAAAGTTGTGTTTGAAATTATTCTAGGTGCTGCAGTAGTAAACACATGGATTGTATATAATATGATCTCCTGCACACAAAACTGGGAATAACAGAGTTTAGGAAGAATTTGGCAGAAACAGTTGTTGTCCATAAGACTCCAGTAAATGAAATTCAAACTTCAATTGCTCCGTTAAGAAAATGACTACATATGTTTGTAAAACCTGAAGGAGGTGGACGAAAAAAACATAAAGTATGTAAAGGATGTTATATGGAAAACTATGGCAAGGAGAGAAGCAGAAAATTTTTTGGAAGAGTTATTAGCTTCTGCAGTGAGTGTCCCAACTCTCCAGGCGTTTGTTTAGAGTATTTTAACAAATAGCATAACTAGAACTGTTGGTGGCATTTGTAATTACTTTTTCGAGTGGTAAAAGTCAAAGTTATTTAGCAGGAAAAGTGTTGAAAGTGAACAATACTTTCAAGACTAAACGACATATTTGTCCCAAGACAATCAGTTGTTCGAAGAAAAAATTTCTTTGTTATTACAAGTATAATTTTAATTGAATAAATTAGATTAGTGAAAGAGAGATTTGTTTTGACATCTATTGTAATAGTATCTAGTCACCCGACAAAAGGGCTGCTTGTGGTATGTCACAATCTATAGTTGCACACATTCAGTTTTACAGACAACTAAAATCTATAAGTTGCACACAAGCCCCCGAGGATATGTAATGCACAGAGAACTAGTTTGTTTATACAGTATCCCAGCAGCCAGTAACAGAGTCAAAGACAAAATACTCAACATTTGTCCCACAGACGTGTTAATGATGAAGACACTGTGACTATGTTATACTACGTTTCTTTAACAAAATATAAAACCATAATTACTTTCACCTACCTTGTATTGCCCAGGGTCACATCACATGAACGTAGAAATGCAAGCGAGGTTCCAAGGTTATTTGAAAAAAATGTACGCTACGCTCATTTATTTGATGGAATTCAGATTTTATTTCACTTTATATTAATTCAGATTCTTTAATTACTCATATTTCCTTTCCAAATAACATATTACAGTTTATTACCACATGAATAACACGCCAAACATTTACATTACATTTAATTTACTCTACTTACACGTTTACTTAAAAGGTTCATTTGTATATAAAATTTTTATTCAAGTGGCTTGTTTAATTTTCTTTGGAATTACAAGACATTCTTTTACATATCCAACTGCAGACTTTAACTTAACGTCTAACAGAACTAACTCTTAACCTAAAAGACAACCCAGTAATTGCTCACTCACTCATTCGCACACATACCCCATTCAATTAAGCGCTTTTTTCTTTCATTTTATATTTTAGAATTAATGGATTTTTGATACTGTTACGTGGTATCGGCGTCCCTGTCGGTCACTTGTTGATTCCCGCGAGTTCTTTGTTCACTTTTGTCCGAGAAGTTTCTGCCGATAATTTCGATATTAACTGCTTAAAATGTTCACTGTTTTATGGTCCTGGACTCACATTTTTATAATTAAAGTTTTTCTTTAGCACATGACACTATTATACAGCTGGCCGACTGTAGGTGTGGAAAGCGACAACGCAGTTCTCTCGGCGTCTATATAAACCACGCCTTCTTCATCCATGGCAACTTTGTTCGTGATTCGTTGTTAAAAATCACATGACACTATAATGAGTCGTCACGTGATATCACCTGTTGAGCGAGTTTATGTAATTTTGTCCTGTCTTTGGGCTCGCTACAAAGTTTTATTTATCCACCAACGGAAAATACACGCATGTGCGCATAGGCTTACATTCCAACGCTGTTATCGTTGTGTCAAGCACGGACTGATACGGAATTGCATACAGGGTGTCCAATCAAGCATGTCTGGGTGACCGTAAAGGGTGTCCAAACAAATCAGTCCCCAATAATTTATAAATTGAATAAAATATACCCTTCAAATAGCCCCGTTACAATACCCCCCCCCCCAATGAGAGATCTTCTGTCGAAGCAGAAGAAATCTCATTGCTAAACCCCTAAGAGGATCGGTGAGGATATGGTGCCAACAAACCCCCATTAGTTCTTATACATCATGGGTAAACTACCCCCCTGGCTCGGCGACTACGGCCGCATCTGAACGAGATCACTGGACTTCTCTATTCGAGATCCCAACACCATAAAATCGAACAGACATGCACCACAGCGCACCTAACCTTCTATCATGCCACCCCAAAATCCAAACCCCTGGCCTTATACCATTCCAGATCCTCAACCGATATGTTCCCTCTTTTCATGCACACTGGGCTGCCTTTAGCAGTTACTGGGCTTGTACACACACTTATTACTACATGCTAGCAACAAATTTATTCTTACATTCAAAATTTTATTTAAGTTGAAATCAAACGGCTCTATCTCCATTATTTTCTTCAAAATCAAAAAATAAAATCTTTTATCTGAATTGATTAATTCTCTTCGTTATTATTAGTAATTAGAAAAACAAGTAAATTGAACATTTAATTAAAACATGAACTCCCTTATACTAACATTTGATTATACATATATACTAAACAATATAATTCCATAAAAAACAATAGTAAGACACATAAACAATAATACAATCAAAATTCAAAACATCAATTAGATGGGAGGCACAGAGAATCAAATTTTTTTTTCAAAAAAAAATTTTAAATTAATAAAATATTGTTTCTCTAAATATTTCAGAAAATTTAAAACCATTTACATCAATTAAACAACAAAATTTGTATCACTTCATTGCCAAACCGGGTCTAGTATATAACATCACCCATCAGCTGATCAAACTGGGTCAAGTCAACAACCTTGACCTACATAGGTTATACATAGGCTACCTCATAAAATACATTAAACATCTTTTAAAATTTCTATCTTCAAACACAAAAACATAATAAAATGTGACCTTTAAAATTAAAAGAGTATTATTATAATTAACAATAAAATCGACATTTAAATTACTCAAAATTACACATTTTACAACTTTACTTTAATCTCAAATTCTATTAAAATTTTCACTTGTTTCAGTTAAAATTTTATATTTTTACTATGACTCTCTTTCTTTAACATTCTCAATCTCCATTACTTTGGGTGATCTAATTATTCATACTAACTTGATTTACCACTTGGCATGTATACATTTATAATCTTCCCCCCTCTGACTTTAATATTACTAACAACTCTAACTAACATGACACCCATCTCTTATCAAAACATCTATCAAACAATCTAAACCCAACTTACTACTCAACTCAATTCGCATCATTCTACCCTTATAAAAAAAAATACTCTCTACCCCTTTGTCCTCAGGATGTGTGTTTCCCTCCCAAAAGCTCATTCCCTTATCTGGTCCCTGGATTCTACCTAGGCGACCCTTTCCAGCGCTAAACGGTCCCTTCCCGTCCCAACCCTTTTGTTGCGGACTCCTACCACACCACCCCCTCTTACAAAATTCCCATCAACTAATTACCATTCTCATTACATCACTTCAACTACAACAAAATATCTCCATTTATTTATTACATCAACATATCAATCAGTACTCTCCATATATTCCCCATAGCTACTGTGTCAACATTACATCTCAAATTCTACATTACATTAATTCACAACAATATTATTCTCTCTATTACCCCTTTAAACTTAACATGGACTGATCTACATGTCCTAACAAAATATTCATCACCCAAAATCTACCTTTTACAAATCATTTAAAAATCTTACCTATATCAAACTACTTCCATCATTTAAATTAAAATCTTTTAACACATTAAAATCATTATACTCAAACATTAGTTACCTTGGAAGTTTACAAACAATTTATACGTGACATTCTACTGCTGATCAGCTGATTTTCTTAGCAAGGTGAATGACCTTACCATAAACACATTTCAAAATTATACAAATTACACATTTTATCAACACTTATCTCTAACACAATAAACTAATACATTTATAAGATAGAATAAACACAGCATAATAAACATCTAATGCAACTATTTCTCAAATCATGATACAATTATTTAATTAGCGCAAGAGCGAGTTATCATCTTTAGGTTACAAAATTTTAATTCGTTGCTCCCCTGAGCAACCTCCCTGCCACAAACACTATTGTTTTTTCTGTTGGACTGTTGCGTCCATGTGCTTCCACAAGGACGGCATAGGTGGAGGAATTTAACATCTCCGTGTCCTTGCTTCAGCGTTACATTGGAAATTATTTGGATATCATCATATCCCTGTTACAAATTTATACGCCCTTAAAACGGGTCTACCACCTGGCCTTGCTGTTCCTACTCGAACAGAGTGATAGCCGCTGTTCCATAGTTCCCGGGATTTCCCCTAGTTTCACCCCCCATCAATTTCTAATATAAACCAATTTCAAGTCAGCTATGGTCAAGGTTCTTAATTTATGGCCATAGCTGACCGCTAGCCAAAACCACAATTAGTGCTGGTAAGGCAGTAATCGCCCGGAAAGTCGGGGAAATCAACTCTACTTTCAGGCATGTTATCATCATCATTTACATGCTCGGCACGGCAAGCTATCAGGATACAATATAAAATTGTATAAAAGGGTGTGCCATGCATTTTACGCCATTTTGGCCTCCGATGGAGGTAACACTCTCTATTACCCCCAACACTTATCGCTATCTACTGTGGCACATGCCACCACCGTACTAGCCACTTAATAACTAAATTAAATCTTCCACATAACATCATTTCATTATTTCTCACTCACTACAATTATATTCCTCAAAAATTCCAAATTTATTATTAACATTTATTTTACATCACCTTTCAGTTATTATTACTTTTTAATTATAGTTTCTATTTAGTACAATTATCTCAAATTATTTTCATTATTGAGTTAAACTCTTTTCAACACCTGTAAACATTTTCCTCTATATAACTTGTATTATAAATTTTATACTTACAGTACATTGCTCATACACTGTCCTAAATACACAAATAAAAACACCAAACACCCTGTACCTTCTGAAACAATAACAACAATGTTATTCCATACTGAACAATTTAACACTTTTTTATTTATTAATTATTGTCAAATTCAAATCTCATAAAATAGTTTAAACTCATTAGAAAAATTCAATTATATAACATTTAACTCGATCAAAAATATTTAAACACCTCCAATTATTTTAATTAAATTAATTATTGAAAACACAACATTTTAATTACTTTCACCAATTACAATAATTACAATTCATTTGTTATCCTCTTCAAAATTTTTTTTGTTATTTATTTAGACTGCAAAAATGTTATTATTATTATTATCATAACAATTTCTACTACATACACACATTGTTTACCTAACATTTTACAATACACACAATTAATTTCACTATCAATTATTTACAAATTATTCGTCATTAATTATTCAGTTTTATCACACTTCATTGTCAAAAATCAGCCAGGTCAGAACCATAAATCAAAATATTTAAAATGTCCATCTATTAAGTTTATGTTATGTTCAGCCTCCATCATCAAAAATTAGTCTGGGTTTCACATAACATTTTTGAGTTTCATTTATGCACATCGTATGGCTATCCTGTGTGTAATAACCATAAAATTTTAGTTTATTCATTTTACCACAATAATCATATATAGGGTTACTTCCCATTATAATTATTTTATCATAAACCAAGTCAACGCTATTTATTTCTGTCCAGTCTCCATCAGTAGTTACATTCAATATAAGGTCAGTTATTTTCTCATCATAAGGTAAATTATTACTATTTAAATAGGTATCATCAAAACAATTCTCAATCTCTCCTGCACAAAGTAAGTATTTCATATCATTTATCTCTATCACTTCTAACATCTCTTTCAACTCATTATAATCTCTCTTTAATTTATATAATTCTATCTCTCTATCAATACACAGCTCTCTATCTAACTCTCTCTCACCATAACACCATCTCTCACTTTCAACACCATTCCACACAGAGGATACTAACTTATACAAAAAGGGGAAACAACTCAAAAACCTCACGTCTTCCAATAACAGGGGACTCTTGCCCTTCAACAATAACATTTGTGAACACCCTGGTTCACCATAAATATGGGGAAAATTTACCCTCTGCCCTACATACTCATCTAATCTCTCTTGCCACTCTTTCTCTAATTCATCAACACTAATTACTACTCCATTACAACCTATTATTCTCTCACTCTCACTCACTATCTCACTAACTGTTTTCAACGTATCACTCTCTGATACCACATTCTTAATTATATTATCATTTTCAACATTGTTTCTATCACTTGTTACTTTTTTGTTATCATTATTATTTTTACTTTTAATCTGTTCTCCTACTGACTCTAGTATTTTCTCAATATCTCGTTTCCATTCGTTACAACTACTTTCACATTTAATTTTGACCTCATTAATGTCAGCTTTAAGTTCGTTAAACTATCTATTCTGTTCCTCGAATTTAGTGTCAAATTTACTGTTAAATTCACTTTTAATTTCGTTAAATTTGATATCATTATTGTCAAAACGACTACTGAGCAGGTTAAACAGGTCATTCATTGACATTTCTTTTTCTTTTATATTTGCTTTACTCATTACAGGAGTAGAATTTGCTCCCACCTCACTAATTTTGATAGATTCGTCTACGTTAGTGTCACTAATTGACAGTGACTCTGTCTGGATACCTGAATCGCTTTTATCAGCCGATTCAGTTGACATATTTTCATTACTTTCGTTCATTACTTTACGTTCGGCTTTATCGCCTACAATTACATCAACTTCATTTTCGTTAGTGGCCATCTCTTATTCTTTATAATTTATATTTGTTAATTTACTTTAATTAACTTAATTTATAATAATGCAATTTCAATCTTATATTCAATATTTAAGTATTCAACAGTTAAGTATACTACCTATCGTTTAACCTGTACATTATTTACACCCTTTTACGTACTGTTATTCAACCCTGAAATCAGCTTGCATTTCATCTGTAGGTGTGGAATTTAATTTCTAAAATTCGTTCCAAGTTCGAGCGCCAAATGTTATACTACGTTTCTTTAACAAAACATAAAACCATAATTACTTTCACCTACCTTGTATTGCCCAGGGTCACATCACACGAACGTAGAAATGCAAGCGAGGTTCCAAGGTTATTTGAAAAAAATGTACGCTACGCTCATTTATTTGATGGAATTCAGATTTTATTTCACTTTATATTAATTCAGATTCTTTAATTACTCATATTTCCTTTCCAAAATAACATATTACGGTTTATTACCACATGAATAACACGCCAAACACTTACATTACATTTAATTTACTCTACCTACGCGTTTACTTAAAAGGTTCATTTGTATATAAAATTTTTATTCAAGTGGCTTCTGTTTAATTTTCTTCAGAATTACAAGACATTCTTTTACATATCCAACTGCAGACTTTAACTTAACGTCTAACAGAACTAACTCTTAACCTAAAAGACAACCCAGTAATTGTTCACTCACTCATTCGCACATATACCCCATTTAATTAAGCGCTTTTTTCTTTCATTTTATATTTTAGAATTAATGGATTTTTGATACTGTTACGTGGTATCGGCGTCCCTGTCGGTCACTCGTTGATTCCCGCGAGTTCTTTGTTCACTTTCGTCCGAGAAGCTTCCGCCGATAATTTCGATATTAACTGCTTTTCACTGTTTTATGGTCCTGGACTCACATTTTTATAATTAAAGTTTTTCTTTAGCACATGACACTATTATACAGCCGGCCGACTGTAGGTGTGGAAAGCGACAACGCAGTTCTCTCGGCGTCTATATAAACCACGCCTTCTTCATCCATGGCAACTTTGTTCGTGATTCGTTGTTAAAAATCACATGACACTATAATGAGTCGTCACGTGATATCACCTGTTGAGCGAGTTTATGTAATTTTGTCCTGTCTTTGGGCTCGCTACAAAGTTTTATTTATCCACCAACGGAAAATACACGCATGTGCGCATAGGCTTACATTCCAACACTGTTATTGTTGTGTCAAGCACGGACTGATACGGAATTGCATACAGGGTGTCCAATCAAGCATGTCTGAGTGACCGTAAAGGGTGTCCAAACAAATCAGTCCCCAATAATTTATAAATTGAATAAAATATACCCTTCAAAATAGCCCCGTCACAACTATTGTCACTATAACAGCACATGCTAGGAATATATAATATACAACCCACCTTACTCCTACATTGAGCTGTGGGGTGATCATCAGATCTTGTGTCATGCACCATCTGTACACTAGTCTGTTGAAGTAACAACATAGACTGCTTAGTTTTTTTACTAAAGGGCTACTATCCGGTGCAACAGGAGATGATGGAGATATAGTTGAAGACATGGAATCATGTGAACCTACAAAAATGAACTGTAGTAAGTATAGTTTCAATTCAATTTAAACTGCTGTGCGAAAGTATATTAATTTTATTTGTTACACTACATAACTCATATAAATATACATTTATCATTTAAAAATGAATACAATCAAGTAATGACACAACAGCAGTCTACTGGTGGTACTTACTGTAAATACGAGATAATGGGCAAATATTTTAATTTACACATTGGGCTCATAACAGCATCATTATTTAATACAATTTCAGATATGTGTTTGATGAAACGGCAACATAACTTCTTAGTTAGCATAAAGTGACGATGGACGTCAGAAATGAAGTGGTGGTGCTAAAAGATGAACAAGCAAGGACAGAGTGCATAATGATGACAGGAAAAAGAAGCTGACGAACTTGGCATTCTAAAATTGATGTGACTGAAAGTGGTGGGTTCAAATGATAATGTGTTCTTAATGGGATACGAATGCAAGTTTATCAAAGCTGACACACTCAAGTATGTACCACACAGTGATGCCTAAATCTGGAAGGAAAGATGATATAATAAATGTAAGACAATAAATAACAAAATCTATGTTTCTTTTTACTTTCAATTCTTCATACGAGGGCTTAGTAGATCAGCTGATATATCACTTAGGTAGTATCCTAGACATTCCAGGTTCAATTACTGGGGACACCACAATATCAAGATGCAGATTTCTGCTCTCCTCCCCACAAGCCAACTCAGCCAGGAGAAATGAATATGTGGGGTAATAAAAACTGACTGAACCACAGTGCTGGCCACAATGCTTTCACACAGGCAGCCAACCTTTCACCTCCTAACCCATTTTGTTGGTACAAAAAATGAGTATATTATTATTATCGTAATTTTTTTAGCTGCACACACTAATGTACACTTCCCATTTTCTTTTTATACTTGGATTAATTATTCTTTAAGATATACAACACACGATACATAAAAAAGATAAGCAAATTCATTTTTAATGAAATGTCATATTGGACTTTGTCTATGCATCATCTACGTAATAATATGTTAATTAAAATGCTTCAGAATTAGTTACTTTGTAAGTAATCAGTAGGCCTATATAATTTTATGTACTATATCATGTTAACAGAGAGGTTAAAGGTAGTCACAAGTATTGATATAAAACAAACAGCAAATCCATGTACCATTACAAGCTGATTATTATATAGGTTTTTATATCTATAATTAAATTGTTCATGTTCCTTCACTGTTACTTGTGTAACTGTCTACGCACACCTTCTCTGTTCACCCCAAGAAATAGATTTGTGAAATCATAAACTATGTGAACCCACTTGTTCATTTCCACATAGGGCACTTGTGACACCAGCACATAGATCAACAGAAGAGATACAGGGTCCGACTCTTTAACAAATAAGAAATTGCAGCAACTTTTTCTTGTCATTTTTAATTTTGTATACCAAACTTAATAATATATCTATACATGAAAATAATAAAAATCGGTATGGAGAACCATACATGACTTCCATGTCCTAAAATTTATATTTAAAATCATTTAAATATTAAAAAAATAAGTGGATGCTTGAGTTCTGAAAAAATTACGTATCAGCTAAAATGGTACCACCATGTCAGGTGGATTAAGACTATCCCCAACCTTCGTGAGGAAGGACTGTACTTTTGGATAAAATATCTGTTGGTCGAATGAAGAGCTAGCTAAAGGTAGATGCGATCTGATTCCTGTAATGAAATTGGAATCTCACTGCGAGGGGCCGAGGGATGTCTATAGTGTTATCAAAGTCTTTCCTGTCAATACTATACTAGTCATTTTTCTTTTTTAAAATCGAGTCTTGATTTCTTTCTTTCCATTTGTCTTCTGATTTCCTGAATGACTATTCTGTTCACCCGTATAATTATTAATTTCTCAGCAAAACATTTCTTCCTTAATACGTTTGTGTCTCCTATTTAACACCCACCATTCTGATCCATGTCATAACGCTATATAACACACAGGCTAGTAAATAACTAGCCATCAGGGAGGTCAAAATATTTTCAAGGAGGGGCAACAATTTTCCAAAGAAGAAAAATATTTATACATTTTTCATATACACATGCACATATTAGTTTATAATTCTCATATCTTAATAGAAATAAGTACACAGAGTATATTAATTGCTTTAATACAACAACACTGCCCAGCGATCCACAGGAAGTGTAATTGTATCCACAGTAAAATTGTAATTAATATAACTTGTTTGTCACTTTTTACTTCCATGTTCCATAAGGAAATAGAAGTATGGTCATGGCGAAAAATTGTGTTCAAGATAACTGCAGATTCTGATTGTACTACCCTCAAAACATGAAAAAGTCATTTTTCAAAAAGTGTGTGTGTGTGTGTGTCTGTGTAAATTTTTTCTATGGCAAACGATAACTGTCGCAAATTCAAACAGAATCAAATAATTTTTTGCATACAGTTCTCAATTGTAGAGGACTCAAGGCCTATTGATTTTGGTGAAGATGGTTAACGGGAAGGGATAGTTTACCTGCAACCTTTTACATTTTAACAAGAGTAAAGTGCTTAATTTTGATAAATAAAGTATCCTTAAAAGGTCATAATAATCCACTGTAGAAAACTAGATGAAATATCTATAAATGAAAAGGGTAGTTGAAGGGGAAGGGAGTAATTTTCTATAAATTAAAATGGTAGTTGATGAGGGAGTAGATAATTTTTTATAAGTTTTATATTATATATATTAAACTTTCACTGTGAACACTTACTTTTTGGTTTTGTTTCCCAGACGTTTCGACGTGGTGTTCGTCTTCCTCAATGGGATTTGAATATTGAATGTCTGTACAAAGTAACAGTTACGGGTTGTAGGTGTGTGTGGTGGGGGTTGCTGGTGGGAGGGAAATGGCGCTGGGATTCAAAGTGTGTGTTTGAATCAGTGTATCGAAAAGTATGTGTGATGTATAATGTAATTGTTCGTTTAATATGTTGTTTGGTTGTAGTGTGTGATATCTGTATATTTCAAATTGTTCAACTGTGTTTAGTTTTCTACTTTTAGGTAAGTAGTGTAGTATTTCCATGTTGTGCTCTATGTTTGTGTAACTGTGGTTTTCATTTTGTAAATGTGTGGCAAATGTGGAATGTATGTAGTTTGTGGTGAGGGCTTTTAAATATTCAGAATATCTAGAGGAAAAAGATCTTCCCGTCTGGCCGATGTAGAATTGGTGACAATCGCTGCAGTTTAATTTATATACCCCTTGTTAACGGTCACTCTAATAATTATTATATATTCATAGTTACTTACCGTTTGAGCGAGGTTAACTGTTCTCTGTTTACATTTTTGTTCAGGCGCCATGTTGGTGTTACCAACCTTACATATTTGATATTATTCGGGTCCAAGCTTCTTATAAGCGAGGCAGAGACGGAACGGTTACCAGAAATAACGTACACTAACAACATTTGTGTTAAAATAAACGGTTGTTTTTATTATTTCATACTTGCTTAATTTGTCTTCCAAAACACCAAAATGGCTACTGGCATATTACATAAAACAGAATGGCGTTCCTACTTCCGCCTCTCTACACAATTAATAATTATTTTTATTACCTTACATTTTAATTTTATTTCCCCAAAATATTTTAAATAAGCTGCAGCTCTATTAAATTGATCCTTAAAATTTTAACCTGACTTTTATAAACAATTAAATAGAGACCACAAACCAACGCCTCATGGTGTCTCGCCAGTTTAATATTCGGCCTTACATTTACTCAGCTACACACACACACTCATTCGTTTTCTTTAAAGCATTGACAATTTGGATTGAATTGATCTTTGAAAATTGAGCTCAAAAACTTATTGTGATATGTAAAAAGGGATTAGTGCACTTTCCTGTTACTGATGTGGCGTAGTCCTTTTTGGGACCTCCTCTTCACCGGCTTGTGTTTTCTGTTGTTTTACTGCATACTGATGTTAGTTATGTTTGTTACTGCACTGAATTTACACTCTGTTTACATTTTCTCACTAATTAAAATATTGTTACATTTTCTCTGCAATTTGTAGTTTGGCTGGTATTAGTTGCCGGACGACCTTTTGCCAGGTGTTGTCGTCTCGGTTGTAGTATGAAGACTGGGGCGGATGCAATGTACATTATTTCGTATGTGTGCGTGCATCCACGTCATTGTCTTTTGTTTAAATTTGGCTCACGCCCTGTTATCATGTCATTGTTTGTTAGGTCATCTCTTATTTTAGTGACGTCCCGCCTTCTGGACCAATGAGAATGGATATCGAAAGTCAGTTTGCACATATAACGCCATTGTGATCCGTTCGGATGACACGTCCGCGCCTGACCTTGGAATCGTTTTGCTCTGCTGGAATCTGCATCGTTGTCTCTTTACAAAGGGAAATCGTTCTATCCATGTATGTGTGTGTGTAAAACAATAAAATACGATAATTTGCTACCACTCATACCATAATTCTGACATCAAGATTTTTGTACTGTCACACCCTGTTTTGCTGTATGTGTCTGTGTCTTTGTTAATATTATTTATGTGTTTCCTGATGGTGTTGTTAGTTCTGTAGGCTACTTTATAATTGTGTTTCCTAAATGTATTAGCAATTTTGTGTGTGTTGGAATTGTAGTATGTGAGTGTGATGTATTTACTGGGTTGTGTGCTGTTGGTTTTATGTGTTTTACTTTTTGTGTTTAGGATGCGTTTGTGTAGTTTACTTATTAAATCGGGATTGTAACCATTTTTGACTGCTACATATTTGATTGTGTTGAGTTCTTCTTGGTAGTCATGTGTGTTTAGGTTAGGGGTATTGAAGTGAGCCTATGGAGCATGTAGTTGAAAGCTGCATGTTTGTGTTGAGTTGGGTGGTTGGATGAGTTATGTATGACCATGTCAGATGTGGTGGGTTTTCTGTATATTTTGTATGTGTGTGTGTTGTTTGTTTTGGTAATTGTAAGGTCCAGGAAGTTTATGCTATTGTTTTGTTCTAATTCAAGTGTGAATTTTAATTTTTGGTGTATAGTGTTAATGTATTTGTGGAAATTTAATCATAATTCTGACATCAAGATTTTTGTAGTCACAAAACCCCCTCAATGAAAGATTTTACGTCGAAACATAAAAACTTTCATTGACTCATTCACACTTTTCTAAAAGGATCAGCCCAGATATGTTGCCACAACCCCCTGTAGTGTTAACATAAAAGAAATATAATCACTTACCCTTGGTCCAATGATGCTGATCGTACCATCTGACCTTACTGGACTTCTCAGGAGAGATCCCAACACCATAAGGCCATTAGGCACTTAACGCTCCTGTTCTGACGCTCCGGCCAGCTCAGGACCGCGGTTACAACACCACCAAACTCTGAAACATGCAATACAAATTTTAATATAGTGGCCTTATCTACTCCCATATCCACAACTGATATGTCTCCCCTTAGGTGCATTGGTTTGTGTTTTGAGGCATTGGTTTGCTCCATTAATAAATTTTCAAATAGCAAAGAAAAGATTTAAGACAGAAAAACCCTCTCCATTTTTCAACACTCCTGTATATTTTTTATCAAATTCTCTGACTCCAGTCACCCATAATTACTCTCTCTCTCTCTACCACATGAAAACATATTCTTATCCTAAGCAGAAAACAAATTTTAACTTTCCAAACAACAACCACTATCTCCATTATTTTACTTCAGATAAAAACTAACATATATACCTACACTTTACTAAAAATGAACTTTATCTTGTGAAAAACTTACTTTTTCGTCGGACGCGTTTCGGCTTAGTATCCGCCTTCTTCAGCTTTTAGTCAGACTGCCATCATTTCGTAACGGTTTTTGTGTGGAAGGTGTAGTGGGGGTGGTGTGTGGAGGAAGGGGATTGGCGCAGGGATTCAACTTGATGTTTGTTTTTTGTAAAATTGTGTCAAAAAGTGTATGTGATTTATATTGTAATTGATCGTTGAGTATGTTGTTTGGTTGTGTTGTGTGGTGTTTATATATTTCATATTGTTCAGTTGTGTTAAGTTTTCGGCCTTTAGGTAAGTAATGTAAAAATCAAGACAACTATATATACCTATTATGGCAAACACTTCAAAACTATTTATTTTTCTTTACTCAACTTTCTTTACGCTTATTTTTCTTTACAACAGAATCATCATTATATACTTGATAACCAACACCAATCTCACTACTAATTCTTTAAAATTTAATATTGTGTTATTGTTACTACCCCTGTAGTAACCGCCCAGCCACACACACTATTGCCTTTTGATGGTGGACTGTTGCCCATTTGCCTCCACAAGGACGGCATTGTTGGAGGAATTTATCACCTCCTTGTCCTTGCTTCAGCGCTACATTTTGAAAGATTTAGACATCAACATATCTTTTGTTACATAATTACACGCCCTTAAAACGGGTCTACCACCTGGCCTTGCTGTTCCTACTCGAACAGAGTGGCAGCCGCTGTTTCATAGTTCTGGGGATTTTCCCTAAAATCACCCCCCATTGATTTCAAATTTACACTAATTTCAAGCCAGCTATGGTCAAGGTTCTTAATTTATGGCCATAGCTGACCGCTACCCAAAACCACGATTAGTGCTGGTAAGGCAGTAATCGCCCGAAAAGCGGGGAAATCAACTTCATTTGCATGTCACACATCACATCATTTTTATACACTGTACCGTCAAGAATCACATATAATACAAAATTATATTAAAATTGTACAGTGTAATCACGCCTACTTGAGGCCTCCGATGATGGCAACGGTCTGTGCATTACTCATCAACCCACTTCGCTAGCTACAGTAGTACATGCCACTACTGCACTAGCCCAATTAATTCTAACTTAATGCCTCATACGTATGCTGTTCTTACAGTCCATTTTTGACTTACATTTTACTAACACCAAACAACTATAAAACACCTTTTAACCTTGCTCAAAAACAAGTTCTTTAATTATTTAAAATTTTCACATAGACACTTTGCAAGTTCAAGCTTTCACTTTTCATAATTATTTTCACTTCTATGACAAGATAGGAATTACAACAATGGATCATCTGATAAATTTACATTAAAATAAAATACACTCCCTTGTTTTCTGAAGGAAAACAAGCACTTAAAAGTCTGTTACCGTTTAAATTGCAATAGTTTTAAACATTTCGTTTCACAATTTCTAAACGAAACTACTTTAGTTCGTGGAACATTTTTTTTTTTTTTATTAATATAAGACCCTACTTTATCTTTCCACGAACTCTGGGTCCCCCTCCCCGTTCATGTACGTTAAAATTTTCTACTCACATCTTTTTGTGGAGCCAGACCACCGTTAGTTTCACCCCGCTGTTGAGGCTACCGCCAACCATGGTCTGACCCTCATTGCCAAAAACCACGATCAGAGGTGGTGAATCCGTGATCGCCCGAAAATAGGGGAGTGTCCCTCCTGGAAACATAAACATCAAACTAAACTCATTCATACTCATTAATATACAAATCTTATCCAAATCCTAAGATGACCAATATAATTTTAAGTTTGTTGCATTGTGTGTTCCTACTATCTCCCTGGTCTCCCTGTCCTGCAACACATATGAATTTTTCATTTTTACCTCTATTATCTCATAAGGTCCTTCGTAAAGCAGGAAGAATTTCTTAATTTCCTTGTCTTGAGCGTTCGATAAGTCGTGCCTCCTTACCAATACCAATTGTCCTACTTCATATTTTATCCACTTACCTTTTGCGTCGTGCCTACGTTTCCTCCGTTCACCCTTGCTTAACAAATTCTCGTTGGCCAACCGGATCTTAATGCTCACATCCGTACGCTCGCTCTCCGTTGGATAATCAAACAGCTGCTCCAAAATTCTTGGGGGCGTGTTCCCTTTACCAATTCGTGAGGTTTATAGCCGGTGGACTCGTGGGTGGTACTGTTCAGCCAACTTTCTACCTTCTTGACGTACAACGGCCACTCGCTGTGTTTAGCGTGACAATAGGCTCTAAAGATCCTGCCTATCTCTCTCATTTCATGCTCAGCCTGGTTTGACTGCGGATGGTACACAGCCGTATGCTTCGTGAGGATTCCTTCCCATCCTAAGGTCTGGCGCCATCTTCCACTGATGAACTGTGGCCCATCATCCGACAAAATCACCTTCGGCTTACCCACGTGAATCATATAATCTTTCGTCACCTTCTCACTCAATACCTTACTGGTAGCTCTCTTTACGCTATACAATTTCACATACTTCGAAAAAGTGTCAAGTAATACAAAAATATACACTACTCAGCCTCTACCCTTCGGCAATGGTCCAAACAAATCTACCGCAACTAAATCAAATGGTCTCTCTACCCTTATAAAATTCAACTCACCTTCCACCCTGTAGTTCACTACCTTCGACTTCTGACACAAATCACAACTCCTCAGCAATTTCCTCACTCGTCTCTCCATATTCCTGAAAACACATGACTCCTTCAACACACTGACACACTTCTTCGCCCCAAAATGACCGTATCTAAAATGGCAATCCCAAATAATCTTCTCTTCCAACCCTTCTGGTACTACTAGTTTCCAATCACGCTCACCCCCTACTACCCTTTTAAACAACAATCCTTTGTAAACTTGGAAAAATTGGTTATATTCTGACTCCTCTAACTCCGTTTCTAAGCTGTTTATTATCTTACCCGACTTACCATCTGCTCTTTGCATGGTGCTAATATCCTTTAACTCTTCTCCAAAGATCTTATCCTCCCTACTTATTTTAAAAATTTCAATTCCTTTTATATCCCTACCTGTTTTGTTATTCTCACAATCTACTCTGGAAAGAGTGTCGGGTACCTTGTTCTCTGTCCCTTTAATCTATTCCCACTCGAAGTTGTACTCCTGTAGTACGAGCACCCATCTTGTTAGACGGCTGTGACCAAGCTTGCAAGTGTTCAGAAAGGATAACACCTTGTGATCCGTTCGGATGATGGTCTTGTTTCCCAAAATGTATGTCCGGAATTTTCCAACGGCAAATACAATACTAAGTAGTTCCTTTTCAGTCGTTGTGTAGTTCTTCTCGGCAGGCAGCAATGACCTACTCGCGATAGTGAGGTGTTCCTTTTCCTCATCCTCTTGATAAAACTCCGCGCCGACTGCTACATTACTGGCGTCTGTCTGTAAATAGAACACATTTTCAAAATCCGGGTGGTTCATCATAATCATCTCACTAAATTTCCTTTTAATTTCCTCAAAAGCTCCGCGCTCTATGTCGCCCCATTTCCATTGTCGGTTCTTTTGCAGTATTGCACTTAACCTTGCTGTTACGTGTGCGTAGTTCCTTTGAAATTTCCTGTAGAAGTTGCACAGCCCGAGAAAACTCTGAAGTTGCTTTACGTTCCTTGGTTCAGGGAAGCGCAAAATCGATTCGACCTTGTCCGGGTTTGCTGAGATCCCTTCCGGCGTAATAATAAAACCTAAAAATTTAATCTCTGTCTGTAAAAAATTCCGACTTGTCCCAATTCACCGTAAGTCCTCCTGTCTCCAATTTCGTCAGTACATACCTTAAATGTTCCAAATGGTCCTCAAAAGTCCGGAATGCAATCAAAATGTCGTCTACATAAACTGTCAAGAAATCCAAATCCTTAGGCCTCAAAATTTTATCCAAACATTTGATGAAACTCGCCACACTGGTATTTAATCCAAAAGGTAGTCTCCTAAACTGGTAATTCTTTCCACTGAATAAAAATGCGGTGTACTTTCTACTCACCTCAGCTAACGGTACCTGCCAATATCCTGCAGTAAGGTCCAGCGATGTCATGTACTTCACGCCGCTGAATTTCTGGAATATCTCATTAATCGCTTCTGGTGACTCTCGGTCGGGTATAATGATCTGGTTTATTCGTCTCGCATCCAAACACAATCTAACTCTGCCGTCCTTCTTGATTACTACCACCAAAGGATTCGAGTAGGGCGATACTGATCTCTCTATAATTTTTCCTTCCAGCATTTTATCTAACTCCTCTTGCACCGCTCGTCTTTTGGAGTAAGGCACAGGATAACTCCGTTGCATGAATGGTGTGTGTTCCCTTCTCTGCAACATACATTCATAATCTTTTGCCCTACCTGGTACATCGGCAAACACTCCCTTAAACTGCTCTATCACCTGCCATAACGCCGCACGCTGGCCACTCCCTACACCGGACCCTTCACTCCGAAACTTATCTGCCCTTATCTCCCACACTACATCATTAATATTACTCATTTCGTTATCATCATCATAAATATACTCCGCCTCTCTACACCAATTAATTCTAGTATCGCTATTATTCTCATCTACTCATTTCTTTAATAACTTTACCCCAGTTGTTTTAATTTTATCTATCACCCGTTCAAAATTAACTCTCACCGACCGGTGACCCCTGTCTAACTCTATCACCTTCTCTTTAAAATTTATCACCGCTCTATTCCTCTGTAAAAAATCGTTACCCAAAATAATGTCCAAACTTAAACCCTTAACTACCAAGAATGTACTATCAAAATCTATACCATTTATCAAAAAGTTCAAATGTATTTGTTTCGTCACACGCTTACTCCGTACCCCTGTGACTCCTATCACCGTAACCCCTGCTACTGGCAAAATTGGAATATTCTTGTTAAATTCTCTCAAATCATTTAAAATATTTTCTGCTATAACTGAAATTTCACTTCCGGTGTCAACCAGTGTTCTAAAATGCTTACTTTCTATAGTTACCTGGATTTCCGTCAGTCCTGCTCTCACCTCCTCTAGAGTATTGTTTTCCTCCTCTAATAAATCAGCTATTATGTCCGTTTTAATGACGTTATTTGGGATGTCTTCTGTTGGTTGGACCTCATGCGCTTCTCTGAACAGTGGTCTGGTCCTGGCTACCACTGTCGGTTTTAGTTTTCCGGCTGTCGCCTAGTATTGTTCATATCTTGTTGTTGGTGTTGACCGTTCGACCGTCCTCCTTTGTGGTTCGACGTTCCACTGATACTTGGTCCTCCTTTGTCGGTTGGTACATACTGTTTCGTGTGTTCTCTCCTCCTTTGTTCTTCTTTAGGCAGTTTGCACCTGAAACACTGTTGTCTGTGAGCGTAGTTCTCTCTCCCGCACCTGAAACAACTCCACTCACCTGATTGCTGGAAATTATTCCTATGTCTATAATTATTATTATTATCACTATTTCCCTGGTAATTATTCCTAGGTTGGTTAAATTCCGTGTTACTATTATTGTGGTTATTTTGTATAGGTCGTCTAACTGTTTCACGATCCCTAATACTCTGCAAAATGTCTAAAATTCGTTCTAATTTGCTTAAATTCTCTATCTCCTTAGTCATTAAGGTAATCCGTGCTTCTCTAGGTAGATGTTTACTCACATACCTGACGAACGATTTGAACGGTATTGGCGGTTCGAGGTATTTCGCCTCGTTGTACAGCTTTGTCACATACATCGTTATATTACTATGCCCTACAAAGTACGACTTCCATAAGGGTTGTTACCTACTCCCATAATACGACTTCTTAAACTCTCTTGTTCTTCTTCCGGCCAAAATTTATCTTTAAATGCCCTCTCGAAAGTTTCAAAATTGTCCCATTCTACTCTGTGCGCTTCCGCCCATATTATCGAATTACCCTTAAAACATTTGACAATTTTCGTTAGCTGTATTTCCCAGTTATGGTTACAAAAATGATTGTACTCGCGTCTGGTTTAAAAATCTCATGGGGTGTATTACTCTGTTCTCATGATTAAAATTCTCTAACTCTATTTCATTGTACATGTCCCTAGTCACGTTTTTCCCTAGTAAATTTTTTCTGCATTTCCCCCCGTAACTCATTTTTCGTTTTCATTAAATCATTTTCAATCACATCACATTTAACATTTATATCATTCTTGTTTTGTATAGCTAGGTCATCTATTTCTTTAATCTTACTTTGTAACATGCTCATTCTATCACTAGTATTATTCTCATGTTTTGATACTGTTTGGTCTATTGTTTCGATATTTTTGGTTATGTCTATTACATCTAATTCACATTTGTCTATTTTATTCTGTAAAACACTAGTTTTCATTTCTATCTGTTTATTTATTTTACAATTATTTCTACTCTCTATCTTCTCATTAACTGTGGTTAAATATTTATTCTCTATTTCTCCATATTGTGTTTCTATTTGGTTCTGAACTGTCTCATTGATTTGTTTAATTTTGTCGTCAGACTTATTTTGTTATGAAATTGCTCATTACTGGTTTCTGTTTGTTTTTACTTCCATATTCCTTAAGGAATGGAAGTATGGTGATGGCAAAAAAAATCGTGTTCGAGATTATTGCAGATTCTGATTCTACTACACTCAAAACATGAAAAAAAGTCGTTTTCCGAAAAGTGTCTGTGTGTCTGTCTGTGTGTCTGTCTGTCTGTCTGTCTGTGTGTCTGTCTGTCTGTGTCTGTCTGTCTGTAGATTTTTTTTCTATGGCAAACGATAACTGCCGCAAATTCAAACAGAATCAAATAATTTTTTGCATACAGCCCGGTTTTGCAGAGTTCTCGCGACCTATTGTTTTTGGTGAAGATCGGTTGAGGGAAAGGGGTAGTTTACCTGCAACGGTTTTTTTTTAGCAAGGGTAATTTTGTTTGTTTGGCAAACGATAACAGCCGCAAATTCAAACAGAATCAAATAATGTTTCGCATACAGCCCTGAATTGTAGAGTTCTCAAGACCTATTGTTTTTGGTGAAGATCGGTTAAGGGAAAGGGGTAGTTTACCTGTAACGTTTTATGTTTTAACAAGGGTATTTCCTATGGCAAACGATAACAGCCGCAAATTCAAACAGAATGAAAAGATTATTTGCATACAGCCCTAAATTGTAGAGTTCTCAAGACCTTTTGTTTTTGGTGAAGATCGGTTAAGGGAAAGGGGTAGTTTACCTACAACGTTTTTTTTAACAAGGGTATTTTCTATGGCAAACGATAACAGCCGCAAATTCAAACAGAATCAAATAATTTTCTGCATACAGCCCTGATTTGTAGAGTACTCAAGACCTATTGTTTTTGGTGAAGATCGGTTGAGGGGAAGGGGTAGTTTACCAGCAACGTTTTTTATCATGCGTATTTTCTATGGCAAACGACAACTGCCGCAAATTCAAACAGAATCAAATAATTTTTTGCATACAGCCCTGATTTGTAGAGTACTCGCGACCTATTGTTTTTGGTAAAGATCGGTTGAGGGGAAGGGGTAGTTTACCTGCAACGGTTTTTTTTATCAAGGGAAATTTTTTTTTTTGGCAAACGATAACAGCCGCAAATTCAAACAGAATCAAATAATGTTTCGCATACAGCCCTGAATTGTAGATTTCTCAAGACCTATTGTTTTTGGTGAAGATCGGTTGAGGGAAAGGGGTAGTTTACCTGCAACGTTTTTTTAACAAGGGTATTTTCTATGGCAAACGATAACAGCCGCAAATTCAAACAGAATCAAATAATGTTTTGCATACAGCCCTGATTTGTAGAGTACTCAAGACCTATTGTTTTTGGTGAATATCGGTTAAGGGGAAGGGGTAGTTTACCTGCAACGTTTTTTTATCAAGCGTATTTTCTATGGCAAACGATAACAGCCGCAAATTCAAACAGAATGAAATAATTTTTTGCATACGTCCCTGAATTGTAGAGGTCTCAATGACTTTCGATTTTGGTGAAGATCGGTTAAGGGGAAGGGGTAGTTTACCTGCAACCTTTTACGTTTTAACAAGAGTAAAGTACTTGAAAATTTATTTAAACTTTTTGAAACAATGGTAATTGTTAAAAATAAAATAATTTTGTTGCCAGGCAATAAAATTATAATTTTTTCATTTTAATGTAATATAATATTTTTCATTTAATACAGCAATAAAAAGGCAGGTAAGACACAGCCTGGTTGTTTGGCTGAAAATGATTTTAAATATAAATCTTAGAATATGGAAGTCATGTATGGTTCTCCATACCGATATTGGATACTGTCACACTGTATTTCTATTTCGTTTATTCTTTCGTCAAAATTACAACTTTGTTTTTACTTCCATGTTCCTTAAGGAAATGGAAGTATGGTGATGGCAAAAAAAATCGTGTTCGAGATTATTGCAAATTCTGATTGTACTACACTCAAAACATGAAAAAAAGTCGTTTTTCGAAAAGTGTCTGTCTGTAGATTTTTTCTATGGCAAACGATAACAGCCGCAAATTCAAACAGAATCAAATAATTTTTTGCATACAGCCCTGATTTGTAGAGTACTCGCGACCTATTGTTTTTGTTGAAGATCGGTTGAGGGAAAGGGGTAGTTTACCTGCAATGGGTTTTTTTTAATCAAGGGTAATTGTTTGCTATGGCAAACGATAACAGCCGCAAATTGAAACAGAATCAAATACTCTTTTGCCCTGAATTGTAGAGTTCTCAAGATCTGTTGATTTTGGTAAAGATCAGTTAAGGGGAAGGGGTAGTTTACCTGCAACGTTTTATGTTTTAATAAGGGTATTTTCTATGGCAAACAATAACAGCCGCAAATTCAAACATAATCAAATAATGTTTTGCATACTGCCCTGAATTGTAGAGTTCCCAAGACCTTTCATTTTTGGTGAAGATCGGTTAAGGGAAAGGGGTAGCTTACCTGCAACGTTTTATGTTTTAAAAGGGTATTTTCTATGGCAAACGATAAGAGCCGCAAATTCAAACAGAATCAAATAAGTTTTTGCATACAGCTCTGATTTCTTGAGTACTAAAGACCTATTGTTTTTGGTGAAGATCGTTTAAGGGAAAGGGGTAGTTTACCTGCCACGTTTTTTGTTTTATCAAGGGTATTTTGTATGGCAAACGATAACAGCCGCAAATTCAAACAAAATCACATAATATTTTGCATACAGCCCTGAATTGTAGAGTTCTCAAGACTATCGTTTTTGGTGAAGATCGGTTAAGAGAAAGGGGTAGTTTACCTAACACTTTTTTGCTTTATCAAGGGTATTTTATATGGCAAACAATAACAGCCGCAAATTCAAACAGAATCAAATGATTATTTGCACACATCCCTAAATTTTAGAGTTCTCAAGACCTATTGATTTTGGTGAAGATCGGTTAAGGGAATAGGGTTGTTTACCAGCAACATTTTATGTTTTATCATGGTTTTTTTTTTTTTTTGACGAACGATAACTGCCATACATTAAAACAGAATCAACTACTCTTCTGGATACCTTTTTGAATTATACAGAACTCAAGGTCTGTTGATTTTGTTGAATATCGGTTAAGGGAAAGGGGTAGTTTACCTGCAACGTTTTGTTTTAACAAGGGTGTTTTTTCTATGACGAACG
Source organism: Magicicada septendecula (assembly GCA_034769895.1). Lineage (NCBI taxonomy): Eukaryota > Metazoa > Arthropoda > Insecta > Hemiptera > Cicadidae > Magicicada > Magicicada septendecula. Next base: position 160,963,452 of record CM068372.1, on the reverse strand, counting down.
ATAACTGCCGTAAATTCAAAGAGAATCAACTAATGTTTTGCATACAGCCCTGAATTGTAGAGATCTCAAGACCTGTTGGTTTTGGTGAAGATCGGTTAATGGAATAGGGTAGTTTACCAGCAACGTTTTATGTTTTATCAAGGGTGTTTTATATGGCAAACGATAACAGCCGCAAATTGAAACAGAATCAAATAATTGTTTGCATACAGGCCTGAATTGTAGAGTACTCAAGACCTGTCGTTTTTGGTGAAGATCGGTTAAGGGAAAGGGGTAGTTTACCTGCAACGGTTTTTTAGGAAGGGTAATTTTTTTCTATAGTAAACGATAACAGCCGCAAATTCAAACAGAATCAAATGATGTTTTGCATACAGCCCTGAATTGTAGAGTTCTCAAGACCTATTGTTTTTGGTGAAGATCGGTTAAGGGAAAGGGGTAGTTTACCTGCAACGTTTTATGTTTTAACAAGGGTATTTCCTATGGCAAACGATAACAGCCGCAAATTCAAACAGAATCAAAAGATTATTTGCATACAGCCCTAAATTATAGAGTTCTCAAGACCTATTGTTTTTGGTGAAGATCGGTTAAAGGAAAGGGGTAGTTTACCAGCAACGGTTTTTTTTTTATCAAGGGAATTTTTTTTTTTTGCAAACGATAACAGCCGCAAATTCAAACAGAATTAAATAATGTTTTGCATACAGCCCTGAATTGTAGAGTTCTCAAAACCTATTGTTTTTGGTGAAGATCGGTTAAGGGAAAGGGGTAGTTTACCTGCAACGTTTTTTTAACAAGGGTATTTTCTATGGCAAACGATAACAGCCGCAAATTCAAACAGAATCAAATAATTTTTTGCATACGTCCCTGAATTGTAGAGATCTCAAGGACTTTCGATTTTAGTGAAGATCGGTTAAGGGGAAGGGGTAGTTTACCTGCAACCTTTTAGTTTTAACAACACTAAAGTACTTGAAAATTCATTTAAACTTTTTCAAACAATGGTAATTGTTAAAAATAAAATAATTTTGTTGCCAGGCAATAAAATTATAATTTTCTCATTTTAATGTAAATTATGTATGAGTTAATACACATGTATAAAATAATATATCGTTCGTGACAGGTAAGCATATCTCAGTTATGTAATGTTTACGTTTCCATTTTATTATTATGACTACAGCAATAAAAAGGCAGGGAAGACACAAACACACACAAAATTCGCGTTATTTCTGGCCTCACTCATGTTTATTTTCTTACATTTGGACGCTTTTTAAATGGAAAGTGCCGAAACCCACACCAACATAACGCGTGCAAGCCGAAAAAATGGACATCAATTTGCTTCCTGTGGATCGCTGGGCAGTGTAACTGCACGTGTTTACAGAGGAACGATTCATAGACAGACTTTTCGTCTTTAGGGAATGAACCCTCTGCAAGATGCTGAGGGTCCATGAGTGACTTCGGAGCGCTCCTTCTTTTTCGCGTGTTTGTTCTGTGAAACATACACTGTAGATTCGCAGCTTTACTCTAAGCAACGCTCAATAGGAAATGTTAAAAATTTTTGTCAACGGTGTACCCTCATTCACACTAAACCTGCTCTGATGTTTTAATTACGGACATCATAATATTAAAACTTTGGAAACTTGAGCACTACTTAATGGAGATCAATCATTAACTTATACAAGCCATTACTTTTATGCATATTTTTTATATATATGTGTACAACGTTATCGGCAACAAAGAAGTAGTTTTTGTTAAAATTCCTTCCCAGGATATTTGGCCGTAGTCCAATGTTTTCTACAAAACCAGACGTTTCGGCAATGCCATCGACTTCCATCATCAGTGAAAATCAAGTGCGATAACGTGAGGTGGTATACGTTAGTGACCACAGTACTGTGGTTAAGGCTAAAGCAGTAAGTAGAAAGAAGTAGTTTCTATGGTAATATTTCATTTCGAAAATGATTTTAAATATAAATCTTAGAAAATGGATGTCATGTATGGTTCTCCATACCGATATTAATTTCTTTTTTGATATCGTTAAATTGTTCATCAAATTGATTTAATTTATCATTAAAATTGTCTAATTTTGTATCGAACTTGATACTCTGTTCATTAAAAAGCAGTTTCATCATTCTTATTATGTCGTTTTCCTCAACTCTTTTTGTTGGGGCTGGTGTTGAGTGAATACTATCACCCATCATTTCTGATTCTGTTCTACTTGTTTCGTTATTGTTTGCCATTTTGGAGTTCTAAATATATGTTTGAAACATTACTGTATACTCTACATAACATAACCTACTCTCTCACTTAACGTGTCACACCTTGATCTAATAACCGTTCTGTCTCTTTTTGGTGGCTTATTTATATAAACTTTATTTATATATTGTCCCTAGTTCGGGAGCCATCTGTTAACGGTCACTCTAATAATTATTATATATTCATAGTTACTTACCGTTTGAGCGAGGTTAACTGTTCTCTGTTTACATTTTTACTTCCATATTCTTTAAGGAATGGAAGTATGGTGATGGCAAAAAAAATCGTCTTCGAGATTATTGCAGATTCTGATACTACTACACTCAAAACATGAAAAAAAGTCGTTTTCCGAAAAGTGTCTGTGTGTGTGTGTGTCTGTCTGTCTGTCTGTCTGTAGATTTTTTTTTTTTGGCAAACGATAACAGCCGCAAATTCCAACAGAATCAAATAATTTTTTGCATACAGCCCTGATTTGTAAAGTACTCGCGACCTATTGTTTTTGGTGAAGATCGGTTGAGGGAAAGGGGTAGTTTACCTGCAACGGTTTTTTTTTTATCAAGGGTAATTTTGTTTGTTTGGCAAACGATAACAGCCGCAAAGTCAAACAGAATCAAACAATGTTTCGCATGCAGACCTGAATTGTAGAGTTTTCACGATCTGTTGATTTTGGTAAAGATCGGTTAAGGCAAAGGGGTAGTTTACCAGTACCTTTTTATGTTTTAACAATGGTATATAATATGGAAAACGATAACAGCCGCAAATTCAAACATAATCAAATAATGTTTTGCATACTGCCCTAAATTGTAGAGTTCTCAAGACCTTTTGTTTTTGGTGTAGATCGGTTAAGGGAAAGGGGTAGTTTACCAGCAACGTTTTATGTTTTTAAGGGTATTTTCTATGGCAAACGATAAGAGCCGCAAATTCAAAGTGAATCAAATACGTTTTTGCATACAGCCCTGATTTCTTGAGTACTAAAGACCTATTGTTTTTGGTGAAGATCGTATAAGGGAAAGGGGTAGTTTACCAGCCACGTTTTTTGTTTTATCAAGGGTATTTTTTATGGCAAACGATAACAGCCGCAAATTCACACAAAATCATATAATATTTTGCATGCAACCCTAAATTGTATAGTTCTCAAGACCTGCCGTTTTTGGTGAAGATCGGTTAAGGGAAAGGGGTAGTTTACCTGCAACGGTTTTTTATCAAGGGTAATTACTTCCATATTCCTTAAGGAATGGAAGTACGGTGATGGCAAAAAAAATCGTGTTCGAGATTATTGCAGATTCTGATTCTACTACACTCAAAACATGAAAAAAAGTCGTTTTCCGAAAAGTGTCTGTGTGTGTGTCTGTCTGTCTGTGTGTCTGTGTCTGTAGATTTTTTTTTGGCAAACGATAAATGCCGCAAATTCAAACAGAATCAAACAATTTTTTGCATACTGCCCTGATTTGCAGAGTACTCGCGACCTATTGCTTTTGGTGAAGATCGGTTGAGGGAAAGGGGTAGTTTACCAGCAACGGTTTTTTTTTAGCAAGGGTAATTTTGTTTGTTTGGCAAACGATAACAGCCGCAAATTCAAACAGAATCAAATAATGTTTCGCATACAGCCCTGAATTGTAGAGTTCTCAAAATCTGTTGATTTTGGTGAAGATCGGTTAAGGGAAAGGGGTAGTTTACCTGTAACGTTTTATGTTTTAACAAGGGTGTTTCCTATGGCAAACGATAACAGCCGCAAATTAAAACAGAATCAAATAATGTTTTGCATACAGCCCTGATTTGTAGAGTACTCAAGACCTGTTGTTTTTGGTGAAGATCGGTTAAGGGGAAGGGGTAGTTTACCTGCAACGTTTTATGTTTTTAAGGGTATTTTCTATGGCAAACGATAAGAGCCGCAAATTCAAAGTGAATCAAATACGTTTTTGCATACAGCCCTGATTTCTTGAGTACTAAAGACCTATTGTTTTTGGTGAAGATCGTATAAGGGAAAGGGGTAGTTTACCAGCCACGTTTTTTGTTTTATCAAGGGTATTTTTTATGGCAAACGATAACAGCCGCAAATTCACACAAAATCATATAATATTTTGCATGCAACCCTAAATTGTATAGTTCTCAAGACCTGCCGTTTTTGGTGAAGATCGGTTAAGGGAAAGGGGTAGTTTACCTGCAACGGTTTTTTATCAAGGGTAATTACTTCCATATTCCTTAAGGAATGGAAGTACGGTGATGGCAAAAAAAATCGTGTTCGAGATTATTGCAGATTCTGATTCTACTACACTCAAAACATGAAAAAAAGTCGTTTTCCGAAAAGTGTCTGTGTGTGTGTCTGTCTGTCTGTGTGTCTGTGTCTGTAGATTTTTTTTTGGCAAACGATAAATGCCGCAAATTCAAACAGAATCAAACAATTTTTTGCATACTGCCCTGATTTGCAGAGTACTCGCGACCTATTGCTTTTGGTGAAGATCGGTTGAGGGAAAGGGGTAGTTTACCAGCAACGGTTTTTTTTTAGCAAGGGTAATTTTGTTTGTTTGGCAAACGATAACAGCCGCAAATTCAAACAGAATCAAATAATGTTTCGCATACAGCCCTGAATTGTAGAGTTCTCAAAATCTGTTGATTTTGGTGAAGATCGGTTAAGGGAAAGGGGTAGTTTACCTGTAACGTTTTATGTTTTAACAAGGGTGTTTCCTATGGCAAACGATAACAGCCGCAAATTAAAACAGAATCAAATAATGTTTTGCATACAGCCCTGATTTGTAGAGTACTCAAGACCTGTTGTTTTTGGTGAAGATCGGTTAAGGGGAAGGGGTAGTTTACCTGCAACGTTTTTTATCAAGCGTATTTTCTATGGCAAACGATAACAGCCGCAAATTCAAACAGAATCAAACAATTTTTTGCATACGTCCCTGAATTGTAGAGGTCTCAACGACTTTCGATTTTGGTGAAGATCGGTTAAGGGGAAGGGGTAGTTTACCTGCAACCTTTTACGTTTTAACAAGAGTAAAGAACTTGAAAATTTATTTAAACTTTTTGAAACAATGGTAATTGTTAAAAATAAAATAATTTTGTTGCCAGGCAATAAAATTATAATTTTTTCATTTTAATGTAATATAATATTTTTCATTTAATACAGCAATAAAAAGGCAGGTAAGACACAGCCTGGCTGTTTGGCTGAAAATGATTTTAAATATAAATCTTAGAATATGGAAGTCATGTATGGTTCTCCATACCGATATTTTGTTCAGGCGCCATGTTGGTGTTACCAACCTTACGTATTTGATATTATTCGGGTCCAAGGTTCTTATAAGCGAGGCAGAGACGGAACGGTTACCAGAAATAACGTACACTAACAACATTTGTGTTAAAATAAACGGTTGTTTTTATTATTTCATACTTGCTTAATTTGTCTTCCAAAACACCAAAATGGCTACTGGCATATTACATAAAACAGAATGGCGTTCCTACTTCCGCCTCTCTACACAATTAATAATTATTTTTATTACCTTACATTTTAATTTTATTTCCCCAAAATATTTTAAATAAGCTGCAGCTCTATTAAATTGATCCTTAAAATTTTAACCTGACTTTTATAAACAATTAAATAGAGACCACAAACCAACGCCTCATGGTGTCTCGCCAGTTTAATATTCGGCCTTACATTTACTCAGCTACACACACACTCATTCGTTTTCTTTAAAGCATTGACAATTTGGATTGAATTGATCTTTGAAAATTGAGCTCAAAAACTTATTGTGATATGTAAAAAGGGATTAGTGCACTTTCCTGTTACTGATGTGGCGTAGTCCTTTTTGGGAACCTCCTCTTCGCCGGCTTGTGTTTTCTGTTGTTTTACTGCATACTGATGTTAGTTATGTTTGTTACTGCACTGAATTTACACTCTGTTTACATTTTCTCACTAATTAAAATATTGTTACATTTTCTCTGCAATTTGTAGTTTGGCTGGTATTAGTTGCCGGACGACCTTTTGCCAGGTGTTGTCGTCTCGGTTGTAGTATGAAGACTGGGGCGGATGCAATGTACATTATTTCGTATGTGTGCGTGCATCCACGTCATTGTCTTTTGTTTAAATTTGGCTCACGCCCTGTTATCATGTCATTGTTTGTTAGGTCATCTCTTATTTTAGTGACGTCCCGCCTTCTGGACCAATGAGAATGGATATCGAAAGTCAGTTTGCACATATAACGCCATTGTGATCCGTTCGGATGACACGTCTGCGCCTGACCTTGGAATCGTTTTGCTCTGCTGGAATCTGCATCGTTGTCTCTTTACAAAGGGAAATCGTTCTATCCATGTATGTGTGTGTAAAACAATAAAATACGATAATTTGCTACCACTCATACCATAATTCTGACATCAAGATTTTTGTACTGTCACACCCTGTTTTGCTGTATGTGTCTGTGTCTTTGTTAATATTATTTATGTGTTTCCTGATGGTGTTGTTAGTTCTGTAGGCTACTTTATAATTGTGTTTCCTAAATGTATTAGCAATTTTGTGTGTGTTGGAATTGTAGTATGTGAGTGTGATGTATTTACTGGGTTCTGTGCTGTTGGTTTTATGTGTTTTACTTTTTGTGTTTAGGATGTGTTTGTGTAGTTTACTTATTAAATCGGGATTGTAACCATTTTTGACTGCTACATATTTGATTGTGTTGAGTTCTTCTTGGTAGTCATGTGTGTTTAGGTTAGGGGTATTGAAGTGAGCCTATGGAGCATGTAGTTGAAAGCTGCATGTTTGTGTTGAGTTGGGTGGTTGGATGAGTTATGTATGACCATGTCAGATGTGGTGGGTTTTCTGTATATTTTGTATGTGTGTGTGTTGTTTGTTTTGGTAATTGTAAGGTCCAGGAAGTTTATGCTATTGTTTTGTTCTAATTCAAGTGTGAATTTTAATTTTTGGTGTATAGTGTTAATGTATTTGTGGAAATTTTCAATTTGTCTTTTGTTGCCGTTGTATAGGAGTAAAATGTCATCAACATATCTGTGCCAATATATTATTTTGTTGGTGTATTTGTTATTGTTTAATATGTGTTCTTGTTCTATGGTATGTACAAATATTTCGGCTAGTATACCTGATATAGGGGAGCCTATGGGTAGTCCATCTGTTTGTGTGTAAAACACGTTATTGTGTGAGAAATAATTTTGTTCAGTGATAATTTTAGTGAGATGGATGATCTCTTTAATGTGTGTTTCAGGTGTGTTATTTAGTTTTAGTAACTGTTCTAATGTGGATATAGTTTCTTTTATGGGTACATTGGTGTATAGGTTTGTTATGTCAAATGAAGCTAGTGTTGAATTGTGCGGAATGTGGACATGTTGAGTTTTATTCACCAGTTCTAAATTATTTTTGACGGTGGTGTTGTTTGTTATATTTATGTTATTTCTGATTAATTTATCTAAGTGTCTAGCTATTCTGTGTGCAGGTGCTTGTGTATTGTTAATAAGTGGTCTGATGGGGATATTAGGTTTGTGTAATTTTGGTAGTGCATTCAGTGTAGGGGGGTTTGGTTTAATTTGTTTCAGACATTTGATGTTGTCAGGTGAGTTAAATAAATTAAACCTTTAACAAGGTAACAACTAAAACTAAACCTTTAACAAACCTAACCTAAACATACCTTTTTGTCACCAATTCTACATCGGCCAGACGGGAAATCTTTTTCCTCTAGATATTCTGAACATTTAAAAGCCCTCACCATAAACTACATACATTCCACATTTGCCACACATTTACAAAATGAAAACCACAGTTACACAAACATTGAGCACAACATGGAAATACTACACTACTTACCTAAAAGTAGAAAACTAAACACAGTTGAACAATTTGAAATATACAGATATCACACACTACAACCAAACAACATATTAAACGAACAATTACATGTATCACACATACTTTTCGATACACTGATTCAAACGCACACTTTGAATCCCAGCGCCATTTCCCTCCCACCAGCAACCCCCACCATACACACCTATAACCCATAACCGTTACTTTGTACAGACATTCAGTATTCAAAGTTTATTCAAATCCCATTGAAGAAGACGAACACCACGTCGAAACGTCTGGGAAACAAAACCAAAAAGTAAGTGTTCACAGTGAAAGTTTAATATATATATATATATAATATTAAAAAAGTGAATGAAGAGGATGTACAAACAAGACAATTATAACACCGCCAACACAGCATACTACATCCATAAATACAGAAATGTCAGAGTACAGGTAACAAAAACTTCCTTGAACATCGCATACAACAAAACATGCCGCAAACACAACATTATACCCACACATGCACAAATCACAATAAAAAATAACACACACGCCGCAATACAAACTAAACGTAAAGCTGAAATAATTTCACCTGGACAACATAATCAAGGATTTATACTGCAAAAAAGATACACTAAACAAAACAGCATACAACCTACACGTAAAACTTACACAAATATTACACCACATAGAACTCGAAAACATAATACGACATACACGGAACAACATAGAGAAACTCAAAAAAAAAAAATACAACAAAGACAAAACAGGAAAATCAATAACATCTTAACACACAGAAATGAAAGTCTCTACACTGACACACAAATTTCACACACGTACAGTAAATATAACTAAGACCAATTTCACTAAAGATGAAATAACCCTATTAGATAAATCAAATATATTGGAACTTACCGTCTGCGGCTTTCCAGAAACAGCGTCTTTATAAATTTACATGTTTCGGGACCCTTGTCCCATCATCAGAATTTAAAAGTAATTGTGTATCATTTAAATATGATACACTTGTCAAACACTTAAAATATTAAAATCTAATATAAAATAACTTACTATAACATATTATAATATTTACAACGAGTACGAAGGTTACCGATGTACATCGTATGAAAACCGACCGTGCACTAATCTATGTCTCGCTCCCACCACGACAGTAGCGCAAGGCAGTGTTGTACAATACATTTGATTTGAAGACCAATTTATCATTTAAAACATGCGGCTTGGTACCAATATTATTGTGTGCTTTATAAATTTCGTATTCTTCAAGAGCGTTCAAATATCGCCCTTTCTTACATATGTGAAGGGGTTTCAGATTAGTTTTAAAATTTGTGTAGCGATGATTTTCGGAAATGAGGTGTTCTGCAAATTTTGACTTGACACTGTCCAAACTGTGAAAATGTGTAGGCGGCCTATGTTCTAAAAATCTTTTTAAAAAACCACGTCCTGTCTGGCCCACATAAAAAGCGTCGCAATCGTCACATATCAATTTGTAAACACCAGTTTTGTGTTCAAGGCTGGTGGTTCTGCGGACACGAAGATTATTCATAATACTATTAGTGGTCTTGTTGTACAATACATTTGATTTGAAGACCAATTTATCATTTAAAACATGCGGCTTGGTACCAATATTATTGTGTGCTTTATAAATTTCGTATTCTTCAAGAGCGTTCAAATATCGCCCTTTCTTACATATGTGAAGGGGTTTCAAATTAGTTTTAAAATTTGTGTAGCGATGATTTTCGGAAATGAGGTGTTCTGCAAATTTTGACTTGACACTGTCCAAACTGTGAAAATGTGTAGGCGGCCTATGTTCTAAAAATCTTTTTAAAAAACCACGTCCTGTCTGGCCCACATAAAAAGCGTCGCAATCGTCACATATCAATTTGTAAACACCAGTTTTGTGTTCAAGGCTGGTGGTTCTGCGGACACGAAGATTATTCATAATACTATTAGTGGTCTAACTAATAGACTGGAAAGCCGCAGACGGTAAGTTCCACGCTGTTTCTGGAAAGCCGCAGACGGTAAGTTCCAATATATTTGATTGAACAACACGTGGATTGGTACTAAACATTTAGGATTTATTCCTTTTAAACACTATTAGATAAAGGTCTAAAACACAATTTAGGAAACAATCCAACCAATAACAACAATAATAAAAGGTATATACGCGACATAGTCATAGATGCTGAAACGGCCATACAACACACGCATAACAAAGACCATTACACTATACGCCATGATATAAAACGTAAAATGAAAACCACAGTTACACAAACATAGAGCACAACATGGAAATACTACACTACTTACCTAAAAGTAGAAAACTAAACACAGTTGAACAATTTGAAATATACAGATATCACACACTACAACCAAACAACATATTAAACGAACAATTACATTATAGATCACACATACTTTTTCGATACACTGATTCAAACACACACTTTGAATCCCAGCGCCATTTCCCTCCCACCAGCAACCCCCACCACACACACCTAAAACCCGTAACCGTTACTTTGTACAGACATTCAGTATTCAAATCGCATTGAGGAAGACGAACACAACGTCGAAACATCTGGGAAACAAAACCAAAAAGTAAGTGTTCAAGGTGAAAGTTTAATATATATATATATATATATATATATATATATATATATATATATATATATATATATATTTCAATCACTTTCTGCTACAGTCCGTTTCTTGATGTATATAATACATTTAATATTTATACATAAATTTACCTCAAGATGTTATTTTTCTATTTGGAACATGTTTCGGGTACTATCTTGTACCCATCCTCGAGGATGTATAAATATTAAATATATATATATATATAATATTAAAAAAGTGAATGAAGAGGATGTACAAACAAGATAATTAAAGTTTTATATGTGTACTACGTTATTGACAACAAAGAAGTAGTTTCTATGGAAACATTTTATTTCACTCTGACAAAATTCTATATTGTTTTAGGAATTATCCGAACTGAGTTCAAGTAAATGATTGGAACTGTATAGTACCCGCAATACATTTCAATGTTTTTAATATGCGATTGTATCGATATATTACGGTGTGGAAAAGAAGAAGTGTACTAATTGTAAATTGCCCTATTTCTTAATGTAAAGCAAAAATACGTGTTGTTTTCATTTGGTAGTTAGGTAATAATGGTTTTGGGTTTTTAGTTTACTACTAAAATAAATAAACTCTGTGGGTGAGAAAACATAACATTAAACGTGTAGTACAATGCGTATAACAGAGTAACACTTATAATAAAGAACCTAACGTTTTTAAGTTTACAAATTGGAGAAAACAACAGCAAATACAAAATGAAAACTACAAATATTTATGGTTAATGAAAAAACAAAAAACACTGTATTAAGGAATGACAACATATGCTCTACAAATTGTACATAATGGATGTTTGTTTTTGTTAGTCACAAAACGAGTACTTGTCGGAAAACGAATTTGACCAACAAAACGAGTACTGCCACAAAAAATTGACATGTAGGCCTATAATAATAGGCCCTTGACCCTTGGGCCACTCCCGCCTTACTTCGAGTTGGGTTTTTCGTGGTTTTAGAAAAAAAACAGTTTTACATTACACACGTATTGGTTTCCATGTATAATTTCAGTTTTCATGTTAACCTAACATAATCAATTTTTGGTGTCACAGCCACGACCCGGTGATAAATTACTACGGTACTACAGTCATTTACCATTAAAAAATGACAAACGAAATCAATTGCGATCACCAGCCAACTATTTTGCAACATACAAAATTAAAATTTGTACAATTCTTTCACTACATAAAATTATGTGCGATATTCACTACATATCTAAGCCCAAAAATCGCATTATCGAAATAACTGCGGGTACGCATAAAGGCAGTACCAAATGATTTTATACATAATCTGAGAACATGGATGTCATGTATGGTTCTCCATACCGATTTTTTTAATGCACTGCAGAAACCAGATAAAATTTAATTACAAAAAAATACACAATTTATATTATTCGTATTATGTTAATGGGTATACTCACATAGTCGCAGAGTGACCATGAGTGATAGGGGAAGGTGTAGGCCTACTGACGAAATTAGAGGAGAGTTGGAAAGAATGTATGAAAAGAAAAAATTAAAAGATACCAGTGAAAAATAAAAACGAAAGTAGTGCATAAAAAAAAGCCAGAGGAAGACTGAAAGAGGATTGGGATAAGGCAGATGACAATGTAACACAGAGGTTGTTAATAACAAAAGTAAAGGTACCTGACAAGAATGGAATAAAGGGATTCAAATTTGGCATGGTAGTTCACAAAAAACTAGAAGAGGGCTGGTCTAAAGCATACTCGGATACTACCATATTAAATTTACATATCATGGACAGAGTGAGCTAACTCAAACATAAAATAAACTTTATGTTTTGTATACCAGGAATTGCCAGGTAAATAACTGGTATATTTCTTATCTCGTCATTGAGCCTAGACATCCAAGCTTCCATCCCGGTCATATTTTAATATCAAAGAGTACTCCAGTTGAACAATTAACCTCAATTAGTCAGATCTTGAAATGTCACGGCTTAGAAAATTGCCTTAACGAACCACTGATATTTATTGCTTAGAACTGTTTATTTAGAAAACTAAATGTAAACAAAAAGATCGCACGCAATAATAAAACTTAAATAATTCAAATCGGCAAAATACACACTGTGTAATTCAAAAATTCACCTACATTCTTTCCACCATACCAAAGCTAACGCTAACTATATCATTGTCCTTCACTTTCGTTTATGGCAGTGATCTGTTAATATGAATATTTCTAGTACAGTATATCGTGTCTTCTTACTTGGTACATACACATAAAGAAGAATAAATTTTAATACAAATACAACACCAGAGTATAAATTAATAAAACATTACTCAAAATTCAACACATACAATCCTACTCTGGCGATTATTATGTCAAGCAACTATATAACACACACTCATACAAAATGATTGATTGGTTTTTGTGTTTTAAAATAAAATATCTCCCAATGTATAATATAATGTGTGTGGTGTGGGTGTGTGTGTTTCAATTAGAATATGGAACAATTTCGTATTTTTGTCTCATATATTTACTACAATTAATTTACATATAACTAATGGCAAACAGTAATGTGTTAATATGCATCCACTGCAATCAGAAATTCTTCAATTGAAATACATTTTATTCTTTTTTTTACATCTAAAAATATATCGTGTAGCCTTCTATAATGGAAATGTCTGATCAGGGTAGCCAATCTAGTTATTGACTTGAGGGTCATAAACCTTGTTGTATTTCATGTACTTTTAATTGAAAAATCGTAGTGCGGGCGTTATTGAGCTAGAATAGAAAATTTCATAATACCGTAAAGTTAAGTACGTTAAAGAAACGTGATCTATGTACAAGTATAATTTTTTTAGCCTTGTGAAATGCCATCAATGTTGGTGGTCATGAAGCATTAGTTTTCCGTGCCATTTTATATTTGATGGATTAATTGATTATTATTTATTGTGTAGTGCGTATATATGTTCATTTTTGAACGCGAATGGAATTTTTCAGATCAGGTACCCAAATAACAATTTCTTTTATTGGTTTATATGTCTTTTGTGTGAACTTTGAGGCCTTTCTTTGGGTGCAGGTTTGAAGGTTTGGGCTCCGCCTGAATCATCTTGATTATTTTTAATCGAGAGTTCAAGAAGTGGATTTATAAATTTTGTGAACGTTGTTAGCATTTTTTTTTTAACTGTGGTTAATTTAGCTGACACTACCATAATTATAGTTTTAGTTGAGGCAACGTGTGTCAAAAAAGCATGCAAAATAAGTGGTAACCACAATTAGGTTGTAGTGCTACAACGATCTTCCGAGTTCAATAACATAATATATTTGAGAAATTTAAATCTTTTTTTTATGTATAATTAAATAAAAAGATATTTGTGTAATGAAACAGATATTGTGTAAATACCCCAAATTTTATTTGGATTTAGAACAATAGGCCTAATACATCTACCGAAATGCTAAGGTTTAGTATATTACGTGAATTAGAAAGTACAGGGCACACAGTTTTGAAAATTTCTCATGTGTTTAATTTATTATTTTAGACAAACTAGGCAGCAGATAGGGAATATGGGTTAAATTAATCCAAAACAATTTAAAATTTGTATTAGACTCTTGTGCATCAATTTTCGCCTTGTTTCAATCATTTATACAACACATGCACAGGATGGGAAGATTTTTCTTTGAGATTGATGACACCAGAAAGTAAAGAGAATTGCGAGCAAATGAAAAGGAAATAATATGGAAATTTTTGTAACAAAAGCTCATTTGACATACGCTAGGCTAGTAGTATATATGCAAAACTCCTAGTAAATTTAAGGAATTGTATGAATAGACAGCATGCTATTACCACTTCTATATTAATCATATTGACATTAAAAAAAAAAAAATGTTTCACGTGTATTTACAAAAAGCCTACAGATTTATTTGAAATGGTAAGAATTTCTATTAAAAGTGAACTATTTAATTGTACATAAATTCTGATTCATATTGCTAGCAGTTTTGAATGACTACAGTGAAGTATTCAAATAGAGGCATGGCAGATTTTGAACATGAAATTGTCAGATGGAAGAATGATAATAATACTTGAAAAAGTGTGTGAAAATGCGTAATAGGAATTTGTTACAGATCATGTTTATACATTAAACTGTGAATCATCTTTGTGTTTTGGAGGTTAGTAATGATGAATGTTGGGAACTTGTTCTGTATTGTTAATAAAATTAAGTATTAATCTTGTGTCAAAAACCACTTTTCTTTGTTTTTATTCAGTGCAGTATCTGCTTTGCTCTCTTTTCTCTGATCACCTGTTGGAGTAAAATACTGTGCTGTTGAGGCAGGGCGATGTAAATTGAACACTAAGGTCTCGATGCGCAGTAGACAAACACCTCGTTGGGAAGCTAACAAAATTTTCATTCACTTCGCACATGCGCAGAACATTTTTGTACAGTGTTTCGTAGTGTGAACATCGGCCGTGTGTTCAAGCATGTATGTGACAGAGAGGGAAATAATATGGAAGTGAGACAGTGAACGTTATAGCCTTGTCTCCCCTCTCTTCTCTCTAGATAACTTAGCTGTACTTGAAAGTGGGGGTAATTCATGCATTGGGTCGGCGCAGATGACTGTTCAGGAAAGGCTGGCGAGCCTATAAAACATATGTAGGGCCTATTTTTAATACCATCAACTTTTTTTACTGGTTATACTAAGTAGTTTTGCAGGCAACAAAATAGTCATTATGTTCTTCTGTGGAGAAGTACATAACAATTTGAAGTTGTGTATTATTTGGCCTTCAGTGTGTGTTATTGTATATTATGGTAAAATGTGAAAATAGAATCTTATGTGTACAGTTGTAATGTGATACAGATAAAATATGGGTGCCTTTACAGTAAAAAATTTCAATACTTGAATTAACAAAAATTATAACTATTCTGTACAGAATTTACAAAAAATCTCGTAGAAAATATGGGATCATAGAAATCTGTATATTAACTGTCCAGATAAAAGGATGAAGTATACACATTTGAAGTGACAGAAATTATTTTGCCATTAAAAAGCATGTCAGACTAATACTGAAGAGAATTGTTTCAACATTTTCTTTGTCATGGTTTTTTCTTCTTTTTTTAATCGAATAAGTAATGATAAATTTGATGTTCTTCTGTACTATAAAACAAGCTTCATTCAGTTTTGAGAAGCGTTCTGTGGCAAATCTTCATTTTGTATAAATAGTGAATATAAAAGTTTAATTAAATATTTCTTTCTTTTGTAATGTATAATGGTAATACCTTGTTTCTAATAAAGGATATTAGTTCCATACAGCTATGAACTGTATTTATTGTTATGGTCAGTCTTGAAGTTTTTCTTAGATGGGGATTCCAACTTGTAGAGACAAATGCACATTCTCTTTAAAATTGTCTTTACCATGGCTGTTGTGGTCTGTCAGCCCACTCACAAAAAAGCTGGGATTATGTTGTTGCCATTGAGCCACCTAAATCTTTTCTGTGACCACATTGCTAGGCAATATATGTCCTGCCAGGTTAGGAAATTCAGGTGCTTGTTAGCTGTTCAATTTACTTTACTCTGAGGATTGGTTACTATTACCTTTGAATACGTTACTTGGCTTATCAGAGCCGCAAACAAATAAGCAAGAGTAGAGTTGAGGAGGAGAAGCAAAGTGCTTTTCCTATAACAAAAACATGTCCAATTCATACTGTTCATACAGCCTTTCTAACAGCCCAGACACTTTATATATATATATATATATATATATATATATATATCTCTGTATTTACTGCATAATCAGCCTGTGAGCACATCCTCTTGCTTGACTTCAACAACACCACTTACTTCACAAAATATGGAATACAATTTTGTTATTTTATAATAACAATAACCAATGGTCTTTTTATTCATAAGTGCTATTGTTTCTTTTATTTCTTTCAGTTTTTCTAATTCTTGATGCAGTTTTCATTGGTTAACATTATTTTATATTTTCTACTTGTTTTATAAATTTTAGTTCTGTTTGTAAACATGAGTAGTGTACAATGAGTTTTATGTTCTGTCTCCTCCTCATTTATAATTGTACTGGGCAGTATGTGTATATTGAAAACTTGACTTTTTATGATTTGTATAATTATTATTTTTTTATTTTTTATTATTGTCTCTGCAAGAATATGTTTTATTTACTTATGTACATTTTATTGACCTGTTCTTTCTTAAACATTTTCAGAGTAAATTAAAAGGTTCATTTATTAATATAAAATTTTTGTTTGATTATACAAACAGCTGATCAAAATTGGAATGGTGAGTAAACAAACACTTATGTTGTAAATGAACCTTTCAATTCAGTTTACTCTGAAGATGTTGAAAAAAGAAATAGTTCAGCGAACTGTACCTCAGTAAATAAAACAAAATGAATGCTTGCATAGTAAAATTATCTTATAAACACACACACACACACACACACACACACACCTCAGGAGGTATTAATGCCATTCTATTAACACATTGCTCTGCTATACACCATAAATAACATTCAACTGATTTAGAAGAAACTGTATGACCATAATCTGACTTGCATGCATATAAATATTAAATGAGAATTAACCTCATGACATTAAAAAATGAGTTCCTGCGTACTGTACTATTCTTAGTGAACAGAAATCAAAATTGTAAGTTGTAGTGTTTGTATTTATTATTATTATTATTATTATTTATAATTGATAAATGTAATTTTATTGATAGGTGACCTAAACTCCAAACAAAACCACTGATGTAAAGTGTGACAAAATGGCTGAAGAAACCAACACTATGACAACGGTTGCATCCTCTCCACCCCCTGCAAGTTCTGCATCCCAGCCAACTGCAGCAGCAGCAGCAGCAGTAGTAGCAGCAGCAACTGTGGCAGTGACGGCAGCAGCATCTGGTGCCAGTGGAAGCAGTGCAGGTAGTCAGTTGTGTAGAGTGAAGCTAACTGATCAGCAGTTAGAGACTGCAACACATGATGAGTTGGTGAAGCACTGGCAAGATCAGGATGCATATGTTGATATGATTGAGGCACAAACAACATCCAACGAAGGTAGACTTATTTGTGACTCGTTAATAGATCTGATTGCTTTTGTCGGTAACATTTATATACAATAATTACTATGTAAACAGTGTATTCTAAACTGGATCGCAATAATGTTAATGTGGATTATACAGTTATAGGATGTGTTGTTAATTACAATATCAGTTTAATAATGCAGTAACATATTTACTTTAAACACTAGTACAGTAGGCTACTACAAAAAAAAAAGTTACAGGTGAACCTGTCAGTACATAATTATTAATTTATATTAGACTGGTGATAGATTCCTTCTTGGTGCCTGTTTTTTTTTCCTAGAGAGCTTTAATATGAATTTAATATAAAACTTATTGTGCGTGATAGTATTAGTAACTATTAGTACATGCCTTCTTATAAAACAATTATTATTTTAATTTTTCATAATTAAGGAAATAAAAGTGAATATTGTATGGTTGTTGTTATTAGAATAAGAACACCAGAAACTTACATTTGTTCTCTCAAAGTTATTTTATAATTAATATTAATGCCAAAGTTTGTCTTGCACACTTTGTGATATGTTACAAGAGGTGTTCACTACAACTGTCCAAATTTAGAATATTGTGTTTGTGGTATGAAACAGTTTTTTTATTACATTTTTTTAGAACAGTTGACAGTTATATATTCTATTCAATCTTCAGTTTTTATTGGTTTGCTTTATGGATCCAACAGTCAATAGTAATAATAATTTTATTATTTAACCTTTAATTTTTGTGTTACATGGTGCATAAGAAATCATAATTTTTGCAGTGTAAAGCTTTTTTTTAATATAATGAAGTGTAAATTTTGTAATCAGTGTCGAGTGCTTTGTGTTGTCAGTGAAGTGATAGTGATGTGATACAAAAAAAAGGAGAGGAAAACTAGATATGATATGAAAATACCATCCCGCACATAGCGTGTCTACAAGAATAGCTGTAACAAGACAGACTTCAGTTTACTATCACTTATTGCTCCCATGAAAATTCTTAGCAGAGCAGATACAATTATTATACAGTAATTGCCTTCTAAGAAAAGAACTTCATTTAATTCAATTTCTTGTTGCCAAATAGTAAAAGTAATACACTCATATAGGAAGTGTTGAGAACACAAGTGGTCTGATTTGTTTGTAATAGTGATCTTTCCTAATACTGTTACAAAAAAAAAAATTTACTTCTGTAATAATGGTAATTGTGGTGGTGTGAGTAGTAGGAAAAGGTTAAGAATCATACGTTGTTTACTTAAATTGTAAATACAAATCTATCTTGTCATGTTGCAATCCAGTATCTTATGGATACTTTGCATTCATTAAAGTTTGTAAATGTGTAAGAAATTAAGTGGAAACATAGTGATAATGCGTCTCAAAACTATAGTTGAAGTAAATAAAATTAAAATAATGGAATTAATTGAAGTAATTAATGTAAATAACATTCTTATTTGTAGGTATCTTGAAAGTGGTGTATTTTATTGATGTTGGCTACAAAATATCGTAAGGTTAAATTAATTTTATCCGTAAACAGGTATTACTTTTAGTAAACATTTGATTTGAAACATAATTAAAAGTGTGGGTATGATGCTATTCAAATCATAGTGATTATTCTTCTTTTTTTTTTACAGTTCCAGTAAGTTTGCATAATGAAAATTATTTACCAAGTTTTAATCCAATTTTGCCTGTTTGAAACATAAATATAAACAAAGTTAGCCTAAAGGTTTATTGGTTTGTACAAGATGACAATGTGTCAGGAATTTGTGTGTGCAATTTTGAGAAATTTTCATTTGTGTTGAATTTTGTCAATTAACAAATGCAGAATTTTTGGTGTTATATAATTTCATTGAATGATTGTGTATTCAGCTTACCAAATTATCAAATTAGGCATTTTATATAATATAATCCATAATTACATAAATTAGAATATTAATGCATATATTTATAGTATGTTGTTTCTGTACCCATTTATGAATTTCTTTTATCTTAGTAAAGACTTTCTGTTTTGACTTAAGTTTACCTGCATTCATAAATACAGTCATGATGGTTTAAAGAGTACAACTTATTGGACATCAGAATTGTGATTTTCAGATGATATGTTATCTATAAATTATCGTTTTCTTGTGTATTGCACTATAACCCTTGTAATATATCAGTGTCAAAATAATGAAATCAGGCTTTTTCTGTGTTACTTAACTTTACATACAGAATTTGTATGCGTGACTCTGAAGTCCATATAGATTCAACTTTTCCTGATTTTGCACTTCACTGTATTCAAGTAATAGTTTCCCCAATTAAATCTCTTTTTTTCAGTCATTTGTTTTATAAATTTCTGTTTGTTTCTTTTATGCTTATCACTTGTTCAGAAATTATGTTGAGTTTTATTTTCAAAGGGGCAAATACAGCAATTGTATCTTGGCACTGCAATCAGGTGAGAAGTCATTTTAAAATGTTAAATTTTAACAAAATCATGCACAGTTCAGTGGCAGTTTGTCAACAACAAGAGTAAATATGCTCTTTATTGTTGCATAAGTAGCAAATTTTCATACGTGTGTTGATTACACAGTGAAATAATCATTTTGTTGCGACTCATTTCCATATGTTTCTACAATTATCTTTTAAATAACCATAGGTTGGGGGGGGGGGTCACAGTAACTGTTTTTATTAAGTGTCCTTATAAATTAACAGCCAATTTTATTCCATTCATATATTGTTAATAGTTAATGTTAGCGGTCTCCATCTTGTTGCCAGTCTGCTAATCACTTTCTTGTGGACGAGCCCTTTTGTGTTCCCAACATTTTGAAATACTTATCTGGCAACAATATGTCAGCGGTCCTTTGTGGACACACATATAAAGGTTCACATGTTTACTTGTTTATAATCAGCTCGTGAATGTTTATCAAGGACTGGTAACATCCTAAGGTTACTCCCTCTATCACTTTTTGTCACTGTCACTGTAGCAACACACAGTCACTTCATTTCATACTTTGGTAAGCTTTGTGTAAACACGCGCCAGATGAATTTGGGCTAGCAACTATATAACAACTAGCAACTATATCATATGACCAGCCTGTGAGCATATTCACTCACCTGACCCATTAACCCTTACTTTATAAAACATTATAAAAATTATCTTTGTTATTGAAAATTGTCTCCATCTTTATAAACACTATTGTTTCTTTCCTATCTCTTCCAATTTTTCTGATTTCTCATACGGAGTCCTGTTTCTGAATATGTGTAGTGTACAGTGTGTGTTGTATTCTTCCATCTGCTTTGATATTATGCAGTTAAATTTATGCCTCTTTTCACCAATGAAACTTGATTACATTATAGGTTTTTAATTTATAAACACCACTTCTGTGTAATATTGTTATTCCTTCCTATTATTATTTTTAACTTGGTTAAACAGTATTTATGTTTTCTGTGTTGTTATTGTATATCATATATTTTTCAAATCATTTTGTGTTTGTCCTTTTTTGATCCAAAAGTAAGTTGTTGATTCTGTATATTTCTTTTCTTGTAACTCTTTTTCCCACTATCCACTTGTATCCAGTTTTTTGTTAATGTGGGTTATAAATACAGTAGAACCCCGCTAGTCCGAACTAATTGGGACCGGGGCCAGTTCGGATTGGCAAAAATTCGGATTATCCGAAATAATTATTATTAAATAATTATAATTATTTATTTGATTTAAATATGGTCTTTAACTTATATGTAACTCATATATGCCCGTTTTTTATTCAACGAATGCATTTTACGGTTTATAAGAGTTGAATATTTCATAAAATATTATGTAGTACAGTACTGTAATACAGTACGGATAAGGTGAACAGTATTGACACTGAGGCCGGTTACACACACGGCGGATTTTTCCGCGGCGGACAATTGACTGTCGCCGCCGTTCCAACAGTAGCGCAATGAAGTAAATGAGAGCTTACACATTAAACGGAAAAATAAACGCGCGGTCAATTTGCCGTTGGCGGTAGCTGTGCAACCGCCGACTGCCACTGGAGTTGACGGTAGTTTTACCGTCACCGTCCAAGTAGTGGCGTATGCGACCAAATGCACGTTTACACACACAGCGGTTTTTTGTTCGTGTGGAATCGAACATGTGGAAGCGTTCTTCTCCTTTTCATTCGACGACGGAATAACAATAAACCTAGAATTTGCTCTCTGTTCATTTCAAACTACACTATACACTTCAAAGCAATAAATAATTTAAATAACACAGTTAAACTAAGTAAACTGGTTTGATGATGAAACTACACTGCCAAAAGTCACCTGACTCGTACGATGGCGACGGAGATTTTACCGCCCTGTGTGTAAACGCTAGATTTCTGTGAGCGGCGATGGTCAATTGTCTGCCACAGAAAAATCCGCCGTGTGTGTAACCGGCCTGACGTTCGGTGGCTTTCTAGTGCGGTATTGTTGTTTACTATCACGGGCGCACCAGGACGTCAATGACTCATGCCAGTTTCTTAGTAATCCCACTTCCACCACTCTTGTTTGTTTCTTCTCGTGGCCTGCTTTCAGTAGTGAGACACCTGTCAGTCTGAGACGTTGTGTGTGCATTCCAACTTACGTACGTTTTCAGTGTTGTTTTTTAAGTGCGTATTGTATAAAAATGGTTGGTAAGCGGAAACATAGTTCATGTGCACTAAAAGATAAAGCGGACGTGGTATCGATTACGTACTGGAACATCCCAACGAACTGGTGGTAAGTTCAAAACGCGCCGGTCACACCGGACACGGCAACGAAATCATCTCCGTTGTGGAGGAATTATGTGAAGCCAAAATTATCATGTACATTTTGTGAACGCCGGTGTAACAACTCATTGTTGTCAACACTGTTGACATGTGCGGATTAGATTTGACGCCTGACTTTGAAGTCGAAAACGAGAGACTGAAAACCTTTACATCATGGCCTGTGCATTTCATCAGTCCGACCGTTATGGTTGTCGCAGGCTTTCATTACATAAATGAACTGGACAGGGTTCGATGTTCATTTTACGGTATAGAAATATTTCGTTGGAAAGAGGGTGACGATCCGATTGTGTTACACACGCGATGGTCACCACAGTGTCGTTACTTAAAACGGTTAGCACACCTTTTGTGAAGAAGCAGACGAAACAGATGTGAACGAGTGGGTGGCAGCTGACACGGAAGACCACCAAGTTTTGACAGATACGGAAATCGTTTTCCTGATCAGACAAGACTTCGATGAAGATTGATATGATGGATGAAGCCGATGATTCAGAACATCTCATTTCACATTCAGAAGCAGCAAAGGCGCTGGAAATATTCCTGCAGTATGTGGAGCAGCATGCCAACGCTACAGCGGCGAACATCATGTTCATGAGACGCTGGTGGAATATTGTGTCGTCTGCTAGATTCACGTCTTTACGCCAGCAGAGAATAACTGATTTTGTGCAACCAGTTAATAAGTGTGAAGCGTTAATATTGAAGTGTTTATTTGGAAATTCTGTTAATAAAGTATAGAAACTGTAATCTAAGTACTGTACAGTACAATAATTGAATTCTGTTTTTGTAGTTTTGTTTAAGAATTTTATTCCAGTAATTGTAGGCCTATTGATTACAGTGGTTAGTATTATTTTCTACTGATTTTGCAAAATGTAACCATTTTATTAGATATGTAATGAAATCATTTGTCACTTCATGAAATCTGCAGTTGTTTTTATAACTTTCCTTGCCTATTTGGTTCCTGGAGGTGGTTCGGATTATCCGGAATTTCGGACTAACGGGGTTCTACTGTATTGCTTTTTGTTTTTCTCAATATCTTCTAAATAATTCTCAGCCCTGCAATAAAAAGAATTCGTCGGTGGCATTTTATGACTTACAGGATGATCTAATTCATGTGAAGTGATTAAATTCTAATAGAATTTTGTACAAAATATTTCAGACCTAAACATGCATCTGTTTATCTTATATATTTAAGTCTAAAATACTTATTTCTTTTTACCAAATTTTTTAAATTTTACTTTATCTTCTGTTAAGTTAATCTGAGTAACATCATTCAAATGTTGCAGAATAAAAAGTTGCAGAATTTGAGAATCGTGTGGACACCAAAAGGGCTTGTCCAAAACAATACCACTTTACGTTTTTAAGATCTCGTTGAGTTTCTTGCCATTATCTTTATATTCTTATGATGTTTAATGTCAGTCATAATAGTTATTACATTCAGTATTAGAATACAAACTGGTGGTTCGTGTCAGTGTTACCTGCTATTTGTTATTAATAAATTGCTTTACATGAAAATATTAACATACAAAATTTAGTGAATACTAGTCAACCCCAAAATATTGCATATTCTGAGCTGACTTGTAAATGTTTTACCATACCATTTAGTCTTTGATTTGAAGTCTTGATTATCTTTTTGACTTGGCATAAAGAAAACACTCTTTGTTAGTTCTTGGCCTACGTTTAAGATCAAAAAAAAAAAAAAAAAAAAAAAAAAAAAAAAAAAAAAAAAAAAGTTTAACTTTTATAGACAAGATAATCTTTTCTGTATCAGTTCTGTAGGACAAGTCAGTTGCCATAACCTGTTCTTTTTGGTCAGTCAGGCACTGTCTTTATTTTGTGATTGCTTTCCGTCTTCAGTGTTTACTGTGGTAGTGAATTTTGGTAGGCGATGTGTACATATTAATGCCAAACTGGAATTCAGAATTTTACTCACTACTTTGATAATCTATGTGTTGAATATATACATTATGGAAAGGTGATAGTCAGTAGCCTTGTTGTGAGATACAGTGACAATAAAGACCACGTATAGTCAAACTGTGTAAAAATTCAAGGTCCAGTTTCCAAAATAAATCTTTTCTTGTACAATCCATAATTAACAAACAACAATAAGAAAATTTAATATTTCCCTTAAGAGAATAATATGTGCATTTTAATATTAGGGTTTTCTGGAAAACAGCATTAAAACACACACACACAAGTTGACATAATTAAACTACTTCTGTTTAAAATTTCAAATGGTGTTAATTCTTTAAAAAGCAATACTGGTTAAAGTTTTAAAGTCATTATGGTATTCTGTAATTTCAGCTGTTCAGTTCTAATTGCTACAACTTTTACATATTAAAGTTATGGGTAATGTAAAGCTCGTATTCGTGTGTTGAA
This sequence comes from Magicicada septendecula, assembly GCA_034769895.1. Classification (NCBI taxonomy): domain Eukaryota; kingdom Metazoa; phylum Arthropoda; class Insecta; order Hemiptera; family Cicadidae; genus Magicicada; species Magicicada septendecula. The sequence continues at coordinate 160,938,633 of CM068372.1, read as the reverse complement.
AAAAATTAGAGATATTTTGTAATTTATATTTATATATTTTTTTGTTATTTGATTATTATTCAATGTTAAATCTGTCTATATTACAGTTATATTTCTGAGTACAAGACAGATTTTGCCAATATGTAATAGAAAGAAATGTTATCGAACGCCAAGTCAGACGACTTCTGGAATCACCTGAAGTGATTTTCTCCTTCTGCTTGTACTGCAACCCAGCTGATGTTGTGCGTGCAATCCAACGCCATTGTGAAATTGGTTTTCATTTGTTCCTACATGAAAAAAGTGAAAAGTTATTGTGTGTGAAACCCTAGCAAGTTTCAGTGTTCATGTTTTCCGAGAATAAAACGTAGAAATCATTGGTTTAATTCAGGAGTGTTTTAGTAACACGCATAATGCAAGTATTCTTTTAGTAGTTCATAGAAAAAAATGTATTAATGTTTGTGTACAATTTTATTGTGTAATATATATAAGTATTAGTCACTTGTACTAAAAGTCTTAGTTCAGTAGTATTAATTGTGCATAATTTTTGTTAAAAATTCGTATTTTGTAAACGTTTTAAGGTTAAACAACATTTGTAGTCTATATAAAAGGAGCATGTAGACAAGAGTTTTAATTATTGCAGTTTCAGCAGCATGGAACTATATGATCTACACTAATTCTGCCCCAGGTTATGGAAAGATTTGAGCATATCAAATATACTTTATAATTTGTATAGTATACTGTCTGTATCAACTGGCTTAGTCTGTTGATTTTTATTCTGTACTGCACTGTTGAAGAAGGTAATGGCTGCTTCCTTTAGTCAAGTTAGTTCTAAATTCAATGATTTGCCATGATACTTATATAAAATGGGAAACAGTGAATTCCGAGCATGTAAATCATTTCGAATATAAGAAAACCCCTTCATTACCTTTCATGTCTCGGTAATATTTTCATTGATTTATATTTTCACTTAACATGTTTTACAAATCATATTATGAAGTCTTTTTTTCATAATATAATAATATTATACTTTGCTGATGCAAAGTTTGCTATATCGATGTTTCTGTTATTCAAGTGTTCTTATATTTTGGTTAAACTTTACTGTTTCTTCATCCATTATGAGAACAACATGACTCTGTTGCAGTCTGTAATATGTTTTGTGTTTTCTGTCTTTTGTTAAATAATTAGATTGGTTCTGACTATTGTTGACAAATTGTTCAGTAATATTGCTTTTCTTCTTCCCAAAATCCTTGGTTCCTGATAAATTTTTCATTGTGTAAGTTTATTGGCTACTTTGGCAAATGATAATGTACCACTGATTTTTTGTTACTGTTTGTGCTTATTAAACTTTTGCATGGAAACTTGAATGAAACATTGAAGTGTTATTTTTTCAGTAGGTTCTTTCAGACGTAAAATCATTTTTGGGTAAGTCCTGCTTTGCATTTGTGGAAGTCGAGGAATTTGTGTGTGTACTTGCGTGTCCGGTTACATACCACCAATAATTCAAAAATTCTTTGTATTATGTATATGTATATGTGTATCTTTGTTCCTTTTATTGCCAAGATGTATAAAACGATAAATTTCACTTCATGGAGGTTCTGTATTCTTGTGGAAATGATGAGATCAGTGCTGAAAAAGAATACAGTTAAAAAACCACACACTTCTGTTTTGCAGGATTGCTTTCTCGGTAATAGATTATAAGAATCTGATTGGTAGGAATGGTCAGAAATGGCTTAATAGTAACAATCTTCTGTGATTTTATACAAAAGATCACCTGTGTCTATATTTTTATACAAACATATGTTTTTTCTTACAGTCAAAGATTACCTGTTCCAACTGTTCCAAATTCATAAGGAGACTGTTCTGTTGTATGGATGGGAAATCCAGTCTCATTTGTACCATCAATACATTCCTTCCAACTTTGTGTATTCCAACTCTCCTGAATGGCAAGCACCGAAACACCTGCTGGACAGAGTCCACTTACTGGAGCACCCACCACTATCTCTACAGTATATAACTGAGTTTGCTTGCCGGCCTCTTTGTCACTTTACCTGAAGATATCCACTGTAATATCGGTGAAACATTTTCCACAAGACACATTTGACTCTGTACATACCGGAAGAATACTTCAAATATAGAAATGGCAACAGCTGCAGAAGCCTTCATGAGTATAGAATACGTAATGTTCACTTTATTTCATTCTCGCGTTTTTGTCATATTGTAGGATATACTCTTAAATTTCTCAAGAACCTCATTCAGCTGCTGGAATTTTGTTCGTATCCTATGCAGTAAACAGGCGTCAGACATATACATTAATATTGGTATGGTGTTACTTTATAAATGTTTCTTCTTCATTCTTCCTTGTTTTCACTGCTCAAGACTGTACTAATATCCACTTACCGTGTTGCATCTTAATTGTGTTTCTTGATCTTTTCTTGAATTAATATCTGTAAACTAAAGTTATTTGTATATAGATTTGCCACTATCTGTTATTGTACTATGAACGGTGTATTTTCTATGAAATGCCATTACTTTAATTTTTGGGACAGCTTTTTGAAAACTGCTTAAGGTCTTCCTTTAGTCTCATAATGATAAATGATCTTCATTATTTTCCTATAGTCTGGGTCTGTTAATAATCATAGTAAAGCATGAGTGGAGTAAAACCGGGAAGTAATAATTATTTGTTTACATGTCATATATTTTTTTCTGAAATCATTAAAACATAGTGAAATCAGATTTGTAATAAAATATATTCGATTAAAATTTGCATCTAGTATAAAGAAATAGAAGATGACTTTATAGATATGAGAACCTCTCCTACATCTGTTCTGCTGTGGCAGGTCAATATGACAAGTCAGTTATCATAAACTGTTCTTTCTTTGTCACCGTCAGGCTTTGTCATCATTTCCCTTATTGCCATCCGTCTTCAGTGTTTTCTGTGTTAGTGAAGCTTATGCACAGTAACGACACATTTGAGTACTGAACGTTTACTCAAGAAAGATGGTAGTAGATTGTCTGAATGTTCTGTGTATATTTGGTATTTATTGAGTGAATGATTTGGTATATTTTCTTTAAGAAATCTCATCAGTCTTTGTTACTTTTAAATAAGCTTGTAAGAAATAATTTGAAAAACTAGTAGTTTATTTTTCTTAAATTTAAAATAGAAGTAAGAACCCTACGGCACAAATTACATCCCATTTACACTGGTTCTTAAGATTTTCAAAAGTTTTGTTAACAAAATTAAAGCTAATTTAATTGATTATTTCAGAGCAAGTTTTATTTTAGTTAAAAAAAAGTGTTTAAAAGTGGTTGTTAAAAATTCTGTATATTTTATCTAAATGTAATTAAAAACCATTTTTGCATGAATTTATGTTAGCATTACAAAAGAATACTTGCAGTTATACTATGATTCTTCAGTACATTTCAGTGCAATTATATGATAATTTACATACAGTAGTTAACAAGTATAGAGTCTGGAGTATAGAAGAAGTGATTTACTGATAGCTTTTGCAACAGGCAACTGTATGTGTTCATGGTAAAGGAATGTGCTTTAGTGTTCTCTGAATTGCTGTATGCCCCTTCTTTTATCTTAACCAAATGTTTATTTCACACAGTTTTTTATACTTTCATGTGTATCTAAAAATTAAAAATTCTGAATAAATAAATTAACTATTAATAAGGGTAGCGTGTGAGAAGACCAAACCAGTCATACAGTTACATACTCAAGAGCGTTAGAAAATAGTATAAGTACATACTATATGTGATACAGTATTTATTTATACTTGATTATAATTGTAATGAAATTGTGTGAAGGTTTGTAGCATCATTTCCCAAAATGATTGGTAGTACTGTTGTTAAGAACACAATGAAAACAAAACTTTCAAGGACAAGCCGTTAATGCACAAAACGTGATAATATTAATATAAAAGTGTCTAAATTATTAATAGTATGAGAAATGTCGTCTTTTAAGCTTTTTAGAACTTGTCCTGTGTAGTTTTTTTTTCTTAATTGTCAAAGGTTCAGTAATACTTAAATACAAAAAATAAAAAATTATTAAGTTGTAATAAATGTAAATAAATATTATTTCAGATACTGTATTTATTTATATTACTTTTAAATTGATTTAGTATGAAATTGTAATGTTGACAGTTTAGTCTTCAACTCAGTGCTACAATAATACAAAATGTAGATGAATTGAAACAGATGAAGATAAAAATTTGAAACAGATAAAGAAATGTAGATGATGATAAAAATGTTTGTATTGAAACAGTTAATTTCAAATTACTTACAAAAAAAGGACAGTAGTTACCATGTTACTGAAAGTAATGTTGATTTTTTTTTTTGTATTAATGTTGTTTTTGTCAGTATGTTTTCTAATTAAATTTGAAAAGCACAATTCCTCATAGAAGCACAATACGGTATTACATTAACTAGAATAATTTTCGTAACACTAGTTAGCAGTAATATACAAGACACTTGATTTCTTAGAACAATGTTCATAGTATTCACAGAAGCTTGAAGTTTGACAAAATTAGCGTGAAAGGAAGAGAGTCAAAATGTGTGATTATAAATTTTAAGTCTGAGATAATTAAAATTATGTGTATCACATTTCTGAATAGTGGGATATTGTAGGTATTGACAGGTGCGTGGAATTTATATCAGCTGATGTTAGAGTGAAGTTTTACAAATGGTACACATTTTAAGTAAATTATTTGTATTGTTATAAGTTAAGAAACAATGTGTGTTAATTGTTAATTCGTATTCTTAAAGAAATACAAAAAAATAAAATAATTTTTAGACAGGTTTATCATATAAGTTTAGACTGTAGTTTCAATGAAACCCTTATAAAAGGGTCATTCCATATCAATTCAACAAAAAAAAAAAAATCATTTTCTCACCCACCATCTCAGATTTTGATCAAACTTGGCTTATTTGTTCTCCCTACAGAGATAGGTAACCACACCAAATTTTAACCCTTTATCTCTCTCCATTTTCATTGTATAGGCTTTCAAAGTTTTGAAATTTTGGTGTTTTTAACAATCAGATGTCGCGAAACGAGACTTGGTAACCTTTTGAAAATAATTTGTAATTTTTTTATTTATCATCCAATCTTTGTGAAAGTTTGTGGTTATATACTCTAAAGTATAAGGATTCTAGAAAAAAATACACAACACCTTCAAGTAAAACTACTAAGGCTGGAAAAAATGTTTTATTTGCATCTTTGTAGTTTTTTTGGTAAAAAACATGGTTTAGCATTAAATTGAATATCACAGGAAGGGAAAGGGATAATCATAAAAACTTTTTTTTTTTTCAAAATAATCCTCAATACATGGGCTATCATATGAAAAAATAAAATTGATGGGGTTTTCATTCCTTTGTTGTGTTTTTTCTGTTAAAGGTAAGTTTTAAAAAAAATTTATTCAGTGATTTTACTAAGCCATAGAAATTTAATTCTTGTTCAAGAATTTTTTTTAATGCTGACACAAAAGATCAAATATTTTTTAACATTATGTACATTAATAACAAGGTCTGGAAATTTACCAAAACTGCATTCCAATATTTGTTATTTACAGTGATTGTCATATTTACAAGCTACATAGCATGATGATGGGTTCAAATTTTCTTCTCTTACAAGTGATGTCTATTTATTCTTTAAATTATATGTAAAGGTGGGTTTCTCATCACTACTGATCCTCCTTGCTTCCAAGTTCGCTAAACAATCTAATGGCTTAAAGTTATGGAAACTTCTGGTTCCTGGAAGTGTTTGTACATCTTCAAAGCGTTCCACAAGGTCAGAACATATGTGATTTACAGAATCTTTAGAAATAAAATGAAAATTAACTTTGGTGATGTTGACTTTACGAAACTCAAATAAATCTGCTAGAAATAATATTTGATGTCCAAGAGGTCTTTGTAGACTTTCCTTTTGTGCTAGCCTTTTAACAGTGCCTCCTATACCATCACACTCAATTTTCCCATGGCTAGTTGCAAATAACGACCACTGCGCCCTGATCTTAAAATCTTTTTTGTGCAGACAAGGGTTTATAAAATTAAATTTATTTTATATTGGCCTGTACAGCCATCACTGAAATAGTGGATTTTTGTAACATGTGAATACTTTTCTTTAATGAACTCTGTCACAATTTCTTGAATTTTGTAGACCATACAAATATCATGTTTCATGTCGTCACATATCACACAAAGAGACAAAACCAATCTTTCGCCTTCAATACTTTTAAGGTTAATTATAATAGGATGTACAGTGCAAGAGTCAGATGTCCAGTGGTATCCTTGGGCTTCGTCCTGGATAGTAAAAGAGTAATTTTCACTCAAGTCAATTGATACTGTGGCAACGTTTGCATCAGAAGATTCTTGAAGTATCTTGAAATATTTTGATTGAGACTTTGCAACGTAAGAGTGTGGGACAACTTTTTCCAATTTAGATGAAAGGTAAGGTTTTGCAGAACATGTAATCATTTGTGTTCTGTCAGTTGAAATCCATTGATTAAATTCAATGGTGTTGTCTTCATCACAATCTTCAAATTTTGTTTGTAAAACGTTTGTTAGATTTTCTTTGGGTGGGCAAGTTTTTGTGATTATACCTTTCCCTTTCTGTGATATTTGTTTTAATATAGGGCCTGTTTGTTTTATAATTACTTAAAATTTTAGTTTTATTACAAAAATATCGGTATGGAGAACCATACATGACTTCCATATTCTAAGATTTATATTTAAAATAATTTTCGAAATGAAATATTAGCATAGAAACTACTTCTTTCTACTTACTGCTTCAGCCTTAACCACAGTACTGTGGTCACTAACATATACCACCTCACGTTATCGCACTCGATTTTCACTGATGATGGAAGTCGATGGCATTGCCGAAACGTCTGGTTTTGTAGAAAACATTGGACTACGGCCAAATATCCCGGGAAGGAATTTTAACAAAAACTACTTCTTTGTTGCCGATAACGTTGTACAGATATATATAAAATATAGGCATAAAATTAATGGCTTGTATAAGTTAATGATTGATCTCCATTAAGTAGTGCTCAAGTTTCCAAAGTTTTAATATTATGATGTCCGTAATTAAAACATCAGAGCAGGTTTAGTGTGAATGAGGGTACACTGTGGACAAAAATTTTCTATTGAGCGTTGCTTAGAGTAAAGCTGCGAATATACAGTGTATGTTTCACAGAACAAACACGCGAAAAAGAAGGAGCGCTCCGAAGTCACTCATGGACCCTCAGCATCTTGCAGAGGGTTCATTCCCTAAAGACGAAAAGTCTGTCTATGAATCGTTCCTCTGTAAACACGTGCAGTTACATTGCCCAGCGATCCACAGGAAGCAAATTGATGTCAATTTTTTCGGCTTGCACGCGTTATGTTGGTGTGGGTTTCGGCACTTTCCATTTAAAAAGCGTGCAAATGTAAGAAAATAAACATGAGTGAGGCCAGAAATAACGTGAATTGTGTGTGTGTGTGTGTGTGTGTGTGTGTGTGTGCGTGTGTGCTCGCGTGTGTTGTACCTGCCTTTTTATTGTTGCAGGCATAATAATAAAATGGAAACATAAACATTACATAACTGAGATATGCTTACCTGCCACAAACGATATATTATTTTATACATGGAGGAGTTCAGTGACATACACACGTACAGAAGAATTATATATATAAAGATATTAACTCATACATAATTTACATTAAAATGAAAAAATTATAATTTTATTGCCTGGCAACAAAATTATTTTATTTTTAATAATTACCATTGTTTCAAAAAGTTTAAATGAATTTTCAAGTACTTTACTGTTGTTAAAACATAAAAGGTTGCAGGTAAACTACCCCTTCCCCTTAACCGATCTTCACCAAAATCGAAAGTCCTTGAGACCTCAACAATTCAGGGACGTATGCAAAAAATTATTTGATTCTGTTTGAATTTGCGGCTGTTATCGTTTGCCATAGAAAATACCCTTGTTAAAAAAACGTTGCAGGTAAACTACCCCTTTCCCTTAACCGATCTTCACCAAAAACAATAGGTTTTGAGAACTCTACAATTCAGGGCTGTATGCAAAACATTATTTAATTCTGTTTGAATTTGCGGCTGTTATCGTTTGCAAAAAAAAAAAAAATTCCCTTGATAAAAAAAAACCGTTGCTGGTAAACTACCCCTTTCCCTTAACCGAGCTTCACCAAAAACAATAGGTCGTGAGTACTCTACAAATCAGGGCTGTACGCAAAAAATTATTTGATTCTGTTTGAATTTGCGGCAGTTATCGTTTGCCATAGGAAAAAAATCTACACACAGACAGACACACACACAGACACTTTTCGGAAAACGACTTTTTTTCATGTTTTGAGTGTAGTACAATCAGAATCTGCAATAATCTCGAACACGATTTTTTTTGCCATCACCATACTTCCATTTCCTTAAGGAATATGGAAGTAAAAAATACTTAAGACCTTTTACTTCCATATTCCTTAAGGAAATGGAAGTATGGTGATGGCAAAAAAAATCGTGTTCGAGATTATTGCAGATTCGATTGTAATACACTCAAAACATGAAAAAAAGTCGTTTTTCGAAAAGTGTCTGTGTGTCTGTCTGTCTGTAGATTTTTTCTATGGCAAACGATAACTGCCGCAATCCAAACAGGATCAAATAATTTTTTGCGTACAGCCCTGATTTGTAGAGTACTCACAACCTATTGTTTTTGGTGAAGATCAGTTGAGGGAAAGGGGTAGTTTACCTGCAACGGGTTTTTTTTATCAAGGGTAATTTTTTTTTTTGGCAAACGATAACAGCCGCAAATTCAAACAGAATCAAAAGATTATTTGCATACAGCCCTAAATTGTAGAGTTCTCAAGACCTATTGTTTTTGGTGAAGATCGGTTAAGGGAAAGGGGTAGTTTACCTGCAACGGTTTTTTTTATCAAGGGTAATTTTTTTTTGGGCAAACGATAACAGCCGCAAATTCAAACAGAATCAAAAGATTATTTGCATACAGCCCTAAATTGTAGAGTTCTCAAGACCTATTGTTTTTTGTGAAGATCGGTTAAGGGAAAGGGGTAGTTTACCAGCAAAGTTTTATGTTTTAACAAGGGTATTTTCTATGGCAAACGATAACAGCCGCAAATTCAAACAGAATCAAATATTTTTTTGCATACAGCCCTGATTTGTAGAGTACTCAAGACCTATTGTTTTTGGTGAAGATCGGTTAAGGGGAAGGGGTAGTTTACCTGCAACGTTTTTTTATCAAGGGTAATTTTCTATGGCAAACAATAACGGCCGCAAATTCAAACAGAATCAAATATTTTTTGCATACGTCCCTGAATTGTAGAGATCTCAAGGACTTTTGATTTTGGTGAAGATCGGTTAAGGGGAAGGGGTAGTTTACCGGTAACCTTTTACGTTTTAATAACAGTAAAGTACTTGAAAATTCATTTAAACTTTTTCAAACAATGGTAATTGTTAAAAATAAAATAATTTTGTTGCCAGGCAATAATATTCTAATTTTTTCATTTTAATGTAAATCATGTATAAGAGAAAATATATCGTTCGTGGCAGGCAAGCATATCTCAGTTATGTAATGTTTACGTTTCCATTTTATTATTATGACTACCGCAATAAAAAGGCAGGGAAGACACACACACAATTCGCGTTATTTCTGGCCTCACTCATGTTTATTTTCTTACATTTGCACTCTTTTTAAATGGAAAGTGCCGAAACCCACACCAACATAACGCGTGGAAGCCGAAAAATTGTCCAGCGTGGATAGCGATTTGCTTCCTGTGGATCGCTGGGCAGTGTAACTGCATGTGTTTACAGAGGAACGATTCATAGACAGACTTTTCGTCTTTAGGGAATGAACCCTGTGCAAGATGCTAAGGGTCCATGAGTGACTTCGGAGCGCTCCTTCTTCTCCGCGTGTTTGTTCTGTGAAACGTACATTGTAGATTCGCAGCTTTACTCTAAGCAACGCTCAATAGGAAATGTTGAAAAGTTTTGTCTACGGTGTACCCTCATACACACTAAACCTGCTCTGATGTTTTAATTACGGACATCATAATATTAAAACTTTGGAAACTTGAGCGCTACTTAATGGAGATCAATCATTAACTTATACAAGCCATTAATTTTATGCATATTTTTTATATATATGTGTACAACGTTATCAGCAACAAAGAAGTAGTTTTTTTTTTAAATTCCTTCCCGGGATATTTGGCCGTAGTCTAATGTTTTCTATAAAACCAGACGTTTCGGCAATGCCATCGACTTCCATCATCAGTGAAAATCGAGTGCGATAACGTGAGGTGGTATACATTAGTGACCACAGTACTGTGGTTAAGACTGAAGCAGTAAGTAGAAATAAGTAGTTTCTATGGTAATATTTCATTTCAAAAATGATTTCTAAATATAAATCTTAGAATATGGAAGTCATGTATGGTTCTCCATACCGATATTTTAAATGTCTATGGCTTAGTTAAATCGCTGAATAAAATTTTTTTAAAAACTTACCTTTAACAGAAAAAAACAACAAAGGAATGAAAACCCCATCAATTTTATTTTTTCATATGATAGCCCATGTATTGAGGATTATTTTGAAAAAAAGGTTTTTATGATTATCCCTTTCCTTTCTGTGATATTCAGTTTAATGCTAAACCATGTTTTTTACCAAAAAAACTACAAAGAGTCAAATAAAACATTTTTTCCAGCCTAAGTAGTTTTACTTAAAGGTGTTGTGTATTTTTTTCTAGAATCCTTATACTTTAGAGTATATAACTACAAAATTTCACAAAGATTGGATGTAACAAAGTTACAAATTATTTTCAAAAGAGTAGCAAGTCTCGTTTCGCAACATCTGATTGTTAAAAACACTAAAATTTCAAAACTTTGAAAGCCTATACAATGACAACGGATAGAAATAGAGGGTTAAAATTTGGTGTGGTTACTTATCTCTGTAGGGAGAACAAATAAGCCAACTTTCATCAAAATCTGAGATGGTGGGTGAGATGGCCTGGTTGAATTGACATGGAATGACCCAAAAACAATATTAAAAAAAATGTTGTAATTATGTAAATATTTCTAATTTTTGGTGAATTTGATTAAAAAATATGAACTGTATCAAATTCAGAATAATTACTATACCAACCATATGCGCCCAGTATAACAGGAATACACAATGCATTTCGTTTGCAAAGTTCCCTTTATTTAAGCTGACCAGTCATCATATTGTGACCTTGTTTCGTATTTGTGAGTGTTGGTTTTTCTTCAGTCTAACTGTTTTTAAAGACATGTAAGGTTGTTGAGAGTAGAATAGAAAGTATCTTCATAAATATATTTATAAGCATTTACAACATAAATGCTGAAGTTTACCTACCATTAAATATGATTAATATTTAATCATACACCTTACACACTGACCCATTTTACATATTCGCTTAACATTGTTTCGTTTTTTTTTTTAACATTAAATTTTTATGTATTCACTTATATTACAAATATGAAAATTGCAGCTAGAAAGCCCTATATTAGTATAGTAAGATGAAGGAACTTGTGGTCCTATGTACGGCATAACTATGCTACCTGTCCTGTAGTTGGCCTCAGACCATAAAGTGTCAACAATTTTCTCTGTCAATTCATTTTGTTTTGTATCTGTGATTTATGTAGTATTGAATATTTGTGGTATATACATTGTCAGTAGTTATTGCTAGAAAATTTTATCCATTATGCTGTGTTGTTTTTATTATTTTGTATGTGGCTCAATATGTTTTCATTTTCTATATCATCTTATAACAGGGGCTTTACAGTACATGGTTCTTTCACATTAGTGATCTGGTACTTTTTATTGCCTCAGCAGCAGTATAATATAACACACATAACCCTTCAGTATATAAGTGTCATTCTGTAAAGTGTTATTACTGTTTAAATTAGTTACTAAATTTTGATAAAACTACTTTCCTGTTTGATGTATTGAAGTTGTGGAATATTTAAAATCAGTATATTAATTCCAGAATAAAAGAACTGATAATTGTAAAATATAGAGTATTGTCTTCTTCTTATGGAGATCTACAGGCCAGGATGACCCTCGGCTTCCGCCACCACTTGCCTACAGTTCTCTCTCTCTCTCTCTCGCAACATTCCTCCAGTTTTGTACATCCATTCTTCTTAAGTCTTCTGCCACACCCACACCTCTTGTATCCATCGCCTTCTGGGTCTGGCTCTTCTTTTTCTTCCTTATATGTTTCCATTTAGCACTTGCTTGGGCAACCTGTCCTGTGGCATTCTCTTCACACGTCCCATCCAACTTATCTGCCTTGCCTTTATGAAGTGTTGCATATCTTTACGCTGCAATATTAAATTAATTTCAGCATTTCAAAGGCATCTCCACTCTCCTGCTTCCATTATTGGGGCATATATCTTTCTCACTATTTTCCTTTTAAATAGTCTCAATGAATTTATTGATGCAGCCGTGAGTGGCCATGCTTCAGCTCCATAAGTTACGACTGGTCTGATCAAGGTTTTGTAGATTTTCATTTTGGTTTTATGAGACAGAAGCTTGGACTTAAGAAGACTGAAATTTGCATAGTATGCTCTATTGCCAGCCATGATTCTTCTATTTAAATCTTGTGAGATTTTGTTCTCGTTGAGTTCTGTTCCAAGGTATACAAACCTATCTACACCACTAAAGGTATAATTATGCAGCTCGAAGATAAAGAGTATGTCTTTGGAAAATAATATCTGATAAGATCTTAATCATTTTGTGTCAGTTAATTTGTATTATTGCTCATCTTATATCGTGAACTATTCCTGAATTTATAATTTTCTTTATCCACACTCCATTTTAAGGACTAGTTACAGAAAGTTGTTCTGCCACTTATAATTTTCTTTCATTGCCAACAGTGTACTTTTGCTTGATTTATGTCACTATGCCTAAATAGTAGTGTTTGTTATATATTTCTACACAAAAAATGTGAATGATTCTTGCTGTTGTATTATGAGATGTATCCATAAGAATTCTAGACTTCTTAAACAAAAACTTTTCTGCGTACTTTAGAAGCTATTCAACCTTGCCACTTCAAAATAGTCTTCTCCACTTCATATATACACTGTCCCCAACATTTCTTCCATACTTCGAAACACTTCTGGAACTCTTCTTTCAGGACACTGTGCAGTTCCCCCAGAGAGTCCTCCCTTATTGAGTCAGTCAACTGGAAGCTTCAGCCTTTCAACCTCATTTTCAATTCGTGGAATAAAAAAAAGTCTGCCAGTTGTATTCAGACGAGTAAGGAGGATGTGAAATAACTGTTGTCTCGTTTTTCACCAGAAACTGATGGATTAGTGGCAGTGTGTGTATTGTTAGCATGGAGCATCAGTTTCCAGGGATTAGGACTTTTTCTGATAGCCTCATAAAGACATTTCATTACTTCAAGATAATATTCCTTGTTCACTCGTGCCTTGTGGAAGAAATTTATAGTGAACAGTGTCCTTAGAATCAAAAAACCTGTCAGTATGAATTTAATGTTTGACATTTGTTTTGCTTTTTTCTGTTATATGAATCATTTTGACACCCATTGTTATGATTTGGATTTTTGCTTCAATATCATATCCAAAAATATCCATGCCTTATCTCCAGTAATAATGTTTTTAAACAGTTCTCATCCTCATTAGCTCAATTCAGAATCTCTTTACTCACATCAACTCGAATCTTTTTTTGCTCTTCAGTCAAAAGACGTACAAATTTGACTGCAGGTCAACTCTTGCTTAAATTTTGCATAATAATTATGACAGTTTTTGAATTGCTTTTTCAGTTACCTTGTGAACAGTTAAACAGTTAGACTGAATGATTTCCATAATTTATTCAACAATTTCATCAGTTGAATTTTGGCGTCTTTGAAACATTTCCACCACTTGTACGTTAAAGCCTCCTTCCCATTTGCTGTTTGTAACATTTCATGTTTACGTAAATGATTTTCCTAAACTCAACACAGAATTTTACATTAATTCGTTGGTCATGAAAATAATTCATTTTAAATGCATTGCTGTTTTCATTAGGCTGCTTCCTAGTTCAGCCGCTAGGTCATAGCATATTACACATTCCGTTAGTGGCACTACCTTTGTGCTGTTTGGAAAGGTCAGAAATTTTATAGATAACCTCATAACTTTTCATATGTGTTTCTTAAAACCCCCCGTCTTCTGTTCTTTATCTGTCCATTGTATCTACTTATGTTATTTGGAGGAATTTCATATTACATGTAGTATTTTTCCCTATATTTCACAAGTATAAATCATTGCTGGTTTTCAAGTGTGCAATAACATAAAACATTCAGAGCAAAGTGTAACACTGTTTGTAGAATGTTATTCGTATGTAGAATCTGATTTTGTCCCTTTGATGTGTGTATTAGTATAGTCTCAAATATGCATAATTATCAATTATCTAATTACATGGTTTACTATCTAAATACTTGAAATAGCCAGTGTGTGTAATGATGCTGTTTTAATTATTGTGTGTAGAAATTGGTTATAAATTAAATGTTCTTTGCATGTTCAAATTGTTAATTAGTTTCTGCAGTTTCTTTTCAGTTAAGTTTGTTATTTTGTCATCTGTCTGTAACTGATTAAAAAAAACTTCAAGAAATATTCTCAGACATAGAGAAGTTGTGGTCCAGAATTTCTGTTAACTTTCTTGAAAGTTTTCCTGTTCCAATTATCTTACACCATAAGATTTTACAGAAAACATTTCATTAGTTCACTTATTCAAATGAGCATCTCAGAGATTGGATGGGCTGTCTAACTGTTATGTCACCATTATCTGACTTTCAATTATTAGACCTTACTGTGTAGCTTGCATCACATTTTTCTCTTGGGATGAGTGTTATATGAAAATTGTGCCTTTTTTACTTCCATGTTCCATAAGGAAATGGAAGTATGGTCATGGCGAAAAATCGTGTTCGAGATAATGGCAGATTCTGATTGTACTACCACCAAAACATGAAAAAGTCATTTTTCGAAAAGTGTCTATGTAGAATTTTTTCTATGGCAAATGATAACAGCCGCAAATTCAAACTGAATCAAATAATTTTTTGCATACAGCCCTGAATTGTAGAGGACTCAAGGCCTATTGTTTTTGGTGAAGATCGGTTAAGGGAAAGGGGTAGTTTACCTGCAACGTTTTAACAAGAGTAAAGTGCTTAATTTTGATAAATAAAGTATCCTGGAAATAAGGTCATAATCAAATGTAGAAAGGTAGATGAAATATTTATAAATGAAAAGGGTAGTTGAATGGGGGAGGAGGTAATTTTTTTATAAATTTAAATGGTAGTTAATGATGGAGGAAGTAAATTTTTATAAGTTTTATATGTGTACTACGTTATTGACAACAAAGAAGTAGTTTCTATGGAAACATTTCATTTCACTTTAACAAAATTCTATATTTTTCATTTTAATTTAAATCACGTATGAGAGAAAATATATCATTTGTGGCAGGCAAACATATCTCAATTATATAATGTTTACGTTTCCATTTTATTAACAGACTTTTTGTCTTTAGGGAAAGAACCCTCTGCAAGATGCTCAGGGCCCATGAGAGACTTGGGAGCGCTCCTTTTCCGTGTGTTTGTTCTGTGAAACGTACACTGTAGATTCGCAGCTTTACTCTGAGCAACGCTCCATAGGGAATGTTGAAAATTTTTGTCCACGGTATACCCCCATACAGACTAAAACCTGCTCTGATGTTTTGATTACGGACATCATAATTTTAAAACTTTGGAAATGAGCACTACTTAATGGAGATCAAACATTAACTTTTACAAGCCATTATTATTTTTATGCATGTTTTGAAGCAATAAATGTTTTAATAAATTAATACAATCTTTGTATTTATTTATATTATAATATAAGAATTACAAACTAATATGTGCATGTGTGTATGTATGAAAAATATATAAATATTTTTCTCCTCTGGAATTGTTTCCCCCTCCTGGAAAATATTTTGACCTCTCTGATGGCTAGTTATTTACTAGCCTGTGTTGAATATAGCATTATGGCATGGATCAGAATGGTGGGTGTTGAACAGAAGACGCAAACATATTAAGGAAGAAATGTTTTGCTAAGAAATTTATAATTATATGGGTGAACAGAATCGTCGTTCAGGAAATCAGAAGACGAATGGAAAGAAAGAAACAAAGACTCGATTTTAAAAAAGAAAAATGACCAGTATAGTATTGACAGAAAAGACTTTGATAACACTATAGACATCATTCACCCTCGGCCGATAACTCACAGCGAGAGCCCAATTTCATTACAGGAATCAGATCGCAGCTCCCTTTGGCCAGCTCTTCATTCGACCTACAAACATTTTATCCAAAATTACAGTCCTCCCTCACGAAGTTTGAGGATAGTCTTCACCCACCTGACATGAGGGTACCATTTTAGCTGATAACGTCATTTCTTCAGAATTCAAGCATCCACTTATTTAATTAATATTTAAATGATTTTAAATATATATTTTAGGACATGGAAGTCATAGTCATGTATGGTTCTCCATACCAATTTTTTTATTAATTCCTCCTGCAGCCAATCATGTTTAGATTTTTACCGAGCAAAAATTTTTCTTCCATTGCTTTGGTATTATCGATGTTATACGAGGGTAAATCAAAAAGTAAGTTACACCCTAGCCGCGTTCCTGTACTAAAAGAGATAAAAAAATTTCCCTTGGTGGTAACACTGTCCATATTGTTGTCTCCCCACTCCCCAAGCGGCAGCGCTGTAGCTGGTTTAGTATGCGAGTAGTCACCGTGTGAGTATCGCGTGTCGTATAGAGGTGTCGTCCAACGTTGAAGTGCGCTCCATCGTCCGATTTTTGTGGGCAAAACATTATAATCGGAGTGAAATTCATCGGCAAATTCTCGAGGTTTATGGTAAGAATGCGATGTCTCGGCCCATGATCGCGAAATGGTGCCAGATGTTCGAAGATGGAAGAACAAACGTGACCGACGGTCCACGTGTTGGGCGGCCTTCAACTGTGAACACTAGCGACAACGCGGGGCGCGTGAATGAAATCATTCTTGCCAACCGCCACGTTAAAATTAAAGAGATTGCAAGTGAACTGAACATCGCCTACAGTAGTGCATCTATGCTTATTCACGATCAGCTGGGTTATCGTAAGGTGTGCCGCGCGTGTTGAGCGACACGCACAAAAATCAACATTTTGAGGCTGCGCTGTCGTTTCTCCAGCATTATTCGACGGAGGGTCCACAGTTTTTGAGCAGAATCATCACAGGAGATGAGAGCTGGGTGCACCATTACACTCCCGAGACAAAACGGACATCAAACGAATGGAGACACAAGAATTCGCCACAGCCAAAAAAAGCCAAAACAATTCCAGCGGTTCGAAAGGTTATGCTAACGGTCTTTTTCGATTCCGAAGGCATTGTGTACAGTGAGTTTACGTCCCGAGGAACAACAATCAATGCCGCATCGTACTGTGATACGTTAAAAAAGTTATGAAAAGTGATTAAAGATCGAAATTTATAAGCCACCTTACAGCCCCGGCCTGGCACCCTGCGACTATCACCTTTTTGGTCCTCTTAAACAAGACCTGGGGGACCAGCGTTTCGCTACAGATGATGAAGTGCAACAAGCAGTTTCAAAGTGGTTAAAACAAATTGGACGAAATTTTTATGAACGTGGAATCGAGAAACTGGTCACACGATATGAAAAGTGTTTGGAAAAACTTGGCGGCTATGTCGAAAAATAGATAAATGTTCCTACTTATTTGTTCAATAAAACAATTTTTTTTTAAATGTATGTATTTTTTTATAGATGGGGGGTGTAACTTACTTTTCAATTTGCCCTCGTACATTCATTCACAGTTGTCTGCCATGTGTTTATGCCTATTGCTTTCCTCAGTCAATCATTTTTTTCTATATTTGTTTGTAATTTCTTGTATAATATTCTTTATCAATTTTGTACAATTTCCATTTGTACACATGAGACACATGATAGCTTCTTGTGATTCTATTAAAGTCAACCACCATTAAGTTCTCAAAATGTGATATATGTCTCTTGTCACTAATCATTCCTCGTGGACAGTGGAATATCGTGTGCTCCACCGTATCTCCATTTATATCTCCATGCAGCAGTTTGTACTTTTTTACCTTGAATACCATAGTTTTTGACTGGTCAGCACTTGGATGGTGTAATAATTCAGTATCAGGTTGTACCTTCGTATATTCCTAGAGTTGGCAGGCTAATGGAGACCACCATATTGTTGTCCTTTTAGGAGTTAGAAAGTCAACTCTACAGCAGCCCATCTATGACCCATCACCCATCACATCAAGGTTACATTGTTAAATTTCTGAAAGTTGCATAAGACAAGTCAGAACAGAGTAGTTATTTTTTTTTAATAATAAATACTACTTGACACAAATTATATTACTTCCATGTTCCATAAGGAAATGGAAGTATGGTCATGGCGAAAAAAATCATGTTCGTGATAACAGCAGATTCTGATTGTACTACCCTAAAAACATGAAAAAAAGGTCATTTTTTGAAAAGTGTGTGTGTGTGTAGAATTTTTTCTATGGCAAACAATAACAGCCTCAAATTCAAACAGAATCAAATAATTTTTTGCATACAGCCATGAATTGTAGAGGACTCAAGCCCTATTGTTTTTTGTGAAGATCGGTTAAGGGAAAGGGGTAGTTTACTTGCAACGTTTTACGTTTTAACAAGAGTAAAGTGCTTAATTTTGATAAATAAAGTATCCTTAAAAGAAGGTCATAATAATCCACTGTAGAAAGGTAGATGAAATATCTATAAATGAAAAGGGTAGTTGAAGGGAGGAGGGGGTAATATTTTTTATAAATTAAAATGGTAGTTGATGTGGGAGGAGGTAAATTTTTATAAGTTTTATATGTGTACTACGTTATTGACAACAAGAAGTAGTTTCTATGGAAACATTTCATTTCGCTTTAACAAAATTGTATATTTTTCATTTTAATTTAAATCACGTATGAATGAAAATATATCTTCCTGGCAGGGAAGCATATCTCAATTATGTAATGTTTACTTTTCCAAAGTTTCATTATTGTGATTACCGCAATAAAAAGGCCGGCAGGACACACACACACACACACACACACAATTCGCGTTATTTCTGGCCTCACTCATGTTTGTTTCCTTATGTTTGCACGCTTTTTAAATGAAAAGCGCTGAAACCCACACCAACACAACGCTTGCAAGCCGAAAGGGTGGACAGCGATTTGCTTCCTGTGGATCGCTGGCCAGTGTAACTGCACGTGTTTACAGAGGAACATTTCATAGACAGACTTTTTGTCTTTAGGGAATGAACCCTCTGCAAGATGCTCAGGGTCTATTACTTGGTAATTAAGTAAGAAAACATTTGTTATGGTATGAGCCTATCAAACTATATAGAGGTCTGCGAACCTTAAACAGTTATTGTATGTAATCTTACTACAGACTATAAGTAATATAAAAAAGCAATTAAAATAATATTAAACCTATAATTACCAACTACCTAATATAAGAAAGGTGAAAATAACAGTTATTAATGTTAAAAAGCAATGTGTAAGTTTTCAGAATTTTGTGAAATAAAAGTGTTTAGGAAATATATCTTGTTTATGTGTGTACTACATTATCGGCAACAAAGAAGTAGTTTGTTGTTAAAATTCCTTTTTGGTCTGTTTGGCCGTGGTCCAATGTTTTCTGCAAAACAGACGTTTCAGCAGTGCCATCGAGTACCATATGCAAATACAGAGTACTTTTGAATACAGTGTTGAGATACATGGTGTATCTGTTTAAGAAAATTTTAATGAGAAGGTCTTGTTGAATTAGTTTTTGGGTACCAATTTAAGGGGTGTGATATTCCATTAGTTCTGAAAGGATATTCAGCATGTGTACTAGTAATTGTATGTAATCATTCATATATCAGAATCATAAGTGTTTGGCAGTTTAATAAATATCCGTAAATGTTAGTGTTTATTGAATAAAGTGTTGTCAGTTATTATTAATAATAATTATTATAAATAGACATAAACATTAATATAAAATGTATATTAGTCAGATTAATCTGTCTCTGATTTTATCATTATTTTAATTACTTAGTGTGTATTGGTCATGTAATTTTAGTAAATGTTAGAAGATAATTTTATAAAACTGGAAAGAAATAACTATGCAAGCATATCACTCAGTATATCCTGAATTTCTAGTGTCTATTTTTAACCTTTTGACCACTGTCGAATCAGTCAATAATGGTGACTTGATTAACGTTATGTGACCGGAAGGTTGAAAATGCATATGAAAGTGACAGAATTCAGTAAAATAGTGATTGAAGTTGCAAGTATGGTTTATAATATATTAATTGATTAAAAACGATACAATGCCATTGTCATAGAAATCAAGTGTTATATAACAATATTTAACTGAAATAGATGCCATCAGTTAAGCATGCTTGTTGATTAATGCCATCATTAAAGAACAATAAAGGAGTGGACAAAATGTGTTAAAATAGTGAGTATTGGTTATATAATGTTCATTACTGATGGGATTAATTCAAATGGTAGCTTGGCTGTACTGTAAGTTATAAGGAAAATAAGTACACAAGTGTACAGTATTGGTGAAGGAGTGAGTGTTCTGTAGGTAAGTCAGGGAGTTGCGTCCAAGTTGAGTGCAGTGGTTTTGTTTTTGTTGCTGATCCAATAAGCTAATATGTTGGTTCTTCAGGGAGCGTCTCAAATTTTAAACCATCGTTCTGTGTTAAAAAGTGCTTGATAATGTTAAAAGGGTCGTTTTATGTTGAATAATATGTTTAACGAATACATGTTTGTATTATGTTAATTAAACATCTGGCCAAGTGAAGTGAGTGTCTATTGTGCTGAAAAGCTAAAAAAAATGTAAAAAAAAAAAATTAAAACGATGCAGCCCTCATCCTTCGATGACGCTTCAACTAACTAACATGCTGGGCAAACATACTACCGAGGCCAGCTGCTTTGTTGAATACGTGGGTCTTGGAGGAAGTAAGTTTAACGATTAGCTGTCATAGATTTATTAGTGAGACCTTTGTCACTCCTATATATTCCTCAATTTTATTATTATTTTATAAATATGTTTTGTTAATTGTATATTTCAGGTTTCACAGAGTGATGCCTTCATGTACTGTTTGTGTATTTCCTTGTGTCTACAGTACTGTTCGATATTGTTTATAAAACTATACAGTAATATCTATCTATATAGCATATATCATATCAGCCAGTTCACCTGATCCAATAATGTGTACCATGTCTTGCAATTTTCTAGGTAGTTTCAATTACTTTTATGAGTTGAAGTTAATATTATGTTGAAGGGATCTGTTCCTTCAAAAACCAATTGTCTATGCCTGAGGGTCAGCTCTCATTTTCATCAAACATAAGCCTGTTAGGTGCACTCATATATTATCAAGGAATGTTCTTTTCTTGTGAATATAATGCACCTTGTAAATTTAATATAAAATATGGATCGGAATAATTTAACTTAGTAGATTATTGGTTTGTTTATAGCTGAAGTTATGACGTTAAAGGAGAATGAAGATCGACTGAAGCAGCAACATGCAGATCTGCTCCTTAGGGAAAAGGTTCTAGTAAGGAGGCTTGCTGCAAAGGAACAAGAAATGCAGGAATATGCTGTAAGCTTTAAAACAGAATATGCTTTAGTATGTTAAATCAAATTATAGTTA
The DNA here is from genome assembly GCA_034769895.1 of Magicicada septendecula. Taxonomy (NCBI): domain Eukaryota; kingdom Metazoa; phylum Arthropoda; class Insecta; order Hemiptera; family Cicadidae; genus Magicicada; species Magicicada septendecula. The sequence goes on along the minus strand of CM068372.1, from coordinate 160,916,929 downwards.
ATATGGCAAATCAGAATTAAATGTAGTGTTACGACAGTCTACTTGATCGTCGTAGGTACAGAGGAAACAAAATAAGTACAAGACACCAATTATGTCACTAATCACCAGCTTTAATTTTTACAGTTAAACAGTTTGTAATTAACAACACAGTCTACTACAACAAATCAAATAAAAATTGTTCACACACAATAAAATGTCACTAATATTAAACACAGTTGTATTACAATTATTCCGTCCGATTATAAAACACAACACTTTACTAATAACCACTTGAACGCACAGAGTTATGTCGCCCGATAATAACTCTCGAACCGAACTGTAAATATATCGCAGCTATACTGACTGCTAAGGCCGCTGCCGCCAAGTATTTATACAACACTCACAAACCAGGACGTTCCTAATTGCGTCTTAGCATCTGTATGAACTATGTAATTAACTGCGGCCTTGACACAGTCTGCACGGCTGGTGGCATCGAGAAGACTCTCGCAAATGCATCTACAGTCACGTATGCTGCACACATTAGAGTGAGATTCTTCTGGCACATTAGACAAACACATAGATTTTCTGTGATGTCGTAACATTGCCTCGCTCCTTAAGCCTATTCGTCCCGAACTGGCAAACCGTCTCTGAAGTAATATTCGACCAGGCAGTCTAGGTGGACGTCCTTGCGAAAGATAATTCTCCAGTTCTTCGAATTCAGTCTCGTGTGATACGAACATCACGTTCCCAGGAATGCTTATCTTCCGCTCAACCACTAGTTTCGCTGGAATCACTCCCGTTGCGTCGTACCTCTTTTGTAACCTTGTCTTCAGCCACTTTTCCCTCGGGCGCTTCTATCACCTCAGGAACAAGCAAGAGTTTTGTCTCGACACCCATAGTTGGCTTTCCAATCACTTTTTTGTTGTTACACTTATTTGTATTTCCTCTGCTAGTTCTTTCTCCATTTCCGCTTGCAATAGGGAGGGTTCCTCTTCCCCAAACCTGTTGACTTTTTCTTCGACTAATGCCACTCGCTTAATCGAATGGTTGGTAGACCCTGTCATTTTTGCCATGGAAAGCTTTATCTTCTCTTGGCCAACCTTCAGGACATTCTCTCTTATGTCCACAACGAATCCTTAGGCATTCATAATGTCCGTGCCAAGAATCACTTCGTCGGCAATGTCTGCAACGAGCATTTGGTGGCTAAACTCGAGAAAACCCAGGCGTACATGTACGTACAGTCTGTATTGTACAAGAGCTAATTAGAGGCTGGCGGTTGCTGACTAAGTCAGGGTGCACAATGGACACTGTTGCGCCTGTGTCAACTGTAAATGATGTTGGTTTACCTTCCGCAAATCCATTAACAATCAAGTTTCCACTGGTCTTATGTAGCGTGGAAACTGTGTGCTGTTTGGGGCTTTACTTCTCCATTTGGTCCAATCACTCTCTTCCCTCGGTATCTTCTTCTCCCAACAGTCTACCTGTAGATGACCACGTTTCCCACAGTTGTAACATTTCGGTCTTCTGTCTTTTTCAAATCGTTGCTACTCTCTTGAACTTTTGAATTGTTTGTCCAACATTGTTTTTCTGCACCCATCATAATGGCAATGTGATACAGGGATCTTCTGACTGCAACGTGATGGCACAAACCCATTAATGTAGCGGGACGCTGACTTGGCAGCTTCAAACTCTAGGCCATGAACAAGAGCTTCTGAGATATTTGGGTGTCTTGCCATTCGTAACACTTGCTGAAGTTCACAATCTCCGATGCCATCAATAAATGTCTCCACCGCAAACCTTATTCGGAAGTCTTCTGGTGCTTCAGGATAGGCCAGTCTAATCAATATGTCGATACTTGCTTCAAACTCTTGAAGACTTTCCCCGGCACGTTGTTGTCTTGTTCTTAACTGAGCGTAGTACACCTCTCACAAATGTTTATCACCCTAGCATAATTCTAGAGCTTTTATCAACTCGGCATAGATGTTCTGGCTGTCAGGTGGGACTTTCTGTAGTAATTCTGCCACAGGTCCTTTTAATGCGAGAACGAGTGAGACTGCCTTGTCTTTCTCTGTCCAATTATTTGCGCATGCAGCAGCTTCAAATTGGTGGAGGTATGTTGCCCAGTGACTGCTTCCATCAAAAGTTGGAGCTTTGACATGAACTGTCCCTACTGCAGGCAAAGTGACTTTCTCTATTAATTTATTTTCGGTGTCTTTTTCTGTCTTTATCATTGGTACAGTCTTTTCACAAAGTTGTTTTGGTTGTATCTTCAAGCACTGCTCAACTTCAATTTTAATTTGTTCTCTTATGTTTGTCATTGAATTTTCTACTGCAGACATTTTTGTTGACATAGCTTCTTCCACAGTCAAGACAGATTTTGCTACTTCAGCTATTTTATTTGACATGGATTCTTCTACGTCAGATATTCTGGTAATCTGAGTATTGAGCTCACCTCGTAATTCACCTACATCACCACGTAGTAAAACATTACGAGTTAATTATATTATTGAAATATTGATTTTTTGTTGTATTACCTACCTTTCGTAAAACTTCCAAGGTCTCGTCTGGTGTACTCATTAGCAGAGAGAAATAGGTAAACGCAATAACCAATACATCTTGATATGTGAAATTAACCCTGTTTTATTATATCTACTTCAACATCTAAATAGTATCAAACAATTTATTTTACGTATCACTGTAATACTCATTGTATATGGTTGACTTTACTTACGTTATACAGGAATCCAAACTTGTTACACCATTTAACACTAATGCTTATACCCTAACCAAACTAACAAAAGTTACTAAACTAACTAGGCCGCCCAGCCTGCTCACACGCAACATTCATTCCGTTTTAAAATCTCATTTTGTTTTAATTAATTGAATTAAACATTTTTAAAAGATGAAATTATTTGGATTGAGGTGGATTACCCAACCGGCGTCACTCCTCTCATTGCAATGTGCCGCGTGTTTTTTTTTTATTTTGATGTCCGAAAGTTTTCTTTAGTTCACATTTTTTTGTTTTTGTCCCGTTTACGTCACTGACTCTATTTCTCTATATTAGTTCATTTTTAACTTCTGGTTAATACTTTTTTACAATAGAAATTCAAAATTGTTGTGCACACGTTTTTAACTTCGTTCCTGGCCGGGGTAACGATGCAATTCAACTGTGGAGAGAGTCACCAACAAAGTCTCCCACCAGAAACTAGGTATAACCGGAATTACAATGCCTTATGCTCTGAAGTCTTAGTCGTTGCATACACAACACGTGTAACTCCCGTGTGTTGGACGTCGACGAAATCTCACTGCCTTGCTGCATGTCACACAAATGGGCGTGACTTCTAATTATGTTTCCGTCGTGTCTAGAGCACATGTTGGAAAAATATCATCTCCAAGCCATATTGTTTTAGCTTCTCGGCGTGGGTTGCACTCCGCAGGTGTTTGTGCGCATTACACAGTACTGAGGTTCTGCGAATTAAACCGTTGTTGACAACACGCCACATTCCATTATAACGACTTCACCTCACAGCTCGTTTGTTTGAACTACAATTTATATTACCATGGGACTGATCACGCAGATGAAAATGAATTTACAATTTTTCAATACAATAAAAACCCCTTCCTTTTAGCCCCGTTACAATACCCCCCCCCCAATGAGAGATCTTCTGCCGAAACAGAAGAAATCTCATTGCTAAACCCCTAAGAGGATCGGTAAGGATATGGTGCCAACAACCCCCCATTAGTTCTTACACATCATGGGTAAACTACCCCCCTAGTTCGGCGACTATGGCCGCACCTGAACGAGATTACTGGACTTCTCTATACGAGATCCCAACACCATAAAATCGAACAGACATGCTCCCCAGCGCACCTAACCTTCTAACGTGCCACCCCAAACTCCAAATCCCTGGCCTTATTCCGTTCCAGATCCTCAACCGATATGTTCCCCCTTCTCATGCACACTGGGCTGCCTTTAGCAAGTACTGGGCGCGTCTCACACTCATAATTACTTTCTAAATAAACTCATCATTTAAACATTTTAAGTCCTTTTTCAAATTAAAATATAGCAAATACATTAAATTCCAATATTTAAATTTGGTTAAAATTTCATTGAAGTCCAAAATTATCATTATTTTCATCAAGACAAAAAAAAACTCTTATATAGATCTATCAACTCTGTTAATTCTCTATAATACCACTAACAATCCTAAAGAAAAAACAAATTGAACACCTTATTAAAACATGAATTCACTTACTCTAACATTTGTTTACACATATACTAAACAATATAATTCTATAAACCACTAGTAATACACACAAACAATAGTATACTTGAATTTCAAAATATCCTATATGGCAGGCATAAAAAAATAATTTTTTTTTGTTTTTATTAAATGGTTATTCTGGTAAATAAAGAAAATTATCAAAAATACAACTAGCATTTATCTGGATTACAAGAAAAAAAAAACATAGGTATTGGCCATATGGACCAAGATACAACCCATCAGCTGATCTCTCTGGGTCAGGTAAATGACCTCGACCTACTTACACCACAAAATTATACAATACAAAATACATAATATATGCTCATAATTCTTATACGCTAACATAATAACCATAATGACACAATCAAACAATATAAAACACCATAAACACCTTATCTACTGGAATCATCTTTCCAAATCAGTAATGTCATATATAAAACAACACAGAGTATAATACGTGTAAGTAAATTCGTATCAGTCGTCTACAGTAACCACTTCTCAAGTCAAAAACCAAATCGACTGGTCAGCGTCACGAGTTACAAAACAAATTTTTACATTCGTTACTCACCTGAGCAACCTCCTGGCCACACACACTATTGTATCCCCCACTGAACTGTGGCGTTCAGCTGCTTCCACAAGGACGGCATTGGTGGAGGAATTTTGGCATCTCCGTATCATTGCTTCGGCCTTATATTTTTTTTAAATTAATTAGATATCATAATATCTATTGTTTCATATTTACAAGCCCTTAATGCGGGTCTACCACCTGGTTAACTGTTCCCACGCGAACAGAGTGGCAGCCGCTGTTCCATAGTTCCGGGGATTTCCCCTAAAGTCACCCCCCCATTAATTTCAAATTTATACCAATTTCAAGCACAGCTATGGTCAGGTTTACAATTGTTGGCCATAGCTGGCCGCCGTCCAAAACCACGATTAGTGCTGGTAAGGCAGTAATCGCCCGAAAAGGCAGGGAAATCAACTTTAAATTCAGGCATGCTTGACTTCATTTTATCATACACTGCACGGCAACAAATCAACATATAATATAAAATTATATAAAAGTTGTGCAGTGTATTTTACACCAGTTTGGCCTCCGATGGAGGTAACACTCTCTGTTACTCACCAACACTTACTGCTACCTACAGTGGCACATGCCACCACTGTACTAGCCTACTTATAACTAAACTTAATGTCCTTCTACAGTTGCAGTCTCTACATTCCATAATTATTCACTTCTATTAACACCACACAACCCCCCAAAATTACCCATATATCTTGTATGATAACATGATAGAACATAATACACATTTACCTTGAACATTGACATTGTTACTTTAAACTAAACAATTCTCCTTTAAATAATTTGTATAGAAAATTATAAACATTATAACTTGTAATTTTTATTAACTCTTTTATATATCATTTAATTATTTACTTACTATAATTGTATCCCTCAAAAATTTCAAATTTATTATTAACCTTTATTTTATATCACATTTCAATTATTATTACCTTTTAACTATGGTTTTTATTTAGTAAAACTATCTCAAATTAGTTTCATCATTGAGTTTAACATCTTTTCAACACCTGTAAACATTTTACTCTATTTAACTTGTAGTATAAAATTTATACTCACAGTACATCATTCAAAACATATGATTCCAACACAATACATCTCCATTACCTTCTGAAACAATAACGATAATATGATTCCACAACTAAATACATCCTACATTTATTCATTTATTAATTATTATGAAATTTAAATCTCATAAAAAATTTAAATTCATTATCAAAATTCAATTATATAACATTGTAAATCAATCAAAAATATTTAAACCTCTCAAATTACTTTAATTCCATCAATTATTCAAGAACACAACATATTTCAATTATTATCAAAACAATTACAATTCCTTAATTACTTTCATAATTACTCTTGTTATTAAATTGATTTCTAATACCTACACAAATTGTTTACATTACATACCTGTTACAATACAAACACAATTAATTTCACTCTATAAATTTATTTACAATTCTTTGTCATTATTTTATTGTTTACCACACTTCCTTTTGTAAAGCAGTCCATTCCAAAACTATTAATTACATGATTAAACGTTCATAAACATTCATTGTCTTTACCCCCAATCATCGTACAAAAATCTGGTTTTATGTTTACACAGTTCATTTTTTACTAAACATCTTATATTATGTTTATTCATATAAAGATTATCCAAATTTTTATATTCTTCCACAATATCAACAGGATTATTCCCTGTTATTAAATTATGTAATTTATTATCATCGAGTATAGTCCAGTCGCCTTTAGTACGATCTGTCATAGTTATGTCAATTACAGTTTCATTATCATTATTATCTGCTGCTGTATTTGCTTTGTCATAAAGTAAGTAGTCTATAACATCAATTGCTGTACTAACTATTTCACAAGGTAAGTACTTATTATCAATAACTCTTTCAATGTCTAATCTCTGTATTAATTCGTCATAACCTCTACTAACCTTAAATAACTTTACCTTCTTGTCAACATATCTTTCACCATAACACCAATTCATACTTTTGCTATCATTCCGTGCAGAGGGTATTGAATCATAAAAACGCCTACTAAAAATTAAAAAATTACTTAGAAACACATCGCTTTCCTGTAAGGGATTCTTGCCCTTCAAAAACATTTGTAACCAGCTTGGTTTACCATAAAACTGGGGAAAATTTACCCTCTGCCTTATATTCATAAAATCATTCTCTTCATACTCTCTCTCTAACTTACAAACACTCTCTCCTCTCTCTCTCTCTCACTGTTTCTGTATTATTAAGTCGCTAATTATTTCCACGGTATTATTTTTATATATCTCGTTTTCAACTGTCTTACTACTATTAGTTGTTAATCCATTTTCGTAACTAACACCTACCTTGTCGATGCTCCCTTCGTAATTATTTGTTATTTTATTATTACCCTGGTCGTCTGTTATTTTGTCACATTCTCTCGTAACTGTGTCATTTTCTACCTCCTCCTTCAGCGTTCTACTTTCGTTTATTTCTTTTGTATTTTGTTTATATTTATTGTTATCTCCCCTCTCATGCCCGCAATAGTTTTATACTTTCTAATTTGCTATTCATATTTATTTCACTCACTCTCAATTCGCTCCTTACATTCATGAACTCGTTATTTAAATCGGCAAGTTTATCGTTTACTATGTTTATCTCTGATTTGATTTCAGTTTTCATACCTGACATCATTTCCATCATCAACGCTAATTGGTTAAATATATTTGCATTATCGCTTTTGCTATTTTTTTGCGTTTACTACCTCAATTTCGTCTGTGTCATTTACGTGCTCGTCAATATTTGTCGATACTAAACTGTCTTGTGTCACATTTAAATTTAATTCCACTTCACACAAAGTTGCATTCTTATTTCCCTCTGCCATTTTCGACCAGTTTGTAAATTAATTTAATTTAATTTACAAAGTCACTGTTAAACGGGCGCCACTTAAAACATTACGAGTTAATTATATTATTGAAATATTGATTTTTTGTTGTATTACCTACCTTTCGTAAAACTTCCAAGGTCTCGTCTGGTGTACTCATTAGCAGAGAGAAATAGGTAAACGCAATAACCAATACATCTTGATATGTGAAATTAACCCTGTTTTATTATATCTACTTCAACATCTAAATAGTATCAAACAATTTATTTTACGTATCACTGTAATACTCATTGTATATGGTTGACTTTACTTACGTTATACAGGAATCCAAATTTGTTACACCATTTAACACTAATGCTTATACCCTAACCAAACTAACAAAAGTTACTAAACTAATTAGGCCGCCCAGCCTGCTCACACGCAACATTCATTCCATTTTAAAATCCCATTTTGTTTTAATTAATTGAATTAAACATTTTTAAAAGATGAAATTATTTGGATTGAGGTGGATTACCCAACCGGCGTCACTCCTCTCATTGCAATGTGCCACGTGTTTTTTTTTTTATTTTGATGTCCGAAAGTTTTCTTTAGTTCACATTTTTTTGTTTTTGTCCTGTTTACGTCACTGACTCTATTTCTCTATATTAGTTCATTTTTAACTTCTGGTTAATACTTTTTTACAATAGAAATTCAAAATTGTTGTGCACACGTTTTTAACTTCGTTCCCGGCCGGGGTAACGATGCAATTCAACTGTGGAGAGAGTCACCAACAAAGTCTCTCACCAGAAACTAGGCATAACCGGAATTACAATGCCTTATGCTCTGAAGTATTAGTCGTTGCATACACAACACGTGTAACTCCCGTGTGTTGGACGTCGACGAAATCTCACTGCCTTGCTGCATGTCACACAAATGGGCGTGACTTCTAATTATGTTTCCGTCGTGTCTAGAGCACATGTTGGAAAAATATCATCTCCAAGCCATATTGTTTTAGCTTCTCGGCGTCGGTTGCACTCCACAGGTGTTTGTGCGTTTGTGCGCATTACACAGTACTGAGGTTCTGCGAATTAAACCGTTGTTGACAACACGCCACATTCCATTATAACGACTTCACCTCACAGCTCGTTTGTTTGAACTACAATTTATATTACCATGGGACTGATCACGCAGATGAAAATGAATTTACAATTTTTCAATAAAATAAAAACCCCTCCCTTTTAGCCCCGTTACAGTAGGAGACCCAAATTCTGCGGTAGTATGTTCTTGCATCTGCTTTTTTTCATGAATTAACGCTTTGATGTCACCTGCTTCACGTTTACGTTCCTCTTTTTTGTCTTTCTTCTGTTTCTAGCATTAGTGCTTTCTGACATTCCTCAGCCTCTTCTCTTTCCTGTCTTCGTTCTTCTTTTTGTCGTCTTTCTGCTTCTTCCACCTCCTGTCTGCGTTTCTCATCCTGTCGTTTCTCCGTCTGTAACAGCAATGCCTGTAAATTTTCCATCATCTGACTGGCATCCATTGTTTTCCGATTAATTATGAAATAGACTCGTCTTGTACAAATTGTCCACTGTTAACTGTTCTATCCCAGTTCTGACACCGCTGTTACGACGGTCTACTTGATCGTCGTAGGTACAGTGGAAACAAAATAAGTACAAGACACCAATTTAGTCACTAATCACCAGCTTTAATTTTTACAATTTTTACAGTTAAACAGTTCATAATTAACAACACAGTCTACTACAACAAATCAAATAAAAATTGTTCACACAGAATAAAATGTCACTAATATTAAACACAATTGTATTACAATTATACCGTCCGATTATAAAACACAACACTTTACTAATAACCACTTGAACACACAGAGTTATGTCGCCCAATAATAACTCTCAAACCAAACTGTAAATATATCGCAGCTATACTGACTGCTAAGGCCGCTGCCACCAAGTATTTATACAACGCTCAAAGACCAGGATGTTCCTAATTGCGTCTTAGCGTCTGTATGAACTACATAATTAACTGCGGCCTTGACACAGTACGCACGGCTGGCGGCATCGAGAAGACTCACAAATGCATCTACAGTCACGTATGCCGCACACTTTAGAGCGAGATTCTCCTGGCACATTCGACAAACACATAGATTGTTCTGTGATGTCATAACAATAGTAATTTCTATGGACGTTGCTTGTGGATTGTTGTATTTTTTTAACTTTTTACTGATTACGTACTATTGTTATGATTGTTGCCGTCATCATTATCGTAATCATTATTAGGTCAAATGTGAATATGCCCATTGCACCATTGATCTGGAGTGCACCAGTGAATATATTGTGTTGGTGAATCATTAAATGACGGTTTTTAATCATTTCATAATTATAAATTTTTAATGTCTCTTTGCTGACTGTGCTAATATGTTCCACTTTTCTCTACCCTCTGTTTTCATTCCACAGTTGTGTACCTCTAACCTGCATCAGTACACACCTGGTCATATCATCTCATTGTTTTCCTTTGTCCTGATATTTCTCACAATGGTCCCCATACAGCCACCTTCCATATCCATTGCCTGCGGTGCTTGTCACTTGACTAATCATCCTAATCTGTGCTTTTTGTATTTTCTTATATACTCTTCATTCAGCATCTCATTTTGTTGATTTTCTATATATCTGTGTTCCTTTCTTCAGACCTGAAATTCTCATTTTTTCACCTCAGGTCTGGTATTTTATTTATAGTGTTGGAGTTAAACTAAATCTACAAATAAAGTATCAACAGTACAGTACAGTTCATTACGTTGAATAAATAATATGTCTTGCTTATCTGAACTTGATCTGTTGTAGCGTAGTTATCAACAGATGAATTAACAGATAGGTAAAGTGCAATAATTAATGTTTGATATTTGTATTCCTGCATGGTAGGTTGCTTTACAGTTTTTGATACTTTTATCAAAGGGATTACGGTACATCCTTTTCTCTGTGTGTTAGGAAATATGATAATTTTCAACATTACCACATATAATGTATGTTTGGTTACATTATACTTTGTCATATTCTTATACAAGATGTACAAGTTTAATATGGTTTCATCATTTTCAACATTTGAACACGTTACTGGCTTGCAGATTTCTCATGAGCCGTGAAGAATTCTGATATACAATATTCTGTTACACCAATTATTAACATAGAGTGTTGAGAATAATAATACAAATAAGTACAGGCTGGAATAAAAAAATTATACGAAAGTATGTTTTAATTAGTCACTGAGTTATTGACTTCCAGATTTGTCATGGAAGTCATAATATTGAATGAACAAAGCAGGTTCTCAGTTTTAACTCTACCTTTTAGCATTTGTCTGTCTGTCTGATACGTTAACAGACTGATAAATCAAATATCTCTCATGATTTGAATATATCAACCGATTTTCGTAAAACTTGGTATGTGTGTTCCATACCTTCAGCCTACAAAGCCCTATTGTTTGTTTGTTTTTTTTTATCTCCCCGAAAACGGGGTGTCGGGAAAAAAATATGAGGTGTCAAAGTTTTGAAAAATCGGAACATGTCCATATGGGGTATCAATTTAAAAATACTTTTAATTACAATCTGAATATATTGTCCAGCTATGAAAATTTCAAAATTTGGGACACGGGCCCAAAAAGTGTACCAAACTTTTGAAAAAACTGCAACATCCAAATGGGATATCAAATTAAAGATAATTTTCACAACAATGTGAATATGGTGTTTAGGCTTGGAAATTTCAAAATTTTGGACACCACAGTCCAAAAAGTGTATCAACATTTTGGAAAAATTGCAAAAATCCATGTAGAATTAAACAAATTTAAACAGAATTTTAACCACAGTCTAAATATAGTCGTAACGTTTTTGAAAACTTATAAATTTTTGGACACTGGAGCCCAAAAAAATGTATTAAAATTTTCAAATACAGTGAAACTTGGTTATTACGTCCTCGGCTGTTACGTCAACTCGGGTGTAGCGTTATTTTGTCATAAGTCCGGTCAAACTGATATCTTTAACATTATAAAAATTCCCGGTTTTAACGTCACTAAAAATTGTACTACTCTGTTATAGCGTCAAAAATATCCATATAGCGTCTAAATTTCATATAAACGGATATATGTGCGCGCGCGCTACGCCCATGGCTACAGACATACATTGTATGCAAGCGATAAGCACTGTAACAGGACCGCCGGCGCCAGCGCCAGATGGAGAAAAAATTAAAAAAAATTAGGAAATGCGAACATGGTGATGTGGATGCAGCATTAGTGAAATGGTTCAAACAGTGTCGATGTTCAGATATTCCTGTGAGTGGACCAATTCTGAAAGAGAAAGCTACAGAATTCGGAAAATTGTTTGGTATTGATTTTACATGCTCCAACGGATGGCTAGATCGATTTAAGGCCCGACACTCGATTTCCTTTGCAAAAATTTGTGGTGAGGCAAAATGCGTAGATCTGAACGTTACAGGCGATTGGGTGCGTAACACTTGGCCAGAAATTAGACGATCATATAAAGATGAAGACATCTTTAATGGAGATGAAGCCGGAATTTTTTATAAATTAACTCCAGATAAGACTTTCAAATTTAAAAATGAAAAGTGCGTTGGTGGGAAGCTCTCTAAACAAAGAGTTACAGTTTTTTGTGCGAACATGACGGGAACCGAAAAAAGGAAACTTTTAGTTATCGGGAAAAGTTTGCATCCTAGATGTTTTAAAAACATCAAAAAACTTCCTGTAAGTTACACTGCCAACAAAAAAGCGTGGATGACTTCTAGTATTTTTGAAGATGAACTAAGAAAGTGGGATAAAGAACTGTCATCGAAAAACAGAAAAATTCTACTTCTAGTTGACAACTGTGCAGCCCACCCAAAGATAAATTTGACAAACATTCATCTGGTCTTCTTACCGGCCAACTGTACGAGTGTCCTGCAACCTATGGACCAAGGCGTCATTAGAAGCCTAAAGTGTCACTACCGCAAGCAACTTTAAAAAAAAATTATTTTCTGTATGGACACGGCGCAACCTGCCACAATTTCACTCTTAGATGCAATACAATTCCTAGACGAGTCTTGGAAGAGTGTAACACAGAAGACGATAGCAGAATGCTTGAGTAAAGCACAACTCGTACATGAAAATTTACCCGATGATGACGAAGACGACGACTTGCCGCTCTCGGAGTGGATTAAGAAATTCGACGTAAATGAATTTGGAAATGAACTTGATTCCTATGCATCAGTGGATGACCAAGTAGAAACATTCCAAGTGTTGAGTGACGCAGAAATTATCGCGGAAGTAAAAAACATAGAAGCAGAAGATAGTGTTGAAGAAGATGCTAAGCAAGAGGAAGATGCCGACATCATTTGTCCGACAGTACAGGAAGCAATGAGAGCCGCCGAAACTCACGATTTTACTGCTTTAGAGAGACATCTGGCGACACGTTCAATGCAGCGCAGCATCTCCACAGCACAACAGAAAGAATTTATTTTTCAGAAAGGAGCGTTCAAAAGAAAATTACGGATTACTTTCGACAGTAAGCCTAAATGTAAGTTACATGTACTTTCTTTTTGATCTTTTAAAATATTCTTCATGCTGTTTGTATAAATGAAATGCAGTTTGTAAACTTTAGAATAAACATCACGAATAATGTTAATAATGCAAAGATCTTTTTTTATTTCTCCTTCCTTACTAGTGATTAAAAAGGGTCTTTTATAACGACTCTTTTATAACGTCACTCGGACATAACGTCATTATTTTTTTGGTCCCTTCAATGACGTTATAACCAAGTTCCACTGTATGTGCTTGTCTCTTTTTCTTGCTGAACATCAGACTAAAGGGAATGATGTTAACCCAAATCCGAGTGTAGTGTTTTCTTTGAATATTTTCATCTTAAAGGCACCACAAGCCAAAAATGAAAGTCCAACTTTAGAAAAAATTTAATAACCTTGGGTGAGTTTTGTAGTTCAGGGAGCTTGTTGGTATAATTAGTTATGATTATATTGTGATTAACAAATGATCTGTGTTGATTAAAATTTATAAATCCAACAGATGAAAAACTTACATATTAATTTCTTGGTGCTGTTATTTTGAAGGCTCAGTTATCAGAATTAAAAGCTGGACAAGCACCAGGTGCATCTGCTCTAAGGTCAGCATTATTGGATCCGGCCGTTAACCTCTTACTTCAGCGCCTTCGCCAAGAGTTGGCATCAACCCGCACCCGTTTGGAGGAAACACAGAACGAACTCAGTGCATGGAAATTCACACCAGACAGGTTGATAGAAGTTTTGTTAAATAAATGTTTAATAAGCAAAAGTGTGGCATAGTAGAAATGGAAAGTTTCTAATTAGTATATAGAAAAATCATTGCGTGAGTTTATTATGTTAATATTTGTTATACTACTTTTTATTGCTGATACTAAAATACAATATAATATCTTTACACTTAGACAATAATTTCAAAGGTCGGGCGCCATCTTGATATGCAAATATAGAAGTAAATATAAACGTGAAGTTTTCTTACCTTTGAGGGCAGGAATTCGTTTAAGCGAACTTCTTGAGTAGCGGAAAGTGTTATGTGAAATAATAATACTTTGTTAAAATTTTTACCAAATGATATTACCCAGTTTATTTATGACATTTACTTACATATATTCTCCACCAGGTGGCGACAAAATTACTTTAAATTTCCCTTTTACAAACCCTCCAAAATACCTACACAGTAAACATTAAACATTTGATATGTGTTTTATAGATATATATATTTTTATACTTGCACAACCCAGCACTTTTTAAATATTATTTTGTTATTCACGCGCGCGCGCGAGCTCTCTCTCTCTCTCTCTCTCTCTCTCTCTCTCTCTCTCTCTCGTACAAATTTTAAATTTATGAGCTCATTTTTTATTTAATGAATAATTTTTTTATTGAACTGAATTTACTGAATGGGTCATTTTTCTATTTTCTTTTATATGTAAGGGTTGTAGCTGATACTTAGCTTTACTTCGCACACCGCGAGCTCGCTGATTTCACTGTCGGTCACATCGTGAATTATAACACTTATTATAACACTGACTGTTATTTAATCCACTTTTGGTGGTGTAAAATTTACACAAACACTTAGTGAATAATGCCGGCCGCGTGTAGTGCCGACCAGCCCAATTCACGGTCCAGGCGAAAATGACGAAGTTTCATCAGTTGGGGCTGAGGTGGGGCAAAACTACGTCACGGGTCTTTTGTTCCGCAGCCCGGCCCAGTCGCATACAATGCGTCTTACATTCCTTGCGTCTGACGTAATCGTGGACTTGGTTGTTTACTGCTTATCGATGACAAATAGTTTTTTGCGACATTTGTAGCTTTTCAGCGAATTCGACCGAAATCCTGTTAACTCCAAAGTGCGTTGTTTAAAATATTCTATAGTTTATTCACCAGAACTTTATAGGGATTATGAAATAAAATTATTATTATTACAAAATAAATGGTTAGGGAATAAAAATACAATAATTATGGTTTTTAGGACCATAGATTTACAAAATTATTATCATACCAGAATTGTACCGTCACATATTTATGTAATTAATTATTATTATACCTTTTTTGCTTTCACGCACCTAAACTTCAATTACTGTTATGAATAAACAGGCTGATTAAGAAATTGTATTTCATTCATGAACGTGATTGTTTCATTTATTTGAAAGTTCAAACCACCTTCATCATCTTCCAATTCTGTTCACCATAAGTGAATTTAAAGCTGAAGATGGTTTGAACCAACAAATTATCCATAAGTCACCAAATAAAAAGTGTGGTTTCATAGTACATATGTGGTTTACTGATCTTACATATGTTAAATGATTCACTCATTTATAGGAAAAGAATTGATTACTCTACAAATATCTTCACTATATAAATTTGTGTGTTCATTATGTAGCCCATGGCAACTCAAGTGCTCTTACATACACTGACAATTATTGATTGAAGTCCATAACACTTTGAATCTAATTGCACATGATATATTAAAAGCTTATTTGTGTTTCACATATCACGTAATTTATTAATGAAATTAATTTAGTCGTAATAAAATCATATGTTTAATATAACACACAGGCCTGTTAGAATTGGGAAACTTAAAATAGTGATTTACAGAATTAAAATTTTAACTATATTTTCTTGTTGAAGGGCATGATTACGAGTTAAAATATATCTCAAAATGTTGCAAAGAAACTGTATTTTCTTTTAGGTTGGAACTCGGTATCCACAAGAGTAGTATGGACATTAAAGTATTTTATGAAAATGTTTAGTGTTTGCTGTGAAAAACTGCTTTTGCTTTTTAGGTAAAAATTTTGAGAGAATAGAACTCTTGTAAGCTACTCCTGCAGCCACAGAATAAAAAGCCTGTAAAAACCAAGTTTTAAGCCAGAATGATGAGTACGTCATACAGATGAACTAAAACAATTTTAGGAAATTTCTTTTAACACGTTCTTTTAACAGTTGATCATAATGACTGAAAATGGGTCAAACAAATCATACATCATTCATTATGACCAAAAAATCACATCATCCGAAAAAAAGTTTGTCACAGGATGACAGAATCGCCAAAACGTGCTGGTAGAGAGAACATGTTAATGACTATGTTATACTAACTGCTTATATTAACAGTAGTTTGAACATTAATCAAGTTAGAGCTTCCTGTACATTTTATTTATTTTGATTGATTGATCATTTCGGTAAATATATAAGAGGCTACCCAAAGTTCCAAGACTCTGGTTAGCCCATATAGTCCACTTGTAATATAGATATGCAATGCAAGGTAATATGTGTGTACCACTTATGAACCAGTCTGCCTTCTGGCATTCTTTTCCGAGTGCACACATTCTCCCGAGTTTTGGAGTTTGTATTTATGAAGTGTTTTTTGTTGTTCTGTGGTCATTGAAATAGTTGATGCTAAAGACTGAAGGATCTGTACCAAAATTTGCTTTAAGGGGAGTGTTATGTTAATTACTTTACACAAAATACAAATACAAATAAATAAAATTATCTATCTTCCACCTACCTTGTTTTTCCGTCTCATACCAGAATCCGTCACACGAACGTCGAGATGCAAGAGTGATTTAAAGGTTGTATTAATAGACGCAACTCGCATTTTGTGAAGAGAAACAAACTAAGATTTTATTTTTTATTCTTTAAATTTTTTTAAACTTCAAATTATATCATTTCTTTGCCTCTTAGCTCAAGCGATTATTTTTCCAAAATTAAAAAAAATGCATAAAACTTTTTAATGATATTTGCGACATGATTGGATTACAATTACAATATTACACTTAACATCTTACCTTAATTAAAACAGCCCAGCCTGCTCGCACACAACATTCACACCATAACAAAATAAAAACCCCCTTTTATTTATTTAGAAACATTATTGGATACATTGTGCAATACCCTTGCCGGCAACGAGGGGTATCTCCTAAGTCGTGGCTTCTCACTTACGAATTTAGTTGTGGGTCCGAAATAGTTTATAGTTTATTCTTCTTCTGTCCAACAACTATAATCACTTTCACATTTTTGAATAATTGACACTCACTTTTACTTGATAATGAAAATTTGTTAATGAGCCCCGTTGGGCGGCTACCTGGCCAGGTAAGCGTCAGTGAGAGAACTGGGCAGAGCGTTCACCAATTCCCTTCCACTTACAATTCTTCAACAAGGCGGAAACCAGTGCCTGGTACTTTAAAGTCATAGCTGTGACACCTTTAATAAGTGCAAACTCCCGTGTGCTGGACGTTAACGAAATTTGGTGTCCAGAGGTTTACGTCACGGTAAGGGCGTGGTCTAGTTTCGTTTCCGTCATGTCTCTGACTACGTGTTTAGCAAAATTCTTCTTCAAGCCATTTTGTTTCGAACAACTCGGCGTCGTTTAGGCGCTCCGCAGATGTTGGTGCTTGCGCGTTTGTGGGTATGTGTCACACAGTCTCAAAATTCTCAGAATAGTATGGCGTGGTTGCACGTTTTCGCATTCCATTGTATTAACTTTGCATTATGCGTTCTTTGTTTGAACAAAACTTTTAACATGTGGCTGATCACACAGGTGGAAAATGAATTTAAAATATTTTAATAAAAATAAAAAACCGCTCATTTTAGCCCCGTTACAATACCCCCCCCCCAATGAGAGATCTTCTGTCGAAACAGAAGAAATCTCATTGTTAAACCCCTAAGGATCGGTGAGGATATGGTGCCAACAAACCCCCATTAGTTCTTATACATCATGGGTAAACTACCCCCCTGGCTCGGCGACTATGGCCGCACCTGAACGAGATTACTGGACTTCTCTCTTCGAGATCCCAACACCATAAAATCGAACAGACACGCACCACAGCGCACCTAACCTTCTAACATAGTACCCCAAACTCCAAATCCCTGGCCTTATCCCATGCCAGATCCTCAACCGATATGTTCCCCCTTACCATGCACACTGGGCTGCCTTTAGCAGTTACTGGGCTCGTACACACACTCATAAATACTTATTAAACACATGATCCTTTAAAATTTTCAAACATTTCTTTCTATATTCAAAATTCATTTATGTTAAAATCAAATTATATTTCTTCAAAATCACAATAAGAAAATCTTTTACCTGAATCCCTAATTCTCTTCACTACTCACTTATTCTAACATTTGTTTACACACATATTCTAAACAATATAATTCAATAAAAAACACTAGTAATACACATAAACAATAATACACTTAAAACTCAAAACATCAATTAGATGGCAGGCACAAAAATCAAAAAAAATTTTTTTTTTTTGTCAAAAAAAAATTTTAATTTATTAAAATATTATTTTTACCAATTTCAGAAAAATTTAAAATTATTTAAATCAATTAAACAGCAAAATCTGCATCACTTCATTGCCAAAATTGGTCTAGTTTATAACATCAACCATCAGCTGATCAAACTGGGTCAAGTCCACAACCTTGACCTACATAGGCTACATCATAAAATACATTAAACATCTTTAAAATTTTATCTTTAAACACAACAACATAATAAAATATGACATTTAAAATTAACATAGCATTATTACAATTAACAATAAAATTGACATTTAAACTAATTAAAAATTACATATTTATTGCTCTGATTAGTTTCAACTTTTATTAAAATCTGTCACTTGTTTCCATTAATTTTATATTTTTACTATGACTCTCTTTCTTGAACATTCTCAATCTCAATTAGTTTGGGTGATTTAATTATTCATAATAACTTGATTTACCACTTGGCATTTATATATTTATAATCTTCCCCCTCTGACTCTAATATCACTAACAGCTTTAACTAACATGACACCCATCTCTATCAAAAACATCTATCAAACATCCTCTAAACCCACTTACTACTCAACTCAATTCGCATCATTCTACCCTTATATAAAAAAAAATACTCTCTACCCCTTTGTACTCAGGATGTGTGTCCCCTCCCAAAGCTCATTCCCTTATCTGGTTCCTGGACTTCGTTCCTAGGCAACCCTTTCCGGCGCTAAACGGTCCCTTCCTGTCCCAACACCTTTCGTTGCGGACTCCTCATCACACCACCCCCCTTACAAAATTCCCATCAACTCTTAATTACTCTCCCAATACATCACTTCAACTACAACAAAATATCTCCATTTACTTATTACATCAATATATCAATCGATACTCTACCTATTTTCCCCATAGCTACCGTGTCACTATCAATACTTCTCAAATTCTACATTACATTAATTCACAACAATATTATTCTCTCTAGTACCCCTTTAAATTCAACATGGACTGATCTACATGTCCTAACAAAATATTAATCTCCCAAAATCAACTTTACCTTTTACAAACCATTTAAAAATCTTAACTATCTCAAATTACTTCCATCATTTAAATCAAAATCTTTTAACACATTAAAATCATTATATTCAAACATTAGTTACCTTGGAAATTAGCAAACAACTTATACGTGACATTCTACTGCTGATCGTCATTTCAAGAGTAGGGATTCCCCTAATTTCACCCCCCATCAATTTCAAATATACACCAATTTCAAGCCAGCTATGGTCAAGGTTCTTAATTTATGGCCATAGCTGACCGCTATCCAAAACCACGATTAGTGCTGGTAAGGCAGTAATCGCCCGAAAAGTCGGGGAAATCAACTCTAATTACAAGCATGTTCTCTACATCATTATTATACACGGCACGGCAATCTATCAGGATATAATATAAAATTATATAAAAGGTTGTGCCGTGTATTTTACGCCATTTTGGCCTCCGATGGAGGTAACACTCTCTGTCACCCCCAACACTTACCGCTACCTACCGTGGCACATGCCACCACGGTACTAGCCACTTAATAACTGAACTAACCTGCCTACATTTGCAGTTTCTGCACTCCCTAAGTATAGCACTTCTATTAACACCACTCAACCCCCCAAAATTACCCACATATCTTGTATGATAACATAACATAACATAATAAACAAATAGACATTAATCTTGATTTTAGCATTATTACATTCACATTAAACAAACAATTCTCCTTTAAATAATTTATACAGAAAATTATAAACATTCTAACTTGAAATTTTCATTAACTCTTTTATCTATCATTTCATTATTTATCACTTAATACAATTAGATTCCTCCAAATTTTCAAATTTATTATTAACATTTATTTTATCTCATATTTCAATTATTACCACTTTTTGACTGTGGTTTCTATTTAGTACAATTATCTCAAATTATTTTCATCATTGAGTTAAAATCTTTTCAACAACTGTAAACCTTTTACTCTATATAACTTGTATTATAACATTTATACTTACAGTACATTGTTCATACCCTGTCATCAGCACACAAATATACACATTAATAACTCCCTGTACCTTCTGAAACACTTTAACAACGCTGTTATTCCACACTAAACAATTTAACATTTATTTATTTATTAATTATTGTCAAATTCACATCTCATAAGATAATTTAGACTTATTAGAAAAATTCAGTTATATAACATTTAAATCAATCAAAATATTTAAACATCTCAAATTATTTTAATTAAATCAATTATTAAAAACACAACATATTTTAATTATTATCAAAACAATTACAATTCATTAATTACTGTCGTCAAAATTATTTTTGTTATTTATTTAAACTGCAAAAATATTATCACAACATTTCTACTATCTACACACACTGTTTACCTTACATACTTGTTACAATACAAACACAATTAATTTCACTAACAATTTATTTACAAATTATTCGTCATTAATTATTCAATTTATCACACTTCATTTCCAAGTCAGCAAGGTCAGGACCGTAAATCAAAATATTTAACATGTCCATTTATTAATTTTATGTTCAGCCTCCATCATCGAATAGTAATCTAATATATTTATAACATAAATTGTTCTTGTCCACACTCAATTTATTAATATTATTATGATAATTCTCTAATATTTCAAATTGTTCCACTATCATCAAATCATAAAACCTGTCTACATCATTAGTGATTTTGGTCTGGTCTCCATCAGTAGTTTTATTCAATCTAAAGTCAGTTATTTTCTCATCATATTCTTCTACTACATAAGGTAAATTATTATTATTTAAATAGGTATCATCAAAACAATTCTCTATCTCTACTCTACAAAGTAAGTATTTCATATCATTTATCTTTATCACTTCTAACATCTCTTTCAGCTCATTATAATTTCTCTTCAACTTATATAATTCTATTTCTCTATCTGCACACAACTCTCTATCTAAATCTCTCTCATCATAACACCATCTCACACTTTCGACACCATCCCACACAGAGGGTACTAACTCATAAAAACTTGGGGAACAACTCAAAGACCTCATGTCTTCCAATAACAAGGGACTGTTGCCCTTTAACAACAACATTTGTGAATACCTTGGTTCATCATAAATATGGGGAAAATTTACCCTCTGCCCTACATACTCATCCAATCTCTTGCCACTCTCTCTCTAATTCATCAACACTAATTACTACTCCCTTACAACCTATTACTCTCGCTCTCTCACTCACTATCTCTATCTCATCACTATTCAATATTTTATTCTCTTCCACTATTTTGTCATTATTAATATTCATAACATTGTCATCTAACTTTTTATTCATTATGTGCTCTAATTTTCTGTCTAGATTTTTATTCACTTCGTTAACTAGTTTCTCACAATTATTATTTATAGAATTTATTACCTGTTCTTTCATATTATTCAACTTTGTATTAATTTCATTCACTCGCTCATTCAGCTTGACATTCTGTTATTTAATTTCATCTCTAATTTCGTCAAACTTACTATTTTGTTCATTAAATTTTTCGTCAAAATTGCTATTTTGAGCGTCAAAACGACGTTCTATTTTATCGAATTTCTCATCAAAATCACTACTTTGTTTATCAAATTTAGCATCTAAATTGCTATTTATATTTTCAGACATTGTTCTTATTAAGTTGAACATATCGTCCATCGACAACTCTTTGACTCGTGTTGTCGTTGGAGTAGATTGTGCCGCTACATTTGTGCTATTAAATACATTACAATCATCAAGATTATTTATCTTCCACTTACCTTAAAATCTTCTCTCAGCCCAGGGTTACGTCACACGAACGTTGGAATGCAAGCATGATTTAAGGTTGTTTCAATAACTGACGCAACTCGCATTTTGTGAAGAAATTAAAAAATGTTAATACATACTTATTTCATTTTTATATTGTTCTCTAATCATGACATATTCTTTCCCAAAAATCAAGACAAATTAAAAGTTCTTTAAATATTAGTGAAACATCTTATATTAACAAAGTTAAATATACCTCTTATTTTTACGGAAAACAGCCCAGCCTGCTCTCACACACATTCATTTCATTACTTTTATTTTTATATATATATATATATACATACATATATATATACACACACCCCATTTTATTCAAAATAATTATGTATTCGGTTCATACTGTTACGTAAGGTTCCTGCGGGCCGCGTGGCGTATCACTCACTCAGTTCTCTTTTTGAAGTGTCCAAAAAGTTTACGTTGTTCAATTTTGTTAGATACTGCACTCACTTGCACGTTTGTGTTAAATACTGCCCTCACTTTCGATTGATATTGAAATGTTATTGTTGAGCCCTGTTTGACCGGCTGCCTGCGCAGGCTAGAGTCGGTGAGGAACTGCGAGTAGCGTCTCTAAATCCCCTCTACTAAATTTTGGCCGGACAAGGCGGAAAGCAATGCCTGGTACTTGGTAGTCATAGTTACTGTTCAGCCAACACATGGGTTTTTCGTGTTTTAGACGTGGACGATATTTAGTGTGCACTGGTCGACGTCACAAATGTAGGCAGGACTAAATTTCGTTTCCGCCGTTTTGAGACCACGTGTGAACAAACTTTCGCCTCCAAGCCATCTTGTTTCAAACAACTCGGCGTCGTTTGCGCATCTGCTGGTGATTGTGCGTTTGTGCGTGTGTGGCACACAATCGCAAAGTTCTAAGAATCGTCAACCCGCACATTCCATTGCAACTGTTTCTTTGTTCGAACTACGTTTTATTTAGCACGTGGCTGCCCCCACAGATGAAAATGAATTGTGAATATTTTAATAAAATAAAAACCCGAAGTTAATAAAATAAAAAGCCCCCCTTTTGCCCTGTTACAATACCCCCCCCAATGAGATATCTTCTGCCGAAACAGAAGAAATCTCATTGCTAAACCCCTAAGAGGATCGGTGAGGATATGGTGCCAACAAACCCCCATTTGTTCTTACACATCATGGGTAAACTACCCCCCTAGCTCGGCGACTATGGCCACATCTGAACGAGATCACTGGACTTCTCTATACGAGATCCCAACACCATAAAATCGAACAGACACGCACCACAGCGCACCTAACCGTCTATCATGCCACCCCAAAATCCAAACCCCTGGTCTTATACCACGCCAGATCCTCAACCGATATGTTCCCCCTTTCCATGCACACTGGGCTGCCTTTAGCAGTTACTGGGCGCGTACATACTCTTATAATATCTTATAAACAAACTCATCATTTAAAAGTCACAAAATATTTATCTCTAAATTCACTATTCTTTTAAGTTCAAAATCAGATTGTTATATTATTATCATTTCCATCAAAACCAAAAAAATCTTTTATCTACATTTATCAATTTTCTTCATTACTATTAATACTCAGAAAAACAAACAAACTGAACATCCACTTAAAACATGAATTCATTTGTCCTAACATGTGATTATACATACAAACTACACAGTATAATTCAGTAACATCATTGATACACATAAACAAGAATATAATCAAAACTCAAAACAAAAAAAAATCCATTAGCTGGCAGGCACAAAAAATCAAAAATTAAGATTTTTTTTCCCCCAAAAAATTTAAATTTATTAAAATATACTTTTCTCAATATTCAGAAAATTTAAAATTATTTAAATCAATTAAATAACAAAATTGGCATTACTTCATTGCCGAAACGGGTCTAGTATCTTCAAACACAACAACATAATAAAATATGACCTTTAAAATTAACATGGTTATTATTGCAATTAACAATAAAATTGACATTTAAACTACTCAAAATTACACATTTTACAACTTTACTTTATTCTCAAATCCTATTAAAGTTTGTCACTTGGTTCCATTAAAACTTTATGATTTTACTATGACTCTCTATCTTTTAACATTCTCAATAAATTTGGGTGACTTAATTATTCATAATAACTTGATTTACAACTTGGCATGTATACATTTATAATCCCCTCTCTTGACTCTAATATCACTAACAGCTTTAACTAACCTGACACCCATCTCTATCAAAAGCATCTATCAAACAATCTCTAAACCCAACTTACTACTCAACTCGATTCGCAACCTTCTACCCTTATATAAAAAAAATACTCTCTAACCCTTTGTACTCAGGATGTGGGTTTCCCTCCCAAAAGCTCATTCCCTTATCTGGTCCCTGGATTCTACCTAGGCGACCCTTTCCGGCGCTAAACGGTCCCTTCCCGTCCCAACCCTTTTGTTGCGGACTCCTACCACACCACCCCCTCTTACAAAATTCCCATCAACTAATTACCATTCTCATTACATCACTTCAACTACAACAAAATATATCCATTTACTTATTACATCAATATATCAATCAATACCCTACATATATTCCCCATAGCTACTGTGTCACCATTACATCTCAAATTTGACATTACATTAATTCACAACAATATTACTCTCTCTATTATAACTTTAAACTCAGCATGGACCGATCTACATGTCCTAACAAAATATTAATCACCCAAAATCTCCCATCTGTTATCTTTTACACATCATTTAAAATTCTTAACTGTATCAAATTACTTCCAACATTTAAATCAAAATCTTTTAACACATTAAAATCATTATATTCAAACATTAGTTACCTTGGAAATTAGCAAACAACTTATACGTGACATTCTACTGCTGATCAGCTGATTTTCTTAGTAAGGTGAATGACCTTACCATAAACACATTTCAAAATTATACAAATTATACATTTTATCCACTTACCTGTAACACAATAAACTAATACATTTATAAGATAGAATAAACACAGCATAATAAACATCTAATGCAACTATGTCTCAAATCATGATACAATTATTTAATTACTTCAGGACCGAGTCATCATCTTTAGGTTACAAAATTTTAATTCGTTGCTCCCCTGAGCAACCACCCAGCCACACACACTATTGTTTTTTCTGTTGGACTGTTGCGCCCATTTGCCTCCACAAGGACGGCATTGGTGGAGGAATTTTACATCTCCATGTCCTTGCTTCAGCGTTACAGTGCAAATTATTTGGATATCATCGTATCCCGGTTACTAATTTATACGCCCTTAAACGGGTCTACCACCTGGCCTTGCTGTTCCTACTCGAACAGAGTGGCAGCCGCTGTTCCATAGTTTCCGGGATTTCCCCTAATTTCACCCCCCCCATCAGTTTCTAATATAAACCAATTTCAAGCCAGCTATGGTCAAGGTTCTTAATTTATGGCCATAGCTGACCGCTAGCCAAAACCACGATTAGTGCTGGTAAGGCAGTAATCGCCCGAAAAGTTGGGGAAATCAACTCTACTTTCAGGCATGTTATCATCATCATTTATCTGCACGGCACGGAAATTTATCAAGATACAATATAAAATTGTAAAAAAGGGTGAGCCATGCATTTTACGCCATTTTGGCCTCCGATGGAGGTAACATTCTCTATTACCCCCAACACTTATCGCTACCTACGGTGGCACATGCCACCACCGTAGTAGCCACTTAATAACTAAATTAAATCTTTCTACAATAGCAGTCCCTACCTTCCATCATTATATCACTTCTATAAACACCACTCTACCCCCCAAAATTACCCCCATGTCTTGCATGACAACAAGTTTCTATTTTATTCTACACACTTCTTCATGTCCCAACTTTCACTGGTACTACAAATTTTACAATTATTTGGTCACTTATTTATTAAAATTGATATAAATTTAAAATTATAAACATTCCAAATTATATTTTGGTATCTATTTACACTGGAGGCTGACTTTATCCTTAACACTATCTGGGTTGGTAAGGCCAAGATCGCCCGAAAAGTCGGGGTTTTGCTGCAAAGAGGATAGGGACCCGGTAGATCTACTTCGTGAATTCACATCCTCTTACTAACACAAAACCCATTACTTACAATCTCCCATTTATTCTAACCTGCCATCTACCTGTTCCCCATACCCTTTGCCACAAAATTCGTCTTTTCAGACTACACTGTAATCGCTGTCAGTGGCTAAATTTAGTGTCGCCACTGACGCTAAAATTTTAATTTGTATGCACTGCCTTTATAATATGTGCAGCCTCCATTATTTACAGACACTCTAAGGCAGTGCAGGTACATGACAGGTACACCTAACCGCTGCACCATGAGTGTATATAAAAATAATTTGTCACGTAACTTTAGGGGTCCCCCTCCCCATTCAAATGTGTTGTAAATTTCAAATTTTGACCAATTTTGGTGGAGCCGGACCATCGTTGCGTTCACCACCCGAAGGAAGATCCTCCAACCATGGCCCGCCTCCAAGTTCCGAAAACCACGGCCAGGACTGGTAAGGTCGTGGCCGCCCGAAAATGGGGGAGAGTCCCTTCTGAAAACATAAAACAACATGTTAAAATTCAACAAAAATTTTTACCTAGACCAATATAATTTTAAATTCGTAGCATTATGCGTCCCCACTATCTCCTGTGTTACCTGATTACGTAGTACATATGCATTATCCATTTTTATTTCTACAATCTCATAAGGTCCTTCATATAAGAGGAAAAACTTTTTTATTTCTTTATCTTGTGCACTAGACAAGTCGTGCCTCCTTACCAATACTAATTGCCCTATCTCATACTTGACCCACTTACCCATTTCATCATGCTTCCGCTTTCTCCTCTCTCCTTTTGTGAGCAGACTCTCGTTGGCAAGTCATATTTTTACATCTCTGTCTAAAACTCTTTCTTCCGGTGGATATTCAAAAAGTTGTTCTAATATTCTGGTTGGACGGTTTCCCTTGATTAATTCGTACGGTGTAAATCCTGTCGAATCGTGGGTTGTGCTGTTTTCTTCCACCTTCTTCACGTATAAAGGCCATTCTGTATGTTTGGAGTGACAATACGCCCTGAATATCCTGCCGATTTCTCGCATCACCCGCTCTGCCTGGTTCGACTGTGGATGGTAAACTGCCGTATGTTTGGGTATGATACCTTCCCAGCCAAGAGTCTGTCTCCACTTGCCGCTGATGAACTGCGGTCCATGATCAGATAAAATTACCTTCGGCTTCCCTACGTTGATCATGTAGTCCTTGGTGATCTTCTCGCTGAGTACTTTGCTAGTGGCCCTCTTTACACTGTATAACCTAACAAACTTGGTAAAAGTATCTAAAACAAAAATATGCACCACTCCTCCTCTACCTTTAGGCAATGGCCCATACAAATCTACTGCAACTAAATCGAAAGGTCTTTCTACTTTAATATATTTCATTTCCCCTTCAACGCTGTAATTTACTACTTTAGACTTCTGACACAAATCGCAAACTCTTAATACTCTTCTAACTCTCTTCTCCATATTTTTAAAAACACAAGATTCTTTTAATACATTTGTACATTTTTTCGCACCAAAATGACCATACCTTATGTGGCAATCCCAAATAATTCTATCTACTAATTCGTCAGGTATCATTAACCTCCAATCCCGTTCACCCCCTTCTACTTTCTTAAACAGAATTCCCTTATGAATCTGGAAATGTGTATTATACTCTGAACCATTAATATCTGCTTCTAAACTAGTTATTATCTTACCCAATTTATTTTCTGATCTTTGTATATTCTTAATTTCCCTTAATTCCTCCCCAAAAATTCTATCTTCCCTGGTTAATCGAAAAATTTCTATTTCTTTCAGATCTCTACCTGTCTTATTATCTATTGTATCTATCCTGGACAGAGTGTCCGGTACTTTATTATCTGACCCCTTAATATATTCCCAAGAAAAGTTGTACTCTTGTAAAGCTAATACCCACCTGGTTAATCTGCTATGCGTCAGCTTACATGTATTTAGAAATGATAAGGCCTTATGATCAGTCCTGATGACGGTTTGGTTTCCTAGCAGGTAAGTGCGGAATTTCTTCACCGCGAAGACGATGCTCAGCAATTCTTTCTCTGTAGTGGTGTAATTCTTTTCTGCTGCCAATAAGGTTCTGCTGGCAAAAGCGATGGTCCTGTGCTCCTGATCCTCACCCTCCTGGTAAAGCTCTGCGCCGAGGGCTATGTTGCTGGCATCCGTCTGTAAATAAAACTTTCTCTGAAAATCGGGGTGATTCATCATTATCATGTCTATAAATTTCTCTTTAATTTCATTGAAAATAATTCTCTCCTCCTCTCCCCATTTCCATTGCTTATTCTTTTGTAAAACAGCACTTAATTTAGAGGTAATATGCGCATAATTTCTCTGAAATTTTCTATAAAAATTGCATAATCCTAAAAAGCTCTGCAACTGTTTAATATTTTTTGGTTCTGGAAAACGTATGATAGCTTCTACTTTGTCTGGGTTTGCTAAAATACCCTCGGGAATGATAATAAAACCTAAAAAGTGTATCTCAGTTTGTAGGAATTTTGATTTCTCCCAATTAACAGTTAATCCCCCTTGTTGCAATTTATTTAAAACGTACTCTATGTGTTCCAAGAATGTCCTTGATGCTATTAATATGTCGTCAACATATACAGTTAAAAAATCTAAATCCTTGGGTTGTAAAATCATATCTAAGCATTTTATAAAACTGGCTACACTAGTGTTTAGTCCAAATGGCAGGCGTTTAAACTGATAGTTTTTACCATTGAAAAGAAACGCAGTAAATTTTCGGCTTTCTGGCGCTAATGGAACTTGCCAGTAGCCCGCTGTTAAATCTAAGGACGTCATATATCTGACTCCACTAAACTTTTGAAAAATTTCGTTCATGGCTTCCGGTGACTCCCGGTCAGGTATTATAATCTGATTAATTTTCCTGGCGTCTAAACACAATCTTACCTTTCCATCCTTTTTGATGACCACTACCAATGGATTCGAGTAAGGCGATATGGATCTTTCGATGATGTCCCCTTCCATCATGCGGTCCAACTCTTCTTGAACGGCTCTCCTCTTCGAAAATGGCACTGGATAACTTCTCTGCATGTAGGGTGAGTGCTCTCGAATCTTCAGCTCGTATACATAGTCCCTGGCTTTTCCAGGCAACTCAGCAAACACATCTCTAAAACGTTCAATAACTGCCCACAACTCCTGTCGTTGGGGACTCCCTACAACTCCACCCTCATTAAAAAATTTCTCTGCTGCCCTTTTTCCCATACTCTCTCATCATTCTCCATGCTCTCACTCACACATTCACTCTTGTTTCTATAATTCCCTCGCCTACTCGGTTTTGTATCATCTTTACACCCGTAACTCTAACCTTATCTAACACCCTCTTAAAATCTACCCTGACTGGTTCATGCCCCGTATTAAATTCTACTATTCTCTGGTTAAAATCAATTACTGCTTTATTTCTCTCCAAAAAATCGTTTCCCAGAATTATATCTAAATTCAAACCCTTAACTACATTCAAACCCTTAACTACTAGAAAAGTATTCTCAAATTCTATTTCATTAATGTATATGTTTAATTGTACTTGTTTAGTGACTCATTTACTTCGTACTCCAGGTACCCCCACTACTGTTACTCCCGCAACTGGTAATGATGGAATATTCTTATTTACCCTTTGTAATTCACCCAGTACATTCTCTGAAACTACTGATATCTCACTACCTGTATCAATCAATGTTTTGTAATCCTTACCTTCTATGGTTATAAATACCTCCGTCAGTCCGGTTTTGGTTTCTGTCATTTCTGCAGCGTCCTCCTCCAGTAACTCCTCCGCCATGTCTCTAATAATTATGTTGCTGCGGTAGTTATACTCCTCTTGGACCCCCAGGTTCTCCTCCGACAATGGATGGGCCCTGTTCCCCATTGTCTCTTCTAGTTTCCCGTGGATGGACCTGCTACTGTCTGGCTGTATCCACCTCTGCCTCTGTTTCCACTTCCATTTCCCCTCGGTGCTCCTCTAGTGTTCTCGCCTCCTCTCTGCGGTTGATTTTGTGGCTGATACATTTCGCTCACTGCGTTGACATTCTCTTGGTTTGCGACATCTAAAACATGTGGTTCTTATTGAATAATTATCTACATTACAGTCGACGCATCTCCAACCCTCGCCTCGATTATCATTATTTCCCCCTCGTGCCCCTCCGTGAAAATTTGGTATTCCCCGGGATTGATTATAATTACCATTCATATGTGTTATTGGTGTGTTTATTCGCCTACTCATATCATGTTTCCGTATATTTTGAAAAATATCAAATATTTTCTCTAGTTCTGTAATCTCTAGAATCTTGCGGGTCATTAGCGTAATCTGTATTTCTCTGGGCAAATGCTTACTTATGTGACGGACGAACGATCGAAACGGTAACGGTGGCTCTAAATATTTGGCCTCATTGTATAATCGCATTACATACATAGTTACGTTGCCCCCTTGGGTCCCAAAATTACCTGGTCCCATAATTTTACTCCGCAATATTTCTTGTTCTTCCTCCGACCAATATTTTTCTCTAAATGCCATCTTGAAACTCTGATAATTTACCCACTCTACTTTATGTACCTCCGCCCATACCGCGGAATTCCCTCTAAAACACTTAATGATTTTTAGCAATTGTACTTCCCAACTACTTCTACAAAACTGATTAAATTCTTTAACTCTATTTAAAAACTGCATAGGGTGTACCCCCCTGTTTTCACAATTAAACAATTCCAAGTCAGTGTCGCTATTCATATCTTTAGTAATCACTTTTTGTTCAGTAACACTACTAAGTTTTTATTTATGGCTACATTCAATTCATCTTTCACATTGACTATACTCTGCTCCATTAATACAAATTTATCATTATTTAGACATTCAAATTGTTTATTATTTTTATCTATAGTATTTACTGTATTTTGTATAGCTTGTATCTCTGTTTTGCAATTACTGTCGATTTCCTTTATTTTGACATTAGTACTAGTTTCATATGTTTCAATCTTATCAACTACACAATTAAACTTGTACTCACTAACAGCATTGCATTCATTTATCTTACATTCAAAATTTTCAGTTACCTCCTGTATTTGTTTATCGATTTTTTCTACCATACTACTTTCTATTTCATCAACTCTATTATTCATACTATTTAATGAATGACTCAATTTTTCGTTTAATTCAAATTTCAATTCGTTAAAATTACTTTCGCATTTCATTTTTACCTCATTAATGTCAAATTTAAGTACATCAAATTTAGCGTCAAATTTACAGTTAAATTCACTTTTAATTTCATTCAATTTTATATCGTTATTGTCAAAACGATTATTTATTTCATTGATATCCTTTGATATCGTTATTAACATATTCATCACATCATTATTAAATTGACTGTTACATTTTGTTGAAGTCGGGGTTAACTGCACGCCCGAATCTTCAGTTACATTGCTTTGATCTGTTACATTTATTTCTATTTTATCTTGACTCGCACTTGGAGGCGAATGTACCTCAAAATTACTCATAATGTTTGATTCATCAAAATTTTCGACACTAGTTATTTCATTGATATTGTTTTCATTATTTCCTGCCATATCTATAAGTTTATTAATCTAGATTTTCTTACATAAAAACATCTACCACTTAACTCTTAACCTCTGAACATTGATGTACTATTTTATATGTGCTACGTAATTTTTACGTAGTTACTTAACCTTCAAATCAAACTTGCATTTTACTTGTAGGTGTGGTCTTTATATTTTAATTTCAATTTATAAAAACTGTCCCTGCTTCGGACGCCAATTGTGACATTAATTACATTTTAATACATTAAAATTCATTAAAATTATTTATCTTTCACTTACCTTAAAATCTTCTCTCAGCCTAGGGTTACGTCACACGAACGTTGGAATGCAAGCATGATTTAAGGTTGTTTCAATAACTGACGCAACTCGCATTTTGTGAAGAAATTAAAAAATTTTAATATATATTTATTTATTTTTATATTGTTCTCTAATCATGACATATTCTTTCCCAAAAATCAAGACAAATTAAAAGTTCTTTAAATATTAGTGAAACATCTTATATTAACAAAGTTAAATATACCTCTTATTTTTACGGAAAACAGCCCAGCCTGCTCTCACACACATTCATTTCATTATAAAACCCCTTTTATTTATATATATATATATGTTTTATTAACATTTGTGCGTCCGTCTTAACAAATTTTATCATCGTCGTGGCGTCTGTTAGATTTTGACGTCCGTATATCGGACGCCAAAATGTAATCCCTTATAGAAAATGTGTTCTGTAGAATAAAAGTTTATAAGTTCCACAAACACCCTTTATGGCCACATCGCTAATGAGAAATCTTAATTTTTTTAACTTTCAACTCATTATTTTGGCACCACGAGTTTTTTAGTTTTTACCTGCGGGTGCCAAATTGACAGACTTTTGAAAATTGATATTCAATATGTAGTTCATGGTTTGTCCACCACGTAGTACTACCATCGTCTGTATACACTCTGCGCGCCTTTTTTTCATTTAGTTTGTAATCATTGTGGAATCCGTGGATATGGCAACACTGTCATAGCATAAACGCACAGGGTCAAATAACAAACGCTATCTAAGTCTGATTCAGACTGTGCTAAGTGGGTCAAAGATTATGTCCTTTTTTAATTATTCGCTTGTGTTTCTCTCTTATTCATATTTTCACTTATAAGTTCATTTTCCCACTTCCCTCATTTTTCTTTCTCTTACCTTCCACACTTTTGATTTTATTCTCTTTATAAACCGTTTGATGTGTGCTTTACAATAGTGCATATCATGAATCAAAAGAAACAGTGGTAGAGGGAGAGGAGAGAGATCGGGGCGAAAACGTTAAAAATTTGATTCTTCACAACAGTTTAATTTTTCTGTATTTTTCTGCGAAGAAAGAGAATGTGTGTGTGTGTGTGTGTGTGTGTGTGTGTGTGTGTGTGTGTGTGTGTGTGTGTGTGTGTGTGTGTGTG
This sequence comes from Magicicada septendecula, assembly GCA_034769895.1. NCBI lineage: Eukaryota > Metazoa > Arthropoda > Insecta > Hemiptera > Cicadidae > Magicicada > Magicicada septendecula. The sequence continues at coordinate 160,883,534 of CM068372.1, read as the reverse complement.
TGTGTGTGTGTGTGTGTGTGTGTGTGTGTGATTGAGAGAGAATAACACATATATTAAAAAGTTATATCTTTCTGTCGAAGGGTTAGAGAGAGTTAAAACAAAAGGAGACATGGTGTGGGAAAGAGTGAGCGTGAGCGAGCGACAGGGAAGGACAGAGAGAAAGAGTAAGTGAGAGGGGTTAGTGACAGGGTAAAAATATTTAAAATTTGATTGTCATTTAAAATTTAATTTCTATTAGAGTATGATGGGGGGAGGGAGAGAAAGAGAGAGAGAGAGAGTGCGAGAGAGGGAGGGGCAAGAAGGCAGAGAGATAGAGTAAAAATAACGAGTAGTACGTGCATTAGCGTTACTACCGAGACGTCTGAGGAGGGGGAGAGGCTAGGAATGAATATGCGACTGTTAAGCTACGTTTACACTGCGAGAAAATTTCGACAGGAAATACGCAAGCAGTGTCCAGTAGGTGTTTGCACTAAGACGCCGTTTTTACCGCGAGAGATTGTGCAAGTGTTCACTACGTGCTTGCACGAGCTAATGTCGTAATTTATTCCGACAGATGTATGAAACTCTGTTTACACTAGACAGTAAGTTTGGGCAAGTAGTCCTGTCGCAACTTTCCCCGCCGAGCACTCTTCAGAGAGGTGTCAGCCATGGCAAGTTTTTTATTAAAACAGTAAATTCAAAATAAATAACTATTGTATGTATTTTTTTATTTCCCGGTTAAATGATTGTCGATTTAGATAAGTATTGATTTAGTAAAATACAGTATGGTTTTAAGTGTGAAAAATATATGATTTTCTTTTTGAGAGTCTAGGTTGAATTTTGATATTGTTTTTTATGAAGCATCATGTCAAACATGTCAAGCATGTATAGGTGCTTGGTGACTGACAAACTAAACAAATGAAATATCTTGGCTTCATAATAGACAATAATCTCTCATGGAAAAGTCTTATTTGTAACCTGAGAAAATAGTTGTATACATTCTTACGAAAATTCTATTTGTTACGAGATTTTTGTCCTGAAAATAACTATTCCTCGGTAACATCCAGATATGTCTTGTGATCAATTCACGGCCAGGTAATTGGTAGTTCGAATTGCTTCCTATAATTGTCATCTGTAAAAGTTTTCGTACTGATGACTAACAAAATTGTCTCATGAAGGTATGCAGCAATTGTCAGCTGTAGTACTATCAAGGAGAACTATTTATAACAGAAACCAGCTCTTGTGTATACAGTTGAAGACATAATATTCAGTCCACTCCAAGAGTGTTTAATAAACAAACTCGATTTCATTCAGCGTGTGGCTTTGCATAAGTAGTCACAACTGTTATATGATTATAAACACCAGGTTTATGAACGAAAGAAGCCATGCTTTATATCCGCGTAAAAACGAGTGATATTTTTAAATAATGTCCATTTTAGATAATTTATTTACATTTTCTGATATACCTAATTATCATCAGTAAATTATACGTAACAGTCTAACAAGTATTTAGATTACTACTCCTACTTTATTACATATTTACACAAATATTCCAGAAATATTTCAGTGTTCACGTAAGTTTTATAAGAACAGAAGTAATGATCACTTAATTTAGTGTTTATTAGTTTAAAATGCTTCAAGTTTAGCAAATATTCCGTTGCCAGTATTGTATTATTGGTATTAAGTTTATGACCTGGGATAAACGAGTGCGCACACCCATACACACATTTAAACTCATGAGATTTCAACAATCTGATGTTGAAGACTCCAATCGTGGATACAACCTTTTTTAGACTTTGCTTATTGTGGGAAACATTGTATAGAATACCGTAACGTTAAACGAAATGTACCTATTTACTTTATTTTGCTGTTAAAATAAGATACTCAAATTCGATTGCGTTTTGTAATGTATTTGTATTTGTATTTAGTATGAACTACAAAGTTTTAATTTAAATTAAGATTTGGTGAAGATCGGTTAAGGGAAAGGGGTAGTTTACCCGCAACACTATGTTTTAACAATGGTAATTTATTCTATGACGAACGATAACAGCCGCAAAATCAAACAGAATCGAATAAGTTTGTGCATACTGCCCTGATTTCTAGAGTACTCAAGACTTGGTGTTTTTGGTGAAGATCGGTTAAGGGAAAGGGGTAGTTTACCAGCAACATTTTATGTTTTATCAAGGGCAGTTTTTCTTATGACTAATTATAACTGCCGCACATTCAAACATAATCAAAAATTTTTTTGCATATGTTCCTGAATTGTTAAGTGCTCAAGGTCTGTTCATTTTGGTGAAGATCGGTTAAGGGAAAGGGGTAGTTTACCTGCAACATTTTATATTTTAACAATGGTAATTTTTTCTATGACGAACGATAACTGCCGCAGATTCAAACAGAATCAAATATTTTTTTTGTGTACGTTCCTGAATTGTAGAAAACTGAAGGCCTATTGATTTTGGTGAAGATCGGTTACGAGGAAAGGGTAGTTTACCTGCAACATTTTATGTTTTAGCAAGAGTAAAGTACTTAATTTTGACAAAATAAAGTATCCTGATAAGAAGATCATAATAATCCACTGTAGAAACGTAGATGAAATATCTATAAATGAAGAGGCTAGTTGAACGGGGTGGGGGTAATTTTGTATAAATGAAAATGATAGTTGAAGGGGGTGGGGATAATTTTTATTTATGTCATGTGTACTACGTTATCGGCAACAAAGAAGTAGTTTGTTGTTAAAATTTCTTCCTGGGCTGTTTGGGCTTGGTCCGATGTTTTCTACAAAACCAGACGTTTCAGCAGTGCTATCGACTGCCATCATCAGTGAAAATTGAGTGCACTATCGTGAGGTGGTATACGTTAGTGATTACAGTACTGTGGTCAAGGCTGAAGAAAGAAGTAGTTTCTATGGAAATAGTTCATTTCGAAAAGTATTTTAAATATAAATCTTAGAACATGGAAGTCATGTATGGTTCTCCATACCGATATTTACTCTCTTGTTTTCTTATTATTTCCTGTAACACCACTCTTAAGCTTTAAAATTCTAACTTGAATGTGCCCATAAGATTTTTAAATTTCAAAAAGATTAACGCTAGTGATTAACCAAATTATCGCAATTATTAACAATTTATAATTCTCAAATAGATAAAAAATACTGACTTATTCATTCAAACTGTAGTTTAACGTTGCATTAGCTACCTTTATTTTGAACTTTTGAAGACTCCATTTTATTAGAATTTTGAATTTTCGAAATTTTTGTTTATAATTCTTTTTAATCACAAAGTTATCATTGATTACTTTCTCAAAATAAATATTTTTGTTTAAAATTGATATAATTATGTACTCTGCTTGTAATAATCTAAATTGAAATGTTCTCTCTACATTTTATTTAGCTTTCTAATAATTCATCACATCAAGGACATTTCAGTAACTATTTTTTATTAATATATTAATAAGAACCATATTGGATATCTTCACTAAACTCATTTACCATTCCATAAATTAGAGGAAAAGCAAACGTCAAAAGTAATAACCATCATCATCATCAGCAAGGGTTATACAAAAGTAGTTTGTTCCGGGCCCAAGCAGATAGACTAGAGCTGGTTATTCCAATGCTTCTTGGGACGCCCCACACCTCTCCGTCGATTTCTGCTTACAATTTTCAATAGTTGTTTGAGAATGCTTCAGTCATCGCTTCGGTTAAAAGTTCCAACCATTTTAGTCTATAATGGGCAGTCCTATCAAATATACATATAATATTCAGTTCCTGCCGTACATCGCGATTTCTTTTGCGATCAGCATTTGTGAAGAATATATAATATCACGCGTCTGAGACCGCCTGAAAACGACTGCTCTGGGAATTCGTTCTTATAAGTCGGAATTCTCAAACCCATAGACAAGGAAGAGTCACCTTGTAGAACTTCAAGCGTGTTTCTTTACTCGCTGATTAAAAAATTGGGTTGGGTACTCGTTGTACCGGATTAACTAGGTACTGGTCCTCAAATTCTTAGTGTTGGATGAAGTAATGTTAGCTCTCAAAGAAGCCTTCAGCCTCTCTCCAGCCAAGACGGTTCTCCGTGATGAAGTGACATATATCTTACAAGAGGTTACCCGTTACCCTTCTGATGCTCAACCGTATGGATTTAGACCGGAAGGTACGATAAATATTCTTTGGAGATCAATAGTAGCCAACAGTACTAAGTTGAGGCGTAAGGGAAATGATTCTGGATTGTCTTATCTTTGGAATATTACAGGCGCGAATCAAGTTGGATTTAATGGGTTGTACTATTGTGTACAGGGAAATCTGGTCTCTTTAATATGATAACATAGACAGTTTATGTGAGACAACCTACAGAAATCGGGTTGTACGTTAAGCCCGAAGGTGGCAACCCCACTATCGCATTGCCGTGCGATAAGCAAGTAACATATTCAGGAGACATATTAGTTACCAAACTGTCGCAAGCAACCGGAGAAAAAACGTCAAAAGTGCCTTCCAAAAAATTTTAATTTTGCGTATTTATACAGAATAAATTTGTAATGGAATGCTCTAACAGAAAACCTATATTTCGCTCACATTATTTATAATTTTTCTCTCATTGTGTTGCATACCGTAAGTGGTATTTTTAAAAATATCAATTACCCTATAATGACATTGCACATTTAGTTGCTGTCGAAATTTGTGAACGAAGATATAATGAAAGAGAAACTTGTACTTTACTGTGTCTAAATAACACTGTTGTTTCTATGATATTTAAAAATTTTTGTTTTCCTATAAATAATAGTTTTATATAATTGAAAGTGTTTTATAAAATAAAGCAGAATGGAAAATTCAAGACAATACAAAATTATGGGCGTGACGAGATATAAAACGAGCAGGCAAAAGGCTAAAACAAATGTTGAAGGTAGAAGAGAAATAAAGCAAAGATAAATAAGGAAGACCGATTCAAAGATACAAACTTAGATGGGAAAAGGTAGTATATTATTTACCATCAGGGAATAACACACAAAACTGCATCAAACACAGTAAAACTAACAATTTTGTTTAATTATAAGTGAGGTCTTGTATTAGGCAACAACAAAAACGAAAGAGCGGACTCTTCAGTGCGCACAAAACGTTAATGTTTTAGCAAAAATAAACTGCTTGCCCAAGAGAGTCCTCTTTAGGTAGGAACTTTTAGACTAGTTATACTTTTTGTAGTTCAAACGCCTCTAATCGACACCATATCTAGATGATTCATATTCCCGTTTATTTAACACAATCCGCTACGTGAAGCTATTCAGTAATCTGTTCTTCAATTCAACGTTAATTATTAAATTTAATTTATAGTCATTGTTAATGAAAATTTGATTTACTTTCACAAATTTACAAAATATTGTTAATGCCTTTATTTCAACAGCTATTTGCGAGCGGTTTGACAGATGCAGTTTGATACATGCAGTAGGCTCAGGTATTGGCCTGTGTTGAGTTGAAAACTAATTACTAGCTTTGGAGAGGGAGTTGACATTTTCCGTAGATGCGCCACTGCCTAATTTTATTTGTAAGAAGTACCGAGGATTCCTATTCCGTACCCCCTTGCAAACCAATGTTCACGTGTGTTAGTCTCGTATAGGCTATACAAAGATTCTATAGATAATAATGCTTTATTTATAATATTTAAAATGCTCAAGAACTGGTGTAGCTATCTCGGAAAATAAAAGCGTAAGTAACGCAGTATTAGGTCTAAGCTAGCAACGGGAGTTCACTAGTTCTTGAACTACCCCTTCTCAACTCTTTAACATGAATACATACAGAGCAAGTAAATGATTCAATTTTGGAGTTTGATGACACACATTAAGAAGAATTTTATGCAATACTGGAAAGAGACAGTAAAAAACTGTTAACGTAAAGAGAACTATACTTACAGACTTAAATACAAAAATTAAAAGAACGGCTACAGAATCAGAATTATGGAAAAAATGGATTAACGTCACGAAATGAATAGGTGAACAATAAATTTACTTCAGTTCTGATAACAACTTTTATTATTTGTAAGCCAGAAGTTCATCATCACGTAAAGTTATGTGTTCATGACGTTCCCCTAGTGGTAGCTTTCGCAATCAAGTAGACTTCATCTTAGTTATCACTAGGTGGACTCTACTACCTTTCCAAACAATTAAAGACTCTACTAGCTCCCCAGAGAAAGATTTTTACAGTAACCAGATTCTTGCAGCTAAAGTAGAACTAAACCTGGAAAGGCATACATCAAAAGAAAGTCATACAAACATGATGGTGTTTAAAAACATACATATATAAGCAAAATGAGGATATAAGAGTGAAGAGGAAAATTGTCGGTCGGCAATAAACCTATGAGGCATGCAGATAGCGCCTAGCTAAAAGCAAAAAGTATATTATAAGAAGAAACCTCTAGAGTAACCAAAAACCCGTAATTTTAGTAAAAATAGTGTAAAAATAGATCAGTAAAGATACGTGTAACACAATACAGACAGAAAACGGGACTACACAATTAAGAGACAAGTATCCTCAAATAAGCAAAGCCGGAATACAGCAATGTAGGTACGACACGAATAAATACGTAAACAAAATCTAGAAGGATTAAAAACAAATAGAAACAAACATCAATTATATACGTGTTCAGACTTAAAACATTACAAGAATATTTGTAACAAGTAAAAGAATAGACGATGCCAATATAAAAGAACAGCGGAGAAGCTACTGCAAAAAAACCTATTCAAAGATAAATGCATAGAGAGAGAGAATACAGGTAACTTTACGTTTGACCTGGAAATCAACATTACCATGCAATATTAATAACTAATGTTAATAATAGTAACTACATAATAATGTTTAATAATAATGTTCAGTTCAGCGGCGCAACAACCCATTACTGAGTCAAGGCGTCCTCAAAGGCATCCTCCAGCCTCCGCCAGTTGTCCCGGTCAAGTGCAGCTGCTCTCCAGTTCCGGGTTCCAAGGATATGGCTCGCATCGTAGTTCACACCGTCTTCCCAATGTAGTTTGGGTCTACCAACTCTCCTGGTGCCATAGATCTGTCCTGTGAGTGCCTTTCTTGGTATTTCATTCTCCCCCATTCTGATCACGTGTCCAGCCCACCTTAGTCTACCAAGTTTTATAATTTTCACAATATCTGGTTCATTCAGAAGAGTGTTCAGTTCTTGGTTGGTTCTTTTCCTCCATTCACCTCCTACACATATTGGACCAAATATACTGCGGAGGATTTTGCGTTCATGAACCAGCAGGCTTGACTCAGACTGTCTAGAAATGGTCCAGGTCTCAGAACCAAAGGTGAGAACTGGGCGGATCAGTTTTTTATACAAAAGCAGCTTGATGCTCCTGGCAATTATTCTGCTCTCTTTGGGGTCTGAGACCAAAGAAGCACCTATTATCTGAGGTGATTCTTCGCTTTATTTCTTCTGTTGTTTCCCCATCGGAGTTAACTTTTCATCCTAAATAAACAAAGTTTTTGACTTTTTCGAAGGAATAGATGCCAATTTGGATGTGCTCTCCTTCTCTAGCCTCCTGTCCTGTAGCCATGTATTTTGTCTTGCTTTCATTTTATTATGAGACCCAGCCTACTTGCAGGACCTTCAAGAGCAAGAAAGGCTTCAGTGACTGCTCGAAAGGACCTCCCGATTATATCTAGGTCATCGGCGTATCCTAGGACCTGCACCAACCTGTTGAATACAGCCCCGGAGGAATTATTCCAGCATCTCTCATAGCTTTTTCTAAGGCAAGAACGAAGAGGAGGCAAGTAAGAGCATCGCCCTGGAGAACTCCCTTTCCATAGTCGAACTCTCCTGATAAGTCATTCTTAATGTTCACCATGCCATTCACTGTCAGCATTGTCATCCTACATAATCTTATTAATTTCTTTGGTATGCCCAGTTCTTCAAAAGCAGTGTAAAGTTCTTTTCTGTCAATGCTGTCGTATGCATTTCTGAAATCTATGAAGAAGTGATGGGTTTGAAGTTTATGTTCCCTACCTTTCTCCAGAAATTGTCGGAGTGTGAAAACCTGGTCTATTGTCGATTTTCCTCTTTTAAATCCACACTGATATCGACCAATCACCTGATCAGCATGTGGAACATATAACTGTCTTCTGCCAGGCTGTTGGCAGTTTCTCTTCTATCCATATGTCAATGACAAGGTGTTGAAGGGTTTTAACCAGCTCTGGGCCACCGTTTGTGCAAAGCTCCGCAGGAAGATCATCAGAACCAGGAGCTTTGTTGTTTTTAAGGCTTTCTATTGCAGCTATCATATTATCTTCATCCGGAGGCTCGATGTGTTTATGTTCCTCTAGCACAGGTGGTACATAGTTGTTCACCTCGTCATTCTTAGAAAGAAGAGCTTCAAAGTTCTTTCCCCTTTTCTGTAAGTATGGTGCCATCAGTGTCACGACAAGCTGTTGTCCTGGGCTTACAGGGTTTCCTACCTTGGTTTAACTTATTGTAGAATTTTCTGATTTCAGTTTAATAATAGGAGTACGAACACGTCAGCCTACCAACACGTTTGGTGGTAAGGTAAAAACAGACAACTGTTGTACAGATAATTAAGAGGTTGCATTAGTTCAGACGTAGATCTGTATATATATGTCAGCCAACAGTAGTACGTTTTGTAAACATACATGGCTGTGCCATTGCACATTAGGAATGTTATTTGACCTTGAATACTCTTGGCGGGATTCAGATGAATGAGAAATCTTATCTCTGTGCTGGAGGCTGGATACCTGTGGTGTTACGCTGAATAGACACAACACATTATCACTATACACAGCAGTGGCTGACGTGTATTAACCATTTCTGAGTTCCCGATTCCACAACCCAGATTAAACTGTGCATAACGTTTGTAGAAAAGGCTAGTGTCCTTCATACTTCATAAACACTTAAGAAATTTTATTGTTTCTCACAGAGGCACCCTTAGGGTTGTCCGGCAGGTGTAAATGCACTTAAGTTCATTGGCTCATTCTTGAACAAAAATGAGGAAAGAAATAAAACTAATAAGGAGAGAGAGAGAGAGAGAGTGTGTGTGTGTGTGTGAGAGAGAGAGAGAGAGGGGGGTGTGAGTGAGAGTAAGAAAATGAGAGAGAGTTACAGTGACGGAAGGCAGCTGTATACATTTTTTACCATACTTCATTATTTAGAAGTCACATGACATAATTTGCATAGAGCATCAATTAAACGCGCGGCAGCACGCTACATATAATGCGGCACAATACGTTACGTTTGTACATCCGAGACCTCGGGTTCCCGGTGCAGGCAATTTTCCGCCTGTTCACCAACTCAGAAACCCGAGTACCTCTCCCGCTCGTCCGTCTCCAGCTCGAGAAGGGCGAGGCTGCAGATAAAATATTCCACCTGACGCGGCTGTTTGGCTTCCGCGTCAGGGTGGAATCCAGTCGTCCCCTGGGCAAGCTTGCGCAGTGCCACCGGTGCCAGAGGTTCGGCCATCACACCGACGTCTGTTGCAGTGGCCCGGCCTGTCTACGTTGTTCTCTGGGACATTCAACTCAGGCCTGCACTGTGGCAGACAAGACCAAGTTTCGCTGCATTAATTGTGGCCAAGGCCATGCAGCAAATAACATTAACTGCCCGGTCTACAAGGCGGAGCTCCTGCGGAAGCAAAAACCGCAGGGGCCCCTCCCGAAGCCATGGCAACCAGTTTTGCAGCCCCAACTTCAGAGGCAGCCTAAAACACAGGCTAGGCCGCAACCGAAGGCACAACCGGCACGGCGCGCGCCCTCTCCGGTTCCACCTCCAGCCCCTACAAAGGCACCAAAACGAACCGCGTCTCCTTCTGTAGCAGAGACAAGCCCTGTAGCCGTCATCTCGGTTATGGAGCCGGAGAATCAACCCTCCACCTCCGCGGAACCTCCACCTCCCGCCTCTGAACCAGAGGTAGCCTCGCCACCACTGCCACCTCCGCGATTTCCGCAAGCAGGCATCACTAAATCCAAAAAACAAGGGATAACCACACCTGATGCTCGGACCCGAGCTCCTGCCTGCCCACAGCCCAAGAAAAGTCCTGCTTCCCGGTACAATAAGTCCGACGAAGCGCAACAGCGTACTTTTCCTGCCGCCGATTCAAAACCGTCTGCCCCTGGTCCTGTGGCTTCCACCACGACCCGATCTGCCGTAAAACCTGGTCGCTCGTACGCGGCCTCAGTTTCCAGGCAAACCGCCCAGTCCGTCATATCCGATGACGCACAGTTCGTCCGCGACTTTCTGTCTGGCTACGACGTCAAGAAAGTCGCATCCACCTTCAGGTCCATCCGAGACCGCCTGGAAACTGCTGACCCAACTGAGAGATTCATGCTCTTGGTGGAAGCCTGCGAAGTCATAGGTCTTCTATGAACCGAGCCCTTAGACGAGATCTCTCTCTCATAGTCTGGAATGCTAACAACATCGGTTCCAAGCATTCCGACCTTCTAGAATTCCTGGCTCGGTTCAAACCCGACGTACTTCTCCTCTTTGAAACCTACCTGACCCCGGCGAACCGGTTTCGATTACCAAATTACGTGGTCTATCGGGATGATCGAGTTAGCCGACGAGGAGGCGGCACGGCGATCGCGGTGAGGACCTCCATAGGTCATCATCGTGTCGCTTTGCCGCAGCTTACCAACCTAGAGGCCACCGCTATTGAGGTCTACAGAGCTCTTGGCGGCATCCTCATGGTTTCAGCATACAAGCTCCCACAAGCTGAACTCCTTGTCGGCGACCTGGACGTCATCTTCGATTCCCATCGAAGGGTAATTTTGGCCGGCGATCTGAATTGCAAGCATCGCGTTTGGAATAGTCGCCTGACTACTCCGAACGGGAGGCGCTTGCTCAGTTTTGTTGAATCGCGCCGGGCGATGGTGTTTGGTCCAGCGCAACCCACGTTCTTTCCGTCAAGGCCTAACGCGGCTCCCGATGTTCTGGATATCGCGGTGACCCAAGGAGTTGTCTGTCCGGTCGAGGTATTCTCACTTACGGAGCTGACATCCGACCACAACCCTATCTTGGTCCACGTCGCTACCCAGCACGCCTATGCACGTTCTGACAAGAAGAAGGTCATCGATTGGGATCGCTACGGCCCGGCCTTGTGCCGTAGATTGCCGCCAGCGGCCCCACTCGATTCCGTTCGCCTCCTAGACGAAGCAGTTGCGGGAATCGAAGAGGCAATCATCTCGGCTATAGGCGTGTCTTCACGTACGCGAGCTGGTTTCACGCCTGACTACCAACGCATCCCTGAGGAAGTCTCTCTTCTCGCTCGCGAGAGGAATTACTTCCGGAAACGTTGGCAGAGGACCCGTGATCCGGCCGATAAGGCAGCATACAATTGGCTCACCGGACGACTGCGTGGCAGTCTGAAGGCGTTCCGACGTAGCTGTTGGGACCTCGCTGTGGCCCGAACGGGGGATGTGGACCCGCAAAGTCACCCGTACAGAATACCTACCGCATTGACGGGACTGAGGCGCCAACCTCCACTCCCCGCCATTGTTGGACCGTTCGGTCGACTCTTGGGTTGCCCGGAGGAGAAGGCCGAGTACTTGGGCTTGTGTTTCGAGCGACAGTTCGCTCCCAACCCGCCCATGGACTGGGACTTCGACGAACAAGTCGAGATGGCTGTGGAAGACTTTCTGTCTCTTCCGATCACGGCGGAGCCCGAACCCATCTCTTTGGAAGAGGTCTCAGATCGGCTCGCTGAACTTCAGCCAAGAAAAGCTCCAGGCCCGGACGGTGTTACGTCTACGACTTCTTCCCGAGCCTGGAGTTCAAATCTTGACTGATTTGTTCAACGCGTGTCTTAGACTGGCCTACTTTCCCAAGAAATGGCGAAAGGCGACGGTTATCGTGATCCCGAAGCAGGGAAAGGATACCACCCGCTCTGAAAACCTCCGGCCTATCAGCCTACTCTCCGCTACGTCCAATGTTTTTGAGCGCCTCGTACAGCGTCGTGTACGAGAACATCTAACCAACTTTGACGTGCTGGTCCCCGAACAATTCGGCTTTCGTGTGGGGCATTCGACCACTCATTAACTGATGAGATTGGTGGAAAGCTTCACGGAAGCCGGGTGTCGGAGAGAACTTAGATGTTGGCTGTTTCTTAGATGTTGAAAAAGCCTTCGACAGCGTATGGCATGATGGCCTATTATTCAAGCTTAGGGAAGTCCAGCTCCCGGACTGCTACCTCCATCTGGTTGCTAGCTTTCTGACGGAGAGGACCTTCTGCGTGAGAGTTGGCGATTCAGTCTCTTCCGAGAGACGAATCACAGCCGGCGTCCCTCAAGGTAGTGTTCTAGGCCCCCTTCTGTTCTCGATTTACGTCAACGACGTGCCGAGACAGCCTGGAGTCCAGATGGCCCTCTTCGCTGACGACACGGCCGTATTTACGGCCGATCGTCATGAGGAAAGGGCCGTCCTACGACTGCAGCGCCAGCTCGACACGCTCGTGGACTGGACCGAGAATTGGAGAGTGCAATTCAACGCTACCAAGAGTGTAGCCGTCGAATTCTCCAAGCGACGGAAGAACCCTGTTAGGCAGCTACGTATCGGCAGAACGTACTTGCGCTGGTCCAACGAGGTCAAGTACCTCGGATTACACCTTGACCGTCGGCTCACCTGGCGTACCCACGCACAGGCAGTTCTCAAGCGAGTATCCACTCGCCTGTGCGCACTGTTTCCACTCCTGATCAGCCCAGCCATGACCAGGAAATTGGGCAGGATGATCGTCGGCGCGTATCTGCTGCCGGTCATTTCCTACGCCTGTCCGGTCTGGGGTTACCTCGCCGCAATGCATAAAAAGAAGTTGCAGAGCGTCCTCGACAGGGGTCTTCGGCTAGCGGCCAAAGTCCCCCGTCGCTTTTCATCTCGCCTTCTAAGGAGAGGACTTGGCGTCCGATCCTTAGACGACACATTCAGGCGGCTTGCACGCAAATTTTATGCACGTGCGGCGAGGTTCCCAGGCAATCCTCTTGTGACTGGGCTGGGAAGGTACCGTATACGTCCAGGCGATTCGTGGAAACGCCCTCGGTGTATACTGCGCTAGTGTAGGCTAGCACAACAGCCGAGAATCGGCCTGCTATAGAGCACACGCCCTACTTGGGCAGGGCCACGAGGCAGGAGCTCCAGAAGGTAGCTCGGAACTCAGATATCGAGCGGTTCGTCTCTGCGACGCACAACCGCAAAGCCCAGAGCCAAAAAAAAAAAACGTTTGTACAGTTCACATAAGTTTCTTTTTGGTAACTACTATATTACTTTTTATAATATTTACTTGAGTACTTTATAATTTATAACAAATGTGATACATTGCGTTATAATCGTTTATTTAAGTACTAAGTAGGCCTGTAATGAGAGCGCTGATGTTACTTGATATAGGCCTAAGTCTATGAATTCCTACCTGTGCTTCGGTATTAGGTTACTAATTAATGATGGCTGCATGTTCATAATAGTTATGTTATATCCTATAATGTGTATTTTATAATCATTTAAGGAATTTTGTATTCTGTTAAATAACCATATTTAATTACTTTTGTACAACAGTTTTGTTTGTTAGTTTGTAATGCTCGTTAGTTAGTTTGTTCCCTTGTAATACTAAAACGGCTGGACCAGTTTTGATGCACGAGGTATGAAGTCACTTGTCTTGATTTTAGAAGTGTCAACAAAGATATAAAATTTTGGAAAACGAAATGGCGGATGCTACAAACCATATTATGTAAAATTTAGGCAAACCTGTCAGGCTGGGAGTTATTTTTATTAATAAAGAGCGTATTAAAAGATGATTACAATAATTGCGTTGCGTTCATCAACATGAGTAAATGTGTGTTACACTGATTTTTGTAAGTATGTTACAATTGTTAGACTATGTCTTCATGTCAATGACCTTCACGTTAGTAATTTATTGTTTAAATTGCACAAGAAAAATCTATACGCAAAAGGTTATACGAATAATTCTTGCCTACAGGTTGCATTACGGTACTCAGTACTAATTTATTCTATCGGGTTGACTTCACAGTGATATTGATGGAGTAACCCAGCGCACAAGACACTCATTTTCGTCAGTTAAATTATCAAACAGAATTATCACTGTTGCACACCATTACAGAAAAATTATTCCGATTTGCGCTTTCAAGCTTCTCAGCTCATCTGACGGATTTCCGATCTGACGATGAGCTGAGAAGCTTGAAAGCGCTAATCGGAATAATTTTTCTATAGTGGTGTGCAACAGTGATAATTCTGTTTCTGATTATAACCACTAACACAACTATCTTAAGTAAAGTTAAATTATCATCATACTCACTGAATATTGCCTTGTACGTCTCCTATAAATGCAATAATTGATTCTTCAGGCCGTCCTCTGGAAAATTTATCCCTTTTGCCTCAAACCAATTCATACTTTTTTCCCCTATAAGATGTCGTTGGTACTGCTTTACATTGAAGCAAGACATTGCCCATAACAAGAACAGAATTGTTTTTAAGATACGGTGTCTCTACACTATTGTTCAAATTCTGGATCTCCGTACCATCACTGTAATTCGCAAAATTTTTCTGGCAAAAAAGAAAATTGTTCGTCGCCTGTACAAAAAAAAACAAACCGAAGCGTTCTTAAATTCATGTCCTTCAGGCCTATTAGGACTACCAGTCTAGCTTTTAATCCAGCTTGAGGAGTTGATAGTCGTGTCCCTCCACATAGTATTCTGAAAGACTCCCATTAACTGTAGTGTTACATTTATCATGCGGGCTATTAGGCCACCATTTATTGAATACCGAATTTCCAGATGTTTCTTCTATGCCCACTACGACCATCATTAGTAGTGCAAGAACAAAGATAAAATACACATTATTAGATATAACATAACTACTATGAACATGTAGCCATCATTAATTAGTAACCTAATACGAAGCACAAGTAGGCCTACATAGACTTATACTAAGCAACATCAGCGCTCACATTACAGGCCTACTTAGTACTTAAATAAACGATTATAACACGATGTAACACATTTTTTATAAATTATAAAGTATTATACAATATAAAGTGCCCTGAGATTGTGTGACAGTTGCGATGAAACAAGACCTTCGCTTTAAACTAAAAACAAAGGGAAACGAAAAAACATGAGATAATTGAGACTGACATACACTATCTATACTATTCTCTCTATCTACCCCTGTCTCTCTTTTTCTCTTTTGCTCTCTTTCTACCTGTCTATTTACCTACCTATCACTTATATAACTACTTGTATAATTACTCGTATTATAAAGAAACATTTGTGTTGAAGGTACTAGAAGTCGCCGGATACCTGCACTGGTTGTAAATCCAGGAAAAGGTTATTTTATGATACTGTTCTCTGACATGTCTATTGTCATATAGCATGTGGTTTCTCCAAAGGTTATAAACGTATGTGGCTACCAAAAGTGGCTTGAGAGACATTTTTCATGCAGCCCGATATTTTCATGCAGAGAATGACGCAAATGATAAAAGATAAATGTTGTTACTTGTTTCAACTATTGCTTCACTTCCTAAAAGCGGCCAGTGAGACCTTATCGTTTTTTTACATCTATGTTTATATCTTTAAATCAATTTAATTTTGTTTAACATTCATTCATCAGAGTTGTGCACATGCGTATCTCACTAAAATGGAATACAAAAGTGTTAATAATTTTCGGTGTTTCATTAAAAAAAGGTTTCAGAAAATGTGTTTGTGATTGAAATCTTTTTCCGTTTTCAATAGAATGTGTAAAGTGTTATGGTAATATGTTAAAAAATGTGAATGGACAAAAAAACGTCACCTTCAGATGTGGTAGACGGAATTGCTGAGCTACAAAAAACATACATGATGACACTTTTTTCGGAAAAGCGTGTGTTCCTGCATTATCTGTAGCCTATTCCGTGTGTTAGTCACTTGGATTTTGAAATATCAAATTTCAGTTATTTCAAAAGAGCTTGACATAAACAGGAAAACTACGCGAAAATTAATAAACGAGTTCAGGGAGATCCTTACTGTCTGGGTGATGGATACCAGCTTAAAAATTGGCGGCCCGGGAGATACTGAAATTGATGAAAGTGCGTTCACTTGAAGGAAGTACAACAGGGACCGAATAACCAAAACTCGGTGGGTACGTGGGGGAATTTACAGGAGAATAAAGAAGTGGTTGCTAAAGGTGGTGGATAAACGCGATGCAAACACACTAAATCGTGTAATTTTAAATAATATAGAACCAGGAACCACTATAGTTGCAGATATGTGGCGCGGCTACATCTCGCGAGTACCCATACATACCCAAATGCAGAGGGGCACCCAGGATTTTTTCGAGGGGGGTTGAAAACTTGCGAACAAGGTGCACAATTTTGGTTTCCCTCATTATTTTCTCAACAAGCAGGGCTTGCTTTTTTCCTAGAGGAACGACAACACGTAACTTATTGGGAGTCAATGCTGCAAGTGCAAGTAAAAATTATCCTTGCTTCATGGAATTTCACTCATGTATTTTCCATCTATAATGCCACCTATAATGCTGAAAAAGAGTCCTTCTTACACATAAATATTGCACAGGTAAGAATCAACACACAATGTTTGTAGGAATCACGAGTAAAAACCACGTAATCACAAGGCTTAGTAATTTGCATGTGCTGACTGAATAATATAAATTACTTAATGAGTAGACGGTGACTTTATTGAAATAATAATACAATAATATAGTAAAATAATCAGACGTGAAGCAGTCGTGCATATTGTAGAGGGGATAAGACGGGAACAATGTAATACACGTGAATAGAAAAGCTACAGTTGAATATTAGACTGTTCCCTGAATGACAAGTCTACGTACAAGTACGTGACAAGTTTTGATTTGATTTCTATTTCGACACGACAAACAATTCAAATGGACGTTTTGTAAGACGAAACAAGCAATAGATACAACAGAGGGACCATACAAAGATTTCACCGAGTTATAAAATGTTTAATGTTTAGTATTGCAATTATTATGTAAACAGTGACTTGTCATGTTGCGTCTGTTACAGTGTTTCTCCTAATCTCCTAGTCGAGTCTAGACATTAACAAACATTGTATATTTTGGAGTATATAACACTTTGTTATCAGACATGTTACGATATAGGAAAAACTTTAGTAATATATAGTCAATATTGCACTGGCATCTTAATTTGTTTGTACAAGTAACATCAATAACAGGCTCGAATGTGAAATGGCTGTGACTCTGGGTGTGTGTGTGTTTTAAAAACAAGCAGATGTAAATTAACCATGAATAACAGGGCAGACAACATTAATGAAAAAATTATACTAAAACTATTTAATTAATATAGCACATAATTACTTACAAACAATTACAAATATTACGTCAATTCTTCCACACCTGATTGCCGTAATAAGTACGTCAATTTCCTTCACTGTTATCATCACTCAAATTGTCTTAACTGCTGCTATCCCATCGCTTATTAATTTAGAAACGATCTGTTACATTATACACTTTTTGGTCCGATCTCACATGCTCTTTTAAATTTTCAAGACGTGGTCACATTTTGATGTCCAGCGTGTGAGATAAATACACTCAAATTCCTTTTTTGCTAAGTTTATAACACTGTCTACGAAAATAAACTTTTTTTGTTTTAACATGCTTTTCCACAGTTGCCCAAATCAGTTCTAGGATTAAGAACCGGATGATAGGGTGGAAGTCGTAAAATGGCATGTCCATAGTTTGCTGAAATAGTGATTATTTTAAAAGTTTAGTATGTTGGGTTATTATTTCAGAAGATGGAACAACAAAGAATTACATAAAAAATAGGATACAACAGGGAAAAAAGGCTATTCGTTTGCTAAACTCGTTACTTTGGTCGAACAAAATGAAACTTCAACCTAAACTGACAATCTACACAACTATTTAGGAGCCCATTTTAACTTATGGCTGCGAATGCTGGCAACTTTCAGGTAAAGAGAAAAAGATGATAGAAACTGTGGAAATGGACTTCTTAAGAAGATCGTGTAATATTTCTAGAATGCAACATGTTAGAAACGAAGATATAAGAAGGAAAACAGGGCGCATATTTACAACAGCAGAAAGAATAGAATCCAGATAGTTGCTATGGTATGGTCACGTAATGAGGATGGAGGAGAAGCGATGGCCAAAGAAAGCATTGACTTACACTCCACAAAACAGGAGAAGAAAAGGAAAACTGACAACACAATGGAAAACAGGAATTAGGAAATGCATGAGAGGTCGAGCTATTGAAGACGATGACTGGAAAGATAGGGAGAAATGGCGATCGAAATGAGGGATGCGGCATAGACTGTAGGACACCCGCTAATAATAATAATGTTGGGTTATTTTGTTTAGCCTAACTATTAAACAGAGCTCAGGTTATAACATAAATGGACTAAAGGAATCCCATGATTCAATAACCAGTTAATCATGTCTACCTTTTTGTTAATGATGTTGCAGGCGAATTTATTTATTTATTGAAATTTTCAGGCACTTTCGACATTGTCTGTCCAAATTTTTGTAACCGATTTTGAACGGTGAAAACCAAAATTTCATCTGTGTATACTATGGACTACCGTTCTTCTCTGAATTGCTGTAATTTTCTTATATATCAACTCTTAAGATTTCAATGTCACGTTTTTCTATTTAAAAGTTTCCTGTTGCTTTTGGCACGTTTCCGTCGAAATCCCATTTGACGAATAATGTGGTTCAGACTGGTACCGCTACCATTATAATTAATTTGTTCTTTAAAATTGTTTAAATTACTTTTGAATGTTAATCTTTACCCTTCTATGGGTTGACTTTGGTGAATAATTCGTCGAGTGGTGCACTTGAAATCGTTTAAATCAGTTTTTATTTCATTTGTTGAACATTTTTATGGAGAGTCCTGAAAGATTTTATATCACCCATATACCATGATGTTTCTTTAATAATTCTAGAAACACTATTTATAGACAAGCCGCACGCCTGAGCTACCCGTTCCTGTAACTTTCTTTCTGATATATCCTTATCTTCCGATTTAATACACTTGTAGGCCTACACGTTATAAATTATTTTCCGACTCTGACTATGTAGGCCTATAACTTTCCTTTGCACTGAAGTCGACAGGCGACCCAGATTGACCCATTTCACTCTCCAAACCGGAAAATATAGCAATAAAGTAAACTCTATGCTTTTGATGAAAACCGGTGTTTTTGAAAAGTACGAACACAATTACATATCATGAGAACAGTTTATTCGTGTCTGGTAAGCTTACCTACGTTGTATTTTAGTTTATCTTATTACTACAGCCTTACTATTTGTACATTCGTTGATCACACAATTTTTACCATATTTTCGGTAGGTTCTAACCCCCAAAACCCTCCTGGGTGCGCCACTGCCCAAATGTATGGGTTATACATTTTCCTGTGAATCGTTCGCTTAATTTTGTATGCCCTCGCAATTTTGCCGTTCACACCCAAACGATCGAGAACTAATGGTCCAAAATTAAGCGTGATGTACGGAGAAGAGTCGGGAGAATGTCTGTTAGTACATTTCAGACGTATTTAATTGATTATATTTGAAGAGAAATGTTTTCCTGTAGGAGAATTGTTTAATGATTTTTAGCGGCTATTCATTATTTTTACACGCAATTTTTAAATTGAATATACAGTAATTTGTAGTTAATAAATTTAGCTAACGTACAAATGAGTTAGACAAAATCTAAAAAATAAATAAAATTAAAAGATATGTAAAGATATTAACATAGATGTGAAAAACGACAAGGCCTTACTGACCGCTTTTAGTAACTGAAGAAATTGTTGAAATAAGTATCAGCATTTCTCGATTTATTAGCTGCCGTGAGCATTCTCTGTAAGAAAATGCCTCTCAAGCCACTGGATGTAGCCACTATTTTTATAATTCGTGGAGAAACCACAAGCCTATATAACAATAGACATGTCAATGAACAGTATCATAAAATAACCTTTTCCTGGTCTTACGAAAAGTGCAGGTATCCGATGACTTCTAGTACCCTCAACCCGAAACATTTTAATATCGTCTCTCTCTCTCTCTGTCTGTCTCTCTCTCTCTCTCTCCCTGCCTGCTTCTCGCAACATCTTGCTATTATTTCTAATACAAATAGAACTAATATTATGGAAATGTTAATATAAAATATGCTGTCTCACAACCCTCTGTCTCCCATCTCTCCATCTATCTCTAACACAAGAAGTAATTATTATTATGTACATATATGCAGAGTTGTGATCGCTCTCCCCCCCCCCCCTCTCTCTCTCTCTCTCTCTCTCTCTCTCTCTCTCTCTCTCTCTCTCTCTCCCTCTCTCTCTCTCTCTCTCTCTCTCACACACACACACACACACACACACACACACACACACACACACAGAACTATAGACAATTAAGAACTACAGAACTATAAACTATAGTCATAAAATTTTGTTACCCACCAAATTGATACAAATAAATGTTTTATAGCATTACTTCAAAATACTGTATGCATAATAATGAACACTGACCAAAAATATATCTGATTATATTTTTTATATTGTGAGTATAAGTTCATAACGTTTGGTATTACATTTATTATTTTTGACTGCTAATATGCATAAGAAATTTCCCTAGTAAATGAGATCAAAGTTACGTTATCACCCGGTATCAATGCATGTGAGAAAATACTAATATGCCCGTTAATTCCGTTAGTTAATCCGACGACAAGTGGTCAATCTTTACATAATAGGAAAGGCCAGTACGCTACTTTGGCATGCTTCGTAAAACACAATAATTATATTATTACGGTTAGTAGAATTGGATAGTGAAGTTTAAGAATTGTTGATAAATATTTGACAGTTTATAAATATTTAGTTAAAATTATGATGTAAAGTTGGCGCGTGAACAACGGAAAAGAATACTGGTCATTCGCCTGCAGTTAGTCACTCTTTCATACAAACAAATAAGCGTCAACGTAAACTGTGCAATACCCGGGGTTGAAATCTGGCAACGTCGCTGGAAGCAAAAACCGCTACAATTCGAAAAAGGTATACATTTCAGACGCTTCATTGTCGGGAAACTGAAAAGACGCCCTACTGTCGTAATTATAAAAAGATGCCATAATGACAGCGTTTTGTACAACAAAAATTATTTTCTTGTATTAAGAGTATATTGAAATATAAAACGCAAAACACAAATAACATAATCACAAGAACGTAATGTTATAATAAAATTTCAATATACTCTTCGTTTTCGAGTAGACGCCAAAACGTATACATTTTGAAAAGACGCCAAAATGTTAGAAAAATGTATATATATATATATATATATATACCCCATTTTATTCAAAATAATTATGTATTCAGTGTCATACTGTTACTTAAGGTTCCTGCGGGCCGCGTGGCGTCTCCTCGAGCTTGCGACGTATCACTCACTCGGTTCTCTTTTTGAAGTGTCCGGAAAGTTTACGTTGTTCAATTTTGTTAGATACTGCACTCACTTGCACGTTTGTTTTAAATACTGCCCTCACTTTCGATTGACATTGAAATGTTATTGTTGAGCCCTGTTTGACCGGCTGCCTGCGCAGGCTAGAGTCGGTGAGGAACTGCGAGTAGCGTCTCTAAATCCCCTCTACTAAATTTTGGCCGGACAAGGCGGAAAGCAATGCCTGGTACTTGGTAGTCATAGTTATTGTTCAGCCAACACATGGGTTTTTCGTGTTTTAGACGTGGACGATATTTAGTGTGCACTGGTCGACGTCACAAATGTAGGCAGGACTAAGTTTCGTTTCCGCCGTTATGAGACCACGTGCGAACAAACTTTCGCCTCCAAGCCATCTTGTTTCAAACAACTCGGCGTCGTTTGCGCATCTGCTGGTGATTGCGCGTTTGTGCGTGTGTGGCACACAATCGCAAAGTTCTAAGAATCGTCAACCCGCACATTCCATTGCAACTGTTTCTTTGTTCGAACTACGTTTTATTTAGCACGTGGCTGCCCCCACAGATGAAAATGAATTGTGAGTATTTTAATAAAATAAAAACCCGAAGTTAATAAAATAAAGAGCCCCCCTTTTGCCCCGTTACACATTGTCGGTCAACATTGACTCTGTAAGAGTGCTTTCTAAACTTAATTCTTGATTCTCCATTTTGTAATGGTAAAATTATTACTTTTAAATCAAAATACTAACATCTATAACATCTACTTTTCACACAACAATGTATTCTCCTTACATACCACTTTGCGTTACTTCTCATATTTTTTGCGTATTCCTAACTCAACCCCAAATCACGCTTGCATCTGTTGTAGGTGTGGAATTTTAATGCAATTCAATTAATAAAATTCGTCCCTTTCGTGGCGCCATTGTTACGTTAATTACTTTACACAAAATACAAATACAAATAAATAAAATTATCTATCTTCCACCTACCTTGTTTTTCCGTCTCATACCAGAATCCGTCACATGAACGTCGAGATGCAAGAGTGATTTAAAGGTTGTATTAATAATAGACGCAACTCGTATTTTGTGAAGAGAAACAAACTAAGATTTTATTTTTTATTCTTTAAAATTTTTAAACTTCAAATTATATCATTTCTTTGCCTCTTAGCTCAAGCGATTATTTTTCCAAAATTAAAAAAAATGCATAAAACTTTTTAATGATATTTGCGACATTACAATTACGATTACAATATTACACTTAACATCTTACCTTAATTAAAACAGCCCAGCCTGCTCGCACACAACATTCACACCATAACAAAACAAAAACCCCCTTTTATTTATTTAGAAACATTATTGGATACATTGTGCAATACCCTTGCCGGCAACGAGGGGTATCTCCTAAGTCGTGGCTTCTCACTTAACGAATTTAGTTGTGGGTCCGAAATAGTTTATAGTTTATTCTTCTTCTGTCGAACAACTATAATCACTTTCACATTTTTGAATAATTGACACTCACTTTTACTTGATAATGAAAATTTGTTAATGAGCCCCGTTGGGCGGCTACCTGGCCAGGTAAGCGTCAGTGAGAGAACTGGGCAGAGCGTTCACCAAGTCCCTTCCACTTACAATTCTTCGACAAGGCGGAAACCAATGCCTGGTACTTTAAAGTCATAGCTGTGGCACCTTTAATAAGTGCAAACTCCCGTGTGCTGGACGTTAACGAAATTTGGTGTCCAGAGGTTTACGTCACAGTAAGGGCGTGGTCTAGTTTCGTTTCCGTCATGTCTTTGACCACGTGTTTAGCAAAATTCTTCTTCAAGCCATTTTGTTTCAAACAACTCGGCGTCGTTTAGGCGCTCCGCAGATGTTGGTGCTTGCGCGTTTGTGGGTATGTGTCACACAGTCTCAAAATTCTCAGAATGGTATGGCGTGGTCGCACGTTGACGCATTCCATTGTATTAACTTCGCATTATGCGTTCTTTGTTTGAACAAAACTTTTAACACTTGGCTGATCACACAGGTGGAAAATGAATTTAAAATATTTTAATAAAAATAAAAAACCCCTCATTTTAGCCCCATTACAGGAGTCGCTACTGAAAATTCTAAAATCTTAAAAAATGGTATTTATTTTTTATTTAATTGTTTTTCTAGTTAAATGGTGTCCAAAACGAATACAAATATACATAAAATTGTTTTTTTATTTTGGGTACCCCAAAAATTTTTTTTTTCGAAAATGTTTTAACATTTTTTGAATTTGATATACCTCAAGATTGAATTGACCAATTACGCTGTTTTTAGTGTCATTTTAAAGCTAGTAAAATTATCTAAAAATTCATGTATTTTCATGACTGTCCATTACTTAGGTAACTGACAATTATCAAAACTACATAGCAAATGAAGTTTTTCAAGATTTTTTCCAAATATGAAGTAATATTTCACGACCAAAAACTCAAAACTGAATAAAAATACAAGAAGTCTTAGATAATTATATGTAGAATAGCCATACAAAATATCAGAGCTCTACATTGTACGGTTTTTTAGATATATCAACTTTTGTATCTAAAACAGTGATTTGCGGAAAATGCCAGTTTTATAGAGTACTAACAACCAATTGGTAAAAAGACATAGTTATCAATGTAAAATGGGTACCTTTATATTTTCTAGGGTATAGAATAGGTTTAAAAACTGTAGCTTACACAAAAATACAACTACAATACTCTTTATTTTAGATGAAAAATGTACATTTGCAAAGTAAATACACATTTTCTCACATAACACTGTTTTACAATGTTTTCAAAATTCACCAGGTCCATATGATAAACCCTCTTTTTCTTAAGTCTTTTTCTTCTTCCTTCAGCAAAGCTAATTTCTTTTTTTTCTGAATACTTCATACTTAGTTGATTTCCTTTTCTCAGCTAGATTTAGTCTCCTTTTATCTAGCTGTCTAGCAATTCTTGCCGTGTTTGTTCCAGGGCTTAGGCCACTTGCGGTTTGAACGTCTGCAACTGTCTTCAGATGCCCTGTATTGTATTCACAAATGACGATACTTATGGCCATTAGAAGTGTGTTTTTAGATACAAATACAGTTTTTGGACACTTTGACCACAGAAGATGATGCAAAGCTTCATTGGCATTTTGTGTCTTCCCTGACACTGGCACACATCTATTCAGTAAACTGTATGATGCTAACCTCTGATATACAGGAACGATTCTAGCAGCAATGTTTTCAGTAAGAGGAATTTTCATTTTCTCATTATGTGATTCTGGAGTTGCATTTCTTGCAACATTTACTTACAACAATTGATTTAGTTAGACACTCAGGACAAGGAAATAAACATAAAAATGAAAACAACAGTTTTGTATCAACTAATGCATAATGAGGAGAAGTATAAATACCATTTTTATACCTATTATATAATGCAAAACCAGTAGGAGGATTTTTATTTTCAACTGGACTTGCAGTTTCATCACTAACATCAAACCTCAAAGTTGAATCAGCATTATTGTCTACACAACACATAACCTCACTTTTTTCTTCACTTCTTGCTACATTCTCACGGCTGATGTTAGCCCACCTCCTAGCAATATTTGTCTTATTTCTACTTGATAAGTTTATCTTTGCATTCTTTCTTCTACCCATTATTAAATTTTTTCAAATAAAACACATGTATGTAAAACAAAAATAAACTGTACCTCACGCGTGTAAATACTAATGTAATTCATAACCGATTTGAAGTAAACAGCTGAACAGCTGATTTTTTTAAAGGTAAACATGCTGTTTCTATGGAAACATTCCTACACAGAATGGAATAAACAGGCCTACTGTATAAAAATGCATACTGAAGTTGTTAGATGTGAAAAATAGAAAGCAATAAACATTTTACTCTCAGACACCATATCTGCAAATTTTTCACGCTGATACCAATTCAAACAATTTAATTTTTCACACCTAAAAAATATGATAAATATTCATCTACCATTTTTTTTAGATAAAGGACGACTTAAAAAATAATATAAGTGAAAAAAAAATTTTCAATATTTCTTGATTTTTGGTGATTTTTCAGTAGCGACTCCCCTTAAGCAGAAACCCAACAAATGCTAAAAGATGTTTTTGGTTCCAAGCTTTAAATTAAGTAAAGCTCTTCACTGGTATAAGAGGAGCTGCTAGTTTGTTAGAGATGGCCATATGATAAGCAAGACTTACACAACATTAACAAAAGTGCTTTGAATTGTTCTTTAAAATAGAAGGTAAACCATTAGTGTTTGCGGACTTATTGAATAGACAAGCAAATTCTGTGAGGTCAACGTAAATTGTGATGAAACTGTGCTTGTAGCAAAATTTGCTACACAGTTTTTGAAGAATGAACAAACAGATTCAGTTGCACATGACAATTTCAAGACAAAGCGTATTCACCCCTTGTGTCTTCTCCCTTTTCTCTAAAATGAAATTTCGACTGAAAGGATATGTTTGATTTGATTGAAGAGGCCCAAATGAATCACAGCACGTGAAACATGTTATCACTATTTCAGGGTTACTTCTTTCGTTAGGAAAACTGTCAAACCATTTAAAATCCAAATAGCCAAATAGAAATTAAAAGTTACAATAGATCTTATTTTTATGTATAAACAAATTGCAAGAACTTTTGGATAGCACGTTGTAGAAACATACAATATTATCACTGTCTTATCAAACAAGACATTATGTGTAAGAATTATAAAAACCTAAAAATGAATATCAGCACACATTACCATTAATATTAGCGAATTGTTTGCTTCATGTTTCAAGTATGTCGATAGTTGAAACTAAGGATGGGTTGAGGATTCGGTCGAATCTTGGATTCGGCCGAATCCGACTGGGTTCGGTTTCGAAGATTCGACGGGAATAAAATAAATAAAAACAATAAACAGTTCGAATCCCGAATCCGGATCTATTCGAATAAAAGAAAATAACAAGAGACTGTTTCAAAACAATCAGAAATTATTTCATTTGCCGCTGTATTTTATTCTTAACTGTATACTGTATACGTCTATACATTCACAAAATCGCATGTACCGGTACCCAGCTCCTATTTTTTCATAATTTCGTTTTAATACATCCGTCTTTGGTTCATACAAATTCCAGACTAGTAAAAATTTATAATTTATTCTTGAACAGATTTATTTAATAATAATAACAACGAAATATTTATTGTGATTATTGTATTTATAATTCTTCAAATAAGTACGTGCATGAAAGTAATGGCTAAGGTTGAAAGCAATAAGCCATCCTTGCAGCATAGCGAGCTAACTTTTAATGGGGAGTTGCCATGGAAACAAATGTGCTGTGTTAGTTGGAATTTAGCAGTCAGCCTTATCAGTTGTTCGTGTTATCTGTACAGTATTCCATTGTGCATTGTGCATGTTTGATTTCATTGTGTTCGTTTTGTCAGTCCCATATTATTTACGTTTCATTTCGTGTTATCGTTTTTGGTACCGTATTATTTAAGTTTGATTTCGTAGTGTTCGTTTCGTCAGTAGGTACCGTATTATTTACATATGATTTTGTAGTGTCGTTTCGTTTCTTATTCTAATTTTATTTTACCCGGTTGTGAGTACATATAGGTGTACCACAGCTGTTACTTTTTAGTTCAGTAAGCGCAGCTTTTGACGTAACAAAATTTTGACTGTCGATGGAATTTCATGAAATTTGATATGTATGTTCTATATGCACTCTACAACAAAGTTAAAAAAATTAAACTGTACGCTTTCTATTTGGGGGTGAGAACCACCCCTTTTTCAAGGGTGATTGACAACAACAAAAATTAACCCCAGGATCCAATGGACAATCAAATTCTAAGCAAAAAAGTCTGTATGCAACTTTTTTGAAAAATGCGATGTTTTTGAGTTATTCCAAATCAACATTTTCGATTTTTACCCGCCAAAAACAGGATTTTAGCGTAATTTTTAGCGAATAACTAAAAAATGTTTGAGTTTATAGTAAAAATGAATAGGACCGAAATTATTCTACACAAAATAACAAACAAAATGCGTTTTGGCCGGGTTTTAATCCACGAGTTGTTTTTAAGATATGGCCGTGAGAAGTTGTTACTTGCAAATTTTTTGCCTGCACTAACAAAGTTTGACCCTTCCTACTAACCGAGAAAAATACTTTTGACTATAAAATGTCTAGTGCATATTGATGGTCTATTAATATCCTTTAAATTAATCATTATCCGGATTTTCTGTCTTTAAAATAAAAAAAGTTACGTCATAAAAATTGCGCATTTTTTGAAATTTTTTCCCAACTCTGGCCCGGGCGATGTTTCCCACATGTCCAAAAATAGACATAATTAAAAATATTTCTAGAGTTAACTTATACATACCATAAGGACCAACTAAAAATTATTTAGATTTATTTCGGTGCTCTTTACAAAAATGGCGGTGATTTTTCCTTTTTTCACATTTTCAGAAATTTGCAAATCTTAATACATTTTGTGAAATTGCGGAATAAGGATTAACTTAGGCAAAAATGTTATGCAGATCAAAGTCAAAGTACACAATTAAATGACTAAAATGCCTCGTGTTCCATGTTTTTATCTGTCATCGTTACAAAGATACAGCTGTCACAAGGTGGTCAAATACCGAATTTAAGGGGTGGCTTTTTCCTTTGACCTTGAATGTTTTTTGTCGTTCAAATTTTAGACAGATTAGTCCTCAGGACATTATTTGTAAGGGTTGAAATTATCTATCTATTCGTTTTTGAATTATTTGTGTACAGTTAAAATGAACAAAGTTATAGCTACATTTATGATTATCTTCTAAAACTTCCGGGCTGAAAGGCCGTGGTCGATTGCTTGAAATACTGCTAAACGTTTCGGCCGCACCACCGGTGGCCATCTTCAGTAGCGAAAAAATTGTGTTCGAATAGATGACACGCCGAACACGTCTCCCAATGAACTGGGAACAAGCAACAGTGAGTTACGGCTACGATGCCTCTATTTATAACTTTTTGGCCGCTTCAGCTGTATCGCGCGGACCAGTGAGAAGCCAGCTCGTCATACTCGATTCTGATTGGCCATGGAAAATAAACCATGCCAGAGACTATTTAAGGAGATGCTTTCACCTCGGCGGTTCATAGCGACGGACGCATTCTTATGAATATGGATGGACTCCAGATGCAGGCGAGTGAAGTAACCCCGGACAGAAGACAACACGCGGGCTTCATCAAACATCACCCGGTGATCGTCGTGGGAAAGAGCGTGTTCAGCAACTGCGGACTTTTCCGGCTGGCCCAGGCGGCAGTATCTCCGATGTTCAGAGAGGCGCGTCCGGACACTACGCTTCGTGGTGCCTATGTAGACCTGGCCACACATACAAGGAATACTGTACACCCCACACGACGAGAGTGGATCCCTGGCGTCTTTCACCGGTCGCAGGAACTGTTGGATCTTTTTGGTTGGCTTAAAAATCGTCCTGACGCCCCGCTTACTCAGCAACTTGCCGATGCGGTCAGTCACGCCACGGATGTAGGGCAAGACAGCAGAGCCAACAACCTCAGGCAACACCGACTCGTCCGGCCTACCAGATCTTCTCGGCCGGGCAGCTCTCCTAACCTCCGCAGCAGAGTAGCCGTTGGACTCCAGTGCTTCCTCGAGATGCCGAAACTCATCTTCGAGATACTGGGGCTCACAGATTCTTTTTGCCCGGTCTACCAGCGTCTTCAGCACCGCCCTCTTCTGCCTAGGATGATGATTGGAGGTCTTGTGCAGATATCTGTCGGTGTGCGTTGGCTTCCTATAAACTTTATGTCCCAAGCTGCCATCGGTCCTTTTCAGGACCAACACATCCAGAAAAGCCAATTGATCACCACTCTCGCGCTCCATCGTAAACTGTATGCGCGGGTGCACAGCGTTCAGATGTCCAAGGAAGCGTTCCAACTCTTCATCCCCATGGCTCCAGACCACGAAAGTGTCGTCCACATACCGCAACCAACACTTCGGCTTCAGAGGCGCAGATGAAATTGCCAACTCTTCAAATTTCTCCATATAGAAGTTTGCAACCACAGGGCTGAGAGGACTTCCCATGGCGACAGGGCGAGAAGTCCTCTCAGCCCTGTGGTTGCAAACTTCTATATGGAGAAATTTGAAGAGTTGGCAATTTCATCTGCGCCTCTGAAGCCGAAGTGTTGGTTGCGGTATGTGGACGACACTTTCGTGGTCTGGAGCCATGGGGATGAAGAGTTGGAACGCTTCCTTGGACATCTGAACGCTGTGCACCCGCGCATACAGTTTACGATGGAGCGCGAGAGTGGTGATTAATTGGCTTTTCTGGATGTGTTGGTCCTGAAAAGGACCGATGGCAGCTTGGGACATAAAGTTTATAGGAAGCCAACGCACACCGACAGATATCTGCACAAGACCTCCAATCATCATCCTAGGCAGAAGAGGGCGGTGCTGAAGACGCTGGTAGACCGGGCAAAAAGAATCTGTGAGCCCCAGTATCTCGAAGATGAGTTTCGGCATCTCGAGGAAGCACTGCAGTCCAACGGCTATTCTGCTGCGGAGGTTAGGAGAGCTGCCCGGCCGAGAAGATCTGGTAGGCCGGACGAGTCGGTGTTGCCTGAGGTTGTTGGCTCTACTGTCTTGCCCTACATCCGTGGTGTGACTGACCGCATCGGCAAGTTGCTGAGTAAGCGGGGCGTCAGGACGATCTTTAAGCCAACCAAAAAGATCCAACAGTTCCTGCGACCGGTGAAAGACGCCAGGGATCCACTCTCGTCGTGCGGGGTGTACAGTATTCCTTGTACGTGTGGCCAGGTCTACATAGGCACCACGAAGCATAGTGTCCGGACGCGCCTCTCTGAACATCGGAGATACTGCCGCCTGGGCCAGCCGGAAAAGTCCGCAGTTGCTGAACACGCTCTTTCCCACGACGATCACCGGGTGATGTTTGATGAAGCCCGCGTGTTGTCTTCTGTCCGGTGTTACTTCACTCGCCTGCATCTGGAGTCCATCCATATTCATAAGAATGCGTCCGTCGCTATGAACCGCCGAGGTGAAAGCATCTCCTTAAATAGTGTCTGGCATGGTTTATTTTCCATGGCCAATCAGAATCGAGTATGACGAGCTGGCTTCTCATTAGTCCGCGCGATACACCTGAAGCGGCCAAAAAGTTATAAATAGAGGCATCGTAGCCGTAACTCACTGTTGCTTGTTCCCAGTTCATTGGGAGACGTGTTCGGTGTGTCATCTATTCGAACACAATTTTTTCGCTACTGAAGATGGCCACCGGTGGTGCGGCCGAAACGTTTAGCAGTATTTCAAGCAATCGACCACGGCCTTTCAGCCCAGAAGTTTTAGAAGATAATCATAATGACACTGGCCATGAAAGCCTACGTACTAAGATTATAGTTACATTTATTTATTTTATTATCTATTTATTAATAGGGGTGGTTCACCCTGATATAGTGGATGAAAAACTTTTCTAGCATCTTATTTGAATTTATCGACCTCAAAAACATTCAGAAACAAATTTTCAGTAATTTTTTTATTTATTATTTTAATTTTTTAATTACAGGGGTAGTTTTCACTTTCTTACGTCGTCGCCACACATATTTGTGTCTATCCTGGACATGGTATTACATAGTAGTCTTTGATATTGGTCTAAAAACTAATTATACACCAAAACGCAGCATTAAGAATGCTAATGTTCTCATAACCACCCCCGAAAAATTGTCGATATCACCCCAAATATAGAATTAATGTTAATTATCATGTCATATTTACATTCAGCACCCTTCAAACCTCACCCAAACAAATTTGCAGCCTCTAATTCCAATTTTTGTCTTCCACATATTTTTGGGGGTGGTTTTCACCCTTTAGGGGTGAAAGCGTATAATTATTTTTTTAAATTTTGATCTAGGACCCAAATGGAGGTATGTAAACAAAATATCATGTTGATACATGTACAGTCAAAATTTTGTTACGTTTTGGCGTTTTTTCCGCTCTCCTTACTGGACTATTTATTTTTATTGAATTCTACAGAATTTTTCCATATTTCACCTGTTGGATAGTATTTTTGGCACAGAATCGTTGTTTTTTTTACAATTTCCCTGGACTAGTAATAAATTAATAGTGATCGTGTGTAGAAACCCAAAATCATGAGTGAAGTTTGGAATTATTTTGAAATCGACATTGACAACAGATATGCTATATGTGGAATATGTGGAGCTCGTATTTCACGTGGAGGCGTATCTAAAACAACATCTCCTTTGAAAAAACATTTAAAACAACACAATTTTCTGGAACTCCAGGAAGCCATTAAAAAAGTCACCTAAATGCTGCCGATGCAACCACTACTTCAACGGAAGATCTTGTAGATTCTCCTATGTTATCACCACTTCCGTTCACTAGTACCACTAGTTTACAAAATCTTCAGCCCATAGAAAACCCTACTGTTTCTGAAAAGTCGTCTGAAAATCTTCATCAATTAAATTTGACCATTTCTTCACCAGTAGACATACCTATTCTGTCTCCTGCAGAATCTTTTGAATCCGAACAGTCTTCTTCTTCTTCTAAATCACCATGGACTTACAAAATTCCATCCACTAAGAAGTTCAAGCATTCTGTTAATCAGCCTACAATACAGCAAGTTATAAGCAAGACGCAATCGTTCAAAGCCGGAGACAAAAGAAGAGAAAAAATTACTCATTTAATTGCTGAAATGATTTGTACAGACATGCAGCCTGTGTCAGTGGTTGAAGACAGGTTTCCGGAAACTTATTCAGTATTTGGAGCCACGTTATCCAATGGTTACCAGGAAATATCTGGCCAACAATGTTTTACCTGAACTTTATGAAAAACAGTGTACTGCAATACGATCTGAACTAAGAAAAGTTGAACACAT
The DNA here is from genome assembly GCA_034769895.1 of Magicicada septendecula. Lineage (NCBI taxonomy): Eukaryota > Metazoa > Arthropoda > Insecta > Hemiptera > Cicadidae > Magicicada > Magicicada septendecula. The sequence goes on along the minus strand of CM068372.1, from coordinate 160,851,263 downwards.
ATGTTTTACAATTGACTTTTGGACATCACTGTCCAATCAAGATTACATGTCCTTGACAGCCCATTTTATTGATGATAATTTTAATCTGCAAGAATTCTGTTTGGAAGTAACTCCATTTTCAGAAATCTCACATACAGCTGCAAATATACTGGAATTTCTGAAAGACACTTTAGCTAAATGGGATGTTGCAGACAAAGTGCAAGCAATTGTTCATGATAGTGCTGCCAATATGGTTGCTGCAGTGAAGACAGACTTTTGTCATATTCCTTGCCTTGCACATTTACTGCAACGCGTGTTGGACAGTGCCCTATTTAAAGAAGCAACTACATCAAAAATAGTTGGAACATGTCGAAGAGTAGTCAGCCATTTCTAGCATTCTGCTAAAGCTACAAAAGTCTTAAAAGATGCCCAGGCCACTGTAAAGACTAAGCAGCATCGTCTTATACAGGATGAACCTACAAGGTGGGATTCTACTTATGAGATCCTTGCTAGGCTAAAGGAACAGAAACATACAATTGCACTAGCAGCATCAACTCTTGAAATGACTACTGAACTGCATACCACAGACTGGACATACATTGACAACCTTGAAGATATATTAAAGGTATTTTATGAAGCAACAAAAATCTTGAGCAAGACTGAAACATCTGCATCTGAAATAATTCCAATTATACATAGTACTCAAGAATTTCTTAAATTACAAACAAATTTGAGTACAGGGATGCTGGCTTTAAAATATGAATTATTGTCGCAAATGAAACATCGTTTCCAAAATTGGGAACTTGAGGCTTTATATACTTTGCCAATGATGCTGGATCCTAGATTCAAAGGTAGAATGTTTTCAAATGACAGAAATTTTGATATTGCAAAAAATATTTTAATCAATGAAATTTAAAAAAAAAACAGACCTACTTCAGCAACTGACGAGCAATCAAAAACAAGTATTTCACCAGCTTTATCTTCTGAAAATAAAATTTTCTCAATGTATTCAAAAATACTAAACCGAGAATCAACTGGATCTAATCAAGGAACTCTTACAGCAGAAGAAGAAGTAAGACAGTACCTTGAGGAAAGTTTGGTGAAACAAGAACATAATGTTTTAGATTACTGGCGAAACAGTACCAGATATCCATCTCTAAGAAAACTTGCGAAAAGGTACCTATGCATTCGTCCATCTACAGTTTCTTCAGAAAGGCTTTTTAGTGCAGCAGGTGCTCTAGTGGACAAAAAGAGAAATAGACTAGACCCAGAACGTGTAAAAATGCTGATATTTTTGAACAAAAATTTAAAATATAGATGTTAAATTACATAGCTTGTTAGTGTGTTACCTACTATTTCAGTTGGTTAGGTTATATTTTATTTGTATTTCTTAAGACATATGGACTGCCATTTTACTGTAATAGGCCTGAATTGTTATTTAGTCATTGTAGTTTACTGTTGAAAATTCCTTAAATAGTTTTGTGAGACTTCTTCAATTTTTATTTGTGTATTTCTTCTAGTACAGTACTTTTACTTAGTTTTTTACTTGCCATCAAGACGATATTTAACTATATATTTTAGCTAATGTTGTTATATCCAAAATTTAAACCTAAATTTGAATAATTTCATATGAATTGTTGAAAACAGTGATGTTCAACAATAATAGAACAGTGTGGCCCAATATTAAAAATAGTTTTAAAACAGTGATGTTTCATCCTTGCTCAATAGGCCTATTGTAATGTTTTATTAAAACAAGTGCTCATAGTTTAAATAACAAAAATTTTAATTTTTTTTTATGTTGATAACAATCTTTTGTTATCTAATAAATAAATAGAATACATTATTAAATTTAGTCTAATGAACAAAAAACAAGGGCTGGAAATAGTAATTAGTAGCCTACTAAGTTTTCTTTATAATATTTTATATTTAAATTTTAGAAGAATAAGAAAACAATATTGTCAATTAGTGCTACTCAATTTTAAGTTCAATGTGAGTTTGTTTAAACGATTTTATATTAGATTTGTTTAGATTAAGTAGGTTATTTTGTTTTCAGCATATACAGTTATTCTGTTTGCATGAGTTCATCTCTTAAGTAACTTAATGCGTTACAATTATTTATCATGTCACTTATGTTAAGGCCATTTCTACATTGTAGAAAAAATTGCAAATTTGATTTCTAAGTAGCTTTTTTTGTATTAACTTAATGAATCTGTAAACCCATCAGAAAAAATAAGGTAACATAAATTTATTCAGTAAATTGTATAATTTTAATTGTATTAACATTTAATTTCACATTGTACAAATATAGGTTCATATATTTCTGTATAAGTTGGTTTAACAATTGAGTAAATTTAATTAAATCTAGCTTTCTTATATATTTATGTATAATTTCAGAATTATTACAATAACTATTTCATTAAACATAATTTTTATAATATAGAAGAATTATATAATATTCTTTTAGCCTTCATCAGCATCCTATTACTGAATTTACATCATTCACGTTACTCAACTCAGAATTGTCACTAAGGATTCGGTTTCGGATTCCGTTTTGGATTCGAAAACAAAATATTCTGGTTCGGGTTCGAATTCGGATTCGGTAATTTCTTGGATTCGACCCATCACTAGTTGAAACATATTTCAAATCAGTTTAATCAGTGCACACGGTTTAATTGAAAACAGTTGCTATTTATTTATTGTTAATAGTGAATTCAAAAACTTGACATGACTAAAGTCACATATATATTGTAACAATACTCTGTGGTCGTACCTGTCAAAATGTATCACACTTGTTTATTTTGTGTATTAGTATGAATATAGTGTGTTTGCCTCACACTGGTCGTTACATAAATCGACGTCACTACTGGAGTCCGTAGCGTTGTCAACGTTACCAGTACAACCTACCTGTTAATTCATAGGGATTGCTATTCCCGGGTGGCGCCAAATTGTTTCTGTTAAAACAATTAAAATATTTAATTTCTAAGATAATACGTGATATTAGCATGGACAGCTGTGGCGTTCGAATTGTTCCCGCTGCTATACAGGTTGTCGACTCGTCCACTCGTGATGAGCGCTAGTTGGCTGTTGCTTAAAACTTCGCTAACACACATATACATCCTACAAAATTTCTACAAAAATCCTATGAAATAACAAGATAGTAATGATCTGTACTGTATTTTTTAATACAAATTGGGTCATCAATAAATATGACAAATGAATTATAAATAATTTTATAACATTCGGCTCCGGCTTAGAGCTTGAAACACAATATATCTCAGAGTTGGCAAAATTGATTTCAAAACATAATCGTTGCCGAAAATGGCTTCAGTTACATACAACACATTACCAGTTTTAAAATCTGGAGTTCTTTTGATCATGAAATAAGACATAAACGTTGGTTACATTAAAAAAGTACACTACCATACCTTATACGTACTTAGAAATTATAATGTGTTTATACAATTTGTTCGGTAGTGTCGTATTTCTGTTACAAAAATTGTGCTCTCAAATAAGGTTATATTTAGTTTAATAAAATGTTTTTTTTAAGTAAGTAAATTATGCATTTACCTTTGAAAGAAAATACTACTTTTTAAATAGTGAGAAATTTTATCGTTTGAAAAATAATTTAAGTAATTTAGGGTTTTGGGATTAAGGAATTTATTCGGTACTTATCAGTTCATCTCACGTTGAAATGTCGTCATCAGGATAGTCGTATATTCTTCGAATTTGGGCTGGTTTTAAACTTCTAACATCTTTTTCAATCTGGTCTTGGGTTTTTCTTTAATTAATTTAGTTAATTTGGTTCCTGGACCTCGTGAATTCTTCGTAGATTGACATCTATTCGTCTTTGGTTATTTTGGTTTACTGATTCGACTTTTTATAACTGTTTAAATTAAAATTTCAATCGTTCCAATTTTGCGTGCCGCTTACCCACGCGTCGTTTTTCAGAGCCTATATAATTTAACAGAAAATAAGCCCTCAAACGCTCGTTGTCATAGTAACCATAATTCGATGATTGGTTAATTACTCCTTTAAGACATTGTTAAAATATTTGAATTTTTATTCAAATTTATTAAGTATTTTCCTAATGGTTTTATTACTTTATAATTCCTTTGGGATAATAAATGACATCACTATTATTTTTCTTTCCTTTCAAAGTTTACAATGATACCTCATAAGGTCATATTCTGTTATACATTAACTATAGTCTAATTATTTGACATTTAATAAATAACATATTTTTCTTAAATTAAACTATTACAATAATATTTCTGTTTTAAAATGATTGGTATATAATTACTGGCCATTCACTGGTCTTAGATTAGTAAGATTTCTTGTGAAATTGGTACAATTTACATTTGAATGTCTTTGGCAGTTAAATGTTTTCATAGTCAAAATCAGCCATGATTGTTTTTTAGTGTATTTCTTTTTAAATTATAGTTTGAATTCAGCCTGATGGGCTTCACTTATTTGTTTGTGTTTTAACTACTATTCAATATATATTTTCATTACTCTTCCTTTAAAATATCATAATTAGGTTTATGGACTGTAGGTTCCTTTCAGCCATATTCCTCCTTTAACATTGAACCAACTATTCTTTACAAGTCATGAGTTATTATTAGTACTAACATTGATTTCTTTCTTGTGTTACAAACTAAAATGATAAACATTGTCACTTTTCATAAAATTATGAAGGTTAATTCCCCTTTCAACATGGGGTGTTGTATTCTTTGCAATCTTAATTTTAATAACAAAACTTTAATTCTATTCTATCATACCATGTTAACACAAGTTATTTGTCTGGGCTTTCTCCCTGAATAATATCACAAGCTTCCTTTATATTAATTTGGAATATTATTTCTAATTACTCCTAGATATACTACTATTTATAATATCACTCCAATCATTGGTTGTTCATCAATGTTTTACAGAGTGTCTCCGTACTTATCATTCTATTTTTAATGTTTCACATACACTTTCACTATTTTTAGGGTACTTACACTTCACTAAAGCACTTCACTTTGGTTCACTGTTTTGTATTTAGTGTTATTTAATGGGTAATCCCTATATTTTCACCTACCATTTCTCACTATTTCGTTTTAGTATGATATTTACTATTAACAATATTAGGTTAGTTGTGTTTTGTTAAATCTAACCTTTCTGACTGGGTTAGTGTACTTTTTCTATATTATTATATTTTACAATTGTATTGTCTTTAAAATGGGTACATAGGTTAAATTAATGATAATAATAATATTGGTTTCATTAATACATAATTAATCGAGGTTTATTGACCATATTCTATCTTTAAGTATACTATCTTTCCCTTTTATATGTGTGTTAGTTTCCCCTTGGGTTTAATCTGTCTCCTCTTCATTCTTCCTCTTCTCCATCTTCAATAGTCTTCACCTTCATTCGGTTTTCCTCTTCTTCTCTTCTGGTTTAAATTCCGTTTAATTGTAGGGATCTGTTCTCTTCTTCTGGTTCTTCTTTAGTTCTGTATTCATCATTGTTTAGTCTATCATATTTTTCTTAAGTATGTTACGTGGTTCCCTTCTTTATGTTTATGTTGTTGGCTCAATCACTTGGGTTGGGTAATATCGTTGTACGTCGTGTCAAAATATTTACATTTTAATCATTTTTTAAACATTTTATTTTATATGAAGTATTTTTATATCAAGAATTATCTTTTTTATCACTGGTACGGGGTTTGGCTTAATTGTATCGTTACATAATGCCTCTCCTCTAAAATTGATCATTTTAATAAAACACTAGCATAGTTTTTTATGAAATTATCAGTTATAGATAACTTTTTTCCTCCTCTTCCTTGTTTGTTTCTCCATTCTTCATTTCTCTTCTTACTTAATTCATTCCATTTTATTTGGATCTGTTTTTATTTATTTCCATTGGTGCATTTTCCCTCATACACTAATTTTTCCCTAACTTTTATATAGTAGCTGGTTTCTCCCATTACTACTCATTTTTCTGAGACTAGAGGCACATCTTCTCTACTCAGTTCATTTGGATTGCTGGACTTTTCAACAGTCAATCGTAAATACTTTCTTTGTCAACTTGTGACTTAATAATAATAATAATAATATAATAATATACTTTGGGATTGTCCACCTTGTGGTTTGTTTTTAGATCACTTTGTCATTACTACTCATTCTTCCTTCCGCTATACCATAACTATACACTATCATCTACTTATACACTATAGTGAGAAATTTTATCTTTATTCATATGTTAATTTCATCATATCTCACTTTTCATTATTTTGTTTTCAATGCTCGTTGTGATCATTTTAATTGTCTTAGTCATTTAGCAAGATTCTGCTTTAGCCATATTGTATATTGGTTTTATACATAATCTCCCTCTCTCCTTGTACCAGGTATAATTTTATTTTTATTTTTTTCTTATAATATCTTTTATTCAGTATGATTTCAAGTATTTATCTCAGTAATTTGAGCTTGATTTTATTTTTGTTTATTTCATTCTGTATTCAACATCATTTTTGATAATTCTTTGGTAAGTTAATTGTCTTACCTTAAAGGAATGTTTGTAGCTTATTCCTTTTTAGCTATTTTTGATTCAATTATAATTGTAAGTTTGTGCTTCTTACATTTTTATTATATAGGAATGTGTGTAACGTATTCCTTATTATCTCACTTTTTACTTCATACTTCATATATCAATCTTTTGTTATATTGTAAACTGATTTAAATTGAAAGGAATTTGTGTAACTGTTTCCTTTGTTTTTTTTTCATTATTATATACTTATATTAATTCTTTTTATTGTTCCGCATATATCATCTAAATAAGTTAGTAAGCTGCTCTTACAATCTCTTTTGGAATTTTGAAATATGTTTCATTTCACGATGGTTTTATTCTTCTTCGTAAAACTTTTTTATCGAAGTTTGGTTATAAACTCCCTTGATTTTCCTTGTATTGATATTACTGATCTGGTAAGTATTATTACCATTATCTTTTGTGATGATATACGGTCTATTATGATATACATAATTGTTCTATTCATATTGCTATACACCGGACCTTGTTATTTATTTTTGTAAGTTGACTTCTCCTTTTCTTTCCTTTATTATTTCCTTCTCTTGTTCGACTCTTTGTTATTATGCACCTCTACTCCTTCAAGTGCTTGATAGACACACTTATTCTGGATGATTATATTTTAAGTTTTATTGATCATGGTTCATTAAGCATTCCACCGATCGGCCGTCCCTTCTTCTTCGTCAATGACTTGCCTTTCTGTCTGAGGTGTGTTTGATCGATTTCCATTACTTCTTGATGGAATCCAAAGTTCCGGCGGGTTTCGTTTGTTATATTCTATCCGGAAGTTTTCCGCTGGGTCATTGCTGAAGGGTATCCAGTCATAGTTTTCTTCGGCCTGATTACTTCCGGATGGAGCGTCCCTTCTTTGGTTATCGTTTCCGGATCTCACTCCCACCATACTGTTCACCTGTCGTATGTTTTGTGCATTTTCTTCTCTTGGGCTCTGGTTATCTTCATTGCGAGGTGGTTCATTGCTCCTACTCTCTGCTGATGGATTATTATTGTTATTTGATACTTGATAATAACAGTTAGGACGCCAGTTCGGGCTATATCTTCTTTGGTTATTCTGCTTTTGTCCACGGATGAAGTTTACCCGACGTCTGTCGTCGCTTCTATTCTGATTACCCCCGGGTCCCCGGTTGTACTGGTAATTGGGATGATACCGGTTGCCGTAGTAATTATGGTCATTGGGGTGACCGTTGGTGCGTTGTTCGGGTCCATTTCCTCGGTAATTATCATCTGGTCGGTTATTATTATTTGGGCTGTTTCTATTATTGTTTTGATTTCCTGAATGATGGTTCTGTTGACCTCTGTTACCAGGCTGATCATTTGGAGGGTGTTGCTGGGTATTTCTATTGAATGTTTGTTCTACATTATTATCATTATTATTTCGGCCCCAGTTATTCCTGTTATTGTTTTGTGGATGATTGTAGGGTACATTGAAATTAGTTGTATTGTTATGTTCATTGCACTTGTTGTACCTTTGGTTTGTGATCCTGTTCTTTCGATACTGGTTATCATTCTCCATGTCCTCCAATAGACTAACCATTCCTTGAATTGTTTTGATTTGTCCTTGTCTTCTGGCCTTCTGGATGGCTTCTTCGTAATGATAGCCCAGTTGTATTACCAACGACTCCTCGGGTATCTTGGGTTCCAAATTTCTGGCTAAGCATACTTTTCCCAGAAAGTAAGAGGTTAACGTGTGTCCTCCTTGTGTCTCGTACCTTCCGTTACTGATGTCATTGCGGACCACATTCTGTGTTGATTCGGACCAATACTTCTCCCTGAACTGTTTCTTGAACTCTTGGGTATCATTGATCTCAGGTCGTGTGGCCGTCCACCAATTGTCATGGGTGTCACGGAACATTTCATCGATCATACTTCTCACGCTGGACCACCTGGTTTCTCTGTTCTTCTCTATTAGCTCTTCTACCCGTTTGAGGAATTCTATCGGGTTCTTTCGGTAGTTGCGGAAATTAATCATTTCTCGAGTTTCACTGGTTATGAATTGTGTGTGATTATATGGTTTTTCTCTTAATGCATCTAATTCTTCCTGCATCTGTTTTTCTCGTGTGCTGATCCCCTGGATTTTTTCTCTGTTTTCTCGGGTCAGTCCGTCTATTTTATCTATGATGGTGTATACTTTCTCCACCCGATTGTTCACATCCTTTTGCATCTCTTGGTGCCTCTCCTCCAGTTCCTTGATCACCTCCTGTTTCTTCTTCTGGCATCCTTCGGTAAGGACTTGGTAGAATTCGGTCGCTCTCAATTTATTTTCCTCCTCGACATCGATGATTTTATAGTTCATTTCTTCCCGTACTTGTAACAAAGCTTCATTAGTCTCCGCTACCGATTGCCTGGTCTCCTCTCGACATTCGACCAATTGTTGCTTCCATTCCTCCTTGGTTTTCTCACTTGCTTCCTCTATCTTCCGTTGGAGAATATCATGATTATTTTCCATCTTTTTATTTACTATCTCCAGATCCTTCTTGATCTGTTTCTTCAGCTCCTCGCTCTTCTTTTCCAATGTCTCCTGACTTCTCTTCATGTCTTCATGGTTGTTCTCTATTTTGTTATTCAGAAATTCTACGCTCTCTTTCATTTGTTTTTTCAATTCTTCACTGTTTTGGTCCAATTTTTCCAATATTCTATTCAAATTTTCCTTGTCCTGTCTTCTATCTTCCTTGTCTTGTCTTCTATCTTCCTTGTCTGATTCTAATTTTTTATTTAAATCTTCATGGCTCCTGCTCATTTGTCCAAATTGTTCCATCATGAACTTCATCATTCTATCTAGTTTTGTTTCTTCTGTTGGTTTGACTGGTTGGTCGTTTACCATGACTTCTGCTTCTATTTCTGGTTCAGGTTCAGGTTCAGGTGGGCTTGGATTTTCCATTTGGTCCTCCTGTGGGTTCTCTTCCAGCAATTCTCCAGTCGTTTCTTCAATTTCTACTTCCTCCATTTCTTCTGGGTTTCCTTCTTGGTTTGATGTTTCCTTCCCTTTGCGCCTCGTAACCATACCGTGTCTATTCATGACCGCCGCTAGTTAGTCTTCCTAGCCTCACGTTGCTGGTCGCCAATATGTAACAATACTCTGTGGTCGTACCTGTCAAAATGTATCACACTTGTTTATTTTGTGTATTAGTGTGAATATAGTGTGTTTGCCTCACACTGGTCGTTACATAAATCGACGTCACTACTGGAGTCCGTAGCGTTGTCAACGTTACCAGTACAACCTACCTGTTAATTCATAGGGATTGCTATTCCCGGGTGGCGCCAAATTGTTTCTGTTAAAACAATTAAAATATTTAATTTCTAAGATAATACGTGATATTAGCATGGACAGCTGTGGCGTTCGAATTGTTCCCGCTGCTATACAGGTTGTCGACTCGTCCACTCGTGATGAGCGCTAGTTGGCTGTTGCTTAAAACTTCGCTAACACACATATACATCCTACAAAATTTCTACAAAAATCCTATGAAATAACAAGATAGTAATGATCTGTACTGTATTTTTTAATACAAATTGGGTCATCAATAAATATGACAAGTGAATTATAAATAATTTTATAACATTCGGCTCCGGCTTAGAGCTTGAAACACAATATATCTCAGAGTTGGCAAAATTGATTTCAAAACATAATCGTTGCCGAAAATGGCTTCAGTTACATACAACACATTACCAGTTTTAAAATCTGGAGTTCTTTTGATCATGAAATAAGACATAAACGTTGGTTACATTAAAAAAGTACACTACCATACCTTATACGTACTTAGAAATTATAATGTGTTTATACAATTTGTTCGGTAGTGTCGTATTTCTGTTACAAAAATTGTGCTCTCAAATAAGGTTATATTTAGTTTAATAAAATGTTTTTTTTAAGTAAGTAAATTATGCATTTACCTTTGAAAGAAAATACTACTTTTTAAATAGTGAGAAATTTTATCGTTTGAAAAATAATTTAAGTAATTTAGGGTTTTGGGATTAAGGAATTTATTCGGTACTTATCAGTTCATCTCACGTTGAAATGTCGTCATCAGGATAGTCGTATATTCTTCGAATTTGGGCTGGTTTTAAACTTCTAACATCTTTTTCAATCTGGTCTTGGGTTTTTCTTTAATTAATTTAGTTAATTTGGTTCCTGGACCTCGTGAATTCTTCGTAGATTGACATCTATTCGTCTTTGGTTATTTTGGTTTACTGATTCGACTTTTTATAACTGTTTAAATTAAAATTTCAATCGTTCCAATTTTGCGTGCCGCTTACCCACGCGTCGTTTTTCAGAGCCTATATAATTTAACAGAAAATAAGCCCTCAAACGCTCGTTGTCATAGTAACCATAATTCGATGATTGGTTAATTACTCCTTTAAGACATTGTTAAAATATTTGAATTTTTATTCAAATTTATTAAGTATTTTCCTAATGGTTTTATTACTTTATAATTCCTTTGGGATAATAAATGACATCACTATTATTTTTCTTTCCTTTCAAAGTTTACAATGATACCTCATAAGGTCATATTCTGTTATACATTAACTATAGTCTAATTATTTGACATTTAATAAATAACATATTTTTCTTAAATTAAACTATTACAATAATATTTCTGTTTTAAAATGATTGGTATATAATTACTGGCCATTCACTGGTCTTAGATTAGTAAGATTTCTTGTGAAATTGGTACAATTTACATTTGAATGTCTTTGGCAGTTAAATGTTTTCATAGTCAAAATCAGCCATGATTGTTTTTTAGTGTATTTCTTTTTAAATTATAGTTTGAATTCAGCCTGATGGGCTTCACTTATTTGTTTGTGTTTTAACTACTATTCAATATATATTTTCATTACTCTTCCTTTAAAATATCATAATTAGGTTTATGGACTGTAGGTTCCTTTCAGCCATATTCCTCCTTTAACATTGAACCAACTATTCTTTACAAGTCATGAGTTATTATTAGTACTAACATTGATTTCTTTCTTGTGTTACAAACTAAAATGATAAACATTGTCACTTTTCATAAAATTATGAAGGTTAATTCCCCTTTCAACATGGGGTGTTGTATTCTTTGCAATCTTAATTTTAATAACAAAACTTTAATTCTATTCTATCATACCATGTTAACACAAGTTATTTGTCTGGGCTTTCTCCCTGAATAATATCACAAGCTTCCTTTATATTAATTTGGAATATTATTTCTAATTACTCCTAGATATACTACTATTTATAATATCACTCCAATCATTGGTTGTTCATCAATGTTTTACAGAGTGTCTCCGTACTTATCATTCTATTTTTAATGTTTCACATACACTTTCACTATTTTTAGGGTACTTACACTTCACTAAAGCACTTCACTTTGGTTCACTGTTTTGTATTTAGTGTTATTTAATGGGTAATCCCTATATTTTCACCTACCATTTCTCACTATTTCGTTTTAGTATGATATTTACTATTAACAATATTAGGTTAGTTGTGTTTTGTTAAATCTAACCTTTCTGACTGGGTTAGTGTACTTTTTCTATATTATTATATTTTACAATTGTATTGTCTTTAAAATGGGTACATAGGTTAAATTAATGATAATAATAATATTGGTTTCATTAATACATAATTAATCGAGGTTTATTGACCATATTCTATCTTTAAGTATACTATCTTTCCCTTTTATATGTGTGTTAGTTTCCCCTTGGGTTTAATCTGTCTCCTCTTCATTCTTCCTCTTCTCCATCTTCAATAGTCTTCACCTTCATTCGGTTTTCCTCTTCTTCTCTTCTGGTTTAAATTCCGTTTAATTGTAGGGATCTGTTCTCTTCTTCTGGTTCTTCTTTAGTTCTGTATTCATCATTGTTTAGTCTATCATATTTTTCTTAAGTATGTTACGTGGTTCCCTTCTTTATGTTTATGTTGTTGGCTCAATCACTTGGGTTGGGTAATATCGTTGTACGTCGTGTCAAAATATTTACATTTTAATCATTTTTTAAACATTTTATTTTATATGAAGTATTTTTATATCAAGAATTATCTTTTTTATCACTGGTACGGTATTTGGCTTAATTGTATCGTTAATATATATATATATATATATATATATATATATATATATATATATATATATATATAAGTGTACATAATGTAGGCAGTTAGAATTGTAATGTATATTGTAGGATCCTCAGTATTCTGTACAGGATTCAGAATTGATGTGTCTTTGTCAGTGTACATGTTTTCATTATAAATAGTGTATTCATTACAATTGTGGTGAATACGTATACGTATTCAGTTGTATATAGTGTAAAAAGACATGATTACAAAATTTGTTTTGATTTGTGGTGCTCAGTACTAATTAACATAACTTTTGTTATTTTAGCAACACGGGTAAGAGGCTGATGGCCAAGTGCCGGCTGTTATATCAGGAAAACGAAGAACTAGGTCGAGTAATTTCAAGTGGCCGTGTTGCCAAGCTGGAAGGTGAACTTGCCTTACAAAAGAGCTTTAGTGAAGAAGTGAAAAAATCACAGTCAGGTGAGTTAAGAAAGAGGCAACAAAGTTCTTTCTTGTAGCTACAACTGAATTTGGATTAAGAATCCTGAACCAAAGCATTAATTACATATTAGTTGATCCGAAATGCAAAACCTCACTTATTTGTAGGCAGATATGCAGTTTATCTGCATTGCTCCATAATAGTTTAGAGTTATTTGCAGTGATAAAATTCAGTAAAATTGTGAATTTTACGTATGAGTACAGAATCTGTTGGCATGTTGACCCCATGATGGTTCGAAGGGTGGGGATCTGTACATCATAAGCGTATACAGAAAGAAAAAATTTCCTGTTTTCAACTTCCCCTTTTTCTAATCCTGCACTGTCAAACTTCTAGTACCGTTAGGAAGTTTTTATTTAATCATACGTATACATGGGTGTACCATTTCAGGTCCTGCATTTGTGTAAGCTGTATTTGCAGTCGTAATCTAGTTCTTTTCGTATCTTGGAGTCTGTAATGCTCTGTGTTTTTTAGTGTTCCATTCTTTGTTTATATTTCATATTACTGTTATTTTATTTTTGTGTTTTCCATGAGATTTGAGCTTCCACCTCCATACATGAAGGGACAAATACCTGCTTTAATATACTTGTATTTAAACTTTGTCACTTTAATTTTCACTTACTAAAAAATCTAATTATAAGAAAGATTATGAAAATTCCCCTTTGTTTACTAAAGTAACAATTGATTTAGGAAAGTAGCATTCCTACATTTTATGTACAGTAGAACTTGGCGAATTCGAAGCTGAAGGGACCAGTAAAAAATTCGAATTATCCAAAAATTCGAATTAGGAAAACTTTTAATAAGGGTAGAAAAATCAAATCAAAAACCGAAATTCAGTAAAGCAATATGTTATTTTATTAAACAATTTCCTTATACATATGTATTACAAACGTATAAACACGTTTCAGTACAAAATATAGCATTCACAGTTTTTTAAAAAAGCTAGAAACTTTTGATTGCATTTTGCAGTTAATACACTGAGTTGTAGTAAACTCTTCAAGTTTATTAAGTGCTTGGAAAATAGCGTCACTTACGTTCTGCTGTCTTCAACAAACCGTCTCAAGTCTTGAATATAATTTGATGCCTGTGAAGCCGTTGGAATCGGTATCTCTGGAAGTTCTAGCTGGTCCCTTCTTCATCTGAAGATGTACCATCATTTCTTATGTTCATAACATCAGCCACGATCTCCGCATCTGTCTGTTCACCGCACACCGCCAAGTCTTCATCCATGTTTACAAACTCTTCGTAACGAATGCCTGCATCATGTCCAACATCTTCCCAGTTATCCGTAGTGGGTACGACTTCTCTAGCAGCTTTATTCTCCTCTTCACCTTCAATGTGGCAGAAACCACCTTTACGAAAACAGTTAGCAATTGTTTTTTGCGTAACTTAGTCCCAAGCACTGTTGCACATGCGGGCAGCTTGAAGGATGTTAATCTTGATATTTTCGTGCTCATCTAAATAAGCACCTGACAGAATGTTTTGGACCACAAGCCGTCTGTAAAAATGCTTAAAATTTTTTATTACACCTTGGTCCATAGGTTGAACTACTGAAGTCATGTTTGGAGGGCAAAACACATCCTTTACATTTTCCATCAGAGGAATAGTGTTGTGCGCTGTACAGTTGTCAATAAACAAGACGATTCTTCTGTTTTGATTTCAAAATTTCCTGTTGATTTTCAAAAGCCATCTTTCGAAAATTTCACCTGTCATCCAAGCTTTATTGTTTGATTTGTATTCAACTGGTTTCGTTTTTACATTTTTGAAACAACGTGGGTTGGCTGACTTCTCTATCATTAGCAAAGGCAGTTTTTCCGAGCCATCCATGTTTGCTCCGAATAAAAGTGTTATGCGCTCCTTGCTGTGTTTGCCGCCACTACAACTTTTTCCTTTAAAAGCAAGTGTTTTGTCGGGGGTGCATTTGAAGAATAAGCCCGTCTCGTCTACATTAAAAATGTCTTTAGCGTCTCTATCAGAAATCATTTGCAACAAATCGTCTTTCCATGAATTTGCAGCTTCAACGTCAACAGATCCACTTTCCCCACAAACAGTTTTGAAAGAAATTCCTTTCTTTAAAACCATCGAGCCAACAAAAATCAGTGCTGGCCTTAAAATCATTTTTCCCTAAGCTAGATGCGAATTCCTCAGCTTTGGCTCTGACGAGGGGCCCACTGACTGGATTTTTTTTGTCCCTTGCTTGCTTAAACCACTTCACTACACATTCATCCACGTCAGGATTTTCTGGTCCTCGCGCTCTTTTCCTATCTTTGTCGCTGGCTTTACACACACTATACAAAATCTTCTCTTTATTTTTTAGATACGTTGACAGCGTATTAGGCGGTATCGCGAATTCCTTGGCAATTTCAGATTTCTTTTTTTGTCCCTTTTCCACTTTCCGTATAACGGCAACTTTTTCAGCAAATGTCAATGATTTGTATTGGGTCCATGTTGGTTTTGAAAGGGCCATGATGAACACACAACACAATAAAACTGCACAATAAGCGTCACTAAAACACACCAGTCTGTATATACAGTACAGTATAAAGAAAGGAACGGTCTCTCACTACAGGACACAGCTCGCACAGTAGAAACTCAAAAAGACTTAACACTTCCATGAATGCAGGCAGACTGAACTGAAAGCAACAGTGAGGGTGGCTGACTGACGAGGCGTGGAACCAGGGACAATGGCGGACGGTACCGTTACACGAGCCAGTCATGTGTCATCGCCAGATACTGACGGCAATTCCACGAATTTGACACAAAGGACAAGCGTCTGTTCACAAAGGGCGATGCCTGCTTGTCTGTTTCCAGTCGTGTCTCTAGTGTTACGTGGTCTAGCCCATACAGCAGGCGATTTTTTGTAGTTTGAGCAAAATTTTTATTTCGAATTAACCAAAAAAAGTTCGAATTACAGACGATGTTTTTGCATGGTTTTACAGAGGATATTCAAGGGACCACGGTAAAAGTTCGAATTATCCACGAATTCGAATTATGCATGTTCAAATTAGCCAAGTTCTACTGTAATTGATAGACATTATTTTCAGACAATTTATTTTATAATTATGTTGTCATTATTTTTTATCTTGTAGTTTTAACATATAATTACTACTTATACTAGGTTCTGAAATTTTGTCATTTTGAGTATGTTTCAAATCAGGAGCTTGGAGGAGTAATGGCGAATAAAAAAAAATCGTTTTTGTTTTTACAGAATCCTATTTCTGACATGTTAAGAACACGGTAATACCACTATCACGTATATATTCGCCCTTAGTATTTTGTAAATAGCATTGAAATGTATGGACTGCATAAAACCAGCTGAGAGCTTAGTGCTGTAATACTGGAGGAGAAAGGGCGAATCATGGTGCCACATGTCGGCATGATTTTGCTTAGGTTCGCCCTTTCTCCACCACGCTTAGTCTGAGATATTTCGTTTTATTGATAAATTAAATTGCACTGAATCTAAAGTTACTGTCCATTTTATTTACTAAATTCTTCGGGCGCCATCTTGCGTACTGCAAGAAATGAATTATTTTACAAATATATATATACTTACCATTTTCTCGGGTTCTTTTCGGCGAACAGGAGATCAGAATGGTTTATTTGCAATGACTACTTCGATCTACTGTATTCAAACAAACTTGTGTTTATTCATGATTTAGTTTTACTGTTGCATATTAACGACAATGTCAAAATTACTCCTCCCATCTTTTACACTTTTACTATTTTAACATTGACAGTGTACATGCTTTATTCTGACTACCACTTTCAAGATATTATTGATAATTAAACTGTTGAACACTAAAACAAATGCTGTAAAGAAATAATACTAAACTAACTTCTCTTAACATAAACCAGCGCCTTTGTAATTATGTAATTCAAACTCACTCATACACACTCACACACTTTCACATTAGACAAGTTATATTCCCATTAGAGCTCATATTTTAAATTAATTTTCCCCCTCTGTTCTTGTACTGTATGAAAATAATAAAACTTGTTAATTTACTTTCCTGTCATTACGTTGAAGGTACCCTCCTACAATGTCTTCTCGTATACACGCACTGATTTATTGCCGAACTGTTATATGATTATTTACTTATTATTTTCTCACTGTATCTATTCGGTTTCAAAAAATACTGTTTTAGATGATCAAATCTTAAAATTTTTACATTTTTTTATGTTGCGGGCCCGCAAAATTGCGTTCCGGAACTTTTACATATACCACTCTCGAGTGGTGATGAAGTTAGACTGGCAATAAGCCACCGGCACAGTTTGTATCACTACGCCAGCAGACTGTTGTTCATTTACACACCCGAATTCCACAGCAAGGATAGGCTCTGACGTATATACTGACGTCAGATGGTCTGATGTGGTTACATAATTTGTTGACAGTTTTTCGTGTGTCATTGTCTGACCTTGGCACAGTTCCGTCGGTTGTTAAGTCTGTTCGCTTCAACATTTATGAATAATTTTGTATTTGATGTCCACAGCAGTGTTGCCGCCGGCGCTATCATTCCAACCACGAAATTTACCTTTCGTTTATAAATTTTGTCCCTATCATCGAAAAATGTTATTTGTTTTATAAAAAAAAAATATAAACTGCTTTATTACCCCAAAAATAGGCCCGTTACAATACCCCCTCAATGAGATATTTTATGCCGAAGCATAAAAAATCTCATTGACACACTCATACTTGCTAAAGGGATCAGCCAGGATATGTCGCCACAACCCCCTGTATGGTATACAAAAAATACAATCAACTCACCCTTGGTCTGGTGACTGTGACCGCATCTGAATGACAATACTGGACTTCTCTCTCGAGATCCCAACACCGTAGAGTCAGACAGATACTTAACGCCCCTGCTCTGACGCGTTGGCCAGCTCAGGACCGCCGCCACAGCATCACCAAACACTGAAACAACAAATCAAATATCAAATAGTGGCCTTATACAACACCATATCCCCAACTGATCTGTTTCCCCCTAGCGGTGCTGGTTTGCGCTAAGAAGCACTGGTTTTGTTCTTTACTTATTTCTAACATATATATCAAAATACCTAACAACAACATAACATAAGAAAACATAGTACATTCATAATTCACATCATTATTATTATCTTAAAATAAACAAGTTGTATTTAAAATGTTACACACTTAACATCATTAAATTTGCATATAAAATCATAAAATTTACCTTTTAATCTCAATTTAACTTTTATGAATTCGTTTCTCCAAATTTTTTTTTTTTTTTTTTTTTTTCAATCTTCGTTTTACACATCATTCCATTTATTATTCCCTTTCATTAACTTGGGTGATTCTACGTTATTCATTATAATTCACTTTATCAACTTGGCATTTACTCATAATCTTACCCCTTTTATTACTCTAACGCTCCCTTACAAAATCTTTAACTAGCATGATACCCCACTCTATCAAAAAATCTACTAACCCTTCTCTACCTCTAACTACTTACTATTTTAACTCAAATCGCCACCTTCTCTCAATATATATAAAAAAAAATACTCTCTAACCCTTTGTACATAGGATAAGTGTTTCCCCCCCCCAAAAAAGCTCAATTCCCGTTCTCTGGCCCCTGGATTCTACCTAAGGCGGCCCCGTCTCTACTAAAATCTATCCCTATCCCGTCCCCACTTATCATTATGTGGCGGACTCCCACATTACACTACCCCCTACTACAAAATTGCCATCCCCAAAAATCTCAATCTCATTACCTTACTACAACTACAACAAAATAACATCATTACTTATAAAACAATATATCACTCAAAACTCTACAATTATTCTCCATTACTACTGTGTCTACAACAATATTTCTCAAAACAAAACAACATTACGTTAACTCAAAACAACATTATATCACTTTACTCTCTACTATTTCAATTTTAACTTCTGACTTCAACTTGGACAGATCTATATGTCCCACAAATATTCATCACCCAACTTCTATCTTTTGCAACCCATTGAAAATTTTAACTATCACAACTTTATTTTATTTTATTTTAAAATCTATAAACACATTGCATACATATTATTATATTTTTATCATTCTTAATTCCTAACATAGTACATGCAATTAACACAATAAGACATAATAAACACAATATAGGAAGTATGTAGTGCATCTATTTTTCAAATCAAAACAAAATTATTGAGTAGCGAATCATCATTATTAAAATACAACAAATTTCTAATTCGTTATCCCCCTGGATAACCTCCCTGCCACACACACTATGACCCCCCCTGGACTGTGGCGTCCAGTTGCGTCCACAAGGACTGAGGTTTTGGAGGAATGTGACATCTCCGTGTCCTTGCTTCTGCGTTACATTTTAAAGATTTAGATATCATAATATCTCTGTCTATAGTTATGCGCCCTTAATGCGGGTCTACCACCTGGCTTTGCTGTCCCTACTCGGACAGAGTGGTAGCCGCTGTTCCCTAGTTTGGTGATTCCCCTTAATTTCACCCCCCATCAATTTCAAAATACACCTTTACAACGATAACAGCTATGGCCAGTATGGTCAGCGCGTAATCGTAATGTGCCCCAACCATAGCTGTTAAAGCTAAACCAATTCCACGGTCAGGGTTCGGTGAGGCCGTGACCGCCCGAAAAGTTGGGGAATCACAAGTAAAATATCTTTTGTAACACTAAACTTAATAATTTATACTTAAATGACATTATTAATTTAGATGGTGTTTTAACCCCCTTTATATGTAAGCTTAACCATCATTGACATAAAATATTAAATACAAAATTTACAACCTCCCACCATTGCAGTTCCACACTACACTGTTATGTCACTTCTTTGGGCACCAATCTACCCACCAAAATTATCCCCACATCTTGTATTGATAACAAGTTTATATTTTACTACACATCTTTTCAAAACGTTCCCATACTCACTGATACTAAAACTTGACAATTATATTTGGTCACTTAATTCTAACATTTATTTAAATTTAAAATTATACACATCCAAAATTGTTTTGGTACTTTTTTTTTTTCATAATTCCTATTTACATTGAAGGCTGACTCTATCGTGACTTTCAACACGTCTAGGAAGGTCGCAGTCGCCTGAAATGCCGGGTCTTGCTGCAAAAAGGATTGGCACCCGGTAGATCCACTACGTGAATTCACGTCCCCCTTCTGAAACACACTACTCCCCCTCTCCTACCATTTCTTCTAACCCGCTTTCTACCTTGCGCCAACCCCTCTTGCCCCAAAACTCGTCTTTTCGGACTAAACAGAACTATAACCAGTGGCTAATTTTAATTTTGCCATTGGTTGTGAAACTTATAAATTTGTACGCACTGCCTTATATTTAGGTGCAGCCTTCATTATATACAACACTCTAGAGCAGTGCAGGCACGTGACAGGTACACCGAGACGCTGCACCTGGAGTGTATTAAAAAAAAATAATTTGTGTCACGTACGTGTTGGGGTCCCCCTCCCCGTTCAAATATGTAGTTAAGTTTTCTACTTTATACCAATTTTGGTGGAGCCGGACCATCGTTGTTTTCACCGCCCGAAGGAAGATCTGCCAACCATGGCCCGCCTCCGAGTTCCGAATTCCACGGCCAGGACTGGTAAGATCGTGACCGCCCGAAAATGGGGGAGGATCCCTTCTGTAAACATACAACAATATTAGACAACTTATTATAAACATAATTAAAGTGACCGATATAATTTTAAATTCGTCGCATTTTGAGTACCTACTATTTCCTGCGTCGCTGGGTTCCTCAGCACATACGCATTCTGCATTTTTATTTCTACAATTTCATAAGGTCCTTCATACAACAAGAAAAACTTCTTTATTTCTCTATCTTGAGCACTGGACAAATCATGTCTTTTTACTAACACTAACTGACCTACCTCATACTTGGTCCATTTACCCTTGGCATCATGTTTCTGTTTTCTTCGCTCTCCTCTCGTAAGCAAGTTCTCATTGGCCAATCTAATTTTCATGTTCCTGTCCAAAACTTGACCCCCTGGTGGGTATTCGAAAAGTTGTTCCAATATTCTGGGCGGCCTTGTTCCCCTGATCAACTCATGCGGCGTAAATCCCGTGGACTCATGGGTGGTACATTCAGCCACTCCTCTACTTTTTTCACGTAGGATGGCCATTCTGTGTGTTTGGCATGACAGTACGCCCGAAATATCCTGCCAATCTCTCTCATCACCCGTTCTGCTTGGTTCGACTGAGGATGATACACTGCCGTATGCTTGGGTATGATACCTTCCCATCCAAGCGTCTGCTGCCACTTGCCGCTTATAAACTGTGGACCATGGTCAGATAATATAATTTTCGGCTTTCCAACATTAAGCATGTAGTCTTTTACTATTTTCTCACTGAGCACTTTACTGGTTGCTCTCTTAATGCTATATAACTTTACAAATTTTGAAAAGGTGTCTAGAACTACAAATACATATAACACACCCCCTCTGCCTCTGGGTAATGGTCCATATAAATCTACTGCAACCAAATCAAAAGGTTTCTCAACTTTTATGTAATTCATCTCTCCTTCTACTTTATAATTCACTACTTTCGATTTTTGACATAAATCACACACTCTCAACACTTTTCTAACTCTCTTCTCCATATTCTTAAATATACATGATTCTTTCAAAACATTTGCACACTTTCTCGCACCAAAATGACCATACCTTATATGACAATCCCAGACAATTTTATCTATCAACCCCTCGGGTATAACTAACCTCCAATCACGCTCCCCACCATCTACTTTTTTAAACAGAATACCTTGATATACTTGAAATCGCTCATTATATTCAGATCCCTCTACATCTGTTTCTAAACTAACAATTACTTTACCCAGTTTGCTATCAGATCTTTGCATGTTTTTAATATCACTTAATTCCTCACCAAAAATTCTATCTTCTCTAGTTAATCTAAAGATTTCTATTTCTTTAAGGTCCCTACCAGTTTTATTGTCTATAACATCTACTCTAGAAAGTGTATCTGGTACCTTATTATCTGACCCCTTTATGTATTCCCAAGAAAAGTTATATTCTTGTAAGGCTAATACCCACCTGGTTAATCTGCTATGTGTCAGCTTACATGAATTAAGGAATGACAATGCCTTGTGGTCCGTCCGGATTATCGTGGTATTACCTAGGATGTAGGTCCGGAATTTACCCACGGCGAACACAATACTTAGAAGTTCTTTCTCAGTTGTCGTATAATTTTTTTCGGCCGACAACAGCGATCTACTGGCGAAGGTGATCGTCAGATGTTCCTTGTCGCAGCTCTCCTGGTATAACTCCGCCCCTAGCGCTACATTGCTGGCGTCGGTCTGCCAATAAAAAGTCTTATTAAAATCGGGATGATTCATCATGATCATGTGACTAAACTTTCTCTTAATTTCATTAAACGCAGCTCGTTCCGTATCGCCCCATCTCCACTGTTTATTCTTCTGCAGTACAGCACTCAGTTTAGATGTTATGTGTGCGTAGTTCTCCTGAAATTTCCTGTAATAATTGCATAAGCCTAAGAAACTCTGTAATTGCTTAATGTTTTTAGGTTCGGGGAATCGCATTATGGCTTCTACTTTGTCAGGGTTGGCTAATATCCCCTCCTGTGTAATAATAAATCCTAAGAAATGTATTTCTGTCTGCAGAAACTTAGACTTGTCCCAATTCACCGTTAAACCCCCTCTTTGCAGCTTATCTAATACATATTCTATATGTTCTAAATGTTCAGTGAATGTTCTAGAAGCTATCAAGATATCATCAACATATACAGTTAAAAAATCTAAATCCTTCGGTTGTAAAATATTATCTAAACATTTAATAAAACTGGCAACACTGGTGTTTAATCCAAAAGGTAAGCGTTTGAACTGGTAATTCTTACCGTTAAAAAGAAAAGCTGTGTATTTCCTGCTCTCTGTTGCTAATGGCACCTGCCAGTATCCAGCGGTCAGGTCTAAGGACGTCATGTATTTGACTCCGCTGAACTTCTGTAAAATCTCATTTATGGGTTCCGGAGATTCTCTGTCAGGTATAATAATTTGATTAATTTTCCGAGCATCTAAACATAACCTTACCTTGCCATCCTTTTTGATCACTACTACCAAAGGGTTTGAGTAAGGTGATACTGAGCGTTCAATTATCCCTCCTTGCATCATCCGGTCTAGTTCCTCCTGTACAGCCCTCCGCTTCGAAAACGGTACCGGGTAGCTCCTCTGCATGTATGGTGCATGGTCCCGAACTTTCAGCTCGCAGATGTAGTCCTTCGCTTTCCCTGGTGATTCATCAAACACCTCTCTGAACCGCTTCACAACTGCCCACAGCTCCTCTCGCTGAGTATTTCCTACAACTGTATTTTCATTGAAAAATTTGTCGGCTCTATCTGCCCACACACTCTCATTACGCTCATGCATTTCTCCCTCCTCATTCTCTAGGCTATCACTCTCTAGACATAAATTTATTTTGGTCTCTATCTCTCTATCGCCTATCTGCTTATGTAACATTTTTATTCCCGTGACTTTAGCTTCATTTACTACTTTCTTAAACTCTATTCTGACTGGTTTATTCCCCTTTTCAAATTTTACTATTTGTTTATTGAAATCTATTACTGCTCCGTTTCTTTCCAAAAAATCATTTCCCAATATTACATCTAGACTCAACCCTTTAACTACTAGGAAAGTGTTTTCAAATTCAACTTCATTTATTAAAATATTTAATTGTACTTGTCTGGTTATTCTCTTACTTCTCACCCCAGTTACCCCCACTACTGTAACCCCGGCAACTGGTAATGACGGTATATTCTTGTTTAACTCTTTCAATTCACCCATGACATTTTCAGAAATTACTGAGATCTCGCTACCGGTATCAATTAAAGTTTTATAATTCTTACCTTTAATGTTAATTGTCACCTCAGTCAATCCTGCTCTGCGTTCCATCACCTTGTTCTCCTCTTCTTCTAACAGTTCCTTCGCCATGTCCATCTTGATAACGTTGTTATGGTATGTGTTGGTTATTTGGACCCTCATGTTTTCCGTAGACAATGGTTGGGCCCGCTTCTCCATTGTACTCCCTAGTTTTCCGTGGATGGACCTGCTACAGCTGGATGATTTCCTCCCCTACCTCTATGTTCTCCTCCTCTTGGCGCTCCTCTATGAAATTCTCCTCCTCTCGACTGTTGATTGGGTGGTGGGTTCGCTCTCTCGTTCCTGGCGCACTCCCTGTTTCGATGGCATCTGAAACAATTTGTTCTATTAGCATAATTGTCGGTTTCACATTCTCTACACCTCCAACTCTCACGTCTATTATCGAAGCTTCCTCCCCGCGCTCCTGTATGAAAATTCTGTGTATAGTTCCCTGCATTGTGCATATTTGTTTGTTGTATACGTCTGCTGTCTTCCTGGTCTTTGATATTCTGGAAAACATCCAATATTTTTTCTAACTCAGTAATATCGCTTACCTCTCTAGTCATCAACGTGATCTGTACTTCCCTCGGTAGATGCTTACTGAAGTGGCGTACAAACGACTGGAATGGCAACGGTGGTTCTAAGTACTTGGCTTCGTTGTATAGCTTCATGGTATACACGGTAATATTCCGGTGGTTCCTCCCAAAGCTCCCGGTTCCCATTATTTGGCTTCGTAGTATCTCCTGCTCCTCCTCCGACCAGTATTTATTTCGAAAGGCTTTTTCAAAATCTTCATACCTCTCCCATTCGTTTCGATGTGTCTCCGCCCATATCTCCGAATTGCCTTTAAAACATTTCAAAATTTTTATTAGTTTAACCTCCCAACTACTACCATTAAATCTGTCAAATTCCCGCACTCGATTTAAAAATTGCATTGGATGCACTCTCCTATTTTCACTACTAAAAGTTTCTAATTCTATTTCATTATTTGGGTCTCGTGTCATAAATATGCGTTCAGTAACATTGTTTAAATTTTGATTTTTTACTAAACTTAATTCGTCTCTCATACTACTAATGTTTTGTTCAAGTGAATATAATTTTTCGTCATTACTATATTCAGACTGTACATTATTTTTTGATATTACTTCAATAGATTCATTTACTGCTTGTATTTCTGTCTTATAATTATTTTCAATTTCATTTATTTTAGAGTCTATCTTATTTTGGTGTTCATCAAGATTCTGACTAATTTTTTCAACTGTCATTACTACGCTACTCAACTTACATTCAGTTTCAATATTACATTTATTAATTTTAGATTCTATGTCATTGTTATACTCATTCATTGAATTTATTAATATTTCATTATTCTCATTGATTTGCTTCTCAACTCTACTTATCTGACTATCGACTTCATTAAATTTAACATCTACCTGCTGTATGGAATTATCTAACTTGGTTTCTACTTGGTTAATTTTATTAGTAAATTCTACTTTGGTATTTTCACAACTTTTATTAATTTCTTGAATCTCACTTTTCAACTCGTCAAATTTGTCATTCTGGATATTAAATTTAGCGTTAGAATCACTCTTTATTTCGTTAATTTGGTTTTTTAATTCATCGAATTTAACATTTTGTCCATCTAATTTACTGTCAAAACTATTCTTTTGAACATCGAGTTTCTCATTCATTCTATTGTATTTAACATTGGAATCAATTTGTTGTTCTTTATTTTGTTTTTTCAATTCATTTAAATCACTACTTATATTTTCTGACATTGTTTTTATCAGACTGAACATATCGTCCATCGACAACTCTCTAACCCGTGTTGTCGACGGGGTAGATTGTGCCGATACATTGGCAGATAACATCGACTCTGTAAGAGTGCTTTCTAAATTTATTTCTTGATTCTCCATGTTTTTAATAGTAAAATTATTACTTTAAATAAAAACACTAATATATAACATCTACTTTTCACACAACCATGTATTCTACTTACATAACGCTTTACGTTACTTCACGTAACTTTCTATGCACCTTTATTATACTTCATTCATTTCAAAATTTATTTATATAATACCCTTTTTATTTTATTTAAATGCAATCATCTTATCTGCTACAAAACATCAACATCAATATTTTACCTTTATCCAAACATAACCAATATTTACGTCTTTTTTACGTATGCAAAAAAAAAATTTATTTTACCTCAAACAACCATCCTGTTCTCCCAAGTAGGCCTATATTTTATATAAATCTCTTTATATAAAATTGTCCCTGTTCAGAAGCCATTGAGATATTTCGTTTTATTGATAAATTAAATTGCACTGAATCTAAAGTTACTGTCCATTTTATTTACTGAATTCTTCGGGCGCCATCTTGCGTACTGCAAGAAATGAATTATTTTACAAATATATATATACTAATTTTCTCGGGTTCTTTTCGGCGAACAGGAGATCAGAATGGTTTATTTGCAATGACTACTTCGATCTACTATATTCAAACAAACTTGTGTTTATTCATGATTTAGTTTTACTGTTGCATATTAACGACAATGTCAAAATTACTCCTCCCATCTTTTACACTTTTACTATTTTAACATTGACAGTGTACATGCTTTATTCTGACTACCACTTTCAAGATATTATTGATAATTAAACTGTTGAACACTAAAACAAATGCTGTAAAGAAATAATACTAAACTAACTTCTCTTAATATAAACCAGCGCCTTTGTAATTACGTAATTCAAACTCACTCATACACACTCACACACTTTCACATTAGACAAGTTATATTCCCATTAGAGCTCATATTTTAAATTAATTTTCCCCCTCTGTTCTTGTACTGTATGAAAATAATAAAACTTGTTAATTTACTTTCCTGTTATTACGTTGAAGGTACCCTCCTACAATGTCTTCTCGTATACACGCACTGATTTATTGCCGAACTGTTATATGATTATTTACTTATTATTTTCTCACTGTATCTATTCGGTTTCAAAAAATACTGTTTTAGATGATCAAATCTTAAAATTTTTACATTTTTTTATGTTGCGGGCCCGCAAAATTACGTTCCGGAACTTTTACATATACCACTCGCGAGTGGTGATGAAGTTAGACTGGCAGTAAGCCACCGGCACTATTTTATGAAGTTGCCGTGGTTATACGACCAACTCTTATTGTACTTAGTTTGTATCACTACGCCAGCAGACTGTTGTTCATTTACACACCCGAATTCCACAGCAAGGATAGGCTCTGACGTATATACTGACGTCAGATGGTCTGATGTGGTTATATAATTTGTTGACAGTTTTTCGTGTGTCATTGTCTGACCTTGGCACAGTTCCGTCGGTTGTTAAGTCTGTTCGCTTCAACATTTATGAATAATTTTGTATTTGATGTCCACAGCAGTGTTGCCGCCGGCGCTATCATTCCAACCACGAAATTTACCTTTCGTTTATAAATTTTGTCCCTATCATCGAAAAATGTTATTTGTTTTATAAAAAAAAATATAAACTGCTTTATTACCCCAAAAATAGGCCCGTTACAAGTCATAGTTATACTTGACATGACATGTCTATAAAAAGTTTGGTCAGGGTGATTGATATTTTGATGTGATTAGTTTGTTCTTTCTTATACTGCATACCTTATTTCTTTGTTATTCTAATAGTGTCTTATTATAACAGTGTCCTTACAACAGTGAGTGTGAGTGTGGTTTTTTTTTATAAAATGGAAAGA
Source organism: Magicicada septendecula (assembly GCA_034769895.1). Classification (NCBI taxonomy): domain Eukaryota; kingdom Metazoa; phylum Arthropoda; class Insecta; order Hemiptera; family Cicadidae; genus Magicicada; species Magicicada septendecula. The sequence continues at coordinate 160,823,537 of CM068372.1, read as the reverse complement.
AAAAATTTAGATCTTCAGCAAGTTATCAATACCTAAACTGATGTGCAATGCTCAATACCACATTTTTTACACAGTAGTATGTAATGTGATAAGAATTTGATATTAATATTATCTAGTGTTAAGTATACCAGTCATCAAGATTTTGAATTTTCTTTCGATTAATTTAAATTTTAGAATAATCTTAAAAGTTTTTGTTTTTATGTTATTATTTTTTTATTTTACTTATCATTAATTATTTAAAAATAAAAGTGTAAACTAATTAGAATCTATGTTTTTTAATATTGAAATACATATTCACCATTTCTATCCTGAGAGTATTCACAAACTTTAAACGCTATTTCCCAACACCGTGATTTTGATATTTGCCCTTTCTACTCCCAGCTCCTGAAATGTACTGTTATGTACTTATTTGGAACTCACAGTGATCACTTAGTGGTCAACAAAATAGAAAAGGGTCACAGTTTGTTAAGTTCAGCTCAGGTGAGAGTATTTAAGGTAGGAAACTTGTTGATAACTTTAATGCTGTTTCTAAGATTCTAAATAAATTTCCAATCCAGAATATAAATCATGTTTTTGGTGTGGGTTTATATGCCTCTTTTATTACATTATAATAAAGAAACCCATCTAGCTTTGTATTTCAGATCTTGCAAACTGTGTGTGTGTGTGTGTGTGTGTGTGTGTGTGTGTGTGTGTGTGTGTGTGTGTGTGTGTGTGTGTGTGTGTGTGTGTGTGTGTGTGTGTGTGTGTGTGTGTGTGTGTGTGTGTGTGTGTGTGTGTGTGTGTGTGTGTGTGTGTGTTACCTGCGAACCAACTCTTACCCACGTACACTGAAAGTTACAGTTATGTTTGAAACATAATTCTGTAAGTGATTAATACAAGTGAAGTAAACCCAAAATTGTGTTTATTGAAAGTACAGTTAGTTAATATTTACAAAATATTAACAACTGGCATTAGCCAGCTTTTGGTGTAGTGTACTGTATATTCCCACATACAAAATACTCAAGTGTCTTATATGATGTGTGTAGTTTGTATGTCTGCATATATGTGTTGATTAATTTTTTTATTGTTTTATTTGGTTTATATGCAGAACCTTGCATACACAAAGCATGTAAATGTATAACTTGGTGAGACAATTTAATCACTTATATTTCAGGAAGTGCACTGTCATAAAGGATACTGTGTCTATTGATATTGACACATCAGAGTTTAACTTAAGTCATTTAACCATTTTCTGTTGAGACATTTGAGGTTGACAAGGTTGGTTTTCTTGAAGCTAGTGGTTCTGAAATTTCTTGTTCTTTTTTTCTGTATAATGTATGGTAAAGTCAGTATGTATGAGGTCTGTCTGGAAAGTATCTAGCTATGTAATATTTTAAGAAAAATGGCTTACCTACTGTGTTCAGCATTCTTCAACTATGCGGCGTCTTCCAAGTGTGTGCTGCGCTCTGCAGGACGGGAACTGGTGGTGTGGTGTCGAGTTAGTTGGCAGTTAGTTACGAGTTGGCTGTGAACCGAGACAGACACAAGAGTACAGTAAAATTCAGATTGTAAAATCCATGTATCTTCAAATTTAGTGTGTTTATAATTTTCAGCAAAAAAGTACCGAGTTTTATTCTCGAACATTTTGGTGACCCCGACTTGATTCCGTGACGTAATTGCGTGAGTGATTAGTGCAACGCAGTTGTTAATTTAGTGTCGTGCAACTCAGTGTTGACAACAGTGCGTGGCAGTTTTATTGTTCACTACTGTACTCGTTGTATCTACAGAGCAGCAACTCAAGGTCACTCCGTCTAGCGTCGCAGTAAACCACATCAGCAACAACTGATAAGTGGCCAAAATTGTTTTCATTTCCTTTCACAACCACACCTTGTTTCACATTACTGCTTTACACTCATTATCATTTCTAAGTACTCTTATCGCCAACACATCCGGTAATTACCACTCCCGCAACTCGTTGTATTGTAACATTCAATATCCTTAATTTCATTATAGCGTGATAAGTGACAGACCTCACAACAATTCACAAATAATACACGTGTTTTTAACATAAAGTTAATGAATAACGAACAACTCAAAATGAATAACGAATCACCAGACGCAACAATTCAAAGGGCCAAACACGACACATTAGTACGTCGCCGTGGACAAATTAAGGGCAGACTCACTCGCATAAACACATTCATTAATAATTTTGATCTCAGCCAACAATCTGTCAATTTGTTATCCACTAGATTAGATATTCTAAACGAGTGTTGGAAGGAATTTAATACAACGCAGACAGAGGTCGAAGACATACAGATAGAAGATTTAAATACATCAGAAATTCAGAATGAAGATTTCGAAGACAAATATTTTAACTTACGTGCTAAGATTCAGGACATGATCATTTCTATCCAGACTCCGGTGTCATCTAACAACAGTCATATTACCAACTCAACTCTCACAGAACCACAAGTTAAATTAACTCAAATCAATCTCCCCACTTTCGGAGGTTCATATGATGAATGGCCTTCTTTCCAAGATTCATTTAGAGCCTTAATTCATGACAACAATTCACTGAGTGATGTTCAACGCTTTCATTACTTAAAATCAACATTACGGAATGGCCCAAGCCAGATTATTCATTCATTGGAAGTCTCATCAGCCAATTATCAGGTCACCTGGGATTTACTGAAGGCAAGATATGATAACAAGAAATTAATCATAAACAAACATTTGCAATCAATATTCAATCTTTCAGTTTTAGACAAAGAATCAGCCACTTCCATTAGACAGTTTCCAGACATAGTGCGTGGAACAAGCATCATATAACCTAAAAATATTTCACTTCCGGATACCAGCACCAAACTTTGAGGGTTGACTAAATACATATCAAAGACTGTAAATCAGCCAGGAGACAACCTTAGAAATGATTACGTCACGAGCAGTGACGTCATCAATATGGCCGCTCAGCCGATTTTATAAAGTCGCATATCTCAGAAACCACTGATCAGATTTTGATCACATTGGTCTCATTTTAAAGAACAGCTATTTATCTAAAATAAATGTTATTACATATATTGCTGTAAATGCAATAGTTCTTGAGTATTCTTTCATTTATTACATTTTTAGTGAATTTTCTGAAATTCAGCTATTACAGCAGGTCGTGATGTGGGACTTTCACCCGGAACCATGATAGAAATTTGTTTTAAGGTCCCTAGAGTACAAAAATCATAGTGGCAAAAAAGTGTGTGTGTGTGCGTGCGCGTGTGTGTGTGTGTGTGTGTGATAGCACGATAACTTTTGAAGGAATAAGTCCAATCTGAATGAAACTTGGTGGAAAAATCAATCATGATTTATATTTCAAAATATAATTTATTCTTAACAAATAACTTTTTCTTAGCAATTTTTCTCAGTTACAATGGTTTTAATAAGAATTTCTCATTTTTCAAGATTAATTATTCCTGTAAAAATATATACATACAAACAACACATAAAACAATTACTTGAGTTGTACAACGCTGTACATTCATGTAAACGTAACCAGCTCATTATTCGTCTATTCTTGACCAGTGACCTTCGCAAGCACACAAAAGAGTGCACCGAAGTCCAATTTTTATACAGCGGCACTGAGTACATCGTTCCTTACACTTGCACGACACTAGTTCTTGACAATGTTTGGTTACGTCTGGAATTGTTGTCCAGAGAGGTTTGAACGTGGTGCCATCGTCTGTTTTCCAACCCCACTGGCATGAATCGTTAACTGAAGGTCTTTTTGTCAAGCAGTTTCTCCAAACGTTACATTGAAACATAGCACGTTTTAAGTGCTGTAATAGGGCATCCGCCGTTGGCAGGATATTTTCTATGTTTCTACTCATCTGAGTAAACAGTATTCTGCGTGCTTGGTTTACATGTTCTGCTGTACTTGTGGCATGGTACATTAATACCACAAAACGCTCAAGTACAGAAAATGCAATGCTGTCGGCCATAACTGTTGTTGCTGAAATAGAAAATTCTTGGAAGGCAAAATCAACATCATGAAATGACATCCATGTTTTCCAAGCATTTTTTCCCCAATGCCAGAAAACGACGACACCGTGTCACACCCAGTGAATGAATGGAAGAATGGAATCAGCTCGGATACTCCAGTGGGAAGCTTTGAATATAATTCATGAATAGGCAAATATTGTAAATTTTTCCCTGATCCATACTCAATCCACAGTTCTTCGGCTTCTGCAATACGTGGAAATGCAAATAAAGCTATGCAAATCACATCCGAATCCACTGTTTTAATAACAACTTTGCTGTGTCCATGCATAGCAGCATCCGATGCATGCAAAAGAAGCCGTGCATCTGCTTCCTCGTGTGAAGATGGAGAAATTGAGACTACACCTTCTTCTCTGACTGACGATAAATCTTTATCCTTCAAAGTGCAAAATATTTCTTTCCCGGGGCTTTCTATTGAAACTAGATTAGTTGCCAACATATGAAACAGTTCCTCCTTATTGCTTTCTTCAGACAAAAACTGTTTAAAATTGCGTGGCATCTTTACTCCAGGTTTGACTGCTATCCGGGAACCACAACCTCTAGACTGCCGAGTTTGAGACTTTACACTTCCTTTAATATACTGGTCAAACACAATGTCCACTCTACTAACGGTTCCTAATCTTGTCTTTATATAGGGCATTACAACACAGTCGCTGTATTCCTGAAAAGTAATTCCTGCTCCTGGTGTCAACATGTGCTTAAGGGCAGCTCCATCAATGATTAGGGCAGATACAGTTGGCATTAGGGCAGGTGCAGTAACTTCGCTTGATAAGCTGCATGTTTTTTGAACACACGATACAATGTCAGCTTTACTGGAAGAGAGACGTAGTGCACCGAATTCGGAAATAGATGGGGGATACGTGCTGTTTTCATGAGAAAAGAACTCTTCCATATCTCCATGCCTAACTTGGCTTGCAACGTAAAGCCGACAAAATACATTGGAATCCTTTCTCAGATGTGCCAACTTACTTTTATCTTTGGACTTGAGGGCAGGTTTTTTCTGACTGAACAATGGAAGGTTATTCCGTTTGATGATATCATGAATAGAAATTTTCCCCAAAACTAAACGATCATTCACGTAGGTGGAGTATTGTTTTTCTCCTTTGATGTGGGCTTCAAAGACAGATTTTGCTGCTACCTCGCTCATAACTACTTTACTACTGTTTACGGTAGTAAGCTCTTTCTCTTCAAATGGATTATCATGCTCCTGATAGACTTTAACTAAATCACATACATTTTTATTGAAAGCGAACTTCAGATGATTTGTTATCTTCGTGGTGTTTACCTTCATTAGACGTAACTTTTTGATTCAAGTTGTTGATTTCTTCAAACTCACTGTTCATGCATGCAATTTCAGGGCCAGCAGTCATCCACTTCAGTAATGCATCTTTGTTGCTCAGAAGGGATAGTTTTGCACTATCAAGTTTTACAAGTTTGTTGTTTTGTTCATGGATCTGATCATGAGATATGCGTGAGAAGCTTCATTGTGTTTTACAGCCTACAAAGTTTCCTTTCAAAAATTCCCCCTACACCGTGGGGTGAAGCTCTGGTAATTTCCACAGGCTGTGCACAAAAATAGGCAACCATCTAGCATAGTTCACATGATCAGGTGCGAACATCCAAGGGCATATATTTTCAAGTGCTGAAAGAAACTCTGGTAAGTTTCCCTGGCGGATGCTCCGAACAAAAACAAGAAGAAGGCCTTCTAATTCTATAGTTGTCAGCCAGTACTTGAACTGAACAGATTCTTGTTGCATTCGGTTACACCACTGAGTGATACTTTCTGATGATCTATCTTCACTGCTGTCGTATGCTTGCTGCAAAAGAATATTAAGGGATGCGTAGCTCACTTCATGAGCGTATCGACTTCTTTTAACATGGGATGATTTAAGGAGGCCCTCAGCTCTTCCTGGAGTTGTAACACTGGACTCTACGAGGTTTTCAGTCCAGCCAGATCCTTCCAACCATGATCCAGTCATCGAAATGATGGCCATTTCAATGTGTAATCCTCCTAACATCAAGAACATTTTGTCTTCTCCATACAACTCAGGATACCTCCACTGAAGTTGTTTCGCAAGTGCGTATACTGGTTGGTCTGATGTTATAACTGGGATTTGTTCTGAGTTTATATTTTTCAACAAAGTTACAATAATGTCCATGGTATGGCGAACCATAGCTGGGGAGTTAATATCCTCTTGCAGAAGTGGAAACAAAACTGAAGTACTCTTCAATTTCTTGATTTCAGTATTTTCTTCCTTACGCGAATACAACACAGCCCATGGAAGAATGTCTCCTTTAACATTACACTGGACATGCTGTACCCATTCTTTAGTTTCTTCAAATACATTGAAATATGAATTACCATACGTGTCATTTATCAAGAACAACGGGTTGTCAAAGTTACGTTTTGTTGTTGGTGGAACTGTTGTGTACCACTGAGGTAGAGAGATTTTGGTGTTATTTACATTGAGATTTAGCGTTTCTATCAAGTTGCTATTGTTATTGTCCGAGGGATATTGTATTAGTGATATGCTTTTTATCGCATCGGTGCTTTTAATCGGTGCAAATAGTTTGTATGTCACTATTTACCTCATCAAGTAGAGCAGTTATATCATCAGCTTTTAATTACGAAGAATTTTAAATTCACATTTAAAACTGATTTAAAAAAAAGGTAAAAATCTATAATTTTAGGTTATATGATGCTTGTTCCACACTTTATATATATATATATATATAACATTTTTTGCCACTATGATTTTTGTACTCTAGGGACCTTAAAACAAATTTCTATCATGGTTCCGGGTGAAAGTCGCACATCACGACCTACTGTGATAGCTGAATTTCGGGAAATTCGCTAAAAATGTAATAATTGAAAGAATACTCAAGAACTATTGCATTTACAGCAATATATGTAATAACATTTATTTTAGATAAACAGCTGTTCTTTAAAGTGAGACCAATGTGATCAAAATCTGATCAGTGGTTTCTGAGATATGCGACTTTATAAAAACGGCTGAGCGGCCATATTGATGACGTCACTGCTAGTGACGTAATCATTTCTAAGGTTGTCTCCCGGCTGATTTACAGTCTTCGGTATGTATTTAGTTAGCCCTCAAAGGTTGGTGCTAGTATCCGGAAGTGAAATATTTTTCCCCTTGTTCCACAGACTAACAATATTCAAAAGCATATGAGAGCGCTAAAATCTCTTGGACAGCCAGTTCAGCACTGGGATGCAGTAATTACATATCTTATTGTAAACAAATTCGACCAATCAACCAGGCATGCGTGGGAAGCCAGTACATCCACAACGGAACTGGCAACCTATTCCGAAACTATCAACTTCTTGGAAAACAGAAGCAAGATTTTGGAAGGTTGCGAAGAGGGTCAGAAAATGCATTCTAAGCCCAAATCACGCCCAGTTAATGCCACACCTCAAAGAAAACCGTCACAAGATTTTCAGACCGCATTTGTATCCACCAATTTACAAAAATGTCCCATGTGCAGTAAATTCCACCGGCTATTTCAATGTCAACATTTCCTGAAGTTGAATCCATGTGATCGAATCACTAAGGTCAAAGAACTTCAACTCTATATCAATTGTTTGAAACCAGGTCATAAGGCAGCAACCTGTGAAAACACTCATTCATGTAAAACCTGCAACAAGCGCCATAATAGTTTGTTGCACTTGAACTCTCAGCAACCCATGTCCGAACCTTCATCACCGCCTCAGTCAACTTCACAAACTTCAGCTTCGCAATCAGAGTTGCTCAATAAGCCAACGGTTGCAATTTGTTCCAATACCAATGACAGTGTTTTACTAGCCACAGCAGTGGTAAACATACAAGATTCTCAAGGAGCAGTTTTCTCATGTTGCCTTTTGCTTGACTCAGGATCTCAGTCACATTTCATGACTGAATCTCTGGCCACATCATTAGGATTGAAACGTCATAAGTCCCCTATGTTAGTGACTGGAATAAATACAAAGACTACTGCAATACGACATACTGTTCGTACAGTCATTAAGTCTAAGGTATAATGGTTTCCAACAAGAATTGGAATTCTCCATCATACCACGAATTACAGACGAATTGCCAACAGCCCACACAGATCGTAATTTGTTACATATACCTAAAAACATTAACCTTGCAGATCCACAATTCCACGTACCGCACAAGGTGGATGGATTACTTGGAGCTGATATTTTCTTCAGTCTGTTGTGTATTGGACAGATTAAACACGATAATCAACCTACCTTGCAAAAAACAGTGTTAGGTTGGATCGTGTGTGGGAGAACAAACAATCAAAATAGCAACCATATTAAAAAACAAACGGTTTGTAATTTCAGTCACAATTTAAATCTTGAAGAACTTATGTCAGCATTTTGGGAAGTTGAAAACTGTGAAAACCGACACCCTTTATCGAAACAAGAACAAAAACGTGAAGAGCATTATATGTCTCACGCCAGCAGAACCGATACTGGGCGCATTATGGTTCAATTGCCATTCTCAAAGGAAATCAGTCAACTTGGTTCATCTCGTGAACAAGCTGAAACCCGACTCAAGAGCTTAGAACAGCGACTGTCAAGGCATGCATCATTAAGAGAGTCGTATGTTTCCTTTATGGATGAATATCACAAATCTAATCACATGGAACTAGTCGAAGAAGAGCGTGAACCTGAGGATCACTACTACTACATGCCACATCACCCGGTCATAAAGGACTCAAGTTTGAATACAAAAATTCGAGTTGTTTTTTACGCATCTTCAAGGACGTCAACAGGAATATCTCTGAACCAAGCATTGATGGTGGGTCCAACCATACAACGTGATCTAATTGATATTTTGTTGTCGTTCCGCCTCCCCAGATATGTTTTTTGCGCCGATATTAAACAAATGTATCGACAAGTTCTAATGCATCCAATTCACAGAGATTTCCAGCGTATCATCTGGCGAAGTGACTCAGATCAACCTGTCCAAATATACAAATTGAACACTGTCACATACGGCACATCCGCTGCTCCGTATCTTGCGATAAAATCTCTTCACTATCTAGCAGACTTGGAATCAGTGGAATTTCCTCTTGCTTCAAGATGTATCAAGAATGATTTTTATGTAGACGATGTTCTTACTGGTTGCAATTCCATGGAAACAGTACAACGACTACAGAGAGAATTAGTGCTTTTACTTAAACGAGGTGGTTTCGAACTTCATAAATGGTGTTCTAATAATCCACAGTTATTAGAATTTATATATTCAGACAACAGAGAGAGTGAATACCCTATACAAGGTGGACATGATACAAAAAAGACTCTGGAAGTGCGTTGGAAACCTGATACAGACACTTTTCATTATAAGACAACACCATACATAGCAATTGGTCCTGTAACAAAGAGGTCAATACTATCAGAAATATGCAGATTGTTTGATCCATTAGGTCTTATATCTCCAGTGCTGGTAAAGGCTAAGGTGCTAATGCAGACTTTATGGCAGCTGGACCTATCATGGGATGAAACGGTTCCAACACATATTTACAACACTTGGACTCAATACAAGAAACAACTCGAGGAGTTAAACAATTTAGTCATCAGTCGTCGCATAACCTCCCTTCTTGATGTTTCCACAATAGAATTTCATGGATTTTGCGATGCATCAGAGAGATGCTTTGGTGCCTGTATATATCTACGATGTACAGACGTCAATGGTAAAACTTCAACATATCTTTTGTGTGCAAAATCACGAGTAGCCCCTATAAAAAACATTTCTCTCCCTCGATTGGAACTTTGTGGAGCAGTACTATTAGCTCGTCTTACCAAGAAGATCTCAAATACGTTGGGAAGCAACATTAACTCATACACATTTTGGACTGACTCTACAATACTACTCCATTGGTTGGCTTCGCCTCCAAATACATGGAAAACCTTTGTCGCTAATAGAGTCTCTGAAATTCAGACAGCAACTAAACATGGAACTTGGTATCACATTAAGTCTCAACAAAACCCGGCGGATATTTTGTCACAAGGTGCGTTCCCCAAGGAGTTGATTAACTGTGCCTTGTGGTGGACTGGACCTGCATGGTTAGCAGAAGAAAGAGAATGCTGGCCAAGCAGCTTATTGTGTGACTCCAATTCTACAACCTGCAAGTCTATAGAGCTAGAAGAGAGAAAGACGACCATCGCACATGCGTCCATAAATTCAACCTTTGAACTGAAAACAAAATACTCATGTTGGGCTAAACTTCTGCGTATAACTGCCTATTGCAAACGTTTTATTCACAATCTGAAGACTCCTGCAAATAACATAAAATGTGGTCCACTCATGGTAGTAGAAATTCAAAACGTAAGGGTATTCTGGATTAGACAAATTCAATTATTGTATTTTAGTGAAGAAATCCACGATCTCAACTACACCGGCCAGATCAAGAAGCGAAGCAATATATGTTCTCTAGCCCCCTTCGTAGATTCAAACGGAATTATCAGGGTGGGCGGTAGATTGACGCAAGCAAAAATTCACTATGATCAGAAACATCCAATTTTGCTTCCTGAAAAGGACTATATAACAGAATCGATTATAAGAAGAGAACACGTAATATCCATGCATTCAGGACCACAGGCACTACTAGCACAAGTGAGAAGACAATTTTGGCCAATAAATGGCAAGCTACTGACCAAGCGAATAACAAGAAATGTTTAACCTGCTCAAGAAATAATCCAAATGTCATATTTCAACCAATGGGAAACTTACCGGCATGCCGTGTTATTCCTGACCGACCATTCATAAACTGTGGTATTGATTATTGTGGCCCAGTATTTATCAAACGAGTTATGCAACGAAAATCAGCTCCATACAAGGCTTACATTGCACTTTTTATCTGCATGGCCACCAAGAGTATCCACATTGAAATCGTTACAAGTCTCACAACATCAGCCTTTCTAGCTGCGTTAAGACGCTTTATGTCCAGACGAGGAAGGGTCACTAACATATACAGCAACAATGCAACAAATTTTGTAGGAGCAAGAAATGAATTACAAGAATTAAGGAAATTCATAAGGGAAAATAAGGAGTACTTAACACAATCCTTAGTGGAAGAAAATATAAATTGGCATTTCATTCCAGCGAATTCACCACATTTTGGTGGTTGTGGGAGGCAGGCGTCAAAACGGTAAAACATCACATAAAGTGAGTTGTTGGGAATATCCACTTAACATTCGAAGAATTTAACACGTTGTTGTGTCAGATTGAAGCCTGTGTCAATTCACGGCCCCTTACCCCACTTTCTTCAGATCCCAACGATCTTCAGCCGTTAACCCCAGGGCATTTTCTTATTGGTTCCCCAATTACTTCCTTCCCTGAACCTGACTTATCTGTAACCCCGATCAACCGAATTAACCGCTGGCAACGAGTTCAACAACTGATGCAATTCTTCTGGAAACGATGGTCCACAGAGTACCTGTCTACACTGCAACAGCGCACGAAATGGACTTCTTCCCCAACACCAATACAAGTGGGATCCTTGGTCCTCATCAAGGAGTTCAGACCACCCCTCATGTGGAACCTGGGACGTATTATAGAGCTGCATGCTGGTCAAGATGGAGTTCCTCGTGTCGCCACAGTGCAAACCTCACATGGACTCCTGCGGCGGGCGATGACTCTTCTGTGCCCTCTTCCCATTGAAAACACAAATTGAAAGGACACATACTTTCAAGGCGGGCGGGATGTTCAGCATTCTTCAACTACGCAGCGACTTCCAAGTGTGTGTTGCGCTCTGCAGGACGGGAACTGGTGGTGTGGTGTCAAGAGTTAGTTGGCAGTTAGTTACGAGTTGGCTGCGAACCGAGACAGACACAAGAGTACAGTAAAATTCAGATTGTAAAATTCATGTATCTTCAAATTTAGTGTGTTTATAATTTTCAGCAAAAAAGTACCGAGTTTTATTCTCGAACATACTGCAATGGGCCCTTAGTCCCTGTAGGACTTCATACACTTGTGTTACAGTCTGCACTTCTGAAAACATCTACAAAGCCAATATGCCTTGTCATATTCTCCTGAATCGTCCACTAACTAAAATCTCCTCCCTTTCATCATAGCTTTAGAAAGAGAAGTTGAGGGTGTCAAACCGGGACTATAGGGTGGTGGGCAATCTGTGTGCTATGTGTATCTGTGTATCTTCTACCAGACATGAATGTGCAGATGCATTGTTAAGGTGAAGATGCCAGTCACCTCACATAGCTTCCATTTTCTCCTCACTGGATCCCTCAGCTGGCAAAGAATTTCTGTTTAGTACTCCTTGGTTATTATCTGACAAAGCAGTGTATTCATGATGGACCACACCTTCATGGTAAGACAAAGAAAACGGTCAACTTGGCCCTAATGTTTCTCCAACTTGGGCATAGCCTCTTTGGATTAGGTGACCAGGCAACTTGCATTGGGAAGACTGGACTTCTGGTTTTGGGTCATAGCTGTAAATCCATGACTCATCACAAGGTTTGATCTTTTTTAGAAAATCTGGGTCATTGTTTGGGGTAGAAGGAAGTCCCAAGCTACTACAGCATGACATTCTTTCGAATCTTGTGAAAGAAACCATGGACCAAGTTTTGCAGCCAACTGTGTCACACAGAGATCTGTTATAATCTCATATTAAAATGCATGGAGTCTCTAACTCTTATACTGTCAGTCACCAATTTTCATTTTTTACAGTTCAGTACAATTTGTATTTCCAGATAATCTGTTGGTGGAAGGTCTCCCAGAGCATGGATCACTTTCTACAGATTCTTGACCATCTTTAAAATGCCAGTACCACGCTTTAATTTGAATCCATTATTTTGGTGTCTTCCCTGAAGGCCCTGTTAATCATTCAAATGGTTTCCATGAGGTGAATGTCCAAACTTGATGCAGATTCATTTACTTACTGGGTCAGCTGTCATTGTGACTGCGACAGTTATACAGAACAAAGTGTACACATTCTCATCATAAAAGTACCATTGTTAATAGCATTATGTTGTCAAATAGACCTACCCAATGGGAACTAGACAGACACATCAAGGACACCTGCGAGTGGCTATGCAGTTTCGTGCATATGTCCCATTAATCAGATATTCAGAATGGCTGAATTCATTCCAGACAGGCCTCATATAGTGTGATTTGACACATAATGGAGTACCTGCTGTGTCAGTGTTTCAATTAAAATTGTTGGATGATACTTATGTTCAATTTACTTGAACATTCTTGGTAGCTTAGTTCTATATATCAGTGGGGTTTAAACACTGTCGTGCAAGAAAATTTTTTGTCATGTGATAAAGATGACCTTCAAAATAGCCAATTTTTTTTAATTTTTAGCTTCATGACTGTCCTTTGTTGTGTGTTTTCCCACATTAAGTTGCTGTCAGGATATACTAAGAATTAATGTGTATTTAAAATAAAATAACATACCCTTTACCATAATATAAGTAACAGGAAGTTTTATCAGACAATAAAACAGAAGGTACAACACAACTGAAAAGCCAGTGTGAACAGTACTTGAAAGTGAATGCCATCTGTTTTTTATTATTCAACAAAACTTGTCTTTATTCTTCCTCAAGTCACAAATACTACATAGTTCCAGAATGTTATATTTTTTAGTCTGAACCACAATTTGGTCACTTCATCTTTGCCCATAAAAATTTCAGTAAATTTTTCTTTCATTATAAATGATTGAAAATGCTGAAGAATAATCTGAACAATTTGTCTTATTAGAATTGATCCAAGCAACATGTTAATTATACGGTAAGAAAATTAATCACTACATGAGCAAAACATAATAAACTGGTCTCTTTAAAAACGGCACCTATCCACAGGTGATACTGATAGTGAACTGTATTTTTTGTGAATATGACACACTGGTCATTCATTTTTATTTATTTATTTTTTTTTAATTGGTATATATTGTCAAGTTTTAGAAGTTTCGAATTGTCAGGAAAATTTCATATCATGGTTGTTTTTTTCATATTACAGCTGTAAGCTCTTGCTCACAGTGAGATTATGAATATTCTTACTTAATTTAGAGTAATATAATGGCATACGTTATTTGGATTTCAGTGGTGTTCAGTAATTTACAACAAAACATTAAGTGATTCACAAAAGTCTTAATTATGTATTCATGAGTAGATAACACTTAGTGTTCATTATTTTATGTAATTTTTACTTTTGCACACAATAACTTGTGCACATAATATAATAATTTGTTGGTTAGTAAATAGTGTAGTTAAAATTAGAAAGTAACACCAAACAGCAACATGTGTTTATTACTGTACAACATGTGTGTATTACGAAATAGATTAAATAGATTCAGTGTATTGATTGTAATTACTTTGTGCATTTTTTTAGAACTCGATGAATTCTTACAAGATCTTGATGAAGACGTAGAGGGAATGCAGAGCACAATTTACTATTTGCAGCAGGAATTGCGAAAGGCTAAAGAGACCGTACTGAGCCTGGAACAAGAAAACATGTCTCTCAGAAGTGGCGGCAATAACTGTGAGGAAGTTAGTAACGGGGGTGGGAGACCAAGGACACCACAAAGTGTTCCAGTTAATGGAATGACAGTGTGTAATGGTATGATGCAACAACAGTGGGACAGGACTAAACAGCCAGTTGATGGCAGAGACGATGAGTGCTCCAGTGATTCAGGTGGACTGATCATCAAAATAGCACCGGAAGATGAAATGAGCGATGGTGACAGCAAAGTGAGGCAAACTGAAAACAATCCAGTTATGACCCCTCGCAAGAGAACTTCTAGTGAAGACAGTGACGATGTTCCTCTTATAAAGAAAGTGCGCAGAGATTCAGAATTATCAATACATTATAGTGACGAAGAATTAACATTACTTAATGGTGAAACAGTAAGGGTAGAGAATAAGTGTTAATAACCCAGCTTAGGTGTAAAACAACATATAGAGATAAACCAACAAATTTTATTTTATTTGTTTTTTTTTTAAGTGATTTTTTTCATCAATCAAATATATACTTGTACATTTTTAAAATGTGTACAGATGCTGTAAATATTGTTTTGGAATATAGAACAATGTATCTCGCAGATTTCTGTGTGATTATTTGCAAATATAACACGATTAATGTTTTTACTGGTTTTATTTTTATATCAGTAACCTGGTGTTTAGTGTCTTCAAAACAAGATGATGTGAGTGATGTTACATAATCTGAAACTTTTTTGAGTGATAATTCTACAGTGAGCATTCTTATATAAAGAGAGAGTAGGCAAAACCAGTAATAATGGTGTTGCTGATATAGTGTGAATTTCAGTGAAGAGGTTTTATGTTTCTCCTTTTTTGTTATTATGTTCAGTGTTAGAAAGTTAAGTGATAACGTTTAGTTGTAATTTGAACGATTAGCTATTTTTTTAAGAACATGTATGGATGATTATTGGTTATTCTAGTGGTACTGACACCACAGATTTGAGAGTTTCTTGTGAATCAGTTGGGCAGGGAGGTAGTCCTGACAGCAAGTGTCAAAAATGCACTTGTGTCATGTCTCCCAACATATAAGTAGCTATAAGAATGAAGAAACAACACTGGGAGTAGGGGATACTTTGTCTTTAATAAATTCATAAAAGTAAATTAATAAGTGGCATAACTAGACTTAGACATATTACTAAATTGATGTGGCCCGTTCTTCCTTAACAGATCGGCAGCAGATATACTAGATAAATTAGAAAAGTATTAGTTAGCTGAGAAGATAGAAGCATTGCCCACTGGAGCAACAGTTTAGTACTTTTATTCTAATTCAGTTTGTATGGTGAGTATTGGAAACAGAATTTTGACTGAGGTGTCTTAACATAAGGGCTAAAACATAGGTTGCTGGATGTCATTTATCTTTTTAAACCATATGTAGCACATAAATGGAACAGGAAACAGGCATGTCTGCTTGTACATGTCAATTTCCAGATGACTAGGTACTGTGTGCTAATGGTAAAAGAGGATCTAAAATATACGACAGAAAATTGGAGCATCAAATGTGGCAAGTATCCGGGAGTGACATTCCTTAGCAAGAAATGTATGAAAATGACAAAATACAGTAGGACAAAGGGGCAATACAATGTTTAAGCAGTATGTTTTAGACTAGGGAATTGAAAATACAGTAGAGTCTTGATTAACCAAGGTTCCGTATTATCCGAGCCTAAACCAGAAAAAATTAAAATAAAGAATTTGCCGACCTACTTTAATTGGCACCTGACTGTACGTGAGTTCCTTGACCGCATGAGTCTTTGCCGACCTACTTTAATTGGCACTTGACTGTATGCGAGTTCCTTAACAGCGTGAGTCACACCCCCTCCCTTCAGCCCCACACTTCTACCCGCTTTAGTTTGATCCCTTTCAGTTGTCTGTCAAGTGTCAACCAGAGTGAGTGAAGGGTTCATCTGTCCAGTGATTGTTAAAAGTACAGTAATGAGTGCGAAAAGGAAACGCGTTGTTCTTTCTCTGGAAGATAAGCTTAAAGCTATTAAACGTTTGGATTGGGGTGAAACCTTAAAAAAAGTGGCAAGTGATTTGGGTGTTGGCGAAGTGACGACAAAGACTAAAAACAGTGATGATGAAGATGATGACACATCAACCGAGGGAGGCCTGGAAAGCATAATCAGTCACACTGAGGGTTCGAGCGCTATCGAGAAGGCACTACTCTACATAGAACAACAAGATGACACGTCACCAGCTGATATCATTATGTTGCGGCGTCTGTGCAGTATGGCGTCCAAGAAGCGAGGCAGTGCAATGAAACAGAAGACTGTTAAAGACTTTTTCAAAATGTGTAAATCAATCATTTTCAAGTGTGTTTAAGGTATGTACTATTAGTCCTTTCATCGTACAGTACAGTAATACAACTGCTAGTTTTGTAATTTGATCTAATTTTTCTTGTAAAATAAACTGGAGTACTCTGTCAAGAAATAATTGTTTTCAGTACTTTTTTAAACGTACTGTTAGCCCTAACACAATTAAAACAACAAAGAGTTGTCTCCTTATTGCTACTAAAGTAATTATTTTATGTATCTCAAAGTAGACAACCTGTTTTCTTATTCTATCCATGTTATCCAAGATTTTGCTTATCTGAGGTATAAAGACTTTCAACAACTGCACCACGTTGTGGCGACAAATATAAAGATTCTTAAAGGCTCCCACTCTTTGATGTCGATTATAATGATTTATATTATTTATGATTTAGATTTTATATCTGTTACTAAATACATCTACTCATTATTATGGAATTTATTAATTTGGTTGGGCGCCAGAGCAGAGTATCACAGGGTTTATTAATAAATAATAACTCGTTCCATTCAGATACTAATATTTTATATTATTCCATTTTTATTACAACTAAGGCATTTGAAATTTTATCATAAACATTATGATAGCTAATATAACATTATTGATATGTTTAATACACATTTTACTACTAACTTCAAACTATTATTACTATTTTAAGATTACAATTATTACGTATTCTTCAGTTAACGAGCCGCAATATTATATTCTATTCATCTGACATATAATTCAATATTTTAATTAACACAGCATAATATTCCTTAACTAACATAACTTTTCTTAATAATTTTTATCTGTAGTACTCGACTCGTATTAGAATGCTATTCCTATGATATTTCGTTTCATTTCCTTAATTGTACAATGATTCTACTAAATACCCTTTCTAGTATGTCATATCACATAAACTGAATTGTTAGTATCTGAACAAGTGTGGGTCTTTTGAGAATGAGATGAGTTATACTTATGGTAGATATTAAATTTTATGTTTGTATTGTTATGTAATTTTATCTATTATAAATACAAATACATAATTTTATTTATTTATTCCTCTCACCTGTTGAAAATTATCTGGGTCCAAGATTCGGTCGCACGAACGTAAGATGCAAACGTGGTTTACGGGTTATTGGAATAACTTACGCTACTCATTATTTGAAGAGAATTAATGCATTTTATTTTCTTAACTTTTAAAACTTTGTCAGATTTTTTTCTCAAAATTTAGAAAATCAAATAACAGCATAATAATTTCTTGTTTTGTTATTCACTCCATGACTACAATTACTACTTTTAACTTACGCTAGCATCTTACCTTAATTTAATATACAGACAGCCCAGCCTGCCAACATTCACGCATTCACACTAAAACCCCCTTTTTATATAAACGCCCCATTTTTAATTAGAATGGTTACATATACATCCTTGCCGTCCACTTGGTGTCTCCCCAAGCTCGTGTATAAAGTTCGTCTATGAGAAAAAAAATATTTATGTCACTCTTTCGTTGCAACTATTCCCACTGTCACATTGCTTCTAATTTAAACTCACTTTTTTACTTGAAACTTACAAATTTGGAAAGAGCCCCTTGGGGCAAGTACCTGGTCAGGCACTGTCTGTAGGCGAACTGGGCAGAGCGTCTCTCCGCTCACTATCAACTAGATTGCCGTCTCACAAGATGGAAAGCAATGCCTTATATTTCATCGCCACTGTTGTGTCCCATTCAACACATGTGGTGTTTTGTGTGTTTGACGTGGATGACATTTGGTCAGCACTGGTTGACGTCACAAAAGAGGTTGGGCTTAGACTCACATCCTCCAGCATGGTCAAGGAAGCGAACCGAGATTCTTCTCTAAGCCATTTTGCGTTCAACAATTCCGCGTCGGTCTGCGCACATGCTTCTGTGGTGCGTTCGGACGTAACTGCCACACACCCGCAAAGTTCTAAGAAATGATGCCCGGTACATTCTTTCGTAAAGGTTACACAACTGATACTGCGTACTGTTCCTTTGTTAGCGCAATGTTTTCATTCTAACACGTGGATGACCACACAGATGGAAAATGAATTTATGAATATTTTTTAATAAGTCCCCAAAATTTAATAAAATAAAAATCCCTCCAAATTTGTCACGTTACAATACCCCCCCCCCCAATGAGATATCTTCTGCCGAAACAGAAGAAATCTCATTGCTAAAACCTCTAAGAGGACCGGTGAGGAACTGGTGCCAAGAACCCCCTTTAGCTCTTATACTTCATGGGTAAACAACCCCCCTGGCTCGGCGACTATGGCCGCATCTGAACGAGATCACTGGACTTCTCTGTACGAGATCCCAACACCGTAAAATCGAGCAGATACGCCCCACAGCGCACCTCACCTTCTGACATGCCGCCCCAAAAATCCAAATCCCTGGCTCATATCATGCCAGATCCTCAGCCGATATGTTCCCCCTTATCATGCACACTGGGCTGCCTTTAGCAGTTACTGGGCTCGCACACACACTTATTGCTATATCCTATCAAAATTATTGACAATTAGAAAACAAATTATCCTAACATGTGATTATACATATGCCCTAAACAATACAATTCAATAAAAAAAAACTATTAATACACACAAACAATAATATAATCAAAATCCAAAACATCAATTAGATGGCAGGCACAAAATCAAAAAAAAATTTTTTTTTCAAAAAAAAAATTTAAATTTATTAAAATATATTTTTTCTCAATATTAAAATTATTTAAATTAATTAAGAAACAAAATTGGCATCACTTCATTGCCAAAACAGGTCTAATTTACAACATCACCCATCAGCTGATCAAACTGGGTCAAGTCAAGAACCTTGACCTACATAAGTTACCTCAGATAATACATTAAACACCTTTAAAATTCTATCTTTACACAAAAACATAATAAAATAAGACATTTAAAATAACAAAATATTATTATGATTAACAATAAAATTGATATTTAAATTACTCAAAATAAACACTTTATAACTTTACATTTCAAATTTTATTAAAATTGTCACTTATTTCAATCAAAATTTTATATTTTTTCTATAACTCTCTTTATTTAACAATCGCATTCTCCATTAGTTTGGGTGATTTAATTATTTATAATAACTTGATATACCACTTGATATTTATACATTTATAATCTTTACCTCATTGACTCTCAACTTTAACTAACATGACACCCATCTCTATCAAACCATCTCTAAACCCAACTTACTACTAAACTCAATTCGCATCATTCTCTCGTTATATAAAAAAAAAATACTCTCTAACCCTTTGTACTTAGGATGTGTGTTCCCCCCCCCCAAAAGCTCATTCCCTTAATCTGGTCCCTGGATTCTACCTAAGGCAACCCCTTCCCGCGCTAAACGGTCCCTTCCCGACCCAACCACTTTTGTTGCGGACTCCTACACTACACTATCCCCTCTTACAAAATTACCATCCCCTAATTAACATTCTCATTACCTCACTTCAACTACAAAATAATATCATTTATAAACATCAATATATCAATCATTACCCTACATATATTCCCCATAACTACTGTGTCAACATCAATACTTCTCAAATTCTACATCACATTACTTCACAACATTATTCTCTCTATTACCACTTTAAACTCAACTTGGACTGATCTACATGTCCCAACAAAATATTGATCACCCAAAATCTACCTTTTACTATTTTTTCACAAATCATTACAACTCTCAACTATATCAAATTATTCTCCTCATCAAATAAAATAACATCTCTAACCACATTAACATCATATTGAACATTAATTACCTTGGAAATTAGTAAACAATTTATCAGTGACATTCTACTACTGATCAGCTGACTTTCTTAGCAAGGTGAATGACCTTACTGCAAACACATTTCAAAATTATACACATTATATGGAATACATATTTTTATCAATCCTTATATCTAACACAATAAAATAA
Source organism: Magicicada septendecula (assembly GCA_034769895.1). NCBI lineage: Eukaryota > Metazoa > Arthropoda > Insecta > Hemiptera > Cicadidae > Magicicada > Magicicada septendecula. Next base: position 160,802,757 of record CM068372.1, on the reverse strand, counting down.
TACATCTATAAAACAGAATAAACACAGTATACTGAACATATGAACACCTATTTATCGAAGTATAATACAAGCATTTAATTAGTGCAAAATTGAGTTATCTTTAATTTAAATTTAAATTCGTTGCTCGCCTGAGCAACCCCCCAAACCACACACACATTGTTTTGTTCTGTTGGACTGTGGCGCCCATTGGCCTCCACAAGGACGGCATAGTTGGAGGAATTGAACATCGCCTTGTCCTTGCTTCAGCGTTACATTTTAAAGATTTTAGATATCAACATACCTTTGTCATATAGTTACACGCTTTTAATGCGGGTCTACCACCTGGCTCTGCTGTCCCTACTCGGACAGAGTGGCAGCCGCTGTTCCATAGTTCCGGGATTTCCCCTAGTTTCACCCCCCTGTTAATTTCTAATATCAACCAATTTCAAGCCAGCTATGGTCAAGGGACTTGATTATGGCCATAGCGGACCGCTAGCCAAAACCACGATTAGTGCTGGTAAGGCAGTAATCGCCCAAAAAGTCGGGGAAATCATCTTTACCTTCATGCATGTCACTACATCATTACTCTGCACGGCACGAAAGTCTATCATGGTACAATATACAATTGTACAAAAAGGTGTGCCGTGCATTTTCGCCATTTCGGCCTCTGATGGAGGTAACACTCTCTATTACCCCCAACACTTTCCACTATCTACTGGGGCACATGCCACCCCAGCAATAGCATACTAATAGCTAAATTAAATCTTTATATACAACATTATAATGTGAAATTTTCATTAACTCTTTTAAAATTTTCAAATTTATTATTAACATTTATGTTACATCATATTTCAGTTATTATTACCTTTTAAATTATTATCTCAAGTTATTTTCATTCTTGAAGTTAAACTTTCTTCATTTGAGTTAAACACCTGTAAACATTTTATTCTCTCTGACTTGTATTATAAAATTTTATACTTACAGTACATTATTCCCCTACTGACAAACACAAAATATACACATCATACACACCAATAACTCCACGTTACCTCTGAAACATTTAACAACAGTGTTATTTCGTATTCAACAATTCAACATTTACCCATTATTTATTACCTATCAAATTCAACTCTCATAAAATAATTTAAATCCATTAGAAAACTCAATTATACAACATTTAAATAATCAATCAAAATATTTAAACATTTCAAATTATTTTAATTAAATTAATTATTGAAAACACAAGTTCCATTGCTATCAAAACAATTACAATTCGCTAATTACTGTCTTCAAAATTAAATTTGTTATTTATTTAGATTGCAAAATATTAATATTATTATTACAACAATTACCTACATACACATTGTTTACCTAACATTTTACAATACACACAATTAAATTCACTAAACATTTATTTACAAATCTTCATCATTGATTATTCAGTTATATCACACTTCAATGTCCAAGGTTGCGAGGTCAAAACCATAAAACAAAATATTTAAAATTGTCCATTTATTGTTTTATTATTTAACCTCCATTGTCAAATATTAATCTTTGTTTCAAATAACAATTTTCAATTTCAGTTACATACATATGGCTATCTTGTGTGTCATAACCATAAAAATCAAATTCATTCATTTTATCACAATAATCATGAACCAAGTCAACATAATGTATTTCTGTCAAGTCTCCCTTAGTAATTATATTCAATATCGGGTCAGTTATTTTTCCATCATAAATTAAATTATTATTGTTCAAACACACTTCTAACATTTCTTTCCACTCCTCATAATCTCTCTTTAATTCATATAATTCTGTCTCTCTCTTAACACACAACTCTCTATCTAAATTTCTCTCATCATAACCCCATCTCATACTTTTAGCATCATTCCACACAGAGGGTATATACTTATACAAAAAGGGGAAACAACTTAAATCTTCCATTAACACGGGACTCTTGCCCTTCAAAAACAACACTTGTGAACACCCTGGTTCATCACAACTAAGGGGAAAATTTACCCTCTGCCCCCATTCTACCACTATACTATCTTTCCACTTTCTCTCTGACTCATAAACACACATTAACATTCCATTATTACATTCTACAACTTCATCAGTACTCTCACTATTTAATTTCAACGTATCATTCTCTGATACTACCTTTTCAAATACATTACCATTCTCAATATTATTTTTATCATTTTCGACATCATCATTATCATTTGTTAACTTTTTCTCTAGTACCACATTTTTATACGTATCATTATAATTTTCATTTGTATTACTCTTGTTTGTATTCATCACATCCACTCCCATTCTCTCAATACTCTGTTCTAATTTATCAAAGCTAGTCTTTATTATTCCATTAGTATTTTCAAAACGTTTATTAACCGCTTGAATATTATTTTTTAATTCATCAAATTTGTTATTAAAATTATGATTCTGTACATCTAATTTCTCATTGACACTACTTTTAAGTTCTTGAATTTCGTTTTTTAGTTCACTCATGTTAACATTGATTACATTAAATTGTTGTTGTAAAAAACTCATTATATCGTTATCGGACTTACTACATTTTGTTGAGGTCGGAGTTATCTGCACCCCTGAATCCTCAGTAACATCTGTTTCATTAGAATTATTTTTTATTTCATTCTCCCGACTCACGTTTGGAGTCGAGTGGATTTCAAAATCGCTCATACTACTTGATTCATTACAATTTTCTATATTAGTCATTTCATTAATTTCACTTTCATTATTTCCTGCCATCTCTTATTTTTTATAATTGATCTTTGTTAATTTACTTAAATTAATTTAATTTATCCTAATACAATTCTGATCTTATGCCAATTGTGCGTAAATGACGCACTTTTACTTCATTACTCCAACCTTAAAAACACGCTTGCATCTTTTGTAGGTGTGGTTTTTACCTTAAATTTTAATTTCTAAAAACAGTCCCTGTTCAGAAGCCATTGTTATGTTAATTTTATCTATTATAAATACAAATACATAATTTTATTTATTTATTCCTCTCACCTGTTGAAAATTATCTGGGTCCAAGATTCGGTCGCACGAACGTAAGATGCAAACGTGGTTTACGGGTTATTGGAATAACTTATGCTACTCATTATTTGAAGAGAATTGATGCATTTTATTTTTTTAACTTTTAAAACTTTGTCAGATTTTTTACTCAAAATTTAGAAAATCAAATAACAGGAATATAATTTCTTGTTTTGTTATTCACTCCATGACTACAATTACTACTTTTAACTTACGCTAGCATCTTACCTTAATTTAATATACAGACAGCCCAGCCTGCCAACATTCACGCATTCATACTAAAACCCCCTTTTTATATAAACGCCCCATTTTTAATTAGAATGGTTACATATACATCCTTGCCGTCCACTTGGTGTCTCCCCGAGCTCGTGTTTATAAAGTTCGTCTATGAGAAAAAAAATATTTATGTCACTCTTTCGTTGCAACTATTCCCACTGTCACAGTGCTGCTAATTTAAACTCACTTTTTTACTTGAAACTTACAAATTTGGAAAGAGCCCCTTGGGGCAAGTACCTGGTCAGACACTGTCTGTAGGCGAACTGGGCAGAGCGTCTCTCCACTCACTATCAACTAGATTGCCGTCTCACAAGATGGAAAGCAATGCCTTATATTTCATCACCACTGTTGTGTCCCATTCAACACACGTGGTGTTTTGTGTGTTTGACGTGGATGACATTTGGTCAGCACTGGTTGACGTCACAAAAGAGGTTGGGCTTAGACTCACATCCTCCAGCATGGTCAAGGAAGCGAACCGAGATTCTTCTCTAAGCCATTTTGCGTTCAACAATTCCGCGTCGGTCTGCGCACATGCTTCTGTGGTGCGTTCGGACGTAACTGCCACACACCCGCAAAGTTCTAAGAAATGATGCCCGGTACATTCTTTCGTAAAGGTTACACAACTGATACTGCGTACTGTTCCTTTGTTAGCGCAATGTTTTCATTCTAACACGTGGATGACCACACAGATGGAAAATGAATTTATGAATATTTTTTAATAAGTCCCCAAAATTTAATAAAATAAAAATCCCTCCAAATTTGTCACGTTACAGTATATTAGAGTTGTGAATTGTTAAGATTTTATATGTTATTTGTTTGCCGGATTCCAGACTCTGATTAGTTGCTCTACGTTGTTCATTACACTTCACTTTCACTAAACATAATTGATTCTTAAACTTGAACCACACGCTCACGTTGTACTTAACGTCACGCACATAAATAAATATACTTTATCAACTCAACTTCACCTGCACATATGAAATATCTTCCTAATACGTACTTTACGCGTACTTATGAAATATTCTTCTTTTACGTACTTTACACGCACTAATAAAATATTCTTCATTATACTTTAATGTGTTACTTCTCGATTTTTAATTAGTGAGCTAATCTATACGTAAAAAATAACATTGTGTTATAGTTATATTACTGAAAGTTTATACAGAGTAACGCAGATTTCCCGTGCTTGTCTTGAAATTTACTTAATAAAAACTCCTCGTCTTCATTTGCTTCTCTCTTTTTATAGTTTGGCTACAGATTCCATCACCACCTGCCTGGTTGATGACACTTTCATTGGCCAGAGTTTGAAATATTCCCCGGTGAATTTGAAATTCTCCATTCCTGTCTCGTTATTTCTTCGCGCGCTGAACTGACGCTATTGCTTATTGGGCAAACAGTGCGAACACGTAATTTTTACCCGTGGTCACTCAGATAGCTAAAAACGACGCTACTTTCTAAAATCACAATAAATATTGGGTTGTCATCTTTTGTCTTCTGAAGAACACCGACTGGCTTTTCTAACGGTACTTGTCAGTTTTTTGCTGTTGCTGATACGCAAAACATTTTATGCGTTTATGACATATAGGTACTGTTGTCTATTGTATTTTTATTTCGGCTGGCGACAGACTGTGTGTTGTTACGATTTGTTTAATACATTTTTATAACAATAATACATCTCTCCCACTTACCTTGTTTTGCCCAGGGTTACGTCACACGAACAGTGCAATGCAAGTGAGGTTCCAAGGTTATTTGAAAAATGTACGCTACGCTCATTTATGTGATGGAATTCAAAAAATGTTATTATATAATTATTTCATTTTTGTATTGCTCTCTAATCATGACGGATTCTTTCCAAAGAATCAAGACAAACTAAAAATTCTTTAAATATTAGTGAAACATCTTATATTAACAGAGTTAAATATACATCTTATATTACAGAAAACAGCCCAGCCTGCTCGCACACAACATTCATACCATTTTTTAATCCCCCATAATTTAGTTTAGAGTACTCTTTTGATGATAGATTATTTTAATTATTAAGATATTGGAATTTTGCTGGTTACTTAACCGACTTTGTTTCTCATCGTGTGTGTGTGTGTGTGTGACGCTGAATGCATGTCCGAAAGTTTTCGTTTGACACCCTTTTAAATTTTCACTGCTACACTACACTTACTTCATTCTTTGACACCGGTTCACTTTTTACGTCGGTTAATACTTTTACATTATAAATTTAAATTTTAGTGTGCGCACATTTTTTCTAGTATCCCGGCCGGGATGAAAGTTGTACTTGACTGGTCAGAACGCTATCAAAATTTCTCCCACCAGCAGTTGGGCATAACGGAAATTGCAATGCCTTAGATGTTGAATCGTTCGTCACTGTTCATTTAACATATGTTATTTACGTGTGTTGGATGTCGACAAAATTTTGAGCACTGGTTACGTCACTAAATAGGTGTATTCTTGTGTCATGCTTCCGTCCGCACCCGACAGCATGGCAAATAAACTTTACAAACTTAAGCCATGTTGGTTTTAGCGTCGTTTGTGCGCCCCGCTGATGTTCGTGCGTTTGTGTGAGCCACACAGCACCGAAGTTCTTAGAATTGTATTGCGTTCTCCGGTCACACCTTGCATTCCAACGCCACAACTACACCTCACTGTTCCTTTCTTCGATGAAACTTTTATTCGACATGTGACTGACCACACAGATGGAAAACAACTATGATTTTTAATAAAATAAAATAAAAACCCTCTCCCTTTTTAGCCCCGTTACAACTGTCGGCACACAAGCCTCACCCTGTTCATTCTGATTCTACGTATTACTTACATCTATGTGTATTACAATTTCATATCCTACCATACCTCCATAATTATTATTAATAATTGAGTTTTTTATTTATATTTATTTTTATATTGTACATATATTGAATTGATTTATAACGTTCCACAGTAACGTTACATTTGTCCCCCAAAATGATTTCTCCATAATTGTCTTAGAGAATTTGGGACATCATTTTGTATGCCTCTTACAGCACAACCATTCAATGAAGGGTTTGTTTACAATCTTGGTGTGACACACTTTCACAATATGGTCAAAACCCGTCCCCTTAGCTTGTCACTCTCACTTTCGCCCTGAGGGTTGGTTGACACCATACAGTCACTGCGCGGTCATTCACATCTTACTACCCTAACTTCTACATTACATAATACTACCTTTTCACACCCTAGCTTACCCGCTATGTTAACATATATTTTAAACAATCACTATCTCCTTTAAATTACATTATTCTTAGTACATTACATGGATTTACACACTTTTTTTTCATTAGTTTTGTTTCGTACAACATTTTTCATTTCAAGTTTAGTGACATACAAATTTTTCATTGTTAATTAACATAAAACTTGTTTTATGTTAAGTAATTTTAATATTCTTTATTTTCAAATTCCCTATTAATTATATTCCCAAATTTAAGTAACATTTCACGATTATCTGCACGTGTATCATTCGGAGTATGATTTTGATCATTTCTTTCTTCTGAACTACTTAATTTTGGTCTTTTCACTTTTTTCTTTCCAGATTCCTCTGGACTGTCAGTATCAATAGGCGGTATCAGTCTTACACCTTCCCCACTTGATATTTTACTGCTACCTGTTCCTTTTTGTTTCACAGACTTAGGAATGTCCTGTACTTTGATTCTGGATACAGTCTGCTCCCATTTTCTATGATGTCCTCTGCCTCTTGCTTTCTCCCTAATATGTTCTGCCACAACTTTCCTTTTTCTACTTCTTGTTTTTGTTATGCATTCTGGTTCTATACGCACCATCTCAAATTCTCATTTTCAAAGCATTCATAATTACTATCTTTAAACTTATTGTTTTTGTATCTCACCTTTTCATTATCTCTCATTTCTTCTTTGTTTTCTGATAAATATCTGTCTTTTAATAAAGTCGCATGTTTGTCTGAGTCTTCTTTACATAGGGTGTTGAACACGGTTTGTGTCTGAATGCAGCTCTTTGTGTCTTGATGATTATTCATATATAATTTTAATCTGTACTTTGTTTTGAAATTTTTGTTACACTTGGAACATTTCCATGGGGTTTCATCACTATGAATTGTTAAGTGCCTTTGCAGGATGCATCTTGACGTAAAACTGTGTCCACCCCACTCACACACAAATGGTCTCTCTCTAAGATAACTTGCCTTTAACTGTGCTGATACCGCTGACTTACTGCTAACCTTTTTATGACGTAGATGACGTGGAAAAACACTGCGTTCTTCTTTTGGTACATGAGACCTATCATGATGGTTCCACAAAGACTTTGTGAAATAATTTTTCACATTTATCGCATTTTATCTGAGCTTGAGTCTGATGGAATTCCATACAGTGTGTACACAATGCATTCCAATTCTTACATACATAATCACACACTTGACATTGAAAACTGAAAAGTGCAGGTACGAAAACTTTAAAATCAGACTTTTTGAGCTTCTTAGACTGTCTGTATTTTTCCTCCTTCACTGCTCGTTCTACGGGTTTATCATTATATGCTGTCCAGGCAGTAAAGGCGGCTAGAGTATTAGGAGACCCTCACTCATACACACACACACTGACAGGCCTCCTAACAATAGACAGGGACAGGCCTTTGACCTGCGCTGCTGTCTTTTTAGTTACAGTCTACTACAATAAATTAAATTTTATTGTCGTGCTTAAACTTTTAAATTTGATTGTTCCATTGAATTCAGACTGTAATTTGATTTAAAATAAGTCCAAACACGAAGTTTTTATGGCGATATTCAAATGTTTTACATTTATTTGTTTATTTTGAACTATTGTTATTGTTAAACTTTAGAACACCATCTAAGCGACTATTATTAAAAATGATGATTATTAAAAACTAAGTAACTGATCATCTTATTTATTTTTCAACTATTTTTCTGTGACACTCCTTTTAATATGTAATTTTTTTACAAATTGATTTTTGGTTTTACTACTTGACCTCGAAATTACGAGAATCTTAAAATTCCTGGCATCGGCCTTGGCCATTTCTTTTTTTTTTTTAACTGTTCTGATTCACCGATTGTGATACTTGATAAAGAGCAGATTGACGACCCACCTCTTTATTGTTATAATACTGAAAAAATTAATCAACATATTTAACAGATTTTAATATATAGATATAAAGATTATTTTCAAACCTCATATTTTTATTTCAAATAAACAATATATGAAATAATAGTTGTTATACGTAATCGAAATAATTGTTTGTCTTTTTACTAGTACGAACTTTTAAAAATGTTATTTATTATAAAAATATTATATATTATTGTTTTGCAGACACATAAAATGAAATGTGATATGTATCTATGTAAATATATTAAAAATTTACTGTCCATGTTATTAAACTTTAACTATAACTTGAGAGGACGAGGTAGCGCGTCAGGAATTAAATGTATATTATTGTATCACGTAATTTGGAAAATAATTACCAGTATTACAGATTTCAGTAACATGCAAGAGAGACGTCCCTTCCTTACTTGGTTTACACTTGGTCGCTATAGTCATTTTTCCAGATAGAGAGGGTGATTCACCCTCAAACCAACAAACAGTAGAGGTCATTGCTCGTGTACTGGGTACCCCGAGTGAGTCACTGATTACCCGCTGATTAGTCGTTAAATAGCTTGCACGGGGTAGTGAGTCCAGCCAGTCTTGTCAGAGAGCAGATCTGTCGCGTATATTGTGAGTGAATCAGTTCATTTGTGGTTAGTGTATAGTTGATTTGTGATTATGAGTTCTTGTAAAAAATGCCAAGTTTTACATACTCAATGCAGAACAATGATTGCTTCTGTTCTGTTCTATTTTGAAAAAGAGAAGAATTACGGAGGTCCTTTACTTGATACTAAGAAAGTAGTGCAGAGAACAACAGATGCTTGTGGCATTTCGTTGAGAACAATACAACGTATCAACGCTGAGATTAAAAAAAGATTGGAAAATCAAGAAGATCCCTGTGTAGTTGAAGATATTGATTTAATCACAGCTGAGGACGATCAACAAGATAACACCTTAAACAGCACCAAGAGGGAAAATATTATTATTCATACTCCTCGGAAGAAAAGTTTGAAGAGAAAGCGGCCAGTAACAGACATGGATGACGTCGACAAAGGAGCTATTCGACGTCACATATTGAGCTACTATGCTCGAAAAGAAGCGCCTACCCTCAGACAACTTTGTGTGTCACTTCAAGAAGCTGGACTGTATATGAGAGGAAAATCTTCACTGAGCTCGCTATTATCAGACATGGGATTTCAGTACAAGAAATTTAGCAGCAGAAAAATCCTCATGGAAAAGCCGTCAGTGGCCCTGTTAAGGTGTCGTTTCTTAAGAAAGATGCGTGAAGTAAATATTAAAAACATATTTTTGGACGAGGCCTGGATCAATGAAAACACGAGAAAGGACACTGGTTGGACTGATGGCACTATCCAAGGAACTCTGTCATGCTGGTCGCTACGATGAATATACAAAAAGCCAGTGAGATCGGCCGCTGGCAGTTCTCAGTGTCATTTGACGGGCCAATTTAATCGGCCACTAGCAGTTCCAACAATGAACCATAGGGCCATTTAACCGGCTTCTGGCATCCAAAGGGAGTATCTCAGAAAAATAGTTGAAAAGTAAATTAAATGATCAGAATCTTAGTTTTTAATAATAACATTTTTTTAATAAGAGTCGCATAAATAATTCTCAGAAGTTTAGCAATCACAATATTTCAAAATAAACAAATAAGAGTAAAACATTTGAAAATCGTCGTATAAACTTCTTGTTTGGACTTATTTTAAATGAAATCACAGTCTGAATTAAATGGAACGACCAAAACTATAAGATTAAGCAGAATAATAAAATTTAATTTATTATAGTAAACTGTATTTAAAAAGACAGCAGAGCAGGTCAAGAGCCGGGCCCAGTCTATTGTTAGGCGGCCTGCCAGTGTGCGTGCGTGAGCCAAGGGCCTCCTAATCCTCTAGCCACCTTCACTGCCTGGACAGCGTATAACATCACCGTCTTTATCTGCTACTTCACTTGCATTTTCTTTCATCGCTTCCGATCTCGATTCTGTCAATAATTCTCGGTTCTCGCGCTTATTCTCACTGATTGGCTGCTCTCCTTGTACCCTATACTCGCTTAATTGTTGTGTCACGTTCTGTTTAATGTCTTTTCTTAATTGACTATAGCTTTCATGCATGCTCTCTTTAACATCTTCAATTCTTTTTTCCAGCTGCTTGGTATGTTCTGCCATTAGTTTTGTGTTTTCCACCAGTTCCCTTATTTGTTTATTATCCTCCCTTGTTTGTTTAGTGTTTTCCGTCATTTGTTTAGTGATTTCCATCATTTGTTGTGTTAATTTTTCTGTTGTTTTTTCCGTTTGTTTATTATTTTCCGTCATTTGTTGTTTTAATTGTTTATTATCTTCCGCCATTTCTTTTGTGAATTGTTGTAACATTGTGACTATGTCTATGTTTGTTTTTGTATGTTGTATTGCGCTGGTTACGTTTTCTTCTGCTCGTCCCCTTGCCTCTGAAGAAATCGGTGCGGTTTCGTTATCGGTTAGTTCGTCAAATATTCCCGTCTCCCCCATCTGGTTATTAACTTCGAATTCCCCTTCATCACTATCATTTATGTTATAGTTATTTGCCATTTTTACTTCACTATTTTTAATTTGATTAAAATTCCTTAACTTTTTACTCTTACTTCGTGTTAACATTAATTATTTTGTAAAATTTTATAAATATACTTCTTATTATCTACCTCATCTCATTCTACCAAGCTTATTTAATTCTGACTTTAAGCTCCTCGTTGTTGAGTGCCAAATATAAAGACTTTCAACAACTGCACCACGTTGTGGCGACAAATATAAACATTCGTAAAGGCTCCCACGTTTTGATGTTGATTATAATGATTTATATTATTTATGATTTAGATTTTACTAAATACATCTACTCATTATTATGTAATTCATTAATTCGGTTGGGCGCCAGAGCAGAGTATCCCAGGGTTTGTTAATAAATAATAACTCGTTCCGTTCAGATACTAATATTCTATATTATTCCATTTTTATTACAACTAAGGCATTTGACATTTTATCATAAACATTATGATAGCTAATATAACATTATTGATATTTATCTAAAAATGAACTTTTTCTTGTGAAACTTACTGTTTTTCGTTGAACGCGTTTCGGCGTACGTATTCGCCTTCTTCAGCTTTGAGTCAGACTGCCATCATTTAGTAACGGTTGTTGTGTGGAAGGTGTAGTGGGGGTGGTGTGTGGAAGGTGTAGTGGGGGTGGTGTGTGGAGGAAGGGGATTGGCGCGGGGAATCAACTTAATGTTTGTTTTTTGTATAATTGTGTCAAAAAGTGTATGTGATTTATATTGTAATTGATCGTTAAGTATGTTGTTTGGTTGTGTTGTGTGGTGTTTATATATTTCGTATTGTTCAGTTGTGTTACGAAATATATAAACACCACACAACACAACCAAACAACATACTTAACGATCAATTACAATATAAATCACATACACTTTTTGACACACTTATACAAAAAACAAACATTAAGTTGAGTCCCCGCGCCAATCCCCTTCCTCCACGCACCACCCCCACTACACCTTCCACACAACAACTGTTACTAAATGATGGCAGTCTGACTCAAAGCTGAAGAAGGCGAATACGTACGCCGAAACGCGTTCAACGAAAAACAGTAAGTTTCACAAGAAAAAGTTCATTTTTAGATAAGTGTTAGTGCTGTGAAAGAAGAGATGAATAATCAAGACAATTATTGATATGTTTACTAACTTCAAAGTATTATTATTCTTTTAAGATTACTATTATTACGTATTCTTCAGTTAATGAGCCGCAATATTATATTCTATTCATCTGACATATATATTGTAGCATGACAGATTATCCACATTATTCTAATTTAAAAACTGATCATATATAAAATTAAAATAAAATGACATCAATGAAAACCACTATAAAAATTAGTCAAGGACCACAAAGTAGTGAAATAATAGTTAGGAGAGATAAAATAATTAAAATCAACCATGCAATATATATAAGAAATTATAGAAAAATAATGATAGGCCAATGTATAAAGTAATTAGACCCAGGTAGTATAGGAGTAGGTCGGGAAATGCCCAATGTAGACAAACATCCAAAATAAAGGAACAACTATTAGAGAAACAACCATATGTAATAAATTTGAAAGCCCCCAAAAAACCTGAAACTAAATGAGAAAAGTATAATGCAATAAAATAAGAGTAAATGTGAATTAGGTGTAAGTGAAGGTTCTAGAATAAATGTAAAAGTGTACAGTGAAAGTTATTTAAATAATGAAAAAACAAATCTTGATAATCCTCTGTAAATAAGATTCTTGATCTTATAAGACTAGAAAACTGAATAGAGATAAGATCAGAGAATAACAGTGGACCAGTGCAAGTTATTTTATTATGAAAATAGACTAAAAATGTTTTTAAGTAAGTGCCACTCTTTATCTCACAACATTAAATAAAATGACAAAAGGTAAAATAAGAGCAGGCAATAAATAGTGAAGTGATAAAGGGTACATCCCTAAAATAAAGTAAAAACAGCAAGGACTGCATGAAAATTAATTTCAAGAAATATTTTAGTTGATGGAAAAACAGATGTGTTTTGTTTATTTTAACAGTTCATTGAACTCCAGGCTGGAATGTCTGAGGTGAAGTATAATTTTACTTCCATGTTCCTTAAGGAAATGGAAGTATGGTGATGGCAAAAAAAATCGTGTTCGAGATTATTGCAGATTCTGATTGTACTACACTCAAAACATGAAAAAAAGTCATTTTTCGAAAAGTGTCTCTGTGTGTATGTCTCTCTGTCTGTGTGTCTGTAGATTTTTTTTCTATGGCAAACGATAACAGCCGCAAATTCAAACAGAATCAAATAATTTTTTGCATACAGCCCTGATTTATAGAGTACTCGTGACCTATTGTTTTTGGTGAAGATCGGTTGAGGGAAAGGGGTAGTTTACCTGCAACGGTTTTTTTTTATCAAGGGTAATTTTGTTTGTTTGTCAAACGATAACAGCCGCAAATTCAAACAGAATCAAATAATATTTCGCATACAGCCCTGAATTGTAGAGCTCTCAAGATCTGTTGATTTTGGTAAAGATCGGTTAAGGGAAAGGGGTAGTTTACCTGCAACGTTTTATGTTTTAACAAGGGTATTTTCTATGGCAAACGATAACAGCCGCAAATTCAAACATAATCAAATAATGTTTTGCATACTGCCCTGATTTATAGAGTACTCGTGACCTATTGTTTTTGGTGAAGATCGGTTGAGGGAAAGGGGTAGTTTACCTGCAACGGTTTTTTTTTATCAAGGGTAATTTTGTTTGTTTGTCAAACGATAACAGCCGCAAATTCAAACAGAATCAAATAATATTTCGCATACAGCCCTGAATTGTAGAGCTCTCAAGATCTGTTGATTTTGGTAAAGATCGGTTAAGGGAAAGAGGTAGTTTACCTGCAACGTTTTATGTTTTAACAAGGGTATTTTCTATGGCAAACGATAACAGCCGCAAATTCAAACATAATCAAATAATGTTTTGCAAACTGTCCTGAATTGGAGATTTCTCAAGACCTTTTGGTTTTGGTGAAGATCGGTTAAGGGAAAGGGGTAGTTTACCTGCCACGTTTTTTGTTTTATCAAGGGTATTTTGTATGGCAAACGATAACAGCCGCAAATTCAAACAAAATCACATAATATTTTACATACCGCCCTGAATTGTAGAGTTCACAAGACCTATCGTTTTTGGTGAAGATCAGTTAAGGGAAAGGGGTAGTTTACCTGCAACGGTTTTTTATCAAGGGTAATTTTTTTCTATGGTAAACGATAACAGCCGCAAATTCAAACAGAATCAAATGATGTTTTGCATACAGACCTGTATTGTAGAGTTCTCAATACCTATTGGTGTTGGTGAAGATCGGTTAAGGGAAAGGGGTAGTTTACCTGCAACGTTTTATGTTTTATAAGGGTATTTTCTATGGCAAACGATAAGAGCCGCAAATTTAAACAGAATCAAATACGTTTTAGCATACAGCCCTGTTTTGTTGAGTACTAAAGACCTATTGTTTTTGGTGAAGATCCGTTAAGGAAAAGGGGTAGTTTACCAGACACGTTTTTTGTTTTATCAAGGGTATTTTATATGGCAAATGATAACAGCCGCAAATTCAAACAGAATCATAAAATATTTTGCATACAGCCCTGAAATGTAGAGTTCTCAAGACCTGTTGGTTTTGGTGAACATCGGTTAAGGGAATAGGGTTGTTTACCAGCAACATTTGATGTTTTATCAAGGGTAATTTTTTTTTTTACGAACGATAACTGCCGTACATTAAAACAGAACATCAACTACTCTTCTGCATACCTTTTTGAATTATACAGAACTCAAGGTCTGTTGATTTTTTTGAAGATCGGTTAAGGGAAAGGGGTAGTTTACCTGCAACGTTTTATGTTTTAACAAGGGTATTTTTTCTATGACGAACGATAACTGCCGTAAATTCAAAGAGAATCAACTAATGTTTTGCATACAGCCCTGAATTGTAGAGTTCTCAAGACCTATTGTTTTTGGTGAAGATCGGTTAATGGAATAGGGTAGTTTACCAGCAACGTTTTGTTTTATCAAGGGTGTTTTCTATGGCAAACGATAACAGCCGCAAATTCAAACAAAATCAAATAATTGTTTGCATACAGGCCTGAATTGTAGAGTACCTAAGACCTGTCGTTTTTGGTGAAGATCGGTTAAGGGAAAGGGGTAGTTTACTGGCAACAGTTTTTTATCAAGGGTAATTTTTTTCTATAGTAAACGATAACAGCCGCAAATTCAAACAAAATCAAATAATTGTTTGCATACAGCCCTGTATTGTAGAGTTCTCAGTACGTATTGGTGTTGGTGAAGATTGGTTAAGGGAAAGGGGTAGTTTACCAGCAACATTTTATGTTTTAACAAGGGTAATTTTTTATATGACGAACGATAACTGCTGTAAATTCAAACAGAATCAACTAGGTTTTTGCATACCTTTTTGAACTAAAGAGAACTCAAGGTCTGTTGATTTTGTTGAAGATCGATTAAGGGAAAGGGGTAGTTTATCAGCAACGTTTTATGTTTTAAAAAGGGTAATTTTTTTATGACGAACGATAACTGCCGAAAATTCAATGAGAATCAAATAATTTTTTGCACCCCCTGAGTTGCAGAGAGCTCAAGGTCTATTGATTTTGGTGAAGATCGGTTAAGGGAAAGGGGTAGTTTACCTGCAACATTTTATGTTGTAACAAGAGAAATGTTTCCATGACGAACGATAACTGCCGCACATTCAAACAGAATCAAATATTTTTTGCATGCTTCCCTGAATTGTAGAGGACGGAAGGTCTGTTGATTTTGGAGGAGATCGGTTAAGAGAAAGGGGTAGTTTACCTGAAACATTTTATGATTTAACAAGAGTAAAGTACTTAATTTTTATAAATAAAGTATCCTGATAAGAAGCTCATAGTAATCCACTGTAGAAACGTAGATGAAATATCTATAAATGAAGAAGTTAGGTGAACGGGGTGGGGGTAATTTTCTATTATTAAAAATTATAGTTGAAGGTGGAGGGGAGAATTTTTTATATGTGTACTATGTTATCGGCAACAAAGAAGTAGTTTTTTGTTAAAATTGCTTCCCGGGCTCTTTAGCCGTAGTCCAATGTTTTCTGCAAAACCAGACTTTTCGGCAGTGCCATCGACTGCCATCATCGGTGAAAATCGAGTGCGAAAACGTGAGGTGGTGGTGGTATACGTTAGTGAGCACAGTACTGTGGTTAATGCTGAAGCAATAAGTAGAGAGACGTAGTTTCTATGGAAATATTTCATTTCGAATATGATTTTAAATATAAATCTTAGAACATGGAAGTCATGTATGGTTCTCCATACCGATATTTTTATTATAAAATATTTGTTATGTTTTAATAATATTAATTATTAATAAACCTTACTGTAATTTAAATAAGGGTAATTTAGTTAAGATGTCATAAGAATTGTAGGTCAGAGAGGGTATTAGCAAGCTGGAATAATAATAAACATTATAAATGAACTAACATAAAATCTAGGCCAAATGGTAAATCACACAAACCTTGTAATTAGTAAATAAAATAAAGGAAATTAATTAAATTGATGAAAATTATATAATGTAAATCAATTACTATATATTATAACTGTAACAATACTTTGTAAAGGTATTGAAAAAAATGTATAAGATATTATTAGAAAAAATGCAAGTGTAATAACACTGGAATATTGAGGAAAGCCTAAATTAAAGATAATATGTAAATTAATTAACCCAAATCATAAAATTACAAAGAATTAAATGAAAATAACCATTTTATTTCAATCAGTGATCTTGCTCAATGATAACTAGAACATAATAGAAATTGTAAACCATTTGAGGTGACAGGAAGTACAGTTAAGGCCTACATTCTAATATACTGTAAATTTGACTTTTCGAGTTAAAAATACTATAAAGTATATCATGTTTGGTATTAAATAACGCAGAATTAACTAAGGAAAGTAATTATGTAATTAGTATTTAGTAAAATTAAATAATAGTCAAAATGTAATTAATCGTATAATGTAAAAGTCAATTATTTAGGCGGAAATGCCATCTGTTAAAAACTATGTAGATTTAAGATTAATTCAGCCAGAACTGATTGTATAGAGGAAGAAGGAGTTAGTTGATTGTTATATGTTGAGACGGACACTTCTAAACGAGCTCAGACAAATTAATTCATTTAAAAAGAGAGAAGGTAATTTTTGAATATAACCGAACCTATAAAAAAAATAAAACGAAAAGTGTAAAAATATAATTAATAAACACTGAGAGAACCTGGAATCAACCAAATTAATTTATTTATGGAGATTTGAAGTTATAACACAGATGGTAGAACGAAATAAACGAGAATTATAAATTTTATCAACAGGAAATTAGACACTATAAAACCTCACAACCATTGGAACAAAAACACATTGAAAACACTGATTGCCAAGCCGAACAACTAACCACTAAGCTCGAATAATTACACTGTGATGAAGAGGAATTAACTACTACTGCGTGGAAGAGGAAAACTCCAAGAACCAACATTTATTTGAGGGAATTATGCAGTGAAGGCGTCTCGTATACACTCATCACGTGGGCGGCCATGATGGAATAATCCCAGAATTCTTTGCGGCTACTGCAGGACAGCATCTCAAGTCTGGTTCGAGAATTTATCTTATTAACATTTTCTATTCAATAATAATTTTGTATTTTAGATAACTAAGCAGTTTTTATTGTAAGCACTATACTTTTCAGCTTTGCCTTTCTCTGACTATGATAAAATAACAGCTAAAAGAACCTGCAATTTAACATTAATATTTTATATACTGAGTTTAATAGCCCTGAGATCGAGTTTGTAATTGTCGATTAACTAATCGATTCAAAGTCGATTAGTATCTCTAAGGTTAATAAATTATTTAAATATTATAATTTTGAGTTTCATTTATTGATAAAAAGATAGAGAGAAGAATTCCAGATAATATTTTACACCTGGACTCCGAGAAAAGAAGAAATTAACATCACTGAAGGAGTAACATCACAGATTAACGAAAGACCGCTAATCGATTATGTTATGAGATAATATAATTAACGCGGAAAAAAACAATACTGATTATTCTAAACTATTAAATTGCTTAAATTAATAATTAAAAGAAATAAAATTCCATAAATATACATAAAAAATAAATAAATAAAATTTTGTTTATTACAATTTTTTTGTAACTCAGAAAATACAAAAAATTACATTACGTTACAAAATTGGCTTTTCCAACGTGGAGCTTTATTTTAAACATTCATACTAATTACATTGCGTTACAAATGCAATATATATAAATATACATACAGTATATATATATATATACAGTTTATATATACTGTATGTATATTTATATATATTGCATTTGTATATATATATATATATATTATAACAAAAAGAAAAGATTGTGGGGTGTAACCTTTTTCTAATATACTCTCCTTTAAACCCCAGTGTTAGAGTCGTCAATTTATAACAAATAGAAAATGTGTAATTGTGTAAATGTGTTGTAAAATGTCGGGCGTTACCTCCGCGCACTTTTGTTACTTACTGTTGACTGGATCCTCTGCGGTGATGTAGTCCTGTAACACAACTTAATACTATGTTTTTTGTGGGCGCCACTTGGAATTGTTTGTTCCAAGAAATAAATGTGATTATTAAAGTAATTAAAATTTTTAAATCTTACTTCTATGAAAAAGTATAAACAAGTCAGTTTAGCTTGAAAAATCAGGTAAGTTTAATGATTCTTCAAAAAACAACAAATCGTCTGAAGGACTAACATTCATGTAAAATTTATAAAATTGCAGAGAAAAAAATTCACAAGTTATTATTATTATTATTATTGACAATTTTATATATCCAATCAAGTATCGGCTAGTGTTTTCAATTTTTTACTCAGTTGAAAAGCATGAGTTTAATATATGAAAAAATCTTTACTCTCAGGACGTGACTCCTTTGAACTACCAAGACATATCAATAAGATGCCTTACAAGAAAAATTAAGTGATTTGAAGGTGTGTGTGTGGCGTGTGAAGTACAACTGTGTGATAAATGTAACCAGGTAAAAAATGACTTTAATTTTGGTAACTCACGTTCCAATGAATAATTAATCTCGCACAGGACACTCCTCTCGGGTAGTTTTTCAATCTCGCCTCTTCACATGTGCACTGAATCTATTTTAAGTCAAAGTTGCGATCATTTACTATTTCCGCACTTTTTGTAAAAACGTTTGGCAGTAGATTATCGTTCAAACGCCGCCGCTACAAATCATCTGTGTCGCGTTGATTCAGAAATTGGCCGCCGTAGCGCTGATTCCCATGCAGTGTCGAGAGAAAGGCTTGGTGTTTTGTTTGTTTACGTTAAGGGGATTATTGTTAAGTTAGTCAGTCTATGCGAACACAGCAGAATTGGTTCTCTATTTAAAGTTTTGGTCCCTCCTGGGCCGTTGACGTTCTAGCTGTGTGATTTCTATTAAAATTTTGCCGTGTCGCTGCTCTATTTCAGCAACACATTGGCGTAGATTCTCGTTGAGGTTACGTCAGTCTGTTTGTCAATGTACGGGAAAAGCCTTTCTTCGTCTTGTCGATTTCTCGCCTCTCGGTTTCGCCTTAGCTGCGTTGATCAGTGTCGTGGGTGATGCATCAGTTCTGGAGTTCAAGTTTCAAGTGTTTTTGGGTCGAATTTGGTCTCTCTTTTATACTAATTCAGGCTGATTGTTTTCATCGACTTCTGGTATATTTGTGTAAAAATTCTTTCTAGATTGTTCGAGAATAAACGAAATGGAATGTCATGGAACAATTTTAACTTCCGTCGAAGCTTTTAGAACGAATTTCTTATTCTTCATACTAAGGATATTTCAAAAATTACTCTGGTATTTATCAAACAGTTTTACATTAGTACTCACAATTTGTATGCCATTATTACATTTAGATTCTCTGTTTTCAACTGAATCTAGTGATACTAATTATGATTGGTTTTTAATTAAATTAAATCTAATAAGTAACACAATATACAACTCTCACCTTGGTTGTTGTCATTAAAATTCAATCTTTTTAGAACAAAAATTGTTGTGGAATTATTATGTTCCTTCCACAATCTGAACATATAATATTACTACCTTCCTACAACAAAACAAACAAATTTTAACATAGGTAATACATAAATAATTACAATTTTACATGGCCCCTGTCTATGGGCTAGGTTTTTTGTTAATGTTATAACACAATAATTAGTCTCTTTCTTTAACATATGTAGTATTTCACTGGTGTACACTCAGAGTTTATTATATTGTCTGTCTTTTGTGATACCTGGTTACTCTTTACATATATTATTTTTATTACAGGATGACATAGCATCATTGACTGGTCTTGAGATGTCCTTTTTTATGGTGTGACAAATCTCACTCTCATAAGTTAAATTCTTTTATAATTGACTTTATTTTCAACTGAGTTTGTTCGTTCTTTAAGGTATACTGAAGTATTGTACCATTCTATTTTATTTTTGTTATCATTTTGTAAATATTTGGCCAGATATGATTATTTTTGTACTGGTTGATTGGCTCCAGCCATACATGGTAAAGCGTTACGAGCTTTAAATAAATTATTAAATACTGAAATTTGTCACTTACCAGTTACAATTATTTACCAGGGTGTCGTCTGATGTACTTAGGCAGAGAAAAACAGGCAATGCAATGACAAACACACATTGATGTGGTTAATTGACACTTTTTATTAACTTTTAATTTTTTAATATTAATTATTAAATTTTAACTCCCTCTTCATCAATTTCTTTTATATTACATCGTTAATAATTATTGGAATATCAGTTCAATTTTGATGTACTAGCGGTTCATTCGAAAAACTTTGCTTGAAAACACTGATACTTGTTATACATGAAATGAAAATAGTTGCGATACTTATGACTAAACGCTTATATCCTAACCATGGTATCTAAATTATGAAAGCGACCCATATTGCTCTCTCTTTCTCTCTCATACTATAAAATTCCCCATAATTTAGTTATAACCCCTTTTTTATAAATTTGAAAAATAACTGAAATTAGATTTGAGTCGACTACTTAACCAGCGTCCTTCTGCTGACCAAGTGTGGCGACGCGCATGTATATGAATGTCCTGTTTATTTGTCACATTTTTCACTTTTGCTGTTCACTCCGCTAACTTCGTTTAAACTGTCGGATTTAACTGTTTATCTTCAAATTTACTGTTACACTTTAGCATATGTTAAAATGCAAAATTTAAGGTTCGCGAACTGCAAACCTTGCCCGGCCGGGAACGGGTGATTTCGTCGACTGACGACGCTACAAGTGCGTTGGTCAAAAAAAACATTTCCACTAGCTCGTGCTGTGATTGGCTGCGGCATCTTACATGGCTGGTTCCGGTGATCGACTTTGGTGTCGAGAGTACAGATAGCGGCACACGTGCGCATACGCACTGCCACATTCCATTGTAGTTGAGCGTTATTCACCAAGTTTTTGTTACTCCTCCCCAACGGAGGATACACGCATGTGCGCACAAGCTGACATTCCACGGTGTTATCGTTGTGCGCTAGGTACGGACCGATACAGGATTGTATACAGGGTGTCCAAACAAGTGTTAGTGGTCTCGGTGGCCGTAAAGGGTGTCCAAACCGATTATTTCCCAATAATTGATATTAAATGAAATAAAAAACATACCTTCCTCAAAATTGTCCCATTACAATGGTATAGGTAAATATTTTACTAACTTGACTATTACAATGTTAAAGTTAGTCAGATATATTAGTATAGTTGCTTTATATCATATTTCAACTTTCTAATGCATTTTGGCAACATTAAATCCATAAATTATACAATATTATATGCCTACCACATGTTTTTAGTTAATACTGTTTTTGGCTATTTTGACTGACTTTTACTCATTTGACAGCTTTCTTTATTTAAGATAAATTGTTCACTTTTGTCTGCTTGACAATTACATATAGTTTTTATTTCAATCTGACAATAATTAATTTTTTTCATGAAATCTGGGTGTTTGGTCTCTAATCCAACACATTAATATTTTTTGTCATAACAAATATATAATTTTTATTTTAACTTAGATTCTTTCTAATAATGTATTTAAGTCATTTAATATATTTATTTTATTTACATTACATAATATAATAATGGATCATGCCCATTCATTCACAAAAAATAGTTCTTAATACTCTATTCAGAGTTATAAAACTTAATAATTAATGACTTCGTTTTGGTTGATTCTGACATTATTCGTCTCTCTTATAGTGTCTTATGATTTTTTCACTGTTATTCACTTTAATAATATATATGGGGTTTGTGTCTTAGTCAAAGTCTGGTCGTTTTTTCATGTTAGTAGTAATAATTATTAGACAATATTACACAATTTTTTAGGACTACTTGGGTTCGATACTGTTCACCTCACTTTCCTCTTATGATGAATTGCCATGTAAATGATTTCTCTGTGACGTTACAATGTATATATATACAGTGAGTCCCGGTTATCCGCCATAAACGGGCTGGCGGAAGGGCGGATAAGCTGGAATGGCGGATAATAGGGAGAGTTAAATAAAACGCAAATTTATCATAAAATTACATTGTAATTTTGTAAATATAATTAATAAACATCACGTTTTACAACAAATCAATAGAAAAAACAATACAGTGATGTACAATTTTAGTAATACATTTTAGAGAACAAGCAACAATATTAAAGTTATACACTTACAAAAAAAGAGAAAACAATTATGCCTACTTTAGTACTTCACGCTTCAAGTTTAAGAATTCAGTAAATTTTAACAAGAAAAATTTACTAAAAATAAATATAGAATCAGACTAATGTGTACGTAATAAAATTGACTTACACTGTCAGAAATGTTGGAAGTGAGAGTTCAGTTCGTGATGAGTGAAAAAAATTAGTGATCTTCGACTGCCTCCCTGATGATTCCCGCTTCTTTGCTGCCAAGTCTCGCCATCTTTGGAGCATCATTATGTCGACAACCCTGGCTTCCTCTTGCTGCTCAATGTACTGAATGGCTGCTTCAAGAGCTTTAACCCCTTCTTTGTGTGTGATCTTTTGGAGCTCAACAGTTTCAGAGTCTTGATCTTCAACAATATCATCGCTATTAACAAGTGTTACAATTTCTTCGTCAGTTATTTCATATTGGTCGTCTCCTGAAAGCCAATTCCTTATTTCATCCAACAATGCATCCTCACATCCAGGGATACATTGCACCAAGGGCAAAATACTTTCATGAAGTTCATCCAGCATGCTTTCAGCCATATTTTCGTCCTCGCCCAACAACTTATGCCACGACTTCGCAATTGTTTGTGCCCCGACGTCGGCCCAGGCCCTTGCGACCCAATAAGCGACATCCTTCAAATTTATACTTTTCAACTTCTTAATCAAGTTTTGCCCATCTTCAATTCCTTGTATGACTGTTGACAGAAGCTTTCTTCGATAGTTTCGTTTGTTTCCAAAACACCCTGGTCCATAGGCTGACAAATGGCAGTCACATTTGGTGGAAAAAACATAGCCTTTATGTCCCCATCTCTAAGTTCGTCTGGATCAGGGTGAGTTGGGGCATTGTCTAGCAGTAAAACTGCTTTTCTGGGTAGGTTGTTGTCTTTTAAAAACTTCTCTGTAGAAGGAACAAACTCTTTAAAAAACCATTCCTTAAAAATTTCACTAGTCATCCATGCACTTTTTTGATTGAAATATTTTACTGGAAGAGCATGTTTTGAAATGGTTTTAAAAGCCCTAGGGTTTTTGGACTTTCCAATCATTGCCAGGTCCATTTTATGGTTTGCTGTGGCATTACTGCATGCTAAAATAGTCACTCTCTCTTTACTACGTTTATAGCCAGGGGCTGCAGCTTCAGTTCTAGCTGCAAGGCTCTTACTCGGTAACATTTTGAAATTAAGGCCTGTTTCATCACAATTAAATACTTGATCTCCTGTTAAGCTTTCAGTTTCAACAAAGTCTTGAAATTTTTTCTTAAACTGCTCCATTTCTTGAAAGTTTGATGACAGTTTCTCGCCGCAAATATTCAACTGACGGATTCCATAACGCTTCTTCCATCTATCAAGCCAGCCAACGCTTGCTGTAAAATCTGCATCACCTTCGTTAAATTCTTTTTGAAACTGCAGCCCCTTTTCTTTTGAGATAGGTCCCGAAATAGGCACCCCTTTCTCCCTGAACTGTGTAATCCAAATGTACAATGCTTCGCTAACTTTTTCATAATCACTATTTTTCATAGTTTTTCTATCTTTAAAAGCAGTCTCAGTAACTCGTGAGGAACACCGTTTTTCTAATTATAATCGTCTCTTCTTCCAATCTCCAACTGTGCGATGACCGATGCCGTAGTGGTCAGCCACCTTCTGCAGCGTTTCCCCTTTATCCAGTCTTTTTAATGCCTCAAGCTTGTCTTTTATTGATAAAACAATTTTCTTCCTTTTCGTAGCCATAATCGCAACACTATTAACAAGACTACACTACGACACTTTCACCAAAACTGCACTAGTCACTCACGGACACACCGCGTAAAAATAGCCTCACTGCTCACTACAGCACACAACAAGAAACTGCAGTCTACTAAGCGATGAGCATGTGAGCGATAGCGTTGGATCTTGGGGGTGGGGTAGGGTGAATGACACATGAGTCACAGCTAGGCTATAATAGACGATGGGCAGTAGGCCAAATTCCTGCGGTACATTCAGGAGCAATCACAAAGAGCATGTACACTCACGCCCGCAAACTATTGGCACACTATTTTCGTTGCAGTAATTAAAGAAAATATTTTTTACGTTTACGTTTTTTTATGCCGCTAGGGCGGTGGATAACACGGAACGGCGGATAACAGAGACTCTACTGTGTGTATATATATATATATATATATACACAATCACTTTCTGCTACAGTTCGTTTCTTGATATATATAAAGTATTTAAAATTTATAATTATATTACCTCAAAGAACATCTTGAGGTAATCTAATTATAAATTTTAAATACTATATATGTATATATTTTTTCAATATTTTAATTAACACATAGCATAATATTCCTTAACTAACATAACTTTTCTTAATAATTTTTATCTACAGTACTCGACTCATATTAGAATGCTATTCCTATGATATTTTGTTTCATTTCCTTAATTGTACAATGATTCTACTAAATACCCTTTCTAGTATGTCATATCACATAAACTGAATTGTTAGTATCTGAACAAGTGTGGGTCTTTTGAGAATGAGATGAGTTATACTTATGGTAGATATTAAATTTTATGTTTGTATATTAGAGTTGTGAATTGTTAAGATTTTATATGTTACTTGTTTGCCCGATTCCAGACTCTGATTAGTTGCTCTACGTTGTTCATTACACTTCACTTTCACTAAACATAATTGATTATCACTTCTTAAACCCACTTCTTAAACTTGAACCACACGCTCGCGTTGTACTTAACGTGGTCACACACATAAATAAATATACTTTATCAACTTAACTTCATGCGCACATATGAAATATCTTCCTAATACGTACTTTACGCACACTTATAAAATATTCTTCTTTTACATAGTTTACGCGCTAATCTATACGTTAAAAAAAAAAAAAAAAAAAAAAAAAAAAAAAAAAAAAAAAAAAAAAAAAAAAAAAACTTATGACATTCCGTTATAGTTATACTACTGAAAGTTTGTACAGAGTAACGCAGATTTCCCGTGCTCGTCTTGAAATTTACTTTTAAAAAAAACTCGTCTTCACTTGCTTCTCTCTTTTTATAGTTTGGCTACAGATTCCATCACCACCTTCCTGGTTGATGACACTTTCATTGGCCAGGGTTTGAAATATTCCCCGGTGAATTTGAAATTCTCCATTCCTGTCTCGTTATTTCTTCGCGCGCTGAACTGACGCTATTGCTTATTGGGCAAACAGTGCGAACACGTAATTTTTACCCGTGGTCACTCAGATAGCTAAAAACTACGCTACTTTCTAAAATCACGATAAATATTGGGTTGTCATCTTTTGTCTTCTGAAGGACACCGACTGGCTTTTCTAACGGTACTTGTCAGTTTTTTGCTGTTGCTGATACACAAAACAGTTTATGCGTTTATGACATACTAGGTACAGTTGTCTATTGTATTTTTATTTCGGCTGGCGACAGACTGTGTGTTGTTACGATTTGTTTAATATATTTTTATAACAATAATACATATCTCCCACTTACCTTGTTTTGCCCAGGGTTACGTCACACGAACGGTGCAATGCAGGTGAGGTTCCAAGGTTATTTGAAAAATGTACGCTACGCTCATTTATGTGATGGAATTCAAAAAATGTTATTATATAATTGTTTCATTTTTGTATTGCTCTCTAATCATGACGGATTCTTTCCAAAGAATCAAGACAAACTAAAAATTCTTTAAATATTAGTGAAACATCTTATATTAACAGAGTTAAATATACATCTTATATTACAGAAAACAGCCCAGCCTGCTCGCACACAACATTCATACCATTTTTTAATCCCCCATAATTTAGTTTAGAGTACTCTTTTGATGATAGATTATTTTAATTATTAAGATATTGGAATTTTGCTGGTTACTTAACCGACTTTGTTTCTCATCGTGTGTGTGTGTGTGACGCTGAATGCATGTCCGAAAGTTTTCGTTTGACACCCTTTTAAATTTTTACTGCTACACTACACTTACTTCATTCTTTGACACCGGTTCACTTTTTACGTTGGTTAATACTTTTACATTATAAATTTAAATTTTAGTGTGCGCACATTTTTTCTAGTATCCCGGCCGGGATGAAAGTTGTACTTGACTGGGCAGAACGCTACCAAAATTTCTCCCACCAGCAGTTAGGCATAACGGAAATTGCAATGCCTTAGATGTTGAATCGTTCGTCACTGTTCATTTAACATGTGTTATTTACGTGTGTTGGACGTCGACAAAATTTTGAGTCCACTGGTTACGTCACTAAATAGGCGTATTCTTGTGTCATGCTTCAGTCCGCACCCGACAGCATGGCAAATAAATTTTACAAACTTAAGCCATGTTGGTTTTAGCGTGTTAGCGTCGTTTGTGCGCCCCGCTGATGTTCGTGCGTTTGTGTGAGCCACACAGCACCGAAGTTCTTAGAATTGTATTGCGTTCTCCGGTCACACCTTGCATTCCAACGCCACAACTACACCTCACTGTTCCTGTCTTCGATGAAACTTTTATTCGACATGTGACTGACCACACAGATGGAAAACAACTTTATGATTTTTAATAAAATAAAATAAAAACCCTCTCCCTTTTTAGCCCCGTTACAATACCCCCCCAATGAGAGATCTTCTGCTGGAACAGAAGAACTCTCATTGCTAAACCCCTAAGAGGATCGGAGAGGATATGGTGCCAACAACCCCCCGTTAATTTCTTAACGCTTCATGGGTAAACTACCCCCTAGCTCGGTGACTATGGCTGCACCTGAACGATATTACTGGACTTCTCTATCCGAGATCCCAACACCATAATATCGAACAGACACGCACCACAGCGCACCTAACCTTCTATCATTCTACCCCAAAATCAACACCCTGGCCTCATACCATGCCAAGTCCTCAACCGATATGTTCCCCCTTACATGCACACTGGGCTGTCTTTAGCAAGTACTGGGCGCGTACACATACTCATTAATACCTCCTAACAAATTCTTTATTTCAAATTCAAAAAATATTTATCTTTAAATTTAAAAAATTCATTTACATTCAGAATCAAATTGTTATATCTCCATTACTTTCTCAAAATCAAAAAAATCAAAAAATCTTTTATATGAATCCATCAACTCTATTAATTCTTTTCAATACTACTAACAATCACAAAAAAAACTTGAATATCTCATTAAAACATAAACTCACTTATCCTAACATTTGATTATACAGATACATTAAACAATGTAATGCAATAAAACACAAGTAATACACATAAACAATAATATACTTGGAACTCAAACATTATCTATATGGCAGGCATAAAAATAAATTTTTTTTTTCAAAAAAATTTAAATTTATCAAAATATACTTTTCTCAATATTCAGAAACATTTAAAATCCTGTAATTCAATTAAACGATCAAATTGGATCAATCAATTGCTAGAAACTGGTCGTGTCTATAACATCAACCATCAGCTGATCTTTCTGGGTCAAGTCAACGACCTTGACATACGTGTTACATAAAGCTACATCATAAAATACATGAAACATCTTTAAAATTCTTTACCTTCAAACATAGTACAACATAATAAAATAAGACATTTAAAATTAACATGATTATTATTACAATAAACAATAGAAATTACTTTTAAATTGACCAAAATTACACATTTTATAGCTTTACATTATTCTCAAATTCTATAAAAATCTACACTTGTTTCAATTAATTTTATATTTTGACTATGACTTTCTTTCTTTAACATTTCCATTCTCAATTAGTTTGGGTGACTCAATTATTTATAACAACTCACTTTATCAACTTGGCATTTATATATATGGTAACAATAAAAAATAGGCCGAAATATATAAAATAAATAAAACCACTACCAGGACTTACCTGTACTCAGTCGCAACTACTTACCTATTTAAATTGCACCAGAAGACCAAGGTCGCCACGATTATTTTTTATATAGGACAAAATATCGAAAACCTTTACACTTTACCTTAATAAAACGGACAATTTAGCAATCTGACCCACCCAATTAATAATTCAGAGGATTCCGGAACGTCTAGACGAATTTTTAACACAGAAATGAGGAAGTGGCAATGACGAAATAACTTAAACTAACACATTTTCCAAATAAACTAAATCACTTTAATGAATTAAGTCAATTTTCACTGCTATGAGTACAAAAGAATTAGTCATGATTAATTGTTATAATTACCAGAATGAGAATGCTACACAATCAAGTTTTAATTACCTTAAACTATACTTACGACTAAGGCAGCCCATATTGCCCACGCACTCTTCCATACCTTTTGTTTTTTATATACATTCCCCTTTATTTGTTCAATTTTTTAAATATTCCGATTGTTATCCGCGGTGCCCGTCCACGAACACGATGCCGGCCGAACACGCGGTTGGTCCCGTAACTTCACTATTTGTTTTATCACTTCAA
The DNA here is from genome assembly GCA_034769895.1 of Magicicada septendecula. Lineage (NCBI taxonomy): Eukaryota > Metazoa > Arthropoda > Insecta > Hemiptera > Cicadidae > Magicicada > Magicicada septendecula. The sequence continues at coordinate 160,773,590 of CM068372.1, read as the reverse complement.
TCTCTCCACATCACTGTCAGTATTACTCACTCCGATATGTTCATTACCTTCTGGGGTCCCGGTCGGTCTTATTGAGTGAAATACATTTGCGAAAACTCGACCAACCGGGCCCAAACCGAAACTTTAGATGTCTGTTACTGTAGTTGGCGTCCTGTTGACTGTATGGCGTCTCTGCTTAATGTCTACTGTCCCGTCACGGTGAACGTAACAGGTACATGTACCTGTTCCTGGATGGAAACTGGTCCTCTACTGCCACAATGTTTTCGTCGTCGCTCATGCTTATATGCTGTTGTGTAACCACTTTATATATGGATTAAAGCTGGTATGTGTGTGTGTCCAGAGGTTAATATTGGACTTGGTTCCGCTGACGTCATTGGAAAGGCCGGTCTCTTGGCAGTGTTTCCGGGAGATCTTGAAGAAGACGACGAATATTTTTTACACTCTGGCCATCTTGAGTTTTTTGTTAGAGCGTCCTTTGAGCGCGTGCGGGTGTAGTTGCGCTTGAGCGTTGACACACATTTACAGAGTTCTTAGAATTTTTAAGGTGGTAAATTCCTTTGCCGTGTTACACCACTGAAATTGCGCAGCGCCTTTGTTCCAAACGCTGTTTCTCAACATCGTGCTGTTGCTTGGAAAATAAAGTTGCACAATAACACATTTATTTCATAATGTTTTATACAAACCCGCCCGAAAACGAAATAAATAAAATTATATAATTGCCCCAAACGATTTAAATAAAACACCCAAAAATTGACCCGCTACAATACCCCCTCGATGAGAGTTCTGCTGTCCATAACAGAAGAAATCTCATCGATAAACCCCGAAGAGGACCGGTGAGGAACTGGTGCCAACAACCCCTTGGTTCATAATCTGCATGGGTACACGACCCCCCTGGCTCAGCGACCATGGACTCATCTGAACGAGATCACTGGACTTCTCCGTAAGAGATCCCAACACCGAGAAATCGAACAGATTCGTACCACAGCGCACCTCGCCTTTTAGCATGCTACCCCCAAAAATCCTCAATCCCTGGCTAAAATTACTCCAGCTCCTCCGCCGATATGGTTCCCCTTTTTTTTCAAGCTGGGCTGCCTTTAGCAGATACTGGGCTCACACACACTAACATTACATATTACCATAACACATTAAAAATAAAAACTTCCTTTTAAAATTTATTATAAATTTAAAAAAAATTCAAAAGTCAAAAAAAAATAATCTTATCAAAAAATTCTCTTCCTGGTTTTTCTAAATTTTTGTTTCACATGACTTAACCTAGACATTTCTAATAATATAAACACATCCTTATTCTAACAGGAGAATCACTTATAGCCTACCAATATAATGCAGTACAATAAAAGAAACATGGTTAATGCACACATAAGAAAATAATCATTACTCAAAAATATTCACTCGCTGGCAGGTGTTTTTTTGTTTTCCAAAAAAAAAATTAAAATTTTAAAATTCAAAAAAAAATTTTAATTTATTCATTAAAAAAATTTTATTAAATTTATTTATTAAATAATATTTATTAAAATTATTCAAATATTGGTTTGAATTAATTAAACAAACGAATTAAAATTAGCTTCCTACTATACACAAGCTTAGTAGGTGTATGACCCCATCAGCTGATCGTAACTAGGTCAAGTCCAAAACCCTTGACCTACATATGTTATATATGATTTCTGAAAACACCTTGAACATCTGTAATATCCTAACTTGAAATACAAAACATAGTAACATAAAATATTTAAAATTACAAAATATTAATATTAATGATAATCAAATTGGCATTTAAATTATTTAAAATAAACAATTCTTAACTTTACATTATTTTCACTTCTATCAAAATTCTGTCACTGGTTAAAAAGAAAAAAAATAAACAATTGTATAATCTTGATTATAACTTCCTCTCTTTAGTTAACAGTTTAATTCTACATTACTGTGGGTGTTGTAACTCATTTATTCTCATTACTGTACTAGATCTGTGTACATATATGAACTTTACCTCTCCCTATGGCTCTAATATTCATCAACTTCAATTATCATGACACCCATCTCTACCAAAATCTCTACTAATCAGGACACTCTAAACCCCAACTTATCATTTAACACAATTCGCCACCTTCTCCCATTATAAAATACTCTCTAACCCTTTGTATATAGGATACGTGTTTCCCCGCCCCCAAAAAAAACTCAATTCCCTTATTTGGCCCCTGGTCTTTACCTAAGGCGGCCCCTTCCCCACTAAAATCTATTCCTATCCCGTCCCAACCCTTGTTGCGGACTCCTACATTACACTACCCTCTAATACAAAATTGCCATCCCCAAAATTCTCACTCTCATTACATTACTATAAATACACAAAATAACCTCATTAATTATAAACATAAATATATATCATTCAAAACTCTACATAAATTCTTCACAACTACCGTGTCACCCTCAATACTTCACCAACTCTGTTACATCACATCAACTCAAAAACAACATTACATTATATTCATCTCCATCATTTCACATTCAACTTTTAATTCAACTTGGACAGGTCTACATGTCCCATAAAACATTTATCACCCATGAATTATCTTTTATTAATTTGCATAAATTATTTTTATTTTATTTCTCATATTCTTTTTATCTTTACTTCAAAATATCTGTAGTACATTAAACATTAATTACTTGTAACATTTACAAACCAATATACCAGTGACATGGTATTGCTGATCAGCTGATCCTACTAACACAATGAAAATACATCTCACAATTGAATAAATTATATGAAATATACATATTTATTTATCATCACTCCTCACCCTTTGGTTTCCCATTTTCTCTGATTCTGGTTATTTATGTTAACCTGCCAGACGATTTACTTATTGGCTTAAACAAATACACACAAAATAAAATTACATATTCTTATCAATGCTTATTTAACAGACAACAATAAAATAATACACTTAAAATTATAGCATGAACACCTTATTTTTAAATATCTAAGCAGCTAGTTACCTGAACAGAGCACAAGCAGTTTTATTTGAATTAAAATTTTGAATAAGCAAAAACTTTTACGTCATAAACTTTAAATTCGTGACTCCTTTACGTCACCTCCCAGCCACACACACTATTTCAGATTATGGAGGACTGTCTCGCCCTTTCGCTTCCACAGAGACTGTATATTTTGGAGCAGGGTTTACCTCTCCGTGTCTCTGCTTCCGCTGTTAAGTTTTAAAGTTGTGAACATCAATATGTTCTTGTTAATAATCATGCACCCTTAAAACGGATCTGCCACCGGTCTTGCTGTTCCTCCTCGAACAGAGTGGCAGCCGCTGTTCCCTAGTTCCGGAGATTTCCTCTAATGTCCCCCCATTAAATTTCAAATATATACCAATTTCAAGTCAGCTATGGTCAAGGGACTTGATATGACCATAGCTGGCCACTAGCCAAAACCACGGTTAGTGCTGGTAAGACAGTAACCGCCCGAAAAATCGAGGAAATCTAAACTTTAATTTCACTGCCTGTTTCACATCAACATTATTATGTGCGACACGGTCATTTAATATTGTGTGTAAAAATTTTTTATTTACACGTATAAGGTGTGCCGCACATTTGTCGCCAGTTTGGCCTCCGATGGAGGTAACACTCACTGCTACCCCCAACCCTTTTCGCTACTTGTGAGAGCACAGGCCACCCCCACAATAGCCACATAATAACTAATTACAATTGAAAACTAATTAAAATTTTTTGTATACATTATCATATAATATCTGCATCAACACTCATTTAACCCATTCATAACCTTTTACCGTTTAACTTTCTTGAAATTTTTCAAAATTTATTATTGATAATCATTATTTATCATTTTTCATTTATTAAAAAAAAATTTTTTAATTATTATTTTTATTAAACACAATGATTACATTAAAATCTCACTATTGCATTAACACCTCAATCACACCTGTAACAGCTTTTATTATACATGATTATAAAATTTTCTACTTACAACTCCTTTAACATGCTATACACACAAAACATAATCACCATCATCTCTGAAACATTTCACAAAATTTATTAGCTTCAATTAAATAATTTATCATTCATTACCAACTTTGCATCTCGTAAAATAAATTAAATTTACAAAAAAAATTAATTATACAACCTTTACATAATCAATTAAATTAATTATTAACAATATAGAATTCATCACCATCCAAACAATTATAATTCTCTGATTACTTGTTTTCAAAATTAATTTGGTTTATTTATTTAAATTGCAAGTATTTCAATATTATTATCACAACAATCATCTTACATACACACATATAAATTCTCTATATTTTATTTACACACTCTTGTTCATTATTATTCCATTTTTTCCACACTTCTGTCCAAATCTGCCATGTCAAACAACCATAAAACATAATGTTTAATTGTCTTTTATTGTTTTACAGTCTACCCTCCATCGTCAAAGATTAATCTTGGTTCTGTATAGCACTGTTCAATTATATTGACATACATACTGTTGTCTTGTGTGTCATAACCAAATAATTTCAATTTATCCGTTATACCATAATAATCATTCACCAAGTCTACGTTAAGTATTTCTGTTAAATCTCCGTCAGTAAATATTTCCAATATCGGGTTAGTTATTTTTCATCAATTAAATTATTCTTGTTTAAATACACTTCTAATATTTCTTTCAACTCACCATAATCTCTCTTTAATTCATATAATTCTATCTCTCTCTCAACATAACACCATCTCATACTTATAAAATCATTCCACACAGAGGGTATAAACTTATACAAATAAAATAAACTCAAATCTTCTACTAACACGGGACTCTTGCCCTTCAAAGACTCTTGTGACCACATTAACTCATCATAGATAATAATAGGAAAATTTCCCCTCTGTCCCCACTCTACTACAACATTATTTTTTCTCTCTCTCTCTCTAACTCACTGACACACATTAACATATCATAATCACTGCATTCTACACTTTCATTAATACTCTCCTTATTTATTTTTTCCGTATCACTTTCTGATACCAATTTCTCAAACACATTATTATTCTCAATATTACATTCATTATTTTCAACATTGTTATTATTTGTTACCTCTTTATCTGGTACTACATTTTTGTATTTGTCATTACAAGTTTCATTTGTATTATTTTTCTCTGTCCTCATCACACGTACTCCCATTCGCTCAACACTCTGTTCTAACTTATTCAAATTAGATCTTATTATTTCGTTAGTACTTTCTACACATTTACTCATTTCTTGTATTTCATTTTTTAACTCGTCCAATTTGTCATTCATTTTATTGTATTTGACATTGGAATCAATTTGTTGCTCTTTATATTTGCTATTTATATTTTCAGACATGGTTTTCATTAAATTAAACAGATCGTCTATTGACACCTTTTTTTCTTCCACCCCTACGCTAGCGTTAGGTCTATTCTTATCTTGTACATCGGTCATTTTCAAAATTTATTTATATCATACCCTTTATATAACGTCCCCTTAAATCAAAATACCCCATACAGAAAACAGTTATTAATACGTAAAAGTAAACCCCCGCTCGCTCTACCTAAACATAACCTTATTTAGCGTAATTATACACGATAAATCATATTTATAGATTCGTCATTACCACATCCTATCTTCTGTGTATTAAAATAGGTCTATCTCTTATAAAACTACAATTAAACGAAAATCCTGGCAGCACGTCGCCATTTGTAACAATAAAAAATAGGCCGAAATATATAAAATAAATAAAACCACTACCAGGACTTACCTGTACTCAGTCGCAACTACTTACCTATTTAAATTGCACCAGAAGACCAAGGTCGCCATGATTATTTTTTATATAGGACAAAATATCGAAAACCTTTACACTTTACCTTAATAAAACGGACAATTTAGCAATCTGACCCACCCAATTAATAATTCAGAAGATTCCGGAACGTCTAGACGAATTTTTAACACAGAAATGAGGAAGTGGCAATGACGAAATAACTTAAACTAACACATTTTCCAAATAAACTAAATCACTTTAATGAATTAAGTCAATTTTCACTGCTATGAGTACAAAAGAATTAGTCATGATTAATTGTTATAATTACCAGAATGAGAATGCTACACAATCAAGTTTTAATTACCTTAAACTATACTTACGACTAAGGCAGCCCATATTGCCCACGCACTCTTCCATACCTTTTGTTTTTTATATACATTCCCCTTTATTTATTCAATTTTTTAAATATTCCGATTGTTATCCGCGGTGCCCGTCCACGAACACGATGCCGGCCGAACACGCGGTTGGTCCCGTAACTTCACTATTTGTTTTATCACTTCAATCTCTCCACATCACTGTCAGTATTACTCACTCCGATATGTTCATTACCTTCTGGGGTCCCGGTCGGTCTTATTGAGTGAAATACATTTGCGAAAACTCGACCAACCGGGCCCAAACCGAAACTACTGTCTGTTACTGTAGTTGGCGTCCTGTTGACTGTATGGCGTCTCTGCTTAATGTCTACTGTCCCGTCACGGTGAACGTAACAGGTACATGTACCTGTTCCTGGATGGAAACTGGTCCTCTACTGCCACAATGTTTTCGTCGTCGCTCATGCTTATATGCTGTTGTGTAACCACTTTATATATGGATTAAAGCTGGTATGTGTGTGTGTCCAGAGGTTAATATTGGACTTGGTTCCGCTGACGTCTTTGGAAAGGCCGGTCTCTTGGCAGTGTTTTCGGGAGATCTTGAAGAAGACGACGAATATTTTTTACACTCTGGCCATCTTGAGTTTTTTGTTAGAGCGTCCTTTGAGCGCGTGCGGGTGTAGTTGCGCTTGAGCGTTGACACACATTTACAGAGTTCTTAGAATTTTTAAGGTGGTAAATTCCTTTGCCGTGTTACACCACTGAAATTGCGCAGCGCCTTTGTTCCAAACGCTGTTTCTCAACATCGTGCTGTTGCTTGGAAAATAAAGTTGCACAATAACACATTTATTTCATAATGTTTTATACAAACCCGCCCGAAAACAAAATAAATAAAATTATATAATTGCCCCAAACGATTTAAATAAAACACCCAAAAATTGACCCGCTACATACTCTTACCCCCTTTTGACTCTAACACTCATTTAACAGCTTTAACTAGTATGACACCCATCTATCAAAACGTCTACCAAACATTCTCTATCTCTAACTTATTACTCTAACTCATTTCAACTCATTCTACCCTTATAACAAAAAATACTCTCTACCCCTTTGTACTCAGGATGTGTGTTCCCTTCCCACTGCTCATTCCCTTATGTTGGTTCCTGGACTTCCCCTAGGTAACCCTTTCCGGCGCTAATCGGTTCCCTTCCCGCCACAACGCTTTTCGTTGAGGACTCCTTATCACACCACCCCCCTTTACAAAATCACCATCAACTAATTACTCTCCCATTACATCACTTTCATCTACATAATATCTCTATTTATTTATTTCCTCAATATATCAATCATTATGCTACATATTTTCCCCATAGCTACTGTGTCACTATCAATACTCAAATTCTACATTACTTTAATTCACAACAATCTTACTTTATTCAACTCCACTTCTAAACTCAACTTGGACTGATTTAAATGTCCTAACGAAATAATAATCACCCAAATTCTACCTTTTACCACATTTTACATTTTAACTCTTGAAAACTCAAAACTATCTCAATTCATTTTGCTATTTAATTCAAAATCTCTTTAACCACATTGAAAATACTATATTCAAACATTAATTATATTCAATTTTCATTATATTCAAACATTTAATTACACTGAAAAATTTGCAAATCTTTTCTATGTGATATACTACATTTATAATTCCAGCAATCAGTTGATTTTCTTGGCAAGGTGAGTGACCTTACTATAGATACCTTTCAAAATTATATCAAGTTTTACTTTACATAAATTCCATTATAAAATTTATACTTACAGTATATCACTCATACACTGTCATAGACAAACAAATATAAACATCAAACACCAATAACTCCCTGTACCTTCTGAAACATTTTAACAACCGTGTTATTCCACAAACTAAATACAATTTAACATTTCTTTATTTATTAATTATTATCAACTTTAAATCTCATAAAATAATTTAAATTCATCATCAAAATTCAATGATATAACATTTTAAATCAATCAAAATATTTTAAACATCTCAAATTATTTAAATTCCATCAAGTATTGAAAACACAACATTTTAATTACATTACTTCCAAAACAATTACAATTTATTTATTATAAACTCATTACGGTATTTATTTAGTCTGCAAAAATATTATTATTATTATCACAACAATTTCTACTACCTACACACACTGTTTACATTACATACTTGTTACAATACAAACACAATTAATTTCACTAGATTTACAAATCTTTGTCATTATTTTTCCTATAATACATTTTAGGTTAGTTGTCTCCAAGTCGCTTATATTAATATAATAGATATTTACCATATATCCGTCGTGTGACTTCGTTTTTCTCGTCTTATGACGTGTTTCGGCAACGAATTGCCATCTTCAGAAATCTTAATCACTCATAAGAGATCGTTAAAAAATTAAAAACACTAAAATCATTACAGTAAAAGTGCACTTTTACGACATTGGAAACTCACAGACGCGAACATGAAAGTTTATGTTTCTCGCGTGGACAATATCGATCGACTGCTTTCGCGTGGACAATATCGATCAACTGATTCACTGTTTATATAGCCACTGATAAACCTGTTTTGCTTATTATAGCCCGTATGTACTGAGACTTTCCATTTACCGGCGCCCGTGTGCAAGTATTGCCGTGTCGTACAATATGTTATATGAAAATGTAAGTTTGTCATTCAAGACATAATCACTGTTGATTTTGACGGCTTTATATACTTCATATTCCTCAAGCGCGTCCCAGTCACAGTTGATCGATATTGTCCACGCGAAAGCAGTCGATCGATATTGTCCACGCGAGAAACATAAACTTTCATGTTCGCGTCTGTGAGTTTCCAATGTCGTAAAAGTGCACTTTTACTGTAATGATTTTAGTGTTTTTAATTTTTTAACGATCTCTTATGAGTGATTAAGATTTCTGAAGATGGCAATTCGTTGCCGAAACGCGTCATAAGACGAGAAAAACAAAGTCGCACGACGGATATATGGTAAATATCTATTATATTAATATAAGCGACTTGGAGACAACTAACCTAAAATGTATTATATTGAAGCCCGTCAGGCAAGTGTTGTCTACAAATACAAAAATGTTAAAATCAAAATGCTAAAAGTTGCACAAAACATTAAATTTAATAAAATGTGTATAAAAATGAATATCGTACCAAAATATGCACGCATAAATATTAATTCAAGAACACCGGCGGCACTCAAGACGAAACAAATAGCAGAAAAAATGTGGTTAACACAAGAAATTAGACAATTATACAAAAAGAAAAATAGGTTAAATACGGATCTTTATAAAGCGCATTTAGAAATGTTAAAGGAAATTCACCCTGCAGTTATAGATGTTATCATGATCAAAATTAACGCTTTAATATCCAATTATTTTTATCATAAAGTATTAACCCATAATAAGAAAATACTAAATTTATATTGTACGCAGCATAAAAAAGAAAATAGACCAACAGAATGTAAACATGTGTTTTATGAACGTGTAACGAATACAACCAACATAGAGTTCACTAACCAAGAAATAAACACGCTTAATAAAGGTCTGAAATATAATGTACCGAGATTTAATACGACAAACGAAATTGTCCATGAGGTCGTTAATGCTGAAGCTGCAATTAAAAGATTAAATGGTTCCGTTGCACAGAATGAAGCAAGGGTTTTTATCAACAACATGTTATACTCTATTCCAATTTAAATATATTAAAACACAAAATTACAATTTCCACCTACCTGCAAAGCTTCTATTCGGATCCAGGATTCGATCACATGTACATCAGATGCAAACCTGTGTTAAGGTTATCGAAATAACTGACTCTACATATTTTTATGAAGAGAAATAATTAGTTTTAATGATCAACTATTGCAATTTTAAATTTCTGTTTACCAAATACATTTTTCTTACATGTTTTTCAAATATGGTGTAACTTCTTGTTCATACATCTAACTACAATACTTACTATAATTACTTACTTTAACGAAGATAGCCCAGCCTGCCTTTCACTCACTACTCACATTCTAAAACAAAATTCCCCTTTACCCTTATGAATTAAAACCCATTACATAAAGCCCCAGCCAACAACGTGTTCACTTGTTGACCGCGTGGTCGCCCCGTTTTAAGTTCTTAATTGTCCCTAATCAAAAAAAACTATTGTGTTTTGGTGTTGTCTCGTTGTTCACACATCACCGCCACTTGGTTTTGACACTGTTAACTCATTTTTTACTGTTATATTATGAAATTTTGCAAGGAGCCCACTCGGCTCAGTACCGGCGCCGGTCTAATCAGTGAACAACTGCGCAACTTACTTGGCGAGCGGGAGGAAACAGTGTTCCACGGCCATCAGATCTCGTCGTTCAAGGTTGATTTGTTACAGTTTATTGGCTCTATGCATGATACATAGTGGTTGTCTCCGTAATATGCGTCGACGATCTCTAGGCACTGCTAGTCTGTCGTCACTATCAGTAGGCGGTCCTTAGCCACGTTTCCTGTAGATCGCATGTGGATCGTACAAATTGTTCGCTCCAGCGCCATTTTTTACAACACCGTTGGAGTTTCTTGGCGTCCCTACCGTGCGCATACTGGAGTCGTTGCGTGCGTGCGCACTGTCACATTCACTCACAGTTCTGAGAATTCGAGGGTGGTACAAATTCTTTGCCTGGTTTCGCAACTGAATACTACGACGCTGCTTTGTTTCAACACTGTTTTCTACACGTGGGTTGTTCCAATGGAATTAACGTTTGTCGGACAATAAAACTTTCACAATATTTTTTACAAAAACCCCGAAATGAAATAAAATGAAATACCCCATATTTTTGACACGTTACAATACCCCCCAATGAGAATTCTGCTGTCCAGAACAGAAGAAATCTCATTGATAAAACCCCTAAGAGGACCGGTGAGGAACTGGTGCCAACAACCCCCTTGTTCTTATACTGCATGAGTAAACGACCCCCCTGGCTCGGCGACTATGGACGCATCTGAACGAGATCACTGGACTTCTCCGTAAGAGATCCCAACACCGAAAAATCGAACAGACAAGTACCACAGCACACCTCGCTGTCTAACATGCTACCCCCAAAAAATCCTCAATCCCTGGCTCAGACTATGCCAGATTCTCCACCGATATGTTTCCCCTTGTTTGCAAGCTGGGCTGCCTTCAGCAGATACTGGGCTCACACACACTCACATTACATACTGACATTACATATTATAAAATTGAAAAATTTTTCAAAAGTTATTTAAATTACAACCCATTGGTTGTTTTCAAGTAAAATCGATTCATAAATTTTGTATAAATTTTAAATTATTCTCTTCATTGGTTTCTGTTTGTATTTAAAATAAGTTGATTTAAACATTTCTTATAATTAAGAACATCCTTAACCTAACATGTGAATACTTAGAGTCTAACAATACAAGTCAATACAATAAATCAATAGAATTAAACATGGTTAATACTCAAATAATCAAATAATTCATTAGCTGGCAGGCGCAAAAATCAAGATTTTTTTTTTTCAAAAAAAATATTTTCCAAAAAACATTTTAAAATTCAAAGAAAAATCTAAATTTATTAAAATGTTTCCTTTACATATAGAAATTATTTAAAATTTGTTTAAATTGATCAGAAAAAACAAAAGTTAAATTGACTTCCTTCTTCAACAAGCTTAGTATGTATATGACCTCGCTGTCAGCTGATCCAAACTAGGTCAAGTCCAAAACCCTTGACCTACATGTGTTATGTATAAGTTCTATCTGAAAATACATTTAACATCTGTAATATTCTAACTTGAACCACAAAACATTTAAAATAATAAAATATTATTATAAATAATAAGCAAATTGATATTTAAATTATTCAAAATAAACAACTCTTAATTTTACATTATTTTCAAATTCTATCAAAATTTTGTCACTGGTTGCAATTAAAGATTTTATATATTCTTATTATAAATCACTCTCTCTACTTGACAATCTCATTCTCCATTACAGTGGGTGATTTAAATTATTTATAACAATTTAATTTACTACTTGCTCTGTATACATATATAGTCTTTCTCCCTTTGACTCTAACCTCTAACAACTGTAACTCACATGACACCCATCTCTATCAAAACATCTACCAAAACACTCTTTAAACCTCAACTTATCATTAAACTCAATTCGCCACCTTCTCTCTCTATATATAAAAAAATACTCTCTAACCCTTTGTACTTAGGATACGTGTTTCCCCCCCTCCAAAAAGCTCATTTCCCATTATCTGGTCCCTGGATTCTACCTGAGGCGACCCCTTTCCCACTAAAATCGGTCCCATCCCGTCCCAACTTATCATTATGTTGCGGACTCCTACATTACACTACCTCCTACTACAAAATTGCCATCCCCAAAATCTCAATCTCATTACCTTACTACAACTACAACAAAATAACATCATTAATTATAAACATCAATATATCACTCAAAACTCTACATAGATTCTCCACAACTACTGTGTCAACATCAATACTTCTCCAAATTCTATAACATACATTAACTCAAAACGACCTTACACTATTTTCAAGACAACATTATTTTTCTCTCTACCACCCCTTTAACTTTGACTTCAACTTGGACAGATCTATGTGTCCCACAAAATATTCATCACCCACAAACTATCTTTTATTAGCTTTCACAAATTATTACTTTATTTCTCATTTTATCCAATTACTTTTCCCATTACTTTAAAATAGCATATGTAATACATTGAAACATTACCTTCAACATTAATTACCTGGAACATTTACAACCAATATAACAGTGACATTTTATTGCTGATCAGCTGATATCCCTAACACAATGAAAACACATCTCAAAATGGAACAAATTACATAAAATATATATTTATCAATACTTATTTCTAACCTCTTTGTTTCCCCTTCTTCTGATTCTGATACTTTATGTTAACTGCCTGCCAGTCCGTTTAATTATTTACTTAGTTGCAAACATACACAATTTATATAAAACATAGACTTTATACCAACTCTTATATTTAACCTGCTACAATACAATATTACCTTTAAAAATTATACAATGAACACCTTATAGTGAATGTATGAGCAACTAGTTATTTAAACAGAACACAAGCATTTTTATTGGATCAAAATTTTAGTTAGCAATCTTTGTGTTATCAAATTTACATTCGTGACTCATCTGAGCCACCTCCCATCCACACACTCTATTGCAAGTTATGTAAGACTGTGGCGCCTTTTCGCTTCCACAAAGACTGTATATTTTGGAGTAGTTTGACCTCTCCGTGTCTTTGCTTCGGCACTTATATTTTAAAATTATGAATATCGGCATATTCTTGTCTATAATTAAACGCCCTTAAACGGGTCTACCACCTGGCTTTGCTGCCCCCATGCGGGCAGAGTGGTAGCCGCTGTTCCATAGTGCCTGGATTTCCCCTAAATTTCACCCCCCATTCAATTTCTACTATATACCAATTTCAAGTCAGCTATGGTCAAGGGACTTGGTATGACCATAGCTAACCGCTAGCCAAATCCACGATTAGTGCTGGTAAGGCAGTAATCGCCCGAAAAGTCGGGGAAATCTAACTTGCATTTCAATGCCTGTTTCATTCATCATTGCTATGTGCGACACGAGCGTCTATCAGTGTGCAAATTGAATTTGCACCCAAAAAAAATGTGCCGCACATTGTCGCCATTTTGGCCTCCGATGGAGGTAACACTCTCTGTTACCTCAAACCCATTTCACTATCTACGAGAGCACAGGCCAACCCCGCAATAGCAACTTAATAACTAACTAATTAAATTTTTATATACATTCTAATATAATATTTTCATCAATAATCATTTAACTCATTCATAACTTTCTACCATTGGACTTTCTTGAAATTTTCAAAATTTATCATTAATAATTATCATATTTCATCGTTCAATTATTATTAAAATTTTTTAATTATCATTTTTATTTAACACAATTATTTCAAATAATTTCATTACTGAATCAAAATCTCTTTATTTGAGTTACACCTGTAAACATTTTTATTATACTTGATTTGTACTATAAAATTCTCTACTTACAGTCCATTTAAATTGATATACACAAAACACCTACCATACGCCCTAATACTTCCACCTCACCTCTGAAACATTTAACACAAACATTAGTTTACATCAACCAATTTATCATTTAATTACCAAATTTGCCTCGTAAAATAATTTAAATTCATTAAAAAATTTAATAATTTAATAATCAATCAAAATATTTAACACATATCAAATTGTTTTAATTAAATTAATTATTAACAATACAAAATTCATTACCATCAAAACAATTATAATTCTCTAATTACTGATTTCAAACTTAATTCTGTTTATTTATTTAAATTGAAATATTACTATTATTATTGTTGCAACAATTACCTGCATACTTGTTTACTTAACATTCTACAATACACATAAATAAATTCACTACATTTTATTTACAAACTTTGGTTATTAACTGTTCAGTTTTTCCGCACTTCATTGTCCAAATCTGCCATGTCAAAACCACAAAACAAAATGTTTATAACTGTCTTTTATTGTTTTATAGTTTAGCCTCCATCGTCCCAGATTAATCTTGGTTTTATATAACACTGTTCAATTTCATTCGCATACAAATTACTGTTTTGTGTGTTGTAACCAAAAAAAACCAAATTCATTCATTCTACCAAAATAATCATAAAACCAGTCAACGTTAAGTACATCTGTTAAGTCTCCATCAGTAATTACGTTCATTGTCAAGTCAGTTATTTTATCATTCATTGCAACATAAGGTAAGTTATTATTATTTAAAACTGTATCATCAAAATAATCTTCACTCTCTATTTCAACAAGTAAGTATTTCATATCAACTAACATCTCTTTCAACTCAGTATAATTTTTCTGCAACTTATATAATTCTATTTCTTTATCAACACACAACTCTCTCTCAAAACATCTTTCATCATCATAACGCCTGTCACTACCCCCCTGAACTATCTCCCTCCATGCAAAGGGCCACACAAAATACTTATTACATCTCCTGGCTTTACCAGCTAAATCACAAAAAACTAAGGGACCATTTTGAGACACCATGTCTCCCACATAACTACTGGAGGAAACTCTGTCCTCATTAAACATCAGTGAAACCTCTGTTTCACTATAAACTTGGGGAATATTTGCCCTTTGCCCATCTAAATTTTCATTACACACGCTCACTAACTGACAAACATTTGTTTCTACTACTTTCTTGTCACACACCACTTCCACTATATTCTCAGAATTGCAATTAACATCATTATCATCACTACTCAATACTTTACTATCTACCACTACCTCTCCCACTGTTTCGTCATTATTAATACTTGTCATAACCATCACATTGTCATTTAATTTCTTATTCAGTATCTGATTGGATTTACATTCAAAATTTTTATTCATTTCATCAATCTTTTTCTCACAACTGCTACTTACTGATTCTAATATTTGTTCTCTGATTGTGTTAAAGCATTCATCCATCTCATTTAGACGCTTATTCATATTAACCTCAAACTTAGCGTTCTGTATATTAATTTCATCAAAACGACTATTTATAATATCAAATTTGTCGTTCAATTTATTATATTTAACATTGGAGTTACTTTGTTGTTCATCGAACTTATTATTCATGCTACACATCATGCTATATAAACGTGTTAGCATATTGTCCTCATCGGACTTATTTTGGTTGACTGAAATAGGTGTCGATTGATGTTCGACACCTGTCATTATTTTTGATTCGGTTATTTCTACATTACTGTCAGTGAAGCTGACTTCTTCATTATTAGTTGTACAGTCCCTACTCAATTTTGGGGTTATTTGAATCCCCGAATCTTCAGTTACATTACTCTGGTCACTTAAATTTAACTCTGTTTTCTCTTGACTCGCACTTGGAGTCGAATGTATCTCAAAATTGCTCATGTTTGACTCGTCAAAAATTTCGACATTAGTCATTTCATTTTTGTTACTTTCGTCATCTGCCATTTTTTATAATTGATATTCAGAATATTTCAATTAATCTAATTAATTAATTTAATTAATTTTTTATAATGTACTTTCTATATTACTTTCTCATATTAACTTTGCGTACATAACGCATTTTTATTTTACCACGCTAACCTAACACATGTTTGCATCCTCGTAGATGTGGAATTTAATTAATTAATTTAAATTCGTGCCTGTCACGGGCGCCATTGTTATACTCTATTCCAATTTTAATATATTAAAACACAAAATTACAATTTCCACCTACCTGCAAAGCTTCTATTCGGATCCAGGATTCGATCACATGTACATCAGATGCAAACCTGTGTTAAGGTTATCGAAATAACTGACTCTACACATTTTTATGAAGAGAAATAATTAATTTTAATGATCAACTATTGCAATTTTAAATTTCTGTTTACCAAATACATTTTTCTTACATGTTTTTCAAATATGGTGTAACTTCTTGTTCATACATCTAACTACAATACTTACTATAATTACTTACTTTAACGAAGATAGCCCAGCCTGCCTTTCACTCACTACTCACATTCTAAAACAAAATTCCCCTTTACCCTTATGAATTAAAACCCATTACATAAAGCCCCAGCCAACAACATGTTCACTTGTTGACCGCGTGGTCGCCCCGTTTTAAGTTCTTAATTGTCCCTAATCAAAAAAAACTATTGTGTTTTGGTGTTGTCTCGTTGTTCACACATCACCGGCACTTGGTTTTGACACTGTTAACTCATTTTTTACTGTTATATTATGAAATTTTGCAAGGAGCCCACTCGGCTCAGTACCGGCGCCGGTCTAATCAGTGAACAACTGCGCAACTTACTTGGCGAGCGGGAGGAAACAGTGTTCCACGGCCATCAGATCTCGTTGTCGTTCAAGGTTGATTTGTTACAGTTTATTGGCTCTATGCATGATACATAGTGGTTGTCTCCGTAATATGCGTCGACGATCTCTAGGCACTGCTAGTCTGTCGTCACTATCAGTAGGCGGTCCTTAGCCACGTTTCCTGTAGATCGCATGTGGATCGTACAAATTGTTCGCTCCAGCGCCATTTTTTACAACACCGTTGGAGTTTCTTGGTGTCCCTACCGTGCGCATACTGGAGTCGTTGCGTGCGTGCGCACTGTCACATTCACTCACAGTTCTGAGAATTCGAGGGTGGTACAAATTCTTTGCCTGGTTTCGCAACTGAATACTACGACACTGCTTTGTTTCAACACTGTTTTCTACACGTGGGTTGTTCCAATGGAATTAACGTTTGTCGGACAATAAAACTTTCACAATATTTTTTACAAAAACCCCGAAATGAAATAAAATGAAATACCCCATATTTTTGACACGTTACAAACAAACTCAATAACGCAATTAATAGTAATAAATGTAAAAGTCAAAACAATTTTTTAAAAAGTAAATATAAGCAGGATATCATGAATCTTAAAACCATAAAAAGTAAACTTGAGAAAAATGATGCAATTATAAGTAAGGCAGATAAGGGTGACACATTGGTGGTCATACAGAAAAGAGATTATACTCAAAAGGTATTTGATTTCATAAATAATAATAATATTAAGAAAATAGACCGGGATCCCACAAAGGCTTATGTAAAAACCTTGAATAACACCATTAATCAATGTAATTTTTTGTTAGATGAGAAAACACGCAGATATTTAAAACCAATTAATGCCACGGCACCAAAATTCACAGGACTACCTAAAATCCACAAGGAAAGTACACCAATCAGACCAGTAATAAACTACACCACAGCTCCCGGATACAAAGCTGCTAAATTGTTAGTGACTTTAATTAAGAATAATATCAGGATAGCAAATAATTACAGTATAAAGAACAGTTATGAGTTTGTTGAAAAACTTAAAAAGATAGAAATACTACCACAATATAAATTGGTATCATTAGACGTAACTAATTTGTACACTAATATCCCCGTGAGGGAAACTATAGAAATTGTAAATAACAATTTAAAGGAAGTAGCTCAACTTAGCATGCAAAAAATCAACGAACTTATAAAACTACTTACGGTCGTCTTAGAACAAAATTATTTTACATTTGACAACGGGTTTTTTACACAAGATGACGGTCTGGCTATGGGTTCGCCACTGTCAGGACTATTAGCTGATATATATTTAAATTATTATGAGAATATAAACATAATTTCGAATAAATTATACAAGAATAAAATCATTTTTTATTGTAGATACGTCGATGATATGTTTATGATATTTAATGGAACAAAAAGACAAATACAAAACTTAAATAGTCACATAAACAGCATACACCATAAGATTAAATTCACATCTGAAATAGAAGAAGAAAATCAATTAAATTTCTTAGATTTAACCATTTTAAAAAACGAAGGAAAACTTCAATTTAAAATCTATAGAAAGGCCACAACAACGGACATCACAATTCATGCCGATTCATATCATCCCACCTCGCATAAAATGGCAGCTTACAATAGTTTTGTGCATAGATTGCTAACTATACCGTTAAGTGAAAAAGATTACAATGAAGAGGTTAATACCATCAAGCACATAGCAGCGGCTAACGGATATAAAAGTTCATTAGTGGATAAATTAATAAGTAAACATGAAGAGAAGAAATTAAAAAAGTCGAACAATGATAACACACTTCCGGTTAATAAATACATATCTGCAGATTACACAAATATTTTACCAAATATTCTAGTCAACGAACTCAAGAAACACCATGTAATTGTAACTTTCCGTACAAATAACAACATTCAGAGACTTCTTAGCCGGAAAAACAGTATACCAGAAAGAAAAAGAACCGGCGTATACAAGATGAATTGCAGCTCATGCGACATGTTCTACATAGGCCAAACAGGCAGACCGTTTGAAGAAAGATATAACGAACATCTTCCCAGAAGGGAATTACATAAAACAACATCTAATTTTGCCAGGCACCTGATACTATGTAATCATAACTACAGTGATTTTGAGACAAATTTCCAGCCCTTGCATTGCTGCAGGAAAGGAAAATACATGGACGCGCTTGAGGAATATGAAGTATATAAAGCCGTCAAAATCAACAGTGATTATGTCTTGAATGATAAACTTACATTTTCACATAACATATTGTACGACACGGCAATACTTGCACACGGGCGCCGGTAAATGGAAAGTCTCAGTACATACGGGCTATAATAAGCAAAACAGGTTTATCAGTGGCTATATAAACAGTGAATCAGTTGATCGATATTGTCCACGCGAAAGCAGTCGATCGATATTGTCCACGCGAGAAACATAAACTTTCATGTTCGCGTCTGTGAGTTTCCAATGTCGTAAAAGTGCACTTTTACTGTAATGATTTTAGTGTTTTTAATTTTTTAACGATCTCTTATGAGTGATTAAGATTTCTGAAGATGGCAATTCGTTGCTGAAACGCGTCATAAGACGAGAAAAACAAAGTCGCACGACGGATATATGGTAAATATCTATTATATTATTTTTCCATTTACCACACTTCATTTCCTAATTCAGCAAGGTCATAACCACAAATTAAAATATTTAGACTGTCCATACACTGATTTTTTAATTCAACCTCCATCGTCGTATAATAGTCTTATTTTTTTATAACGCTTCTCATTCTTACTCACACTCAATTTATTATTATTATAATAACCATTATCAACATCATCTATTAATTCATATAACCTGTGTACATTTGTGATCTCAGATCTGTCTCCATCAGTATTTTTATTCAATATAAAGTCAGTTATTTTGTTGTCATCATCAAAATAATTATCCATCTCTATTTTACAACGTAAGTTACTTTTTTCATCTATCTCAATATCTAACACCTGCACTAACCTTTCATAACCTCTATTTATTTCAAAAACCGCTATCTCTCTCTTTCTCTCCTCACAACACCATATCACATTTTCTCTCTCACTCCACACAGAGGGCACTAACTCATAAAATTTCAGGGAACAACTCAAAGACCTCATGTCTTCCAATAATAAGGGACTTTTGCCCTTCAACAACAACATTTGTAAACACCTTGGTTCACAATAAACCTGGGGACAATTTACCCTCTGCCCATCTAAACTTTCATTACACTCTCTCACTAACTGACAAACATTCGTTTATACTACTTCATTATCACATACTACTTCCACTATATTCTCAGAATTGCAATTAACATCATTATCATCACTACTCAATACTTTATTATCTAACACTACCTCTTCCACAATTTTGTCATCATCAATATTTGTCATAACTATAACCTTGTCATCTAACTTCTTATTCAGTATCTGATCGAATTTTCTGTCTAGATTTTTATTCACTTCGTTAACCATCTTCTCACAATTATTATTTATAGATTTTATTACCTGTTCTTTAATATTATTAAAACTTGTATCAGTTTCATTCACTTGCTCATTAAACTTGACATTCTGTTGTTTAATTTCGTTAAAATTGCTATTTATTTCATTGAATTTATTATTCTGAACATCGAATTTAATATTTTGTTCATCCAACTTTACATTTTGTTTTTCGTATTTACTCTCTAAATTGTCACACTTACTATCTATCTTTAACAGCAACTGCATCATTGCAGCAATCTCATTATTTTTATTGGTACTCATGTTTATTTTTTATATTATTAATTTTATATTATCATAATGCGTCTATCATTCATATTATAACATACTCTTATCTCAATTTCATTCTATACATACCTCTTGTTATTCAACCCCTCAACCACACTTGCATTTTACCGTAGGTGCAGAATTTCATCTATAAAATTTACTTAATAAAATTCGTCCCTGTTCGGCGCCATCTGTGTTGTTACGATTTGTTTAATACATTTTTATAACAATAATACATATCTCCCACTTACCTTGTTTTGCCCAGGGTTACGTCACACAAACGGTGCCATGCAAGTGAGGTTCCAAGGTTATTTGAAAAATGTACGCTACGCTCATTTATGTGATGGAATTCAAAAAATTTTATTATATAATTATTTCATTTTTGTATTGATCTCTAATCATGACGGATTCTTTCCAAAGAATCAAGACTAACTAAAAATTCTTTAAATATTAGTGAAACATATTAACAGAGTTAAATATACATCTTATATTACAGAAAACAGCCCAGCCTGCTCGCACACAACATTCATACCATTTTTTAATCCCCCATAATTTAGTTTAGAGTACTCTTTTGATGATAGATTATTTAAATTATTAAGATATTGGAATTTTGCTGGTTACTTAACCGACTTTGTTTCTCATCGTGTGTGTGTGACGCTGAATGCATATCCGAAAGTTTTCGTTTGACACCCTTTTAAATTTTCACTGCTACACTACACTTACTTTATTCTTTGACACCGGTTCACTTTTTACGTCGGTTAATACTTTTACATTATAAATTTAAATTTTAGTGTGCGCACATTTTTTCTAGTATGCTGGCCGGGATGAAAGTTGTACTCGACTGGGCAGAACGCTACCAAAATTTCTCCCACCAGCAGTTGGGCATAAAGGAAATTGCAATGCCTTAGATGTTGAATCGTTCGTCACTGTTCATTTAACATATGTTATTTACGTGTGTTGGACGTCGATGAAATTTTGAGTCCACTGGTTACATCACTAAATAGGCGTATTCTTGTGTCATGCTTCCGTCCGCACCCGACAGCATGGCAAATAAACTTTACAAACTTAAGCCATGTTGGTTTTAGCGTGTTAGCGTCGTTTGTGCGCCCCGCTGATGTTCGTGCGTTTGTGTGAGTCACACAGCACCGAAGTTCTTAGAATTGTATTGCATTCTCTGACCACACCTTGCATTCCAACGCCACAACTACACCTCACTGTTCCTTTCTTCGATGAAACTTTTATTTGACATGTGACTGATCACACAGATGGAAAACAACTTTATGATTTTTAATAAAATAAAATAAAAACCCTCTCCCTTTTTAGCCCCGTTACAACTGTCGGCACACAAGCCTCACCCTGTTCATTCTGATTCTACGTATTACTTACATCTATGTGTATTACAATTTCATATCCTACCATACCTCTATAATTATTATTAACAATTGATATTTTTATAATATTTATTTTTATATTGTACATATATTGAATTAATTTATAACGTTCCACAGTAACGTTACAGAGGTTGCCGCGGTCCACATTAACTCGGTTAATCGAGACTCTACTGTACAAAGAAATTGAGGATTTATGATTCCACTGTGAAACATTTAGGTTTGGAAATCTGGGCACTGGCAAAAGGAATCAAGAAAGAGGTAAAGCCATCAAACTTTGTTCCTACATGCTTTGTATATCTGTAGGAGTATTGTGAGTGGCTAAAGTAAGAAGTGTAGATAACAGATGGACTGGCAGAGCTGTTAATTGTAGACCAGAAACAGAAAATTGGATATAGACCAGAAAAGAGAAGGACCAGTGGTACTGGTCTGTGGACAGAGGTCAAGTACTCTGGAAGTTACTGCAGTATTTACCAGAAGGTAAGAGGGGGATTTGGAGGAATACGTATAGAAGGGGTTTTGAAGGCCACGAGTTTGTCCGCATGGGCACCTGCAAGACGGATCTGGGAGATATATATATATTATATAAAACGAAATAAAAAAATTGCCATTTTTTGTAATTTTTACTATATTTTCTAGTAAATCTTGATACAAAATATAAAAAAATTCCAAAAAATATGTCGATTTTTTTATTTTTCAGTCTGCGCCTACAATACTATGCAGTATTGTAATTTTTCATATACAATTTTTTGCCGTGTATAATTATATCTCAAATGCATTTTTAAAATAATGCGCTGCCAACTCTAGTAACTAATATTACTCAAATTCAGCTTTAGAACTAGATACTTCGAGATATCGACTGTAACCGCCATTTTGGCTCCGGATTTATCCAACACTGGTCATAACAGTAATCGGCTCATCTACTGCCGTGAAAATACCTATCATTGCGAAAGTGTACTAGGCCTACATAGAGATATTACACATAGAGCGCGTGAGTTGTAGAACAATATGTAAGTGGATCCGAAAACAACTTAAAAAGAGTTCGCTACCAAATAGGTCTTATGTGTCCTTGTCTAACGGCACATGCAAAGAATTTTAGAAATTCTTCAGTTTCTAAAAAATTGCAATTTGGACTAGAATAAACTTGTTGGCCAAGGATATGATGGCTGCTCTACAATGGCTGGTCATGTTAGTGGAGTCCAAACAATGATCAGTGAAAATGACAATGGCATTATTCTTCCATTGTGCAAGTCATAAACTGAATCTTGTGATCAATGACCTAAATACTGTCAGCGAAGTCCGAAATGCTGCTGGTACAACGAAGGAAATAGTAAAATTTTTCTGGGGAAGTACTTTGCGGCAAGACAAGATTTCTAACATTCCTCTGTTTTGTGAAACGCGCTGGTCGTCAAAATATAAAAGTATTAGAATATTTTCTGAGAACTTACTTAAGATCATACAAGCTCTGAAAGAGCTTTCAGAAAGCAATAAGAATCTGGAAACCCGGTCCAAAGCCTGTACACAACTGCAATATCTCCAACTTATATTGTGACTCTTGTAATGATTGCCACTTAAGGTTCGCGCACACTACGCCAGCACAGCAGGCACCGGGACGGACCTGCAAGCAGTACACCCTCGCACACTTGTCCTGCACCAACCTGCATCTTTCGTGTAGGTGGGGGGAGTCGGTCTAGCTGAAATAGCAATTTTGTCTTTATTTATATGTTATAATAATAAAGGCTTTTTATAATAAATATGTTCTCATAACTGAGTTTTATTTCTATTCTATTATCAATGTACTCTTCTATAACCAAAATAATATCCTAAAATTTGAACAGCTGTCTATAATTTTGTACATTTTCGGAATAAATTTTTAATAAAGCGTGTTAAAACTTACCCACACGCACATATATCAGAGCGACTTTATGTATCTAATTCCTAATAAACTTTTGACATTTTCTTACCCCTTTCGATTTACTAGTTTATACCCTAATAGCAGTATCATATCATCAGGTGACTAATTTCGAAATGCAGTTATTACAGGAAACGGTAATAATTTTAAAATAAATGGATAGTCATGAAATTATAAAGTAACTGTAACCTGAAATTTACTAACCTGTTTTCCCTTCAAAGTTACTTTGGGCTATTTCTTCCCATAAAGCGTCCTTCCTTTGTTGGTCGTGATAATTCCCACAGTAATCCATGTCCCACAGTTCTGGATAACCGTGTACAATCAATATTAGTTTTTCTTCATCCATGTCTAGTACACAGTTTTAACAAAAGTAAACGTGGCACAATATAACTTTTGTAATGGGGCTATTTAGAAGGACCTGTAATTTTATTCAATTTATAAATTATTGGGGACTGAATTGTTTGGACAACCTTTACGGTCACTCAGACATGCTTGATTGGACACCCTTATGCAATTCCGTATCAGTCCGTGCTTGGCACAACGATAACACCGTTGGAATGCAAGCCCGTGCGCACATGCGTGAATCTTCCGTTGGGGAAAAGTGTAAAAAAACTTTGTAGCCTGCCACCAGTAATGTTTGGAATGCAGCGGTAAGTGTGCGCCCGTGGGCCTCTACCATACTCTCGACACCAAAGCATATCAGCGGAAGCGACGCAACGTGGCTAATTAACTGGCCACGTGAGCGTCTCGGCCAATCACCGATCATGCTGACGGAAATGATTTGAATGTGCGACGCACCTTGGTAGCAGAGTCAGTCCACCACCACACGAGACCACGCGTGGTGCTATAAAAATTTGTTTTCAGCTAAATACGGTCTCGGCTAAAACACCAGTATTAATGTGAACCAAAGTACAGTCATAATGTAACAGTCAATGCAGTAAGTCATCAAGAGTGCGGGCATAATTTCAAACATCGAAAAAGAGGAATAAGTGTTTGATACGCCATGCGGTCGGTGTGGGACTCCACAGCAACAAGTAATAGTATCTCTTTAATAAAGGCCTAAATTTAAGTAAAAGGGGGTTTTTAAATTAAACAGTATGAGAGGGAGAGAGTGAGCAATCTGGGTCGTCTTAATAGTTTAATTAATTAGTTTATCAGTTTTTTAAGTTGCAACTAGTTATTAGTGTATTGGTCATGTAAAAAATAATCCAAGTTTTTGTAATTCCTTAAGAGAAATAATCGAGATGCAGAGTAGTAATTTGAGTCGAAAATGAATATTAAGTAAAGTAAAAGAAAGTAGACAGAAAAATGTCATGAAACAAATAAAATACCATTTTTATTGTGCTTGCAAAATATGCGTTTGTCATTGCATTGCCTGTTTTTCTCTGCCTAAGTACATCAGACGACACCCTGGTAATTCGCTAAGAAGGTAAGTGATACAAATTTAAATTTTTTCATTTTAAAAAACAAGTAAAGTTTCAGTTACCGCTTATTAATAGGCACAGATTTCTAGATTTTTTTATATTTATTTAAACTCGTAACGTTTTAAATGGCGCCCGTCTAACAGTGACTTTGTAAATTAAAAAATTAAATTAGTTTACAAACTGATCGAAAATGGCAGAGGGAAATAAGAACGCAGATTTATGTAAAAGTAGCGTAGAAGAATCTATTTTAAATATTACGCAAGATCATATGGTAACAACCAATGATATTGTTGATGAAAGTGTTGAAATAGACGTAAACGAAACTAGTAGCAGGGTGTAACGTGACGAATTGGGAGGGATTTTTATTTTATTAAAATTTTGGGGTTTATTAAAAATATTCCTAAATATAATTTCCATCTGTGACCAGTCCACGTGTTGAATTAAAACAGTGCGCTAACAAAGGAACAATACGCAGTATCCGTTGGGTAATCGTTACAAAAGAATGTACCAAGGCGTCATTTCTTAGAACTTTGCGGGTGTGTGGCAGTTGTGCCTGAATGCACTACACTAGCAGGTGCGCAGACCGACGCGGAATTGTAAAACTCAAAAATGGCTTAGAGAAGAATCTCTGTTCGCTTCCTTGACCATGCTGGCGGATGTAAGTCTAAACCCAACCCTTTTTGTGACATCAACCAGTGCTGACCAAATGTCATCCACGACAAACAAAAAAAACTACGTGTGTTAAATGGGACACAACAGTGGCGAAGAAATAGCAGGCATTGTTTTCCACCTTGAGAGACGCAATCTAGAGACGCTCTTGGCAGTTTCGCTTACAGACTGTGCCTGGCCAGGTACTGCCCCAAGGGGCTTTTCAAAAATTTATAAGTTTCAAGTAGAAAGTGAGTTATTAGTTAACAGTAATGGGACAGTGGCGTGAGTAATCAATGGAAGAACATCAAAACCTATTTTGGACACACGAATAAATTCAAAATGAGAAGTCACGAGCGCGAGCAAACACCACGTTGCCGGCAGGGGTGTTTCATAATGGGTTAAGGGTTTGTTAAATAAATAAGTGTGAGTGAGAGAATGTTGGCAGACTGGGCTGTCTGTATATTTAATTAAGGTAAGATGCTAGCGTAAGTTAAAAGTAGTAATTGTGGTCATGGAGTGAGTCACAAAACAAGAATTTACTATGCTGTTATTTGATGTTCTAAATTTTGAGTAAAAAATCTGACAAAGTTTTAAAAAGTTAAAAATAAAATTCATTAATTCTCTTCAAAAATGAGTTACTTAAATGATTTACATAACCCTTAAACCATACTTGCATCTTACGTTCGCGCGACCGGATCTTGGACACAGAAAATTTTTTTTTACATGTGAGTGGTAATAAATTATGTATTTGTATTTGAGATAGATGAAAGTAACTTCACAGGTGGCGTAGCCGAAAGGGACGTTTTTATAAATTAAAAAATTTTTATGTAAAAACCGCACCTACAAATAAGATGCAAGCGTGGTTTTAAGGTTGGAGTAATGAAGTAAAAGTGCGTCATTTACGCAAAATTGGTTATATTGTATATTAGATATTGGTTATATTATATTTTCGCACACATATCAATTATAAAGAATAAGAGATGGCAGGAAATAATGAAAGTGAGATTAATGAAATTACTAATATAGAAAATTGTAATGAATCAAGTAATATGAGCGATTTTGAAATCCACTCGACTCCAAACGTGAGTCAGGAAAATAAAATAATAAACAATTTAGATGAAACAAATATTACGGAGGATACAGGGGTTCAATTAACCCCGACCTCAACGAAATGTAGTAAGTCTGATACCGATATAATGAGTTTTTTTTATAACAACAATTTAATGTAATCAATTGTCGTTTTGACAGTAACAAGATAACGTTGAATGAAATGAAAATTGACTTTAACTGTAAACTAGAAGTACAGAATAGCAAATTTGATGATTTGAAAAAAACAGAATGATGAATTAAAAAATAATATTCAAGAGATTAATAAACGTTTTGAAAATACTAATGAAATAATAAAAAATAGTTTGAATAAACTAGAACAGAGTATTGAGAGAATGGGAGTGGATGTGATGAATACAGACGAGAGTAATACAAACGAAAATTATAATGATACGTATAAAAATGTGGTACTAGAGAATAAGTTAACAAATGATAATGATGATGTCAAAAATAATATTGAGAATGGTAATGAAATTAAAAAGGTAGTATCAGAGAGTGATACGTTGAAAATAAATAGTGAGAGTACTGATGAAGTTGTAGAATGTAATAATGGAATGTTAATGTGTGTTTATGAGTCAGATAGAAAGTGGAAAGATAGTATAGTGGTAGAATGGGGGCAGAGGGTAAATTTTCCCCTTATTTGTGATGAACCAGGGTGTTCACAAGTGTTGTTTTTGAAGGGCAAGAGTCCCGTGTTAATGGAAGATTTAAGTTGTTTCCTGTATTTGTACAAGTTTGTACCCTCTGTGTGGAATGGTATTAAAAGTGTGATAGGGTGTTATGATTAGAGAGATTTAGATAGAGAGTTGGGTGTTGAGAGAGAGATAGAATTGTATAAATTAAAGAGAGATTATGGTGAGTGGAAAGAAATGTTAGAAGTGTGTTTGAACAATAATAATTTAATTTATGATGAAAAAATAACTGACCCGATAATGAATATAATTACTAAGGGAGACTTGACAGAAATACATTATGTTGACTTGGTTCATGATTATTGTGATAAAACGAATGAATTTGATTTTTATGGTTATGACACACAAGATAGCCATATGTGTGTAACTGAAATGGAAAATTGTTATTTGAAACAAAGATTAATTTTTGACGATGGAGGTTAAACTATAAAACAATCAATGGAGAATTTTAAATATTTTGTTTTACGGTTCAGACCTCGCAACCTTGGACAATGAAGTGTGATATAACTGAGTAATCAATGATGAAGATTTGTAAATAAATGTTTAGTAAATGTAATTGTGTGTATTGTAAAATGTTAGGTAAACAAGGTGTATGTAATGGAAATTGTTGTGATAATAATAATATTAATATTTTGTAATCTAAATAAATAACAAAATTAATTTTGAAGACGGTAATTAGCGAATTGTAATTGTTTTGATAGCAATTGAACTTGTATTTTCAATAATTAATTTAATTAAAATAATTTGAGATGTTTTGAATATTTTGATTGATTTAAATGTTGTATAATTGAATTTTTCTAATGAATTTAAATTATTTTATGAGATGTGAAATTGATAGTAATAAATAAATAAATGATAAATTGTTTGATATGAAATAACACTGTTATTAAATGTTTCAGAGGTAACGTGGAGTTATTGGTGTGTATGGTGTATATATTTTGTGTATGTCAGTATGTGAATAATGGACTGTGAGTATAAAATTTTATAATACAAGTCAGAGATAATAAAATGTTTACAGATGTTTAACTCAATCGGGAAATAATTTTAACTTCAATAATGAAAATAACTTGAGATAATAATTTAAAAGGTAATAATAACTGAAAGATGATGTAACATAAATGTTAATAATAAATTTGAGAATTTAAGGAATCTAATTGTAGAAAGTGATGAATGATTTAAATGTTGATGGATAAAAGAGTTAATGACAATTTCACATAATGCTTTATATAAAGTTTTAGTTAGTTATTAGTGTGCTATTGCTGGGGTGGCATGTGCCCCAGTAGATAGCGGAATGGGTTGGGGGTAACAGGGTGTGTTACCTCCATCGGAGGCCGAAATGGTGAAAATGCACGGCACATTTTTTTTTACAATTTCATATTGTACCGTGATAGACTTTCGTGTCGTGCAGAGTAATGATGTGTAACATGCATGAAGGTAGAGTTTGATTTCCCCGACTTTTCGGGCGATTACTGCCTTACCAGCACTAATCGTGGTTTTGGCTAGCGGTCAGCTATGGCCATAATCAAGTCCCTTGACCATAGCTGGCTTGAAATTGGTTGATACTAGAAATTAACAGGGGGGTGAAACTAGGGAAATCCCGGAACTATGGAACAGCGGCTGCCACTCTGTCCGAGTAGGGACAGCAGAGCCAGGTGGTAGACCTGCATTAAGGGCGAGTAATTATAAAACAAAGGTATGTTGATATCTAAAATCTTTAAAATGTAACGCTAAAGCAAGGACAAGGAGATGTTCAATTCCTCCAACTATGCCGTCCTTGTGGAGGCCAATGGGCGCCACAGTCCAACAGAACAAAACAATAGTGTGTGTGGATGGGGGGTTGCTCAGGTGAGCAACGAATTTAAATTTCATAACGTAAAATGATAAATCAACTTTTGCTCAAATTAAAGGCTTGTATTATGCTTTGATAAATAGGTGTTCACATGTTTATTATACTGTGTTTATTTTGTTTTATAGATGTATTATTTTATTGTGTTAGATATAAGGATTGATAAAAATATGTATTTCATGTAATTTGTAGAGATTTGAAATGTGTTTGCAGTAAGGTCATCCACCTTGCTAAGAATGTCAGCTGATCAGTAGTAGAATGTCACTGATAAATGTTTGCAAATTTCCAATGTATCTGATGATTGAATATGAGGTTAATGTGTTAAAGAGGTTATTTTAAATGATGAGGAAAGTAATTGGATAAAGTTAAGATTTTAATGATTTGTGAAAGATAATAAAAGGTAGATTTTGGGTGATTAATATTTTGTTGGGACATGTAGATCAGTCCAAGCTAAGTTTAAAGTGGTGATAGAGATGAAAATGTTGTTGTGAAGTAATGTAATGTAGAATTTGAGAAGTATTGATGCTGACACAGTAATTATGGGGAATATATGTAGAGTAATGAGTGATATATTGATGTTTATAAATGATGATGTTATTTTGTAGTTGAAGTGAGGGAATAAGAGTGTTAATTAGGGGATGGTAATTTTGTAAGAGGGGATAGTGTAGTGTAGGAGTCCGCAACAAAAGGGTTGGGACGGGAAGGTACCGTTTGGTGGGAAGGGGTTGCCTTAGGTAGAATCCAGGGACCAGATTAAGGGAATGAGCTTTTGGGGGGGGGAACACATATCCTAAGTACAAAGGGTCAGAGAATATTTTTTTTATATATCGAGAGAATGATGCGAATTGAGTTTAGTAGTAAGTTGGGTTTAGAGATTGTTTGATAGATGTTTTGATAGAGATGGGTGTCATGTTAGTTAAAGGTGTTAGTGGTATTCAAGTCAGAAAGGTAAAGATTATATGTATACATATCAAGTTATAAATCAAGTTAGTATAAATAATTAAATCACCCAAATTAATGGAGAATGCGATTATTAAAGAAAAGAGATTCATAGTAAAAATGTAAAATTTTAATTGAAACAAGTGACAATTTTAATAGAATTTGAAAATGTAAAGTTATAAAGTGTTTATTTTGAGTAATTTAAATATCAGTTTTATTGTTAATCATAATAATATTTTGTTATTTTTAAATGTTATTTTATTATGTTTTTATGTTTAAAGATGGAATTTTAAAGATGTTCAATGTATTTTCTGATGTAACTTATGTATAACGTATGTAGGTCAAGGTTCTTGACTTGACCCAGTTTGATCAGCTGATAGGTGATGTTCTATACTAAACCAGTTTTGGCAATGAAGTAATGCCGATTTTGCTCTTAATTGATTTGAATAAATTTAAATAATTTAATATTGAGAAAAATTCTATTTTAATAAATTAAAATTTTTTTTTGATTTTGAAAAAAAAATTTTTTTTGATTTTTGCCTGCCATCATATTGATGTTTTTAAATTTGATCATATTATTGTTTGTGTGTATTAATTGTGTTTTATTGAATTATATTGTTTAGGGTATATGTATAACCACATGTTAGGATAAGGATGTTCATGTTTTTAATAAATGTTCAACTTGTTTATTTTCTAAGGCTCAACAATAATGAAGAGAATTATTCAGTTTAGATAAAAGATTTGTATTTTGATTTTGAAACTTGGTTTCAATGTAAAGAAAATTCCTAAATGTAACAAGATTGGATAGGATGTAGTTATAAGTGTGTGCGCGAGCCCAGTAACTGCTGTGCCGGCGCGGAGCCGGCCGTTACAAAATATTTTAGAACAGTTTCATTTTATTGTAACATAACGTGAAGCACTCGCGACCTTTGTCCGGCGGGGTGAAGGGGAGAGGCATTGTGTGCCGTTGCGCGCGCAGCTCTACTTGTGCTGTTACGATTGTGTGCCGGTGTCCGTCAGTCAACGCTTGCCTCTGCTGGAAGAATTGTCCTCCATCTCCTCTCTTCGTATCGTCTACGCAGTAACTTCTTCTTATGCTTTGCTAAGCGTAAATTGGCTCCCGGGTTCTCGCACTAAGTCGGTTTCCTGGTCTGCGGTGGGCTGAACATCTGCCCAAGCTGTGAACCATGTCAAGACCGCCTACGAAGAGAGGGATGGAGACGGAATTTCTATGTTGAACTCGCCAGCACTTATGAGGTGACATTTATGCTTTTTCTTTTTGGGGGCGAACCGGCAGTGTGCCTGTTTTATGTGAATAACTTAGAAGCCAGGGGACCACGTGTCCAGACTGTCTATTGGGAAGTGAACTGTGATCATGACTCTGAATACTCTCGATAAAAAATTACTGAACTTTTTATAACCCTTTTATATAACACTAAATGCTATGACTGTAAGTGCGAGCTGCACTGCGGGAGCGCGCCAGCCGTTTCACTCTTGTACCATTTTACTGTTGTATCTCTTTTCGCTTTTACTCTTTATACAAATTTAGGTTACGGCCCTGTAGCTCTGTTCCGGCTGGAACAGTGGTGTATAAAAAAAAAATTATATTGACTGTGGTTTCACATTTAAGGGTTGGGGGCTTTCCTGAAGTTTTTTGGGACGTTTTAAGGGTTTACAAAAGGGCACTTAGTTTCTTGGACACGCGCTGGGGCATTCTCAGACAGGCTGAAGTCCTGTCAAGTTTTGTCAACTACATGTGGGCGCGCTCCCACAGATGCCAGAGCTCAACCACCTTATTGTATTCTTTTTTAATTATTTTCTACAGTTATCTGAGGCTAATAGAAACCATTTACTAATGTTATTGAATTATTTTAGCTGATTTGCCCCTTGCACAAGGGCTAAACTGATTGTTTTCTTAACTGGCATACACATATGGGTTGACTTCCCACGTATAGAACTTGCTGTTTAATTTTGAATATAACACTGGTTTTGATCATTTTCCTTGTTTGGGTAAATTAAATATATATTTATATTGTCAAAATCTTCTGAAATTGTAAAGCCTCAAGTAATTAATTTCTGTCTATTAATGTACATAAGGGGTTAATTCCTTTTGGAGTTTTGTGAAGTCACTACTGTCTAGAATTTTATGAACACTGTCTGAAAGTAGGTGATGAGTTTTGTTAATATTACTTAATGCTGCGAACGGAACTAAGGTTCACACACTCATCATGGGTCATTGATAAACGGTATGCTAGACAAATGGGTGGTCCGGTTTCATTTATGCTTCATGAATTATTCGTCTTTAAGGGGGTTTGGCGTTTATGTTATCCTACTGAACGGGTTGCCGACGGGCGTATATTTTATCACTGCCGGGGCATAAGATGATAGTTGCTTTACCCGGTGGGTGGGTGCTTTACAGGGGCATGCGTGTTGAAAGTAAATGATTGTGAGTCTGTGTACCTTGTGTTCTGTGTGTGTTGTTATGTGTCTAGCTAGCCACACGATGGAGAAAATTTTACATTTATGTTGTGCATTTCTTATTTTATATATGTATCTACATTACCTTATATGCAATTATATACACTTGTTCTAATGCACACTTGATTTATATATATATGCTTGTTGTGATGTAACATTTTATACTATATATATGTATATACATTTACTTTGTGCACCCTTATGCACACTTATGCTGATGTACACTTAATTTATACATGCTTGCCATGATGTACCTTTTGGTAGTCTTTTTATATAGATACATATATTTATCTTGTACACATGTATGAATTCCAAAGATATAATAAATCTGTTATTGTTATATTATGGCTGAGTTCATTGCAAGTCCCGTCATACTGGACCCGGCATAATTTTGCTTCTCTAGGCTCCTGCCTAGTTCTATATAACTTGTAACCTCTCTTTAAATACCAAAAGCATAGAGAGGTTACAAATGGTAGCCGGAGCGTGGTTCATTCTAGGCCTGAACCCTTGGGTCCTGGTGTATGACGGGGCTTGCAGACTCGGAAATTTTAATGCAATGGTTGTAACTTAGTTGATAGAGGCCCGTGTAGGCTAGTTATAGGTTGTTTAATTTGTGAGTCGGGTCGCACCACTGAGGTAGTTAATGGTGTTTAAAAAAAAAAAAAAAAAAAATTTTTTTTGATAGCTTGTACGGCCGGGGAGAAATGTGCATTAGGTTCGGTGTTGAGCGTAGTATATTGACGGGATGCGGTATGGCCCGATCGGAAATCGGTACCGGAACCGATTTGTGTCCGGTTGATGTCGAAGTATATTTAATTCCAGAATTAGGACTTTTAGTTGATGGTTAGTTGGTTGTTGTGATTATGTGTTGGTACGACGTGTGTGTCGAGTTGCTGTTTGCTGTTATATGTGTCTAGTATTGTTGTTGTCTCTTGTCTCCTTCCGTCGTGGCTTGCATGGTTCAGTATAGGCCAGGTTTCCGCAGCGCTAGAGAGCCCGGGGGTCTACTCAAAGGAAGGACAGTACTTGAGTTTTTCCGTTTCTTTGTTAATATGTTTTTGTAGGTTATGTTGGTGTTAGGTGTTTAGTGGGAATTTGTTTTATGATTGTTTGTGTTGAATTGTGTAAGTCTGGCGGGGATATGCTACGAGAAATTGCCCCACCCTCTTACAGGCGTTCTCCAGAAATTTCCGGTGGTGGATGGATTTGATGAGGATCAGCTGTTGGTTTTCTTGGACCTGGTCCTGCAGGTGGCAGATTTCCCAGGGGTGTCCGATGGGGAGGTCTTGTTTCTTATGTACCCGTATTGCCGGAGTGCGTTGGCTAATCTGGTCACCAAGGCTCTGCGTCGGGGTGACAGTGTGGATGCTTTCCATGGGGAGGTGTTGAACTTCTTCCTACCCCTTCGACGACGTTTCAAGCTTGAGTTGGAAAGATTCTATCGCCCACAGGCCTACGGAGAGGCATTAGGAGACTTTGTGCGCGATATACGGAAAGCGGCCCGGGTGTTAAGATTGGGGTTGCCGGAGACGGAAGTTATCCAAGCAATTCTGCAAGGACTGACTCCCCAGGAGAGATCTCGTTTGGCATTTGCAGATCGTCCACGTTGTTTTGCGGACCTTGAGCGACTGTGTGTGCTTTCAGGAATGGTCCAGGCGGCTGACGAGTCCCGAGGAAGAGATGCCACAGATGTCCAATCCTCCAGTGGTTCATCAGGAAGAGCCAAAAGGGACAAACATGGAGGCTGGAGGAAAACCCAAGAGACGCTTAGAAAGCCTGTATATTCCGGAAGTGATGGAGGCTACAAGGGGGTGGCAAGTGTGAAGACGGTAACAACAGCTACAGCACAGAAAACAAGGAAACATGAAGGTAACAGGGGAAAAAGAAATCATGTTAGGGAACAGACAGCGGCAAGTAGGGAGCCGGTACCAAGGCGTTATCCCTATTCGGAGAAAAAGGAAACTTTAAAGGTTCCAGAGGAAGTACAAGTGCCCAAGAGAGTAGTAGATGAAGAAAAGGAAGCAGAAGTAGAAGAGCGGAATGACTTTGTGGGAACAATACAAAAGGATAAGAGCGCGTCAGTTAATACTGAATTACCGGACTCAAAGAGGACGTCATGGTTGAATCCAGAGGCCGCAGAATTTGTTCCGGTATTTACATCTCGGTTCGTGAGGGATCCAGATCCTGTAACTTTACCATCGCCAGTAGAAATTAATTCAGTCATTGCACATGAACCTGGACAGCTGGATTCCAGGGTGGAAGATGTTGAGGACGTTGTGGTTGCTGAGAGGGGTCAAGGAGTGGAATCGTCAGAAGAGCGGTCTGCAGATGCTGCGCAGGTGAGTATAGTTGTAGGTGTTAGGGAGACTGTAGAGTCTGAAGTTGCAGATGGACACAGGGATGTCCGGGCTGCGAGTGTTTCTGAGGTTGTGGAAGGACAAGGAGATGTCCATGCCGCAAGTGTAGTAGAAGTAGATGAGGTAGAAGTTGAGGAGAAATTTGGTGGCAGCGTTGTAGAGTTTGTGAGTGAGAGTGATGTAGTGTGTGAAGATGTGCAGACGCCTTCTGTAAGTAGTGTTGAGGATTCCGAGGAACGGGAGGAAGTTTCAGGTGGACCAGGTGAGCAACGAGAGGAGGACGAGGATGTGCAGTGTGCAGATGGTGGTAGTGGAAGTGATGGCGATGACGTTGGTGATGAACGTGTTGATGAAAAGGAGATCAGAGAAGAGGTTAGTCAAGAAGTTCGTGAAGGAGCTGGCGAGGCGTGTGGTGAAGAAGATGGATCAGAGGAGCGACGGGAAGAGGCTGAGGAGGTGCAGTGTCAGGAAGTTGATTTGGATTATGTGGATGAAGAAGGGGAAGTTGTAGAAAAGGAAGAAATTGTAGCAGAGGAGTTAGACGATGAGCATAATCCAAGGCGGAGTGAAAGTAGTGAGGTAAGTTGCCTTGATTCTGATTCCGAAGAAACCAGTCAGTACAGCTCAACACGAGATAATTTCTTAGAGAGTGGTGTCCGAAAGGAGCGAATACCTAAAGTGCGGCATAGGAAGGTAAGAAGCAGAGGTTAACGGGTAGCGGGTAGATGTTCCCCACATTCCCAGTGGTGTTCATCTATTTCAGGGTTGCGCCCCTGCCCACGCGAGCCTTGGTTTCCTCCATTCTTCCTTATTTCCGGAGGTAGCCAGGTCCTTGCCCTCAGTCCTAGCTATTGCCCTTTAATGATCCTTGCCCCATTTCATCTTCCCAATTTTCCTACCACTCCCCTTAGTAAAAAAAAAAAAAAAAAAAAAAAATCTATCAACGGAGTTAGAGAGAGACTTAGCTTGTGGTCCTCGAGATCGTCAGTTTCCCCTGTGTTAAAGGTTAGATGGAGTGATGGTGTGCTGTTGCTGATTGTTAATAGTTGTTGAGGTTGATGTTGTTCATTATAGGGTCCGAGCCATGCCGCATTCTCCGGTTTTCCTGGTGTTATTTTTTGTTGCGAGAGAAAGTTGTGTAGACGGTGCTGTAGAGAAGTAAAACCCCCTCGAGTTATGGTGTATTTGTTGAGTTGAGATTGGATTAATGTTCGTGTGCCCTAGGTGCGGTCCTCTCTGTCTGGCTAAGCGGGGCCGTCCGCCCTTGTGTAGGGAAGTGGGCCAGCCATATGGCAAGGTTGGAGATGCCTTGTGGGTGCATGTGGCTGGTCGGTCCGAGAGAGGGACGAGAGGTAGTACGGTCGCTCACATGCCAAGGTGGGAGATGCCTTGTGTGGTCCTAGGACGAGCATGTGAGTGGGACCGGTGGGAGTAATTGGTGGTCACCGGAGAGGGTGACGTGTTGGGGCGGTCCCGTGGGGTTGGCGTGGCGGAGAGGGTCGCATGGGGATGGCTGTTCTCCTGAAAGCAAGTGCCATCGGGCCACCTTACCCACGATGTCCACCGGATTTTTCAGTTGGGAGTACACTGCAGGGTACTTTCCGAGTTTTGTGGGGCAACCGGGTTGCCCTTTCGGGGTGGGGGTGTGCCGGCGCGGAGCCGGCCGTTACAAAATATTTTAGAACAGTTTCATTTTATTGTAACATAACGTGAAGCACTCGCGACCTTTGTCCGGCGGGGTGAAGGGGAGAGGCATTGTGTGCCGTTGCGCGCGCAGCTATACTTGTGCTGTTACGATTGTGTGCCGGTGTCCGTCAGTCAACGCTTGCCTCTGCTGGAAGAATTGTCCTCCATCTCCTCTCTTCGTATCGTCTACGCAGTAACTTCTTCTTATGCTTTGCTAAGCGTAAATTGGCTCCCGGGTTCTCGCACTAAGTCGGTTTCCTGGTCTGCGGTGGGCTGAACATCTGCCCAAGTTGTGAACCATGTCAAGACCGCCTACGAAGAGAGGGACGGAGACGGAATTTCTATGTTGAACTCGCCAGCACTTATGAGGTGACATTTATGCTTTTTCTTTTTGGGGGCGAACCGGCAGAGTGCCTGTTTTATGTGAATAACTTAGAAGCCAGGGGACCACGTGTCCAGACTGTCTATTGGGAAGTGAACTGTGATCATGACTCTGAATACTCTCGATAAAAAATTACTGAACTTTTTATAACCCTTTTATATAACACTAAATGCTATGACTGTAAGTGCGAGCTGCACTGCGGGAGCGCGCCAGCCGTTTCACTCTTGTACCATTTTACTGTTGTATCTCTTTTCGCTTTTACTCTTTATACAAATTTAGGTTACGGCCCTGTAGCTCTGTTCCGGCTGGAACAGTGGTGTATAAAAAAAAAATTATATTGACTGTGGTTTCACATTTAAGGGTTGGGGGCTTTCCTGAAGTTTTTTGGGACGTTTTAAGGGTTTACAAAAGGGCACTTAGTTTCTTGGACACGCGCTGGGGCATTCTCAGACAGGCTGAAGTCCTGTCAAGTTTTGTCAACTACATGTGGGCGCGCTCCCACAGATGCCAGAGCTCAACCACCTTATTGTATTCTTTTTTAATTATTTTCTACAGTTATCTGAGGCTAATAGAAACCATTTACTAATGTTATTGAATTATTTTAGCTGATTTGCCCCTTGCACAAGGGCTAAACTGATTGTTTTCTTAACTGGCATACACATATGGGTTGACTTCCCACGTATAGAACTTGCTGTTTAATTTTGAATATAACACTGGTTTTGATCATTTTCCTTGTTTGGGTAAATTAAATATATATTTATATTGTCAAAATCTTCTGAAATTGTAAAGCCTCAAGTAATTAATTTCTGTCTATTAATGTACATAAGGGGTTAATTCCTTTTGGAGTTTTGTGAAGTCACTACTGTCTAGAATTTTATGAACACTGTCTGAAAGTAGGTGATGAGTTTTGTTAATATTACTTAATGCTGCGAACGGAACTAAGGTTCACACACTCATCATGGGTCATTGATAAACGGTATGCTAGACAAATGGGTGGTCCGGTTTCATTTATGCTTCATGAATTATTCGTCTTTAAGGGGGTTTGGCGTTTATGTTATCCTACTGAACGGGTTGCCGACGGGCGTATATTTTATCACTGCCAGGGCATAAGATGATAGTTGCTTTACCCGGTGGGTGGGTGCTTTACAGGGGCATGCGTGTTGAAAGTAAATGATTGTGAGTCTGTGTACCTTGTGTTCTGTGTGTGTTGTTATGTGTCTAGCTAGCCACACGATGGAGAAAATTTTACATTTACGTTGTGCATTTCTTATTTTATATATGTATCTACATTACCTTATATGCAATTATATACACTTGTTCTAATGCACACTTGATTTATATATATATGCTTGTTGTGATGTAACATTTTATACTATATATATGTATATACATTTACTTTGTGCACCCTTATGCACACTTATGCTGATGTACACTTAATTTATACATGCTTGCCATGATGTACCTTTTGGTAGTCTTTTTATATAGATACATATATTTATCTTGTACACATGTATGAATTCCAAAGATATAATAAATCTGTTATTGTTATATTATGGCTGAGTTCATTGCAAGTCCCGTCATACTGGACCCGGCATAATTTTGCTTCTCTAGGCTCCTGCCTAGTTCTATGTAACTTGTAACCTCTCTTTAAATACCAAAAGCATAGAGAGGTTACACTGCTAAAGGCAGCCCAGTGTGCACAATAAGGGGGAACATATCGGTTGAGGATCTGGCATGATATAGACCAAGGATTTGGATTTTTTGGGGTGGCATGATAGAAGGTGAGGTGCGCTGTGGTGCATATCTGTTCGATTTTACGGTGTTGGGATCTCGTACATAGAAGTCCAGTGATCTCGTTCAGATGCGGCCATGGTCGCCGAGCCAGGGGGGTTATTTACCCATGAAGTATAAGAGCTAAAGGGGGTTGTTGGCACCAGTTCCTCGCCGGTCCTCTTAGGGGTTTTAGCAATGAGATTTCTTCTGTTTCGGCAGAAGATATCTCATTGGGGGAGGGTATTGTAACGTGACGAATTGGGAGGGATTTTTATTTTATTAAAATTTTGGGGTTTATTAAAAATATTCCTAAATATAATATCCATCTGTGACCAGTCCACGTGTTGAATTAAAACAGTGCGCTAACAAAGGAACAATACGCAGTATCCGTTAGGTAATCGTTACAAAAGAATGTACCAAGGCGTCATGTCTTAGAACTTTGCGGGTGTGTGGCAGTTGTGCCCGAATGCACCACACGAGCAGGTGCGCAGACCGACGCGGAATTGTAAAACTCAAAAATGGCTTAGAGAAGAATCTCTGTTCGCTTCCTTGACCATGCTGGCGGATATAAGTCTAAGCCCAACCCTTTTTGTGACGTCAACCAGTGCTGACCAAATGTCATCCACGACAAACACACAAAAAACTACGTCTGTTGAATGGGACACAACAGTGGCGAAGAAATAGCAGGCATTGTTTTCCACCTTGAGAGACGCAATCTAGTTGGTAGTGAGCGTAGAGACGCTCTTGGCAGTTTCGCTTACAGACTGTGCCTGGCCAGGTACTGCCCCAAGGGGCTTTTCAAAAATTTGTAAGTTTCAAGTAGAAAGTGAGTTATTAGTTAACAGTAATGGGACAGTGGCGTGAGTAATCAACGGAAGAACATCAAAACCTATTTTGGACACACGAATAAATTCAAAATGAGAAGTCACGAGCGCGAGCGAACACCACGTTGCCGGCAGGGGTGTTTCATAATGGGTTAAGGGTTTTTAAATAAATAAGTGTGAGTGAGAGAATGTTGGCAGACTGGGCTGTCTGTATATTTAATTAAGGTAAGATGCTAGCATAAGTTAAAAGTAGTAATTGTGGTCATGGAGTGAGTCACAAAACAAGAATTTACTATGCTGTTATTTGATGTTCTAAATTTTGAGTAAAAAATCTGACAAAGTTTTAAAAGGTTAAAAATAAAATTCATTAATTCTCTTCAAAAATGAGTTACTTAAATGATTTACATAACCCTTAAACCATACTTGCATCTTACGTTCGCGCGACCGGATCTTGGACACAGAAAATTTTTTTTACATGTGAGTGGTAATAAATTATGTATTTGTATTTGAGATAGATGAAAGTAACTTCACAACGGGGTAGTAAAGACAATGGGGTAAATATAATTAACCAATTAGCATTGATGATGGAGATGATGTCAGGAATGAAAACTGAGATCAAATCCAAAATAAATGTCGTAAATATGAGCTTAAATGAAATGAAATCAGAAAATAATAACTTAAAATCTGAAATCAAATCAGAAATAAATGTAGTAAAAGTAGAAATGAATAACGAGTTTGCGAAAATAAGAAGCGAACTCAAAATGAGTGATGTAAATACGAATAACAAATTGGAAAGTATGAGTGAGACTATTGCGGGCATGAGAGGTGAGATAATTAGAAATATAAATAATATTCAAGACGAAATAAACGAAAGTAGAACGCGGAAGCAGAAGGTAGAAAACAACACAGTTACGAGTGATTGTGACGAAATAACAGACAACCAGAGTAATAATAAAATAACAAGTAATTACAAAAATGAATTAACAACCGATAGTAGTAAGATATTCTTCGTATTGTTTAAATTAGCAGCCATCCTTACTTTTCTTTTATAAAATTGCTAAACTGCTATAATTGTTTTTATTATTTAGACAAAGCTTTTCGTC
Organism: Magicicada septendecula; assembly: GCA_034769895.1. Taxonomy (NCBI): domain Eukaryota; kingdom Metazoa; phylum Arthropoda; class Insecta; order Hemiptera; family Cicadidae; genus Magicicada; species Magicicada septendecula. The sequence continues at coordinate 160,732,114 of CM068372.1, read as the reverse complement.
ATTACTGACATCTTCAGGTCTTAAACAACCAATTATTTAGACAAAGCTTTTCGTCATTACTGACATCTTCAGGTCTTAAACAACCACGGTTGTTTAAGACCTGAAGATGTCAGTAATGACGAAAAGCTTTGTCTAAATAATAAAAACAATTATAGCAGTTTAGCAATTTTATAAAAGAAAAGTAGTAAGATAGTTGAAAACGAGATATATATAAATAATACAGTGAAAATAATTAGCGATCATAATAATATAGAAACAGTGAAAGAGAGAGGAGAGAGTGTTTGTAAGTTACAGAGAGAGTTGGAAGAGAATGATTTTGTGAATATAGGGCAGAGGGTAAATTTTCCCCAGTTTTATGGTAAACCAAGCTGGTTACAAAGGTTTTTGAAGGGCAAGAGTCCCTTACAAGAAAGCGATGTATATCTCAATAATTTTTTAATGTTTAGTAGGCATCTTTATGATTTAATACCCTCTGTATGGAATGATAGCAAAAGTATGCATTGGTGTTATGATGAAAGATATGTTGACAAGAAAGTAAAATTATTTAAGGTTAGTAGAGGTTATGACGAATTAATAGAGAGATTAGACATTGAAAGAGTTATTGATAATAAGTACTTACCTTGTGAAATAGTTAGTACAGCAATTGATGTTATAGACTACTTACTTTATGACAAAGCAAATACAGCAGCAGATAATAATGATAATGAAACTGTAATTGACATAACTATGACAGATTATACTAAAGGCGACTGGACTATACTCGATGATAATAAATTACATAATTTAATAACAGGGAATAATCCTGTTGATGTTGTGGAAGAATATAAAAATTTGGATAATCTTTATATGAATAAAAATAATATGTGTTTAGAAAAAAATGATCTGTGTAAACGTAAAACCAGATTTTTGTACGATGATTGGGGGTAAAGACAATGAATGTTTATGAACGTTTAATCATGTATTTAATGGTTTTGGAATGGACTGCTTTACCAAATGAAGTGTGATAAATTGAATAATAATGATGAAGAATTGTAAATAAATGTTTAGTGAAATTAATTGTGTATTGTAAATGTTAGGTAAACAAGGTGTATGTAGGTAATTGTTGTGATAATAATAATAATTTTTTACAGTTTAAATAAATAACACAAATAATTTGGAAGAAGATAATAAATGAATTGTAGTTATTGTACTTGGTGAAGGTAATTAAAAATGTTGTTTTCAATAATTAATTTAATTAAAATAATTTGAAATGTCTAAATATTTTTGATTGATTTCAATGTTGTATAATTGAATTTTCTAATGAGTTTGAATTGTTTTATGAGATTTGGATTTGATGATGATTAATTAATAAATAAATGTTAAATTGTTGAATATGAAATAACACTGTTATTAAATGTTTCAGAAGTTACGTGGAGGTAATTTGGTGTGTATATTTTGTGTTTATGTCAGTAGGTGAATAAAGTACTGTAAGTATAAATTTTATAATACAAGTCAGAAAGAATAAAATGTTTACAGGTGTTTAACTCAAATGAAAGAAATTTAACTTCAATAATGAAAATAATTTGAGATTAATTTGAAATAATTGTGCTAAATAGAAACTATAATTAAAAAATAATAATAACTGAAAGGTAATGTAAAATAAATGTTAATAATAAATTTGAAAATTTTAAGGAATCTAATTGTAGAAAGTGATGAATGATTTAAATGTTGATGGATAAAAGAGTTAATGAAAATTTCACATTATAATGTTTTATAGGAAGATTTAATTTAGTTAGTAGTGTGCTATCACTGTGGTGGCATGTGCCACAGTGGATAGTGGAAAGGGTTGGGGGTAATAGAGAGTATTACCTCCATCGGAGGCCGAAAGGGCGAAAATGCACGGCACACCCTTTTTACAATTTTATATTGTATATTGATAAATAGCCGTGCCGTTCAGATTAATGATGAGTGTAACATGCCTGAAGGTAAATTTGATTTCCCCGACTTTTCGGACGATTACTGCCTTACCAGCACTAATCGTGGTTTTGGCTAGCGGTCAGCTATGGCCATAAATTAAGTCCCTTGACCATAGCTGGCTTGAAATTGGTTTATACTAGAAATTAATGGGGGGTGAAACTAGGGGAAATCCCGGGAACTATGGAACAGCGGCTGCCACTCTGTCCGAGTAGGGACAGCAAAGCCAGGTGGTAGACCCGCATTAAGGGTGCATAACTATAACAAGGATATGTTGATATCTAAATAGTTCAAATGTAACGCGGAAGCAAGGACAAGGAGATGTCAAATTCTTCCAACTATGCCGTCCTTGTGGACGCACATGGGCGCCACAGTCCAACAGAAAAAACAATAGTGTGTGTTGATAAGGGGGGTTGCTCAGGTGAGCAACGAAGTCAATTTTTATAACTTAAAGATGATAACTCAATTTTGCACTAAGTAAACGCTTGTATTATGACTTGATAAATAGGTGTTCATATGTTCATTATACTGTGTTTATTCTGTTTTATAAATGTATTATTTTATTGTGTTAGAGATAAGGATTGATAAAAATATGTATTTCATGTAATTTGTATAATTTTGAAATGTGTTTGTAGTAAGGTCCTTCACTTTGCTAAGAAAGTCAGCTGATCCGCTGTAGAATATCACTTATGAATGATTTGCAATTTTTTCAAGTTAGTATAAATAATTAAGTCACCCAAATTAATGAAGATTGAGAATAGTAAAGAAAAGAGTCATAGTAAAACTATAAAATTTTCATTAAAACAAGTGACAGATTTCAATAGAAGTTGAGAATAAAGTCAAGTGGTAAAATGTGTAATTTCGAGTAATTTAAGTGCCAATTTATTTGTTAATTGTATTAATATTTTGTTAATTTAAATGTCTTATTTTATTATGTTTTCGTGTTTAAAGATAGAATTTTAAAGAGGTTCAATGTATTTTCCGATGTAACTTATGTATAACTTATGTAGGTCAAGGTTTTTGACTTGACCCAGTTTGATCAGCTGATGGGTGATGTTCTATACTAGACCCGTTTTGGCAATGAAGTGATGCCAATTTTGTGTCTTCATTAATCTAAATAAATTTAAATAATTTTAATGTTGAGGAAAATATATTTTAATAAATTTAAATTTTTTTGGAAAAAAAAACTTAAATTTTGATTTTTTGATTTTGTGCCTGCCATCTAATTGATGTTTTGAATTTTGATTATATTATTGTTTGTGTGTATTAATAGTGTTTTTTATTGAATTGTATTGTTTAGGATATATGTCTAATCAAATGTTAGGATAAGGAAGTTCATGTTTAATTAAATGTTCAATTTATTTATTTTTTTTCTAATTATCAATAATAACAAAGAGAATTAATCAATTCAGATAAAAGAATTTTATTTATTTTTTGATGTTGAAGATAGTAATTTCAACTTAAATAAATTTTTAATGTAAAGATGAAAATTTTGCTAGGATGTAGTTATAAGTGTGTGTACCAGCCCAGTATTGCTGATGGCGACCCAGTGTGCATGATAAGGGAGAACATATCGGTTGAGGATCTGGCATAATATAAGACCAGGGATTTGGAGTTTGGGGTGGCATGTTAAACGGTTAGGTGCACTGTGGTGCATGTCTGTTCGATTTTATGGTGTTGGGATCTCGTATAGAGAAGTCCAGCGATTTCGTTCAGATGCAGCCATAGTCGCTGAGCCAGGGGGGTTGTTTACCCATGATGTATAAGGACAAATGGGGGGTAGTTGGCACCATATCCTCACCGATCCTTTTAGGGGTTTAGCAATGAGATTTCTTCGGTTTCGACAGAAGAACTCTCATTGGGGGGGGTATTGTAATGGGGCTATTTAGAAGGACCTGTAATTTTATTCAATTTATAAATTATTGGGGACTGAATTGTTTGGACAACCTTTACGGTCACTCAGACATGCTTGATTGGACACCCTTATGCAATTCCGTATCAGTCCGTGCTTGGCACAACGGTAACACCGTTGGAATGCAAGCCCGTGCGCACATGCGTGAATCTTCCGTTGGGGAAAAGTGTAAAAAAACTTTGTAGCCTGCCACCAGTAATGTTTGGAATGCAGCGGTAAGTGTGCGCCCGTGGGCCTCTACCATACTCTCGACACCAAAGTATATCAGCGGAAGCGACGCAACGTGGCTAATTAACTGGCCACGTGAGCGTCTCGGCCAATCACCGATCATGCTGACGGAAATGATTTGAATGTGCGACGCACCTTGGTAGCAGAGTCAGTCCACCACCACACGAGACCACGCGTGGTGCTATAAAAATTTGTTTTCAGCTAAATACGGTCTCGGCCAAAACACCAGTATTAATGTGAACCAAAGTACAGTCATAATGTAACAGTCAACGCAGTAAGTCATCGAAAAAGAGGAATAAGTGTTTGATACGCCATGCGGTTGGTGTGGGACTCCACAGCAACAAGTAATAGTATCTCTTTAATAAAGGCCTAAATTTAAGTAAAAGGGGGTTTTTTAATTAAACAGTATGAGAGTGAGCAATCTGGGTCGTCTTAATAGTTTAGTTAAATTAGTTTATCAGTTTTTTAAGTTGCAACTAGTTATTAGTGTATTGGTCATGTAAAAAATAATCTAAGTTTTTGTAATTCCTTAAGAGAAATAATCGAGATGCAGAGTAGTAATTTGAGTCGAAAATGAATATTAAGTAAAGTAAAAGAAAGTAGACAGAAAAATGTCATGAAACAAATAAAATACCATTTTTATTGTGCTTGCAAAATATGCGTTTGTCATTGCATTGCCTGTTTTTCTCTGCCTAAGTACATCAGACGACACCCTGGTAATTCGCTAAGAAGGTAAGTGATACAAATTTAAATTTTTTCATTTTAAAAAACAAGTAAAGTTTCAGTTACCGCTTATTAATAGGCACAGATTTCTAGATTTTTTTATATTTATTTAAACTCGTAACGTTTTACTTTCCTCGTTACAGAATACCCCAAAAACAAGAACCCGAGAACTGCCGAGATGCGGCGAACTGAAATGAAGGTCGGGCAATCGGCTGAAAACTGCTGGTCCCTGCCGGTCGCCAGTGCACACTACACTGTCACAGCACGAACATGCGACCGGCAGTGCAGGTTGAGATTCTACCCTGACTGTCATGACCTGTACTACCGGTCGCTGCTGGTTGCAGGTCCATGCCGGTGCTATTCTAGTGTGCACGCTTGTATTTGAAAACATGGAAACCTTCATGACCAGCAAATACCGGTGCCTACTGTGCTGGTCCGTGCTGGCGTAGTGTGCGCGGACCTTTATTCTGCCAAACTAGAACCTGTATGTAATAAAATGCAGGAAGTCAACATAAACATAAAGGCATTACATGATCACATAACTAAGTTAACAGATGTTTTTCAGTCTCATCGCAAAAATGGTACATCAGAGTTTGCAGTCATTTTTGTGAAAGCTAAAGGAATTTGTGAAGAACTAGACCTAGACGTTGAGTTAAAGCGTCCTCGAGTAGTTGCAAGGCAAGTTTATAAAGCAAATTAGCCATCTCGAAATGCTGAGGATTTTTTCCGAAGATCTATCTTTATTCCTTACTTAGATTCTCTTCTCTGAGAGAATGTTTCTCTTCTATGCAAGAAAAGGCCTTTTCGCTCATGCAACTACATCCACAAAACATGAAAAAACTGGATAAAGTGTTATTTCTTCATGTTAAAGAAGACGTAAATAGTCTGTATGGCAATATTTTACCAAATTTTATGGCTGAGGCTGACAATTGGTACGATGTATGGAAGAATGAAGAGTCCTCTGTTGAATCCCTGCAGTATGCTGATTTGATTTGCCATGCCTCGCCGTTCTATCCAAGTGTGGCCGAGGCCACCAAGATCTGCCTGACGCTTCCAGCAACAACATATTCTGTTGAACGCACGTTCAGTACATTACGGCGAGTTAAGACTTGGAATCGATCTACCATGGGAGACGGAAGGCTAAGTGGACTATGTATGCTAAGCGTTCATAGTTCATAGAAAGAGACTGCAAAAGAATGCTGAATTCATTGACCTCGTAATCAACAGATTTGGACAACAACCAAGGAGGTTATACTTTTTGTTTCAGTCTTGATGTGCTATAAAATTAATGCAAAGAATTTTTTTATAAAATAAACATTACACATGTTAATGTTATTAAACATTGTTTATTAAGTGTTAATAAACACTTAGAGTTTTTCTTTTTTTTATGGTATTACTAGATTCATTAATATTGATTACATGCACTGAATTTTTCTTATGTTCAATAAAGTAAATTTTGTATTTCATAACTCGTATTTTTTACTAATTTTTCCATTTTTGAAACCACCTTTTCAGGAGCCAGGGGGGTGCAAATGCTCCCCCTTGCACCCCCTCGGGGCGCCCATGAGTTTGTGGTATCTTTAGAAAGATGAGGCTATAAGGATCAAAACCATGTTTTTTTTTTCATTAGAACGTAGAGACTGAAGTGGCTAAGTCATGTTTTAAGGTTGGATGATGATAAGGACAGTTTTGAAGAAGCTGTGTACGAGCACACTAGGTGGGCGGCCTAAAGGAGATGGAGATTATTAGACATCAAGGTGGTCTGAAATGGTGAGTATGCATGTGGATGATATCACGTACCTGTTGCCTATGCACAGCAGGGTATCTTGCCTAGTGGAGCAGGGTAAGAGTGGGTAGATGCATCTATTGTGTCTGTGAAGAAGAACCAGGCACAGACATTTCTAGATAACAATTTACCTGGCCACAGTTGTGCAGCTGAAACATGGTTCCATTTGCAAAACTGATGTTTACATGCATTGATGACCACAAAACCTGGATTGATAGCTGCTAAATGGTCTGTGACACATGCTTCCATAAAGGCAGACAAAAGGTAAATATTTAAAAATTACAATCAAATTTTATTTTGTGCTACTAGACTATGGATTGTTTATGGAACAATGTAGCATGGTATGAGGAACCAAGGTCTTTATTTTATTATTTATTTTTTCTTTTCTTTGTGTATAAGTGTGATGGCCACTGAGATTCATAGACAGATTAGTGCACGTTTTGAAAATTCGAATAGTGAAATTGCAACAAGTAAAGAAATGGTGAGAAAGTAAGTTTGTTTAATGAAGGCAAGGCATGGTCAGTTGTGGAACTGTGTTGCTTCATTTCAGTGGTGGTCAGCTTAGGCACTGATGTTCAAATCCACACACTCATGTCATTTGGCTGACAAAAAACAGATCATTCCTCAATAGTCAAGACTTAACACTGACTTTCACCTGTTTCTTGCTGGTCAGTGCTATGACAACAGTGAATACATCAAAAGAGCTGTTCAGCATTACAGGTGGCCCTACTCTGTAAAGAGAGAATGCATATATTGGTTCTATAATATATGACAGATGCCTTAATGTTGGTTAAAACTGTGTTAAAAAGTTGCTTAAGCCAAGCCTTTTTTATGAAAGAATACAATTATTTAAAAAAAATATAGTCTGTATTTCTTAATAACCAAGCGGACTTGGAATTCCGCTCATGAGAGACAGTGCCTGACAAATAGATGGGGAATTCATCACATGTTAGTTCTCTCCAACACTATGCATCTGAGTTGTCACATCTAACCAAAATTCTTATTAGTATTTTCTAAACACACTTTGCATAAGAAAACAATTTTGCCATTTTCATTACTGTGATGTAATGTTTATCTGACCATCAAGGCTCTAACAACAAAATTAAGGTAATATGACTATAAGTTGGTAGAACAGAACTGTGACGATTTTAAAAATAGGAAATGTAAAGGGAGAGAAATTGAAATTTTTTTTTAATCTCACATTTAAACTAATTTTAAATCCCTTAATTACTTAAAATAATATTTAATAAAGTGATTAACAAGACAAAAAGGAATGCGAGTGCAAAGTAAAGAAACCCTTTAATAATTTACCATGCATCGACATGCGAGTACCGGAATCAACTTGCATACCGGCCCATATACTAAACTAAAAATATTTGTAAATTTGAAATTAAATAATTAATTAAACAACAACGTAGTAGTATACTATAATTAATTCTGAAGTAAAGCATAGCTTTGGATAATTATAATGTCAAACCTTAATCCCGTAAATATCAAATAAATGTGGAACTACTTTTATGATGAAAAGTAATCTACGCGAGGTTACAAATCTGCCCCTAAACCAAGCCCACTTGAAATGGAGCGGTCAAGCCGTAAGCTGCCCACAGCAGTAATGTGGAACGTTAAAAATAGTTTGTTTCCAAAAGTGATTAATCGCGTCAGTTAAGACATAGAGGCATTTCTTTACACTATTAAAAAAATGTGTAGCGTTAATATAGTTGAACCGCGATTCATATAAATATGTAGTAAACAAGTAAGAAAGAATAATGAAAATTGAGCGCCTATGACATCTCTACAAAAACTTAAAATATTAAAACTTATGTAATTAAAACTGTGGTAAGAACATAATGTGAAGTGCAACAAATAAACAATCATGTGAAGTGGATACAGGTGAATAAAACTTTTGTGTTAATCATTCAAATCAACGAGCTATTACTACCAGTTAGCAAAGAGCAGGGAACCAGGACCCACAATGATCTAAAAGACTTCAGGAGTACACCATCACCGGATACGAAGATAACGAGACATACCTGACCTACATGAAACATGCTGCAACCGAGGACCGCCGAGGACTAGAATAACGAGGAGCTGAAGGATATCACAGGTGACACGGAGGCATGCCTTCCGTGGTTATGAAATACTAAATACTATATACAACAAAAGACAATTAAATTAACACCTTTAAGACATTTTAATTACTAACAGTAATTGTATTTTTATTCTTAGTAAAAGAGTTATAGCTCTAAACTGTAAAGCCTTATTGTTTAAAAAGGGAAATAAGTCCATTCTTCTAATGGCACCACTTCATGATAATATATGATATGTGACCATTATTAATATACCTTTTCAAGTCCCGGATCCGTGGAAAAGTTAAACAGATGTACATCTATATTTTGAGGGCCCTTGTAATTGAACAAAACATAAAATCATTTTGTAAACTATTGATACACTAATGTGATAACCATAAGTAAAGATGCTAATATCAGTAAGTAATAAAGAGATGTCATGGTCAAACAAAGATGAGTGAATAAGTCTACACACCCCTGCTAATTTTCCTTAATTCTTGAGATCCTATATATATATTTGTTTATTTTCAGTTATTCTTGATTTTGTTAAGAATATGGCAGCCTGTTTAATTGACCTGAGCCAATTATCCAGGTTCCCGATGTTATAACGAAGAGACGTATAAAATGCGCCACTCTGCTTTGTTAAAAAAATAATTGTGTACGTCGTGGCACATATAAAATACGCAACTCTGCTAATTAATAAGATAATTGTGTACATCGTGGCACATATAAAATGCGCCACTCTGCTAGTTTCTGTTTTGTTTGTTGTAATGTGCAAATAACAATAGCAAAAGTAAAATGTGTTACACTGCTTTTGTCATTTATTATTTTGTAGAATTATTCACTCTGTCAGGTTAAATACCATGTTAATTTAAAATACGCAAAAGAAAGAATTGAAGTAAGTAAAATCAAAATTAGTATAGTGTTTTATAATCACTATGCGGCGTAATAATATAATATAACAACAATAATATATAAGTTAAGGATACTTAAGTATAATATAATAATTATTTAAATGTAATAAGCCCATGTCTGTGCCTGTCCAAAATTTCAGTCACCAACGTGTCGGTTTGACAACAATCTCAGACCGGTAAATTTCCTGTTCTCGCCTGTTCGGAACTGTCCTTGTCACCCTCTGCCACGTTGAGTTAGACAATACCCCACCCCCTCTATTGTTTATTGTTATAACAAGCGTGTGTCGTTTTGTGCCCACTAACAACAACATTTAAACAAAGTAAAATTAAATCGAGTTAAATAAAACAAGTGTACTAATTAATTTTATGGAATGATGCATCACTAAGTAAATGAACGAGTTCTAAATAAATAAAAAACCGTTTCTTAAATCCGACCAAATAAAAAAAATAAATAATAAGTCATTTAAATAAAAAGCTGAATAGTATCTTAAATTAAACTAAGGTGTAGTAGTAATATAAGTATAATAAAAGCATATTTAAATAGCATAAACACCCGGTCGTGGCCTGTTCGAAAAATAATTCCCAAGCTTGTCAGTATACGACAAACCCGTTCGTGCAGGAAATAATCGTGTTTAGTAAGCCACCCCTATTGTTATGAACTACTGCCTAGGTAAACAATAGTAAACCACCCCGCGTGTGATACAATGCACCTTGTGTAAAGTGTTTGACCCCTCTTGCATTGTAACAGCAGATCGTTTAAAAGGAAATAAATGTACCTCTTCGTGAAATTCCGCTTGTCTCAGTAGTATAAGATATTAGAATTAGAAAAATCTAAGGTTGAGTATGGGATCAACTTTAGATTACAATAGTATAATTAAGAGATATAGAGTTAAGAAATGTAACAAAGTCACAACGTCGCCGCACTGGAAAAGGGTAATGAAAGAGCAGAAAACTAACTACTTGAGTTAGAGTATGCTAATGAAATCAGTCGGGCCACGATATTGTGAAGTTACGAAAATTAGGAGTAATAAATAAAATTAAGTTAGCAGTTAAGAAACGAGAGAAAGGGAACTTCACAAACGAAAGAAAAAGAGTCATAAGAAAAATTTCACACAGTAATGCCAAGCATACTCCCAGTACTTTACTGACCTAATAACCCATCGAAAACATATCTGTTTCCCCACCCGGTGTCTTATTTAAGCGGGGGAGTATGTGACGATTTTAAAAATAGGAAATGTAAAGGGAGAGAAATTGAAATTTTTTTTAATCGCACATTTAAACTAATTTTAAATCCCTTAATTACTTAAAATAATATTTAATAAAGTGATTAACAAGACAAAAAGGAATGCGAGTGCAAAGTAAAGAAACCCTTTAATAATTTACCATGCATCGACATGCGAGTACCGGAATCAACTTGCATACCGGCCCATATACTAAACTAAAAATATTTGTAAATTTGAAATTAAATAATTAATTAAACAACAACATAGTAGTATACTATAATTAATTCTGAAGTAAAGCATAGCTTTGGATAATTATAATGTCAAACCTTAATCCCGTAAATATCAAATAAATGTGGAACTACTTTTATGATGAAAAGTAATCTACGCGAGGTTACAAATCTGCCCCTAAACCAAGCCCACTTGAAATGGAGCGGTCAAGCCGTAAGCTGCGTACAGCAGTAATGTGGAACGTTAAAAATAGTTTGTTTCGAAAAGTGATTAATCACGTCAGTTAAGACATAGAGGCATTTCTTTACACTATTAAAAAAATGTGTAGCGTTAATATAGTTGAACCGCGATTCATATAAATATGTAGTAAACGAGTAAGAAAGAATAATGAAAATTGAGCGCCTATGACATCTCTACAAAAACTTAAAATATTAAAACTTATGTAATTAAAACTGTGGTAAGAACATAATGTGAAGTGCAACAAATAAACAATCATGTGAAGTGGATACAGGTGAATAAAACTTTTGTGTTAATCATTCAAATCAACGAGCTATTACTACCAGTTAGCAAAGATCAGAGAACCAGGACCCACAATGATCTAAAAGACTTCAGGAGTACACCATCACCGGATATGAAGATAACGAGACATACCTGACCTACATGAAACATGCTGCAACCGAGGACCGAGGACTGGAATAACGAGGAGCTGAAGGATATCACAGGTGACACGGAGGCATGCCTTCCGTGGTTATGAAATACTAAATACTATATACAACAAAAGACAATTAAATTAACACCTTTAAGACATTTTAATTATTAACAGTAATTGTATTTTTATTCTTAGTAAAAGAGTTATAGCTCTAAACTGTAAAGCCTTATTGTTTAAAAAGGGAAATAAGTCCATTCTTCTAATGGCACCACTTCATGATAATATATGATATGTGACCATTATTAATATACCTTTTCAAGTCCCGGATCCGTGGAAAAGTTAAACAGATGTACATCTATATTTTGAGGGCCCTTGTAATTGAACAAAACATAAAATCATTTTGTAAACTATTGATACACTAATGTGATAACCATAAGTAAAGATGCTAATATCAGTAAGTAATAAAGAGATGTCATGGTCAAACAAAGATGAGTGAATAAGTCTACACACCCCTGCCAATTTTCCTTAATTCTCGAGATCCTATATATATATATATATATATATATATATATATATATATATTTGTTTATTTTCAGTTATTCTTGATTTTGTTAAGAATATGGCAGCCTGTTTAATTGACCTGAGCCAATTAACCAGGTTCCCGATGTTATAACGAAGAGACGTTATAGAACCATAGCTTAGCCATTACATGAGGTCGCTTTGTAAGCTGATGGGACACTCAGAACACAGTCAAACATTACCTCTCAAAAATCCATTGATGCCATATATGGGATGTGACTAACTGTATCATAGCATGTAAATAATTATGTTGCAATATGGATTATTCTGTGAGGGGTATGTATGTATAGGATGATGAACATCCAAATTAAATCACAAATTATATTTAGTAGTTCTTTAAATGTACATTATATTAATCACTTATTTTCCACGGATACAGTAATCCAATACACACTGTAATAATGATCTACTTATTAAACCATAATAAAGAACAAAGGAGTTACAGTACACACGCACAATTCCTGTACACATGGGTCTTATGTGATCTATAGCTCCTCCAAATGCCTATTAAATGTGGCAAAGTCATTTTGGGCTGGCCTTTAATTACTTGTGAGAGGAACATGTACGTCTATGGTGGCAGAACCGCAACAGAACGTGTATGTAATGATATCACTTTTTGACTGTTTGTCTACAGATTATAAGTTAAATGTTTAAATTTTATTATTTTTACTTTATTATTAAGGCAGTAAACCATTAGTTGCACTGGCATAAAAAATATGTGAACCATTTATGAACAGTTTTTTATGTGAAAGAACAATTGAAGATATACTTTTATACAAATTTGCAAAGTTTACTTTAACAGTTATCATCGCGTAACATGAGTTTTCCAGTGCCATTGCTGAAAAAATTCCATCTAACATGTGATAACCACGCTGAAATTTGAACTTCATCAGTATGATATAGTCACTGTCCTAGGACCGAACATATGGAATCATGCTGCACAAGGTAGGACTGTAAGGAGGGTGTCCCCACTCAAGATTTTCAAGGAGTTTCTTCATAAGGTGTGCAAATTTTTTGACATTACAGACGCCCAGAAATGATGTAGCACACAATTCCATGCAAAAGACCCAGTTCAACCTCAGTTTGGTCCACTGTCATTCACCAATTTGCAACCAATTAGTGAATTCGTTCAGCGTTGTCATCCATTGTCAAAGTTGATGGGCTCCTAATCACCTTTGATATCATTAGGCCATTTTCAAACAACTCTCACCATTTTGCAATGCCCTGACATGAAAATGGGTCACCATACACTTCCTTAACTGGTGATGAATTTCAGTGGGGTTACTCCTCCTTCCCCAGAGAAAACAAGTCACTACAGATTTCTAATTTGGACACTACTTGTAAATGATGTGACAGGTTTCATGGTAATTGTGATTACCATTTGGGAAACATTACTGCAGCTGACAGAAACAGAAGTGTTTCCAGCAACTTTCATCAAAATATCTCATTTAGAAAAGAGAATATGGTTATTAATATATCACTACTGACTCAGAACGTAACAACATGTAGTGATAAAAATGTAAAACTTTCACCTTTTAGCCTGAACTAGTTTTCGCTTATTACACGCTTTGTCAGAAAGCTTGTAAAAAAAAGAGTGTTCCGAGTCAGTAGTGATATATTTATAATTAATTAATCAAGGGACACGTCATGGACAACAAAGTCCAGAGAATATAGGTAAGTGTAACAGATTTTTTACTGACCCTTATATTATTATTAGTGTTTAATTAAGTGGTACTTGAAATAAAGCAACTCATTGTTGGGCTTATCTAAATGTTTTGTTTGAAAACAAAATGCTGAATACTATTATCACTTTTTTACCAACTTCAAAAAGGAGGAGGTTGTATAAGTTGTCTATATATTTTTTTTAATGTGTTCATAAATAATTGGAGAAGGGTTGGACTGATTTTAATAAATCTTTTTTTATTTTGAAGGGCATGTGCCTCCGGTAGTCCCAGAGTATGTAAAATTGGAATTGGGCCAGTACCAGCAGAATACTGTAATTCATACTTTCACTCGTACTTTGAAAATTCAACAATAGACTGCAATTACTGCATTACTAAGGTTATGTTTGTATCATTAACTTTTGTTATTAAGTTATGATGTAAAACTATATGGAGTTCTTCATTATTCAAAAATATACATGGCCCTTCGGCCCCACTGTGTGTGAATCAAGAAACCAAAAGTATTTGATGTCTCTCTGTTCCGTCCATCCAATAGCTACTGAAAATGAATTAATTAGCAGTATTTCCCACGCTTGCGAGTTTCGAAAAAAGAGGTCAAACCATTTTCCAAATTTGGAAAAACTGTGTTACTTTGGTATTTATCGGTATGACCATCAGTAGATATGTCAAAACACATTCAAATTTATCCAACGGTTATTAAAATATAACCTTCATTAAAGGTCCTAAATACTTTCTGTTTTGCTCTTGAGTGTTAGGATTTACTTGCAATGATATGCATTCTCTATAATATCTATCACCTACTATAACTATATAATCTATGTCACTTATAGTTCAAGTATTAGGATCTATCACATGAATCAATATTGAACTACTCCATTTTTTTTCAATTCAAATGAACTATTCAATTGGATTTCGGGAAGGAGATATCTGCCTGGAAGCCATATGTAGTTGCTGATGGTCCTCTATCTTAGCAGCTCTGTAGACCCTTCTACAGAAACCTCTGGGGTCAACCCCCCCTCCAAAACTGCAAGACAGGGATTCATCAGCCAGGAGTTATGTTCCAACAGCCAGTGTTTACTGTCACGTCATAGTTGGGAGCTGTTTCATCACATGTGTCATCGTAACCATAACAGTTGTTACACCTATCCTTTCAAAATAAGAATTCAGTTAATTAATTTTTAATAACATATCAAAGAATTCAACCAGTTGCTTGTTAAATGCAACAATTACAATTGGATTTGTCAGCTTAACAATCTTTATCATAAACCATAAAAGTTTAGAATATGATATACTGGAGTGCCGGCTGATGTGAACATTTTTAACAAAGAAAAATGTCTGTACACAGGCCTGTAAAGCGACTGAAATTTTCCTTATTCTCCTGATTATCTATCAGTTTTGTTTTCATTTTGGTCAATCAGGCTTGTGTCAGTGGTCAATAAGTAGATTAACCAGTAGTTGAGAATTTAATTTAAAAAAGAAAATGCCTCTTATATTATTGATAAAATTATATTATAATTTATTATATTAACATGAGCATATTAGTATTCGTTTGTAAAACAGATTTCTGTATTTCTTTCCTCCTATATTTTGTGTGACTTCTGTATCTTTTGTCTTCTTGTGTGGTAAAAACTGAAGAATTTTGTTAAGCTAGAAGTTTTGCTGCTGACAGTTTGAAATGTTAAAGAAATATGATTATTATTTCCATGATTATGATAAAAATAAATTTGTGAGTACGCAGTTATAAGCAACACTTACAACACTCAGTTACAATACTTTTATATTTAATCCTTTTTGTACATTTATTATGTGTGAAATTGTTCACCTCTATGAATTTTGCAGAGATGCGATGCGTGTCAAGTTTTCTTGCAAAGTTGTGTGGCATGATCCTATGCTGATGCCCACTCCCTCAGCAATCTCTTGGACAATTAAACAGTAATTTTCACAAATCACAGCATTAACTGCATCGATTTTAACACCATTTGTTGATATAGTTACTGCATTTTGTTTCCAAAAGTTGCCACTAGTGAGCACCACTTATTAGAATATAATCCGTGTGCTGGTCAGCACTTTATTACAAAAGATCGGTCTTTTTTTAACACATCTCCATACTTGGTATTAATGGTTAAAAAAATTAACAATTAAATTAATAGTTAAAATTTTTTTAACTTTATCATTAAATTTAAAAATTTTTAACTTTAATCATTAATTATTAAATTTTTTGTTAATGATTAAAAAATTAATGAGTTAATTTTTTTTTTGCTTCCCAAGTGATACAGTAGCCAAAATAGTTGTTGAAGTCAATGTTGGAGAAAGTTAGCTCTAAGTATTCCTAATCCTTTGGCAGACAATGGACTGGTTTTCTCCCATGGCACCCTTAGGTCTCCTTTGTCTCTTTGTTGTCAATGTCTGGGTGGTAAGGATGGTTTTCTGTCTTTTGTTGAATTATTCCCATGACTACCCCAGAGAAGTAGACAACAAATAACTTCTGTTTTGACATCTGAAATAGTGGGAATACAGTGTTGCTAACATACGTTTTAATAACAGGCTGAGGTCTAAAACGAAATTGCTTCACATGTGCTGAATATTGCAAGTGTTCATTTGGTGACACGAACAGGGAACATTTATCAGCTGCTAGGCGAGCGCACCATAAATGTTTAGCAATGATTGGCTAATTCAAAGGAAGCCAAATTTCACTCCTCCTACTACCCAGACATCACAAAGGAGGTTAATTTAAACAGATTTTCAATTCCACCAATTTATCGTTCACTGTCAGTTCTCATGTGCTTGTATTTTTATATTTGTCCAGTCAGCGTAATGGAAATTGTTATTGTTGTGTTTCTACAGTTTTGTAGAGTAGTTTTTAGTTACATACCGGTATTTTTGTTTTTTTACGAATTTATTATCCGTATCATTTATTATTCATTAATATGCCATCATCACATTGGCTACAAATTTCTAGATTTTATGAACATACTGAGAAAGTAGACAGTCTAAATTTAACATTTAAGTGCTTGGCTTGATGTGTGTGCCCAAAGTCAAACTTCGCTGACTGTAGTGTCTAATTTGAGGACACATAAAGGTAACCGCTTTTGGAATGGAAGGAATTGGAACGTTCTTTAAACAGAGGGGGACTTATTGATGGTGGGGCGTTAGTATCACAAAAAGGATAATAAGGAAGCGCACGATGCCAGGGGAGTATGCAAACGACTCTGCATTAACCGTTCAGCAAGAAATGCGACGTTCTCTAATAGAAATTTTGGATAAAATGTCAGTTGAAATTTCAAGCCGTTTCTCTAAAATAAAACAGTTGGAAAAAACACTTTGGATTCCTCTGTAAATTAGAGGCGTACGTAAATGATGGGGATATACATTTTAAGGAACAGCTTTCCCAAATCAATATTAAGTGCACAGTGCTTGAAAAACTGTATCCACATGACCAAACAGTGAAGAATTGTTCAGTGACTTGAAAGACATCAAACTGTAATAAAAAAGGGCAAAAGTTAATGGAGAACAAATGGACTTTACACCTCAGGGACTGCTAAAATAAATTTCTTCAATGGGATTAGAAGCCTACAAAACACAAGCAACACCTTTAAAAATGTTTACTTTACCAGTGTCTGTGCCTTCTTGTGAAAGATCGTTTAGTAAACTTAAATTGATTAAATCGTACCTACGATCAACAATATCTCAGGACAGGGTATCAAATCTAGCGATACTCTCAATTGAAAACGACACTGCTTCGTCTTTAGATTATATGATTTAATAACCGACTTTATTAAATATTAAAAAGAAATATTAAGTGTTTATTAATAGAAGACAAAACCATTAACGGAAATAATGGTAAGTGATTTATTTTATTACTTTTAATGTAGTTGTTTAACTTTATGTTGCTTTAGGAAATTCCTTTGACGATGCGCTTTAGACCTACAAAGAATTTGCATGTTTATTATAACATTTTATATTATAAATTTGTTATATTACTACATTTTTTGTAGCCTTCATTTTTGCTCTTTTCTCCCCTTTTAATTGTGAAGGTGAGGCGCCCGACGATCTACTTGCTCCGGGCGCCAAAAAGCCTAGCTACGCCACTGCCTACTACTTTATTGTATTATTGGAATTGCAGCCATCGATTTTACTGATTTATTTATAGCCTGTATCGAGTTTCGAAGAAAATCGATACTTTAACCGGCCTTGGCACCATTAACCCATTCAAAACTTACATGGTATTCGTGTCTTTCCTTGATTTTTTAAATCAACATTAGGGTACAGCATCAATGTATACTATATGGATTGCGTGCTGCATTCACTGAATTCAGTCCGACCGATGCACCAGTGGTGGGCAAGAACACTGCGTATGCTATATACTGTACCTGTACAAAGTCTCACTTTTCTGCTTTGTTATAGCTTTTGTTGCTTGAGCGGAGCATATTTGCGTTAAATTGTATAGCTATGTCATTTTAACAATTAATGACTCCAAAGTGGGAGGTTTTTAATAAGTTCTTTTCCAAAATAAACACATTTGTTTCACTGTAAGGTTTCAGTGTTTTGACACATTATTTCAATTTGTCGCTAAGTTCTGTTGCGTTCATAAACAGTTCTGTTGCGTTCTTATTTATGAACATTTAATGTTGAAGCCAGACGAATAAAGATAAGAATAAGGGAAACAAAGAATAAAAGACGTGAGCCATAAACTTTAAAATGTTTATTGCGTAAAACAAGCTGGCGTATACGCTCGCCATGGTCGTTAAAGTGTTCAATTAGCAATGCTAATTTACATTAATTTTTTTTTTTATTTAATTAGCTACGTATTAATTGTCACTATAATATTGACGACTCGGAACACAATGTTTTTTATAAGTAAAAACGTAAAGTTTTACCTTACAGCCTAAACCGGCTTTCACCTATAGAAGGCTTCATCAGAGGCTGTCGTTAGTAGCGCTGCTCGTCTTGTTGTTGGCGACGAGAAAGTGTTTCGAAAGATTGAAGCTGTGTGTGTGTGGTGAGATGTGTTCGAATAATGCGTGCGATTTGAATTGTGTCTGTTCGTTTATAAGTAAAAACGTAAAGTTTTACCTTACAGCCTAAACCGGCTTTCACCTATAGAAGGCTTCATCAGAGGCTGTCGTTAGTAGCGCTGCTCGTCTTGTTGTTGGCGACGAGAAAGTGTTTCGAAAGATTGAAGCTGTGTGTGTGTGGTGAGATGTGTTCGCACGCATTATTCGAACACATCTCACCACACACACACAGCTTCAATCTTTCGAAACACTTTCTCGTCGCCAACAACAAGACGAGCAGCGCTACTAACGACAGCCTCTGATGAAGCCTTCTATAGGTGAAAGCCGGTTTAGGCTGTAAGGTAAAACTTTACGTTTTTACTTATAAAAAACATTGTGTTCCGAGTCGTCAATATTATAGTGATATTTAGTTAAGTAACGGACACGTCATGGACAACGAAATCCAAGTATTAATTGTATAAAAATTGTTTACATTAAACATTACTAAATAATACAAGTTTATTTAACTTCTGGCAGACACCAAGCTAAGAGAAGGTAGCTGCAGCGGTTCTTTCCTTAGCAGTATCATAGTACAAGATTTTATAAAATAATGTCCCTATTAATTTGATAAGTTTCACTTCATGGGTGTCTTAAGAAAAGTCATTGTTTGAAATATATTTTCTAAACACTGTGCCGGCAAAGTTTTTGCAAGCTGATATAGCCTAATCATTTTTTTTTGTATTACCTTTACTGTCAGATGTAATCAATAAATTATACATATATTTTGCAATCTTTAAAACGTTTGATGACGCTCTACTTAATTTTCCGCTTAACCCAAAGTCAGTAAAATGAGTGTAAACGCTCAAGTTATTGTCATCTGTTATCAGTCAGGCAAAAGTAAAAACAAACTATTATAATAATAAAATCTTCATAACCACAAATTTTCAGTAGAACTGTCCCAAACGTAATAATTGTAAGGTGTCAAAACAAGTGCATTACTGACTGAATGACTCGTTTAATACACGTGTTAACTTAGCGCCAAACGCTTTATTGCCCACCATTGTGTGGGAAGCTGTACGTGCTTCGGACCGTTTTCTGCCGTTCACTTTGCCGTCAGCACGCGATCCATATAGTATACATCGTTTGGGTACAGAGTATGTATTACGTTAACTACTATAAGTTAGCAGATCTCACTGCGTAGTGCGTAGTTGTTGATTAATTTGAATTACACCGAGTCGTTGTCCGACTTTAATTAACTATCGCCATTAATTGTTTCTCAGTTCAGCAACTTTGCGTGAGCGTTTGTAAACAAATTCTCGGAAGTTCTGCTGCTGTATTCACTTTTTCTTTCTCTTTCTTTTCTCAGGAAGCCGTCAATTAAAATTTACGGTCAATTAATTTTTTCAGTCGATTGATTTGTCTATCGAACAATTCTTAATAAATCGTTATTTTTAATTAACCAAAAACTGAAGTGTCAAGTTTTTCTTCCGACACCATGCCATTGTAAGTCGTACAAAAACAAAATATTCTTCACATTTTTCAAGACCGGAATTTGATATCTGCTCTCTTTTTCTTTATTTAGTCAGTGATCCGCTGCGGTCTAACCTAAGACAAATGGAATGTGGAAAAATAGAGTCTGATCTACAGCGCTTACCAAATGTACAAAGCAATAAAGAGTACTGTATTAAGTAGATTTAGAGCTTAGGCGATTTGGTTTTTTCTGTTTGGAAGGTTACCCGAAGAGTCTTAATGTTTCTCGGTGGCCCAAGCTTCGCGGAGACGCTTAACTAATACGTCCCATTGGCATCGCTCCGCAAATGCCTTTCGTCTCGCTTTACGGCATCTTTACATTCACAACATTGTGGATTCTGAGTCACTCGTATGTAGAGGTTGTAAACAATAAAGAAGCATATGCGCAATGAAACACGAGAGTGGAGTAGTGGGGAGAGTGGGTATACCTACCAATATTGTCGTGTACCCGCACCTTTCTCGCTACCGGCGCAAATTGAGCTTCTCTAACGTTGTCAATCTCTACCCTTTCCTCAACCTTTCCAAAAAAGTACATTTCAACTTACCGTAATTAGTGTCAGAGATGGTGGTTTTGGGGAGAGGAGAGAGAGACAGAGAGTAAAAACCATGGGATTTTTATTGGAGATGGCTACTGATAACGTACTGTACTTGAAAATAATGAACGAGTAGGGCCTATACTCAGATAAAGTAACCTTTTTCAATCCGCCTTGTGACTTCTTTTTAATCTATATATATTAGTTTCGTTCAGTTGCTTAGAAACAGACAACTTATTGTTAACAATTACAATTTAATAGTAAATTATTGGAAGTACGTAAAAGTCCAAAATTCATGTTAAATACTCTCATTTTGAAGAAATATCGGTATGGAGAACCATACATGACTTCCATGTTCTAAGATTTATATTTAAAATCATTTTCGAAATGAAATATTACTATAGAAACTACTTCTTTCTACTTACTGCTTCAGCCTTAACCACAGTACTGTGGTCACTAACGTATACCATCTCACGTTATCGCACTCGATTTTCACTGATGATGGAAGTCGATGGCATTGCCGAAACGTCTGGTTTTGTAGAAAACATTGGACTACGGCCAAACATTCCGGGAAGGAATTTTAACAAAAACTACTTCTTTGTTGCCGATAACGTTGTACAATATATATAAAAAATTGCATAAAATTAATGGCTTGTATAAGTTAATGTTTGATCTCCATTAAGTAGTGCTCAAGTTTCCAAAGTTTTAATATTATGATGTCCGTAATTAAAACATCAGAGCAGGTTTAGTGTGTATGAGGGTACACTGTGGACAAAAATTTTCAACATTTCCTATTGAGCGTTGCTTAGAGTAAAGCTGCGAATCTACAGCGTACGTTTCACAGAACAAACACGCGGAAAAGAAGGAGCGCTCCGAAGTCACTCATTCCCTAAAGACGAAAAGTCTGTCTATGAGTCGTTCCCAGTGGCGGCGCTAACGAAACGGGGGCCCCCCCCCGCGAAACTAATTAGGGGGCCCTATAAAAATGGTTAAATTTTGTATACGTAATAGGGGAAAACACTCAAATGAGTTTCTATTTACGTGTGTTTCACAACAATGGTTTGTGAATACTTTCTCGTCTATCACAAAGCGTTTGCAATTTGCAAAGGATGTTTTACACGTGTACACTCTTAAAATTCATTGTTGCTAAATAGACAAAGTTCTATACAAACTATAAAAAAACCAAAACAAAAAGAATGATTTATTTTTACGTCAAAGATCTAAATTCAGACTATGAAACAGTACCGCACACAGAGAGTTAAAAATTTATTATTTAAAAACGAATATCAAAGTAACATTCTAGCTTTTTTCAAACATTTAAATTAGTTTGTAACTGAATTTGTAAAATTCTTGAATATACTCTATACAAGTTCTCCTTAAGTCTAATCTAATTCAATAACACTCGAACTCAAGTAATGTACAATATTTACAGATGAGGATCAACCAAAGTTCACTGTTTTCCTAAGCCTAGTCTTCTTTTTTTAATAGCTAAGAACTTTTCAACCACTTCGTTGATATTAGTTTTCTGTGTCTCTTAATGCTAAATGCTTAACAGTGCCAAGTCACTCAACCGAGTTTGGGCCATGGTACTTCTTAAGTATGACTTAATTTAATTAATTTAAGTTTTGAAAAGCTTCTTTCCGCTGTAGCTGTTGTGACAGGTATGGTTAAATAAAGCTGCAAAGATGTAGTTAATTCTGGGAGGCAACTCATAAGGCAGCTGTTTTCTTCAACCAGTAAATTCATCATTTCTCGAATTCTTTTCTTGTGTACAATTTCTTTGGCCATCAGAGCTTTGAAGGATATTACTTGGTCAGGCAGTGATGTGGAAAGGTCACCAGGATACACATTTACCAGAGCCTTATTTTTCTCCACTATTGTCTCTTGTGAGAAGTTTACTAAATTCTGAGGCGTCAGGAATGAAAACCTATCATCAATGCAACGCAATCCTTCGAATCTCATTTGTAGCTGAGCTATTACAATATCTAGTGTTGCACTGAAAACTTTTACTTCAAATGATTTCACTGGGTCGTCAATTCTATGGTCAACTGATAATTCAACAAAGAAGCGTTTTACAACTCGTTTACGCTTATTTTTCATGTTACAAGTTATCTCCCATGACTGAACCAACTGGGGCCCCCCATGAGGGTCGGGGCCCCCCCGCGCCGCGGGGTCTGCGGGGGCCTTATCGCCGCCACTGGTCGTTCCTCTGTAAACACGTGCAGTTACACTGCCCAGCGATCCACAGGAAGCAAATCGCTATCCACGCTGGACACTTTTTCGGCTTGCACGCGTTATGTTGGTATGGGTTTCGGCACTTTCCATTTAAAAAGCGTGCAAATGTAAGAAAATAAACATAAATGAGGCCAGAAATAACGCGAATTTTGTGTGTGTGTGTCTTCCCTGCCTTTTTATTGCGGTAGTCATAATAATGAAATGGAAACGTAAACATTCAATAACTGAGATATGCTAGCCTGCCACGAACGATATATTATTTTATACATGTATATGAACTCATACATAATTTACATTAAAATGAAAAAATTATAATTTTATTGCCTGGCAACAAAATTATTTTATTTTTAACAATTACCATTGTTTCAAAAAGTTTAAATGAATTTTCAAGCACTTTCCTGTTGTTAAAACGTAAATGGTTGCAGGTAAACTACCCCTTCCCCTTAACCGATCTTCACCAAAATCGAAAGTCCTTGAGATCTCTACAATTCAGGGACATATGCAAAAAATTATTTGATTCTGTTTGAATTTGCGGCTGTTATCGTTTGCCATAATATCGGTATGGAGAACCATACATGACTTCCATATTCTAAGATTTATATTTAAAATCATTTTCAGCCAAACAGCCAGGCTGTGTCTTACCTGCATTTTTATTGCTGTATTAAATGAATAATATTATATTACATTAAAATAAAAAAATTATAATTTTATTGCCTGGCAACAAAATTATTTTATTTTTAACAATTACCATTGTTTCAAAAAGTTTAAATAAATTTTCAAGTACTTTACTCTTGTTAAAACGTAAAAGGTTGCTGGTAAACTACGCCTTCCCCTTAACCGATCTTCACCAAAATCGAAAGTCATTGAGACCTCTACAATTCAGGGACGTATGCAAAAAATTATTTGATTCTGTTTGAATTTGCGGCTGTTACCGTTCGTCATAGAAAATACGCTTGATAAAAAAACGTTGCAGGTAAACTACCCCTTCCCCTTAACCGATCTTCAACAAAAACAATAGGTCCTGAGCACTCTACAAATCAGGGCTGCATGCAAAACATTATTTGATTCTGTTTGAATTTGCGCTGTTATCGTTTGCCATAGAAAATACCCTTGATAAAAAAACGCTACAGGTAAACTACCCCTTTCCCTTAACCGATCTTCACCAAAAACAATAGGTCTTGAGAACTCTGCAATTTAGGGCTGTATACAAATAATCTTTTGATTCTGTTTGAATTTGCGGCTGTTATCGTTTGCCATAGGAAATACCCTTGTTAAAACATAAAACGTTACAGGTAAACTACCCCTTTCCCTTAACCGATCTTCACCAAAAACCATAGGTCTTGAGAACTCTACAATTCAGGGCTGCATACGAAACATTATTTGATTCTGTTTGAATTTGCGGCTGTTATCGTTTGCCAAAAAAAAAAAATTTCCCTTGATAAAAAAAAACCGTTGCAGGTAAACTACCCCTTTCCCTTAACCGATCTTCACCAAAATCAACAGATCTTGAGAACTCTACAATTCAGGGCTGTATGCGAAACATTATTTGATTCTGTTTGAATTTGCGGCTGTTATCGTTTGCCAAACAAACAAAATTACCCTGCTAAAAAAAAATCGTTGCTGGTAAACTACCCCTTTCCCTCAACCGATCTTCACCAAAAACAATAGATCGCGAGTACTATGCAAATCAGGGCTGCATGCAAAAAATTATTTGATTCTGTTTGAATTTGCGGCAGTTATCGTTTGCCATAGAAAAAAAATCTACAGACAGACAGACAGACAGATAGACAGACAGACAGACAGACACACACACAGACACTTTTCGGAAAACGACTTTTTTTCATGTTTTGAGTGTAGTAGTATCAGAATCTGCAATAATCTCGAACACGATTTTTTTACCATCACCATACTTCCATTCCTTAAGGAATATGGAAGTAAAAAATTACACTTGATAAAAAAATGTTGCTGGTAAACTACCCCTTTCCCTTAACCGATCTGCACCGAAAACAAAAGGTCTTGAGAACTCTACAATTTAGGGCTGTATGCAAATAATCTTTTGATTCTGTTTGAATTTGCGGCTGTTATCGTTTGCCATAGATAATACCCTTGTTAAAACATAAAACGTTGCCGGTAAACTACCCCTTTCCCTTAACCGATCTTCACCAAAATCAACAGATCTTGAGAACTCTACAATTCAGGGCTGTATGTGAAACATTATTTGATTTTGTTTGAATTTGCGGCTGTTATCGTTTGCCAAACAAACAAAATTACCCTTGCTAAAAAAAAACCGTTGCAGGTAAACTACCCCTTTCCCTCAACCGATGTTCACCAAAAACAATAGGTCGTGAGTACTCTACAAATCAGGGCTGTATTCAAAAAATTATTTGATTCTGTTTGAATTTGCGGCTGTTATCGTTTGCCATAGAAAAAAAATCTACACACAGACAGACACACACACAGACATTTTTTGAAAAACGACTTTTTTTCATGTTTTGAGTGTAGTACAATCAGAATCTGCAATAATCTCGAACACGATTTTTTTTGCCATCACCATACTTCCATTTCCTTAATGAACATGGAAGTAAAATATCGGTATGGAGAACCATACATGACTTCCATATTCTAAGATTTATATTTAAAATCATTTTCGAAATGAAATATTACCATAGAAACTACTTCTTTCTACTTACTGCTTCTGCCTTAACCACAGGACTGTGGTCACTAACGTATACCACCTCACGTTATCGCACTCGATTTTCACTGATGATGGAAGTCGATGGCATTGCCAAAACGTCTGGTTTTGTAGAAAACATTGGACTACGGCCAAATATCCCGGGAAGGAATTTTAACAATAACTACTTCTTTGTTGCCAATAACGTTGTACACATATATATAAAAAATATGCATAAAATTAATGGCTTGTATAAGTTAATGATTGATCTCCATTAAGTAGTGCTCAAGTTTCCAAAGTTTTAATATTATGATGTCCGTAATTAAAACATCAGAGCAGGTTTAGTGTGTATGAGGGTACACTGTGGACAAAAATTTTCAACATTTCCTATTGAGTGTTGCTTAGAGTAAAGCTGCGAATCTACAGTGTATGTTTCACAGAACAAACACGTGAAAAAGAAGGAGCGCTCCGAAGTCACTCATGGACCCTCAGCATCTTGCAGAGGGTTCATTCCCTAAAGACGAAAAGTCTGTCTATGAATCGTTCCTCTGTAAACACATGCAGTTACACTGCCCAGTGATCCACAGGAAGCAAATCACTATCCACGCTGGACACTTTCGACTTGCACGCGTTATGTTGGTATGGGTTTCGGCACTTACCATTTAAAAAGCGTGCAAATCAGTGGCGGCGATAAGGCCCCCGCAGACCCCGCGGCGCGGGGGGCCCCAACTCTCATGGGGGGCCCCAGTTGGCCCAGTCATGGGACATAACTTGTAACATGAAAAATAAGCGTAAACGAGTTGTAAAACGCTTCTTTGTTGAATTATCAGTTGACCATAGAATTGACGATCCAGTGAAATCATTTGAAGTAAAAGTTTTCAATGCAACACTAGATATTGTAATAGCTCAGCTACAAATGAGATTCGAAGGATTGCATTGCATTGATGATAGGTTTTCATTCCTGACGCCTCAGAATTTAGTAATCTTCTCACAAGAGACAATAGTGGAGAAAAGTAAGGCTCTGGTAAATGTGTATCCTGGTGACGTTTCCACATCACTGCCTGACCAAGTAATATCCTTCAAAGCTCTGATGGCGAAAGAAATTGTACACAAGAAAAGAATTAGAGAAATGATGAATTTATTGGTTGAAGAAAACAGCTGCCTTATGAGTTGCCTCCCAGACTTAACTACAGCTTTGCAGCTTTATTTAACCGTACCTGTCACAACAGCTACAGCGGAAAGAAGCCTTTCAAAACTTAAATTAATTAAGTCATACTTAAGAAGTACCATGGCCCAAACTCGGTTGAGTGACTTGGCACTGTAAAGCATTGAGCATGAAGAGACACAGAAAACTAATATCAACGAAGTGGTGAAAAGTTTTTAGCTATTGAAAAAGGAAGACTAGGCTTAGGAAAACAGTGAACTTTGGTTGATCCTCATCTGTAAATATTGTACATTACTGTAACCCCGCTTTAACTTAGACTGGAAAAAAAATTATTTTTTTTTTTAATTTTTTTTGAATATTTTTTTTTTTTAAAAGGGGCCACAAGATAATTAAAACTAGACCGAAGCCTAGAGAAGCCAAAAATGCGCTGGATCCAGTGAGACGGGACTTGCAATTAAAACTCATAAAATTAACAATCAATAAAATCCTTTTATTATTCTCTCTCCTTCCTGTTACCTACAAAACAATAAATATAACATTCCGAATCTATTTTCCCCTTAAAAGCTGTTAATTAAAAATAATTTATATTCTTTAAAAAGGTTACTTGAAATTATTAATAAATCCAAAATTTATTTTCTATCTTCTCTTAAAAATAAAATCAATTGAAACTTAATTGAGATAAAATTTATATACTTCTTGACAAGGTTAATTAGAATAACTAATTCTCTTAAAAAACAATATTAATTAAAAATAAATAGAGACAAATCTACATACTCTTTATTAAAGTTAATTAAAATAAATTAACTCTCTTTAAAAAATATTAATTAAAAATTAATAGAGATAGAATTAATTAATTGTCATCAGAAATTAAATGTATATATAACCCTATGTTTTACCTTTTCTTTTTATAAGCCCTATATCTAACTCCCCCAAAAATACACCCAAATGTACAATACATATAGAACCCCACCAAAATACACACACGAATATACAATACATCTACATGTTCCACAATACAGGACAATTATAACATAGATCTCTTGCCACACCCTTTTCTACCCCCATGAGGTACATCATTAATAATTTATGAAAATCCATGTCAGGTTTTAATTCTTAATATGTGCATAACACATTACATGTGTATCTGATTATAAATGCAACACCAGTAGTCCCCAGGACATAATAAATTCAAAAATTTGGCCAAGTGCCTAATACTATTATAATATGCTGCCACACTGGGCACTTATACTGGGAGAAATAAAATTTAGAATACAGTGAACACCCCAGTGATCATAATTAATTAGAAGAATTTATATATATTGATAAATATTGTTAAGTTTTGAAAATAGTAATGTGTCATGAACCTTATAACCCTTTTAAAAGTAATTTTGGCCCAGAGACCGACATGTTCATGGGCAAGTCAGTGCATAATTCAACCTGTCTCAACAGCATGTTTAACACTGCATGGACATGCACCTGTACAGGATTAAACTTGTGACTCTACTTAACTACCACAGAAACTTCTATCCCTATATAATCCAAACTGAATTTAAAAATGAGAAATTAATATATAAAATGAACACTAAATTGAAACAGAGAAATTACAAGTTGCTTGAATTAATTAGTAGCAGTAATGAAACCCTTATACTGAAAATAAGAAGGAATGGTGAGCAACCACAGAAGCATGTCAGCCTCTGAGCTCACAGATTATACAAACAAATTAATAAAATTTACAAAAGATTTCCCTCCCAGTTCACGCACTATTCTGTCCCATTGATCAGGGACCCAATTAAAATGTTTAAAAACTTAAAGTCATGTTGTTGAGTGATTGAATGTCCCCTGGCTCTATTGAGTTACATCACAATGTGTAAAGTATATATATATATTGTAGCGTGACAGAAAATCCACTACATTTTAAGTCATGTGAAATCATAAAGTTTAATTACACCGACAAATGTTATAATAATATTGAATGACATTTAAATAAATCAGAGGAATGAACCACAATAAGATAAAAATCCTCACTACATAATATATAAAAACCACTGTTAAAAGAAACCAAAGAAAGTATTGAAGCAACTCATCAACTCATAGTATAATACCAGTAAGTTACCCAGGAAGCTCAGAGCAGTAAACAAGTTATATAAGACTATATCAAAGAAAAGGAGACTCAATTAAAGGGTGGTGAAGACCAAATACCCCAAAAACAAGAAGAGGGAAGAATAAAGTTTGTGAACAGGAAGAAAACAATACCCTGAAACCTGTATAGAAGAATAAAGTCAGTTCAGTGAATAAATTAAATACTCCAAACTAAACCTCAGTCGTGATAACACCAAGTACCTTGGTTTACCCAAGAAGGAGGAAGGAAGAACAGAAGAGTGAAGACTAGACGAGGGACAAGAATGAAGACTAGAAGAGGGACAAGAATGAATACCAGAAGGAAGATATGAAGAAGGACAAGAAGGAAGACCGGAGGAGAGGAAGAAATAGTATGAAAGAAACACCGTAGTAAAACCTATTATTATATAAACTACTATCAATCCCAAACCCACAAAAACTATGCAAAAGAAAGTATAACATACCCAAAATCTTGTAAAATGTAATTATTGAGAAAACTAAAGTGCTGTATAGCGTTATAAGAAGTGCACCGGCTAAAGCTATTGTGTAATAAAGAAATAAACTAGTCTCAACGGTCCATGATTACTAAAGGTCTGGTCTGAGATAATAAGACTCAAAATATCAGAACCAACAGTGAAAGTGAATTTGTGTAAGTGTTTTTTAAAAAAAGCAATAAACTTAAAGTTGGTGATACTATAACTTAGTAGTATGCTATATCACAACTTTAAAATCTAAATAATAAACAGCATAATAAAATAATAAAATGGAAGGTTTCCAGTATTTTATTATTTTAATGTAAATCTTTATTTACAAGACATTTGTAAAAAATGATAATAAATAAAGTATGGGAGTTGGTATTTGCTGATGTGGGGGATCACAATAATAATGGTTTAAACCAGAAAGGACTGGTACTAATATAGTATGAATAAGTGTAACATGTTTAAATAGACTGTTATTTCACAATCCTAAAATCAATGTGTTAAATAAATGTATTTGTAAGGTTTATTAGAAAATAAGATTTGTGTTATGTGTTTTAAAAAGAATTATGTTTGATAAATAATAACCTACATACCAGTAATAATGTTCTAAAAGGTATGCTATGTTAGATCAAAAATAGTTGAAAGATATATGTTCAAACCATATCTGCAATGTGTTCAATTGTGCAGATTGCTGAACCATGTTCATAATTATTTATTTTAAATATGTAGTGTTAATTAACTACTACACAATACAATAAGTTATAAATCATGTTATTTTGATATAATTGTAATTATGTAAAGTCAGAGGAGGAATTAAGTTTAAATTATTTGAGAAAGAAAGAAATATAAAATTCTAAAATCTAGGCCATTTGGTGAAATCAGAGAACCAATATAAAATAGTATAATTCACTTATAAATCCTGTAAACTACCCAGATTTATATAAGATAACACAATTAACCACTACTAGGAATGATCCTATGAATTAAAATGACAATAAGGAAATATACCTTAACATTTTGTAAATTGTCAAAATATATAAATTAATTAATTTTAAAGAGCAATGTCAAATTTACAAATTAACACAAAAAACCAGTTCAAAGGTGTAATTTATATGTATTTAAGGAAAGGGAGAGTAATATGACTAATTAAAATTTATTATAATAGTATTAATAATATTTAAAATGGAAGGAATTTTGTATAAAGACGGAAATCCAATTTTGAGCCTATGTTTCCAAAGTGTGAACAAAATTTGTTAATTTCCACAAAATGTCTACAGATATGGACTATAATACATCAATTTAAAGGGAATGAGATGATTAAACCAATAATAAGGTTAGTAATTCATAAAAGTAAGGAATAAAATAGAAAAATTCCATATATAATGTAATATTTTCTAATGTGTATGGAAGTCGAAAAATGTTAACAATACTTTTTCAAGGATTAACTGGGCAAGATTTATGACCAAGTTAATTAGTCTTTTGTTGAATATCAAGCTGAATAGGTGTGTGACAAAAACGTTCTTAAAATCGAGTCGAACATGATGCTAGCGTTTATCCATTGAAATCAGTGAACGAGAGTTAGACAAATTAGACACTTTTTGAAGCCAATACTATAAAACATTCACGACAATAGTGAAAACAAACCTCTAACTTCACTATACGAGTGACAGTAAACAGTAAAACATTTACAGACCGCCTTCGATATCGCAGTGACGTCATCGTCTGCGTATGGTTTGACAGCATTCAATTACATTACATAGTGGAATTATTTAAATACTATTGAATAGTAATTATTGTATTAATATCTTTAATTGTTAATGTTATACTTTCTCGTCACCCTTCTCTGACTATTAATCCTAATCGCTCAAAGAACCTGTCTTTTAATATAATATAACATAAAATTTTGTTCTGTATGACACAATCGATAATTCCTGAGACAGAGTCGATAATTGCTCTCCATCGATAAAATATCGATTATTTATTTAAAATTGTCAATAAATCTTTATATTTCCCTTATTTTGTATCTGTACTTATTTCACAGGGTAATTTAAGGGTATTTATAAGGCTGAAGGCATTAAGTGAGAAGAATATATTCTATTTTGAACAAGATATTGGACCAGTCAGGAAAGTCAACAATCGATTATTACCTGGAGTTAATCTATTTAACTCCAGACTTGGTGCAAATCTTCAAGAAGTGCTCGACGGTCAATAAATACTTACCTGTGATTAAAATTTTACCAGAACCTTTTAAAAAACAGATTTATCTATTATATAAACATAAACAAAATTATTTTATTATTTGAAAATTCTATTATTATTGAATTTTCCCTTTTATTTTTATTCTTTTGTAACGACTGGCATACAGCGGTCTGGTGACCAAGTGGCTAGCCCAAACAGTGGGACAGACAGATTATAGCCACACATACAGGGGTCCTCTTGCAAAGTGACGAACCCAACGCTGGGCATTAAGGAAGGAGGCAGTACCCTATAGGTCACGTCTTGTTACAAAGTGGCGTCCAACTTAGAGGGCTTAATAATCTAAGCTTGGCAGCGATTATTAAATAGAAACAGAGAAAGATGCAAAGACGAGCTACATCGAAAAAGAGGGCGGCAGAGGCCGAAAAAGAAGTTGATATGGGGGATAAGGAGGCAACACCCGTGGAGGATCCGGAAGTGTTACTAACCCCGGTGGAACCGAAACAACCCACACCACCTGAGGAACAACCTGAAGTAACAACCCAGACGGGGGAGGTCACTATCCCAGAGAAGGAAAAGGAGAAATCCCAAACAATGGAAGAGAGGATGATGGAAATGTTCCGGGTAATAAGTCAGCAAATGGATTCTACCAAAGAAGATTTAGGTGGAATAAATAAAAACATAGAATCCACGAAGGACGAATTAAGGGAAAATAATAAAAAATTAGAAGATTTGAAGGAAGACAACCACTCTTTAAATGAAAAGTTAGAAGATTTAAAGGAAGACAACCGATCCACTAAGGGAGAATTGGGCCGTAAGATAGAAAATACCAATAAGAGGATCGAAGAAACCAGTAAAAATTTGAGTAAAAAGATGGAAGAGAAAATGGAGGAAACAAGTAGGAAAATGGAAAGCAACAATCAGCAACTGAGGGAAAAGTTGGAGGAAAATAATCTGAAAATGGAGGAGAAGATGGATGAGAATAATCAAAGGTTGAGAGAAGAACTAAGGGAAGTTAACCAAGAGAACATGAATAAGTTAGACGAGAGGATTGAGTTAGCCAAAGAGGAATTAAATAAAAAGATAACAGAGACCAAGAAATCAATAGTAAAGAAATTAGAACAGGAAGTTGTGGTTGTTAACCAGCAGATCCGAGAAGTAGACGAAAGATGTCGGCTAACAGAAAACGAAGTGCTGGAAGTCCGTGAAGTAATAACAAAGGAAATTACTCAGGTCCGAGAACAGCAGAAAACAAAAATAGAGGAGACCAAGAAATTTGCTCTGGAGGAAGTAAATAATGTAAGAACCCAAGTAACAGAAAGATGCGACGGCGTGGAAGCCGCCATGGTAAACATAACCGGACAGATGCGTCAGAGCCAGGAGGAGATAGAGTCAATCAGAAACAGACCATCGGGATATCACAGTTTCCCCATGTCAGAGAACCGAGAATGGCTGAATTTCCGACAATACAAACGGAAGCCAATGGAGTTCTTGGCACGAATAGAGGAGTACATCGAGAAACACCGAGGGAACCGACGGGTCCAGAATAGAGAGATCCTTGACGAGTCGTTTCGGGAGGTGAATGACCATTGGTGGATGGCAAACCGGAGCGACATCAATAACTATGAACAGTTCAAGAGCATGTTCAAAGCCAAGTACTGGTCAGAGACCACGCAGAATCTCATCAGAGATAATATCTGCCACGGCCGCTACCAACCACAAGTCGGCAGCTCAATGACAGAGTATTTCCTCGGCAAAGTGTGTATGGCCAAGCACTTAGAACCAGCCATACCGGAGGAATGCTTAATAAACAAGCTGTCTTACCATTATGATGAGGAGGTGATTCACGCTAGGAGGGGCAGCCAGATAAAAACCATCCAGGCCATGACAGAACTCCTAGAGAATTATGAAAACGAAGATTACTACAGGCAGAGTCGTAGAAGAAGTGATGGGCCCGAACCAAGGACGTACCTGAACAATAATCAAGGTGCGAACCACATAAATACTGGGTACCAAGGAGGTCGGGCATACCCGCGAAATAACAATTATAATAATGGAAATAGCGTAAATAATACCAATTACAATGACAATAATAATACGGGTCCCAACCAGCAAAACCCGAATCGACCCTTTAATGGTTATCAGGGTAACCGCAATCCCAACCTTGGTAACGTAAATAGTCAGAGAAGCCCCAATTATGGTAATAGTCCTTACCATAATAATGCTAATCGTGTGGGTCCCAATAATAGTAATTTTAGTAATAATAGGTTTCCTCGCCTAAGAGTGAACTTCATACGGGCCTCAGATGGAAGACAGCGAGGTTTCAACCACCATAGAGGGAACAGTTACCGAAGATACGAAGAAAGGCGGAGGAGCCTAGAACGGGACCAACCGAGGTACTATCCGGCGCGTAGGAGTAATAGTTTGGACAACACTGAACAAAGGTCGCACCATGAACGACCGGAAGACCATAGAACAGATCGGCAAGTAACCACTCTGAGCATCCCGAATGAGGCATCGAATAATATGGCTCAAAGAAACAATGATGCCGAGCCTTTAAACGGGCACAGGCAGTAAGAAATAACCAGAACCCATTACTGCTTCTGACTACTGGGTATGATAATGAGAATGAGTGCAATATCGTAAATAATCACAATCGAATTACAATCATCGGGTGCAACTACCTGAAGGACATTAGACAGGAGTTATTGGAAGAGGATAATAGGAGTCCCACCAATAACTTCAATAATGAAATTATACATGTTGACGCCAAGGTAGAAGGCATCCCAGCCAAGTTAATGATCGATACTGGGTCAAACGTATCAATAATAAATACGACGGAACTGGAGAGGATACAGCAAGAGTGCGGGAGAACTTTACCAACATTGCCATTGAATAATATTGTTTTGTTGGGAGCAACCGGCCGACAGAACAAAACTATACGTAGACAAGTCTCCGCCAGTGTGATGAGCTGTGGTATAGCGATTGACATGGAATTCTTGGTGGCGAGCGGTCTGCCATTTAATATACTGGTCGGGTGTGATGTGCTTAGGAGAAATTCCGCCATCATTAATCTAAGAACTGAAACATTATCACTGTTTTCTAGCGGACATACTTGGACGGCGAACTTGGTGGGTAGTGACCAAGTCGTTCCCGATAGTATCCATCAGCAAATCCGAAAAATCAATTACATCCAACCAACATCCATAATTGAACAGAGAATAGACGACACCTCCAATGAAGATTTATGGTCACAAAAAATCCAGGAGATCAGGGATTTCCGGAGCGGTACAACTGGCGAAGGTTTAACAACAAACCAAGCGAACAAATTAATCGATATATACAATAAATACAAATCAGTCTTTTCTGATGAGCCCGGTAAAGTGAAGAATTTCCAGTGTACTCTACAATTCCGAGACACTGTAGACTTTAACCGGAAGTCTTACCCCATTGCGCAATCACGAAAGCAGGCAGTAAGAGCTGAAATAGAGCAAATGATTAACCGTGACATTATAGAGAGTAGCCATTCCCCTTACACAAGTCCTATCGTGGCTATTCCTAAGAAAAACGGACAAGTCCGTTTATGTTTAGATGCGCGCGAAATAAATAAGATGATCATAAATGACAGGACTTCGCCCGGTGAGATTGAGGAGATCTTAAAACGATTCCACGGTACCAAATACTTCACTACCTGGGATACGGTGTGCGGATACTGGCAGGTGGAATTACATCCACAGAGTCGCCAGTATCTGGCCTTTATATTCGAAGGGCGGAACTACCAGTTTAAGAGGTTGCCCTTCGGACTGGTAAACTCAGTCGCAGTCTTTGTGCACTGCATGGATCAAATACTTGGCCAAGAAGCACTAAAATTCACCACCGTATATGTCGATGACTTGCTAGTGTCCTCAGAAACTTGGGAGGAACACTGCTACCGTGTGGAACACGTCTTACAGAAGCTAGCAGCAAACAATATTACTCTGAAGTTAGCAAAGTCTCATTTTATTGCTAAAGAGATACAATTCTTGGGCTTCATATTAAATGATAAGGGAATCTCACCGTCGGATGAAAAAGTCGAAGCAATTCAGAACTTTCCTACACCAAAGAATCGAAGGCAGTTACAGTCGTTCCTGGGACTCTGTAACTACTACCGCAAGTTCCAGGAAAAGTACTCCGAACTGACTGCCAGATTCCAGCCGCAACTGTCATCTAAAAATAAATGGATCTGGGGTAATTAACAACAAAACATATTGACTCTCATAAAACAAAAATTTCTTAAACATATTATACTCCGTCACCCAGATTTTAACAAGCCTTTCTTTCTTAATTGCGATGCCAGTGACATCAGCCTTGGCACTACTTTATATCAAGAGGATGAGGAGGGCGAGCATCTTGTAATCTGTTTTGCCAGCAGAGCTCTGAACCAGAGTGAGAAAAACTATCATGTGACAGAGAAGGAGTTATTGAGTGTCGTGTTCGCGTGCGGAAAGTTCCGTACATATATTCTTGGTTATCCCGTTACCGTCCGGACAGACCATAAATCTATCTCGTTCCTTAAGAGATGTAAGCTGAGCCATGGAAGGTTAACGCGATGGATACTATTGCTGCAAGAATACGACCTTAAGTGGGAGTATATCCCCGGAAGGAAGAATGTCGTCGCGGACGTATTGTCTAGAGTTGACATTGACAAGCAGACGTTCGAGGGGGAGAAGGAGAGTATTCTGAAGGTGTACCATATTCTCACCAGCAGCGCCGGTCTACAATCAGTTCTAGAACAACTAAGCACACACCAACAAGATGACCCGAAATTAATTAATATTATCTCAAGATTGGAAGCAGGAGATGAGACCATATCCCGATATTATACTATACATAAGGGAATCCTGTTTTCCAAACCATCATTATTTAAGGAGGAATGGAAGGTAATAATTCCAACCCATATCGAGAAAGAGGTAGTGATCAGTTATCATGTTCGATATGGGCATATGGGCGCTTTAAAGGTGGTAAAGGCCCTGGAAGAAAGCTGCTATATAAAAGACATCAATCGGAAGGTACGGAGGTATATTAGAAACTGTCGCATCTGCCAACTCGTAAAAATTAATAACGAGAAAAGAGAAGGGCAGGTGATTCCAATAACATCACAGTTTAAACTTGAGAAAGTATTCCTGGATATCTGCGGGCCATTTCCCCGCAGTGGAGGCCGCCACCGATACAGATATATCGTCATCATTATGGACCATTACACTAAGTTCGTAAAGCTATACCCAGCAAATCGGGCGACTACGAAGAAAGTTCTTAATATCCTGATCGACCAGTACTTCCCAAACGTCGGAAAACCGGTATCGATCATAACCGACCACGGAACGCAATTCAAGGGGAGGAGATGGCGGGATACACTGCTGTCCATGGGGGTTCACACATACAAGACATCCGTATACCACCCAAGCAGTAACCCGGCCGAAAGAGTCTTGCGAGAGGTGGGGCGCCTATTAAGAACATATTGCCATGATCAGCAGAGAAGGTGGCAAGAATACTTGGAGGCCACTGAAGAATTCCTCAACCTGGCCTACCATCCTGCCATAGGAATAACCCCATACTCCGCAATGTACGAGAGACAACCCCCTAGAGAAATTGCAGACATCTTGGAGTTCCCAAGAGAACATAAATATAAATTTGATAAAATTCAATTTTGTAATAAGGTGGCCGAAGATCAGGAGAAACGGCAGAATAAATACACTAAATGCATGGGTAAGGTTATTCATTATACCGTTGGAGAGAAGGTGTTGTTGAAGAATAGGGAATTACCTAGTTCCTTAGAGGGGATAACAAAAAAGTTATTGCTCCTGTACACTGGTCCCTATATCGTCTCAAAAATCAATAACAACAACACCTACGAAATCAAAGAAATAAGTTCAAGTAAAGTCAAGGGTGTCTTTAACCAGGCATCCATGAAGAAATTTTATGATTAAAAACTTCCAAAATTCTAAAATACATGTAAGCCCACCTTACATAAAGTTTATTTAAAGGAAAACCATTTAGAAGATATAAGATAGAATTTAAATCAACAAAATTCAAAACATACGTAAGATCACCTTACATACCAGATGTTTGTGAAAAACTATGTGGCAATAATACCAGAAGAATTTTGAAATAAACAGCCAAATTCTAAAAAGAAATATAAGCACATATTATCTACAATTATTAGAAATTTTTATGGCTAGAAGAATATATAAGATAGAATTTAAAAACCACTAAATTCTAAACACAATGTAAGCCAATTGCATACAATTTATTTGAGAAAACTTTATAGAATAACATAAGAAGAGTGAATTTTGAATTATGAATAAATCAAGTTTCCCAAACCAAGTATAAGTACAACTTACCAACCAATTATGAATAAAACACTATGATGAGATAAACTGAAGGGATTTCATACCATATTTATGGTAAGCATAGAAGATAATTACCATGGTAACAAAGAATCATAATGGGATGAAGAAAGGAAACAGATTTAGAATTAAAACAAATAATTCTGAACAATATGATAATGTCTAAGTTCAATTTGAAGAGTAAAAACCTTTCCGTAAAATGGTGATGAAGGAAATAAAAAAGAAAAAATTTTCTTTAATACGATTGGAGTGATTGAATAGAATAATAAAGTACAAAAACTTCTTTGGAATTATGAGAGAATGAAACTTTGAAGTGGTATGAGGAGAAATTATGACCTCATTATGAAATTAATAAAAAACCATCATTCACAAGTATAATAACAATGACCAGAATAATGTGAAAATAATGTCAAAAATTTATGTAATTAAATGAATTAATATAAAATGATTTATGAATTAAATGACAATTATGATAATGACAGTTATACAAATTCTAGAAAATAGAACAAGTGGAAATTTTAAGAACGATGAAACAGTCTAAAAATGTCACAAAGATATGCTACTATAAATAATGCAGATTATAATGAAAAAACCAGAAGGTAATAAAGAATTTATAACCAAAAGATTTATATGATAAGAAAAGCTAAAAAAATGTAATAATAGAAGAGCTTCCTATCATAATATCAAATGAAAGAAACATCCAGATAATAAGTCAGATGAACAACTGAGATAGAAATATTAAAATCTCTGAGAAGTATAATAAGTAATAAGTGAAGTATCCCAAAGATATTTTTTAAATAGTAACAAATGTGTACTATTCTGAATAATTTTTTAATCTGTCTGATGATAATTCCAGCAGGATTAATATATTTTTTGAGCAGAGATGATTTGCCTCTGTACTCAAATATGTGTGAAGTATTGGACAGCAGAGGAAAGTAGCGTACAGTGCCTCTCTGAACTGAACCAGCTCACAAAGTAGGGAACGATAGGGAGAAAATATCCCAAGGAGAAAATACTAAGAAGAAATATAAAAATGAAATAATAAATATGAAACTCAGAAGACTATTACGATCAAGGAAGATCAAGTGAGAGTGATATAAACTCAGATATAAATAAGAGAATTTAAAATGGAAGGAAGTCCAAAATAATAACAAACTTTGAATAATTATCATAAGCAATTGTTTCAGACAAAGCAAGTATAGTCTGAAAAAATTACTTCTGGAGAAGGGCATTCTGTAGCGTGACAGAAAATCCACTACATTTTAAGTCATGTGAAATCATAAAGTTTAATTACACCGACAAATGTTATAATAATATTGAATGACACTTAAATAAATCAGAGGAATGAACCACAATAAGATAAAAATCCTCACTACATAATATATAAAAACCACTGTTAAAAGAAACCAAAGAAAGTATTGAAGCAACTCATCAACTCATAGTATAATACCAGTAAGTTACCCAGGAAGCTCAGAGCAGTAAACAAGTTATATAAGACTATATCAAAGAAAAGGAGACTCAATTAAAGGGTGGTGAAGACCAAATACCCCAAAAACAAGAAAAGGGAAGAATAAAGTTTGTGAACAGGAAGAAAACAATACCCTGAAACCTGTATAGAAGAATAAAGTCAGTTCAGTGAATAAATTAAATACTCCAAACTAAACCTCAGTCGTGATAACACCAAGTACCTTGGTTTACCCAAGAAGGAGGAAGGAAGAACAGAAGAGTGAAGACTAGACGAGGGACAAGAATGAAGACTAGAAGAGGGACAAGAATGAATACCAGAAGGAAGATATGAAGAAGGACAAGAAGGAAGACCGGAGGAGAGGAAGAAATAGTATGAAAGAAACACCGTAGTAAAACCTATTATTATATAAACTACTATCAATCCCAAACCCACAAAAACTATGCAAAAGAAAGTATAACATACCCAAAATCTTGTAAAATGTAATTATTGAGAAAACTAAAGTGCTGTATAGCGTTATAAGAAGTGCACCGGCTAAAGCTATTGTGTAATAAAGAAATAAACTAGTCTCAACGGTCCATGATTACTAAAGGTCTGGTCTGAGATAATAAGACTCAAAATATCAGAACCAACAGTGAAAGTGAATTTGTGTAAGTGTTTTTTAAAAAAAGCAATAAACTTAAAGTTGGTGATACTATAACTTAGTAGTATGCTATATCACAACTTTAAAATCTAAATAATAAACAGCATAATAAAATAATAAAATGGAAGGTTTCCAGTATTTTATTATTTTAATGTAAATCTTTATTTACAAGACATTTGTAAAAAATGATAATAAATAAAGTATGGGAGTTGGTATTTGCTGATGTGGGGGATCACAATAATAATGGTTTAAACCAGAAAGGACTGGTACTAATATAGTATGAATAAGTGTAACATGTTTAAATAGACTGTTATTTCACAATCCTAAAATCAATGTGTTAAATAAATGTATTTGTAAGGTTTATTAGAAAATAAGATTTGTGTTATGTGTTTTAAAAAGAATTATGTTTGATAAATAATAACCTACATACCAGTAATAATGTTCTAAAAGGTATGCTATGTTAGATCAAAAATAGTTGAAAGATATATGTTCAAACCATATCTGCAATGTGTTCAATTGTGCAGATTGCTGAACCATGTTCATAATTATTTATTTTAAATATGTAGTGTTAATTAACTACTACACAATACAATAAGTTATAAATCATGTTATTTTGATATAATTGTAATTATGTAAAGTCAGAGGAGGAATTAAGTTTAAATTATTTGAGAAAGAAAGAAATATAAAATTCTAAAATCTAGGCCATTTGGTGAAATCAGAGAACCAATATAAAATAGTATAATTCACTTATAAATCCTGTAAACTACCCAGATTTATATAAGATAACACAATTAACCACTACTAGGAATGATCCTATGAATTAAAATGACAATAAGGAAATATACCTTAACATTTTGTAAATTGTCAAAATATATAAATTAATTAATTTTAAAGAGCAATGTCAAATTTACAAATTAACACAAAAAACCAGTTCAAAGGTGTAATTTATATGTATTTAAGGAAAGGGAGAGTAATATGACTAATTAAAATTTATTATAATAGTATTAATAATATTTAAAATGGAAGGAATTTTGTATAAAGACGGAAATCCAATTTTGAGCCTATATTTCCAAAGTGTGAACAAAATTTGTTAATTTCCACAAAATGTCTACAGATATGGACTATAATACATCAATTTAAAGGGAATGAGATGATTAAACCAATAATAAGGTTAGTAATTCATAAAAGTAAGGAATAAAATAGAAAAATTCCATATATAATGTAATATTTTCTAATGTGTATGGAAGTCGAAAAATGTTAACAATACTTTTTCAAGGATTAACTGGGCAAGATTTATGACCAAGTTAATTAGTCTTTTGTTGAATATCAAGCTGAATAGGTGTGTGACAAAAACGTTCTTAAAATCGAGTCGAACATGATGCTAGCGTTTATCCATTGAAATCAGTGAACGAGAGTTAGACAAATTAGACACTTTTTGAAGCCAATACTATAAAACATTCACGACAATAGTGAAAACAAACCTCTAACTTCACTATACGAGTGACAGTAAACAGTAAAACATTATATTTCAACTGATTCACTTTACAAACCTAACCGTAACTTGAAAAAACTTAACCCCAGAAGGGAAAACAGACAAAATAACCAAATTAACACAAGTTTACAAGGAACACTTCACCAGAATACACCAACTCACTTAACAGACATATTACACCAGTGCGGGAAGATTTTAGACATTCACAAAGGTAATTTTGTCGTGATTTTGGGACATCCCGAGTTCACAGTAACTACGCAAGAAATAGTAGCGGCCATCTTTTAATTCTACAGAGACCGCCTTCGATATCGCAGTGACGTCATCGTCTGCGTATGGTTTGACAGCATTCAATTACATTACATAGTGGAATTATTTAAATACTATTGAATAGTAATTATTGTATTAATATCTTTAATTGTTAATGTTATACTTTCTCGTCACCCTTCTCTGACTATTAATCCTAATCGCTCAAAGAACCTGTCTTTTAATATAATATAACATAAAATTTTGTTCTCTATGACACAATCGATAATTCCTGAGACAGAGTCGATAATTGCTCTCAATCGATAAAATATCGATTATTTATTTAAAATTGTCAATAAATCTTTATATTTCCATTATTTTGTATCTGTACTTATTTCACAGGGTAATTTAAGGGTATTTATAAGGCTGAAGGCATTAAGTGAGAAGAATATATTCTATTTTGAACAAGATATTGGACCAGTCAGGAAAGTCAACAATCGATTATTACCTGGAGTTAATCTATTTAACTCCAGACTTGGAGCAAATCTTCAAGAAGTGCTCGACGGTCAATAAATACTTACCTGTGATTAAAATTTTACCAGAACCTTTTAAAAAACAGATTTATCTATTATACATACCTCTATAAACATAAACAAAATTATTTTATTATTTGAAAATTCTATTATTATTGAATTTTCCCTTTTATTTTTATTTTTTTGTAACGACCGGCATACAGCGGTCTGGTGACCAAGTGGCTAGCCCAAACAGTGGGACAGACAGATTATAGCCACACATACAGGGGTCCTCTTACAAAGTGACGAACCCAACACGGGGTTTTAAGGAAGAAGGCAGTACCCTATAGGTCATCGTCTAGTTACAATATATATATTATAAATAAACAATTTATAGATTTATAATGGTGTAGTGTGAGATTATTATTATATTAGATTCGTAGATAGTACGATAATATTTTATAACTCTTCTTAGTGGATCTTCACTCACTTCTGCCCCACGATGGAGCGCCAATCTATAAATTAACGATTTATAGATGTGAGTGTAGAATAGATTTATAGTTGTGTAGTGTGAGTGCAGATACGCACCGGTATCTACGATAATGTTGTTTTTTATAAAATGTCGTAATTATAACTATTATGGTTATTAGTGTGATTGTATTGTTTAATGGGCGCGTATTAATAGTCCACTTCTTTGATTTAAAATGTTCGCGCACTCTGTTATATACCTCCCTCACTTACCACACTTGGATATTCTAGTCCTGTTCAGTGACGGTTCCGCTGAAATACATACACTTTACATACAGATAGACATTCAAGTTGAATATTCAATATAGTTATCACACACAATATAAATGAAATAATATCTAAATAATATTCTGAATTATTAGATCTGTTTAAACTCTTCCGCCACCTTTGGTAGAACTGATTAAAAATAAATGAACTAATTTAGAATTGAAATGATACTCTTTTTCACTGGTAATAAAAGTGGAGGTTTATTAACAATTCGAGATATTATAAAATCCTTGAACAATGAACAATCAATGGCTAACAACCTTTTAGATAATAATTACAATTAAAAATTTCAACATAAGACTCTGTTCAGCCTCAAGGCTGGTAAACCTGTTATTTGTACAATAATTTAATTTCAAGAGGTTATGTTCTCTTGTATCAGCGAATTACCATATTCGTAAGGTTCTTTTAGGTAGCATGATACCAGGTACAAGATTTAATATTAATAACGATATAAAATGAACAATAATTAATAATAAACAAACAAATATAAAAATCGAAAATTAATACCATATATCTGATAGTTATGGTACTATCGTACGCAGGAATGCGCACGCAACCTATAGTACTCGTATGACAATTATTAAGCTCGTTGGCTTGTACAGTTAAAATGTATCATTATATTTTAATAATTCGCTTTGAGAATTATCTATTTGCAAGAGAAAAATTCATTAAAAACTCTTGTTATTATTTCTATCTGGTTTGGATTTTAACTTGAGAACAGACTGGTAACAGTGAAATTGGCAAGTTACCGTTACGATTCTAAGGTTATGTATAACGGGTATTGTTATAATGGTTAATTATTTCTTAATATTTATTATTTCTTAATCTAAATACAAACACATTATTCGTAATATTTTGATGTGTTATTATCAGGATTACATTTATTCTTTCGTATGAAAGTTAATAATGTTTACTTTAAAACATCGAAAAATCAAGAAAACAATTTTAGTCAATTGAGTGACTATTGTTATTACTCGTATTTAGTCATGAATGCTTCAAACATAATTTTTTAAAGTATGATAAATAATTAAAATATTTTTCAATATTTTAATAATTGTGAATTAATATTTCCTTTAATTCTGATAATTCAATCATAGTTTTTGATACTTCGCTTTTTTCTGACTTGCGTAGTATCAAAATTATCTGTTTACGAAATTATTATTTCTGTTTCAATATTATTTAAATAAAAAATTGTACTCCCTGTTTTTTATCTTTCACAACACTCGCAAGTACGATTGACATTATACACTAATCATACTTGTATAAATAAATAACTCCGCACATTTCACTCGTATATATTGGTGTAGTGTTAAGGTTATGTATGTTGGTTTACTTAATGTCACTGCCGCGCACAAATTCAAA
This sequence comes from Magicicada septendecula, assembly GCA_034769895.1. Taxonomy (NCBI): domain Eukaryota; kingdom Metazoa; phylum Arthropoda; class Insecta; order Hemiptera; family Cicadidae; genus Magicicada; species Magicicada septendecula. The sequence continues at coordinate 160,687,352 of CM068372.1, read as the reverse complement.
ATTAAAACTTTTTCATGTTGTCGAGTGGCGTGGCCTCTCCGTCGAAAGACTGATCGTGAACTGTGATGCTTCTTCTAAGCGTCTCCTGCTCGTCTGACTAAGGTTCATTCATTCTATTGGTTGACAAAACTATACTCTCCGACCCAAAGCCCTTTGTTTTCTTAAAATATTTAAATTTTTACCAAATCTGGCTTTTGAGTTTGAGGCTTTGTGACGTCAGCACTGGTACAAAATTTAATTGAAAAGTTTAAAATCACAATAACTTTCTTAATCTATGTCCTATCGTTAAATGGTTGATGTCAGTGAATTGCGGACATCCTGCGCTTTAATTTAAGTCTAAGAATGATTATTTCCGTCCATCACTTCTATCACTATAACGATTTTATTAATTATCTCTGGTGTATCTTATATCTATAAGTCTATTACACCAAATTTTACTTATTTATATTAAAACACTTTTTAAATAAACACTCTGAGTCCATATCTCAACTGGTTTGATTCAATATTTGGGAATAATTGTTCCCTAAACAATATCTCGTTATGGCGTCTTTAGGCGTCCATATTTGATTTTTCAAAAATGTGCTTAAAACTAATTTTTCTTATTTAAAACAGTAATATTGCAATCTAATAATACTAGTAATGTCTATTTACATAATTCTACACTAGAATATTGGTATTTGGCTGTGCTTAATCTACTATTTACATCGTTTTAGTCCCCTCCTATTTCTCTTATACAATTGTTACCTTATTTTTGGTTTTCTCTATATAAATTATATCATGTACTTGTTAAAGTGTGGATTGAAGAAATATAAGAGTTTTCAGAGTATAATAAAGTTTATTAAACCATACACAATACATACTTAATACACAGTACTACGACACGTGCTTCACTCACGGCGTCTTGTTACAAACTGAAAACTAACAAACTTATACATGCTCATGCGCATTACATATATTATACAATATAAATGTATTGCATATATCCAACACGCCTCCTTACATTTATATTGTATTTACAAATTTAATTTTTACAAATACACATTTCAAGTTCAACTTTTCAAGTTCAGCATAGTTCGAAATCTCTCAAACTTTTCTTTACACAATGACTTTGTAAATATATCAGCAATATTATCATCAGAATTTACCTTTACAACATTAATCATATTTTCTTTTATACATTCGTGTACATAATGGTAATGAACTTCAATATGTTTAGAATTTTTGTAAAACTTCCATACTTTGCTAAACTTATCGCTCCCGAATTATCTTCAAAAATATTAATCGGTTTTTCTAAAGTTACATTAAACAATTTTAGCAATTCTTTCACAACTTTCAATTCACTCACAGCTTCCGACAACGCTACATACTCTGCATATGTCGAAGCCTTTGTTGCACACTTTTGTTTTCTCGACTTCCAATAAATTACATTACCAAATAATCGAATTACATAACCAGTTGTAGATTTTCTGTCCAAATGGTCACCAGCCCAATCGGCATCAACATAACAATCTATAATTTCAGAATTATCATTTCTTTTATAAGTCAATTTTAAATCTTTCGTTAAATACAAGTACTTTAATATTCGCAAAGCATATTTAAAGTGTGTTTCATTATAACAATTCTGATATCTACTTAAATAATTTACACTAAAGCTTATATCAGGCCTTGTAGCTGAGCTTATATATAATAATGCACCAATTAAATTTCTATATTGAATATTCCTTCCACAAATATCAGACTTTTCAACTTTTAAATTTATCTCCATAGGTGTATTATACATCTTACTGTTTTCTAAATTATACTTTCTTACTAATGACTCAATATATTTTGTTTGACTTAATTTTATTCCACATTTACGGAACTCATACTCTACGGTAATACCAAGATATTCTAAATATCACTATAATATTGACGACTCGGAACACAAAGTTTTTTATAAGTAAAAACGTAAAGTTTTACCTTACAGCCTAAACCGGCTTTCACCTATAGAAGGCTTCATCAGAGGCTGTCGTTAGTAGCGCTGCTCGTCTTGTTGTTGGCGACGAGAAAGTGTTTCGAAAGATTGAAGCTGTGTGTGTGTGGTGAGATGTGTTCGAATAATGCGTGCGATTTGAATTGTGTCTGTTCGTTTAGGATGTCGTTTTTATTTGTTTTTGTGTGTTTGTATATTTCTAATTGTTCTAGAGTGTCTAGTTTTCGGCCTTTTGTGTGTACGTGTAGTATGTTCATGTTATTGTCGATGTTTTTATATGTGTGGTTTGCTTCAATGAGGTGGTTTGCGAAGGTAGATTCTGTAGTGGTGTGGAGTGCTTTTGTGTGTTCAATGTATCTCTGTTTGAAGCTACGTCCTGTCTGGCCTATGTAGAATTTACTGCAATTTGAACAATTTAGTTTATACACACCGGGTAGATCGAATTTGTTTTGTGCTTTGGGCATGCGTTTTGATAGATGCGTTTTGATCTACCCGGTGTGTATAAACTAAATTGTTCAAATTGCAGTAAATTCTACATAGGCCAGACAGGACGTAGCTTCAAACAGAGATACATTGAACACACAAAAGCACTCCACACCACTACAGAATCTACCTTCGCAAACCACCTCATTGAAGCAAACCACACATATAAAAACATCGACAATAACATGAACATACTACACGTACACACAAAAGGCCGAAAACTAGACACTCTAGAACAATTAGAAATATACAAACACACAAAAACAAATAAAAACGACATCCTAAACGAACAGACACAATTCAAATCGCACGCATTATTCGAACACATCTCACCACACACACACAGCTTCAATCTTTCGAAACACTTTCTCGTCGCCAACAACAAGACGAGCAGCGCTACTAACGACAGCCTCTGATGAAGCCTTCTATAGGTGAAAGCCGGTTTAGGCTGTAAGGTAAAACTTTACGTTTTTACTTATAAAAAACTTTGTGTTCCGAGTCGTAAATATTATAGTGATATTTAGTTAAGTAACGGACACGTCATGGACAACGAAATCCAAGAACCAAGATATTCTTTAATTTTACCAAGATCTTTCATTTTAAATTTTTCTGATAAAAGTTTCTTAATATTTTGCATTTTTTCTTTGTTACGTCCACAAATTAATAAATCATCCACAAATATTAATAAATAAATAGTATCTTTTCCATTTCCAAAAGTATATAAACAATAATCTAAATTACTTTTCTTAACACCCAAACTTATTAAAAATTTATCAAGACATTCATACCAAGCTCTGGGACTTTCTTTTAAACCATACAAAGCTTTTATTAACTTACACACTCTATTTGTGCCATCCTCATAACCTTTTGGTTGATGGACATATACCTCAGAACTTACTTTACCATTTAGAAATGCAGTTTCTACATCCATTTGTTCAATAATTAGACCCATTTGACAACAGTATGATAATAAAATCTTTAAAGTTTGCATTCTCGCAACAGGAGAATAAACATCATCAATTTTATCGGTTTGCTGAAAACCTCTTACAACTAACCTGGCCTTATAAGCATTGTCAGAGTTTTTTGTATAAATCCATTTTACATCCAATATTTTTTTACCATTTACATTTTCAACTAATTGCCAAGTCTTATTTTTATTTAACGAATCAATTTCTTTATCCATAGCTTTTGACCAATACTTACTTTCATTGCTCTCAAGCGCCTCCTCAAATGTACTAGGAGTATCTGCTCTACAATAATTTGCAAAAATATTACTATTATATACATAATAATCTTCATATCTTTTTGGTGGGTTTCTTATGCGCTCAGATTTTCTTATTTTATTTTCATTTTCATCCCCTAGATTTTCATCTGTACCTTTAAAGCTATCATCAAGAGATTCATTATCTGTAGGTTCATATACTTCTACATCAGATTCACATTCATTCAAGCCAATACATTTTACATTTTCTTCAACAATATCAACATGTCTAGCCAGTATTACTTTTCCATTAATTAGCACTCTATAACCAACTTCACTATAACCGATCAAAATTCCCATATCAGCCTTTTTATCCCACTTAGAAAATCTTTTTTGTTCCGGTTTTCTTACAAAAACTTTACTACCATATAAATGTAAATTTGAAACATTCGGTTTCGTCCCAAAAAATATTTCATAAGGAGTTTTCTTTTCTATAGTATTTGATAACGTACGATTTTTCAAATAAGTAGCAGCACAAACTATTTCAGGCCAATATTTTTTATGGATTTGTGCTTCAGCTAATAAACAACGTGACATATCCATTATCGTTCTGTTAAACCGTTCTGCGGTTCCATTTAATTCATGTATGTAAGCAGGACAATTATTAATTATAATACCTTTTTCTTTGGCAAAATTATAAATATTACCATTTAAGTATTCTTTCCCATTATCACACCTCAAAAATTTAATTCTTTTACCCGTTAAGTTTTCACATTCATTTACATATTGAAGAAGACAATTGAAAACTTCTACTTTAGACATCATGGTATAAACTTTAGCTATCTTACTGTAATCATCAATAAAGGAAATAAAGTATTTTTCCCCGTTTAGACCAGCTGTTTTAAAAGGTCCACACACATCGGTATGAACAATTTCTAAAATATCTTTTGCTCTTTTTCTATTATTTTCAAATGGAATATTATGCATTTTATTTTCAACACATATTTTGCACTTCATGAATTCTGATTCAAGTTCATTTGGAATACCACTTAACAATTTATGTTTACACAAAATATTCAAATAATTAAAATTTACATGGCCCAGCATACGATGCCACCTTTCTTTTTTACTCATATTATCACAATTTTTATTTGCAACATTTACCAATGACTCTACATTTTTTAATTTACTTTTCATCTTATATAGACCATTTTCTTTCCAAGCTACAGCTGTAGTATTTCCAAACTTATCAATAATTTTTGTCATTTTACCTTTAGAAATAATAGTATTATTTTCCGTTATTTTACCATAACTTATTAAATTTGTATGCATATCTTTAGCATAAAATACATTTTGCATGTTTACTTCATTTCTCTTACCAAAAAGATCAAAGTAACTTACCACATTACCAATTTTAGTTGCTTTTACAACTCTGTTATCTCCCAAATAAACATTAACAGGTTCTTTAAGTATCATACATTTATCAAAATATTTATCATTATTTATTATATGGTCAGTACAACCGCTATCTAATAACCAATTAATCTCGCAATTATTGAACTTATCTTTATCTGCGACTGAATTGCTTGATGTGCTCTTGCACCTCGCTGACTTCGAAAATTCCCATGCCATCTGGCGTAGTTACTTTTTTCGGTTTCTTGTCTGCCTCGTGGTGCTCGCCATGTATTGCTGCTGCCTGCCGCTTGGCCACCATATTTACAGTCTCTCTTGATATGACCAGTTTTGCCACATTGAAAGCATGTTCGCAGTTGTCGACTTTTATCCGCCATGAATGCGTTAGATTTTCGTCCAGAATATTCATCCTTTTGATGCTTTATTTCAGTCATTTGAATTTTACTTTTCACATAATCCACAGTTTGATCTTCTTCTTTTAATGCGTCTATTAAATCGCCTATATAACTGTATGAATCCGGCAACGTATTTAACATATAATTTAATTTTTCTTTTTCTGACACAGTAGCACCCGCGTTTTTAAGCTCGTTCACAGTTTTTTCAAAATCACTGAAGAATGTCGCTGCATCAGTATAATTTTTAAGTCTTAATTTTTCCAATTTCTTTCTATATACAATTTGCAATGCCGTAGACTTTTTCAAATACATTTCATCAAACTTTTGAATTATTTCATACGCCGTTGTTTTATCACTAATAAATTCCAATTGCTTATTCGTTATATTACTGTATATATAGTTCATAACCTTTAAATCATTATCGTCCCACGGGTCTTTATCCTGCGCCGTTTTTGCTCGTGTTATCACTTCATCACATTTTTTAAATTTCAAAAACAACACAATACGTTTTCTCCACATACTATAGTCCTCTCCATCAAACACTGGAATTGTAATGTCATTGTACTTCGCCATTTTTCCGTATCACAGCATGCGACAGCACAAAAAAACGATACTATACTCACTTAAACTCTTGACCACAAGTTTATTAAACCACGCACCTCTGCTATCATGTTAAAGTGTGGATTGAAGAAATATAAGAGTTTTCAGAGTATAATAAAGTTTATTAAACCATATACAATACATACTTAATACACAGTACTACGACACGTGCTTCACTCACGGCGTCTTGTTACAAACTGAAAACTAACAAACTTATACATGCTCACGCGCATTACATATATTATACAATATAAATGTATTGCATATATCCAACAGTACTAATTGTAATTAGTGTACACACATTGTACCTAATTCATTATACATACTGGTTAGCTTTTAGCTAGTTCAGAACCCTTCAATTTTTCAGTAATGGGTCTGTTTATGTTGTGTCATATCATAGTAGTCATTTATTTATGTTAATACAATAACTAAATTGTTATTGTTACACTTGGTTTGGGTTTCCAAAGTAGTATTAGACATTATTCTTACTCTTGATAATGTTTTCATTTACTTTTAAACAAGTTTATATGTTATCTTTTTCATAAATAACTTGCTCCTCATGGTTTGTTTACATCTGGGTTCCTTCATAATAGTCATTTGGTTTTTAATTATTTGTATATAAAATGACTGTTTTCATGGTCATAGTCTGTTCTCAAAGTAGCATTGGGTTTCCCTCTTACTACTGGTACACTCCTAACAATTTGTGTTCAATCCTTAATACAGTATTTTTCTTAACTAGTTAGTTATACAATGGTTCAGCTTACTTCTGGTTATATGTACATAGTTAGTTAGTTTACAATATTTTGGTTACAATACTGTTATTATTATGTTCAGAATCTGTTCTCAAGGTAGTACCAGATATTTATCTCACTACTGGTAATACTTTTATTAACATTGGTATTTGTTTTGATATTGTATTTTGCCTAACTAAATTGGCATACTTGTTCCATCTCTACTATCTCTGTGTCATCATATTTGATTTGTTTTATTTGCATTGTGCTGCAATATAATACATTGTCTATTAGGATTTATTATTATTTATAAAAATTCTTGATTGATATCATAGTTGATGATCATTTATTTACATTAACATGTATGATTTTCTGTTTCATAGGTGTCTTCCCTATGGGGTTATGTAACAATGTACCACATGTTTTAATGCAGTATTTTTCTACTACTAACATGACTTCAGCATGGTATCTTACTATAATATTTTAATTATTTCGTTACACATGTTTATACAACTCCTTCTTAAACAATAACACAAATCTTTTTGTATTATTTACAATATTTTTCTGGTCATTGGTTGATTTTAATTCCTGTCACTTTGTTTGATACATAACAAAGGTTTTTTATTTGTTGTCAGTTCTCTATGAACAATAACATAATTGTTCTATTTTACTCTATTCTGGTGGTCTTATGATTATCTGTATTGATCACAACCTTTATTAAATTAGTCACACTCATTGTCTGTGTTTGTTTGACTGTTTTAAATCTTGCTGTTTCACTATGAAATTAACATATTTTCTTACACTATAAACTTCATCACTGGGATTGTTTGTGTGGTTTATTCAGTTTAAATTAGTTAATTATTCACAGGTTTCACATCTATATTAAGTACACACTGTAATTGTTTGTGGTTCCTTAAATGTTAAACACTGGTTTTCTTTTCATATTTGATAATCATCATTCCTTTGGTCACTTATATAGTCTTTAGTACACGTGGTTTATGTTGAGTCCTTGCATGATCTATCCATCTTCTTCTCTCTTCATGGTACTCTCCCTTATCCTTCTTCTTTCTTCTTCTTCAATATTTTTGTTGTAGTTGCTATCTTCATTTGTTTCCCTCGCTGTTGGAGTTTGTTGCATTGTCATTACGTCGTATTTTTGTTGGTTCCCCTCACTGTTGGATCCTATTGGGTCTGGTTACTGATATTTTGTTTTGGCTCATGGCATTTTCTTTCTTCATTTTGTATTTGATGTTGCTATGTTAATATTATCTTCTTCATCGTTGGATTTTTATATTAATATATTTGTAGATTCACACTTCTATACACATAAGTTTATTTATCTAGACATACTTCCATGCTTTTCTCTTATTTGACGTTATATTAGCTTATATTATGTAACTACCGTATTTGGTAATGTTACATATGCCTTCCTATAAGAATTGATTAATTCTGAATTATTATTATACTATATTTTTCATTGAAGAATTTATCAATTGTTGTACATTCCATGTCGATTCACATGTTTTTTCCATATATCCCTTCACTTTCTTCTATTTGAATCATATTTATTTCTTCTCTATGTAGTCATCTCCCTTGTTTATTTAGTTCCCTAATTCCCTAACATAAGCTTAGCTGGGGCAGTTTAGAGCGGCTCACTTTGGCTATTCAACTCTACTGGCCATACTAACTTCAATAAATATGGAGGCAAATCATCTCCTTCAATAATAATAAATGATTGCTGGCATTATTCCTCAGTCAATTCATCTCAAATCATCAAAAAATAATAATAGTGGTCGTTCTTCAGACAAATAATAAATATCCTTGGGATTAATTCACGCATCTGCGGTTTATACATTGTTATACTCTCTTTTCTTGATTCAACTTAACTATATTCTTCACATATTATAGGGATAGTTTGTTTTACATTTCCTCACTGGTATACTCTCATGATTATCCTCGTTAGTATATTATTTTTCATTCTTCTTCAGCATTGATTAATCTCTTCATTTTGTATCACTTTGAACGTCACTTCGTCATATTCTTCATTTCAGGTTTCAATCTTCTAGATATAATTCATAAGTACATTTATTTTTTCTCCTTTCTCATGGTTTTAGTTGGCATTTATATTCCATGTGGTATTTGCTTTTTCTCTAGTAACAATGTGGTTGTGTGTGGTGGTTTGTCTACATTAATACATTTCTTTGGTTTTATTCTTCCAACTTCTCGTTTGCTCCTTCTTCTTTTCTCAATAGTACGGGTATGGTGTTCTTATTACTGGTTGACTAGGCTCTTGGAAATAATTATGTATCATTCATACATTTGTGCCATGGTTGGTATGTGTCAGTCTCGTATGTTATTCTTCTTTTTATATAATAGTACGGGTAAGATGTTAAGTTTTTACTTGTTGACGTGGCTCTTGGAAATAATTGTGCCGTAGGTGTTGTGTGTCGATCTCGTATGTTATTCTTCTTTTTATATAATAGTACGGGTAAGATGTTAAGTTTTTACTTGTTGACGTGGCTCTTGGAAATAATTGTGCCGTAGGTGTTGTGTGTCAGTCTCGTATGCTCATCTTCTTTTTTAATAGTACGGGTATGATGTTATCCTTTTACTGGTTGACGTGGCTCTTGGAAATAATTGTGCCGTAGGTGTTGTGTGTCAGTCTCGTAAATTTCTTTCCTTTTTAATAGTACGGGTAAGATGTTATCCTTTTACTGGTTGACGTGGCTCTTGGAAATATTTGTGCCTAGGATGTAATGCGTCGATCTCGTAAAATTTTTTTTTTAATAGTATGGGTGAGATGTTAAGTTTTTACTTGTTGACGTGGCTCTTGGAATTCATATGTGCCTAGGATGTAATGCGTCAATCTCGTATGGTATTCTTTTTATATAGTACGCTATTATTAATAAATACAATGTTCTGAATCCTGAAGTGTTATTAGCTTTAAATTAATTAATTAAATTGTTGACATACTGAAGAAACTGTCACTTACCAGTTGCAAATATATATAAGGGTTTACCAGGATGTCGTCTGATGTACTTAGGCAGAGAAAAACGGGCAATGCAATGACAAACACACATTGATGTGTTTAATTGACACTTTTTATTAACTTTTAATTTTTTGATATTAACTATTAAATTTTAACTCCCTCTTCATCAATTTCTTTTACATTACATCGTTAATAATTATTGGAATATCAGTTCAATTTTAATTTACTAGCGGTTCATTCGAAAAACTTTGCTTGAAAACATTGATACTTGTTATACATGAAATGAAAATAGTTGCGATACTTATGACTAAACACTTAACATTCTAACCATGGTATCTAAATTATGAAAGCGACCCATATTGCTCTCTCACTCACTCACATTCGCACACATACCCCATTTAATTAAGCGCTTTTTTCTTTCATTTTATATTTTATAATTAATTGATTTGAGATACTGTTACGTGATATCGGCGTCCCTGCAGGTCACTAGTTTATCCCCACGAGTTCTTTGTTCACTTTTGTCCGAAAAGTTTCCGCTGTTAATTTCGATATTAACTGGTTAAATTTTGCACTGTTTTATGGTTCTGGACTCACATTTCTATAATTACAATTTTTCTTTAGCACGTGACACTATTGTACAGCCGGCCGACTGTAGGTGTGGAAAACGACAACGCAGTTCTCTCAGCGTCTATATAAACCACGCCTTCTTCATCCATGGCAACTTTGTTCGTGATTCGTTGATAAAGATCACATGACACAATAATGAGTCGTCACGTGATATCACCTGTTGAGCGAGTATAGGTAATTTTGTCTTGTCTTTGGGCTCGCCACAAAGTTTTATTTGTCCACCAACGGAAAATACACGCATGTGCGCACAAGCTGACATTCCACGGTGTTATCGTTGTGCGCTAGGCACGGACCGGTACAGGATTGTATACAGGGTGTCCAAATAGGTGTTAGTGGTCTCGGTGGCCGCAAAGGGTGTCCAAACCGATTATTTCCCAATAGTTGATATTAAATGAAATAAATATATACCTTTACATAAATTCTTCAGGAGCATGTTTTCTCACATTATAAAATTACAATATATTCAATGTTCAATACATAGTTATACAGTTACTTCTCATTTAATATACACATAATAATTTTCATAACAATAATACATCCTTTTTTCTTTAGTCAACATCTATTTTTTATAATCATCTTTCATTTTTCACTTTTTTAAATAACAATAATCTTCATGGCCATATTTCATTTTTCATCTTGATATAGTCAACAGTTATATTCATAATTATACCTTCATTTCTCATAACAAATATTTTCATCCTTTACATAATATCCATAATAAAATAATTCTTATCGCTATCTTTTCACTTTTAGTCCCGTATTTTAATTGTCAATATATCTTTTCATTGAAGTTTGATTGTAAGTACCCTTTATCTTTTTTGTAACAGGGTCCTGCAATTCATAAGTGTTGTTTAGATTGTTTTTAGTCACAGTATACGGTCCGGTATATAGCAGTAGCAGTTTCTTTGCAATGCCCTCGATAGTACTTGGGAGTTCTCTATTTTTGATAAGCACTCGGTCTCCCACTTCATATTTGATAATTTTGGGTTGCAATTTTTTGTACTTGAGCCTCAGTTTATTAGCTCTTTCAACTGCATTATTATAGAATTTTGTTCTGTTAAATTTGACCTCTGCACTTATTGGAAAATTAATGATCTCTGTGATCTCCCGGGGTGGTCTTTTCTCATACATAGCCATGTAGGGTGTTTCGTCAGTCGATTGATGGTAGGCTAGGTTTAGGAAGTCTTCAGCCGGGGATAGATACTCCTCCCACTTCCTCTGCTGGCTGTGACAGTAGGTTCTTAAAATCCTTCCTACTTCTCTCAACACTCTCTCAGCAGGGTTGCTGTTGGGGTGGTACACCGATGTTTTGTATGTCTTTATTCCCAGATGGATCAATGTTTCCCGCCACTTTCGTCCTCGGAATTGCGTTCCATGGTCTGTAATTATCGTCAAAGGTTTACCCACTTCGGGTATATACTTGTTTATGACTATCTCCAGTATTTTGCTTGTCGTAGCTCGATTAAGTGGGTACAGCTTAGTATATTTGGTGTAGTGGTCAAATATGATGATGATATACTTATATTGGTGTCTTCCACCACTCCGTGGAAATGGTCCACAAATGTCCAAGAAAAATTTTTTCTAATTTTGCCGTCGATGTAATTGGTATCATCACTCCTTCTCGTTTCTCGTTGCTGCATTTTACTATAGTACGGGACACAGCATTGTAAGCTTCGAGGTGATGCAATAGTAACTGCGGTATTGCCATGTCGCTTCACTCACACTCACGGGCGCGTTACACTACGAAGCCAAACAAACAACGTCAGCGCATTCACATACAATAGAGATAACACACACACACACACACACACACACACACACACACACACACACACACACACACACACACACACACACACACACCTCACGCTTCTACATCGGTGAGCTACTACGATCAAAGAGAATACGTCAGCGCATTATCGTACAATAAAGATAACACACACACACACACACACACACACACACACACCACAAGTCCTCTTCTTTCCACTGTTTTTTTCTTTCTTTATATAATTTTTGTGTTGTTTTCAATTTTGTAAGTAATTATTTTCTTTATTCTTTAGTAATATGACAATTCTCTTTACATTTTAGTTGTTTTTAAAACAGTCGTTACATTATATGTTATTTAATGAAAAACTTCATTTTTAAAAATTTAGTAAAGAAAAATTATACACATTATATTAAAAAATATACACAAAAATTTAAGCATTATAATTATTTTTAAATTCTTTCAATCAGAACTGGATTCGCTATCTTCTGAACTTTCTTCTGTCACTGCAATCACCATACGTTCTATAGCCAAATCTCTAGGGCATTCTTTCTGGTAATCGTCCTTTTGAAGCTCTTCAGAATGTTGGACGCATTTTCTCCAGTCTTCAACCGTTACTTTAGCTATCGCTTCGTCCATCAGTCTTTCAAGGTCGACCATTTTAAAAGTATTATTTCGATCGGCCACATATCCTTTCACCTGTGCCCACACCAACTCAATTGGGTTGTAATGTGCATGATAAGGTGGAAGGCGTACAACCTCATGACCCATTTCGTAGGCTATTTGATCAATTTCATATATTTTCAGCGCATTTTTTATTTCGTTTTTGTTTAGCAATTGAGCCCTCGTATCTTGCATAGAAAATTCAATTTTATGATTTCTCAACCATTCTTGAATTTCCAATTTTCTCCAGTTTGATTTAGGAGCTTTCTCAGCAAGTGCGGAATGATAACTCGCGTTATCCATTACTATGACAGAGCTTTCTTCCAGTAAATAGAGGAAGTTGACGAACCACTCTTTAAAAAGTTTCGAATTCATTTCGTTGTGGTAATCTGTATTTAATGAAGATTTTTGTGCGTGGAAAATTAATTTGCATTCCTTCACGAACCCTGTTTCAGCTGACCCCGCATGAAGTACAATTAATCTCCCACCTTTTCCGACTAGCACTTTTAAACCACCCCTTTCCTCTGGGTCCTGCCAAATCATTGATTTGCTGTGATTTTGGTTCACCCATGTCTCGTCCAAATAAAATATGGGCCTTTTTAAAATGCCATTCCGAATTTGATGCATTTTTCTCAGAAAAGTAGCGCGAGCACAAGCAATATCTACTCTTTCCATTAAAAATTTTCGGCCATCATTACACTTTTTATATTTAAATCCAATCTGTTTCAAAATTCGCTGCACTGATTTCTTGGAGCCCCTAAAATTTATTTGTTCAGCCAACTGCTGTTGGATTTTTCCAGATGTTGGGTATTCTCCACGTTCATAAAAACTAAAAACACATCTTCGCACAACATCTTTGTCGAAGTTGTCCAAATTTGTTATTGTCGGCTTCTTTTTAAAATGCTTCCGCGGCGTACCAAACTTAGGTTCATTTCCTTCACACTTATCTGCGTCTCGCTTTACGCCTTGAACTGTCGATCGACTTACTCCACAAGCTTCGGCAGTCAACTCTTGAACCCTTTTAAAAGTCAACGTTTCAACCTTTTCTGGATCGTCCGCGAGACTCTGTAAAAAGTTGTAAACATTGGCAATGATGTGTTTTCCTTGCTTCCCTAAGTCCTTTTTACCAGATCTTCCTCTGTTTGATGACATTGTAGGAGTTTGAGGAGCCTCAACAATTTGTAAATTATTATCATTCATCGTGAATAAGCCTTATATAATTATTAAATAACGGCAATAATACAACATAACAAAAATAATTAATAAAAAGTTTAAACGCGTAATCCTAGAGCTACTGAATGTAATATGTACGTGGGTAATGTTGAGAAGATGGAGATGTTTATCATGTAGCAAGTGGAATGACATGTCAATGGAATGTGAAGTGTTTGCAACAGACCTCCTCTCCCCACCGTTACCTACGCATACCATGTGTAACGCGCGACAACGCTGTAGGGCGAGGGGCGGGGAAGAGCTGTTACTATTGCGTCACCTCGAAGCTTACAATGATGTGTCCCGTACTATAGTTGGCAAATATTACAATTCTGGACATATTTTCTTACTTTTCTACTCATGTCCTTGAAATGCACATGTTCCTGCAATGCCTTTACGACCTTTACTGCGCCCATGTGACCATAGCGTATGTGGTAGTCGATGGTCAAATCTTTTTCTAGGGCCTTTGGTATAACTACCTTCCATCTTTCACCATCTTTATTATGTTTGGTGAACAATAATTGATTATGAGTACAGTAGTAATGTTTTATGTTCTCATCATTGTTTGCTAGTTTTTGGATAATCAATGATATTTTGGGATCTTGCTGTTGATGAATGGTTATATCAGATAATATGTTAGTGACTTCAGATTTACTTCTCAGTAGGTGGTAGACTTTCGCAATGGTTTCCCTCTCTCCTTCAAAAGTCTGGGCGTTTATGTTTATTCGGGACAACACGTCTGCAGCTGTGTTGCTCTTCCCTGGTATGTACTCCCACTGTATGTTGTACTCTTGGAGTGTAAGAGTCCATCTCGTTAATCTACCGTCCTTTAACTTGCAGTTTTTAAGAAATGAAATAGATTTGTGGTCTGTCCTCACTGTTACTGTATATCCCAAAATGAAAGTCCTAAATTTTTCGCACGCAAACACTATACTCAATAATTCCTTTTCCGTTGTATGGTAGTTACGTTCGCATTTGTTCAAAGTACGGCTTGCGAAACTGATCACTTGATGATTCCCGTCTTGGTCTTCTTGATATAGTACAGAACCAAGGCTTAGGTCGCTAGCATCACAGTTCATGAAAAACTGCTTCTCAAAATTAGGGTGATGCAGCATAACAGTTTCGAGAAACTTTTCTTTAATTAATTCAAATGTAGAGTCTTGATCTGATCCCCACTTCCATTTTTCCTTCGCGGATAGCTGTGCTGAAAATCGAGCTGTCAGTTCAGAATAATTATTTTGGAATTTTCGATAATAATTACAGATTCCGAGGAACGACTGTAATTGCTTTTTGTTCTTCGGGACGGGGAAACGCTGGATTGCCTCCATCTTTTCCTGGGATGGTGTAATTCCATATTCTGACAAGTTAAACCCCAAGAATTGCACTTCCTTTGCGATCAATTGTGATTTGTCTAATTTTAGTGTAATATGGTTGTCTTCCAATTTTTGTAATACTTGTGCCACCCGGTCACAGTGCTCTTCCCAATTGTTAGATGCGATCAAGAGGTCGTCGACATAGACAGTCGTAAATTGCAATGTACTGTGGCCCAGTATCTCGTCCATACATTTGACGAATATGGCCACTGAGTTCACTAAGCCGAATGGTAATCTCTTAAAATGGTAATTTCGGCCTTCAAAAATAAAAGCTGTGAACTTTCTGCTATTCGGATGCAGTTCAACCTGCCAATATCCGCAGACCGTATCCCATATACTGTAAAATTTTGTACCATAAAATTTCTTTAGTATTTCATCGATTTCTCCAGGCGATGTCCTGTCATTAATTATGGTCTTGTTGAGTTCACGTGCATCTAAACAAATTCTTACTGCACCATTTTTCTTGGGTACAGCGACAATAGGATTGGTGTATGGTGAATTGCTTACTTCTATTATATCATTTTCTATTAGTCTTTGGATTTCCTCTCTTACAGCTTCTTTCAGTGAAAAGGCGATAGGGTAAGATTTCCGCTTGAATTCTGTCTGGTCCTTGAATTTTAATTCACATTGGAAATTCTTTATTTTCCCAGGCGTATCAGAAAATACGTGGCGATATTGATAGTATATATTTATTAGCTGGTCCCGTTGTTCCCAAGTCAACTCATGGCTATTCTGGTTGGTTTTGAATTCTCGGATTTCATTGATTTTTTTCCAACCATAAAGCTTCCTCTGGACTGTTGTGAAGTCCCTGGTTGATGGCGCCTTCCTGATGTTCACGGCCTTCCCTGATGTAATATATTACGTGTTCCGAGGGTGCCTTCCTACATTCTGTTAAATTGGCGGTCCACTCAACTTCTTCTGTCTTCATCATCACCGTATTTGTATCCATATTAATTATTGCTGTGTATTTTCGTAATATGTCACAACCAATGAGTAGAGTGAATGGTAGCCCACTGGCTACAAGGAATACCATCGGTATTGTCTTCCCATTGCTTGATACTTCTAGTTGTACCTGTTGTCGAATAGTCTTATTCTGACGTCCGGTGGCTCCGATGAGTATTATGTTGTTAATTGGTAATGTTGTTATGGTAGCTTTATTTTCTGATTGGATTCTGTCCAATTCCATTTTGTCAATTAATGATACGTTGGCCCCGGTATCTATCATTGCTGTGGCATTTGTGTTGTTGACTTTCACAGATATATATGCGATTTCACTATTGCTCGCATCGCCGATAACACTTTCTTTCTCTTCCATCAAATCCTTTCTTATGTTTTTTAGGTAATTGTTGTTGTATATTTTGCGATGATTCGAATGTTTCGCCAAAATATCAGACCCAATAGTCCGGTTCAGTGAGGGTGTTGCTGGTCTTTTCACTGCCGGTTGGTGTTTAAAGGCAGGTCACCGGTTTCGTGCCTGTCTTGTGACGTTGAAGCTATGGGCTCCTGGTTTCCAGGCCCATGTCCGTTGTTATAAACTTCTGTAGTCTGCGTGACTGTTCTATGACCTCCACTGCTGTCGCTTCCGTTGGATCGATAGCCGGATTCTCTTTCTTCTCTATCACTATTACTGGAATGACTGTGTTGGTTTGGGAAACTCCTCCGTCCTTGGTAATAGTTTCTGCGGTTCCCACCTCGGCTGGCATGGGTGTAGTGTACCCTACGAAAATGATTGTTATTTTGATTACCGTTGCCTTGTCGTGGTTGATGATTGGGGGATTGGT
This sequence comes from Magicicada septendecula, assembly GCA_034769895.1. Lineage (NCBI taxonomy): Eukaryota > Metazoa > Arthropoda > Insecta > Hemiptera > Cicadidae > Magicicada > Magicicada septendecula. The sequence goes on along the minus strand of CM068372.1, from coordinate 160,670,147 downwards.
TTTGATATGGCCTGTAGTAATTATTACCTCTTTGGTAATGCGTGTCTCTCTGGTATCCACCAGGACGATGGTTATTATAATTTCCTCTATTCACGTTGTTGCCACCTCCGTCTTGGCGTGGTATTGGTTGATTTTGGAATCTTGGTGGGTTGTTAAAATTTCTCCCTGGGCTATTCCTGTCACTGTGAATGTTTGGGTTATTATTTCCAGGCCCTCCTCGATCATATGCTTGGCTAGGTACTTGTCGGTTTCGTTGATAATACCTTTCTCTTTTGTGGCTTTCAAGCAGGTCGCACATCCCTTGAATTGTTGTTATCTGTGAGTTCAATCTCCCCTGCGAAATACCTTGATTAAAATGGTAGGCCAGTTTTGTAACCTGGCCAGAAGAATACAATTCTTCTGGGATTGCAGGCTCCAGATTCCTAGCCAAACAAATTTTGCCTAAGAAATAGGTTGTCATCGATTGCCTTCCATTCACATCGAATTTTCCGTTTGTAATGTCGTCTCTGATGATGTTTTGTGTGGCTTCCGACCAATACTTTTGTTTAAATGCCATTTTAAAAGTGTCATAGCTCCCCACTTCGTGACGGGTTGCTGTCCACCAGTTGTCGAATGTATTTTTAAAAGATTCATCCAACATCCCTTTAATGATAGACCATCTGCTTTCTCGGTTTCTGTGTATAATTTCTTCTATCCTCTCTAAGAACTCTAGTGGATTTTTAGAATAGGTTCGGAATTCAATCTGGTCCCTGCCTTCTGAGTGACTCAATCCGGATAGGAAGTTTGGGATTGTTTGCAGACGATGCATCTCGTCTCGGATGTCATCCAATTCTCTCCGTTGACGTTCTGTTAATTGGGTTTTGTCATCATGCACTTGCTGCTTAATAGCGTCTACCCTTCCAGAGACTTCTTCGCACTTTTCTTTTAACGTTGATTGTACGGCCTTCATTTTGGTTTGCCCCTGCGCTATCACACCTAGTTGTGTACCGTGGGTTTTCTCCACATCACTAATATGCTGGTTGATGTCTATTTCTGTCTGTACTAGTTTCAGGCTGGTATTTTCGCCCTCTTTTCGTACTTCAGATATCTCGACATTAATTTCTGTTGTTAATATGGCCATTTGTTTTTCGATTTCCTCAACATTTTCTCCCAATCTTCTCTCAATCATTTCTACCGTATCCTTAGCGGTTTCTTCCATCCTGTCACTGTTGATATTTATTTGTTGCCATATTCTTTCATGGTCAGTTTGTATGGTCTCGACGTCTCGATTGAATTTAGCATTAATTTCATCAATCTTTTGGTTGGTCTGATCAATTTTTACTCCCAACTCTGCCGATAAATCTTCTTTCATTATGGCCATTTTCTTCTCCAACAATACTTCGGTTTTCTTCTGCCCATCTTCCATCCTCCTGTTCGTCTCATTTATCTGGTTATTAAATTCTTCTTTTAATAACTCCATATTTTTCTGACTCTCCCTCTGGCCTTCTTCTATTTTTTGGTTTGTGGATCGACTGGCCTCTTCTATTTTACTGTTCAATTCCTCTTTGGTGGATCGACTGGCTTCTTCTACCTTACTGTTCAAGTCCTCTTTGGTGGAGCGACTAGTCTCGTCTAACTTCTTGATTAATTCTTCCCTTGTGGACTGGTTCTCTTCCTTTGATGATTTCTGGCCTTCTTCTATTTTATTATTTAAGTCTGCCTTCAGTGACTCTATTGATTCGTCCATTTTCTTACTTAACTCCTCCTTATTAGATCTATTGTCTTCCTTCAATGACTCCATCATTCTTCTCATCCACTCTTGAAATGCTGGCTCTCCTAGTGACGTTGTTTTTTCAGGCTGGCTTGTTTCTGGTAGGGATTCTTGAGCCATCACTTCCGGTTCCTCCTCGTCTGGTTGTTGAACCCCCTCCGCCGGTTCAAATGGTTTGTCCTTTACTTCCAATAAAATTTCTTCCACGTCTTCCGTCGACATAGCGTCCTTTTCTTCCCTTCTGGCCTCCTTCTCCGCTTCTGTTGCCCTCTTTCTCGATGTTGATCTCGACTTTGATCTCCTTGTGTACATCTTGATATGCTAGTAATGTACCTGCTGTCTCTTCACGGATTGGGGTGATTAGGTTACTGGTTATGGTATATTTTCCCTAATCCGCGCTCAGACGTTGGGCGCCAATCTATAAATAAACAATTTATAGATTTATAATGGTGTAGTGTGAGATTATTATTATATTAGATTCGTAGATAGTACGATAATATTTTATAACTCTTCTTAGTGGATCTTCACTCACTTCTGCCCCGCGATGGAGCGCCAATCTATAAATTAACGATTTATAGATGTAAGTGTAGAATAGATTTATAGTTGTGTAGTGTGAGTGCAGATACGCACCGGTATCTACGATAATGTTGTTTTTTATAAAATGTCCTAATTATAACTATTATGGTTATTAGTGTGATTGTATTGTTTAATGGGCGCGTATTAATAGTCCACTTCTTTGATTTAAAATGTTCGCGAACTCTGTTATATACCTCCCTCACTTACCACACTTGGATATTCTAGTCCTGTTCAGTGACGGTTCCGCTGAAATACATACACTTTACATACAGATAGACATTCAAGTTGAATATTCAATATAGTTATCACACACAATATAAATGAAATAATATCTAAATAATATTCTGAATTATTAGATCTGTTTAAACTCTTCCGCCACCTTTGGTAGAACTGATTAAAAATAAATGAACTAATTTAGAATTGAAATGATACTCTTTTTCACTGGTAATAAAAGTGGAGGTTTATTAACAATTCGAGATATTATAAAATCCTTGAACAATGAACAATCAATGGCTAACAACCTTTTAGATAATAATTACAATTAGAAATTTCAACATAAGACTCTGTTCAGCCTCAAGGCTGGTAAACCTGTTATTTGTACAATAATTTAATTTCAAGAGGTTATGTTCTCTTGTATCAGCGAATTACCATATTCGTAAGGTTCTTTTAGGTAGCATGATACCAGGTACAAGATGTAATATTAATAACGATATAAAATGAACAATAATTAATAACAAACAAACAAATATAAAAATCGAAAATTAATACCATATATCTGATAGTTATGGTACTATCGTACGCGGGAATGCGCACGCAACCTATAGTACTCGTATGACAATTATTAAGCTCGTTGGCTTGTACAGTTAAAATGTATCATTATATTTTAATAATTCGCTTTGAGAATTATCTATTTGCAAGAGAAAAATTCATTAAAAACTCTTGTTATTATTTCTATCTGGTTTGGATTTTAACTTGAGAACAGACTGGTAACAGTGAAATTGGCAAGTTACCGTTACGATTCTAAGGTTATGTATAACGGGTATTGTTATAATGGTTAATTATTTCTTAATATTTATTATTTCTTAATCTAAATACAAACACATTATTCGTAATATTTTGATGTGTTATTATCAGGATTACATTTATTCTTTCGTATGAAAGTTAATAATGTTTACTTTAAAACATCGAAAAATCAAGAAAACAATTTTAGTCAATTGAGTGACTATTGTTATTACTCGTATTTAGTCATGAATGCTTCAAACATAATTTTTTAAAGTATGATAAATAATTAAAATATTTTTTCAATATTTTAATAATTGTGAATTAATATTTCCTTTAATTCTGATAATTCAATCATAGTTTTTGATACTTCGCCTTTTTCTGACTTGCGTAGTATCAAAATTATCTGTTTACGAAATTATTATTTCTGTTTCAATATTATTTAAATAAAAAATTGTACTCCCTGTTTTTTATCTTTCACAACACTCGCAAGTACGATTGACATTATACACTAATCGTACTTGTATAAATAAATAACTCCGCACATTTCACTCGTATATATTGGTGTAGTGTTAAGGTTATGTATGTTGGTTTACTTAATGTCACTGCTGCGCACAAATTCAAAATTAAAACTTTTTCATGTTGGCGAGTGGCGTGGCCTCTCCGTCGAAAGACTGATCGTGAACTGTGATGCTTCTTCTAAGCGTCTCCTGCTCGTCTGACTAAGGTTCATTCATTCTATTGGTTGACAAAACTATACTCTCCGACCCAAAGCCCTTTGTTTTCTTAAAATATTTAAATTTTTACCAAATCTGGCTTTTGAGTTTGAGGCTTTGTGACGTCAGCACTGGTACAAAATTTAATTGAAAAGTTTAAAATCACAATAACTTTCTTAATCTATGTCCTATCGTTAAATGGTTGATGTCAGTGAATTGCGGACATCCTGCGCTTTAATTTAAGTCTAAGAATGATTATTTTCCGTCCATCACTTCTATCACTATAACGATTTTATTAATTATCTCTGGTGTATCTTATATCTATAAGTCTATTACACCAAATTTTACTTATTTATATTAAAACACTTTTTAAATAAACACTCTGAGTCCATATCTCAACTGGTTTGATTCAATATTTGGGAATAATTGTTCCCTAAACAATATCTCGTTATGGCGTCTTTAGGTGTCCATATTTGATTTTTCAAAAATGTGCTTAAAACTAATTTTTCTTATTTAAAACAGTAATATTGCAATCTAATAATACTAGTAATGTCTATTTACATAATTCTACACTAGAATATTGGTATTTGGCTGTGCTTAATCTACTATTTACATCGTTTTAGTCCCCTCCTATTTCTCTTATACAATTGTTACCTTATTTTTGGGTTTCTCTATATAAATTATATCATGTACTAATTGTAATTAGTATACACACATTGTACCTAATTCATTATACATACTGGTTAGCTTTTAGCTAGTTCAGAACCCTTCAATTTTTCAGTAATGGGTCTGTTTATGTTGTGTCATATCATAGTAGTCATTTATTTATGTTAATACAATAACTAAATTGTTATTGTTACACTTGGTTTGGGTTTCCAAAGTAGTATTAGACATTATTCTTACTCTTGATAATGTTTTCATTTACTTTTAAACAAGTTTATATGTTATCTTTTTCATAAATAACTTGCTCCTCATGGTTTGTTTACATCTGGGTTCCTTCATAATAGTCATTTGGTTTTTAATTATTTGTATATAAAATGACTGTTTTCATGGTCATAGTCTGTTCTCAAAGTAGCATTGGGTTTCCCTCTTACTACTGGTACACTCCTAACAATTTGTGTTCAATCCTTAATACAGTATTTTTCTTAACTAGTTAGTTATACAATGGTTCAGCTTACTTCTGGTTATATGTACATAGTTAGTTAGTTTACAATATTTTGGTTACAATACTGTTATTATTATGTTCAGAATCTGTTCTCAAGGTAGTACCAGATATTTATCTCACTACTGGTAATACTTTTATTAACATTGGTATTTGTTTTGATATTGTATTTTGCCTAACTAAATTGGCATATTTGTTCCATCTCTACTATCTCTGTGTCATCATATTTGATTTGTTTTATTTGCATTGTGCTGCAATACAATACATTGTCTATTAGGATTTATTATTATTTATAAAAATTCTTGATTGATATCATAGTTGATGATCATTTATTTACATTAACATGTATGATTTTCTGTTTCATAGGTGTCTTCCCTATGGGGTTATGTAACAATGTACCACATGTTTTAATGCAGTATTTTTCTACTACTAACATGACTTCAGCATGGTATCTTACTATAATATTTTAATTATTTCGTTACACATGTTTATACAACTCCTTCTTAAACAATAACACAAATCTTTTTGTATTATTTACAATATTTTTCTGGTCATTGGTTGATTTTAATTCCTGTCACTTTGTTTGATACATAACAAAGGTTTTTTATTTGTTGTCAGTTCTCTATGAACAATAACATAATTGTTCTATTTTACTCTATTCTGGTGGTCTTATGATTATCTGTATTGATCACAACCTTTATTAAATTAGTCACACTCATTGTCTGTGTTTGTTTGACTGTTTTAAATCTTGCTGTTTCACTATGAAATTAACATATTTTCTTACACTATAAACTTCATCACTGGGATTGTTTGTGTGGTTTATTCAGTTTAAATTAGTTAATTATTCACAGGTTTCACATCTATATTAAGTACACACTGTAATTGTTTGTGGTTCCTTAAATGTTAAACACTGGTTTTCTTTTCATATTTGATAATCATCATTCCTTTGGTCACTTATATAGTCTTTAGTACACGTGGTTTATGTTGAGTCCTTGCATGATCTATCCATCTTCTTCTCTCTTCATGGTACTCTCCCTTGTCCTTCTTCTTTCTTCTTCTTCAATATTTTCGTTGTAGTTGCTATCTTCATTTGTTTCCCTCGCTGTTGGAGTTTGTTGCATTGTCATTACGTCGTATTTTTGTTGGTTCCCCTCACTGTTGGATCCTATTGGGTCTGGTTACTGATATTTTGTTTTGGCTCATGGCATTTTCTTTCTTCATTTTTTATTTGATGTTGCTATGTTAATATTATCTTCTTCATCTTTGGATTTTTATATTAATATATTTGTAGATTCACACTTCTATACACATAAGTTTATTTATCTAGACATACTTCCATGCTTTTCTCTTATTTGACATTATATTAGCTTATATTATGTAACTACCATATTTGGTAACGTTACTATATATATATATATGGATTGAGTTCACCTTAATTTTTCCATGGGTGTGAAGTGGTGATCATCTGGCTTTCATGATAGGGTGTTTGTGTTAGCCTTCGCCATTCTTCTCCGGCAGATGAAGAGAGAGAGAGAGAATCTGGGTGTTACATGTTCAGGCTGGGGCTGTTCCTCGCCTTCATCGGGGAACCCGCAGTTCTGTATAGATTTAGCCTGCCATAGATGAAGATGTTGCAACAAATTATTCTTCTCTACCGGAGTAGACACGGAAGCGAAGCTAACAGCACGGCGGTCGGTCAGAGATAAAATTTTCTAGAAAACATAGTTTCCGTTGTGACCTCGTAAACCGTGCTCACGCTAGAGGGCAGCACCAATCAAGCCGCTCTAAATGGTAAAACCAGTAGCAGATTTATACGGAACTCAACAGCTAAACGCAGTACCGCATTTAACGTCTATTTTTGACGTTAAATACCGAACACGCGCCGTATACTCGCCGATCTATTTTAGAACGGCACACCCTCACCCCAAAAGGGCAACATAGTTGCCCAAAAGCTAACTCACAGCCTCTTGGTTAGTCATAATACTACAACTTTCTTTTCTGTCTTGGGAAATCTCAGAAACTTAACCGCTCTCGGGAGAACAGAGGCTCAGGGTGAAAACGAAGGAAGAGGTAAGAAGAAGAAGTGTAGTGTGTATGCATGTGTGCGGGTACTGCATGCTGACTTGATCAGGGTCAGCATACAGCGACAAAAGATAGAAGGAGAAAAGACGAACAACAAGAATCGAGCTCCCTCCTAAGTTCTGACCTCCCAAGGCCTCCCAAACTGAGACCCAAAGACCGATACCTACTCAGGACAACTTCTATTCTCCCCCTCTTCCGAGGACCGAAAAACTCTCAACCATGATCATCCCCACGCGACCCTCTCCACCATGCCAAACTCACGGGACCGCCCCTACACGTCACCCTCTCTGGTGACCACCACCTACTTCTACTGGTCCCACTCACATACTCGTCCAAAGACCTAACAAGGTATCACACACCTTGGTATGTGAGTGACCGTACTACTTCTCGTCCATCTCTCGGACCGACCAGCCACATGCATCAACAAGGCATCTCCATCCTTGCCATATGGCTGGCCCACATCCCTACACTAGGGCGGACGGCCCCACTTTAGCCGGACAGAGAAAACCGCATAGAGGGCACGCGAACATCATCCCTTCTCTTACTCTTTAAATACTGCGTAACTAACAAGGGGGGTTTTACTTCAGCACGGCACTGTCTAACAACCCACACTTAATCCAAAAATAATCTACCAGGGAAATCAACCGGGGAATGCGGCATGGCCCCGACCCTACAATAATCAACAACAAACTACAACAAAGAAAAATGAAAACGACACCACCCTATCACACTCCATCATAAAACGATGTTGTTGAGTGATTGAATGTCCCCTGGCTCTATTGAGTTACATCACAATGTGTAAGTATATATATATATATATATATATATATATATGGATTGAGTTCACCTTAATTTTTCCATGGGTGTGAAGTGGTGATCATCTGGCTTTCATGATAGGGTGTTTGTGTTAGCCTTCGCCATTCTTCTCCGGCAGATGAAGAGAGAGAGAGAGAATCTGGGTGTTACATGTTCAGGCTGGGGCTGTTCCTCGCCTTCATCGGGGAACCCGCAGTTCTGTATAGATTTAGCCTGCCATAGATGAAGATGTTGCAACAAATTATTCTTCTCTACCGGAGTAGACACGGAAGCGAAGCTAACAGCACGGCGGTCGGTCAGAGATAAAATTTTCTAGAAAACGTAGTTTCCGTTCTGACCTCGTAAACCGTGCTCATGCTAGAGGGCAGCACCAATCAAGCTGCTCTAAATGGTAAAACCAGTAGCAGATTCATACAGAACTCAACAGCTAAACGCAGTACCGCATTTAACGTCTATTTTTGACGTTAAATACCGAACACGCGCCGTATACTCGCCGATCTATTTTAGAACGGCACATTACTTGAGTTCGAGTGTTATTGAATTGGATTAGACTTAAGGAGAACTTGTATAGAGTATATTCAAGAATTTTACAAATTCAGTTACAAACTAATTTAAATGTTTGAAAAAAGCTAGAATGTTACTTTGATATTCGTTTTTAAATAATAAATGTTTAACACTCTGTGTGCGGTACTGTTTCATAGTCTGAATTTAGATCTTTGACGTAAAAATAAATCATTCTTTTTATTTTATTTTTTTTTATAATTTGTATAGAACTTTGTCTATTTAGCAACAATGAATTTTAAGAGTTTGTACACGTGTAAAACGTCCTTTGCAAATTGCAAACGCTTTGTGATAGACGAGAAAGTATTCACAAACCATTGTTGTGAAACACACGTAAATAGAAACTCATTTGAGTGTTTTCCCCTATTACGTATATAAAATTTAACCATTTTTATAGGGCCCCCTAATTAGTTTCACGGGGGGCCCCCGTTTCGTTAGCGCCGCCACTAGTGCAAATGTAAGAAAATAAACATGAGTGAGGCCAGAAATAACGCGAATTTTGTGTGTGTGTGTGTGTGTGTGTGTGTGTGTGTGTGTGTGTGTGTGTGTGTGTGTTCCCTGCCTTTTTATTGCGGTAGTCATAATAATAAAATGGAAACGTAAACATTACATAACTGAGATATGCTTGCCTGCCACGAACGATATTGATGTTTGTAACAAAATTTTCTGTTTGTACATTTTGAGTGTAAATTAATCCATTATACTATTAACTCATACATGATTTACATTAAAATGAAAAAATTATAATTTTATTGCCTGGCAACAAAATTATTTGATTTTTAACAATTACCATTGTTTCAAAAAGTTTAAATGAATTTTCAAGTACTTTACTGTTGTTAAAACATAAAAGGTTGCAGGTAAACTACCCCTTCCCCTTAACCGACCTTCACCAAAATCGAAAGTCCTTGAGATCTCTACAATTCAGGGACATATGCAAAAAATTATTTGATTCTGTTTGAATTTGCGGCTGTTATCGTTTGCCATAGAAAATTACACTTGATAAAAAAACGTTGCAGGTAAACTACCCCTTTCCCTTAACCGATCTTCACCAAAAACAATAGGTCTTGAGAAGTCTAAAATTTAGGGCTGTATGCAAATAATCTTTTGATTCTGTTTGAATTTGCGGCTGTTATCGTTTGCCATAGGAAATACCCTTGTTAAAACATAAAACGTTACAGGTAAACTTCCCCTTTCCCTTAACCGATTTTCACCAAAAACAATAGGTCTTGAGAACTCTACAATTCAGGGCTGTATGCGAAACATTATTTAAGTCTGTTTGAATTTGCGGCTGTTATCGTTTGCCAAAAAAAAAAATTTCCCTTGATAAAAAAAACCGTTGCAGGTAAACTACCCCTTTCCCTTAACCGATCTTCACCAAAAAAATAGGTCTTGAGAACTCTAGAATTCAGGACTGCATGCGAAACATTATTTGATTCTGTTTGAAATTGCGGCTGTTATCGTTTGCCAAAAAAAATTTACCCTTAATTTAAAAAAACCGTTGCTGGTAAACTACCCCTTTCCCTCAACCGATCTTCACCAAAAACAATAGGTCGTGAGTACTCTACAAATCAGGACTGTATGCAAAAAAAGTATTTGATTCTGTTTGAATTTGCGGCTGTTATCGTTTGCCATAGAAAAATATCGGTATGGAGAACCATACATGACTTCCATATTCTAAGATTTATATTTAAAATCATTTTCGAAATGAAGTATTACTATAGAAACTACTTCTTTCTACTTACTGCTTCATCCTTAACCACAGTACTGTGGTCACTAACGTATACCACCTCACGTTATCGCACTCGATTTTCACTGATGATGGAAGTCGATGGCATTGCCGAAATGTCTGGTTTTGTAGAAAACATTGGACTACGGCCAAATATCCCGGGAAGGAATTTTAACAAAAACTACTTCTTTGTTGCCGATAACGTTGTACACATATATATCAGTGGCGAAGTTACTTGGAGGCAATTGAGGCAATGCCAACCCTAAAAAATTCTGTAGAATAAAAATTATAAATACGTATGAACTACATAACGTAAAGATTATACATTGTTACTGCGACTGTCAAATTTATTAAACCAAAACGTGCTTTATTGAGCGACCGCTAGATGGTGACAGGTGAGATTCGGCATAGTTCGTTTAAAGCGAATGAGGCAACCTGAACTTGCCTCAGCGTTTTTTGTATACATCGTATGTAAGCAATGTAGTGGTGCGATAGGGAAGTGTAGGGAGGGGGGATTGTCCCGCGCTGTACACATAGAGCGTTGAGGCATGCCTCACTTCTGTGGTCCAAACAGTTAAGTTAAAGCGCCTGTGTTGTTTCTAAGTGTTTATTTTATGCGGTTATTAAAAGTGTCACTGTTATTCCGCTGAACTAACAGATGATCAAGATTGTTATTTGAATTATTTGTAACATTAAACATATATATAGAAACTAATCAAGTTTAAAAATTTGAAGTTCAATCAGTTGTATTATTGTGTATGACTAATACAAGGATTGTTCAATAGAAACACGTATAGAGCCGTAAAGCATTTTTTATTCAACGATTTTAAAAGAAGTCTCCAATAACATTAAGACATGAGTTCCACTGTTGCGCTAACCTGTAGATTCCCTGCTAGTAAAATTCTTACGGCTGTTTGTGGAACCATTCGGTTACAGCAAACTCTACCTCAGCGTCCGATTTGAACCACCGTCCTTTTAGTTATTCCTTAAAAAAAATTTCGGCTTGCACGCGTTATGTTGGTGTGGGTTTCGGCACTTTCCATTTAAAAAGCGTGCAAATGTAAGAAATTAAACATGAGTGAGGCCAGAAATAACGTGAATTGTGTGTGTGTGTGTGTGTGTGTGTCTTGCCTGCCTTTTTATTGCTGTATTAAATGAAAAATATTATATTACATTAAAATGAAAAAATTATAATTTTATTGCCTGGCAACAAAATTATTTTATTTTTAACAATTAGCATTGTTTCAAAAAGTTTAAATAAATTTTCAAGTACTTCACTATTGTTAAAACGTAAAAGGTTGCTGGTAAACTACCCCTTCCCCTTAACCGATCTTCACCAAAATCGAAAGTCCTTGAGACCTCTACAATTCAGGGACGTATGCAAAAAATTATTTGATTCTGTTTGAATTTGCGGCTGTTATCGTTTGCCATAGAAAATTACACTTGATAAAAAAACGTTGCAGGTAAACTACCCCTTTCCCTTAACCGATCTTCACCAAAAACAATAGGTCTTGAGAACTCTACAATTTAGGGCTGTATGCAAATTATCTTTTGATTCTGTTTGAATTTGCGGCTGTTATCGTTTGCCATAGAAAATACCCTTGTTAAAAAAACGTTGCAGGTAAACTACCCCTTTCCCTTAACCGATCTTCACCAAAAACAATAGGTCTTGAGACCTCTACAATTTAGGGCTGTATACGAAACATTATTTAATTCTGTTTGAATTTGCGGCTGTTATCGTTTGCCAAAAAAAAAATTTCCCTTGATAAAAAAAAAACCGTTGCAGGTAAACTACCCCTTTCCCTCAACCGATCTTCACCAAAAACAATAGGTCGTGAGTACTCTACAAATCAGAGCTGTATGCAAAAAATTATTTGATTCTGTTTGAATTTGCGGCAGTTATCGTTTGCCATAGAAAAAAAATCTACACACAGACAGACAGACACACACACAGACACTTTTCGGAAAACGACTTTTTTTCATGTTTTGAGTGTAGTACAATCAGAATCTGAAATAATCTCGAACACGATTTTTTTTGCCATCACCATACTTCCATTCCTTAAGGAATATGGAAGTAAATATCGGCATGGAGAACCATACATGACTTCCATATTCTAAGATTTATATTTAAAATCATTTTCGAAATGAAATATTACCATATAAACTACTTCTTTCTACTTACTGCTTCAGCCTTAACCACAGTACTGTGGTCACTAACGTATACCACCTCACGTTATCGCACTCGATTTTCACTGATGATGGAAGTCGATGGCATTGCCGAAACGTCTGGTTTTGTAGAAAACATTGGACTACGGCCAAATATCCCGGGAAGGAATTTTAACAAAAACTACTTCTTTGTTGCCGATAACGTTGTACACATATATAAAATATATGCATATAATTAATATAATTAAATTATTTTACCTTAATCCGTCACTGTGACCGCTTGGTTCCTGTCTTCTTACGCGTTTCGGATTAAACTTTTAATGTTTTAACGAAGTCATAACTGACGGATTTTTTACTCTGATGATGGATTAAGTTTAATCCGAAACGCGTAAGAAGACAGGAACCAAGCGGTCACAGTGACGGATTAAGGTAAAATAATTTAATTATAATAATTGTGACGCGGATACCAGTACAATGACTTTAAAATAAAATTAATGGCTTGTATAAGTTAATGATTGACCTCCATTAAGTAGTGCTCAAGTTTCCAAAGTTTTAATATTATGATGTCCGTAATTAAAACATCAGAGCAGGTTTAGTGTGAATGAGGGTACACTGGACAAAAATTTTCAACATTTCCTATTGAGCGTTGCTTAGAGTAAAGCTGCGAATCTACAGCGTACGTTTCACAGAACAAACACGCGGAAAAGAAGGAGCTCTCCGAAGTCACTCATGGACCCTCAGCATCTTGCAGAGGGTTCATTCCCTAAAGACGAAAAGTCTGTCTATGAATCGTTCCTCTGTAAACACGTGCAGTTACATTGCCCAGCGATCCACAGGAAGCAAATTGATGTCCATTTTTTCGGCTTGTACGCGTTATGTTGGTGTGGGTTTTGGCACTTTCCATTTAAAAAGCGTGCAAATGTAAGAAAATAAACATGAGTGAGGCCAGAAATAACGTAAATTTTGTGTGTGTGTGTGTGTGTGTGTGTGTGTGTGTGTGTGTGTGTGTGTGTGTGTGTGTCTTAACCGCCTTTTTATTGCTGTAGGCATAATAATAAAATGGAAACGTAAACATTACATAACTGAGATATGCTTACCTGCCACGAACGATATATTATTTTATACATGGAGGAGTTCAGTGACATACACACGTACAGAAGAATTATATATATAAAGATATTAACTCATACATAATTTACATTAAAATGAAAAAATTATAATTTTATTGCCTGGCAGCAAAATTATTTTACGTTTAACAATTACCATTGTTTCAAAACGTTTAAATGAATTTTCAAGTACTTTACTGTTGTTAAAACGTAAAAGGTTGCCGGTAAACTACCCCTTCCCCTTAACCGATCTTCACCAAAATCGAAAGTCCTTGAGACCTCTACAATTCAGGGACGTATGCAAAAAATTATTTGATTCTGTTTGAATTTGCGGCTGTTATCGTTTGCCATAGAAAATACGCTTGATAAAACAATGTTGCTGGTAAACTACCCCTTCCCCTTAACCGATCTTCACCAAAAACAATAGGTCTTGAGTACTCCACAAATCAGAGCTGTATGCAAAAAATTATTTGATTCTGTTTGAATTTGCGGCTGTTATCGTTTGCCATAGAAAATACCCTTGTTAAAAAAACGTTGCAGGTAAACTACCCCTTTCCCTTAACCGATCTTCACCAAAAACAATAGGTCTTGAGAACTCTACAATTTAGGGCTGTATGCAAATAATCTTTTGATTCTGTTTGAATTTGCGGCTGTTATCGTTTGCCATAGGAATTACCCTTGTTAAAACATAAAACGTTACTGGTAAACTACCCCTTGCCCTCAACCGATCTTCACCAAAAACAATAGGTCGTGAGTGTTCTACAAATCAGGGCTGTATGCAAAAAATTATTTGATTCTGTTTGAATTTGCGGCAGTTATCGTTTGCCATAGAAAAAAAAATCTACACACAGACACACACACAGACACTTTTCAGAAAACGACTTTTTTTCATGTTTTGAGTGTAGTACAATCAGAATCTGCAATAATCTCGAACACGATTTTTTTTGCCATCACCATACTTCCATTTCCTTAAGGAATATGGAAGTAATATATCGGTATGGAGAACCATACATGACTTCCATATTCTAAGATTTATTTTTAAAATCATTTTCGAAATGAAATATTACCATAGAAACTACTTCTTTCTACTTACTGCTTCAGCCTTAACCACAGTACTGTGGTCACTAACATATACCACCTCACGTTATCGCACTCGATTTTCACTGATGATGGAAGTCAATGGCATTGCCGAAACGTCTGGTTTTGTAGAAAACATTGGACTACGGCCAAATATCCCGGGAAGGAATTTTAACAAAAACTACTTCTTTGTTGCCGATAACGTTGTACACATATATATAAAAAATATGCATAAAATTAATGGCTTGTATAAGTTAATGCTTGATCTCCATTAAGTAGTGCTCAAGTTTCCAAAGTTTTAATATTATGATGTCCGTAATTAAAACATCAGAGCAGGTTTAGTGTGTATGAGGGTTCACCGTACACACCGTACCGAAAATTGACAAAAATTTTCAACATTTCCTATTGAGCGTTGCTTAGAATAAATCTGCGAATCTACAGTGTACGTTTCACAGAACAAACACGCGGAAAAGAAGGAGCGCTCCGAAGTCACTCATGGACCCTCAGCATCTTGCAGAGGGTTCATTCCCTAAAGACGAAAAGTCTGTCTATGAATCGTTCCTCTGTAAACACGTGAAGTTACACTGCCCAGCGATCCACAGGAAGCAAATCGCTATCCACGCTGGACACTTTTTCGGCTTGCATGCGTTATGTTGGTATGGGTTCGGCACTTTCCATTTAAAAACCGTGCATATGTAAGAAAATAAACATGAATGAGGCCAGAAATAACGCGAATTGTGTGTGTGTGTGTGTGTGTGTGTGTGTGTGTGTGTGTGTGTGTGTGTGTGTGTGTGTGTGTGTGTGTGTGTGTGTGTGTGTGTGTGTGTGTGTGTGTGTGTGTGTGTGTGTGTCTTCCCTGCCTTTTTATTGCGGTAGTGATAATAATAAAATGGAAACGTAAACAGTACATAACTGAGATATGCTTGCCTGCCACGTACGATATATTTTCTCTTATACATGACTAGCAGAATACCCGTGCTTCGCTACGGAGTTTCACGTTGTACGTAATGAAAATGTTAGTTTAATTAATAAAGTTTAATTAAAGTAGGCTTCTTAAAAATAAATAGCTGTTGCCCACAACTTCGTTCGCGTGTTCTTCAATTTAATGCGATAATATATTTAGAACAGAATCTATTCTATTGGGTTGCCATAGTAACCAGATCTAATAGTTTTTTAAGACCGCAAAAGACCCCCCAGAGGATCGTATCGAAAAAAACACCTGTCCTATGTTGGTTCTCCCGTTGCGTAAAATATTTGTGCCAAGTTTGGTTGAAATCGGTCCAATGGTTTAGGTGGAGACGTGGAAGACCCCAAAGGACCCCCCAAAGGATCGTATCGAAAAAAACACTTGTCCTATGTTGGTTCTCCCTTTGCGTAAAATATTTGTGCCAAGTTTGGTTGAAATCGGTCCAGTGGTTTAGGAGGCGATGTGGAAGACCCCAAAGAACCCCCAAAAGGACCCCATCGAAAAAACACCTAACCTATGTTGGTTCTCCCGTTGCGTAAAATATTTGTGCCAAGTTTGGTTGAAATCGGTACAGTGGTTTAGGAGGAGATGTGGAAGAAACCTTCGCGGACGTGCGCACAACAACTCACCGAAGTTTCATCGCAATCGTATGAATGGTATAGGAACGCATACGGGACAAACAAAGAAACATTCATTTTTATTTATAAGATGTAAACTATACCACTTACTTGACATAAACCGTGATAGCTAAGCTAATGTACAACATATATGTATTAATTATACACATAACTGTTCCTCGATAGACACTCTATCTATTGGCGAAAACTTGAATAAAATCCGTTCAGTACTTCCTGAGATTAGTAATTTCAAACACAGAGAGAAAACGGACCGACTTTACTTTATACTATGTACAGATTTACATTAAAATGAAAAAATTATAATTTCATTGCCTGGCAACAAAATTATTTTATTTTTAACAATTACCATTGTTTCAAAAAGTTTAAATAAATTTTCAAGTACTTTAAACTACCCCTTCCCCTTAACCGATCTTCACCAAAATCAAAAGGCCTTGAGTCCTCTACAATTCAGTGACGTATGCAAAAAATTATTTGATTCTGTTTGAATTTGCGGCTGTTATCGTTTGCCATAGAAAATACGCTTGACAAAAAAACGCTGCAGGTAAACTACCCCTTTCCCTCAACCGATCTTCACCAAAAACAATAGGTCTTGAGAACTCTACAATTTAGGGCTGTATGCAAATAATCTTTTGATTCTGTTTGAATTTGCGGCTGTTATCGTTTGCCATAGGAAATACCCTTGTTAAAACATAAAACGTTACTGGTAAACTACCCCTTTCCCTTAACCGATCTTCACCAAAAACAATAGGTCTTGAGAACTCTACAATTCAGGGCTGTATACGAAACATTATTTAATTCTGTTTGAATTTGCGGCAGTTATCGTTTGCCAAAAAAAAAAATTTCCCTTGATAAAAAAAAACCGTTGCTGGTAAACTACCCCTTTCCCTCAACCGATCTTCACCAAAAACAATAGGTCGTGAGTACTCTACAAATCAGGGCTGTATGCAAAAAATTATTTGATTCTGTTTGAATTTGCGGCAGTTATCGTTTGCCATAGAAAAAAAATATACAAACAGACACACAGACAGACAGACACACACACAGACACTTTTCGGAAAACGACTTTTTTCATGTTTTGAGTGTAGTACAATCAGAATCTGCAATAATCTCGAACACTTTTTTTTTGCCATCACCATACTTCCATTCCTTAAGGAATATGGTAGTAAAAAGAGGTCAAAATTATTTTATTTAAAATTCATTATATTTCAGAATTCACCTTAACTAAAAGAATTTAGATTCTAAAATTCTGCTTTCTGTTAGATAATCTAAAATATTAGAACGTCTTTGCCTGCACAATCTCAAATCGCCTCAGTTGTATCTCCAGCTCCCAATTATTTTTTTATGTCAACTTGTAGATTATAAAAGTAATCACCACTGACAAAATGTCAATATACAGGATGTCCCGGGAGGAGAGGGAAATAATTTGAGAAATGGTTCTATAGTGTAAAAGAAGAAAAAAAGTTCATATAAACATATGTCGGGAAACGCTTTGTAAGCGAGTTACGGCTAGCGAAAGATTTCGCCCGGGTTTTGGTTCCCCCGGGTAAATGAAGACTTTCTGAAATTCTGGGAAGGGGCGAATTCTGTTGTTTCTTATGGTTTTTGACCTGAAAAATCGAATAAAACAGGTCGCAGAACTGTATCTCCCATAAGTTTCATGATATCCGACGTAAAACAGAAAAATCTTTGCCTAAAAACAAATTTTGGAAAATTGGAAACAATTGGAATTTTTTGTTGATTTTTATTGACTTTATTTACACCATTTTTCTCAGAATTAAATTCTTTACAAGTTTTGTTTTTAACTTTTATGCATTTATTAGTCATTTAACAAAGTTATTGTACTTCTAACCTAAAAACACTTTTTTTTAGGTTAGAAGTACATTAACTTATTACACAACAGAATTCGCCCCTTCCCAGAATTTCAGAAAGTCTTCATTTACCCGGGGGAACCGAAACCCGGGCGAAATCTTTCGCTAGCCGTAACTCGCTTACAAACCGTTTCCGGACATATGTTTATATGAACTTTTTTTCTTCTTTTACACTATAGAACCAGTTCTCAAATTATTTCCCTCTCCTCCCGGGACACCCTGTATAATCCTCTTGAAATAGTATAGGCGTTAAAATTGTAGAGTGTAAGTAAATCCTATAGCACACAGAATGTATAGAGCCACATGTTGTTTGAAAATGCCGAATTTTTCAAGGTAGCCACACTACAAGAATTAATAACAAAATTGAACTAAATGTTGTATAATGTGAGACACATATAACTTACAATTTGTATTCTCGTTCTTGATAAAATTTTGTTCCTGATTTCGTCATGGAACTTCATTGTTCTTATAATTACTTTGCAGGTTTCTCTAGAATTGCTTACACGGTTTTAAACAATATGAGTACTGTAATTACAAAGTGAAAACTGTCAGTTTCTTATTGTGGCGACATTGTATGACAGAAACAAGTGCCATGTGGTAGGGATGCGACACCGACAACAAAACATCGATGTTTCAAAACATCGATGTTCAATATTAAAACATCGATGTTAATAAAACATCGCCCAAAAACCATCGATGTTTTTAAACATCGATGTTTTTAAACATCCATTTTTTAAAACCTGTTTAGTAACCTCTAACATTAATGTTAGCTCGGGGGGGGGGGGCATTTAATTTTACTCATTGATTGGGCTGTCACAAATGACAAAAACTTGGTTGCTAGAGTCAGCGCAAATCACAGAATTCATGATGCACTAAAAACTTACTTGAGGCAGGTAAAACAATATCGAGTACTGTCCAAATAAAACACACACACACACACACACTAGTACTTTGATGTTTTGAGTGCCCAGTAGTTTCGATACACCATGCAGTGACGAAGAAGGGTATCAGTTGTGAATGGTTTTATCACTGAATGTAATGCAAAGTATGGAATGTGAAGTTAAGTAAGAATATTTCATTTTATTGTATTCTTTAAAGAAAACAAAAGTTATCAAGACATAATTTTTAAACTCAGACCCTTCACCCTTGGTCACTTTGGTCTGAAAGTACAGTATGTTTATTTTAATTTATTGATTGTGAAAATTATATTCTTGGATTTCGTTGTCCATGACGTGTCCGTTACTTAACTAAATATCACTATAGTATTGACGACTCGGAACACTAAGTTTTTTATTAGTAAAAACGTAAAGTTTTACCTTACAGCCTAAACCGGCTTTCACCTATAGAAGGCTTCATCAGAGGCTCATGAAGCCTTCTATAGGTGAAAGCCGGTTTAGGCTGTAAGGTAAAACTTTACGTTTTTACTTATAAAAAACTTAGTGTTCCGAGTCGTCAATACTATAGTGATATTTAATTATGATATGTAGTTCATTTTTTTTATTATGGTACTTTTTCATAAAAAAAAAACATCGACAACGTAAAACATCGAGCACAAAACATCGATGTTAAAAAAACCTCGGCTCTAATAAATCGATGTTAAAAACATCGATGTTTTTATCAAAACATCGATGTTTTGAAAACATCGACATCGATGTCGCATCCCTACTAGGGATGAGCATCGCCAGAAAACCATCGATGTTTAACATCGATGTTAACATCGTAAAGAGTACATCGATGTTAAAAAAACATCGGTATGAAAACATCGATGTTTTAAGACTGAAAACATCGATGTTTTTATGCCAATGTTGCAATTCAAATAAAAATCTATGCTTTTTACATGTTTGTAATAGTACAAATAATTGGGGATTAATAATAAATAAAAATAATTAAAGAGAAGAATAATATACCCGATACTTTACTCACTTACCTTACAGAACCAAAAGCCCTTGGGTCACCACCACATTTTGACAGGCGGAATGTGGAACCTCAACACTGTACCCGAGAAAACAATTTAAATACATCTAACTTCCCCGTATCAGATTTTCCAGGGCCATTGACGAACTCGTTGAGAACAGGTTATGTAAAGGCGAGGTGACGTTAAAATAATTTAACTCACATTCATAATTAACTAAATCTGGTCATTATTATTTATTATTATAATGATTATAAAGTGTTTGAACAAACATACATAAAACCACCTCCTTTAACAAAAACAGAAACCTCTTTAAATCTATGTCAGGTTTGTTTACTCCTAGTGAAAGTTTAAATTAGAATTCCCAAAGAGAGATAGGCCTATAAATTCTCTTATTTTCTTTTAAACAGTAAAAGCTTAATAAAATCACAGTGTACAGTACTACTGTTAATACGTTTAGCTTCAATTTATTTATTGTAACAAATTATACAGGTATATGTATAATAAGTATATAACAGATATTCGTAGTTCGTACCTGTTATTTTTTTGGAACGGTTACGTTGGTACCTGTAACTTTCGAATACAGTGTTGCCAGGTCTTCCGAAATTTCTATTTTTTGTAATATTCCAGAAAATACGAAATTTGGTGTAAATCTTCCGAATTTTTTCCGACGCGAGTTTCGGTGAGAGTAGGGCACGAAGCTGCGATTCGCGCGATAACGTACCTGAAGTTAACTGCATGCGAGGCGGGTCTTTTTCCGCGGCGGGTCATTTTCCTACTCTCGTTTCAGTGCAATGTCGCATTTCAAGAGTTTTGTTTTTCCGTACGATATGACGTCAAATCTAGTGTTTCCTTGCAACCGTAATTATAATTGCTTTCAATAAAAGTTTATAGAAGTCTTGTCCAAAATTATAGTTCCTTCCTCCTGTCACAAACAATTATGACCACCCATACACAATGATGTAATACGCATTTTGCAATATCCACTTATTTTACCATACTGCTTATTCAACAAAGAGTGACTAATCCTTATTGTTTAGTCTCAAGCTGACAGAATCGCACGACATGACTGCACCTGAATAAACAGATACTGTAATGTCTAGCCTACACCAGGTCATAATAACGTCAAGTCGCCGTGATAAACATGAAAATATGTCACTTTCCGAACTTGGTGAAAGATATTCAGGAACTTGACACCGAGTGGAGGATGCTGAGAAACACAAAGGTAGACATAGACAGTGAAAATCCAACAGAATTTTGGAATGCCGTGCGTAATGTGAAAAAGGGGGATGGTTCACCAATGTTTCCGAAGCTGTCTACCTTTATGCGGTTACTTCTGTGTTTACCCCATTCATCCGCAAGTATTGAGAGAGTATTTTCTACTATAAACCGTACGAAAACTAAAATCAGAAATAGACAGAGCACCCAAACGATCTCCAGACTTCCGGATACCAAAATAAATACAAAATCTGCAACCTGCTTATGATTTCAAAGTTAACGCGGAGTTTACAAGTTTGGTGAACAACAGTATCTACATGACTGGCGGGGAAGAAGAAAAAGTGAAGGAGGGGGAGGTTTAAAATATAAGACAACGTTGGTGTGTTAAAATTATTTTGTGATAATAATTATGTGTACTGTATATATTCTTTTCATTTAAGCTTACTACATTTTCTTGAGATTTGACAAAACTTCCGAAATTTTCATGTCAAATCTTCAGAAAAACTTTTTTTATACCTAGCAACACTGTTCGAATACTAGGTGGAATACTAGTTTAGTGCACCTCTATAAAGAACAGAATATGAGATAAAAAATAAGACTATAAAACAGGTTAATTACCTACCGTCACGCTTTTTGAAATCCGAAAACAGGATTACTCGAGTTTCGACACATTAAGTGTCATCTTCAGATCCTCGATGAATATAAGTTAAAAATACATTTGTTGATTAACGTATTTTTAACTTATATTCATCGAGGATCTGAAGATGACACTTAATGTGTCGAAACTCGAGTAATCCTGTTTTCGGATTTCAAAAAGCGTGACGGTAGGTAATTAACCTGTTTTATAGTCTTAAAACGCTTTTGGAGGCAAATACAATGTTTAAAATAAAAAATAATACAAATAATGTACATGGAAAGACGCGAACAATATATAATTCATTTTAAAAATACCTTTAACGTTGCAATATATCTTTCGGGTGGCATAATTAACAGGTAGATAATTATGAACGATGCCGATTATATTAAAAATTCAAATGTAAACTATTTAAATTATGTTTTAGTGGATGGTCAGTGAGGATCGGTCACTAACCATCCACTAAAACATTCACTGATTGACGGTCACTAAAAATTTAAGGATTTATTTAAATTATGTTCTAACACTATCGCAATTAAAAGAGAAAAACGCTACACCCAGTATGAAATATCGGTATGGAGAACCATACATGACTTCCATATTCTAAGATTTATATTTAAAATCATTTTCAGCCAAACAGCCAGGGAAGGAATTTTAACAAAAAAATACTTCTTTCTTGCCAATAACGTAGTACACATATAAAAAATATTATCCCCTCCCCCTTCAACTATAATTTTGATTTATAGAAAATTACCCCCAGCCCGTTCAACTAGCCTCTTCATTTATAGATATTTCATCTACGTTTCTACAGTGGATTATTAAGATCTTATCAGGATATTTTATCAAAATTAAGTACTTTACTCATGTTACAACAAAAAATGTTTCAGGTAAACTGCCCTTTCCCCGTAACCGATCTTCACCAAAATCAACAGACATTGAGTTCTCTATAGCTCAGGCACATATGTAAAAAATTATTTGATTCTGTTTGAATTTACGGCAGTTATGGTTCGTCATATAAAAAATTACCCATGTTAAAACATAAAACATGACATTTATAAAACATATCTAAAATTTATATTTAAAATCATTTTTGAAATAAAATATTTTCATAGAACCTACTAACGCTGGGGAAATCTGAGGAGCCAATCAGAGTTGTGCCTACCTGTCACTCTGCTGAATTTGGTGGAAAGCCCTGTCACTGTCGTCAAAGTATCAGCCTTGACAGGGTCCTCTTTTTCTGCAAAATGGGAGAGGAGGCTTGAGATGGAGTGAGTGACATGGTCCCCACCGCAATGAAGAACCCATTGTTTTATAAAAATATATTTAAATTTTGAAAACTGAAAATTCTTTTCTTGTTGTAAATATTTATATTTTATAATCAAAATGACTTAATCAAAAAACAAACATTATTTTTTTATAATAAGTACTTACATATGTTTCTTAATATGCTTACTTTTTCTTCAATGTTGATGATCATTTCCAAACATTCTGACAAAATTGTATCTACAGAACAGTTAACATTCCCCAGGTTTCCATTTCTGCTAATTTCTCATTACACCTTCCACTGACGTATTATTAACCATTTCATAAACTATCGTATAATCTTTTCAGATTTTGTGGTACAAAATCTGAAATTTTCAGATTGCCTGGCAACAAAATTATTTTATTTTCAACAATTACCATTGTTTGAAAAAGTTTAAATGAATTTTCAAGTACTTTACTCTTGTTAAAACGTAAAGGTTTGCTGGTAAACTACCCCTTCCCCTTAACTGATCTTCACCAAAATCTACAGGCCTTGAGTCCTCTACAATTCACTGATGTATGCAAAAAATTATTTGATTCTGTTTGAATTTGCGGCAGTTATCATTTGCCATAGAAAATACGCTTGATAAAAAACGTTGCTGGTAAACTACCCCTTCCCCTCAACCGATCTTCACCAAAAACAACAGGTCTTGAGTACTCTACAAATCAGGGCTGTATGGAGAAAATTATTTGATTCTGTTTGAATTTGCGGCTGTTATCGTTTGCCATAGAAAATACCCTTGTTAAAAAAACGTTGTAGGTAAACTACCCCTTTCCCTTAACCGATCTTCACCAAAAACAATAGGTCTTGGGTACTCTACAAATCAGGACTGTATGCAAAACATTGTTTGATTCTGTTTACATTTGCGGCTTTTATCGTTTGCCATAGGAAATACCCTTGTTAAAACATAAAACGTTGCTGGTAAACTACCCCTTCCCCTCAACCGATCTTCACCAAAAACAACAGGTCTTGAGTACTCTACAAATCAGGGCTGTATGGAGAAAATTATTTGATTCTGTTTGAATTTGCGGCTGTTATCGTTTGCCATAGAAAATACCCTTGTTAAAAAAACGTTGTAGGTAAACTACCCCTTTCCCTTAACCGATCTTCACCAAAAACAATAGGTCTTGGGTACTCTACAAATCAGGACTGTATGCAAAACATTGTTTGATTCTGTTTACATTTGCGGCTTTTATCGTTTGCCATAGGAAATACCCTTGTTAAAACATAAAACGTTGCAGGTAAACTACCCCTTTCCCTTAACCGACCTGTACCAAAATCGACAGATCTTGAGAACTCTACAATTTAGGGCTGTATGCGAAACATTATTTGATTCTGTTTGAATTGGCGGCTGTTATCGTTTGCCAAACAAACAAAGTTACCCTTGATTAAAAAAAACCGTTGCAGGTAAACTACCCCTTCCCCTTAACCGATCTTCACCAAAATCGAAAGTCATTGAGACCTCTACAATTCAGGGACGTATGCAAACAATTATTTGATTCTGTTTGAATTTGCGGCTGTTATCGTTTGCCATAGAAAATACGCTTGATAAAAAAACGTTGCAGGTAAACTACCCCTTCCCCTTAACCGATCTTCACCAAAAACAACAGGTCTTGAGTACTCTACAAATTCGGGCTGTATGCAAAACATTATTTGATTCTGTTTGAATTTGCGGCTGTTATCGTTTGCCATAGAAAATACGCTTGTTAAAAAAACGTTGCAGGTAAACTACCCCTTTCCCTCAACCAATCTTCACCAAAAACAACAGGTCTTGAGAACTCTGAAATTTAGGGCTGTATGCAAATCATCTTTTGATTCTGTTTGAATTTGCGGCTGTTATCGTTTGCCATAGGAAATACCCTTGTTAAAACATAAAACGTTACAGGTAAACTACCCCTTTCCCTTACCCGATCTTCACCAAAAACAATAGGTCTTGAGAACTCTGTAATTTAGGGCTGTATGCAAATAATCTTTTGATTCTGTTTGAATTTGCGGCTGTTATCGTTTGCCATAGGAAATACCCTTGTTAAAACATAAAACGTTACAGGTAAACTACCCCTTTCCCTTAACCGATCTTCACCAAAAACAATAGGTCTTGAGTACTCTACAAATCAGGGCTGTATACAAAACATTATTTGATTCTGTTTGAATTTGCGGCTGTTATCGTTTGCCATAGAAAATACCCTTGTTAAAAAAACGTTGCAGGTAAACTACCCCTTTCCCTCAACCGAACTTCACCAAAAACAATAGGTCTTGAGAACTCTACAATTTAGGGCTGTATGCAAATAATCTTTTGATTCTGTTTGAATTTGCGGCTGTTATCGTTTGCCATAGGAAATACCCTTGTTAAAACATAAAACGTTACAGGTAAACTACCCCTTTCCCTTAACCGATCTTCACCAAAATCAACAGATCATGAGAACTCTACAATTCAGGGCTGTGTGCGAAACATTATTTGATTCTGTTTGAATTTGCGGCTGTTATCGTTTGCTAAACAAACAAAATTACCCTTGCTAAAAAAAAACCGTTGCAGGTAAACTACCCCTTTCCCTCAACCGATCTTCACCAAAAACAATAGGTCGCGAGTACTCTGCAAATCCGGGCTGCATGCAAAAAATTATTTGATTCTGTTTGAATTTGCGGCAGTTATCGTTTGCCATAGAAAAAAATCTACAGACAGATAGACAGACAGACACTTTTCGGAAAACGACTTTTTTTCATGTTTTGAGT
Source organism: Magicicada septendecula (assembly GCA_034769895.1). NCBI lineage: Eukaryota > Metazoa > Arthropoda > Insecta > Hemiptera > Cicadidae > Magicicada > Magicicada septendecula. Next base: position 160,644,140 of record CM068372.1, on the reverse strand, counting down.
GTAGTAGAATCAGAATCTGCAATAATCTCGAACACGATTTTTTTTGCCATCACCATACTTCCATTCCTTAAGGAATATGGAAGTAAAAATAACTAAAAAATCTAAAACTAAATCAGAATGAAAACCAAATACGACTAACGTAAAGAGTAAACCGTTATTTCGTACGTATGTAAGCTAAAGTTAATTTTAAAACTTTTGAAACCTATGTAACGGTCTCCTATAAAATGTGTTTGTTAGTTTTACCGTATTATTACGTCACTACGTAGCTCATATACATGGTACTTATCGTTTACCTAGCGTAGGGAGCAAACTACGTAGCCATTAATATCTAAAATAAACATTTGTTGATTTAAAATAAACTAAATTTAACAATCAACTTAAAAAAAAGTCTTCATTACAAAATAAAAAAAAAGTGTTCAAAGGAAAACATCGAAACGAAACCATCGATAGTATGAAAACATCGCAACTGAACCATCGATGGTAAAAACATTGAACATCGAACGTTAACCATCGATGTTTTTGGAACATCGGCTATCGATGCTCATCCCTAATCCCTACCATGTGGTGGTTTTGGTTATGATGCTAATAGTAGACACGATGAGTTTATGTTACCTGTCTGTTAACTTTTATATTCCTGGAAACAGCCGTGATTTTACGTAAACGGCAAGTAGTATGTATGATGTATTTGTATCTTCAAATTGAATACAAAACAAATTGTAGTGAAAACCCGATTGATCGAACGTAACCTACTTTGGTTCGAAAGTATAATTGAATTTATTAACATTTTTTGACTTAGTTGAACAGGTGAATGTGTATAATCAGTAAGTTTGAAAGAAATCAGTTGTACGTGCTGACAGTAGTCAGTAGGACACGCTAAGAGTTTACAAAAATGGTTGCCGAAATGGAAGAAATTCTAACCTACAATTCGGATGATGAAGTGGCCCCAGTCGAACATAATAAACTGTTATCAGTTATTTCAAAACTTTATGACAAGAAAAGGTAAGATTCATTACAATTTGCTCCTACATGGTATTTTGTAAACCTTATTTGTCCTATTTACAAAAGATAGTTTATATATGGTTTATATGTTTCTAGAGTCCTTTTACCTAGGTCCCTAAAGATCGTAGTTACTTTATTCATATATATAAAAATTCTGTTTTTAATTAAATGCAAGGGACTTGCAATGTTTTGCTCATTCCAAGGGTATGATTGCATAACACTTTTGAATTGGATGTCTCCTATTAGATATCTTAGTTGTGGATTTATAAATGTTACATAAATATGCTTTTAAATTCTTATATTCTTTTTTTGTATATTTTGTCTTTTTTGGGGTGCAAATATCGTTTGGTGATCACATAAATAATAGTGAATTAATTACCTCCGTTTGTTGAAGTTCACTTCTTTTATTTTTACTCATAGACTTCTGAGGTCATAAGAGCACTTTTTTGGTTGACAGCCATGTTTTATTGATATCATAGTTAATAACAAACGGTTTCCTCCTGATTCAGTATACTATCATTTCTCTTTGCCCTCAGTTTATAGTTTTTAACAATTTTGGGTACCATGCCCTCATTATCCATTGTATATATTTCCAATTAAAGTTTATTCTGTCATTGACATTGCAACCTCCAATTTTTCCTTAGTCTGTTCGTATATAATTTGATGGTCTCATGTATATTTTATACACCTTACTAATTTCATCCCAAATTTGAATTTTAATTTATCTGACAGACTTTTGCCATTACAGAAAAAATGTAAATGCGACTTTTCAGCCACCCAAACAATCAGCGGCCATCAGGCTAATTATATACTAATTTTTTTATAAATCGGTTCATAACGTTATCCTATGTCTTCTGATCCCTAATCTCCATTGGTCTCGATCTAACCAAGATTCTTCTTCCAATTCCCGGTCTCTCATTGCCCGGTTGATGCCTTCTCTCCAACTCAACCTAGGTCTTCCCCTTCTCCTACGACCGTATGGTGTCCATCTCAAAATTTGCTTGGGGAGTCGATTATCCGGCATTCTTTGCACATGCCCAAACCATAGCTGTTTTGTTTTTATGTTGTCGACAATAGAGTACTGTAACTCCATTATCTCCCAGATTCTGATGTTTCTTACTTTTTCCAGTTTTGACCTCCCTGCCGCTCTTCGCCAATAATCCATTTCAGTAGCTTCCAACAACTTTTCTGTTATTTGTATTATTGGCCATATTTCACACCCGTATGACGTAATTGGTTTCACGGTTGTGTTGTAATGATGTTTATTTTCTTTTGATATTTGTTGGTCCCACAATATGCTGTTCAGCAATGCCATTGATTTTCTTCCCAGGTTATTTCTTTCTCTTATTGCTTTATCTAGACTACCATCTTGTGTAACTGTTGTTCCTAGATATTTATAGCTACTGCAATTTATTATTTCTTGTTCATCTTCTAAAATTAAATTCTTTAGTTCCCCACCAATGCACATATAGCCTACTCTGTTTTCTTTGTGTTTACTTCAAGGCTCCATAGCTTATATTCCTCTATAAGTTTTCGTGTCATGTATTCCATGTCGTGATAGTCCTGCGCTAACGAAACTTGGTCGTCAGCAAAACACAGTGTGTACACTGTGTTGTCAATTAGAGGTATCCCCATTTTGTGGCATTTCTTTTTCCAGGTTTTGAGGGCTTGTTCCAGGTATATTTTAAAAAGCGTCGGTGAGAGACAACATCCCTGCTTCAGGCCCTTACTAACATTAAATCCTTTTGAGACTTTACTTCCAATTTTTACGTGCGCTTTCAATCCGTTGTATAGGTCCGGTAGTAAAATTGAAAGTTAAGGGCATATGCGCAGAAACCAATTTATGGATGGACAAGTCCACTTTGAAATTGTGAATGGCGGGAGGGTAACGTAGAATCAGCTGGTAAGCAAATGAAGGTGTTACCAACTTGCGTGTGATGTTCTAGTTACCCGTACATTGTTGGTTACTGTGTGACGTACTATCTCAGTCTTGCATTTGCTATTATTAATTGTATCGTTGTTTTACAGGCACTCATTTTTACTAGTTATTTAATTTTTAGTTAATTTCTATTGGTAGTTTTTATTCTGTAATTATGTATTATCGTAATTATTTGTGTTATCACCCAGTAACGAGATTTGTTAAAATGGATACTTCTCCTTCAACTAGCACAGACAAGAAAGTTATTCATTGTCAAGCACGGGAAGTAATAATAAACAGTTTTTTATTGTCCAGGATTAAAAAGATTCTTGCAATTAAATTAATACGAAGAAAGAAGAAAGCGTTCCTTTATGTAATGATAAACTGTAGAGATAATCGAGTGTAATTAAGGAGTGGAAGTGTACAGTTTGCAAATTCCATTGCGATAAGGAAACTACAGCCAGAAAGGCTGTAGTTTTTTACGTCTCAGCAGTACACAATGAGAGAGCCAAACAACACTCAGATATGTTTATAAAACATTCTAATATGTAACAGCAACAAATTCCGATATGTGTGAACAGTAATACATATCATTTGCTTGATTTGTATACTGTAGTAATACACTTACAATATTATTATTGTTATTATTATTTGATTTACGTCGGAAACAATAAACATATAATTCTTTTTTTAAAGCCAGCTGTGTGACTGTAGGCACACACACATGCATGCGGGTGCACGCGCACATGCAGATATAGATTCATGGTGACACATTTACAAACAAACCTTTTAACAGTCGTGAGTGTTTGTTACTATTAGAAACGATATCCATAGGTTGGCAGCACCGTCGCTGATAACAACAATTCTCTTCACACATCTCACAGCGACTCCCACCACATCGCCTTTCCCCTCTGACCGTAAGCGTTTCGCACATTTCCATGCCCTTAACTTTCAATTTTGCTATATAAAGTCTTAACCGCTTCGATTAAAGTGGAGACGATGTTTGTTCGTTGAAATGCCAGCCAAAGTTTGGTGTGCGGAATACTGTCATACGCTTTGTTAAGGTCAACATATAGGCATGTCCGAGTATTGATGTTCAATTTTTTTCTTCAGAAGTTTTCCATAGGCTACACTACTGATTGAACTCGTCACCACAATTCCACGGTAATTGTCGCATTCAGTTGTTTTACCTTTTTTGTGAATGGTTGATACAAAAGTTGCTTTCCATTCTTGCGGTATTTGTTTAGCCTATCATTTATGCATCTATGGAATAGTTTCGTAAGATGTTCATATAAATTTGTTATGCCATATTTGAGCAGTTCTGCTGGGATGTTGCCAGGTCTGGAGGCTAATTATATATTAATTAGTATAAAATAATTAATAATACTCTATCAATCCATGATAGAGAGTCAACAAAATAATAATAACAAAACTTCACATAAGTATAATCATAAATAAAACATTTCAAGTGAATACTTACTACAAAAACATGAGCACAGTGGACACGAATACATGCACACCACCATGGAACGAAGCCAGATGTTCAGAATTTCACTGCTAACTTGACTAATGCAATTATTATTTATAACAATAAAAGCAGCTTCCTTAAATCTTCGTTCAAACCATTGATTTCTTTATCAATAAGTTTTGTTTCATGCCATGAAACTGTATGTTGTGCCTCCCACACATGCTTAGCCAACCTTGATCGAGAAGTGTTACCCCTCTGAACTTTCAGTCTGTGCTCATTCACACTGACCTGCAACAGTCAACAAGATTCATACACGTATTCACAACCACAATCATTTAGGTTATTGTAAATAATACTTTCCATGTTGAACATAGGGTCCAATAGTTTTGTAACGGATAATAATTTTCCTAATGTATTGTGGGAGTGAAAAGCAGTGTGCAAGTCAACCTCAGTGGCTGTCTTACTATTTTTCATTCCAAACGCCTGGATTCTAGAGCTGTCCTGATTTATGTGCACTCAACTTTCTCACTGAAATTGTTATACTTTATACAATTTCATTTCATTTTTGGATGTCTCCTTATTTTGTATATCCACACATTCTGTTAAGCTGTATTGAGTGGGGCTTGATGATTTCACAATTTTATTTCTGAGTTTGTCAGTACACTTGAACACAAGTAATGGAAGCAGGGTATTTGTTGAATAATGTTATCCTGTATAAGTATTTTAGATCACACTGGCATTTTGCCACTAGATATTTTTAAATTGTGCTGTTTTGAATCTTAAAGGAGAATGTATAGTGATATCGTCGTTTATGTAATACACAAAGCTTTTAAGTTTGTTTTTATTTTTAATCCTGTTGTCTTCCAGTAATTTTATGTATTTTAGTGGTGTTTATTTACATTTCCAATTTCAGGTGTATCACAGAACTTTTAATACCACTTTATTTTTCAATTTAACACACACATTTTCATTTTTCGTGTACAGACTTTTCATCTGTTATGATGAGGCATCCTCTGATCAGTGGTCCCTGACACTGAGGATGAATCTTTTATAGTACGGGACTTAGCATAATAAGCTTCGAAGTTATGCAATAGTAACAGCTCTTCCCCGCCTCTCGCCCAACAGTGTTGTCGCATGTTACACTTGGTTATGTGTAGGCGAAGGCGGTGAGGGGAGGTCTGTTGCAAACACTTCACGTTCCATTGACAAGTCAATCCACTTGCTACAGGTTAAACATCTCTGTCTTCTCAACATTACCCACGTACATATTACATTCAGTAGTTCTAGGATTACGTGTTTAAACTTTTTACTAATTATTTTTGTTATATTGCATTATTGTTGTTATTTAATAATTATATAGGGCTTATTCACGATGAATGATAATACGAGGGCTATTTGTTTTTCAACCTCCGATAGACCAGTAAACAGACATATGAATGACATCAATAATTTTAGTACATACAAAAGTTTCATATATATGTAAACTACTTTTCTACATCGTCACCACGATTGTTGAGGCACTTATCATAGCGAGGCACCAACTTTTCTATGCCCATGTTGGAAAATGTTCGCTCCTGAGTAGTCAGCCAATCTGCCACACTGGACTTTAACTCATCATTGGAGTCAAACCACCTAACCACTTTTTCAAGCCAGTGAACAAATGGTAGTCACTTGGTGCCAAGTATGGGCTATAATGTGGGTGATCAAGGACTTCTCAACCAAATTCATGAAGCAGGATTTGTGTGAGTGCAGCTGTGGACATTTGTGAGTTTTCTATACCTAAGCTTCTGAGTAAGAATATCATAAAGAGCAGACCTAGAAATTTCAGGAAAATCAGCAGAAAATTCAGTAATTGTGAAACAACGGCACTCTCGAACCATCCTGTTTACCCTTTCAACATCATCGGTAGGCACGGACTTTCTTCCTTGCCCTCCTTCATCATGAACATCAGTTCGCCCTTCTTTAAATTTTGACACCATTCCCGAACTGAACCATCATTCATCACATTTTCTCCGTACACATTACACAAACTTCGATGAATTTCTGCAGCACTATGGCCTTCAGCTTGAAGAAATCTAATAACAGACCAAATCTTACACTTGGAGGCAATTTCAATTGTAGCTGCCATAATTAAACTGTCGTCACCACAGTAATAGAGAAAATAACTATAAATCCAGTGGTTATGGGTTAGAACAAAGCCTCAAAAATATTAATCAACAATCAGATTGTTGCTATGACAACAGAAGCAGGTTTGCCAACTCACTGGAGGTTGAAAAAAAAGCCCTCGTAATAATTTACAAATTGTTGAGGCTCCTCAAACTCCTACAGTGTCATCAACCAGAGGAAGAAGATGTGGTAAAAAAGACTTAGGGAAGCTAGGAAAACACACCATTGCCAGTGTTTACAACTTTTTACAGTCTCCTGGACAATCCAAAAAAATATGAAAATTTGAATTTTAAAAGGCTTCAAGATTTGACTGCCGAAGCTTGTGGAGTAAGTCGATCGACAGTTCAAGGCATAAAGCGAGACGTAGATAAGTGTGAAGGAAATGAACCTAAGTTTGGTACGCCATGGAAGCATTTTAAAAAGAAACCGACAATAACAAATTTGGACAACTTTGACAAAGATGTGCGAAGATGTGTTTAGTTTTTATGAACGTGGAGAATACCCAACATCGGGAAAAATCCAACAACAGTTGGCTGAACAAATACATTTTAAGTGCTCCAAGAAATCAGTACAGCGAATTTTGAAACAGATTGGATTTAAATATAATAAGTGTAATGACAGCTGAAAATTGTTAATGGAAACAGTAGATATTGCTTGTGCTCGCGCTACTTTTCTGAGAAAAATGCATCAAATTCGGAATGACAGTTTAAAAAGGCCCATTTTTATTTGGAGGAGACATGGGTGAACCAAAATCACAGCAAATCAATGATTTGGCAGGACCCAGAGGAAAGGGCTGGTTTAAAAGTGCCAGTCAGAAAAGGTGGCAGATTAATTGTACTTCATGCGGGGTCAGCTGAAACAGGGTTCGTGAAGGAATGCAGATTAATTTTCCACCCACAGAAATCTTCATTAAATACAGAATATCACAACGAAATGAATTAAGAACTTTTTAAAGAGTAGTTTATCAACTTCCTCTACTTACTGGAAGTGGAAGAAAGTTCTGTCGTAGTAATGGATAACATGAGTTATCATTCCGCACTTGCTGAGAAAGCTCCTAAATCAAACTGGATAAAAATGAAAATTCAAGAATGGCTGAGAAATCATAAAATTGAATTTTCCTTGCAAGATACGAGGGCTCAATTGCTAAACAAAAAAGAAATAAAATATGCGCTGAAAATATATGAAATTGATCAAATAGCCTACAAAATGGGTCATGAGGTTTATGCCTTCCACCTTATCATGCACATTACAACCCAATTGAGTTGGTGTGGGCACAGGTGAAAGGATATGTGGACGATTGAAATAATACTTTTAAAATGGTCGACCTTGAAAGAGTGATGGACGAAGTGATAGCTAAAGTAACTGTTGAAGACTGGAGAAAATGCGTCCGACATTCCGAAGAGCTTCAAAAGGACGATTACAAGAAAGAATGTCCTAGAGATTTGGCTATAGAACGTATGGTGATTGCAGTGACGGAAGAAAGTTCAGAAGATAGCAAATCCAGTTCTGATTGAAAGAATTTAAAAATAATTGTAATGCGTAAATTTTTGTGTATATTTTGTATTATAATGTGTATAATTTTTCTTTACCAAATTTGTTTAAAAATGAAGTGTTTTATTAAATAACATATAATGTAAAAGACTGTTTTAAAAACAAATAAGATGTAAGGAGAACTGTCATATTAATAAAGAATAAAGAAAATATTTACTTACAAAATTGAAAACATAACACAAAAATTATATAAGGAAAGAAAAAACAGAGGAAACAAGAGGACTTATTTCTCTTTGTTCGTAGTAGCTCACCGATATAGTAGCGTGAGGTGTGTATGTGTGTGTGCGTTTTATGTTTATTGTACGAGAATGCGCTGGCGTTGTATGTTTGTCTTCGTAGTGTAACGCGCCCGTGAGTGTGAGTGTAGCACATGAGTGAAGCGACATGGCAATACCGCACTGGCCTCGAAGCTTATTTTGATACGTCTCGCGTAATAGTATATGTGAAACTTCTGGTGCTAGGAAAAATAAAAAAAACTTGGGTTAAAAAAAGAAAAATGGTTGTTAATAGAGACAACTACCAAAGATGATGAGTGAACATCACAGGATTGATAAGTTTACGTAGTGTACCAAATTACTAGCAAAATTAACTGGTTAAATAATTCCTGTTATCATATACTTATTGTATAGACTAATTTCATGTTACTTTGCACAGTTCTTTTAACTTCTGCTATTATTGTGTAAATGTCAGTCTATTTTCTATAAAATTTATGTGCTCAGAATAATTTATAATTATGTGTATTTTTGTGTATTAGAGTTGGGGTTCCTAGTCGGAATGAACCTAGCTTGGAAGTTTCAGAATTTCATTTGACCCAGGCAGGAGATCATAAAAAAGAAAGAGTGCAAATAAGTTCGCTAGCTCAAGTTTTAAAAAAAAGAGCAGGCCAAGTGGAAATTAGCAAAAAATTAAGGTTGGCTCAGAAGAAAGCAAAAACTCTACCAAAGCCACTGGAAAAACCACAAGCACAGAAGGTACATGTTTGTAATTTTTATTCTTTAATAAAGCAAATTGTGTGCATGTGTGTGTGTGTGTGTGTGTGTGAGAGAGAGAGAGAGAGAGAGAGAGAGAGAGAGAGAGGGAGAGAGAGAGAGAGAGAGAGAGAGAGAGAGAGAGAGAGAGAGAGAGAGAGAGAGACTGCTACAGTTCAACAGTAAGGCTTGTTTGTTTTCTTGACAACTGTAAGGGAGAACTAAATGTGTACAGGAGTTAACGTGTTTAGATGTATATAAATCCATCATTGTAACTATCCATCATTGTAACTAGTAGTTTGGAGGTGCTTGAACTTATAGAAAGAGAATAAAGTACAAATTTTATTTGTAAACCAGTCAAAGATTAAAGTAATAATTATAGAGAGACTAAATAACAATTAATTTGATACACCAAGTCTTTTACTTTAAGGATAGTCAATTTCATTGTCCAGGAATGTATGTAACTAACAAAATGTTAGATGTGGCAAACAATTGAGGTAGGCAGAAATACACCAATTAATTGGTAAATACAATTTTAGTTAATGCAGAGTCAGAGATGCCACACTTGATACCAAATTGTGTCTCTTCAGTTTTGTAGTGTTCTCAAAACTACTGTATGCATTGGAGACATGGCTAGAGTTAACTGCATGGAAGTAGTACCGTCAAGGTCACTCACTTTCGCTGCTTCTCCCTGTCACCTCCACGCCCCTCACCCAGCGTTGTTGCCGGTTAGTACAGTGTGTAGCGTTTTAGCAGTGTTATGAAAGCAAATGTCATACATCCACCTTATATTGCTCGTTTCAAATTTATTTATGCGTATCGCATAAATGAATTTTTTTATCAGGAATAATTAGTTGTGGGTAACATTACTCAGTTAAATTCTGGGCGCCAGTATTTGAGCTATAAAAATTTGTGTGAGTCGGCAACATATTTTTTGTTGCCGAATTTATATCTTTGTGTTTCTTCTCTTTCTTTGGTTTCTTTTGTTACAATTTGCAGTTCTCTGAAACTACGATTTATACTGCGCTGGTTTTTCTTATGTTAGCATCTAAAGCTTTTAGCAATACACACCCTAACTTTACAAAGTACCATTACGTCAGTTATTTTGTGTTTTCCGTACAGTGAACTTACTTATTTAAAGTTTTACTGTTTTCTTCATGGGCTACAGTATTAGGTACTGTATTCTGTTATCCTACAGACTGACAGTTGTCTGAGAACACTGACCTTGCCTGCTGTTGTTGCTTTAATTTTTTCATACTCACGGTCTTTTCCCTTTTGTAAATGAATCTGTTTTTGTTCTCTGCATGGTTGTTCCTAAGCCATTTGGTTCGGAAGTTCTGTTAGGTATATGTACACATTTGGTATGCAAATTGCGTGTACCCTGTTGGCATGTCTTTTCGGTAAATATTGCTGTCTGAGACTTTTATGAATGCCTTTGTCATTTTACACTCCCCTCAAAAATGTGTATGTTTACTGGTTGCGCTACTACCTTTCTTCAGTTGCACAAAGATAAATAGGACTGAGCAATTTCTGTAAACAAAATTGTCGCTGTTGTGGCAAAAGCCAATCTCATTTCAGTTACAGTACCCCATTCCAAGTAGGTTGGGTGAACGGGGTGAGGAAGAGACGAATTAGCAACAAACATCCAACATATTTATCATCCTTAGTATTGTAAAGTCATTGTATTGGTATCCGCGTCACAATTATTACAATTATTGTATTTACCGAGCCTTCAGAAATAATCCCAATAATATATTAAACGAACAATTGGCATTTAAATCGTATACACTATATGATAAGATTATAGCTAACATAGCCATAGAATACACGCCCCAACACAACAATAGATAGCATGAAAACTCCAATAAACTGTTCAGTACGTCGCTATCCAGTATTGAGTGCACACTCACATCCGCGTACGTCACTGTGTTTGTGGAATATATATTATTATATATAAAAAAATTTTCACAAATGAACTTACTTTTGTTCTCCCGATCACAAACGTTTCAAGGTGTTGTGCCTCTTCCTCAGTGTGAGTAAATACTGAAAGTCATTGTTGCAGAATAACGGTTATGGACTATAGGTGTGTGTGGTGGGAATTGATGATGGGAGGGAATTGGCGCTGAGGTTCAAATTTTGTGTTTGGATCAATGTATCAAATAGTGTATGTGATCTGTAATGTACTTGTTCATTTAATATGTTGTTTGGTTGTAATGTGTGATATCTGTATATTTCAAATTATTCAGCTGTGTTTAATTTTCTACTTTTTGATAAGTAGTGTAATATTTCCATGTTGTGTTCTATGTTTGTGTAACTATGGTTATCATTTTGTAAATGTGTGGCAAATGTGGAATGTATGTAATTTGTGGTGAGGGCTTTTATATGTTCTGAAAATCTGGAATAAAAAGATCTTCCCGTCTGGCCGATGTGGAATTGGTTACAATCATTACAATTTAATTTATAAACTCCTGTTTTACTGTATGTGTCTGTGTCTTTGTTAAAATTTATATGTTTCTTTTGGTTCTTAGGCTATTTTATAATTGTGTTTTCTAAATGTGTTAGCAATACAAAATGAAAACCATAGTTACACAAACATAGAACACAACATGGAAATATTACACTACTTATCAAAAAGTAGAAAATTAAACACAGCTGAACAATTTGAAATATACAGATATCACACATTACAACCAAACAACATATTAAATGAACAAGTACATTACAGATCACATACACTATTTGATACATTGATCCAAACACAAAATTTGAACCTCAGCGCCAATTCCCTCCCATCATCAATTCCCACCACACACACCTATAGTCCATAACCATTATTCTGCAACAATGACTTTCAGTATTTACTCACACTGAGGAAGAGGCACAACACCTTGAAACGTTTGTGATAGTGAGAACAAAAGTAAGTTCATTTGTGAAAGTTTTTTATATATAATAATATTAGTAAAAGTGAACAAAGAGGATGAATCAACAAGATATTTGGAATATATACTTAAATGTCTTTTAGTGTAACTTTTAATGTTTTAACAAAGTCTTAACGACGAATTTTTTAATCTCTGAAGATGGATTAACATAATCCGAAACGCGTAAGAAGACAAAGAAGACAAAATTAAGCGGTCACATAGACGGATTAAGGTAAAAAACTTTAAATTTTAATTATCTTAGTATTGTTGACAGACATTTTGTGCGTTTCATGTGAACGGTTGACATCTTTATTGTAGACAGTGTGTGTATTAGTTTATTTCAATAATTTGTATTTATTATGCGTGATATTGAGGAACAGTATCCTACATTTAGTTCAGGTACAAGTAACGGTGGTGTACATGTGTGCCGAGAGGACATTAGAAAACAAAGTAAAGTCATCATAGCAAACATTTACAAGTTTTTTAAAAATGTTGCGTATAATGAAGAAGCCAGGAGGAACGTAAACTTTGCACAAGTTCGAAAATTGACAGCGGAAGCTTGTGGCACTTCTGAACAGTCGGTGCAGCGTATTAGCAATACCGTTGCTTCGGCAGATGATCAAGGCATGAGCATTGTGTTCAGTTCTCCAAGGAAAGGGTATAAACGGGAACACAAAAACACTGAACTGGACGATTTTAATAAACAAATAGTCCGCAGGACCGTACTAGAATATTACGACCGAGGGGAATACCCCACTGCAAGCAAAATTCGAGCTGACCTCTGTCAGAAAATCAATTATTCTGGTTCAGAGCCTCCATACTTCGCCTTCTGAAAGTGCTTGGTTTTAAATTTAAGAAGTACAACGATGGATGAAAATTTTTAATGGAGCGCAGAGACATTGCTGCCTTGAGAGCGAAGTTTTTGAGAACCATGCATATACATCGTACGGAAGACAACAGGCCTATAATTTATTTGGATGAAACCTGGATGTCACAGAATCATACGAATAAATACATCTGGCAAGACTCCAGAGGGAATGGTGGGCTGAAAGTACCTACTGGTAGAGGTGGCTGGCTGATTATTGCACATGCTGGGTCCACAAGTACAGGTTTCATAGCAGGTGCCAAACTTGTCTTTCGTGGCAGTAATCATTCAGCTGAATCTGACTACCACACAGAAATGAATGCTGAAGTTTTTAAGACCTGGTTTGTTGGTATGTTGCGCTGCTTGGAAGAAGGCTCTGTCATGATGGATAATGCCAGCTATCATTCTGTACAAATAGATAAACCACCATGTTCAAACTGGCGTAAAGTGGATATCATGGAGTGGCTGCGTAAGAAGAGAATTTAATTTTCCACAGCTGAAACCAGGGATGAACTTCTTTCTAAAGAAGAGATCCGAACGGCGTACGAATTGGATCAACTGGCAAATGAAATGGGACATACAATAGTGCGCCTGCCACCATATCATTGTCAGTATAATCCGATCGAGCTGATATGGGCCCAAATTAAATGGTATGTTGCAAACAAGAATACGACTTTCAGATTAGCCGACATTGAACAACTTGCACATGAAGCTTTGGACAGGATAACTCAGGAAGACTGGGAGAAGTGCGTAAGACATGTGGAGGCACTACAAGAAGCCGGTTACTCAAAGCAGTACACGAGAGACACCACAGTGGAGCCCTTCATCATACACTTACGTGTGAGTAGTGACAGCGAACCTGAGTCCAGTGAATCCGAAGATGAATTACTGCAGGAGTGTTAAAAAGTGTATATAGGTGGTAAACGTGTCTATAGTGAAGCGTAGTATTTTCTATTTTTATTGAAACATAAAAACCGTGTGTGCGTGTTTTCTTCAGGAGTGTTATGAATGTGCTCTGTGCTATCACTTTGCAAAGTGATAATTGTGTGACTAACCGTATTTGAGGTGAGTTTTTCAACATACTGCGTATTTATAATAGTCATAAGGAATTCTATAGTTTATAAAATAAGGAAAATTTTAATTATAAAATTTGTAAGGACAATTCATAAAATATAGAATTATAAATTTAAATTCTATATTTAAAGATTTATAATATATTAATATATGAATAAGGAATTTTAAATTTATTTCATGAGGCATTTGTATTTGTTGTTTATAAAATTATCCTTATTTTCGTAAGAAATCCAATTCGTTTCACGTTTATACATACCATTATTTTTATGCTACTTGTGCATGCAACGTCTTATAGTATAGGTCTATTTTTTTACTTAATTATTAATAAGCAGCGCAAGAAATAAAAATAGAATATTTTTCGGAGTCACGAATAGTGCGGTGTCTTCAATAATTAAATGGGGCAAGCTTTAAGACACAGGATGCGTATGAAAATTCGTTCAAACAAACTATAGCTGACGCATCGTATTGAATGATAATGTATAAGTTACGGAAATTAATTGTTAATTAATTATTAACAATATATTAATTGTAATTTAATTATTATTAAGAATTATTGACAATCTAACACTGTATTCTAATGTGTGTATCAGAAACTTTCTTCTTGTAAAATGTTACTTAAAAAATACAGTAAAACGCAAGTTAACCTTACATTACATTATCGTACAAAATCAGAACAACTGTGTGATACTCGTAAGATTTTAAAATGTTTTTTTACTTTAAATAACATTAAATTTTATCTATAAAATGTCTGCAGTAGGCATCTATGAACCTTCAAAATGTATCGTTGTTTTTTCAGTCTTCTATTGTCATTGATTTTAGAATATTCAACAGTTTATAGCACAAAAAATGATTTTAATGGAAGCCTTATTGACAACAACAAAGGAAATATTTAATTTAGCCCGGAAGTTTTAAATAATAATTATATTTAATTTAAAAATCACTTTGTTACATTCTTACATTAAGTAGGCCTACTTACTAGTGTAGCATTTTTCGGAAGAATGGGAAACTGTTGCTTAGTGAGAACGCTGTAAGTAAGCGGTGTGACCTTGATGGTACTACTTCCATGCAGTTAACTATAGCAAGATTAGAAGACCAAAAACACTGAATGTGTTCAAAATTTGTTCTTAGGTTTTATTGTCCTTGACGCGTCTGAGTATCACTGATGATTTGCAGAAATTATTTCAATGTAGAATACTAGCATTTTAGATAAAAATTTTAAAAAAATGTTACCTTATTGCCGGAGCTAATTTTTGCTCATTGCAAGATTCATCAGAGGCTGGTAAAGCAGTGAGAGAAACATGGCTCATTAAAAAGGTAACTATTTTTAAAATTTTTGTCTAAATACTACTATTTTATGTGAAAATAGTATTTGAAAAGCATTGAAAAATTTGTCGACATGTCTGACATTGAGGAACTTTGTATGAAGACGTGTGGAGGTATATAACAAGCGTACGAACATCTAGTGTAAGACTGCTTTCCTTCTTTGTTTCCACAATAATAACAGTAACACAATATGTACTGTATTAAATCTACTGATAGTTTTAGTAAATACAGTTTTTAACTAACAAAAGATTCAATTTGTAGGTCCTTCATATGAAGTATACAAGTCCTGTACTGTATATTCATGTAGTATACATATATTCTGTGCTGGGACTTTGAATTTTCCCGGCGCGTGTAGAGTGGTTCAGGGCTACCAACACGGTTGGCAGCAGAGCCATTGTCGAAGCTGCGGCGACGCGATTTAGTGACCAGTCTGGTAGTCAGCTGTTCGCTGTGTTTTGGTTTTCAATGTGGCTAGTAAGGTTAGCCATATGCTTTTTGACAAACTGGGACAGGTTTTGTTTTATGCAGCCAGGTATGACCTACACACAATTGTCTCGCCCTCATTTCTCAGCAAGCCTTCAACCAGGACGTTCCCTTTGGTCTGACGGCCGAGGTCATGTGTGTCTGTATCCTTTTCATGCGTTGGTAGATTCCTCAAGACGCTCAGGGTCCCTGCCTCAGCCAGGAAAAAAGGGGAAGATCGGTGGTCATGCTAACACCTAGGACTACCAGCAGAGCGGTTCTGCATTAAGGCGCTCCCCGAAGCCGCCAGACCAAGAAATGCACAGAAAAACCAAAAAACACCGAAAGACCCAGAAAGACCAGGAACAACTTCCAGTAAGCATTCACCATAACACATGGACAATTTTTGGAACCTCTGATTGTCTACGGTTCATCCTGTTTCAACTTGAGTTCATCGCTACATACTTACAGGTGGGAGCGTTTCATTTTGCTTCTTCTAACTACATCAGCTGCATAGACTGGCTACCCTTGTTTTCGACATTAAATATCTGCCAACTCAATCCGTGTAACAAACTTATTAAGAACTGAAAATACCTCAAGGTCATAAGAACTCAAGTTTGTAAAAGTTGGAACTGGTTCCATTATAACTTGTCTAACATACACCATGAGGGGGTGGTTAAACTGTTCTGCTTGTCTAACATACACCATGAGGGGGTGGTTAAACTGTTCTACTAAAGTATGGTTGCCTTGCTTAAGCTATTTGGAGTCAGATTATCTTTATTCTCATTATTTTTATTATAATTATTCTTGAAAGGTTATTAGTGTTTTTTTTTTTAATTAAGTGGTAGGTTTAACTTTTGTACGCTCCGTCATTTCTGCTGGTTTAATTTTTTGCGTTTTTATGCTCGTGGGGTATGCTAGTCTGGATATATATTGTAACGTTACATAACCCAGTCCCAAAAATGATAACTTAATTACCCTACCATAAAGGTCAGAAATGGGTATAATATACCTAGCTCTAAATTACTTTATATCACCAAACATTATAAACTATATTTAATTGATATAAAGTGTAACAAGTGAGTTATAGTGTACCCAGTGAGTAAATAAGTGACTTTGAAGGGAGCATCTTACAGACTTGTGCTGTAGATGTAGAAACAATTGATTATAATAGTAGACTGTGTTGCTACTAACCAGTTATGTATTTTGTTTAATTATTGTATGTTTTGTATTGTGTAGGCAACTAAAATTTAGTACGTAGGTTTAATTTTATATTTAATAGAATAATTATGTTTGAATATAAGATAACCCAGGGTTAAAAATAAAAGAATTAAATATAAAATGATAATAAAAAATAAAATAATACTGTATGAGGAAAATGGCAGAAGAAAATAGTGCAGTGTAAGGATACTATAAGAAATTAATAAATAATATATAAATTCAATTAAAGGAGATAATAATATTAAAGACCTATATCTAAGGTTATAAGAAAATAAACGGAAAAACCTTATATAAGTCAAATTGGATAATAAACCAAAGTTAAAAAGAATTATTTTTATATAAATAAGAAATAAATTTATAATAATAAAAAACAGCCTGTATACTCAAAAGTAAATAGAGGCACCAATAAAAAATGATATAAAAATTATTGGTTACTAGGAGTAACGATATAACAACATATGAATTAATTGTTAAAAACGATTGGAAACCGTTCGGTTGAGAAAAGTGATGTCACAAAAATTGTATTAAAACCATTTTAAAACTTTCGGAAACGGTACAAAAATGGAATAAAAATTAACTCACAGTAGTCACCTTATGTTCAAACTCCTTCAGATATCAAATATAACGTGCTTTACCCGATAAAAAAGTGAAATAACCAATTCCAAGATCTGGCCTAGCTGAACCGCACTTCGAGTTTTTAGCGAGATTGTATCTTCGGGACATTCAACGAAATTACAAAACAACTAGAACTACAACACTAGAAACAGCTCCATTCAAGTAAAAACTTCGAGGAAAGAGGTAATATAAACGTTATTAATCCTTATTAACCAAGAAAACCTCATATCAAATTGTGGTGCAGTTACAATATTTCGTAAATGATTCCATGTGTATAATAAAGAAATAATCTGCACTCTTGCGGACAAATCCGGAACTACATACTATGAAATAAACCAAAAATTCGAAATTTATTAATTTTTATCTTGTAAAGCGTAGTATATAATTATTCATTTCTGACCGTCTCATAACACAAAGAACTTACCTTTAACCCTGGGGAAATTAATAAAAATGAATTATATGTTGTTTAATGTCTAATCAAGGATAAAATCATAAAAATATATTTTCTGATAATTCAAATGTTTACTTAACTAAATCGATCCAATGTATTATTGACTGGAAAAGATCGATTATAATATTTGTATACTGGAAGAAGAGGAAATCAGTGTATTATACAAATAAATACTCTGAATATTTTATGTTAAATAATCAAATGTGAATTCTTTATTGTAGAGGGTAGTTGTTGTAGATTTTCAGTAAGCCAAGAAGAGGAGTATCCACCGGGGAGTATTACCGAACCGTGGTGTTTGGTTAACCTAACATTTTGAGGTTGATGTCAAAATCAGCTGATCTTATGAACAGCGAATTTTAAAAATAAGAAATTGTATAGTCTGGGTGTAACAAAATTGTTCTTACTCTCTCTTCTAACTAAGATTAAACAACTTCCTTAATCTCTACCAAATCACACACACTCGATTTCTGTTTCTTTTGGTAAACTTCAAATCCGATTGATTTGAACATTAATAATTATAATTCATAAGTGACGATCGTGAAAAAGGTGATTTGACTTTAGCTAATACCCGCGAGACGTTACAGATTGACGCATACAACGTGGGGCATATAATATAACTCTACTATACCTTTCAAAAGAATCGAGACGTTACAGATTGGCGAACCCAACATTGGGGCTTGAATAAGACGGACGTCTCACACCTTAAGCGATTACGTTACAGAATGGCGCTCAACGTAAAAGGGCTGTAATTAGAAAAGAATTTTGAGATATTTAACAAAATAATATAACAATAAATCTAATTATCGTCGGCAGTTATGAGAAAACCAGAAATGCATAATACCAGAGGCAGATCGAAGAAGAGGGCAGAAGAAGAGGGAGATCGAAGAAGGTGGACAGGAACGAGAGATAGAAATAGTTACGGACGATGAAATGGAACAACCAATGGGTGATAAAGAAGAAACTGAAGCAATTATGAACACGGAAAAGGAAATAGTTGAAGAGGATGCCCAAGGGGACCAGGCAGACAAAGCGGTAGCCAGAGAAGAACCTAATTGGCAAGACATGATGAAATTTATGGCTGAACAATTTAGAAAACAGGAGGAAACTTCAAAACAAACCAATGACAAAATAGATGAAAATTTTAGAAAACAGGAGGAAAACTCAAAGCAAACCAAGGAGGAAAATAAAGAAAACTTTAGGAAACAGGAGGAACAAAACAGACAAACCAATGAGAAAATAGATTGTATTCAAGAAAGTTTAGTCAAACAACTAAACGAAAAAATTGAGACCATGTATGGAAATATCAGAGAAACTATGAATGAACAAAACCATGAGTTGAGAGAAATAATTAACGGTCAAAGGGAAGAGATGAACACCAAATTTGAAGAAAATAATAAAAATATAAAACAAATTCATGAGAAGATGGACATGATCAGTAACACACTTAGCCGAAAAGCAGATTCATACAAGGGGGAGACAAATAAGCAAATGGATGAAGGTTTCAAGAGTTTGGATGAAACATTAGACAGCACTTCAGAAGGTCTTAAAGTAAATCCGAATAAGGAAGAAAGCAGGAAGGAAATAGAAATTAGAGAATACCAAGATGTAATATTCTCTGAAAATAAAAATAACCACAACAAAAAGGATATTCAAACCATGGAAGAGAATATCAAGAAAATAAGAAAAATAGATAGAAAGAAAATATTGAACACGAAAGAAGAATTGGTGATGAGGAAGGGTGGATTAATTAGTGCATTTAACATCACCATTAATGAGCGAAGGGAGTTAAGTAAAAGTATGAATTATAGGAAAAACTTTATAAAAATGTCCAAGGTAAACCACCATAAAATAATAAAGAAAAACTTAAATAGATTTAAATATTACTTAAATAAAGCCACGGTCGAAGAGTATCTGACATCAGCTATATTTTTAATACGAAATATATCAGCAAAACGTTGGGTAAATAATACAGAGGCCAAAGAGAATGGAATGCTATTAAAAATGAGGGAATATGTTATGTCAGAGGAGGTACAATACCTGTTAGTTAGAGAGGAACTAACAGTGACGGAAGACCTGTACTTAAATGAAGGTTTCACAGCAGAAAAGTGGGAGAGCAGGATGGTAAGAAGATTATCAAGAAGAGAATTAATTACGAACACCCCAGTAATCCGAGAACATGGAGTACCTGAGTTAATGGACCATGGTTAGCCTAAATAACAACAAACCAGAAAAAAGGGGACTGAAATTTTGAAAACCGACCAAGCAACCCATTGGAAATAAAAACCCCAAAATTCCAAAAAACTGTAAGAACAACTTACTAAATATTTATTCAGGAACAATATGATTTAATAAAAAGTATGTAAGTACCACTTACTTTAAATATTTCGAAACGATATAATTTGATTTAACAAACAACAAACCACCAAGAAAAAGAGAACAGATGATTAAACAATATTTATAAAGAACTGATTTAAAATGGAATGATAGAAAAAATAATATTTTTATGGTAACAAACAGAAGAATATATAAATAAATAAAAACAATTGATGGTAATGTGCTCAGATAAGAAGAATAAAGAATAATTTAATGACTACAATGAAGCTGAAGGAGGATGATAATTAATACAACTATAATTTAGAATTTCTCGGAATTGAGAATGATATAAGAAGAAATGATACGGAGAAAATATGTCACAAGAAGGAAAGTCAAAAGGATTTTAAAATAATGCCTATCAATAATGTTATATGCTATTAGTTAACGGAAAAGAAGAAGGAATCATGAAGAAAAGGAAATATATAATTAAATGTAATCAGCAACAGTATGAAGAATCCCAAAAGTGTTTAGTATTAGTCGCTAATCGACTAGTTGTAATCTTTTTGTTATAATGAATTGACCGTAGAAATGTTCCGGCAATAATTTTCCTGAGCAGGGATGATGTTCTCCTGGTCTCAGAAGGTGCAAGGATGGACAGCGGAGTTATGGACCCAAAAGTGGCCACCCGAACTGAACCACCGCACAGGATAGGGAAAAATGTTAGGGAAATTGAATATTTAAGGGATAATAATTATAAAATAGCTGAAAAGAGTGATATTAGATTCCAGAAGTATAGATGAAGAAAATAGAAGGAAGATAGCAGACAGAAGCTTAATTGAGAAAGCGAATTTATAGAAGTAAATAAAAAAATAAGTGTTAAAACAAGTTTTTTATGATTAGTGTGACCAGCCCTTATCAAGTAAAATGTGGAAGTACCACTACCCAGAGAAATAAATCATTGATGAATTTGCCTCCAAGAGAGAGAGAGTTGAGTAGGAAAACAGCAACTACCATTTAACCGAATAACAGGTATATAATCAGTCTGAAATGAAGGACGATATCACGAAGAATAAAACCAGATATGAAAATTGAAGCAATCAACAATTTATTTTGTAAACAAGTAAAACAAAAATAAATTTGTTCTAGTGGGGGGGGCTTTATGTAACGTTACATAACCCAGTCCCAAAAATGATACCTTAATTACCCTACCATAAAGGTCAGAAATGAGTATAATATACCTAGCTCTAAATTACTTTATATCACCAAACATTATAAACTATATTTAATTGATATAAAGTGTAACAAGTGAGTTATAGTGTACCCAGTGAGTAAATAAGTGACTTTGAAGGGAGCATCTTACAGACTTGTGCTGTAGATGTAGAAACAATTGATTATAATAGTAGACTGTGTTGCTACTAACCAGTTATGTATTTTGTTTAATTATTGTATGATTTGTATTGTGTAGGCAACTAAAATTTAGTACGTAGGTTTAATTTTATATTTAATAGAATAATTATGTTTGAATATAAGATAACCCAGGGTTAAAAATAAAAGAATTAAATATAAAATGATAATAAAAAATAAAATAATACTGTATGAGGAAAATGGCAGAAGAAAATAGTGCAGTGTAAGGATACTATAAGAAATTAATAAATAATATATAAATTCAATTAAAGGAAATAATAATATTAAAGACCTATATCTAAGGTTATAAGAAAATAAACGGAAAAACCTTATATAAGTCAAATTGGATAATAAACCAAAGTTAAAAAGAATTATTTTTATATAAATAAGAAATAAATTTATAATAATAAAAAACAGCCTGTATACTCAAAAGTAAATAGAGGCACCAATAAAAAATGATATAAAAATTATTGGTTACTAGGAGTAACGATATAACAACATATGAATTAATTGTTAAAAACGATTGGAAACCGTTCGGTTGAGAAAAGTGATGTCACAAAAATTGTATTAAAACCATTTTAAAACTTTCGGAAACGGTACAAAAATGGAATAAAAATTAACTCACAGTAGCCACCTTATGTTCAAACTCCTTCAGATATCAAATATAACGTGCTTTACCCGATAAAAAAGTGAAATAACCAATTCCAAGATCTGGCCTAGCTGAACCGCACTTCGAGTTTTTAGCGAGATTGTATCTTCGGGACATTCAACGAAATTACAAAACAACTAGAACTACAACACTAGAAACAGCTCCATTCAAGTAAAAACTTCGAGGAAAGAGGTAATATAAACGTTATTAATCCTTATTAACCAAGAAAACCTCATATCAAATTGTGGTGCAGTTACAATATTTCGTAAATGATTCCATGTGTATAATAAAGAAATAATCTGCACTCTTGCGGACAAATCCGGAACTACATACTATGAAATAAACCAAAAATTCGAAATTTATTAATTTTTATCTTGTAAAGCGTAGTATATAATTATTCATTTCTGACCGTCTCATAACACAAAGAACTTACCTTTAACCCTGGGGAAATTAATAAAAATGAATTATATGTTGTTTAATGTCTAATCAAGGATAAAATCATAAAAATATATTTTCTGATAATTCAAATGTTTACTTAACTAAATCGATCCAATGTATTATTGACTGGAAAAGATCGATTATAATATTTGTATACTGGAAGAAGAGGAAATCAGTGTATTATACAAATAAATACTCTGAATATTTTATGTTAAATAATCAAATGTGAATTCTTTATTGTAGAGGGTAGTTGTTGTAGATTTTCAGTAAGCCAAGAAGAGGAGTATCCACCGGGGAGTATTACCGAACCGTGGTGTTTGGTTAACCTAACATTTTGAGGTTGATGTCAAAATCAGCTGATCTTATGAACAGCGAATTTTAAAAATAAGAAATTGTATAGTCTGGGTGTAACAAAATTGTTCTTACTCTCTCTTCTAACTAAGCTTAAACAACTTCCTTAATCTCTACCAAATCACACACACTCGATTTCTGTTTCTTTTGGTAAACTTCAAATCCGATTGATTTGAACATTAATAATTATAATTCATAAGTGACGATCGTGAAAAAGGTAATTTGACTTTAGCTAATACCCGCGAGACGTTACAGATTGACGCATACAACGTGGGGCATATAATATAACTCTACTATACCTTTCAAAAGAATCGAGACGTTACAGATTGGCGAACCCAACATTGGGGCTTGAATAAGACGGACGTCTCACACCTTAAGCGATTACGTTACAATATATATATATATATATATATATAATAACAGGACCAAATATTATTAATTTGGAGTTATATGTTGAGAGTATATTATATTGATGTTTGAATAAATTTTAATCGTCGAAACTCCACTCATATATTATAGCGATCCTAATAATGCATTGTATAAGACGCACACGCGGCTGTTACATAATCAACTCGCTGTGGAATGAATACGACCACACCCAGACTTTCAATTGTTAATATTTCGGAAACCAGTAAATTCAGGCGAAATCCATTATAGCCAAAATGTTTGCCGAAATATTAATAATGGGGTGTGCGAATTTTATGCAATATAATTAAATAATAACAGAGTTAATTAATTTTATGTGAATAGCTTCTGTAATAATTGAGCTACGTAAATGAGCTTTTAATATGTTATAACTATAAGAATTTACAACAAATTGTATATTTTTGAATTATCACAATTTGGTTTGCAACCAAGATAATTGCAATATAAAACTACCACAGGAAATCCGGAACGACAATTCAGTTCCGTTGTGTTAGAATATTAATAATAATATAAATTCTCCGTCTGTGGGAAACTAACGGACTCACGGACTAAGGTGATTCAAATTTTGTGTAGTAGGGAGAGTGTGTCAGCCAATCAAATCATTCGAAGAAATCCCAACCAGCGGGGAGTTTTGGGGCTGACAAAACACTCTACTGCCAGTATTCAAGAAGAACAGACGCATATCTTCGATCGTCTCAAAACCATAGTTTTGTGAAGACTCGTCTGAAGACTCTACGTGGTCAACACGCATAATTACGATCTCCATAACACAGATCAACTGTAACGACTCTTAATTACAGCGTCACGTCAAGATACTCTTTCATTTCAACAAACAAGCTTATTGTGCACTACAAGCTGTGGTCATAAGCACGCAAGAGATCTACAAGACTACAAGACATTACTTCAAGAATACGACAGAGAGGCCGTCTAAACTATTGCGAATCAGCTGACGAGCAGAACTACCACTCGAAACGACGCACACACACGCTGACTTGGAACGTGAATCGACGAGGGACGTGAAGCAGTTCTCGCAGAAAGCCGCAGACGTAAAAAAAACTTCAACAAATAGCAGGAGAGGAGAGTGTTGCTGATTTCCGAGCTCAACGCCGAAACCCAGGACGCTCAAGTAGATCACTATCTCTAGCCGATTGGACCAGGACAGCGAGGGACATCTGGAGCATCTCTACGATCCACTTCAGTATCAGGAAAGTCAAAATCAAGTTATCTATTTTTCAACCGTCAATTTTTCTATCTTTTTTAATTAAAATCATTTTAATAAATTATTCAAGTGCCAGAAATCAAAGACTCTAGTTAAATAAGAATAATTCATTTGTGATAATCTGTATAGCCAGTATAAGTAATTAGTAAGCTTTAGTTAAGAATTAATAGAGATAAAACAAAAAAGCGTTATACAAATCTTAACAAACAATTAAATAATTTGCTCATACTGCAGTATACGAGAGTCAAGTCACTAGTAAATAAAGGGACGTGAACTAGATTGTCACGCCTAGTTTATTTTGGAATATATTCAATTAACTTTAGAGTTTTGTTTTTATTTTTATGTGAATCAGATTTTAAAGCCATTTTAGTTAAATTAAATTAAAGTAAATTAATTAATTAAATTTTCAGTTAAATTAACTCTTTTAAAATAATGAGCTCAACATCTGAAAATTATCAACCATTTAGAAAACATTATTCAAGATCTATTTATTGTTTAGTTTATAAGAATATTTGATCACATAAATATTTCATTCTTGTGTGTCATTGGAGTAATAAACACCGTTTTATTACCCCATATTGTATTTTTTATTGCTGTACTACGGAGCCTACCAACCTCACAAAACTCTTTACTTTTAAAATAACTTATTTAGTGTGCTGTTGTCATATATTTGAGTTTACACACTTGCGAAATCAAATCCAAAATCCACACGCCCTTGTCGGAAGAAAACCGCAAGATCGGACAGCAGGTAGGTGCTCGTACATTCACACAACACAACAACACGCATTAAGTAGAGTTACAATATATATATTGGTTATTTGATAACGTATATATATAACGTAGCGGTTATTTGAGGTGTTATTTAGCGAAACGTCCGTCTGAGTCAAGCCCCAATGTTGGGTTCGCCAATTCTGTAACGTAGCGGTTAGAGTGTGTCTCTCCGATCCTTAAATAGTACTTTACTTAATGGAAACTTTGTTTTATTTACCCCACGTTGTTAGTGTCAATTGTATAACGTAACGGTTTATTTGAAGGTTTCCGCCTCTCCAAGAGTGTATTACAATTACGGGTTTATAATGAATTCAGCCCCAATGTTGTAAACGCCAACTTTGTAACGTTACGGTTTTTTAGAGGTACCAGCAAAACGTCTGTCTTGTTTACAGTCTCAGATCGGTCAGAACACCCCTCCGCAGTCGCCACTTATGAATTATAAGGACCGAAGTTTAAATAAAGTTGTTGGTAATGTTACTCAAACAAAGCAGAAATCGAGTGTGTGTGATTTGGGTCAAGTAGGGAAGTTGTTTAGCCTTATTTTGAAGAGAGAGCAAGTACCGTTTGTTTACACTCGGTTTAGACGATTTCTAAATTTTTTCAAATATTCGCCGTAAACCGAATCAGCTGATTTTGACACGAGTCTCCAAACATAGGGTAACCAGACGACACTGTGGCAGAATATGACCCGGTGGATCGACCTCTTCTTATTTGTTCTGAAACCTACTACAACTACCCACTACAAGAAAGGAAACACATTTTTATTATTCAATATCATTTTTTCAATAATATTTATTGTTTATATTATTGGTTTTTTCCCTTCAGCCAAAATACAAATATTACAATCGATATTTTCATTAACTAGTACATGATATCGACTTCATTGAGTAACAAGGAATTGTCATAAAAAATATACAGTTTTGAGCGATTTTACAATTTTATCTTTTGTTTAAACATCAATCAACATATAATTCTTTTAGTTATTTTCCCCAGGGTTAAGGGTAAGTTCTTTTTGTTATGAGATGGTCAGAAATGGATAATTATACTACACTTTACAAATATAGAAAAAATATTCAAAAATTTGTTTATTTCGCTTAGTACGTAGTTCCGGAAATGTCCGTAAGAGAGCAGATGGCGTTTGTTTTTATTAAAACATGTGGTTACACTTTAATCGTTTATGGACTACACGACCATTCCGTTTGAGTTTCTTCGTTAAATATTAAAAGAAATGTTTATATTACCTCTCTTCTTGAAGTTCTTACTTGGGTGAAGCCGCTTCTCAGGTGGTGTTCGTATTTGGTGGTAATTTCACAATCGTCTGGCAAATATTATCTCGTTAAAACTCGAACTCTGCTAGGCTATGCCTACTCGTCCTGGTTGGTTTTTTCACTTTTATTATGGAGTATAGCAAGTTAACTTTGATAACTAAGGTAGTAGTACATCATGTTTATACTGTTCTTTAATTTTGTAACAATTTTGTGCTTTTCAAAAGGTTTCAAAAGGATATTTTAATAAAATTTTTATCTCATCATATTATATGACAAGTTCTCCTTATTTTCCTCCTTGGTTTGCTTTGAGTTTTCCTCCTGTTTCTTAAAATTTTCATCTATTTTATTAAATTTTTCGCTCAAGGTTTCATTTTGTTTCCTTGAGTTTTCATCTATTGTTTGTTTATTGCTTTCCTTAATGCTATCAATTTTCTCCATCATCATCCTCATAATTTCTTGCCAATCTGGTTCTCTTCTGGCTTCCGCTTTTTCTGGTTGGTCCCCTTGGGCATCCTCTTCAACTATTTCCTTTTTCGTGTTTGCGACTACTTCGGTTTCTTCTTTATCACCCACTGGTTGTTCCATTTCATCGTCCATAACTATTTCTATCTCTCGTTCCTGTCCACCTTCTTCCTTCTCCTTTTCTTCTGCCCTCTTCTTCGGTCTGCCTCTGGTATTATGCATTTCTTGTTTTCTCATAACTGCCGATGATAATTAGGTTTTTTGGTATATTAATTTATTGAATATCCCAAAATTCTTTTCTAATTACAGCCCTTTCACGTTGAGCGCCAATTCTTTACGTTGCGGTTATTTGAGGTGTTATTTAGCGAAACGTCCGTCTGAGTCAAGCCCCAATGTTGGGTTCGCCAATTCTGTAACGTAGCGGTTAGAGTGTGTCTCTCCGATCCTTAAATAGTACTTTACTTAATGGAAACTTTGTTTTATTTACCCCACGTTGTTAGTGTCAATTGTATAACGTAACGGTTTATTTGAAGGTTTCCGCCTCTCCAAGAGTGTATTACAATTACGGGTTTATAATGAATTCAGCCCCAATGTTGTAAACGCCAACTTTGTAACGTTACGGTTTTTTAGAGGTACCAGCAAAACGTCTGTCTTGTTTACAGTCTCAGATCGGTCAGAACACCCCTCCGCAGTCGCCACTTATGAATTATAAGGACCGAAGTTTAAATAAAGTTGTTGGTAATGTTACTCAAACAAAGCAGAAATCGAGTGTGTGTGATTTGGGTCAAGTAGGGAAGTTGTTTAGCCTTATTTTGAAGAGAGAGCAAGTACCGTTTGTTTACACTCGGTTTAGACGATTTCTAAATTTTTTCAAATATTCGCCGTGAACCGAATCAGCTGATTTTGACACGAGTCTCCAAACATAGGGTAACCAGACGACACTGTGGCAGAATATGACCCGGTGGATCGACCTCTTCTTATTTGTTCTGAAACCTACTACAACTACCCACTACAAGAAAGGAAACACATTTTTATTATTCAATATCATTTTTTCAATAATATTTATTGTTTATATTATTGGTTTTTTCCCTTCAGCCAAAATACAAATATTACAATCGATATTTTCATTAACTAGTACATGATATCGACTTCATTGAGTAACAAGGAATTGTCATAAAAAATATACAGTTTTCAGCGATTTTACAATTTTATCTTTTGTTTAAACATCAATCAACATATAATTCTTTTAGTTATTTTCCCCAGGGTTAAGGGTAAGTTCTTTTTGTTATGAGATGGTCAGAAATGGATAATTATACTACACTTTACAAATATAGAAAAAATATTCAAAAATTTGTTTATTTCGCTTAGTACGTAGTTCCGGAAATGTCCGTAAGAGAGCAGATGGCGTTTGTTTTTATTAAAACATGTGGTTACACTTTAATCGTTTATGGACTACACGACCATTCCGTTTGAGGTTTCTTCGTTAAATATTAAAATAAATGTTTATATTACCTCTCTTCTTGAAGTTCTTACTTGGGTGAAGCTGCTTCTCAGGTGGTGTTCGTATTTGGTGGTAATTTCACAATCGTCCGGCAAATATTATCTCGTTAAAACTCGAACTCTGCTAGGCTATCCCTACTCGTCCTGGTTGGTTTTTTCACTTTTATTATGGAGTATAGCAAGTTAACTTTGATAACTAAGGTAGTAGTACATCATTTTATACTGTTCTTTAATTTTGTAACAATTTTGTGTTTTTCAAAAGGTTTCAAAAGGATATTTTAATAAAATTTTTATCTCATCATTTTGTCAACTGGACAGGTTTAAATTTCAAATTCGATTAAACAATACTTGTTATTTACGTTACTCTTAGTAACCCATAATTTTTATATATCTTTTTATTGGTTCTGCTATTTACTTTTTAGTATATAGGCAGTTTGTAATTATTATAAATTTATTTTTGATTTACAGAAAAATAATTCTTTTTAATTTTGGTTTCTTTCCCAATTTGATTTACATAATAGTTTTCTGTTTATTTTCTTATAACTTTGGATATAAGTATTTAATATTTTTATTAACTTTAAATGAATTTATATATTATATATTAATCTCTTATAGTATTCTTACACTGGACTATTTTCTTCTGCCATTTCCCTCATACAGTATTATTTTATCCTTAAATTTTTTAGTGACCGTCAATCAGTGAATGTTTTAGTGGATGGTTAGTGAGGATCGGTCAATAATACAACTTTTAGTTATTTTGTGTCGACGTTTCGACAATATTTATTGTTATCTTCAGGACAATTGTTGCTGACACCAAACACACAACTGTGATTGTTTGGCGTCAGCAACAATTGTCCTGAAGATGACAATAAATATTGTCGAAACGTCGACGCAAAATAACTAAAAGTTGTATTATTGACCGATCCTCACTAACCATCCACTAAAAAAGTATGATTTTTATTTTCATTATCATCTGATATTTAAATCTTTTAAGTTTTTAACACAAACCCTGGGTTATCTTATACAATAAAACCATTATTTTATAAAATATAAAATTAACATAGGTACTACACAATATAAATCCTACAATAACTAAACACAATACATAATTAGTTAGTAGCATCATGGTCTACTATTATAGTTTATAATTCTCACATTTACAGTACAATTCTGTAAGAAGTTCCCTTCACCTTCACTTATTACCTCATTGGGTACACTATAACTCACTTGTCACTGTATATCACTTTAATCGTTTATAATGTTTAGTGATACAACTTAATTTTGAGTTCGTTATAGTTTACCCATTTCTGACCTTTATGGTATTATAAGAGTTATCATTTATTGGGACCGGGTTATGTACCATTACAATATATATATATATATATATATATATATATATATATATATATATATTATAACGTGACCAAATCTCATTGATTTGGAGTTATATGTAAAGGGTTTACTATATCAATGTTTAAATAAATTTAAAGCGTTGAAACTCAACTCTTATGATGTAGCGTGCGTGCATCTTAACGCATTGTACATTGTCACACGGCAACGTCAGCTGCCGTTACGTAACCACACACACTATAACAAATAAGGGACATGCCCAAATTTTCAATTATTAATATTTCGGAAACCGGTAAATTTAGGCGAAATCCAAAATAGCCAAAATGTTTGCCGAAATATTAATAATAGGGTATGCGAATTTTATTTAATATAATTAAACATTAAGAGAGATAATTGATTTTATGTTAATAACTTCCTTAGTAATTGAGCTACACAGAAGAGCTTTTAGTATGTAATAGTCATAAGAATAAACAACCAAATGTATATTTTAGAATTAGCATAACTTGGCTTGCGGCCAAGATAATCGCAATATAAATTGTGACCGGACATCCGCACCGACAATTAAAATCCGGTGTGTTAAGAATATTAAAAATAATATTAATCCTCAGACTGTGGGAATTAGTTTCATTCTCACGGAATGAGGTGACTCAAATTTCAAGTAGAAGGGAGAGTGTGTCAGCCAACCAAATCATTCAAAGAAATTGGAACTAACGCAGAGTTTGCGGCTGATAGAACACTCGACTGCCAGTACTCAAGAGGAACACACGTACATCTTCAATCGTCTTAGTAACATACATTTGTGAAGACTTATCTGTGAAGACTCGAGGTGTCAACAAGCATCATTACGATCTTTTTGTTCAACAGATCAATTGTAACGACTCGTAATAACAGCGTCTATTCAAGATACTCTTACTTATCAACAAATAAGCATATCGCGCAATACATTAACTGTTGGCGTACGCACGCAAGAGATCAACTATATACTACAAGAAACCACTTCAGGAGTACGACAGAAGAGGCCGTCTATAACCAGTAGTACGAGCTGAAGAACTGACGAGCAGAGCGACAACCCGTAACGAGACACACACGCTGGAGTGAAACGTGAATTGAACGAGGAGCCTGACGCAGTTGTAGCAGTTAAAACTACAGACGTAAAACCATCACCAGTTGCAAAAGGAGCAGTGTGTTGCTGATTCCCGAACTCATCGCCAAAATCCAGGACGCTCAGTAGATCGTTGTCTCTAGCAGATTGGATCAGGACAGCGAGGGATTTACGGAGCATCTCTACATCATCTTCTGAACCAGGGAAGTCAAAATCAAATTATTCACTTCTCAAAATATCAATTTTTCCTTTCTTTTTTTAAAATCATTGTAAAAGAAGTAATTCAGATGCCGATAAACCAAAGACTCTAAATTAATAAGAAATATTCAATTGTGATAATCTGTATAGCATGCATGAGTAACTAATAAGCCCTAGCTAAGAATTAGATATAGATAAAAAGAAAAGCGCTATACAAATCTTGTTAGAGAATTAATTAATTACTTATACTGCAGTATACGTGAGTCAAATCACTAGTAAATAAAGGCACGTTGAACTAGATTCACGGCTAGTTTATTTCAGAGTATTTACAAGCATTTTAGAGCAATTAAAATCATTTTAAAAGCATTGCAAATTAAATTAAATTAAATTAAATCCATAAATTAAATTATTTAAAACTAACTTCTTTGAAATCAAGAAAATTACAATTAATATAATTTGAAATAACAAGCTCATTTTCTAAATAATAGTAACCATTCAGAAAACATCATACCAGTTTCTATTTACTGTTTTAGTTCGTAAGAATTGTTGTAACTATAAGTTTTTTCATTCTTATGTGTGATTAGAATATTAAACCCCGATTTTATTACCCAACACTGTATTTTTATTGCTGTACTACGGAACCTACCAACCTCACATAACTCTTCATAATAATTATAACAAGTTTAGCGTTTTGTTTTTGACCTACTTGCGAATTCAAATCACAAATCCACACGCCCATAGTCGGAAGAAGCCGCAAGAACGGACAGCAGGTAGGTGCTCATTACACACGTTGCATAAATACAACAACACAGAAAAACATTGCAACAACAACACGTTATTTATTGTGTTATAAATGGCGGTCCAAGATCGTGGGGCTCCACAAATTTGAATTATATTAAATTTGCTGCAAAACGTTATACGTTTTATTTAGTTATTATGTATATATTATTACCAAACTCGTGTCTCGTCTTCGTTCGTATACCTCTGTAAAATATAACAGTGTGTCTGAGTGTAAAAGTGTGTCTGTGTTTCTTACCACTGCGTCCTCGCACGGCGATATAATTCACAATGTTTGGGCCCGTAGCGAACGTACTGGGGGACCAGGTATCGTGGTTCCCGATCTGAGGTTCAAACGTAGTGGATAATCTCCGAGTGGCGCCAAATTGTTTATATAAAACAATTAAAATGGTTTACTTATCAATGTTCTATTTGAACGAGGCGACGAATTCAATCCGTCCCGCCTTTTCTCAATTTTTTGTCAATCGAGTTAGCAGTTGCAGCATTCGCTACTTGCGCGCTAGACGTCGCATCAGAAACATTTGCTATTCATGATAATTTAAACATACACTTTTTTAATGAAAATAAAATGCAGTTTAACACACACAGTATAGATTTATTATTAATTTGAAGTTAATATTTTATAGACACAAGTTGTAATTAATTTTTTATATACAATTCTGCACCGGATAATTCTTTATAAGACTCTCTCCAGGGTTAAACAATCGACTTTTGAATACAAATAAACACAGTATGGCGTTTTAATATGCCAATCAACAAATATTTCGGTCGATGTTTGTGGGTTTTTTGGATCACGTTAAAAGGTTCAGATCAGTTACAATATTAAAAATACACAACCTTACAATGTTTTTTCCTTAAGTAGGATAATGTGTAGTGGTAATTGTTTTGTTTGAGTGTCATACAAGAAGTTTAAAAGTCGTACATAAATATGAGGTTAGTTATATAGTTAACAAATTTTCAGTGATTTAATATTACGATCCAATCCTTGCAAGAGAATAAAAATGATTCAGTGGTATTCAACATACATTGAGAAATATTCAAAGTGCGTTTATTTTTGGAAGTTGAAATAATTTAACTGATACTTAACAGCATTGTAGTACGGTATTACTCTGGATGTCGAGAAGGAAGGATTGTGGCATCAGTATATTCATTTGTTCTTTATCCAAGCTTCGGCATCTTTTTCAAAGTTGTGTGGACTTATTTAGATATTTTGTCTTCAATGAAACGTCTTCTCCCTCTGGTCATGGTATTCCGCATCCATCAGACTTCTTTACGATCGATTTCTATACTTTGTTTTACTTTAAGATGTTTTAATTATGAAAATGGGTTGTACAGAAATTTCACATCTGGCTTGCGATAGCGTCACTTTCCAAGTAATTGTATTCAATGGTAATTACCTCGTTAAACGGTCGTTTCCATGGTTACATCATTAATTTCATTGGGCGAGCTGAACATGAATACATTGTTATCAATTTTTGAATTCCTTTCAAATCTTCCCATATCTTCGGACTTTCTTCCTCCTCTTATCTTCCTTCTTAGTTATTATCTAAATGCACTGTCATTTATATTTTCTCACAAAGATTATTTTGGTACCCCACAATATTGGGTTTTATCAAGTTTTCTAAGTTTACAATTAATTTCCTACTTACTAATTACATTTCTTTGTTTATATAATTCCTTACTTTAATATTTGGTTTTTAATAATAACTACTATTCATCCTTGGTGAATTAGTCACCTTGGATTTGTCCATTACATGGTGATTTTTGTACAATCAGTAATTGTTTATGTTTGACCGTTAGGCCTGTTTCACATTTAAGTAGCCATTACTGGATTTTTATGGCTTCATACACAATATATTCCATTTAGTCCTAAATGGTTATTTTGCATTTATAATTAGGTTTAATGTCTCTGGAGGTGTTTCAATTTAGTCTTTTTGTGATCTTTGTTTGTAACAACTGTGTTATTTAATATTACTGGCTAATTATTTGCTTTCCATTTCCAATATAACATATAACATTTAGGTCTATGGTCTGTATGACTCTTACAGCCATATCCAATTCATAAACAATAGTTTATACAATTACTTAATTCTTATTTGTTGTTCTGGTGATAAACAATCTCACCTCTATTGAACTTTTTTCATTAAACTCCCCTCATAACATGGGTATTTACTTAATGTTAATACAGACTTATTCTCTAATGATTTTTGCTCTCCCTTCCATGTTAACACCATCTTATTACTTTTCCTTGTGAATCGCACCTTTAAACTTTTACAATACATTCTTAAGTTATAACAATACTATTTCCTAGTCATCACAGTGAATATCACTACTTAGTGTTCATTATTTACTGAATCAATGTTCTATTCTAAATATTATTCATTGTAACTTTGTTAAATGTTATTGTTCACTCTTAAAACTAAAACATAGGTTATTTTGCTAAGTCTTTACCTTAGCCTACTCTCCTCTTACTATTTTTATGATAGACAATATTTGTATTTATTTTTCACTTGCACTTTCTTAAATTATTTAGTGTTCATTATAATTTACTTAGTGTTTCTTTAGTATTTTATCACTCTATGATAAATCACTTTCACTAGTTCAACTTCCATTTATTTCTCATCATTTTATTCTCTTTCTCTACACACTATCTATATAAAATTATTAATGTTGTGTCTTTCTTTGTTAACAAATTACATATATCCCTAACTCTTTGGTTAGTGTACTTTTATACATTGTTTCATATTACTGACTGTTTATAATTGTCGTTTTATCAATACTAACATTCATTAATAGTTTTGGTTCTTAACCGGTTTCATTTTCTTTATTATTTTGGATTACATTATTCCTCCCTTCTCTATTTTTTATTACTGTCTAGTTTTCTTGACACGTTTCATTTTGTTTTCTTCCTCGTGGGTATGTTCTCTCTTGGTTTTCATTCTTCTTCTCCTTCATTCGTCTTGTTTTCTTTATTTTGGTTTCTTAACTGGTTTCTTAACTGGCCAATCTCTGGGGTTGGGTCAATGTCGTTTGTCTGTCAGTCTATTATTTGAGTTTCTTTATTAATCACTTTCGGTTTAATACTCCTTCTCCTTCCATGTTAATTACCTTTTATTTATTTTTTACTCTCCACATAATTTATTTATTCAAACATAATATCATTTAGCATTTTTTATACATACTTATTGTTATCAAAATTTATCTGAATTTGGTGATGTTATAATATATATATATATATTAT
This sequence comes from Magicicada septendecula, assembly GCA_034769895.1. NCBI lineage: Eukaryota > Metazoa > Arthropoda > Insecta > Hemiptera > Cicadidae > Magicicada > Magicicada septendecula. Next base: position 160,608,651 of record CM068372.1, on the reverse strand, counting down.
TAATGTATAGTATTTATAAATATATATATATATATATAGACATATATATATGTATATATATATATATATGTCTATTTATAAATACTATACATTAATAACTGTCTGTAAAGATTGATGTGAAACTTGAACATTGGGTTAAAGGGGCATTCTGTAATGTCTTTTTTATATCGAGTAGACCGTCATAACAGTGTGTTTAAAATTCTCTTAATTTTGAGAATTCCTGTTAGTTGAATTTTTAATTGAAAGTACATGTTGTATTGTGGGTAGTATTTTTATAGTTATTCTTGTGTTTTATTGTTGATGGGTTTTTCTTTTGTTTGGTGATTTCGGGGAGTTTGTTCTGCTTTTTTCGTCTTCGCCCCCTTTTTTCTTGCTTCGCTAAGAGACCCTGAATGTCACTTGTAGTGAGACAAGTTTTTCCTTTTTTCTGTCGTGTGTTTTGTTGTGAGTTGTTTATGTGTGCCCATTTAATTGTATAATTCTGGCGGCTGGGAATATGTGTTCAGTCAATGTCGATTTCTATTTAAAAGACGAACTAGAGTTTGAAGTTAGGTCCCGGGGCAGTAGGCCGCAAGGAGATGTCGCCTCCTTGAGGAAGCAGCTTAGGGAGTTAATCGCTGCTGGAACCGGGGTTTCCGGTTCCAAACTAAAGGATGTTGTCTTGGAGATGGAGTTATGCAGGGAGAAGTGGAAGGAGCTCAAAAACATAATTGAGGACCTCGAGTCGGCCCCATCGACATCACAGGCCAGCCAGAGACTGCGGTAGCGGTGACAACATCTTCTGAACTGGCTACAGAACATCGAGGCCCAGCCAGTGATGGGTGAGACAAGGACTGCTGTGGAGTCACTGAAGACATTAGTGTCAGCGGCACTTCACGCTCCACTGGTGGTTCCGCTCTGTACTCCTGAACATACTCCCCTGTCTGCACTAGTAGAAACTGAAGTTAGGCAAGAGCGGGCTGCTCCTTTACTTGCTTTCTCGGGGATGGTGGCGGTTTTCTACCATAAACTGCCCAACCCCCTAACCGACATCATCCAGCAACTTCCTGTGGTTGATGGACTGGATGAGGGCAAATTGTTGCATTTCTTTGGGACTCTCTTTCAATTATCAGACTTTCCAGAGATGTCTGATAAGACTCCTTGAGCTCATTTATCCATATTGCCGGGGTCCAATGGCTGAGCGGGTCACCCATACTATGCGATGTGACGGCAGTTTAGACTCCTTCCACGGAGAGGTGTTGGACTCGTTCATACTCGGCCGACTACGAGAACAATTACGCCAGAAACACTTTTATCTGGAAGGGCATGGATGGGGATATTGCTGCTAGAGTTAAGGTGTGTCATCTTTCCGGATTAAGCAAGCCTGGCCAAAACACTAAGTTGGGTTTGTTGTCATTGGTCGTGGTGAGCAGACCAATGGAGAAGTTGTTCATCGACTACGTGGGACCTCTCCCACCTAGCAAGTGAGGTAATTCTTTTCTGCTTGTTTGTGTGGATGCTTTCTCTAAGTTTGTCTGGCTATTGCCCTTGCGGTAGGCAAACGCTCGGTTAAACATTCTAGCACTCCAGACCAATATCTTCCAGCATTTCGGACTTCCAGCCATCATTGTCTCTGACAATGGTCCATAATTCATTTCGGGCGAATTCCGGCGAGTGTGCTTTGCCAACGGTATCCGACATGTAACCACTTCACCTTATTACCCTCAGCCGTCCCACATGGAAAGATTTAACAGGAAGCTTAGATCTGCTCTGATTGCTTACCATGCAGAACAACAGAATTCTTAGGACCAGAATCTCAAGTGGTTACAGTTAGCCTTCAATACGGCCCTCCATGAAAGTCATAAGGCCGTTCCCTTTGAGGTGATGTTTGGATTCTCGCCCACACTTCCATTGGCTAACTTAGGGAAAATTGAAGATCTTCTGCCTAATCCTCCAGATATTAGGGCAGCGGACAGGTGGAAAGAAGCCCAGAAGAATCTGCTCCGTGTGCACGAGTGTGTCCGTGTTTGTTATAATCAGGGGCGAACTCCCAATCCCTTTAAGGTTCTGGATTTGGTCTATTGCCAGAGCCACCCGATCAGCTCAGCCGTGGACAAAAGAGCTGCCAAATTATGTTATCGTAGGTCCGGTCCATACCGCATTCTAAGGTTTGTGTCACCAGTGATGGTGAGGTTGGAAGATCCCAACAGTGATGTCGAGAAGTTGACCACTCACGTATCGAAATTGAAGTTTTGCCATGTGGCATAGGTAGGTGAGTGGTGGTAGAGAGGTTGTTTTTAGTTAAAGTGTTGAGTTGGCTCTGGGGTTTTGAGTTTGTGAGGCATCTTAGGGTGTCAGAGCTCTAGTGAACGTTTACGATTTCTTGCCTTTTTTCTTCTTCTGTCTGTCGTCTCTTTATGCTGGCCCTGGACAGGTCAGCATACAGTTACAGGGAGCTTATACACATACACACCCAGGTACACATGCATTCACACAGTTTCGATTTCTTATACTTCGTGTCTCGTTTTCCACAGAGCCTCTAACTTCCTGAGAGCGGTATGTATTTCCTGAGACTCTCTATGTAGCCAAGAGATACAGTTGTCGTTACTTTGCTTCTTGGGCAACCAGGTTGCCTTTTTAGGATGGGGGTGTGCCGGGACTTTGAATTTTCCCGTGGCATGTAGAGTGGTTCAGGGCTACCAACACAGTTGGCAGGAGTGCCTGCCAGTGCCATTGTCGAAGCTGCGGCAACGCGATTTAGTGACCAGTCTGGTGGTCAGCTGTTCGCTGTGTTTTGGTTTTCAGTGTGGCTAGTAAGGTTAGCCATATGCTTTTTGACAAACTGGGACAGGTTTTGTTTTATGCAGCCAGGTACGACCTACACAGAATTGTCTCGCCCTCATTTCTCAGCAAGCCTTCAACCAGGACGTTCCCTTTGGTCTGACAGCCGAGGTCATGTGCGTCTGTATCTTTTTCATGCGTCGGTAGATTCCTCAAGGCGTTCAGGGTCCCTGCCTCAGCCAGAAAAAAAGGGGAAGATCGGTGGTCATGCTAACACCTAGGACTACCAGCAGAGCGGTTCTACATTAAGGCGCTCCCCGAAGCCGCCAGACTAGGAAATGCACAGAAAAACCAAAAAACACCGAAAGACCCAGAAAGACCAGGAGTGACTTCCAGTAAGCATTCACCATAACACATGGACAATTTTCGGAACCTCTGATTGTCTACGGTTCATCCTGTTTCAACTTGAGTTCGTCGCTACATACAGGTGGGAGCGTTTCATTTTGCTTCTTCTAACTACATCAGCTGCATAGACTGGCTACCCTTGTTTTCGACATTAAATATCTGCCAACTCAATCCGTGTAACAAACTTATTAAGAACTGAAAATACCTCAAGGTCATAAGAACTCAAGTTTGTAAAAGTTGGAACTGGTTCCATTGTAACTTGTCTAACATACACCATAAGGGGGTGGTTAAACTGTTCTACTAAAGTATGGTTGCCTTGCTTAAGCTATTTGGAGTCAGATTATCTTTATTCTCATTATTTTTATTATAATTATTCTTGAAAGGTTATTAGTGTTTTTTTTTTTAATTAAGTGGTAGGTTTAACTTTTGTATGCTCCGTCATTTCTACTGGTTTAATTTTTCGCGTTCTCCCTCGTGGGGTATGCTAGTCTGGAAATATATATATTGTAACGACAAGATGACTGGTGCGTCTCTGTAAAATGTGAACCAGTTTTGTATGTGTATATTGTGTTAGTGCGTTCATCTCGCACTGGGGTCATTACATTAATTTTTCGCTAACGATGTCCGTAGCGTTGCGGTAATCACCAGTATAACACGGCAGTAACCTTACCTGTTTATAATCATAGGGGTGTGTTAATCCCGGGTGGCACCAAATTGTTTATTAAAACAATTAAAATTACTTGATACAGTGTTTTCAAGTGTGACGGTCGGGGCGTTCAAATAATTCCCGCTCGTACCGCCTTCTTAATCATGTATACAGCTGTGTGAATGACAACTCGATCGCTGCTCACCAAACCTAGTCTTCGTAAATGAACACAAGTAAAATAATGTAATGCACTCCATATGAAATAATAACAACGGTTACTCCCTGTAATAGTTATTTTTAATGGGTGATTATTAAAATGTTCAATTTGACAATTAGATTATAATAAATTTGCACCGACTTTTTCCATGAAACTTGCTCTCAAGGCTGACGAAAATCAATTCTGTAACGATATATCCGTATCAGCAAGGCAGCTGAACGTTTAGATATTTCTGTGTTTTTTCGTTAAGAAATCGTTGGATTCTTGTGATTATAAAGCAAAGAATTCCTATGGTTACAATAAAAATATTTTACCTTACTCTAAGTGTACATAAATAATAATGTATGATGTTACAATCTGTTCTGTAGTGTCGTTAAATGTGTTTTGAAGGTTCGTGTTTAAACAATAGGTTAGGTTTTAAGTTAACAAATTTTCAATGTATTTATTTTACTTAAATAATCTGTGAAAGAGAAATATTCGGTTTATAGTGAGAGGAATTTACCTTTAGTAAAATTTAGAGTGATTAGGTTTTTGGTAATAGGTAATTCAATTGTACTTAACACCTCAGCATGACTTGGTGTCTTCGTTCATTGGATCGGGTAGAATTGGGCTGCAATAAGTTCTTTTTTCATTAATTTTTGGACTTCAATAGGTCTGGCGTCCTTTTCTTATAAAGTCTGGTCATAATTTTCTATCAGTTCTCAGTTGTATGGTCCTAGATCTTGCGTGGACTGTGCTAATGGTTCGTCAACATCTTATACAGTCATGGTTATGGACTTCGATTACTGTTTTTCATTATTTTATTAGAAAATTGGTCTTCCAAACTTTGGCTTCTGTACTGCTTGACTGACGCTTCACGAGTAACGGTATTCAACGGTAATTTTCGCCACCAACGTCCGTTTCTATGGTAACTTGAAGCAGTATGAGTTTAATTAACTATTAAAATCTATAAATCGGTACCTATTAATAGGCGGCAACTGAAGCTTTACGTGTTTTTTAAATTAAAATATTGAGACTCTAGTTACTTACCTTATCGATAATTTACCAAGGTGTCGTCTGATGTACTCTTGGCAGAGAAAAAGCACATGTGAATGCAAATTAACAAACACATATTTTACAAACACAAATAAAATGGTATTTTATTTGTCTAGCATGACATTTTTTCTGTTTACTTTCCAGTTTAAATTTACTAAAATACACCTTGTTCTTTTTATCGTACAATATGATACACAGTGAATTGTGAAACTACTTCACATTATGACTTTCATGGTTGAGTTATACTCTCTGTAGAAATAATATTCCGACCAATATTTAATTCATATATGCCTGCTATTAAAATTTACCTACTACTGGCTATAATCTACATACTAACTTATTTTTTATCAAAAACGACCCAGATTGCTCACTTGCACATTCATACCATTTCAGAACCCTACCTTTACTTAATTTAGGCTTTTTTTTTATGTAAAGCGAATTGACCACTTAGGATCACTAGGATCACGCTACAACTTTATTTCTTTTTCTTTGCCTGGAGTTTCCTCTGTCTCCAATACTCCTTCATACGCTATACGCTCACTGGCTTGTTTCCTTTGATCTTCTGTCCAAGTTCGTCCACTTCTATTAGGTCTTCCTGCATCTTGAAACAATTCCAGATTTTTTGCTGTACTCCTAAATTCACTTCTTTCTAACATTTGGGACTCTGTGATATTCGACTTTTCTAAATCTTTTCTAACTTCCTTAATCCACGTTGTAGTGGTCTTCTTCTTCCAGAGGTAGTCAAATATTTGTTTGGTTAATCGATAATTTTTACTGTATTAATTTAGGCCTTTATTAAAGAAGTATTTGAATGAGATACTGTTACTTGTTGCAGTGGAGTCCCCCACCGACCGCATGGCGCGTCACACACTTATTCCTCTTTTTCGATGTTCAAAATTATGCCCGCACTTTTGATGACTTACTGCGTTTACTGTTACATTATGACTGCACTTTTGTACACATTAAAACTATACTGGTGTTTTTGCCGGCCGACCGTATTTAGCTAAAAACAAATTTTTATAGACCCACACGTGGTCTCGTGTTGTGGTGGACTGGCTGCTGCTACCCAAGTGCGTCGGTCACATTCATTTCCGTCAGCTCGCGCTGTGATTGGCTGCGGCTCTTACATGGCAGGTTCCGGTGATCGACTTTGGTGTCGAGAGTATAGATAGCGGCACACGAGCGCACACTCACCGCCACATTCCATTGTAGCTGGTTGTTAGCTACGAAGCTTTTGTTATTTCTCCCCAACGGAAAATACAAGCATACGCGCACCGGCTCGCATTCTGACGCTGTTATCGTTGTGTACTAGGCACAGACTGGTACTGAATTGTCTACAGGGTGTCCAATAAAGCACGTCTTATTGTCCGCAAAAGGTGTCCAAACAGATCGTCCCCAAATAATTATCAAATTGAATAAAAATTATACCCTTCAAAATAGCCCCGTTACAATACCCCCCAATGAGAGATCTTCTGCCGGAACAGAAGAAATCTCATTGCTAAACCCCTAAGAGGATCGGAGAGGATATGGTGCCAACAACCCCCCATTAGTCCTTACACATCATGGGTAAACTACCCCCCTAGCTCGACGACTCTGGCCGCACCTGAACGAGATTACTGGACTTCTCTATACGAGATCCCAACACCATAAAATCGAACAGACACGCACCACAGTGCACCTAACCTTCTAACATGCCACCCCCCCAAAATCCAAACCCTTGGTCTTATACCATGCTAGATCCTCAACCGATGTTCCCCCTTGTTCATGCATTCTGGGTCGCCTTCAGCAATACTGGATGCATACATATACTAATTAATACATCCTAACCAAATTTATTTTCAAATTCAAAAATTTCGTTTAAATTAAAATCAAACTGTTATATTTCCATTACTTTATCAAAAAATCAAAAATAGAAATCTTTTGCATGAATCCATCAACTCTATTAATTTTCTCCACTACAACAATCACAAAGAAAAAACAAATTGGACACCTTATTAAAACATGAATTCACTTACTCTAACATTTGTTTACACATAGATTCTAAACAATATAACTCAATAAAACACTAGTAGTACACATAAACAATAATATACTTGAAACTCAAACATCACCTATATGGCAGGCATAAAAATAAAAAAATTATTATTTTTTTGTTCAAAAATTTAAATTTATTAAAATATACTTTTCTCAATATTCAGAAACATTTAAAATTATTCAAGTAAATTAAACGACGAAAATGCATCAATCAGTTGCTAGAAACAGGTCTTGTTTACAACATCAACCATCAGCTGATTTCTCTGTGTCAGGTAAATGACCTTGACCTACCTACACTACACAAAGTTATACAATACAAAATACATGGTATATGCTCATAATTCTTATACACTAACAGAATAACAACAATGACACACTCCAACATCACAAACAAAATAAAATACCATAAACACCTTATCTACTGGAATTATTTTTCAAAATCAGTAACGTTAGTTATAGAACATAACACAGAGTATAATACGTGTCAGTCGTCTACAGTAACCACTTCTCAAGTCAAAGAGCGAATTGGCTGGTCAGTGTCATTTAGTTATAAAAACAAATTTTTACATTCATTACTCCCCTGAGCAACCTCCTGGCCACACACACTATTGTACCCCCCACTGAACTGTGGCGTTCAGCTGCTTCCACAAGGACGGCATTGGTGGAGGAATTTTGGCATCTCCGTGTCCTTGCTTCGGCCTTACATTTTTTAAAATTAATTAGATATCATAATATCTATTGTTTCATATTTACGCCCTTAAAACGGGTCTACCACCTTTTTGCTTGTTCCTACACGAACAAAGTGGCAGCCGCTGTTCCATAGTTCCGGGGATTTCCCCTAAAGTCACCCCCCATTAATTTCAAATTTATACCAATTTCAAGCACAGCTATGGTCAGTTTTACAATTTCTGCCCATAGCTGGCCATCGTCCAAAACCACGATTAGTGCTGGTAAGGCAGTAATCGCCCGAAAAGGCGGGGAAATCAACTTTAAATTCAGGCATGCTTAACTTCATTTTATAATACACTGCACGGCAACAAATCAATATATGATATAAAATTATATAAAAGTTGTGCAGTGTATTTTACACCAGTTTGGCCTCCGATGGAGGTAACACTCTCTGTCACTCCCCAGCACTTACTGCTATCTACAGTGGCACATGCCACCACTGCAATATCCTACTTATAGCTAAACTTAATGTCCTTCTACATTTGCAGTCTCTGCATTCTATAATTATATCACTTCTATTAACACCACACAACCCCCCAAAATTACCCATATATCTTGTATGATAACAAGTTTTTATTTTATTTAACACATTTTTTCACATAAACACTTTTGCAAGTCCAAGCTTTCATTTTTTCTCTAACATTTTCTCTATGACAAAAATAGGAACTACAATAATGGATCATCTTACAAATTTACATTAAAACTATTAATACATTTTGTTTTCTGAAGGAAAACAACTCCTTGAAAAGTTAAGCATTTAAATTACATAATTTTGGTTGTTTCATTCTGAATTTTTTTTTTCTAATTTCCTAGTTTCAATTTCTAAAACAAACTACTGTAGTTCGTGGAAAATACTACCTTTTTTTTTTTTTAATACCTTACCTTTCCACGAAACTAGGAGTCCCCCTCCCCGTACAATGACAGTGTTAAATTTCTAGTTTACACCAAATTGTGGATTAGGACCATCGTTGATTTCACCCTTTGCGGGGCTACCGTCAACCATGGCCTGCCTCCAGAATGCCAAAAACCACAATCAGAGGTGGTGAATCTGTGACTGCCCGAAAATGGGGGAGGATCCCTTCTACTTTTAAAATACCATAACGTGTGTATAAATAATAATAAAATGAAAAAAATTATAATAATAAAATATAAAAATGTCTGTTTATGTATGAAACTTTTAATAATTACAAATATATCTATCATCACTCAGCTAGGTAATACTTTTTTAATTGGGTCACATTATAAGTTCCTTTAATTCTCGAGTTTGCAAATCTACTAAAACATAAGCATTCTCCATTTTCACTTGGCTAACCTCATATGGACCGCCGTACAATAGGAAGAATTTTTTAATTTCTTTGTCCAACGCTGATGATTGATCGTGAGTTTTTATTAACACTAGTTGTCCTACCTCGTAGTGTATGGGTGTTAAATTCCGGTCATGTCTCCGTTTCCGCTGTTCAGCCTTACTCAGCAGGCGCTCCCTTGCGATTACCAGTTTCCTATCGTGTGGTATATCCGTCCGGGTTGGAAATTTTACTAGTTCTTCTAATACGCGTGACGGCCTTCTCTGAAACATTAACTCACATGGGCTGTAGCTAGTGGATTCATGTAAACTATTGTTAATATACCCTTCTATCTTGCCCACAAAGGTAGCCCACAATGAATGTTTTTTGTGTAAAAAAGTTCTAAACATTCTCTCTAACTCCCGCATAACACGCTTACTAGGATTTGATTGTGGATGATACACCGACGTATGTTTAACTAAGATGTTTTCCCAACCTAATGTTTCCCTCCAGGTGTTGCTGGTAAACTGAGACCCATGATCTGATAATACTATTTTGGGTTTACCCACTTCCGTAATGTACTCATTTACTATTTTCCTAGCTAATAACCGAGGAGGTAGCTTTTTTAATTGGGTATAATTTTACAAATTTGGTAAAAACATCTAACACAACAAATAAATAATTTACCCCTCCTCTACCTTTGGGTAAGGGGCCATATAAATCAACGGCCACTAATGCTAAAGGACTGTCTGGTATCACATGTTGCATTACACCCTCCTGTTTACGATTGTTTACTTTGGCTTTCTGACAAATTTCGCATGTTTGTAATATTTTACGCACCGTTCTTTCCATATTATTGAATTTACATGACTCTTTTAATATGTCACTACATTTCTTGGGGCCTATATGACCATACCTTAGATGGCAATCTCTCACTACTTCAGGTATTATAACTTTAGAGATGCACACCTTCCAATCGTCTCCCTGTTCGTTTGCCCGGTGAAATAAATGTTTATTAAACAAACTAAAATGATTTTCCCATTTATGAGGTATGTTGGGTATTTGATTTAAAGCTGAAATTATTTTACCAAGTTCAGTGTCTCTTTCTTGATCTGTCGCTAAGTTATTTATTAATTTTTTCATATTTATTTCCCCCACTTCTTTTACTACAAATATTTTATACGTATTTGCTATGTCTACTTCGGTACTATTATCAAAATTGGCCCTGGACAGGACATCAGCTACTATGTTTTCTTTGCCCTTACAGTACTCAATTGTTAAATCATATTCTTGTAATATTAGCATCCATCGCACTAACCTACCATGCGTTAGTTTACAGTTCTTTAAAAACGTTGAAGCTTGATGGTCGGATCTTATTATTACCTTATTTCCTAATAGGTACGTTCTGAACTTTCTACAGGCAGAAACTATTGATAACGCCTCCTTCTCTGTCGTAGTATAGTTCTTTTCATTAGTAAATAGAGATCTGCTTGCAAAAGCTACTACTCTATGGTTATCATTCCCATCTAACTGAAATAACTCTACCCCCAAAGCAATATCCGATGCGTCAGTGTGTATATAAAATGGTTCTAAAAAATTAGGATGAGCTAATATAACTGTGTTTAAGAATTTATTTTTTATCATCTCAAATATATTTTGATCTTTTAAATTCCACTGCCATCAATTGTCTTTATTTAACAAAAGTCCCAATTGTACTGTTAAATATGAATATTTGTCTACAAATTGCCTATAATAATTGCACAATCCTAAGAAACTTTGCAACTGTTTAACATTTTTTGGTATTGTAAAATTTTGTATTATTTCTACTTTCTTAGGGTCTGTACTGATACCCCTTGTTGAAATTATATGGCCTAAAAAATTAACTTGTTCTTTCAAAAATTCCGACTTCTTAAATTTAACTGTTATGCCATATTCATACAGTCTACTTAGCACTCTATCTAACCTTTCATAGTGTATATCAATGTCTGGTGACGTAATTACTATATCGTCTACATAAACGGTTGTGAATTCTAAAATCTCTCTCCCTAATACATAATCCAAGCACTTAATAAAAATTGAAACACTTATGTTTAGTCCAAAAGTAACCTACAAAATTGGTAATTCCTACCGTTGTATAAAAAAGCCACATATTGTCGAGACTCCTCTTCCAGCTCTATTTGCCAGTAGCCTGCAGTCAATTCCAAGGTGGTGATGTATTTGGTCCCACTAAAACGTTGCAGAATTTCGCTTTTTGGTTCCGGTGATTCTCTGTCTGGAACAATTATTCTGTTTACTTGTCTTGCGTCTAAACATAATCTTATCGATAAATCTTTCTTTGTCACCACTACTAAAGGGTTGGAATATGGTGAAGTAGATTTTTCTATGATACCTTCCCTCAACATTTTATCTATTTCCTCCTGTATTAAACCCCTCTTGGAGTATGGTACCGGATAGGTTGTAGGTGCAAAGGGTGTTTTTTCTTTAACGACTAATTTACCCTTAAAATTTTTAACTAAACCTGGTTCGTCTGAAAAAACTAATTTATTCTTATTTATTATTTGTACTACTTTTTCCCTATCTTGATAGCTGAATTCCCCACTTTGATATAAGATTTTATTCATTTTTTCATCCCAATTATTTTCATTTTCAAATAATTCATTACTATTTACTCTCAAGTTACAATAATTTATCATTAAGGGCCTACACTCGTTTATATCATTGTCAGAAATTAACATTCCCTTACTAATTATTTTAAAGCTTTCATTCCTACAGTTTTCTTTTGTATAAATGGTATTTCAGTTATACTATTATCATTGTTTAATTTCGTAGTCTGTGTGTAATAGTTTAACTCTACTTTGAAATTATTTAAAAAATCATTACCCATTATAGCTCCCATATTTAATCCTGGAATAACTAAGAAAGGTGCATTTATTGTGTTTTTATTTACTTTTAATTGTAGCATTATTTGTTTAGTTACCTTTTTACTGCAAACACCCGTTACCCCTATAACACTAATACCCAGCAGTGGTAATTGAGGAATTGTCTCTGTAGTTTGATTTTTGATCTTTTCAAACATTCTATCGTCTATAGCAGTCAGTTCACTCCCTGAATCTACTAAAAAAGCGTATTTAGAATTAAACACTTCGGCGTCAAATTCTGCCATCCCAAAAATATTACTATTCTCTCCCGCTTCTTCATCAGATAAATCATTATGTATATTGGTAATTAGTGACCCTATTGTCATGTGATTTCTAGACGGCTGGGGGCTTTCTTTTTCAACCGCCCTGATTAGTTTAACGGTATTGGAGGTGGTGGTTCACTGTAAACCCCCCTACTGTTTTGATTATGAGATGGTGCTTCCACGCCCCTAGTTTCGTTTGGGTTACTAACATATCCCCCTCTACCTCTGTGGTTGAAATGTCCCGGCATTCCCCGATTACTGGTGAAGCCTCTACCTCTATGATTCCCTCTAAACCCATTATGTTCGAAACCTCGATTATAATTCTCCCCTCTCCATTGAGCACTCTCCCTCGGACCCTGACACCTATAGCATTGATTGCGTGAACTATTATAGTTATTAGCTCTACAATTAGGGTTTGGACATAACCACGCCCCCTCCCCTGATCTACTCACATTATTAATAAAATGGTCTGTTTGTCTTACTTCAGTATCTCTAAATTGATATTTGTTATCTTCTTCCTCTTTCATACTTTGATACGCTTCTAATATCTTTTCTAATTCAGCAATGTTAGCAAATTCCCGGGTTCTAATTGTGGACCGTATGTCCTTAGGTAAATGCTTACTAATGTATCTTATAAAAGATGAAAGAGGCATTGGTGGTTCTAAATATTTAACCTGACTGTATAGTCTCTTCACATACGATGTAATACTCATGTGCTTAATATTAAAATTGCCCCACCCCATTATGGTACTACGTAATCCCTCTTGTTTCTCTTCTGACCAGTACTTATTTCTAAATGCTTGCTCAAACTCATTAAAATCTACCCAGTTATCATTATGAGCATCTGCCCATATTTTAGCATCCCCTTTAAAATACTTTAAAATTCTTACTAATTTAATCTCCCAACTTACTTGGTTATATTTATTGAAACTTTTTGTAGAGTTCAAAAATTGTATGGGGTTCACCCCCCTACTTTCATTACTAAAATACCCTAATTCCACTTCCACGTTCACTCTCTCACTCACATTAGTTAATTTCTGATTAATGGTTACACTCAAATCTTCTCTGACTTTAACTATTTCACGCTCATGTTCTGTTTGTTTATTTTTTAAACTGGTTACATTAATTTTAATTGCATCAACTTGTTCAAAGTTACTTCTGAATTCATCATTTATATTCTCTTGTTTTTTATTTGCTTGTTTAATTTGCTCACACTCATTAACTACACATTGAATATTACTATCAATTTTGTCATTTTGTTTTTTAATTTTATCATTAAATTTATTTGCCAATGTGTCAAATTTTTTATTTGTCTCTAGCATTTTCTCTTTTTGTTTTTCATTAATTATTTTTATATCCTTTTTCATTTCGGTTTGTATCTTATTTATGTCTATAGTCAGTTCATCTCTCACTCCAACAATAGTCTCATTCATACTTTCCAAGCGACTATTCATATTTATTTCACTCACTCTCAATTCGCTCCTTACGTTCATGAACTCGTTATTTAAATCAGTAAGTTTAATATTTACAGCATTTATTTCTGATTTGATTTTATCATTTACTATGTTTATTTCTGATTTGATTTCAGATTTTAAATTATTATTTTCTGATTTGATTCCAGATTTTAAATTATTATTTTCTGATTTGCTTTAAGATTTTAAATTATTATTTTCTGATTTGATTTCAGTTCTCATTCCTGACATCATTTCCATAATCAACGCTAATTGGTTAAATATATTTACGTTATCGCTCTTATTACTACATTCAACATTTACCGTTTCAATTACATTTGGTATTTCTAATTGTACATTCTCATCACTACTTTCGTTTGTTGAAATTAAATTGTCTTGAGTAACGTTTAAAATAGATTCTTCTACCCTACTTTCACCTAAATCTGCATTCTTATTTTTCTCTGCCATTTTCGATCAGGTTGTAAATTAATTTAGTTTCTATTCAATTAAAAATTAATTACGTCACTGTTAATCGGGCGCCAACTGAAGCAGTACGAGTTTAATTAATTATTAAAATCTATAAATCGGTACCTATTAATAGGCGGCAACTGAAGCTTTACTTGTTTTTTAAATTAAAATATTGAGACTCTAGTTACTTACCTTATCGATAATTTACCAAGGTGTCGTCTGATGTACTCTTGGCAGAGAAAAGCACAGGTGAATGCAAATTAACAAACACATATTTTACAAACACAAATAAAATGGTATTTTATTTATCTAGCATGACATTTTTTCTGTTTACTTTCCAGTTTAAATTTACTAAAATACACATTGTTCTTTTTATCGTACAATATGATACACAGTGAATTGTGAAACTACTTCACATTATGACTTTCATGGTTGAGTTATACTCTCTGTAGAAATAATATTCCGACCAATATTTAATTCATATATGCCTGCTATTAAAATTTACCTACTACTGGCTATAATCTACATACTAACTTATTTTTTATCAAAAACGACCCAGATTGCTCACACGCACATTCATACCATTTCAGAACCCCACCTTTACTTAATTTAGGCCTTTATTAAAGAAGTATTTGAATGAGATACTGTTACTTGTTACAGTGGAGTCCCCCACCGACCGCATGGCGCGTCACACACTTATTCCTCTTTTTCTATGTTCAAAATTATGCCCGCACTTTTGATGACTTACTGCGTTTACTGTTACTTTATGACTGCCTTTTTGTACACATTAAAACTATACTGGTGTTTTTGCCGGCCGACCGTATTTAGCTAAAAACAAATTTTTATAGACCCACGCGTGGTCTCGTGTTGTGGTGGACTGGCTGCTGCTACCCAAGTGCGTCGGTCACATTCATTTCCGTCAGCTCGCGCTATGATTGGCTGCGGCTCTTACTTGGCAGGTTCCGGTGATCGACTTTGGTGTCGAGAGTATAGATAGCGGCACATGAGCGCACACTCACCGCCACATTCCATTGTAGCTGGTTGTTAGCTACGAAGCTTTTGTTACTTCTCCCCAACGGAAAATACAAGCATACGCGCACCGGCACGCATTCTGACGCTGTTATCGTTGTGTACTAGGCACAGACTGGTACTGAATTGTCTACAGGATGTCCAATAAAGCACGTCTTATTGTCCGCAAAAGGTGTCCAAACAGATCGTCCCCAAATAATTATCAAATTGAATAAAAATTATACCCTTCAAAATACCCCCGTTACAAACTGAATAATTCTGATTTGCTGATTTTGATATGATACATTGTTATCAAAATTTGAATTCCTTTCAAAATCCTCGTGTATCTTCTGACTGCTGTTATTCCTCTATCTTCCTTCCTGGTTATTAAATATTGTCACTATATTATGTATTTCCTTTCATAGATTAGTTTGATACCCCACAAGTTTGGGTTATTTTAGATTTTATGTTTTTACAATTATGTTAATACTTGTTAATTACATTTCTTTTTGTATTCAAATGCTTATTATAATATTTTGTTTCACAAATGATTTACAATTTATTCTTGGTAAATCCTTCACCTCGGATTTGCTAATTTCTTTGTTAATTTGTTATAATTTGTATTTGTTTGTTTCTGACAGTTAGGCATTTTCATAGGCCTAAGTAGCCATTATGGTATTTGACTTATTTCATTTAAATTACATTTCCTTTCAGCCTAATGGGCTTTATTTTGTTATTATAATTGGTTGTGTTGTGTTTTGGGTCTGTTTATGTGTTATTATCTTGTCACTATTATTTTACACTTAATTGTTTACTATTTGGTTTCCATGTTTTCTGGTCATACATTTCTTAACTTTTTACTGATTTACTCTGCCAATAATAACAATGTGGCTATTATTTACTATTTTTTGATCTTATTACATATAATAATTAGGCCTATGGGCTGTATAATTTTTACAGCCATATCCAATTCATAAACTGGTTTGAATAATTATTTAACTATTATTTGCTAATCTTTGTTTACAATTTATCTTATTTTATATTATTTTTTAGTGTGATAAACAACATCACTTTATGAACTTATAATGATCCCTTATAACATGGGTGTTTTTTGATTTGTTGTTAACTACTTAATTTTTTAAACAATCTTTACTCTCCCTCCATGTTAACACTATCTGGTCTTCTTCCCTTCAATTATACTTGCATTTACTTAAGTTTCATAATAATAATATTTTCCTTAACTAAATACTGTCTTATCAGTTTATACTGCCATTCTTAACTACTAATATTCTTCACTTTTTTATCTAGCGTTTCTTTTGGGGTTTATAAATTGTTAATGATTTTATCATTCACTATTTTTCACTACATTACCATTCTTTATCTTACACTAATTTCATTCAATCATCACCTACACTGTAATGGTACAATTATGGTACAAATTTTTAATCAACCCAAATATGGTATAAAAAACCAGAAATATTGTATTCCTTCCTTTGGTCAAAATTAGATAAACATTTAATAACCTTTATGAATATACCGTGAGTGGACTATATAATATTTGCCAGGATTCGGACGGTTTCAGAGCAAAAAACGTGAAGCCTAAAAAAAAACAGTATGTCGAATAATGCGATAAAAGCGACAAGCCTTTATGACGTCAGCGGCCAGGAATTTGTTTTTGTAAACAACACGATGCTGTAAACAAACAGACAATAGACGAGTGACGTAGATTCACCCCACCTCGGAAATATGGAACAAAGACTCTGTGTCATTTCAACAGGGAACGTGATCGCAGCCGGCCGGCAAATCGTTCACGTATAGTGAATTTTAACTTTTGTACCACTAGAAGTGGTTAATAAACGATATAAAATATCAAAAAATGTTGTGACGGACGTTAATAGATTGTCATCGTATAGGTGTCATCGGCCGATGGATCGTCCACAAAAAATCTAGCGTGTAGAATTGGTCCGAGGAGTTTTTGTGGGTCGACACGACGGTGTGACCATAAATCGGAGTAAAACATTACCGATTGTGCGGATAGTGACGATCCTAGATGTGCGAGGAGACTTATACGACTATTTGGTGAGAACGTTCCAGCATTATATATATTTTATTTTCAAACCAAACTTAATTTCAAAGAAATGACCAACATAAAAATTTCAAAGTACATTCGATAAATTCATTCAAAACTTATCATTCAATTAAATGACCAATTTATATTTCAATACTTTAAATAAATGAGCTCATAAAAAGAATTGTACCAGAATGAGAGAGAGAGAGTGAGAGGGCGAGCGTATAATTCCTAAGTGCTGGGTTGTGCATACATACATATATATATATATCTTAAATTTGTTGACTATATGTTTATTATATGTGTAGATTAATTACAAGGTTCAATATTAAATATGTTTGTGTATTTCATGACACGTAGGACTACGCCCCGAGGCGTGTTTGGCGCATGGTCGAGTCCAAGATATATGTAAAACTTCTGTTAATAATAAGTTTTGTTTTTATAACCATTCCAGAGTATTTATTTCAGATAACACTTCCTGTTCAACAACCTCGTTCGCTTAACACGAAACTTGGCCCGTAAAGTAATGAAATATCAGCTGTTGGTAGTTGCCAACATGGCGCCCATTATTAAACACAATAATTACTGTTATCGTATTTGGAAAATAACAATTCCAAAGTAAATTCAAGTCTTTAAAATTTTAATCTTCAAAATGAGCTCATAAAAATATGTAAAATACAGTTATATAAATATGATATAATTTGATTTATAACAACACTTTTAAATTATTTATAGTTTACTATAATTTAATTAGTGTACCTTCTTTATCACTACACTCTGGGGTTTTTACACTTTCATTTTGCACTTCACAAATGTTTTTTGTTTTTTAAGTGTTTCTGAATGGGTAATCCCTCTAATTACTATCCCACTACCGTACTATCTCTTTCATTACAATATTTCCTTAATAATATTAACAATTTTATGTCCTTACATTTCTATTATTACATCTAACTCTAAATTGTGGGTTAGTTTGCTTTTTATTTATCTTTAACTGGGTTTCTTCTATAGATTATTATTGTCCATTAATGGATAATAATATTTACTTTTGTTTTTCTTTTCTTTTCATAGGTTACTTATTGGTCTTGTTTCCAATATTACATTTGAGTGTATTATTTCTCCTGCTCATATTCTTTATTACTTGTTTGTGTATCACCATTGGTCTTCATTTTTATTTATTTATTTCCCCTCGTTTTGGGTTTGTTCCTTTTTCATTCCCCTTCTTCTTCATTTTCATCGTATTTGTTTAATACTTTGGTTTTTCCACCTTCTCCTTTGGGTTCATTTTAACATGTTACATTGATTCATTCAATCCCATGAACTTGTTTCATTTTTGTTTAGTTTCGGTTTTTTCCCTTCTTCTTCTCTTCTTTGGATTTATTCTCGTTTGTTTTTCGTGGTTTCCTTCTTCTTTTGTTCCTTTTGTTGGGTCAATCACTTGGGTTGGGTCATGTCGTCGTTTGTCGAGTCATTGTCTTTACATTTTATTTAAATTAAGCATTTTATTTAGTATGAGTATTATTTTATATTCAAAATTATCTTTTTCATCCCTGGTACTGGGGTGGCTTATTTGTGTTGTAACAACATATATATGTCTATTTATAAATACTATACATTAATAACTGTCTGTAAAGAATGATGTGAAACTTGAACATTGGGTTAAAGGGGCATTCTGTAATGTCTGTTTTATATCTTTTAAATGAGCCCCATACAGTTATCAATACTTACGTTGTGTCACCAACGTAAGACATAATAAATCTTGTTATTATGATAAAATGTGTTGATTGCAAATCCTGTCACCTGTTAAGCTCCAGCACACTTTTCGCTTCCTCTAGGTTCATTAAGGGGACTTCCTCTAGCTTCATCAATGAAGCTATTCCCATAAGAAATAGATGTAATATTAAGGAACACTTATCTCAGTACTGGAACGAAATATCTTTACCAAATTTTTATCACAGACAATGTATATTTATTTGTAAACTGGGTACCAATATCATGAGCCTATCTTAAAAAATGTCTAATCTAGAAATTATTATATTCACTAAAAAATTAACAACAAAATTTCCATGGTTTCTTATTATATAATAATTTTTTATTTCTTTTATGTGTATACCAAATGTTTTTATTTTGGTACACAATATTGCTTACATACTGCTAAACACAAATACAAAGTTTAATTGTTCTATCCTTACTAGATTAGGAGAAAAATTTTCCTAAATATTAAAAAACACAACTTTCGGGGAATTGAAAAAAACAAAAAGGACCATAGGATGCAGTATCTCCTGCTTCTTCTTCTTCCTTCTTTCTTTTCCGGGCTCTTCTTTTCTGTCTTGCTTCTTTTGTTATTTCAAGAATGGCTTTTTCCCCCTTTTTTATACGTAGATTGTCACTTTGAAGAAAACCAGAAATAGCGTTACACCCTGGTGTTATTCCCATTTCATGTAGCACTTTTGCTCTTCCCATACTTCCTTCATTAAATGTGATCACTGCACCTAGGACCCCTGTTTTTAAAGTTTTTAACCCCACAAAGTTATTCTTTGGTACTCTACTCCAAATGACGTTGTTCAGACTCTCATTTGGATTTTGTGTGCGTCCATGTGCACACTTAGAGAGTAAATCTTTATTTGAAAGATCTCTAAATATCGGTTTTATTGTTTCCATTACACAGACTGGCAAGGAATTCTTGTGATCATACTCTTCCCCAAGTGCAGCAAGCTTATTAAATTTGCAACAGCTTTCTTCTCCTTGTGGACAAAGCCCATGATGAGGTTCTTCATTGGTGGATATCTTGTGATAGTAAATTGCCCATACTTCTTTACACATTTTCTCAACGTCCTCTGCATTCCTTCGAATTGCCAAGCCATAGTATTTTTGAAGTTTATCAATTTCTACATCAGTCAACCTACCTTTCCCACCTAGAACCTTCCCATCCGCTAGCTTGATCCCCTTCATTTTATTCTTCAATCGCCACAATCTAGATCCCATCCTTTTTTGTACGTGACCTATACATTCTAATTTTTGTATGGTTACATCAGAACCATAGGGTTTCTTTTCACACGTTAAAGAGTAACTGTTAGAGTCACCATCACCCAAATATTTCAAGTACCGCACACCCCAGTTCTGTTCCGATCTAGAAAAAATTCTTTCCACTCCAATACACTCCATCCCTCCACTGAACCCAGTATAGTTTTTCGCACAACCCTGAACACACTTTTTTTTTGTTCATAACACATTTTTAGCAATATTTTGTCAAACACTCGACATCTAACACCTTGCCGGTGTCGAATGACGTAACCGTAACCACCCCATTTAGAGATGAATGACCCCTGTGTTGCCAGGTTCCGTCAAACGCTGCTAAGTCTCTGTTTGCATCATTTTCCATGATAGCTTCATGAGCAGCTTCTTGTAGTGAGGTTTCACTAACTAAAGTTACAGCATTTAGTATATAGTTATTATGTTTTGTAAAACGCGTGTTAGATGAGGGCAAATTCAGTACAGCACAAAGAGTTCTACCTGCAGTTTCACCTTTACCAATGCTACGTAAACCATAAGCAAAACGGCTATTTACCTCATATAACCGATGCCTCGTAACTTTTGAAGACATGGCTGTCTTTTTTGAATCACATTTTGTACATGAAATTGAAAGTTTACATGCTAGTCCTTTACGAGCATTACAATCTTCTGTGAGCACAACACAAAATCTTCTTCTTCACAATATTTACATTTTACAAATTTTTGTATCAATGCTGAAACAATGTCGAGGTCAATAATTACATTTTTGGATGTGTTTTCATCTGCTACATTTTTTACGAACTCAGAAATATACGACAGTTTCTTCTTTGAACTAGATGTAGTTTCTTCATTGGACCTAACCTCAAAATCAAGGTGGCTATTTTCTTCATTTAGAGAAAAGGCATTTACCTGTTGCATATTTGATTTGTCTGAGTTTGATTTCCCCTGAATTTTCTATTCCAAAGACTTTTGCAATGAGGCATTTTATCACTCAAATAAAATAATAAACAGGCAAACAAAAGTCATCACTAATCACAACAAATCAACAACAATAACCTATCAGCTGTTGTTTGCTACTATATGCAATCATATGAAAAGTAAAAGCCATAAAAATATCACACTCATCAACTGAAGTTTATACTATATATAGGCTAGGGTTTTGGTGAGGTCGTGCGGCAGAAATTACCGTGCATGCATGAATAAAATATTTTTTTTAGTTTCTTTCGAGCGTTACTTCCTATATAAATTATATATATTCTTAATCAGAAAAATACGAGGAATAAGAAAACAAAATTTAAAAAATTTCGAATTTTTGAAGATTTTCATTGACGTCTCCCCTTAAACCTAGTCTTAAATATTAAGTACAGTTCAGTTCAAAACCCACTGAGACCTCTACAAATGGTAGCAGAGCGTGGTTTGAAAACTTACATGTGCTGACCCGGAAATGGCAGGATTTGCAATTATGTTTAAAAAAAGAAACTTTTTTTTGGGGTCTAAAATGAAGATATTGGGAATTGAGTAGTTGGGTGTATAACAAAATAATAAATTTTGATGTTTATATAATTCTGTAAACAGGTGTTTGCGACACAATTTTTAATCTTTATTTTTTATGAGAATATGTGCTATTATGATTATTATTACTATTATTGATTATGTTTTTAATTATTATTATTAAATTGTACAACTGGAAGTAACATTAAGTAATTTTGAAGGGTCACACACATTTACATATTTAGAGGTGATATACTCTGCTTTAGGGGTTTTTTTATGTGGGTATGTTGAATTTAGTTCCTGGTTTGTTTTAAATTTATTGTGTAGTTTCGTTTGGGGTTCTATTCAGTAGTGTATATATATATATATATTTTTGAGTTTAGTTTTGATATCTGTTCTACATACACCTGAGTCTGCCAGACCTTATCTGAGTTGGTCGTAGCCTGTCATGACCTGTGAAAGATTGCCCAGATTTTGTTGAAACTTTTCATGTGGTTCAATGAATCATCATGTCATTGATGATAATGATGATGGTTTTTTTTTGAAAAGTTGAGTTACTAGGCCGTGTGGTTGGACTTAGCCTGAACACTGTATTTTATATATTTTTTTATGAGAATGCGGTTATGGTCGGACCATAGTCCCTTGTAGTTGAGATGGTGAGTTTTTTTTTTTAATTTTAAGTTATGCTCAGGTTCACACAGTTGGAAGGTGTTGTTACGACATCACAGAACAATCTACGTGTTTGTCGAATGTGCCAGAAGAATCTCGCTGTAATGTATTGGGCATAAGTGACTGTCAATGCATCCCCAAGAGTCTTCTCGAAACCGCCAGCCATGCGGACTGTGTCAAGTCCGCAGTTAATTATGTAGTTCACACGGACGCTAAGACACAATTAGGAACGTTCTGGTCTGTGAGCGCAGGTATAAATACATGGCGGCAGCTGCCTTAGTTTTTCAGTATAGCTGCGATATATTTAGTGTGCAGTTCGGGTTATTTTCGGACGGTCGATATTACTGTGCGCGTTCAAGTGGTTATTAGTTAAGTGTCGTGTTTTATAATCGGACGGTATATATTGTAATACAATTGTGTTTTAATATTAGTTCACATTTATTTGCGTGTGAACGATTTTTATTTGATTTGTTATAAGAGACTGTGTTGTTAATTACAAACTGTTAACTGTGAAAATTAAAGCTGGTGATTGGTGACTTTATTGGTGTCTTGTACTTATTTTGTTTCCACTGTACCTATGACGATCGAGTAGACCGTCATAAGAGTGTGTTTAAAATTCTCTTAATTTTGAGAATTCCTTTTAGTTGAATTTTTAATTGAAAGTACATGTTGTATTGTGGGTTGTATTTTTATAGTTATTCTTGTGTTTTATTGTTGATGGGTTTTTCTTTTGTTTGGTGATTTTGGGGAGTTTGTTCTGCTTTTTTTGTCTTCCCCCCCTTTTTTCTTGCTTCGCTAAGAGACCCTGAATGTCACTTGTAGTGAGACAAGTTTTTCCTTTTTTCTGTCGTGTGTTTTGTTGTGAGTTGTTTATGTGTGCCCATTTAATTGTATAATTCTGGCGGCTGGGAATATGTGTTCAGTCAATGTCGATTTCTATTTAAAAGACGAACTAGAGTTTGAAGTTAGATCCCGGGGCAGTAGCCTGCAAGGAGATGTTGCCTCCTTGAGGAAGCAGCTTAGGGAGTTAATCGCTGCTGGAACCGGGGTTTCCGGTTCCAAACTAAAGGATGTTGTCTTGGAGATGGAGTTATGCAGGGAGAAGTGGGAGGAGCTCAAAAATCTAATTGAGGACCTCGAGTCGGCCCCATCGACATCACAGGCCAGCCAGAGACTGCGGTAGCGGTGACAACATCTTCTGAACTGGCTACAGAACATCGAGGCCCAGCCAGTGATGGGTGAGACAAGGACTGCTGTGGAGTCTGAAGACTTCACGCTCCGCGGGTGGTTCTGCTCCGTACTCCTGAACATACTCCCCTGTCTGCACTAGTAGAGCCTGAAGTTAGGAAAGAGCGGGCTGCTCCTTTACCTGCTTTCTCGGGGATGGTGGCGGTTTTCTACCATAAACTGCCCAACCCCCTAACCGACATCATCCAGCAACTTCCTGTGGTTGATGGACTGGATGAGGGCAAATTGTTGCATTTCTTTGGGACTCTCTTTCAATTATCAGACTTTCCAGGGATGTCTGATAAGACTCCTTGAGCTCATTTATCCATATTGCCGGGGTCCAATGGCTGAGCGGGTCACCCATACTATGCGATGTGACGGCAGTTTAGACTACTTCCACGGAGAGGTGTTGGACTCGTTCATACTCGGCCGACTACGAGAACAATTATGCCAGAAGCACTTTTATCTGGAAGGGCATGGATAGGGATATTGCTGCTAGAGTTAAGTTATGTCATCTTTGCGGATTAAGCAAGCCTGGCCAAAACACTAAGTTGGGTTTGTTGTCATTGGACGTGGTGAGCAGACCAATGGAGAAGTAGTTCATCGACTACGTGGGACCTCTCCCACCTAGCAAGTCAGGTAATTCTTTCCTGCTTGTTTGTGTGGATGCTTTCTCTAAGTTTGTCTGGCTATTGCCCTTGTGGTAGGCAAACGCTTGGTTAACCATTATAGCACTCCAGACCAATATCTTCCAGCATTTCGGACTTCCAGCCATCATTGTCTCTGACAATGGTCCATAATTCATTTCGGGCGAATTCCGGTGAGTGTGCTTTGCCAACGGTATCTGACATGTAACCACTTCACCTTATTACCCTCAGCCATCCCACATGGAAAGATTTAACAGGAAGCTTAGATCTGCTCTGATTGCTTACCATGCAGAACAACAGAATTCTTAGGACCAGAATCTCAAGTGGTTACAGTTAGCCTTCAATACGGCCCTCCATGAAAGTCATAAGGCCGTTCCCTTTGAGGTGATGTTTGGATTCTCGCCCACACTTCCATTGGCTAACTTATGGAAAATTGAAGATCTTCTGCCTAATCCTCCAGACATTAGGGCAGCGTACAGGTGGAAAGAAGCCTGGAAGAATCTGCTCCGTGCGCACGAGCATGTCCGTGTTCATTATAATCAGGGGCGAACTCCCAATCCCTTTAAGGTTCTGGATTTGGTCTATTGCCAGAGCCACCCGATCAGCTCAGCCGTGGACAAAAGAGCCGCCAAATTATGTTATCGTAGGTCCGGTCCATACCGCATTCTAAGGTTTGTGTCACCAGTGACGGTGAGGTTGGAAGATCCCAACGGTGATGTCGAGAAATTGACCACTCACGTATCGAAATTAAAGTTTTGCCATGTGGCATAGGTAGGTGAGTGGTGGTAAAGAGGTTGTTTTTAGTTAAAGTGTTGAGTTGGCTCTGGGGTTCTGAGTTTGTGAGGCGTCTTAGGGGGTCAGAGGTCTAGTGAACGTTCACGATTTCTTGCCTTTTTTCTTCTTCTGTCTGTCGTCTCTTTATGCTGGCCCTGGACAGGTCAGCATACAGTTACAGGGAGCTTATACACATACACACCCAGGTACACATGCATTCACACAGTTTCGATTTCTTATAGTTCTTGTCTCGTTTTCCACAGAGCCTCTAACTTCCTGAGAGCGGTATGTTTTTCCTGAGACTCTCTAAGTAGCCAAGAGATACAGTTGTCGTTACTTTGTTTCTTGGGCAACCAGGTTGCCCTTTTGGGGTGGGGGTGTGCCGGGATTTTGAATTTTCCTGGCGCATGTGGAGTTGTTCAGGGCTACCAACACAGTTGGCAGGAGTGCCTGCCAGTGCCATTGTCGAAGCTGCGGCGACGTGATTTAGTGACCAGTCTGGTGGTCAGCTGTTCGCTGTGTTTTGGTTTTCAGTGTGGCTAGTAAGGTTAGCCATATGCTTTTTGACAAACTGGGACAGGTTTTGTTTTATGCAGCCAGGTACGACCTACACAGAATTGTCTCGCCCTCATTTCTCAGCAAGCCTTCAACCAGGATATTCCCTTTGGTCTGACGGCCGAGGTCATGTGTGTCTGTATCCTTTTCATGCGTCGGTAGATTCCTCAAGGCGTTCAGGGTCCCTGCCTCAGCCAGGAAAAAAGGGGAAGATCGGTGGTCATGCTAACACCTAGGACTACCAGCAGAGCGGTTCTACATTAAGGCGCTCCCCGAAGCCGCCAGACCAAGAAATGTACAGAAAAACCAAAAAACACCGAAAGACCCAGAAAGACCAGGAACGACTTCCAGTAAGCATTCACCATAACACATGGACAATTTTCGGAACCTCTGATTGTCTACGGTTCATCCTGTTTCAACTTGAGTTCGTCGCTACATACTTACAGGTGGGAGCGTTTCATTTTGCTTCTTCTAACTACATCAGCTGCATAGACTGGCTACCCTTGTTTTCGACATTAAATATCTGCCAACTCAATCCGTGTAACAAACTTATTAAGAACTGAAAATACCTCAAGGTCATAAGAACTCAAGTTTGTAAAAGTTGGAACTGGTTCCATTGTAACTTGTCTAACATACACCATGAGCGGGTGGTTAAACTGTTCTACTAAAGTATGGTTGCCTTGCTTAAGCTATTTGGAGTCAGATTATCTTTATTCTCATTATTTTTATTATAATTATTCTTGAAAGGTTATTAGTGTTTTTTTTTTTTTTAATTAAGTGGTAGGTTTAACTTTTGTACGCTCCATCATTTCTACTGGTTTAATGTTCGCGTTGTTCTCCCTCGTGGGGTATGCTAGTCTGGAAATATATATATTACAACGATACATATACATAAATGTAGGCGTGTCGGGCCTCACGTTCAAGGGCGACATTTATATGCAACACTACAACTGCAAATATAAATTTATTTGTGTTTGCGGAGCCCCACGATCTTGGACGCCAATTTATGCAACAGGTTTATTATATAATTTAAATTTGTGGAGCCCCACATCCAGGGCGACAAATTATATAACAATATAACTCTGTACGTAAGTTGTATAATTTATGTTGTATGTGTATAAATTTACATGTAATTTATTTTGAATAGCCCCACAATCTGGGAGCGACAAATATGCAACAATACAACTTTGTAAATTTAATATAATTTAAATTTGTGATGCTCCACGTTGGAAGCGACAACTTATGTAACAATAGTACTTTACATAACTACAATTTAATTTGGGTTTCAGGTGTATCTGTAATAAGAACTCAATGTAACGTGTAACGGTATTTCAAATTTATTTGGTATTAATAAAATTGTGCGCATGGCATTTGATTCGACTTAAAACATTTGTCATTACTTTGTCACTATGCCGTAAGGCTTACTCTATATACATCCTTACTGACTAAATATTCTATTCTACTAATTATTTTATTAAAAAATATCATTTCCTGACTACTCAGTCAATTAGTGTGCTTCAAAATATCAGTGTTTAAATATCTTTTTAGATATTGTAATGGAAACTCAAAAATATTAATAGTTACTGAATTTATCTTTCTTTTATCAGTACTGATTAATAAAACGCTAATTTTTATTTAAATGCTTTGCATTCTTTTCATTTCAATATTAATTTGAGCTCTTATTTACGTTAATCTTACTTCAATAACATCTATGATTCTAACTCTCTATATTTATAAGAAACATTGGCTCTTACTTTTAAATATAACACGAATGTCTTTGAGTTAATTGTTCGATTGAGAGATAAATAAGTTGTTTATCACCTTATTGTCGTCAGTCATACTCAATCATTGGATCCATCTGTAATCGTCCTCGTCTCGAACTCAGCATCGATTCCTCTTGTCCAGCGTCGCTCCTCTTGTCCAGCGCCGTTTCCAGACTTCAGTAGTGTTCCTCTTGTCCAGCACTGTTTCCTCTAGAGTCCAGCGTCGTCTCTCTCTTGTCCAGCGTCGTCTCGCTCTCTTGTCCAGTGTCGTCTCTCTGTTGTCCAGCGTCGTCTCGCTCTCTGGAACTAAGTCGTCAGCTCTCTCTCTCTCTCTCTCTCTCTCTCTCTCTCTCTCTCTCTCTGGAACTTCTTCTCGTGCTGTCTCGGACGTCAGTTGATATTCTTATGTAGATTTTCTTCTCGTAGTTCTGTTACTAATTAAAATTACTTGTTTTTATAATCCAGTTACATAACTGTATGTAACTGGAAGGATGAAACTATTTACAAAAGATTTAAATACTTTGTGCGGACGGGCAGAAGCTCCCGCTGCACTGTGTGTGATTGAAAAAAGAGAACAACTGTAGCGTGTGTATCCTATGTATACCCACGTCTGTGATACTACAAATTACTGCCAATTAATTATTTTTGTGAAGCAATTATTTTGATATTTACTCGGGCGCCATGTTGCCTCACTGTACAACAATATATGAGATTTACTTACCATGCGGTCCAGGATTCATGTTAACGAACCAGTAATAGCGAAATGTATTACCTGAAATAACTTACTCGTGCTTTTAATTGTTACCAATGACATTACCCTTTATTAAACTCTACTCACAAAAGACATATTCCCATATATTCATAAAAAAGTTTGCAAAACATGCACGTTTTACGCCTCGGGGCGTAGTCCCAATTATCTGAACATAAACATTAATAATAATTACATTTTTTGACCCTCCAAAATAAACATTCGTTATAACTATGGTAAACTAAACATGATAAACAATGGATACTATTTGCACAACCCAGCACTTGAATTATTTAGTTCACGCTCTCTCTCTCTCTCTCTCTCTCTCCCTCTCATTCTCTGGTAAAAATTTGTTATTTTATGAGCTCATTTTAATTTAATTGTTTATGGAATGAATTTTGAATTGGTCATTTGAATTTAGTTATGAACTTGAATGATATAAATATTGGACAGGTCTCACCGTACTGCTCGGATCAGTCCATCGTGCACAATCTGGTCGTTTTACATCATCTTTGGGCCCACACCGTAGCGTCCCCCCTCGAAAACACTTTGGCAGATTTTAGCCGCACGTAATTGACGATCCCTTGGCCGATGACACCTGTTCAAGTGGTTACCGCCCCAACATTTCCGATATTTTGAAAATAGTTATTCAACCACTTTTGGTGGTGTAAAAGTTAAATATCCACACTCAGTGAATCTCTGCCGGCCGGCTCCGTTCACTGTCCAGGCGAAAATGACACAGAGTCTTTGTTAAACATTGCGTAGGTGGGGCAAAAACTACGTCACCAGTCTTTTGTTGCATTCCTTTAGCTGACGTCATCAGGGATAGGCTTGTTATCGCTATATGTGACACACGGTTTTTTGCTATGTTTGCAGTTTTACAATGAATGCGATCGAAATCCTGTCAATTCCAATCTGCGTTGTATAAAACATTATATAGTCCACTCACCAAAACTTTATAGGGATTATGAAATATTACAAAATTTATTACCAAATAAATAATTACGAAATAAATACAATAATTATGGTTTTTTGGACCATATTTTTATAAAAGTCAGATTGTACCAGAATTGTACCATCACAAAACCCCCTCAATGAAAGATTTTGTGCCGAAGCATAAAAACTTTCATTGACACATTCGTACTTCCTAAAGGATCAGCCAGGATATGTCGCCACAACCCCCTTACAATTTATATAAAAAGAAATACAATAACTCACCCGTGGTCCGATGATGATGACAGAACCTGCATGACCTTACTGGACTTCTCCTTCGAGATCCCAACACCATAAGGCCAATCAGGCACGTAACGTTCCTGCTCTGACGCGCTGGCCAGCTCAGGACCGCCGTCATGACATCACCAAACACTGAAACAATAAATTAAAAATATCAAAATAGTGGCTTGGTATATTACTCTATCCTTAACTGATCTGTTTCCCCTTAGCTATGTGCTGGTTTGCGTTAATAAGCACCGGGTTTGCTTGAACTACAAGAAATACAAATACAAAAAATATAAAATACAAGAATTATATAGAATTGCCATTCTCTTCATGGACTATCCTTTAATTGTAAAAATTGTTTCGATTCCCGTCGATAATAATTAACTCTTTCTGTTTCATAATTAATGTAATTTTAAAAGAAACAAATATTTAAATAAAAACATGGAAATCCACATATAAATCCCAAATATTACCTAAATCTCTCAATATTACTCAAACATGGAGAAAAACATTTTATAGAAAAATAATTAATAAAATCTTATTGAAATTAATATTATTATTATTAACAGGTAATAACTGGCGCTGTTAATAATATTTACCCCTCTGTCTCCTCCACACACACTATTTCCTATACATCATGTTAAAATTTCTATGTTAATACATAAAACATAATACATAATAATACATTGATACATTAATACATTTAATACATTGAAATAGTTAATTGATATTTAATCTTGATCAGAATTTACACATTCTACATGTTTAAGTTTGCATTTAAATTATAAATATTACAGTTTCAATTAATTAATTAATAATTCTAAACTTTCATTAATTAGCCATCAATTATTTATTATAATTATAAAATTTATTTCAAATTTATTATTAATATTCATATTACATTATTATTATTTCATCATTCATTTCTTATTACCTTTCTACTCTGAACTTTCTACCTACCTAACTGCCTAACCTTTCACACTTTTTATCATTGTTTAGTCTGGGCGACTCCTGTATTCACTATGCTTTGACTAATTATAATCTTACTCACCTTTCTTCTAATTAACAACCAAATTTACCTATCATGACACCAATTTCTCAATTATAAACACCTTTCATAATTTCATTCCGACGATAAATCCCAAGGCACCGCGCGTCTTTGTATAGAGATGGGTGTTCCCTACCTGGCTATATACATTCATAAATTTTTGCCCTTCCAAAAAATTCAGCAAACACTCCCTTAAACTATGCTATTACCTGCCACAACACTATACGTTGGTCACTCCTTATCACCTCACCCCCACTACAAAATATCATCAGCAACAACTAAATGTTTAACCTTTACGTTACTCACCTCTACAAATAATCACTAACTACTGTGTCCCTAAATATCTAATACTCTCTTTGTATTATTTTCTTTAAAATTCTTATCTATCTAACTCCCATTTACTTCATTTAAATAACTCACATGCCTTTATTTTAATACACCCAGGCACTATTCCCTTTTAACACTTTACCTTACTGTAATCATTGACAATTGCATTATAAAATATATCTCTCACCTACTCATAACAATACCTCTCAATATTCAAATATATATTCTTACTTAATCATTTATTATTATTCATTAGGAATTACCTTCATCACAAATTAAATAATAATTTAACTTCATTAGAAACTTTCTATTACAATTAATAATTTACAACTTCAGTTACAAAGTCAGTACAACTTTCTTTTGTACCATATTCATTCAGTAATTACTCTTTAATTACTATTCAATTATTTAAAAAAAATTTTACTTGTTTAGTTAAACAAAAACATGTTAATTGTTAATTATTAAAACAATTACTAAAACATACACGGTGTACATAAAATTTACCTGTAATACCCAACATCAAAAATACATAAATACATTGATATTAACACATAAACACAATGAAAAATATACAATCCCAACTCATTATTTTGTCATTAATCAAAATCAGTCCATATGCAGCCCAATTCAAAACCACTGTTCACATATATTAAATGTTCATTACATAATTGAAACAATCTATCCTCCATCGTTGAATAGCATTTTAATCTTAGGTCTATTTATCTTATTGTTTAGTAAATAACTTTTATTATTATAATCATTATAATAATTATCAAACATTTTATATATTTCGTTTACAATCTCAATCGGTTTATTATATATCAAGTCATGATCGGGTATAGTTCTGTCTCCCTCAGTATTATCATATGTTATAATCTTGTTAGTCATATAGTAATTATCATCATAATTTTCTACCACTACACCTGTTACTTCCCACGGTAAGTACTTGATACTGTTATTATCATCATCTATTATTATTTTAATTTCAATCATACTACAAGGTAAGTATTCATTATTTTCATCCACCATCTCTACTCCTAACCTTTCTACAAGTTCTCTATACTTTCTATTTACTTTAAAAATCTCTATTACTCTCTTTCTCTCACCATATCTCTCACAATACCTCTCTACACTTTCTTAATATATTTCTCACCATAACACCAAGTTACACTCTCTCTTTCCAAATATGCAGGGGTCACTAACTCATAATTACTGCACCACCTATGAGGTACACAAAAACACCAAGGAGCTCTATTTGTAGACCTTTCGTCTCCCAAATATAAATTTAAGGAACTCTCGTCCTTATTAATAATACGTGAAGACTTGACTTCACCCCCGAACACAACATCAAAGGAAAATTCTAACCCCTGCACCCCTTTAACAAATGTACTTTCTCTCAGCTCTCTCTCTGACTCAACACACTCAAACACTTCATTATCACTTATCATATTCTCATTATCATTTTCTACTATCATATCATTCTTACTACCTGTAAACTCATTATTCAGATTTTCATTGTTACTCACCTTATTGATTAGCACCTTTTTTGCACTTAAACTAACCTCTTCCTGATTTTCACTTGTATTCACCTCACTTACCTCGTTACTTTGTTTACTAGTGTCATCACTAATAGTGCCACCACTATTCTCTCTTAACAATTTGTATAATTCCGGAATTCGTTTAACCCTCTCATTAAATTTACGCCGATCATCATCAGTCCTTTCTTCCAAATACCTCTCGAAACTGTCACGGAATTTCTTCCATTTCTCCGCAAACGTTTCTTCTGCCTCAGCCATGTTAAACAAATTATATTTATAATATACCCTTTATAAAAAAACCACTATTATCCTATAATTACACACATAAAATCAAAACACCTAACATACTCATTGTCAACAGTACAAGTAAACGCAATAACCCTATCTTACGCACGTGTTTGCGTACTTTCGCAATTACTTCAGGTAAACATTCCGCTTTCTTGGTAGGTATACTCAACATAAATTAAGTTTTATGTTGAGTCACTGTTCGGCCGCGCCAAATGTGATTATACATTTTACTGCCAATTAATTATTTTTGTGAAGCAATTATTTTGATATTTACTCGGGCGCCATGTTGCCTCACTGTACAACAATATATGAGATTTACTTACCATGCGGTCCAGGATTCGTGTTACCGAACCAGTAATAGCGAAATGTATTACCTGAAATAACTTACTCGTGCTTGTAATTGTTACCAATGATATTACCCTTTATTAAACACTACTCACAAAAGACATATTCCCATATATTCATAAAAAAGTGTGCCAAACATGCACGTTTTACGCCTCGGGGCGTAGTCCCATTTATCTGAACATAAACATTAATAATAATTACATTTTTTGACCCTCCAAAATAAACATTTGTTATAACTATGGTATACTAAACATGATAAACAATGGATACTATTTGCACAACCTAGCACTTGAATTATTTAGTTCACGCTCTCTCTCCCTCTCATTCTCTGGTACAAATTTGTTATTTTATGAGCTCATTTTAATTTAATTGTTTATTGAATGAATTTTGAATTGGTCATTTGAATTTAGTTATGAACTTGAATGATATAAATATTGGACAGGTCTCACCGTACTGCTCGGATCAGTCCATCGTGCACAATCTGGTCGTTTTACATCATCTTCGGGCCCACACCGTAGCGTCCCCCCTCGAAAACACTTTAGCAGATTTTAGCCGCACGTAATTGACGATCCCTTGGCCGATGACACCTGTTCAAGTGGTTACCGCCCCAACATTTCCGATATTTTGAAAATAGTTATTCAACCACTTTTGGTGGTGTAAAAGTTAAATATCCATACTCAGTGAATCTCTGCCGGCCGGCTCCGTTCACTGTCCAGGCGAAAATGACACAGAGTCTTTGTTAAACATTGCGTAGGTGGGGCAAAAACTACGTCACCAGTCTTTTGTTCGTATAGCCAAGCCTCGAGTTGTTTACAGAAGTATGCATTCCTTTAGCTGACGTCATCAGGGCTAGGCTCGTTATCGCTATATGTGACACACGGTTTTTTGCTATGTTTGCAGTTTTACAATGAATGCGATCGAAATCCTGTCAATTCCAATCTGCGTTGTATAAAACATTATGTAGTCCACTCACCAAAACTTTATAGGGATTATGAAATATTACAAAATTTATTACCAAATAAATAATTATAAAATAAATACAATAATTATGGTTTTTTGGACCATATTTTTATAAAAGTCAGATTGTACCAGAATTGTACCATCACACGTCTTGGTCAACACCTGCAGTTGTATGAAATCGACATGTCTGAATTTGTCTGTGGGTTCAGTCCCCCCACTCCTTGTCAATTTTGCTATTTCTTATATTTCTGCGAATTGCAGAGTCGTATAAGTATACTCTTGTACTCATCTTACAACTATTTTTACTACACATGTTCACTGTAATTTTGGACATTGCAACTTAACCCTTTCGCTCTGTACACAGTTATTTCACCACTACACTCGTATGGTGTGTCCTTTTCACGTGGTTTTTGTACACAGTATTTATTTAATTTTATTACATTTTATTGTGTTTTTGGATTTTACACCGTATTTATAGTTTATGAATAATTACGGAAAAATAGTAATTATGCAATTACTCATCTTGGGGTGGTAAACTCGCCTGCTTAGACCTGCGTTCACACACACTAGCAAAATA
The DNA here is from genome assembly GCA_034769895.1 of Magicicada septendecula. Lineage (NCBI taxonomy): Eukaryota > Metazoa > Arthropoda > Insecta > Hemiptera > Cicadidae > Magicicada > Magicicada septendecula. The sequence continues at coordinate 160,574,182 of CM068372.1, read as the reverse complement.
CTGGTGTACACACTTTCAGTTACATTTGTGTGTGTGTGCACGTCGATTCAGGTCGAAACACCTGTTCATATTTTTGTCTGAGCCAAGCTTGCAATCCCTGACATGCTTATTTCTAATACATTATTAATTATTTACAGTTTATTAGGTATATTTAAATTTTTATATTCAATGCTCAGTACATCACTTATTTGTACTGTCGCATTATCATTCTGCTTGGTAATAAAAACATTAATAAATTTATGTATTAAATTTTTTTTATTACAATGTTTTAATAAAAAAAAAAAAAAAACAAATAATAAAGAATAGTATTCGTCATTTCACCCTTAATTGGAGTGTACATATACGTCTCACCTCCCCTCTTCACACGCTCACTGCTCGTGACCTTGCAGGGTGGCTTCATAACAGCTGATCTGACTGGTTTCATTGACCTCGTTATTTTTATGTGTAGAACTTCCTAAATGACGTTGCGTGGAATTTACCAATTTCTTTCTTCTGTGTCTCATCATATACGATGAAAGTGTGTTGTCCTACTCGCTGTCTTAATGTATACGGTCTATTATATACAGTCTGAAGAATTTCTTTGCCGTATTCTCGCTTCTTTTCCCAGCAGGATTTGCTTTGAGTAGTACATTCTCTCCTACATTAAATTGTTGAAGTTTGTGAGTTAGATTAAATCTCTCTACTCTCTTGTTACCTCTTTCTATTATTCGTTGCTTTGCATATTCAATTTTTACGGTTTTTACGGTACTGACTTCTTACCTTTTTAAAATACTACACTCATCATAATACTCACCGCTGCCAGAATTTTACTTACCGTCATCGTCCCCGTAAAACTTACCTTATTAAATTACCCAGGTCGCCACGATATTTTTTGGTTTAATATCGAAACCATTACACTCTTGCCCTTATAAAAATTGTAACATAATCCCGCTATCTGACCACCCTTAAAACTCAGAAAATCCCAAAGATCGTTAGACGAGGTTTTCAGCACAGAATAGGAAATGGTTATGGCGTAATAACTTACTCTAACACATACTTTATATTAAATAAAATCTGAATTTATTTTAAGGTGAAGTTTTATGAATTAATAAAATAAACATTTCTTAATCAACTAGCCTATGACAAACTATGATGAACCAGTAGTAAATTTTTTCCCTTAGAGATCTCATTTGAAATTTAATACGTTATACATAACAAAGGAAATTACTAAAAATGGTGTTTAATTTTATTCAATTGATTATGTTCTTTAGTTTGCTACTCATCTGGTCAATGCAATCCACAATTTCCGCCACCACGTGTTACGTACTTTTTGTTTGTAGAACACTCCGAAAACTGATTTTATTCTGTTTAACTTGGATTATTTTCTCAATCACAAATTTTAAGGCTGTTTCACAAATAACATCACTATTCTTTTCAATCGGTCGGCTTACATTGTTCGCAAGCACATTTTTTGGCAAACTGCGCGTTAACACTTTACTTGATAGGCCGATTAGATTATTTTCGGCCTATCTTGTGCCCGAAGCCACTATTTAACTTACGACCACTCTGGTTGAAGACTGCTATCTGCTACTGGCTGATGCAACAACTGGTGATAGACTGCAGACTGTGAGTCACAAAAAGCCTGCTGCTGGGGCAGTTATGCAATACGTCTGGGCAATTGTTTAGGCTAACAATGTGCATTGCTGTACTGGGGCTCCTCACAGGTGAAGTCTGGCAATTTGAAAAGTGATTGAATTGATGATTTGAATTCATACAAAATTAAACTGGGGTAGCTCACAATTTTGTACCGTTACAACTTATTGGTACAGGTACATTCTGGTTATTAGGTTTGTGTATATACTTGGATACTTGGTCCAGAATCTGTTTGGCTTCTTATCTTCTTCCAATTCCATTGGAGTATATCCTGTTGCTTCACTATAATTTTCGTTGATGGCTTTTTCAAGAAATGGTAAATATTCTGCCCATCTATTGTGTTGATCATGGCAGTATATTCGTAAATATTTACCTAATTCTTTGTTGACTCTCTCAGCAAGGTTTCCTTGAGGATGTCTTATGGATGTGAGTACAGGTTGTATTCCATTTTCCCTTAACGTCCTCTCCCATTTTTCACCCTGGAATTGTACACCTTGATCACTGAGTAGCTTCTTCATTTTTCCATACATCGGAATATATTTCTGCAGTAGTATCTTTAGAACAACTTTGGTTGTGGGTCGCATAATTGGGTACAGTCGGACTGCCTTGGAAAACACATCGATACATACCAATATGTGCTTCACACCTCGACTTGATCGTGGTAATGGTCCCAGAAAATCCACTGCAATTAGCTCTCCCTTGTTTTCCTTCTGGATGCTCTGCATTTCCACGTATGTGTGTAAATTCGGTCCTTTCGCTGTTTGACACTTATAACACTTCTTCACTTCCTTTTTTATTTTTCGATACATATTATTAATCGTAAAATCCTCTCGTAGACTCAGGTAACATTTGAGTGCGGCTGCATGTGCTAAACTCTCATGTGCTGGTTGAATTAATTTCTGTAACATGTCGTTCGTTAGTACTATCTTCCAGTCTTGTCTTACTAACCTGAAAAGAATTCCATTAAGTACCTTATAATGATTTGGTAGCTGTTCTTGGTCCTTCATCTCCCTTATTGCCACGTCCAGATCTTGTTGTTGTGCTAAATTTTTCAAAAATGTCTTTTTAGGGATTCACAGTTACAAAATATTTTATTTAAATATGATCCCATTGCCATCCCATCCTGAAATTTGGCATATATGTGCCTTATAAGTGTATAAACAAACTAATTTTTTCCAAAAAAAATTTTGAAAATTTGTTAAAAAAAAGGTTTTTGAAAATTTTTGGGAAAAAATTATTTTTACCAATATGGTTGTGGATTATATTAAATTAAAGCATAATAAAAGCAGAATAAAATGGTACAAGTCCCAGCACTCTATGTCAAATAATTTTTAAACTTTAGCCGTTTAAAGATTTCAAAACACGGTCAAATTTATGCGATTTTCGATTTTTTGAAAATCAATAACATACATATTAGAAGCCCAAAAAATCTAAAACTTTGTATTTTTATTAGTTTTGACCATAAGAACAAATACACAAAAAATTATAATTATCTGAGATGGTGAGGTTCAGAGCATTGGTTGATTTGATGTTGAATGACCCCATTGTGTTTGCTGTGCGTCTTGCTTTATATCCTGTTCGGTGCTTAGTAATTCCTCCCTAATATCGCTGGGGTATATGTTGTTTATTTTATAATTTTGCTTCCGTTTATTCAGTCATTGTGATGCTTTTAATGTAGACGGCCGATTGTGGAATGTTACTGTCTCCATCTCATTCATTTTCTGGCTGTCTCTCTTCAATTTTTTCTTGTTGTAGCCTCGTACTGCGACAACGTGTTTGTCAGCTGGTTTTGAAAACTGTTTACGATTGGACGACCATACAACGTCTCCTTGTCGTTTAGCTGTATTTATTCGTTCAGGCTCTGTAGCTGTGCGTGTTGTAGTGTTGTACATTGGTGGCGAATAATTTATTTTGTAATTATCACTGGGCGGTGTAGTGTTTTGTATTGCTTTCTTGTCATCTCTGTGACAATTATAGTGGTGATTTGCGTGTTTTTGTTCCCAGTATTGTGTGTTCTTACCTTTATTGATATTCTCCGACTGTGTCACAAGGATTAAAAATTCTTCTATTGTTTTAATTCCCTGCATATAAACTGCTAACTGGATGTCTCGCTGAAAATGGTAAGATAACTTTGAAACAATTTTGTATTCTGAGAATTTAGGTCTAAGATGCTTTACATGTTCTATTTGCGTAATTGTGTATTGTTCAATACTCTGCTGTCCTTGTGCATTGAACTTTCCATATTCGAGTTGATCCCTTACTTGTCGTTGGGTATGTAGATTCCAGAATCGGGTCTCGAATGCCTCACGAAACTGCTGATATGTACTGACGTTATCTCTAATAATAGAGTACCATTGGCTGGCTGAATCTCTAAGATATCGCGTGACGAAGTCTATCTTCTCGTCGTCATTTATTGCACTCCCAATCTTTTCTATTTTTACTTGTTACATCAATATATCACTCTTATTACTTTACCTATATTCCCCTTAGCTACTGTGTCACTATCAATGCTCAACTTCTACATTACTTTTATTCACAATAATACTAATTTTCTCAACTCCCCTTTTAACTTAACTTGGGCTGATTTAAATGTCCTAACGCCATAATAATCACCCCAATTCTATCTTTCACAGACCATTTAATATTCTTATCTATCTCAAATTACTCCCATTATTGATTTAAAACATCACAAGTTTAGTACTGAAACATTTAGTTATTGAAAACTCTGCAAATTATTTATAAATGACATACCACATATATGATTCCAGCAATCAGCTGATGTTCTAGGTCAGGTGACTGACCTTTCTCTAAATACATTTCAAAATTTATACAAAATACACATGTTGTAATAGAACAATGAGTCCGCCTCGTTCAAGCCCCGCGATGGGAGCCAATTTTTTAATAGAACAATGAGTCCGCCTCGTTCAAGCCCCACGTTGGGCGCCAAATTTGTAATAGAACAATGAATTAATAAATAAATAAAAGGTTGATGTATGAGAATTGTACTCTCCGGTAAGCCCCACTGGTTGGGCTAGTCAATTTTGTAATAAAACGAGATTATTTCAATGTAAGAATGTGTGTAGTAACGTAGCTAATATCTTCTGGTCTTCTAAGCTCTCACTGTTGATCTTCGCTTTTGTAATACAACCATACTATAATTGTAATTGTATAGGGTTCTGGTATAATATTACCCAGGATAATTTTTATGGTGTGTATGTGTAGTAGTGACGTTCCGCTCTGGGAATCGTCGATTTGGTAAAGTTCCTGGTCTTTGTTATTATCAAATAAACTCAGTGTATTTTGCTGGGGTAGCAAATTGAAATAAAATATAAATTTAAAATTTATATTTATAAAAAAAAATAATTTCGGAAAAAATATTTTCGGTGTATTTATGTGCTTAATATTTAGGAAAAAATTGAGGTTGTTGATTGTAATTATAATTATAATAGTATGGTGTTTAATTTGGTAATAAATTTCTGTTCGGTAAATTTGTTAAAAAGATAATCCAATTAACTTCAAGTTAGGCGAAAAACGGCTCTCTTCTTCTTACTCTTGAAATGTTGTAGTTTCGCATATACTGCCTTTAAAGATTATCTAGTTTTCTTGGTTAATTAATGATTATGTCCTTTTATAAGAGAAATCAACTTCAATTTACCAAAAAACAAACAAAAACGTTTATTAAACACAATAATAAGGTTGGTCGATTAATTAATCGAGGTTACAAAGCCATATCGACTCGCTCAGGGTCGGTCGATATTAGAAGTTTTACAGTTGTATTATTTAAACAGGTTCTTTGAACGGTTATTTATATAAAAAGCCAGAGAAGGTCAGGGACATGAAAGTATAACACTTACAATTCAAAAAATGTCTTAAATTTAAACAATATAATGGTAATTATTAATAATAAAAAGTTATATATAATTTTGTTCGAACCAGAAAGCAGTCTAGTCGTGTCTTATTGTGGTGACGATCCTGGATCAAAATGGCCGCCTGACGCATGCGCGTTGATAGCTTCTAATGTAAACAAAGTACTTGTTGAGATAATATGTCCCTTCTTCGGTTAAATGTTCTTCGCAATCGTATATGATCTTCTGGGGTATAGTTTATTGTCACTGGTGTATCATGGAATAGTTCACCTTGTGTAAAAATGTTGTTAAATGGGTATATCTACTGGTGTTTATGCGTGTCAGTTAACCTCGAATTTTCACTTAGTGTTTGGTGCGATTTCAGTGTTATTTCATTTAATTAGTTATATGTGATTTCGTTTATAGGTGTTATGTAGTTCATGGGTCAACTTCACCACTTCACTTTCATTAAAATAGTTAAAAATTTAGTTTTACATAAAATGATTCCGAACTCCGTTATAACGTAACGGCCATTAAAGGTTGGTTCTATCAAATATTCACATGAAGTGCTCTCTTCGAGGTATAATAATGAACTGTCTGTATTTCCTTCGTCTCATGAAAATCTTAGCCTATATAATATATCTCATACATTGTTTCAATTTGTCATAACTTCCGACACACTTTAAAAATGTACATTATGCTCATAAAATAAATTCGTTATTACTTAACTGTTTGAAATATAAAATACATATTCGTTTTCACTATTCTATTCTACTTATTTTGATAGTAATTAAGTTAGTATTACAAAGTTTTATCTGAAATTATATTTCTTATAATTTTTGGGAGGTAGGCCTAAAATTATACTTCCTGTCTTCTAAGTAAATAATAGCCATTTTCCCTAATATAATTATTATTCTATTAAATCTGAAATTTGTATAATTATCAATCTCACTTATTTTATTGCAATTTAGTATATTAATGATGGTTTTTTAATACAATTCATTTGTATATGACTCCCCCTAGGATAATGTCAGTGAATCTATTTCAGTTTTAATGGTATTTTATTAGACAATTAAATAATTTTACTCATATAATGACCATATCTTTAGAAAGCCTTATTTATATAGTATTCAATATGTTGAGTTTATCTTGCCTAAATATTGTCATTTTATCTGGTTTATAAGACTAGGTTTGTTAATTATTCTGCAGTTTAAATTCATTCTTTGGCCTAGATCTGATGTGTGGCTAATTTCCAAATGTTTTATTAATGTAGTTATTTTATATCCTTCTCTGACTGGTATAACATAAATTATTGATTATATAATTAACATATAACATCTCTCTATATCAAAACTGGTGTTCTGAATAACATTGCTTAGTATATTACCTAATAACATAAATAAAAAATATTCTATAACATTGGAATGGTATCTAATTTTAGATATGTCATTCCTAAATTAAAATGAACAATAAAATAACAAATTATAACACTAACATTTCTTATGGATAATCCTTACGTATCTAATTACTATATGTAATAGGAATCTGACATCCTGGTCACATATAATGGTTATCATCTTTTACTACTCAACATTAACAATTTGTTTTGTAATTCCCCATTTTACAAGATTTATGCCCCCTCTTTAAGTATAACCCTGGCTATCTAAGTTATATTCCATTCTATGGAATGTTCATACAGCTTTAGTAGCTTTTTATTAGTAACATTACTATTTCATTATCAAAGTAGACACTGTTCATAAAACTTAAAGTTTATTGCTTTGTACTGTAACTCATGCACCTTTTTAAAGTTTGTTATTTATAATTTGATCACTTGCACTTGTCTATGGTGAATTATCAATATATTTACTAGTCTTTCTCTAGTTTTTAACATGAAATATTCAACCATGGGGGAACTGTGAAGATTTGTTTATACAAACTAAACAATAACTTTTTGAATGCACTAATATTTAATACTACTAACACTTTTAGTTTTTTGTCAGTTTTACAGTGATATGGTTTTTTAGAGTGTTATACTTTCTCTTTGGACATTCATTGATTTTGGGGTTTTTTGGGGTTCTATCCCTATGGGGTTTTTGTTTTATATGGGTCGTCTTAATTATTCTTCTTTCTTCCTTCTTCAGTAGATTTGGTTTTGGATTATTCTTCTTTCTTCCTTCTTCAGTAGATTTGGTTTTGGATTATTCTTCTTTCTTCCTTCTTCAGTAGTAGTAGTTTTGGTTTTCTTCCTTCTTCTCTCTTCATTAGCTTTGATTGTTCTTCTTTCTTCTTTCTTCAATAGTTTTAATTAGTCTTCTTTCTTCTTTCTTCAGTAGTAGTAGTTTTGGTTTATTCTTCTTTCTTCTTTAGTTTTAATTAGTCTTCTTTCTTCTTTCTTCTGTGATTTTAATTATTCTTCTTTCTTCTTTCTTCAGTAGTGGTAGTTTTGGTTATTCTTCTTTCTTCAGTAATAGTAGTTTTAATTAGTTTTCTTTCTTCTGTCTTCAGTAGCTTTGATTGTTCTTCTTTCTTCCTTCTTCAGTAGTAGTAGACTTGGTTGTTCTTCTTTCTTCAGTGGTTTTGGTTATTCTTCTTTCTTCTCTAGTTTTAATTAGTCTTCTTTCTTCTTTCTTCAGTAGTAGTAGTTTTGGTTTATTCTTCTTTCTTCTTTAGTTTTAATTAGTCTTCTTTCTTCTTTCTTCTGTGATTTTAATTATTCTTCTTTCTTCAGTAGTGGTAGTTTTGGTTATTCTTCTTTCTTCAGTAATAGTAGTTTTAATTAGTTTTCTTTCTTCTGTCTTCAGTAGCTTTGATTGTTCTTCTTTCTTCCTTCTTCAGTAGTAGTAGACTTGGTTGTTCTTCTTTCTTCAGTGGTTTTGGTTATTCTTCTTTCTTCTCTAGTTTTAATTATTCTTCTTTCTTCTTTCTTCAGTAGCTTTGATTGTTCTTCTTTCTTCCTTCTTCTGTAGTAGTAGTTTTAATTAGTTCTTCTTTCTTCTGTAGTTTTAATTATTCTTCTTTCTTCTTTCTTCAGTAGATTTAGTTTGGGATTGTTCTTCTTTCTTCTTTAGTTTTGATTGTTCTTCTTTCTTCTTTCTTCAGTAGATTTAGTTTGGGATTGTTCTTCTTTCTTCTTTAGCTTTGGTTTGTTCTTCTTTCTTCTTTAGTTTTGATTGTTCTTCTTTCTTCTTTCTTCAGTAGTTTTAATTAGTCTTCTTTCTTCTCTAGTTTTAATTATTCTTCTTTCTTCTTTCTTCAGTAGCTTTGATTGTTCTTCTTTCTTCCTTCTTCTGTAGTAGTATTTTAATTAGTTCTTCTTTCTTCTCTAGTTTTAATTAGTCTTCTTTCTTCTTTCCTTGGTAGTTTTAATTATTCTTCTTTCTTCTTTCTTTGGTAGTTTTAATTTTGACTATTCTTCTTTCTTCTTTCTTCAGTAATAGTAGTTTTAATTAGTCTTCTTTCTTCTCTAGTTTTAATTAGTCTTCTTTCTTCTTTGGTTTTAATTATTCTTCTTTCTTCTTTCTTCAGTAGTTTTTCGCTGTGTATGCCTTTGTTTCTTCTAGTCTGGTTTCCTTGTCGGGGTATATTAATTGCCTGCTTCTATCTTACTTGGGTAATTTTGTTGTTATCATTTTTAGTCTTCTGGGTTTTTAAATTTGTATTATATTATTTGCAGAATTTTTCTTTATTTAACCTTTCTTGTGAATATATTAGTAAATAGTGCATTTTAATTAATTCTCATCTGGATATTCCATATATTAGAGCTTTATTAATGATCATTGAGTAATGTATTTGTGTGGATTATCTGTCACGCTACAATGTTCATTATCCTTACTTCTAACATAATAAAATAATAACACACTAAGACATATTAAAACCGATATAATAAACATCTACTGCACCCATTTCTCAAATCAAAACAAAATTATTTAGTCCGCTCAGTAGCGAGTCGCTATTATTAAGTTACAACAAAAATTTTGTTTTTTGTTTTTTAATTCGTTACTCCCCTAAGGAACCTCCCTTGCACACACACTATTGTACCCCCCCTTGGACTGTGGCGTCCAGGGGGAGGAATTTTGTCATCTCCTTGTCCTTGCTTCCGCGTTACATTTTAAAATAGCTAGATATCATCATATCTGTAAATTCTATATTAATAAGCCCTTAATGCGGGTCTATCACCTGGTTTACTGTTCCCACGCGAACAGAGTGATAGCCACTGTTCCATAGTTCCGGGGATTTCCCCTAAGTCACCCCCTCTAATTTCAAATCTATACCAATTTCAAGCATAGCTGTGGTCAGGTTTACAATTTTTTGGCCATAGCTGGCCGCCGTCCAAAACCACGATTAGTGCTGGTAAGGCAGTAATCGCCCGAAAAGGCGGGGAAATCAACTTTCCTTTAAAGCATGTTTGACTTCGTTTTATGATACGCTGCACAGGAACAAATCAACATATAATATAAATTTATATAAAAGTTGGGCAGTGTATTTTACGCCAGTTTGGCCTCCGATGGAGGTAGCACTCTCTGTTACCCCCAACACTTACTGCTATCTACAGTGGCACATGCCACCACTGCAACAGCCGACTTATAGCTAAACTTAATGTCCTTCTACAGTTGCAGTCTCTACATTCCATAATTATATCACTTCTATTAACACCACACGACCCCCCAAAATTACCCACATATCTTGTATGATAACAAGTTTCTATTTTATTCTAGACACTTCTGCACGTCCCAACTCTCACTGGTACTACAAACTTTACAATTATACTTGGTCATTTCTTTACATGAACTAAAATACAGTACTGATATAAATTTAAATGCATAAACAATCCGAACTATACAACAGTAAAATTTTCTGCACTTAAGAGGCTGTTTATTATTACTACTATTAGTGGTTGTAAGGCAGTAATTGTCCGAAAAGACGGGGTTTCTGCTGTGCATAGACTTGGAACCAGGCAGACATACTTCGTGAATTCACGTCCCCTTTCTACTGCCTTTATCACCGGATCGGTTCCTTTTATTCTCTCATTTATTCCAACCCGCCGTCTGCCTCACTCCAACCCTATCCGCTACAAAATTCGTCTTTTTAAATATTCTGCAATTGCTCTCATTGGTGAACTTTACTTTCACCAATGAGACTCAAAAATTTTGTTTGTGAATGCACTGCCTTTAATATATATTGTTATAACACAAATAAGCCAACCCAGTACCAGGGATAAAAACTATATTTATAAATGTAAAAATACTTCATATCAAATAAAATGATTAATTTAAATAAAATATAAAGAATATGACTCGACAAACGACGACTTTGACCTAACCCAAGTGATTGACCCAACAACAGGAAACAAATGAAGAAGGGAACCACACAATTAACCAACGAGAATAAGAGAAGAAAGTGATTAACCCAAACAAAAATGAAACAAGTTCATGGGATTAAACGACCCCAAAATACCCAAAAAAAAGGATGGAAAAACCAAAGTATTTATCAAATAATGAAAATGAAGAAGGAGGGAAATAGATAGAAGTGAAAACCAATAATGATTCACAAAACGAGTAATAAAACATAGGAGAAGGAGAAATAAAGCACTCAAGAAGAATATTGGAACCAGACCAATGGTTATCCTGAGAAAGGAAAAAGTAACGGTTATTACCCTTTAATGGACAAAATGATCTAGAGAAGAAACACTATTAAAAAATGTTAAGGATTAAGGTGATAAAAAAGCAACCTAAACCACAAATAAAATTTAGATGTAAAAATAGTATTATAAGAATATAAAATTGTTATTAGTATTAAGGATATATTGTGATGAAAGAGAAATAAGTATAGGGATTACCCACTAAAAAACACATAGTATAAACAGTGATACAGTGCAATGGTGTATGTGTAAAAACCCCAAAGTGAAGTGATAAGATACGCTAGTTAAATTATAATTAACTATAGATAATTTAAAAGTGAAGGTGAGATATAAGTGGGAATAGTGTAAGATTTAGAATATAACTATTATAAGAAATAGTGAATAATAAAGAAAATAGACACTTAATAAATCTGTGAAATTGAAACTTGTTATAAACACTAAAGGTTTAAAAGTGGAAAAAATAACAGTGAATAAATAGCTGGTGAAAAATAGTATTAAGAGTGAATTGTAGAATAAGATATGCTGAACACTAGAAAGTGATGATGACATTATTATTTAAGAAAAGATGTTTAATAAATTTAAGTTTAATTATGTCCGATAGGAATTAAAAAGGGAGGATTCCAGGAAAGAATAAATTGAAGGTGTTAACATGGAGAGAATGTAAAAATTGTTTAAAGATTAAGACATTAGAGACAGAACAAAGGCACCTATGTTATAAGGGACTGTTATAAATGTAATAAAAGTGATGTTGTTTATCACAATAAAAATAATATGTATTGTAAACAAAAAAATTAGAAAAATAATGATAAGTTGGAAGGAAGTGATGATATTTCTCACTCAATAATAACTCTAATAACTTATAAAGAATTGTTCATGTTAATGTTATGAATATGATATGGCTGAATGAAATTTGCAGTCCATAAGCCTAATGTTATGTTTTAAATATTAAAATAGAGAAAGCAATATTGACATGTAATCAAAACACCAACAGACTCAAAATACAACACAACCAATAATAAGAAAGTAAAGCCCATTAGGCTGAAACAAAGTGCGATTTAAATGAAATAAGTAAAATACTATAATGGCTACTCAGGCCTAGGAAAGGACATAACTGTCAGAACCAAACAACCAAAAATTATAACAAATTGACTAAGAATTTAGCAAATCTGAGGTGAAGGAATCACCAAGAATAAATTGTAAATCATTTGTAACACAAAATATTGTAATAAGCATTTTTATACAAAAAGAAATCTAATTAACAAGCGTTAACATAATTGTAAAAACATAAAACCTAAAATTACCCAAACTTGTGGGGTATCAAAATAATCTATGAAAGGAAATAAATACTATAGTGACAATATTTAATAACCAGGAAGGAAGATGGAGGAATAACAGCAATCAGAAGATATACGAAGAATTCGAATTTTGATAACAATACATCATCTCAAAATCAACCAATCAAAAATCATACAGTTACCATGGAAACGGCAGTTGAAGAGGAAATTACCGTTGGAATTGAAAGGGAAGCGAAGCATCATTAAGCGAATACAGATGCCAATATTTGGAAGAACGTTTTTCTGTGAAAATAATGCAAAAAAGTATTAAAAGTTATGAACCATGATAGCATAAGAAGTAGACGACCATTTATAGCAGCCAATTCAAGACCCAAGGCAAATTAAACGGAAAATTATCAGAAAAGAACATCCAGACACATTATGAAAAAGACGCCCAATCCATTGAAGCCCCAAAATCCATGAAAACCGAACGTATGCAGCCAAATCCTACCCGATTAAACAAACGAAGGCACCGAGACATACTGAGGTGTTAAGTACCATTAACTTATTTATTTTCCAAAAACCCTAATCACTTTAAATATTATTAAAAGGTAAATTTACCTCACTATAGAACCAATATTTCTCTTTCATAGAATATTTAAGCAAAATAACACTTGCTTAAAACTTGTTAACGTTGAATATAACCTATTAATTAAACACGAACTTACGAAACACTTTTACGACACAACAGAACAGATTGTAACAGCACACATTATTATTTACGTACATGAAGAATAAGGTAATACATTTTTATTGTAACCATAGAAATTCTTTAGCTCATAGTCACAAGAATCCACGATTTGGGAAACCAAAAATTTTTGTAACACTTTAACGTACGCAGCAATGCAAGGTTGAATGTTTCCTAGATCGCTTCGCCAAGCCTTGAGAACAGAGTCTAATGTAAACAGTCGGTGCAAATTTATTATTGTATTATTGTTAATGTGAATGTTTTCAGTTATCACCTATTAAAATATCGGTATGGAGAACCATACATGACTTCCATATTCTAAGATTTATATTTAAAATCATTTTCAGCCAAACAGCCAGGGAAGGAATTTTAACAAAAAAATACTTCTTTGTTGCCAATAACGTAGTACACATATAAAAAAAAATTATCCCCTCCCCCTTCAACTATAATTTTGATTTATAGAAAATTACCCCCAGCCCGTTCAACTAGCCTCTTCATTTATAGATATTTCATCTACGTTTCTACAGTGTATTATTAAGATCTTATCAGGATACTTTATCAAAATTAAGTACTTTACTCATGTTACAACAAAAAATGTTTCAGGTAAACTGCCCTTTCCCCGTAACCGATCTTCACCAAAATCAACAGACATTGAGATCTCTATAGCTCAGGCACATATGTAAAAAATTATTTGATTCTGTTTGAATTTACGGCAGTTATGGTTCGTCATATAAAAAATTACCCATGTTAAAACATAAAACATGAGATTTATAAAACATATCTAAGATTTATATTTAAAATCATTTTTGAAATAAAATATTTTCATAGAACCTACTAACGCTGGGGATATCTGAGGAGCCAATCAGAGTTGTGCCTACCTGTCACTCTGCTGAATTTGGTGGAAAGCCCTGTCACTGTCGTCAAAGTATCAGCCTTGACAGGGTCCTCTTTTTCTGCAAAATGGGAGAGGCTTGAGATGGAGTGAGTGACATGGTCCCCACCTCAATGAAGAACCCATTGTTTTATAAAAATATATTTAAATTTTGAAAACTGAAAATTCTTTTCTTGTTGTAAATATTTATATTTTATAATCAAAATGACTTTATTTTTGTTACCTGGCAACAAAATTATTTTATTTTCAACAATTACCATTGTTTCAAAAAGTTTAAATAAATTTTCAAGTACTTTACTCTTGTTAAAACGTAAAAGGTTGCAGGTAAACTACCCCTTCCCCTTAACCGATCTTCACCAAAATCTAAAGGCCTTGAGTCCTCTACAATTCACTGACGTATGCAAAAAATTATTTGATTCTGTTTGAATTTGCGGCTGTTATCGTTTGCCATAGAAAATACGCTTGATAAAAAACGTTGCAGGTAAACTACCCCTTCCCCTCAACCGATCTTCACCAAAAACAATAGGTCTTGAGTAGTCTACAAATCAGGGCTGTATGCAGAAACTTATTTGATTCTGTTTGAATTTGCGGCTGTTATCGTTTGCCATAGAAAATACCCTTGTTAAAAAAACGTTGGAGGTAAACTACCCCTTTCCCTTAACCGATCTTCACCAAAAACAATAGGTCTTGAGAACTCTACAATTCAGGGCTGTATGCGAAACATTATTTGATTCTGTTTGAATTTGCGGCTGTTATCGTTTGCAAAAAAAAAAATTTCCCTTGATAAAAAAAAAAACCGTTGCAGGTAAACTACCCCTTTCCCTCAACCGATCTTCACCAAAAACAATAGGTCGCGAGTACTCTACAAATCAGGGCTGTATGCAAAAAATTATTTGATTCTGTTTGAATTTGCGGCAGTTATCGTTTGCCATAGAAAAAAAATCTACAGACAGACACACACACAGACACTTTTCGGAAAACGACTTTTTTCATGTTTTGAGTGTAGTAGAATCAGAATCTGCAATAATCTCGAACACGATTTTTTTTGCCATCACCATACTTCCATTCCTTAAGGAATATGGAAGTAAAAATAACTATTACAAGGAGTAACCGTCGTTATCATTTCATAGGGTGTGCTTTATTTATTACTTATGTTTAGTTAAGAATAAATTTGACGAGAAGCGAAGAAGTTGTCATTCACGCAGCAGCAACGACAATTGTGACGGCCGTGCGAGCGGGAATTATTTGAATGCCCAATACCGCAGCGCGGATAACTCGTCTGACAATAATTTTAGTTGTTTTATAAAACGACTTGGTGCCACCCGGGATTAACACACCCCTATAAACAACAGGTAAGGTTACTGCCGTGTGATACAGGTGAATACCTCAACGCTACGAACATCGCTAGCCACAACATTAATGTAACGACCCCAGTGTGAGGCGAACGCACTAATCATAATTACACATACAAAACTGGTGTACATTTTGCAGGTACGCACCAGCCTATACATTTTAACGTTACAATATACAGCCTCCATAATTATTTACAAAAACTCGAAGGCAGTGCTGGCACGTGACAGGTACACCTAACCGTTGCACCTTGAGTATAAAAAAAATAATAATTCGTGTCACGTACCTTTATGGGTCCCCCTCCCCATTCAATAATGTGATGCAATTTCCAATCTTTACCAATTTTGGTGGAGCTGGACCATCGTCGTGTCCCTGCCCGAAGGAAGTTCTGCCGACCATGGTCCGCCCCCAAGTGCCGAAAACCATGGCCAGGACTGGTAAGGTCGTGACCGCCCGAAAATGGGGGAGGATCCCTTCTGAAAACATAAAACATCAAACTAAGATTCATACTTACATTGATAAATTCTTAAAACTCCTATGATGACCAATACAACTTCAAATTTGTAGCATTGTGCGTCCCCATTATCTCCCTCGTCTCTCTGACGTTACATATGAATTCTTCATCTTAACTTCTATTACCTCGTACGGCCCTTCGTAGAGTAAGAAGAACTTCTTGATCTCCTTGTCCTGAGCACTCGACAAATCATGTCGCCGTACTAATACCAGCTGTCCTATCTCATATTGCATCCACTTACCTTTCATATCATGCCTCCGTTTTCTCTTCTCCCCCTTTGTTAATAAACTTTCATTCGCCAGCCTAAGTTTTACATCATGATCAATAATATTGGTTTCTGGTGGATACTCAAATAGTTGCTCCAAAATCCTCGGTGGACGCGTCCCTCTTATTAACTCGTAAGGTGTGAACCCTGTCGACTCGTGGGTGGTGCAGTTTAGCCAGTCTTCAATCTTCTGAACATATAATGGCCACTCGCAGTGTTTTGCGTGACAGTATGCCCTTAAGATCTGGCCTATTTCTCTTATGACTCTCTGCCTGGTTGGATTGTGGATGATAGACGGCGGTGTGCTTTGGGATGATTCCTTCCCATCCAAGAGTCTTGCACCACTTTCCACTGATGAACTGCGGTCCATGGTCGGATAGTACCACCTTCGGCTTCCCCACGTTGATTATGTAGTCACGTGTGATCTTTTCGCTCAGCACCTTACTCGTCGCTTGCTTCACTCTATACAACCTTACATATTTAGAAAATGTATCTAGCACTACAAAAATATACATTACTCCTCCCATACCCTTTGGCAAAGGGCCATACAGATCTACTGCTACTAAGTTGAATGGTTTTTCTACTTTAATATAGTTTAATTTACCTTCCAATCGATAATTTACTACTTTAGATTTCTGACACAGTTCACAACTTTTCAATATTTTTCTTACTCTTCTCTCCATATTCTTAAATATACAAGACTCTCTCAGCACACACACACATTTCTTGGCTCCAAAATGGCCATATCTATAATGACAGTCCCATACTATTTTATCTATCAACCCTTCAGGTATGACTAACCTCCCTTTCTCTCCCCTCTACTTTTTTAAATAAACTCCCCTTAAACACCTGAAAATATTGTTTATATCCAAACACATCTAATTCTGACTCTACACTAGTTATTATTTAATTTAATTTAACATCTTCCCTCTGCATTACATTTATATTTTTTAACTCCTCCCCAAACAGTCTATCCTCCTTTGATAACCAGTAAATTTCAATTTCTTGTATGTTTCTACCCATTCTATTCCCCTCTGTATCTGCCCGTGATAATGTGACAGGTATTCTGTTCTCTACCCCTTTTATATACTCCCAAGAGAAATTATATTCTTGTAGAGCTAGTACCCACCTTGTTAATCTGCTATGCGTGAGTTTGCAGGTGTTTAGGAAAGACAATGCCTTGTGGTCAGTCCTGATGATAGTGGTGTTTCCCAGCAGGTATGTTCTAAATTTCTTGACCGCGAAGTCTATACTGAGCAGCTCCTTTTCTGTCGTAGTATAATTCCTTTCAGCTGCTAATAAGGTACGACTGGCGAAAGCGATTGTGTGATGCTCCTTTTCGTCGTCCTCCTGGTACAGCTCTACCCCCAATGCGATGTTACTAGCGTCGGTCTGCAAGTAAAATTTACGTTCAAAATTAGGATGATTCATCATTACCATACTTACAAACTTGTCCTTTATTTCGTTAAAAGCGTCCCTCTCGGTTGCACTCCAATTCCATTGTTTATTTTTTGGTAACACTCTACTCAACTTTGCTGTTATGTGTGCATAATTACGGTGACATTTTCGATAAAAATTACATAAACCTAAAAAACTCTGTAATTGTTTAATATTTTTTGGTTCTGGGAACTTCAATATAGACTCTACCTTGCCTGGATTGGCTTGAATCCCCTCAGGTGTAATAATAAACCCCAAAAACTGTATTTCCTTCTGTAAAAAGCTTGATTTCTCCCAATTCACCGTCAGCCCACCTAAATACAATTTATTTAAGACATATTCTATGTGCTCTATATGTTCTTCAAAAGTTCTAGATGCTATTAAAATATCGTCTACGTAAATAGTTAAAAAATCTAAATTTTTGGGTTGCAATATCTCATCTAAACATTTAATGAAACTGGCAACGCTGGTGTTCAGTCCGAACGGTAATCGTTTGAATTGATAATTTTTTCCGTTGAATAAGAAAGCTGTATATTTCCTAGTATTCGCTGCCAACGGAACTTGCCAATATCCTGCGGTTAGGTCTAATGAGGTCATATATTTTACACCGCTGAACTTCTGAAAAATTTCCTCAATGGCTTCGGGTGACTCCCGGTCTGGAATAATTATTTGATTAATTTTGCGGGCATCTAAACATAGCCCGACTCTCCCATCTTTTTTAATCACAGTAACTAAAGGGTTAGAATATGGTGATACGGATCGCTCAATTATATCTCCCTCTAACATTTTCTCTAACTCAATCTGAACCGCTCTTCTCTTCGCATATGGCACTGGATAACTTCTTTGTACGTAGAGTGCGTGTTCCCTTACCTTTAATTCGCATTCATAGTTTCTTGCCCTCCCTGGTACATCGGCAAACACTCATCTAAAATCTGCTACTACCCGCCACAACGATTCACGTTGAGAACTCCCTATTACACCACCCTCACTACAAAATTTAAGTGCCCTCTCATCCCATATTTGCTCTACACTTTCATCACACTCTATTTTACTCTCACTACATACATTCATA
This sequence comes from Magicicada septendecula, assembly GCA_034769895.1. Lineage (NCBI taxonomy): Eukaryota > Metazoa > Arthropoda > Insecta > Hemiptera > Cicadidae > Magicicada > Magicicada septendecula. Next base: position 160,555,515 of record CM068372.1, on the reverse strand, counting down.
CTAACTTCCGCTTCTTGTTTATTAACCCGATTATGTATCACCCTTACACCCGAAATTCTTACCGCATCTACTACCCGCTCAAAATTAATCCGAACTGATTCTACTTCACTGTTTAATTCTAACACCCGTTTCTGAAAATCAATCACCGCCTTATGCTTAATCAGAAAATCATTTCCCAATATAACCTCAAGATTTAATCCACGTATGACTAGAAATGTATTATCGTACCCTACCCCGTTAATTATCATATTTAAATGTACTTGTTTAGTGACTCTTTTACTCCTAACGCCCGTAATACCTACAATAGTCACTCCCGCAGCTGGCAAAGATGGAATATTTTTATTTAATTCTTTCAATTCATCTAGTATGTGTTCGGAAATAACAGAGATTTCACTACCTGTGTCTATCAAAGTTTTTATCTCCTTACCTTCAGTATTGATTTTCACCTCGGTCAGTCCATTCTCCCGTCTAGCTGCTTCGACGTCTTCTTCCTCCATTAACTCCTCAGACAAATCGGTTATGATGATGTTGTTTTGGTAGCTGACAGTTATTTGGACCCCAGAATCCTCCGCTGACAACGGTCGGGTCCTGTTCTCCATTGTCTCTCTTAGTTTACCGCAGACGTGCTCGCCACCGCTGGGTTGTATCCACTTTCACTCTGGTTCACCTGTTTTCCATGGTCGTTACCTCTCGGCGCTCCTCCTTGGCCCTCTCCCCTTCGCTGGTATGCATGGTTGTTCTGCTCGGGTTGTGTTCCTTGCCGCTGACCCGGTCTCTCTCTCCTACATCTAAAACAAAAATTTTGTGATGCATAATTTTCCTGTGAACACGCCGGACAAGTCCACATTGGGCCTCTATTATTTTGTTCTCGTCTGGGGCATGCCTGTCCATGTGGCGGTCCCCTCTGCGGTCCATGGTTCCCTCCGTTGTTCATATTCAGTTGGTTGTGGCGACGACTCATTTCTTGGTCACGGATGTTCTGAAACACATCTAAAATATTCTCCAATTCGCTAATATTGACTATCTCACGGATCATTAATGATATCTGTACTTCCTTTGGTAAATGTTTACTTATATGCCTAACAAAGGATCTGAACGGCATTGGCTGTTCTAGGTATTTCGCCTCACTAAATATTTTCATCACATACCCTGTTATGTTATTATTGGGTCCCCCAAAATTCCCGGTTCCCATAATTCTACTACGTAACACCTCTTGGTCTTCTTCAGACCAATATTTATTTCTGAATGCGGCCTCGAAACTTTCGAAACACCCCCACTCTGTTTTGTGTACCTCGGCCCATATCTCCGAACTACCTTTGAAACATTTAAAAATTTTTAATAATTGTATCTCCCAGCTATTAGTATTAAACTTATTAAACTCCATCACTCTATTAAGGAATTGCATAGGATGCACTCTTTTATTTTCACAACTAAACGACTCTAATTCAACGTCACTGCTTACGTCGCGAGTCATAATTACTCGCTTGGTAACAGTGTTTACTTGTTGGCTGATGGCCATACTCAATTCATTTTTTACATTCATAATATTCTTTTCAACGTTTATTAATTTATTGTTATTATCAGATTCAAGGTCACTTATTGTATTGTGTATTGTTTTAAATTCAATCTTACAACTATTTTCTATTTCACTTATTTTATGGTTATTACTTTCAATCTTATTCATAGCATAACTAACCTTACATTCAGTATTAGCGTTGCATTCATTTATCTGTTTCTCGACAATTGTGTTTATTACTGTGTATTGTTCCGTGATCTGTTTTTCTACCTTATTTGTTATCTATTTTTTATATCAGAAACACGGCACTCTAATTGCTCGTTCATAGACTCTGCCAATTGTACTTTGATATTTTCACAACGTTCATCAACACGTTTACATAATACATTATTCAGATAATCAACCTTTACATTTATACTCTGCTCAAACTTAATATTTTGTTCTTTAAGTTCTTTAAAATTAATATCATTTTTAATATTTTGTTGTTCACATTTTATTTTCTGTTCCGTAATGTCATTACTTAATTGGTCAAATTTGGTATCATTAACATCGAAATGACAATTTATTCTATCGAACTTTTCATCATTGGCATCAAAACGTTTATTAATTTTATCGAATTTTTCGTCACTACTATCAAAACGATAATTAAAGTCATTACTTTGTTTACTGAAATTGACTTTCATAAAATCAAATATGTCATCTAATGACAACTCTTTTTCTTTTATATTTGTCTTTATCACCACCGGAGTAGATTGTGCTTCTGCGTTATCGATTATAATTGACCCGGTTAGGTCAGCGTTAGTTACGGATTGCACGCTCAAATCAGCTGTTGGCCTTGACTGACTTACTTCGCTCACATTTGGTGACGGGTCCATTGACCCAAGGCCACTCTCACCCACAACTGAATCTATCAAATTGTTCTCTTTTTCATTGTCAGACATTTTATATTGGTTTATTACTTGTTCTAACTACAATAAATTCAAAATATTATGCTATAGCATACATAAAATAACTCCTATCATAACTACATGACTTTTACGTAAATTAATTTTCTTTCATAACCGTATTTCACTTTCTGCACTGTCAAAATAGGCCGGTGTAATACAACTTTTTATTATATTACATCCTGCAGTCACGGCACCATTGTAACTTTATTTCTTTATTTATATTAATTTATTTTAGTTTCAAACTTCCACCTACAGTCGACTCCCTCTAATCCGGACACCTCGGGACCGGATCCCTGTCCGGATTAAAAAATTTCCGGACCATCCGGTGGTTTTTTACTTATGTAAATTACAACCTGTAATAGCGTATCTATATTTATAAATCACATTTTAAGACAATTTTCAAGTGTATGGAACACAATTTTAGGTTCATAAAATTGTCCCAAACGAATAAACTTAAACCTAAAACTAATGAAAAACTTGGCTTTGCAATATTAAAAGAAATCTGTTATTTTCTTCTGCTTCTTTACTTCAACTGTTTTCTTGAAGGCATAATCACTCCACTTCCTTAGAAACATAACATCTACAGCTGATGCGCCAGGCTGTTGTTCGACGTAGGTAGTTGCCAGTTCCAGTGCTGCCCTACCCTCTGCATGAGTCAAAATTCCCACGCCATTTCCCGCTTCACTATCACCTTCGTTGTCGTCTTCTTCTTTTTCTTCCTCTTGACGAAGGACTACATCGACGATTTCGTCATCATTCAGGATTTCATTAGCCAGTTCATCATCAGCTCGCGAAATCCATTCCACAACGTCATTCTCATTAATACTAGCAGAATCAGGCAGCCGTTGTAAATCCTTTAAAATTGAGTGGTTGTCATCAGGTTCAGTTGCATGAATATTTAACCCTATTGTATTTGGGTTGTCTTCTTGTCTCTTCTCAACGAGAGTTTCAACAGCTGGCCACAATTTTCTCCAGGATTTGGTAAACGTAGATGATGGGATTTCATCATACGATTTAGCAGCGATATAAATGATGTCCTTAATGTTAATTGTCTTGAGCGTCTGGATGAGACCTGCATTGTCATTACCATCCATCTTATCCAAAATTTCTGAAAGAAGCTTCCTCCGGTATTTTCTCTTAAAGCATTCGATTACACCCTGGTCCATGGGCTGTGCGATACTTGTTACATTTGGAGGCATATATAAAAGCTTGATGTCACTGTAACTATCACATTCGAGACCTTACTCTGGATGCGTAGGGGCATTATCAAGCACAAGAACTGCTTTTACTGGCAATTTCAAGGATGTCAAATGTTCTTTTACAGACGGAACAAATTGAGCCACGAACCACTCCTTAAACAAATAAGAATCCATCCAGGCAGACTTTTGTGACCTGTAATACACTGGAAGGGAAGACATGTTTAAGTTTTTGAATACTCTGGGTTTGGCCGACTTTCCAATCACAAATAGCGGCATCTTGTGTGTCCCAGTTGCGTTTGAGCATAGTGCAACAGTGATCCTTTCTTTATTTACTTTAAAGCCCGAAGCAGACTTTTCTGGAGGAGTGGCAAAGGTTTTATTAGGCAAAAGTTTATAGTTAAGCCCGGTCTCATCGATATTGTACACTTGTTCTGGGGTTAGTTTTTCACGCTCAATGATACGCTTCAATTTTTCAGAAAAATCATTAGCTGCCGGTTGGTCTGCTGAAAGCTTCTCCCCGCAAACTCCAAGGAAATGCACTCCATGCCGTTTTTTCCATCTCGTTAGCCACCCATCGCTTGCCGAGAAGTTTCCTTTTTCCCCAAGTTTTGAATGAAGAATGACGGCTTTTTCTTTCAAAATCGGCCCATTTATAGGAGTCCCTCTTCTACGTTCCTGCATGAACCACAACCATAATGCGTCATCAACAAGTTCATGGTGTGGTTTTTTCAAGGTAGATCGAGTAGAAAGGACGGATTCGACTTCAATTTGCATACAAAAATCCTCGATCGATTTTCTGTTTTTCTGCCAATCATAAACTGTGCTTTTCCCTACATTAAACTCCGTACAAATACTTTGCACTGATTCACCCTTATCTAAACGTTGTAAAATATTAAGTCTGTCTTGCATTTTAACCGTATTATGCTTCCGTTTTTCACTCATTTTTGAGAATTTTACTGTCAAATAATCAGAGTTACTGAAACTACAATTTCACCTAACAAATAAACTCACTTATAATAACATATGTAACTCACATTGAAAATTATTAAAACACACAACAATATCAGTAGTAATTAGTAAAAACAGCTACAGTACACTGTATGACGATCCGGAGCAAACGCAATCGTAAGCCGAACTGAGGATCTTTGTTTACATGTAGGCCGGAAATAAACAGACACACTCAATCCTGTCGTTTTCGGCCGTGAGAAACCCGGCGCGCGCTGATGACTCATTTCCAAGAAGTAGTCCGGACCATCCGGCGTCCGAACCATCGGAGTCCGAACGAGAGGGAGTCGACTGTACCTTTATTTCTTTTACGTGATCTGGCCGGATCTCTCGTGGTGAACTAACCCCGCTTGTACGACGAACTGATCAGTGCAGCAAATGAAATAAGGTGTTTGAAATGAATTATTTAACAAAGTATATCTCTTAGCAGATAACATTTTATTTACGATTAATAAACATCTCTTCTTCCCACTCCCTTCCATGTATGAAATGTCAAAAATATTAATCTTTTCACATTATTTTTAACTTTTGAATTACATTGTTATAATTTTTTAACATGATAGACACCTTAAGTAAGAACAAAATTTACTTACAGTCTAGGAAGACGACCCAGTTTGCCCACTCACTACATTCACACAAATTTTTACATACCCATATTTTTAGAGTGCTCGTTGACTTAGTAAAATTAATTAAATAGGGAAATAGCTCGTTGATTGCCTAGCTCTTGGCGCCTCTGATAACCACGCGCCGCACTACAGATTTGTTCGAAAGTTTTTCACATTTTTCACTTTCCGGTCTCCACGGTACGCATTTCGAGTCGAGCGGTTGTTCTAAAGTACATTTTCACTCTTTATATATATTAGAAAATTTTTTCTTCGTGCATGAACTATTTTATGAACCCCGCTCGGGGGGAGTGAGTCGTCAACTGATGAAACGACGACCAACTAAATCCCCACTTTGTCTGACTGCTTCCGGTAACATACACGGCCCCTTAGATTACAAAGTTTTTCGTTACCGTTTAGGTAGCATGGTTTGGCATTGTGCACTGGTGTTGACGATGCTGACTGGCGAAAATATTGAGGCTGTGGAAGGCATGGCCTCTAAGAGTATCCGGCAGCAACGGACCGCATGAAACAAAAGTCTTCGTCTCTCGCCATTTTTCGTGGCGTCCTTTTGGAGTCTGATGTGCGTTGTCTATGTGCGCATGTTCCTGTTGCGCGTCTTTGTACATGCTTCAATGCTTAATTACCGTGTGTTTAGACTCGGCATCGCATTCCATTGCCACCTCGCCGTTCACAATTTCACTTCATTGTTCCTTTGACGACAATTTTATTTCACATTGGGACTGACCGTGCAGATGAAAAATAATTTTATAACTTTAATAAAATGAAAACCCTTCCCTTTAGCCCCGTTACAGTATCTGTAATAAGAACTTGATGTAACGTGTAACGGTATTTCAAATTTATTTGGTATTAATAAAATTTGTGCGCATGGCACTTGATTCGACTTAAAACATTCGTTATTACTTTGTCACTATGCCGTAAGGCTTTATATACATCCTTACTGACTAAATATTCTATTCTACTAATTATTTTATTAAAAAATATCATTTCCTGACTACTCAGTCAATTAGTGTGCTTCGAAATTTCAGTGTTTAAATATCTTTTTAGATATTGTAATGGAAACTCAAAAATATTCTTGGATTTCGTTATCCATGACGTGTCCGTTACTTAACTAAATATCACTATAGTATTGACGACTCGGAACTCTAAGTTTTTTATAAGTAAAAACGTAAAGTTTTACCTTACAGCCTAAACCGGCTTTCACCTTTAGAAGGCTTCATCAGAGGCTGCCATAGGTAGCGTTGTCCGTCTTGTTGTTGGCGACGGGATAGTTATTCGAAAGATTGAAGCTGTGTGTGTGTGGTGAGATGTGTTCGAATAATGCGTGCGATTTGAATTGTGTCTGTTCGTTTAGGATGTCGTTTTTATTTGTTTTTGTGTGTTTGTATATTTCTAATTGTTCTAGAGTGTCTAGTTTTCGGCCTTTTGTGTGTATGTGTAGAATGTTCATGTTATTGTCGATGTTTTTATATGTGTGGTTTGCTTCAATGAGGTGGTTTGCAAAGGTAGATTCTGTAGTGGTGTGGAGTGCTTTTGTGTGTTCAATGTGTCTCTGTTTGAAGCTACTGGCTTCTGTCTGTAGGCTGTCTGGCCTATGTAGAATTTATTGCAATTTGAGCAATTTAGCTTATATACACCAGGTAGATCGAATTTGTTTTGTGCTTTGGGCATGCATTTTGATAGTGTGTGTTCTGTTTTGGTAGTAGTTTTGTAAGCGATTCTGTATCCTGCTTTTTTGAATTTGTGGGCAATTTTTTCAGTTTGTTTGTTGATGTATGTTAGTGTTATGAATTTGTTGTTTTCTGTCTTTGTCTGTTTGTTGTTTGTTTTGTGTTTTGTGTAGGAGTTTACTGACTATTGTTCTGTCATAACCGTTAGATTCTGCTAGATATTTTATCGTGTTTAGTTCGTCTTTGTAGTCTATTTCATCTAAGGGGATGTTGTTAAGTCTATGTATCATGGTCCTAAAAGCAGCTAGTTTGTGTTGTATTGGGTGATTGGAGGTGTTGTGTATTAGTGTGTCAGTTGTAGTTGGTTTTCTGTATATACTGAATTTGTGCCTGTGTTCTAGTTTTGTGATGGAGAGGTCTAAGAAGTTTATGGTATTGTTGTGTTCGTATTCGGCAGTGAAGGTTATGTTTTTATGTATTTTGTTTATGTGCGTTAGTAACTGTTCGCATTGTCTGTTGTTTCCCCTGTATAGTATTAGAATGTCATCAACGTATCTGTGCCAATATAGTATTTTATGTGAGTGTCTGTCATTGTTTGTGAGTATTTTTGTTTTTTTCTAAGTATTGGAGGAAGACTTCTGCTAGAATGCTGGATATGGGGGAGCCCATGGGTAGGCCATCGTTCTGTGTGTAGTATTTATTGTTATAAGTAAAGTAGTTTTGTTTTGTGATAATGTTCAGAGTTTCTGTTATTTCATTGATAAGTTCGTCTGGTGTGTTGTTCTGTTTGAGTTTGTTTTGTAGGATGGTGATTGTTTCAGAGATTAGGATGTTTGTGTACAGGTTTTTAATGTCAAAGGAGGCTAATGTGGCATTATGGGGGATGTGTATGTCTTTTATTTTTGTTACTAGGTCAGTGTTGTTTTTTACTGCAATGTTGTTGTCTATTTGTGTGTGTTGTCTAATAATTTTGTCTAGATATTTTGCCAGTTTGTGTGCACAACGGGTAAAGGTAGATGTGAAGCTGAGGGTCTTCTTAGGAAATTAAATAGCATTGAGGTAGCATTCATGACATCAGTGTGGGGTTCTATTCTTCAACAATTTGGCAAAGTCATGAAAAAATTGCAAGCTCAGGAAATGGAGATTTCCACTGTTATTGAAATGTATGACTCTCTTACAGTGTATTGTGCCGGTGTTTGTATAACCCGGCGATCGAAGATATAAAAATTTTTTTTTCCAATAATAAATTCGATGACTTGTCAATGTCAGCTAGCATGGCGATATTTATATGGCATTTGTCAGGCAGTGCACGCGATCTAGTGGCGAAGTTTAGGGTTCGTTACGCTGCTGCTGTACAAATCAGTTGCAGGCAGCCTTTCACCGAACAAACAGCTACTCCTCACCTCGGACAGTTTACTTGGACAGTTTTCTTCTTATCTTTGATGGCAGGCTAAGTTTTTGAGACTTCCCGGGTTCTCGCCCTAGAACGGAGACTTGGCCACAGCTGGTGTACTGCCACCTTCACCAGCCATGAACCACCTGAAACTTGTCTGTACCGAGGAGGGAGCTAGCTAACAGTAACGATGTAATTCAACCGCTTCAGTTAAGCTGATATGAACTCTTTTATTATTTATTTTTTTTGGCCTGGCCCGCAAAACATCAGTGTGACAAATTGTGCTCGAACAATGTGCTTACTCAGCTAGACAGTTGGACAAGGGTGTGTCACCAAGACATTTACTATGAACATTATCCACACTTATAACGTACTATCACTGTAATTGTGAGCTACACTGTGGGGGTGCGCCAGAGCTTTTTCATAGATTTTGAATGCTAATATTGTTAAGGGTAATTTGTTCTGTAAAGCTAAGTATAAGTATGAGTTTATTGATTCTGAACCGGCTGGTTCAGATGTTTTCTGAGGGTTACGGGGGTTTCACATTTAATTATTTTCCTGTATTTAAGGGCTGGTGGTTTGGGTTTTTCATGCCGTTTCAGTGTTAATTTTTAATAGGTTTTTGGGGCACATGTTGGTGCCGTTTCATGCAGGTCTGATACTGGTCTCACCTGGTCAGGTCCGGTCTATTCTGGCACACTTCCACCTACGATTTATATTCAGAGATTGTCAGAATTTTAAATGGAATGAAATGTACAGGCGGTACTTGTTATTGTAACTTAGATTCTGGCTTTTACTTGCTAAACTTGTCTAGTTAATTTTGCTTATTATCAAACCGTTATGATTAAAGAAGGAAGTCTTTCTAAACATGTAACCTTTTTAGGACAAATGTCCTGTGCATTATATGAATCTACTAGTTTTACATTTTGCCTGTTATTATAGCAAGTCTAACTTATCCTTGTATGTCATTACAGATCAAATATTATATATTATTATTTTATTAGCCAGATTAAGCATCATCGTTCTATTATCATGACTTATTACAAATGTGGTCTCAAGAAGTGTTAAAAATGTAAAAGAGGTTGCTGTTCTGATCGATTCAAATTTGCTTTAAAATTTTACACTTTTCTAAAATTAAAGATTTTGCTATTTTCTAAAATTCATACCGGCTGTACTGGCACCTTAAGTTATAATTGTAATTTTGCGATGATGGCAAGTCCAGATTTTCTTTACCTGCATGTATGCATTAGATAGAAGATGCAGGCGGTGCGCCAGGCTTTATAATTGTTAAGTTGTCTGTGATTATGTGATATATAGGTATATGTGTGTTATATTATATGTTTATATTACGTGTTAAAATAATGAACCAGATTGATATATATATATATATATATATATATATGTGGGTGAATTATTTGAAGGAATGTTAATTACTGTTATAATTTAAATGGCCTGATTGAAATTGATTTATTGATATATTGAGATTTATTTATTGATTGAGTCTATTGTTATAATGGCACTTACAGATATTGAAATTTTCTGAATCAAGATGTAACATGAATTATGGGAATTAAGGAAGAATAAAAGATTGTTATTATTGTTTACCGACCGAGTTTTATTGCAAGTCCCATCTCACTGGACCCAGCTCATTTTTGCTTCTCTAGGCCTTCCGCCTAGTTTTAATTAACTAGTGGCCCCTCTTTCAAAAAAAAAAAAAAAGTTTATTTTTTATAAAGCATAAAAATAGAGAGAGGGGTTACAAATGGTAGCAGAGCGTGGTTGATTCTAGGGTTGAAACCTTGGGTCCTTGGGTGTGACGGTGATTGCAAACTCGGAAAATATTTTGGGCAAAATGAAATTTCAGAAATCACAGAAATTGACACATAGGCCAATGTATATCATGTTATTGTTTTATATGTGTATGTGAATGTAATTGTTAGGTTGTTTTTCCAACTTGTGAGTGTGATCGCACCACTGGGCAGGTATTCGGAGTTAGAAAATTTTGAGATGTTGAACTGCCGGGGGGGGGGTCTTAAGCTTGCCTGGGGGGAGAATATTAGTAATTCGAGGTCGAATTATAGTGTGTGGCATTAGCGGGATGCGGTATGGCCCGATCGGAAGTCGGTACCGTCACCGACTTAATTCATGCATTGAGATGATTGTTAGCTATGTGTTGGTGAGGCGTGTATGTCGTGATTGGTGTTTGGTGTTATGTATGTTAGATACTTGTTGGTTGTTGCTTGTTCTCTTCTGTGGTGTCAATAAAGTGGTTTAGAAGTAGGCCAGGTCTCCGCAGCGCTAGAGAACCCGGGGTCCTCTTGATGGAAGGATAGTACTCGATGTTTTCCAGTTTCATTTCTTGTTATTTATTGTTGTGTGTGTTGTGGGTGATTATTCGAGTGGTTTGGGGATGAGTGGGATGAATCCCGACCTGTTTCTGAAGCACGAGCTCGAGTTTGAGATTAAGTCCCAGGGTGGAAGGCCCCAAGGGGATGTCGCTTCCTTGAGGAAGCAGCTAAGGGACGCCCTCTCCTCCGGAGGGGCGACGTGCAGTGTGAAAGTCACCGACGTGACGGCGGAAATAGAACTGTGCCAGGAAAAGTGGGGGGAGTTAGGGAGGTGATGGAGGATCTGGAGTCGGCCCCATCCAGCCTGAGGGCGAGGCAATGAGTGCGGCAACGAGTGGAGCACCTGCAACACCAACCCGAGAACTTGTCCACCCAGACTACGATCGCTAAAGTCAGCGCTACACTGAAGTTGCTTTCGGACCAGGTGGCGAAAGCGTTGCGGAATTTCGAGCCGGGGAAATCTCATCCTCCCATGAACTCTCCTCAGCTTCCTGAGTTGGACATGGGGCAGGCGCCGAGTCCGCCGGCTCAGTTGCCTGCGTTCTCGGGCGGGTCAGGCGTTTCATATAACAAATTACCTAATCCCCTTTCCACCATTATCCAGCAGCTACCGGTCGTTGATGGTCTGGATGTGGACAAGTTGATGTTGTTTTTTAAGATCTTGTTTCAGCTGTCTGACTTCCCGGGCATGTCAGACGGCACTCTCCTTGAGCTCGTGTATCCCTACTGTCGTGGGTCCATGGCTGAGCGGGTCGCGCAGACTATAAGATGTGGTGGCAGTGTGACGTATTTCCATCGGGGGGTGTTGGACGCATGCGTGCCTGGCAGATTGCGGGAGCAGCTGCAACATCGACATTGTTATCGGGTACAAGCGCACGGGGAGAGTTTTGCTGAGTTTGCGCTCAGCATCCGTGAAGCTGTAAGAATCCTAGGGTTGGGACTGCCCGAAGTGGAGGTGGTACAGATGATTTTCGAGGGGGTCACTCCCCAGGAGAGGTCACGTTTGATTTTTGCCGAGCGGCCACGCAGTTATGAAGATCTAAACAAGATGTGTGTGTTATCCCGGGCCATACAGGCGAATGATGAGTCCCGCGGGCCCGTAAGGGCTAGTCTGGGCGAGTTTCGAGCGGCGGAGCGACGTGCTGTTCAGTCCCAACCCCGACCGGAGAGAACCGCCGGCGATCGAGGTGGACTTTTGAGAGGCGTAGTTTGTTTTCGTTGTAGAAGACAGGGGCATGTTGCCCGCGATTGTCCGGAGGGTGGTCTGCGTCCAACGCTTCCCCCGAGGGTCCGGTCTTCAAAACACTAAATAGCCAGGGGAAGACAGGTCGGTGGTTGTCTTCCCTTGCCCTAAGTCTTTTCGGTGTTCGGGCACCTCCAGGCCAAGGATAGGTCCCGACTCTTCTGACATCAAGGTCCTTGCTACTGTTCAGCAACAGGCTTCTATATGCCCCTTCCTGTCGCTCGAGGTAAAAAAGGGTCAGCTCAGAGCGCTAGTTGACTCAGGTTCAGCCCGATCTATTATCTCATCTCGAGTGTGTGCGGACCTTGAGAAGCAGGGCTTAATAAAAAGGTCGGATCGGTCGTCTGTGGTATGCTGGACTGCGTCACGGGAAATCCTGCCCATCTCCCGGGTGATTTCCTTTAAGTTCAAAATCGACGGGTTTTCTTGGGTGTGGCCTTTTCTAGTTTCTCCGGCTCTGGGAGTTGATTGTATCGTTGGTGCCGATTTCATCGCTAAAAGTGGTCTCGTGTTGGACATCCATGGGCACCAATGTTATTTCAAGTTTAATCAGGGAGTTGTTATTCCTTTCCTTGGATACCAGGGAGCCAAGGGAGGTATCCAAGAGGTGGCTTGTCCCGATTCTGCACGAGACCATCTCACTCCCGGCCAGCAGAAGGCCTTAGACCAACTGTGTGAGGAATTTCCCTCAGTGTTAACTTCTACCTTGGGACTCACACATTTGTTGGAGTACAAAATTCATCTCACTGACTCCAAGATAGTGAGGTCACAGCCTTATAAATTCGCCCCTCCGAAAATGGCTGTTCTAAGGGAGAAGTTTCAAGAGCTGTTAGAGCAAGGGGTCATTGAACCTTCCAATTCAAGTTATGCTAGTCCAGCGTTCCTGGTACCCAAGCCAGGGGGTAAGCACCGCATGGCGATTGATTACCGAAAATTGAACGCAAACATTGAGGTGGATTCGGTTCCCCTTCCGGATCTCCACTCGGCTTTTGACTGGTTTAGTGAGGCCAAGTACTTCACCGTAATTGACCTCAATGCTGCATATCACCAGATCCCTTTATCCAAGGAAAGCAGACCTTACACGGCGTTCTGTGTGCCGTGGAATTTATATCAGTATACTCGAGTTCCTATGGGTCTGGCAGTGGGCGCCCAAACCCTCACGCGTCTGCTCAACCTGGTATTTCAAGATGTTAAATTTAAATTCATTTTCAATTACTTAGATGACTTGCTAGTGTACAGCAAGACATATGAAGAACATCTATGTCATCTAAGGGAGGTGATGTGCAGATTGAGGAACGCGGGCCTCACGGTTAATGCTGAGAAAGTGCGATTCGCACAAGAGAGTATTTCATTTTTGGGGCATCTGGTCTCGCACCGGGGTGTCACAGTGGACCCTGAAAGGACACAGGGTATCCGGGACTTTCCCCTGCCTAGGGATGCCAAGGGCATCGCTAGGTTTGTTGGTATGGTAAATTTTTACAGGAGGTTTATTCCGAACGCGGCAGAGATAGCTGCACCATTAAATGAATTGAGAAGGAAGGGGGCCAAATTTGTGTGGGGTGAGAGTCAGCAGAAGGCCTTTGAGACTTTGAAGGAAGCTATCATCTCCCCACCCGTGCTACGGATGCCAGATTTTTCTCAACCTGCAGACGGACGTGAGTTCGGTGGCGCTCGGGGCGGTTCTGTCCCAAGTCGTTGATGGTGCTAGGCAGCCTGTGGCCTTTATTTCCCGAACGTTGACCCAGCAGGAAAGAAAGTCTTCCGTGTATGAGCTAAAGTGTTTAGCTGTTGTGTACGCTCTAGATAAGTTCAGGCGTTTTCTGGAACATGCTGAGTTCCTGCTCGAGACCGACAATCAGGCTCTCTCTTGGCTTCTTGCTCATCCCCGGCAACTGGGTAAAATTGGTAGACGGGTGGTCAAGATCTCATCCTTTAAGTTCAAGGTGCAACACATTAGGGGAACTCAAAATGTGGTTGCAGATGCTTTGTCACGAATGTTTTCCCAGCCCAGTGAAGTCCAATCTGAGCAACCCTGTTCTGTTCTGCTAGACTTTCCATTAGCCTTCACTGATGTGTTACCCCATCAGTTGAACGACGAAGAGCTGGGTCCTATCATCCAGAATATAAAGGAGGGTAACGTACAGGCCCCTTACTTCTTGTCCAAGGGCGTCCTGTGTTGTAGAGAGAGAAGGGGACGTGCCCCTAAGATCGTGCTGCCTAGCAAGTTAGTGCCCATGGTCTTCAGTTATTATCATAATTCCCCAGTAGGAGGCCACAAGGGAATTTCAAAGACCATTTCCAGTATTAGGAGACATTTCATCTGGAAGGGCATGGATAGGGACATCGCAACGAGGGTTAAGAGCTGTCATCTATGTGGCTTGAGCAAACCTGCCCAGAATACTAAGTTAGGGTTGTTGTCATCGGACGTGGCGAGCAAACCGATGGATAAGTTATTCATAGACTACGTGGGACCTCTCCTGCGTAGCAAGTCAGGTAATTCTTACCTGCTTGTTTGTGTGGATGCTTTTTCGAAGTTTGCCTGGCTATTGCCCTTACTGCAGGCAATGGCTCGTTTGACCATAAGCGTGCTCCAGAACCACATCTTTCAGAATTTCGGTCTTCCGACCATCATTGTCTCCGACAATGGTCCCCAGTTCGTTTCGGGTGAGTTCAGGCGGATGTGTTTCGCCAGTGGGATCAAACATGTAACCACCTCTCCTTATTACCCACAGCCGTCCCATGCGGAGAGATTCAGTAGGAATCTCAGGTCCGCACTCATTGCTTATCATGCTGAGCAACAGACCACCTGGGACCAGAATCTGAAGTGGTTACAGCTAGCCTTTAATACGGCCATGCATGACAGTCATAAGGCCGTTCCCTTTGAAATCATGTTTGGATTCTCGCCCGCACTCCCGTTGACTAACTTGTGGAACATTGATGATCTTCTACCATGGGAGCCAGATAATGGAACTGCAGAGAGGTGGAAGGAGGCTCGGAAGAATTTGCTGCGAGCGCACGAGCGGGTCCGTCAGCGATATAATCATGGGCGAATTCCTAACCCCTTTCAGACCGGAGACTGGGTCTACTGTCAAAGCCATCCGATCAGCTCAGCTGTGGACAAGAGAGCCGCTAAGTTATGTTATCGCTGGTCGGGGCCATATCGTATCCTGGGGTTCGCGTCGCCGGTGACGGCTCGGTTGGGAGAGCATGGGGGTAATTCTAAAGAATTTACCACACATATTTCTAAGCTGAAGCTCTGTAGGAAGGGTTAGATGGGCGATATGTGGGGGGGGGGGAAGATTTGATGGTCTCTGTGTCGGTAGGGACCTTGTCATTCCGAAGGGATGTGCTCCGGGGGTGTTGTCGAGACTGTTAAGATAGCGGGTAGATGTTCCCCATGGTCCCGGTGGTGTTCGTCTACTTCAGGGAAGCGCCCCTGCCTGCGCAAGCCTAGGCTTTCTCCATTCGTCCTTATTTCCGGAGGGAGCCATGTCCTTACCTTTAGTCCCAGCTCATGACCTTTCAATGATCCTTGCCCTTTCCATCTTCCCGATTTTCCTAACCTTCCCCTTAGAAAAACATAAAATATAAAAAAAAAATTCAAAAAAAATTAGAAAAGGAATATAAAATAAAAAAAAGGGGTTAGAGAGAGGAGTGGGTGCCGTAGGGTGGAAGGGGTCAGTTGTGTACTTCTTCCGCCCTGCGGCTACCGGCATACCTTTGGATTATAGTTTCATGGAGACCATCATTTCCCCTTCCCCTTTAGCCCTGTAAGACGTGGACGGTATCGTTGAGATAATGGTTGTTCCGTTGTTAAAGAGTCCCTCCCATGTAAATATAGGGCATGTGGCCCTGTTAAGGTGGCATTCGTGTTTCAAGCTTGAGTGGACAAGCCTCAGGAGGTCAGAACTCAGGGAGCTCCCGTTCTTTTCTTTCGTCTTTTATTCTCTGTCCCTTCGTGCTGTGGACTGGCCCTGATCAGGTCAGCGCGCAGCGCCCGCACACTTACACTCTACACGTCTTCTTTCTGCTCTTTCGTTTTCCTTCTGAGCCTCTGTTCTCCTGAGAGCAAGGACCACTAGGATCACCTTGGAATTTTTGGCTAAAAAAAGGGGGGTACACTGCAGGGTACCCCCTGAGTTCAAGTGTGGGGCAACCAGGTTGCCCTTTTGGGGTGGGGGTGTGCCAGTGTTTGCATAACCCGGCGATCGAAGATATAAAACTTTTTTTTCCAATAATAAATTCGATGACTTGTCAATGTCAGCTAGCGTGGCGATATTTGTATGGCATTTGTCAGGCAGTGCACGCGATCTAGTGGCGAAGTTTAGGGTTCGTTACGCTGCTGCTGTACAAATCAGTTGCAGGCAGCCTTTCACCGAACAAACAGCTACTACTCACCTCGGGCAGTTTACTTGGACAGTTTTCTTCTCATCTTTGATGGCAGGCTAAGTTTTTGAGACTTCCCGGGTTCTCGCCCTAGAACGGAGACTTGGCCACAGCTGGTGTACTGCCACCTTCACCAGCCATGAACCACCTGAAACTTGTCTGTACCGAGGAGGGAGCTAGCTTAAAAGTAACGATGTAATTCAACCGCTTCAGTTAAGGTGATATGAACTCTTTTATTATTTATTTTTTTTGGCCTGGCCCGCAAAACATCAGTGTGACAGATTGTGCTCGAACAATGTGCTTACTCAGCTAGACAGTTAGATCAAGGGTGTGTCACCAAGACATTTACTATGAACATTATCCACACTTATAACGTACTATCACTGTAATTGTGAGCTACACTGTGGGGGTGCGCCAGAGCTTTTTCATAGATTTTGAATGCTAATATTGTAAGGGTAATTTGTTCTGTAAAGCTAAGTATAGGTATGAGTTTCTTGATTCTGAACCGGCTGGTTCAGATGTTTTCTGAGGGTTACTGGGGTTTCACATTTAATTATTTTCCTATATTTAAGGGCTGGTGGTTTGGGTTTTTCATGCCGTTTCAGTGTTAATTCTTAATAGGTTTTTGGGGCACATGTTGGTGCCGTTTTATGCAGGTCTGATACTGGTCTCACCTGGTCAGTCCGGTCTATTCTGGCACACTTCCACCTACGATTTATATTCAGAGATTGTCAGAATTTTAAATGGAATGAAATGTACAGGCGGTACTTGTTATTGTAACTTAGATTCTGGCTTTTACTTGCTAAACTTGTCTAGTTAATTTTGCTTATTATCAAACCGTTATGATTAAAGAAGGAAGTCTTTCTAAACATGTAACCTTTTTAGGACAAATGTCCTGTGCATTATATGAATCTACTAGTTTTACATTTTGCCTGTTATTATAGCAAGTCTAACTTATCCTTGTATGTCATTACAGATCAAATATTATATATTATTATTTTATTAGCCAGATTAAGCATCATCGTTCTATTATCATGACTTATTACAAATGTGGTCTCAAGAAGTGTTAAAAATGTAAAAGAGGTTGCTGTTCTGATCGATTCCAATTTGCTTTAAAATTTTACACTTTTCTAAAATTAAAGATTTTGCTATTTTCTAAAATTCGTACCGGCTGTACTGGCACCTTAAGTTATAATTGTAATTTTGCGATGATGGCAAGTCCAGATTTTCTTTACCTGCATGTATGCATTAGATAGAAGATGCAGGTGGTGCGCCAGGTTTTATAATTGTAAGTTGTCTGTGATTATGTGATATATAGGTATATGTGTGTTATATTATATGTTTAAATTATGTGTTAAAATAATGAACCAGATTGATATATATATGTGGGTGAATTATTTGAAGGAATGTTAATTACTGTTATAATTGAAATGGCATGATTGAAATTGATTTATTGATATATTGAGATTTATTTATTGATTGAGACTATTGTTATAATGGCACTTACAGATATTGAAATTTTCTGAATCAAGATGTAACATGAATTATGGGAACTAAGGAAGAATAAAAGATTGTTATTATTGTTTACCGACCGAGTTTTATTGCAAGTCCCGTCTCACTGGACCCAGCGCATTTTTGCTTCTCTAGGCCTTCCGCCTAGTTTTAATTAACTAGTGGCCCCTCTTACAAAAAAAAAAAGTTTATTTTTTATAAAGCATAAAATAGAAAGAGGGGTTACAGTATTTAACTGAGCTTCAGACCTGTTTCCCCAATCACAGAGATTCAGCTGAAAAGAAACTTAATCAGATCAGGAGTCTGGGATCAGTTTCTTCTTCTTCAGCTGTTGAGATTTCAAGACCAAAACGTCAAATTAAATGCAGGCGATTTTTTGATGAATCATCTGAATCAGAAGCGGAACCAGAAAGTCCTGAAGAAGAACTAGGATCAGATGACTTGGAACATGACAAGATCTGGAGACGAATGGAAATTTCATATTCCAAGATCATACAAACTCTCCAGACTGAGTTACAGAAGAGAGTTAATGTCTACATAGAATATAATTTAACATTTTCTTTTCTCTCAAATATCACCAAACTAGAAGCTCCTCAAATTTATGATGCTGCAGAGAAACTTCGAGCCATTTATGATTCCGACATAGAAAGCAGCTTTGGTGAAGAATGCATCCATTTGAAAAGCTATCTGTTATCTATGAAGACAGAAGATGGTAACAAATTATCGTCTCTTCCATTTCTCTGCAGAATGTTGGCTTTGAAGAAAATTAGTGATGTCTACCCAAATGTGTACACTGGACTCAAGATCTACAACTGTACTCCAGCAACAAACTGTTCTGCTGAAAGGTCATTTTCAGTTTTAAAACGAATCAAGAACTATCTACGGACAGCACAGAATCAAGAACGACTGGCCAGTCTTGGAGTGCTCGCCATAGAATCAGACATCACTGTCAGTCTGGATTTTGAGGAAGTGATAAATGCATTTGCAAATGCAAAAGTCAGAAGAAAGTCATTTCTCTAAGTTCGGTAAGTTTCACAAAATGGTTAGTATCAAATTGCAGTGTTTCTACCATATACGTTTGACTGACCAAATTGGATGTTTCAGTGATATTTTTAACTGAGGTTATTAAACTGTAGTGATTATTTTCTATGTGTTTACCATATATCGTCTTCAGAATAATGTATAAATGTTTAACTTGCACCTTTGTTTCATATAGTGTGTATTCAGTTAAGTTTAAATACTGTCTATAATACAGTTTAAAATTGAAGTAAGTAATTAAACAATTTATTGTCCATAGTCTGTAAACGAATAGCGACACTGAAGTTTAGCTCAGGGAATAGGGGGCGTAAAATTAATGACTGCACAGGGGCGTTATACATCCAAAATACGGGCCTGCTTATACCCGTAAAAGACTCGGGTATTGTTTGGCTTACATCTGCTCCATGTGTTCTCTGTCACTTCGGAGCGGCTGTGAAGAAGATTCCCGATGGCAGGAATCGAAAAGTTAGCTAACTAATGTCGCAGGCAGCCATGCAAGCCTACGTAATCCATTGTACTCTATTTCGCAGTATTTTACTAATAACTTACAATGTCACTACTTCTATGGAAGATAATCTGGGAAGTACTGGTATTTTTCTTCATATTCTTTCAGATTTAAAGTCATTCACTTCTGTTTACATGGTCATTTTCTATGTGTTTATTTTCTTTTACAAACAGAAATTATGCTTTTGCATTTCACTATATAAAAATCCCAGTTAGTGCTTTCTAGCTTCACAGCTCATCATCAGATCGGAAGTATGTGTGTTGATATATCGGAAAAATCTGATCTGATATCGGAGATATCTGATATTTCTGATTTAATGATGAGTTGTGAAACTATAAAGCACAAATCGGAAATTTTTTCATAGTGGAGGGCAACAGTGTAATTTCTGTTTCAGATTATAACCACTAACACAACTTTATTAATTAAATATTTTCTTTTAGTTACAATGTATTGTATGCTTTTTGTTTATACTTCGTTGCAGTGCCCTAGGGTAAGTGTTCCAAATTGGAAACTTATTTTTGTAATAATATTTCACTAGTTTATCTAGCTACCATAGTTTGACTTAAACTGGAATAGGATTGCAGTTCAGGAACATTGTTGCCAGGCTGTGTTGTGTCTCACATCCATTGAAAATGTACAATTGCAGGATGTTGTTAGGAATCAAAAAGTAATCTTTGCTTTTCTTGTAATTTTACTAATACAGTGGGAAGTTGTAGTAAAAGTCCATATTTTATTTGAATTCAGTTCAAAAATTTTATAGTTTTAGGACTACTTGTTCACGCGTGGGAGTGGTTTTTCTGACCATTAATTTCTGCAGGCCACACACTGTATGCAGTCGTTATGACACACAGCATAAAGAATCAATACTATTATGACAAATTATGTATCAGTGTTTTAAATTATAAATTCAAAATTATATTATTTGATTATTCTACTGTTGTTATTGTTAACTTAATTAATTAGTTGATTTTTAAATAACAAACTTTATCTTACGTTATGTTTATAGATATTGTTAAATTCAGTACCTGTTCTGGATGGCTTCGTAGAAACAAAACTCAAGCCACATGATCTTGTTAAAGTTTTCCTTCCTTACTTGACTTAAAAACCTGGAACGATAAGCAGTAATATCGTCTCTCTCCAATATCAGTTTACACCTACCCATTTTTTGTGTGTTAAGCCAGTCCCCTTTCAGGATCACCAGAAGTGAAGACATACTGCCATAGAATAAATCAGTATCTCTCAATGAAACCAGAAAGGTCTGCATGTTTTCTCAGTGTTGGGTGTTCTTTCCTGTGGAAATAATCATAAATATGCCAGTGAATTGTGTCAGTCTGAAATGTGTCAAGTTTTGTTACACATTTTTCAATTTTTCTTTTTTTGTTCTGTGTTTCTAATTTTTGAACACCCTCCCTCAGCAATGCTTTTCTTTTTCTCACTGCAGATTTTTGTAACTGTGTTCTTGTATATTTGTAATTCCACTAAAGAACTTTTGTTGGAGTCAAAAGTGGGCCATTGTTGGTCCTCTCTCTCTCTTGTAAAGTATTCCTTCATGGAACAAATTCACGTGCTTGACTTCGCAAAGTGACATCATGACCAGTCGTCCGATAGGGTGAAGATTTTTACTGACCATGACATATAGGAGGATGACCCTGTTTTTAACGAAGTTGCCTGTTATTAGATATAAGTTGTACCTGTTAAAATAAAAGCACTTTAATATAAATTATCCACTTCCAATAAGTAGTTTTTAAAAAGACTGTTTGAATTTATCTTCTAAAAGCTATTAACTAAAACTAGCAGGGAAATCACAACTGAAAGGAGCAAGTGTTACATGCATGAAAACGGTGAGCAGAACTGAGCATGAGGTTTAAGTGACCATATGTTCCAGGCAATGGTGATGAGAACTGGCATTGTGCGCCAGTTTCTGTGACTCTGATTGGAGGAATCCATGCTGAGCTTCTGGCACTGCATCATGCAAAATATGATTCCAATTAAAAACAAACTGTAGTTAGCATGTTTGTTGTATCTTGTATCACCACGTATTAATCTTTTTCTTTACAGTGTGAGGGGCTTTCTAACTTTAACTTGGGTTTTGAGTAGGACTTCATCCCTGCTTCAGATTATGAATGTACCCTAACTCTGTCACTTTCCTCAAAACTTGAACTGTTTCTGTAGATGTTATACCATGTCTTCTTTATTATTCCACTTGATTTATTTTTGCATTTGATTCTCCAGTTTGAACAATGAGAAATTTTGCTAGAGTCAGTGTGATTGATCAATAAACTGTTGATTTGTAACCAATTAATAACAATATGTCTACTAATTCCTGTCAGTTTGGTTGTTATCAGTAACTTTTGATACATGCTGCTTCAATGTCCTTTCCAATCTTGCCACCATTTTGTCAGACTGACATGTAATATAAATGTATTTGTTGTGTGTTTTTCCAGAGATATAAACATTTACTTTGTGATTACAGATAGTTCGTGAAGTTGGTTATGAAAATGTTAGAAAACAACTGAATCGATGGGATGCTATTGTATACAACCAAAGGGTTGCAGAACAGGTGACATTTCCTTTAAAAAGTTCTACAGTACATGAACACAAATCAGACTTTCTCTCCAGATTCAGGGTAAGTTTGGCTAGTTAGAAATGATAGTGGAGTAAAAAATATAGTTTCTTGATAATATAGTGTGGGTTTAACTGTTAACTTGTTTGTTTTTGAAATGTCTCGTATATTGATATTTTACAGTGGAGGACCTTCGTTAACTTCGGTAAGTGTATGTGTATCGAGAATAAGTAAAAGATATGAGATGTAAGTAAAAGTAATAGCCATGCAGTATCAACAACCAACTAGACTACTTTGCAATCTTGCTCGTAAACTTTCATGGTTTTCCTTAACAACAACACTTTTTCAGTTTCATGTGTAGTTTTATTTCTCTGAAAACAATGTTTTGCTGTGCTATGACAAGGCATGGTCAGTGGCTGGACTTGGCTTGAAATGCAAATATATTGTGTGTAAATATATTCCTTCTAGTGTGTAATTGCATTATGAAGTGCTGCTTGCCTACTTGCCTGTTACAGTTCAATATTTTATTGTAATTTTATTTTCCTAAAATAAAATGTTCCTTTTATTTTTTGTTTAGTATGTAAACAGTTCTCTTGTAATTTTACTGTGAAATATTAAACATCAGGTGTAAGGAATTTAAATACAAGGATAACAAAGGGGAACAGAGCATATTTTAAAAACAAGAAACTATTGTGCTCTAGGATCCTAAGTCATAATTCTAAACTGAAAATTTATAAAAGCCTCATAAGACCAGTAGTGACTTATGTCTGTGAGACATGGACCATGCGGAAGAAAAATGAAGAAGATCTTAAATGATTTGAGAGGAAAATACTGAGGAGAATTTTTGGGCCCATAGTGCAACAAGATGGGACTTGGGTGATCCGCACGAACCTTGAACTTGATACATTAATAAACAGTGAAAACATATAAAGTTTATTAAGTCACAGAGAATTAGATTTCTAGGACATATTTATAGAATGGAAAAGACCAGAAATACGAGAGCTATCACAGAATGGAACCCTTGGAGTCTAGGCCCAGAGTAAGACCGAGAAAGAGGTGGATGGAGTGTGTTGAGGAGGACCTGCAAATTATAGGAATCAGAGAATGGAAAATTTTTGCTGAGAACAGAAGAAATGGTGTAGGACTGGTAGGAGGCCAAATCTCATAGAGGGATGTAGAGCCAGAGGAAGAAAGATGAGGAATTTAAATAGAATTTTCATAATAGGACAAGCTTTTATTTTTGTTGGTGTGTGTGTGTGTGTGTGTGTGAGTGTGTGAGAGTGTCTGTTTTCATGGAGTTGTCCTTGAAAAGTAATAATACATATGAAGAGGGAACCTCATTACTCTTTGAGTTATTATTATAAGTGAAATTGTATTTTCATTATTCATGAATATTTTTGTACCAAAAAGTGTTAGTGGTTTTAGTTTTTTATCTTAAAAATTGATTTATATTAAGTGCATCATTAATTTTAATGATTGCTTTTAGGTCTTATTGTCACAACTGCTTGTATGATCAGTGTGTATGGTAGCTGATAGTATAAAGTTATGAATGTTTATCAGTTGCAAAATTCTTTACCAATTTCTTCCTAACACAAACTGAAAATATAAATTATCCCTTAATAGTAGTACAGATGTAATATTATTCAGTCATTGCCAAGAATAGTTGTTTCAGACATTCTGTATATGGTTGAATTAGTACATTGTAACATAATTTTGTTTCCTTAATTATAATTCTTATTCTTCAGCAGGATTGGAGCATATTAATATATACTTATTCTTTTTTGAGGCATTATCTAGTTAAATAAATTTTGTAAAAAAAAAAATATGTTTATTTCAGTACGTTATAATTTTTTTCAGACAACAACCCCATTGGAACAAGAAGTTGAAAGAATACTGAAAGAAAGTTCTAAACTAAGCGAAGAAAGACAGGTAAGTTACTGCTATGTCGGTTGCTGCTGAACTTTTAAATTTTGCCACAGTAATTTTTAAAGGGGTTTAAATCCAATGAAATATACCTAGTTGGTAAATATCCATAGAAGGTTAATTATACATGAGTATTTACCCCTCAGAGAAATACACATAATGAGGTTATACAAAGTTATACAGTTTTCAAGATGTAAAGATTTGTTTTTGCTATACAAAAGCGGATTATAATATAAATAATCTTGAACTGATGTTTACAGTTTAAAACGACAGGCTGTAAAAATTCTGCTATATATAAAATTCCCAAAATGCAAAAGACAAATTTCAATTAACATTTTTTTTTAATGCCCTGTTTGTTAATACAGTGATCAACTAAGTTAACATACTTATAAGTGAAAGTTATTTAACACCAAACCGAAGAAATATACTAAATGAAACAAAGCAAATCCAAAATGAAACTCAGGATTGTGTGGATGAAGCTAACTGATAGAAAGAGGATATGGAGTGTACAAAGTGAAGTATTAAACGTTGAAGCAGACCTGTGTAATGGTGATCAAATTGATTTGTGTCTTGTGTGTCAGTCTTGAATTCTTAAACAGGTTTTGTGTGTGTGTGTGTGTGTTAGAACTGTCAAATTTACACTATATTGTCAAGTGTTAGTCTTTATACACTAAAGTTGAGTTACAGAATTGTCAGAGTTTATTGTTTTTTTAACTTTAGTTCATAAACAAATGTGGTTAAAGTCAATTGTTATGTGGCTTCCTATTTTTAACACTTCGAGTGCTAGGTTGTACAAGCTCAGACTAAGCCCATAGCGTGAGTTTTTTCTTGTTTTATATCATTGTCTTTGCTTCACTTCTTATTGTAATTTACAAAACCTTAGATTCATAGTGAGTGTCAATCAATGAATTTTTCTGGTGAAGGGTTTGTGAGGATCGGTCAAAAAGTATAACACAAATTTTAAATTATTTGCGTTGACGTTTCGACAATATTTATTGTCATCATATTGTCAGGACCTGTGTATGAATACAAAAGAAAATGTCGAACACAACAGATCAATTATTTGAGTGAACGTGTTCGTGTATGTGAGTGTGTGTGTATGTGTGTATCCTTGTATATGTGAAGGAGTTGAAACAGTTTGTTTTACATCATTAAATGTTTTCCTTTAAGGAATTGTATTTAAACAAATTAATGCTGAACACAAACATGAAAGAGGCCTATTCCACAGCATAGATTTGTTTACATTTCCTCTCACAGTATACCAATGTTCATGTTTCAGTTATCTGTTGACTAAAAAATTACCAAAACTTAGTAATGATTTACCTTATTGAAACCGTCCAGTGACTTCAAGTTGTATAATTATGACGCGTTTCGAGTCATATGACCCTTCGTCAGATAGTTATCACTCACAAGGAGATCATCAAATATTAAAATTCACAAAAACACAAAAAACACACATATGTACAATTGTAAAACCTATACAAACGTCCGACACAGTGCACTGCGTAAGGCCCACTGGACTCTGAGCAAACGCGTGTCATGCCGTGTGTTATCTCATAATCGATTGTAGCGCGGTGTCATATAGCGGGTTTGATTTGAAACTTAATTTATCGTTAAGTATGCCATCATGAGTAACTGGGTTATTATGTCCACTATAGATTTCAAATTCTTCCCATGCATCCATATAACGACCCTTACTACAATAATGTAATGGTATTAAATTCGTATAAAAATTCGTGTATGAATGGTTGCATGTAATTAAATGTCGTGTGAAATTAGATTTTATATTATCTATAGAAACACCTTTATTGATGAAATTATGTGGAGTGTGTTCCCGAAACCTTTTAATAAAAGGCCTCCCCGTTTGACCAATATAGAAACATTCACAATCATTACATATCAATTTATATACACCCGTCCTTGACTCTAATTGTGTGTGAACAGCCTGGCGAACTGAATTCCAAAGGCTATTATTGGTTTTAAAAATGGTGGTGAAACCAAGCCTATTAAAAACAGACGTTAGAATTTTGGGCATTATCTCCGTGTATGTGGTTGAAATGTACTTATTTTTGGTTTTTATATTATTTAATTATTTGGATTTCTTAGCCTTGTGTTTCCTAAGAATGTTATCCACCATCCGGCAATCATAACCATTAGCAGCAGCAATATGTTTAATTGTATTTAATTCATCATTAAAATCGTTAGCGTCAAGGGGGACACTCAAAAGCCTGTGTACGAAACTATTATACGCTGCTAATTTTTGCAAATATGGGTGGTGGGAATCCGCATGTATAGTAACATCGGTGGTGGTAGGCTTTCTATATATTCCAAATTTCAGGTTGTTGTGCTGTTTAGTTATGGTTAAATCCAAAAAATTTAGTTCATTATTTGCTTCGGTTTCCATGGTGAACTGGATATTGTCATTTACAGCATTCAAGCTGTTTTTCAAAGTGCTTAGCTGGCGTGCAGTACCATTGAAAATCAAAAAAGTGTCATCAACATAACGACAATAAAAAATAATGTTATTGGTGAACTTGTGGTTATTAAGAAAGTAATTGTTCTCATAAGAGTTCAAATAACTGTCGGCCAACAAGCCGGACAATGGTGAGCCCATAGCAAGTCCGTCTCTTTGAATATAATAACGTCCATTAAAAGTAAAATAATTTTGTTGCAAGATAACTCTCAGTTGTTATACTACTAATAAAATACAATATAATATCTTTACACTTAGGCAATACTTTCAAAGGTCGGGCGCCATCTTGATAAATATAAACTTGTAGTTTTACTTACCTTTATAGTTATTACAAGGGCAGGAATTCGTTTAAGCGAATTAGAGTAGCGGAAAGTGTTATCTGAAATAATGACACTTGGTTAAATTGTTACCATATGACATTACCGTTTAATATTGTTTAGTTACATAACAATGGATCCGTGCAAAATACGCACGCTACTATATGATAGATTGCTTCATGAAACGCAGTTCCTCTATACAAGTTAAAAATTTCCCTCAAACATTTCAATAGCCCTCCAAAATACATAATATGAAAATGTTGTTACTATATATTATAACAATGTTATACATATCTATATATGCATAAATTTTAGTGAAAAATTGTTCACAACCCAGCACGTGTTAATAATATCTGACAATTACACACACACTCTCTCTCTCTCTCACATTCTCTGGTACAATTTTTAGTTGTTTTTTATGAGCTCATTTTGTTTATTTAATGAATAATTTTGGTCATTAATTATGAATTTACTGAATTGGTCATTTATTTTCTTTGATATTTAAGTGTGTAAAATTATTGGACAACTGATACTTAGCTTCCGATTTTGGAACGTCGCACACCGCGAGTTCGCCGATTGCACAGTCACATCGTGAATTGTTACACTTGGCCGAATTGTTACCAATTGGACCACTGTTATTTAAACCACTTTTGGTGGTGTAAAATTTACACAAACACATAGTGAATACGCCGGCCGCGTGATGTGCCGACCGGCTCAATTCACGGTCCAGATGAAAATGACGAAGAGTCTTTGTTAAACATTGCGTAGGTGGGGCAAAACTACGTCACGAGTTCTTTGTTCTGCAACCAAACCCAGTCGCATACTATGCGTCTTGCATTCCTTCGTCTGACGTAATCATGGGTTGGTCTTGTTTACTGCTTATCGATGACAAATAGTTTTTTGCGACATTTGTAGCTTTTCAGCGAATTCGACCGCAATCCTGTTAATTCCAAAGTGCGTTGTTTAAAATATTCTATAGTTTATTCACCAAAACTTTATAGGGATTACGAAATAAAATTATTAATATTACAAAATAAATGGTTAGGGAATAAAAATACAATAATTATGGTTTTTAGGACCATAGATTTACAAAAGTATGATAGTACCAGAATTGTACCGTCACAAAACCCCCTCAATGAAAGATTTTATGCCGAAGCATAAAAACTTTCATTGACACATTCGTACTTCCTAAAGGGATCAGCCAGGATATGTCGCCACAACCCCCTGTAGTGGGTCGATTTTTGGGTGTTTTTGTTTTAACCGTTTGGGGCATATATTTATGTTTTTATTTATTTTGTTTTCGGGCGGACTGGTATAAGGTATGGTAAAGCTGCAGTATTGTGCAACGTTTTTGTCCGTACAACAGAACAGTGAAACAACGTAAGACGCAGTTGTTGTCGAGGAATGCGGCAGAGAATTCGCGCCAACCACAAAATTCTGAGAACTTTGTACCTGTGTGTGGCAGCGCACATACGCAACTGCTCAATCACGCTCCAAGTGACGCTCTAACAAAAACCAAGATGGCTAGAGAGAATAATCCTTGTCGTTTTCTTCAAGATCTTGCGGAAATGCTGTTTTAAGTCCCACCCACTTTTATGACATTAGCCAGTGCCTATTTGAAATCGTCTGCTATCGTCACTCAAACAACTACGTGACTAGTATGAGTCGAAACTGGGACGACTACATACAAGGCATTGATGTCCGTCGTCTTGACTAAAATGCTCCCGGAGTGGGGAACTGAGAGACGCCGGCAGTTCGTTGTCGACTCCCGCCGGCGCAGGCCGCCCGTCAACCGGGCTCAGAAACAAATTTTTATAATTAATGTAACAACTAACAATAACAAAGTATGTGACCGCGGTCAAGTAAAAGTGCAGAACATATACATTTATTTTCGGACACCAGTATCAATTAAAACGCGGAATAGTGAGTTCGAGCGAAAACCACGTTGCCGGCTGGAGTATTTCGCCACATGTTTAAGGGTGTGGGTTAATTAAAATGATCAGGGGAGGGGTTATTAAAATAAATTGAGTGTATGTGAGAATGGCAGGCTGGGCTGTGTTTTTATGTGCACTAGAGTAAGGTAAGGTATTTATTATGTTATAAGAAATTTATAATGCTGTACTTCAAAAGTTAAAACACCTTGTGGAGAGAGTAACGTTTTTGTATTTTATACATGGAAAAGTTGTTTAATAATCGTAAAATAAAAAACCAGTATCTTTTAACTGATACATTTTGGTAATCAAAGTCATTTAAAAAACCTTATTTCATTGGATGTGCTGTCATAGTTCGTCAAACGAAATGGGTGTACCGCCACTACTCGATCCGGCCAGATCCAAGTTGAAAGGTAAGTGGGAGTTGTGATCTGAATAAAATAGAGTAATAACCAAAATATAAAAGTTACAATTGGTGCCGTGACTGCAGGATGTAATACAACAAAAAAGTTGTATTACACCGGCCTACATTTTGACAGTGCATTGAATGAGGTACGGTTATGAAAGCGAAATTTTAGTTACGTGAAATGTACGTAATTATGGTAAGGTTTATTTTATATATGCTGTAGTATAACGTTTTGGAAGGGAAGAGTAATCAATTGTAGTTAACACTTAAGTAAAACTAAGCTATAAACTAGAAAAAATGTCTGAGAATACTAAACAAAGCAATATAACTAACGTAGAAATGAGTGAAAGTGGCCTTGAGTCGCAATCACTGGATGAAAGTGGCATGTTGAGGGGGGAGACGGGTGCCGTTACAGAAACAGCTGGCGGCAGTAATGTAATAGCTCATTCCACGCCGATTGCGTCTCAACCACAAGTAAATGAAACAGACATTGATTTGGGGATTCAATTGACACCCGTTTCAACTAAACAAAATAAACAATCAGAGGAAACTGATATAATGAGTTTCTTACGAAAAATGGACAATAAATTTGAAAAAATGGACAATAAATTTGAAAACATGAACAATAAATTAGACCAATTAACTAATGATTTTAATGAACAGAAAATAAAATGCGAACAACAAAATATTCAAAACGAGATCAATTTTAAAGAAATTAAAGACCAGAATATTCAGTTTCAGCAAAATATAAATATAAAATTTGACGAGTTGATAAATAACATACAAGACAAGAGTGTATGTCTTGGAAATGCCAATGAAATGACAAAAATTAGTTCGAATAAAGTAGAACAGAGTAAGAATAATACTAACGAAAGCTGTAATGACAGTGTTGTGTTAGGCAATGAGTTAATGAATAAAAATGATGTTAATAATAACGAGAATAATAATGTGTTTGAGAAATTGGTATCAGAAAGTGATACGGTAAAAATAAAGAATGAGAGTACTGATGAGTTGGTGGAAGGTAGGGATTATGAGATGTTAATGAGTGTTAATGAGTTAGAGAGAGAGTGGAAAAATAATGTTGTGGTAGAATGGGGACAGAGGGCAAATTTTCCCTTTATTATTTATGATGTTTATGATGATTTATTGAGTCCACAAGTGTTGTGGTTGAAGGGCAAGAGTCCCGTATTGGTAGATGAATTGAGGTGTTTATTTTTGTGGAGTAATTGTGTACCCTCTGTCCGGAATAATTGTGAGAGTGTGATGTGGTGTTATGAAGAGAGAGAGGTAAATAGAGAATGGTATGTAACAGAATTGTATAATTTGAATAGAAAGTATGATGAATGGAAAGAAGGCTTAGAAATATATTTGAGTAATAATGATTACAATGATTTGAAAAAAATAATTAGACCGATAGTGACTGAATGTAATGACGGAGACTTAACAAAAATACCTAACGTAGACTGGTTTAATGAGTATTCTGGTAAAATGAGTGAATTTGGTTGTTCTGGTTATGACACACAAAGTAACCATTTGTTTGTAAATAAAAAGCAACAGTGTTATATAAAACCAAGGTTGATTTGGGACGATGGAGGGTAGACTGTAAGACAATAAAAGACAATTAAACATTTTGTTTTATGGTTGTTTGACATGGCAGATTTGGACATGAAGTGAGATACACTTGAACAGTTTTGACGTATATTTTGTAAATAATAGTGAATTCATTTGTGTGTATTGTGAAGTGTAATGTGTATATGTTTTAGAAAATGTTGTATTAATAATAATAATATTATTAATAGTTTTGCACTCTAAATAAATAACAAAATAATTAGGAAGACAATAGTTAATGATTTGTAGAATGTTGATAATAATTGAAATATGTTATTTTAATAATCAAATGAATTAAATAAGTTGAGATGTTTAGATATTGTGATTGAATGTTATGTGTTTGAATTTTATAAGGTAATTAAATTGTTTGGTGAGATTCTGATTTAATAATAATTAATAAGTAAATAAATGGTAAATGGTTTATTTTGTGGAACATAATGATTAAAAATATGTTAATAATAAATTTAGAATTTTTGAAAATCTGATTACAACACAGGATAAATTCATCATGATGATAAATAAAAAGAGTTAATGAAAAATTTTAAATAATAATGTTTATAAATTTTTATATAAATTATTTAAAAGAGAATTGTTTGTTTGATGTATGCTAATAATCCAGGTTTATTGCTATTTGTGTAGTGTGTTATGTGATGTATTATAACAGTGTAGTGTGGAACTGCTATGGGGGAAGGTTGTAGATTTTGTATTTAATATTTTATGTTAATAATGGTTAAGCTTCCATATAAAGTGGGTTAAAACCCCATCTAAATTAATATTGTCATTTAAATATAAATTCGTAAAGTTAATATTACGAAAGATATTTTACTTGTGATTCCCCAAATTTTCGGGCGGTCACGGCCTCACCGAACCCTGACCGTGGAATTGGTTTAGCTTTAACAGCTATGGTTGGGGCACATTACGATTACGCGCTGACCATAACTGGCCATAGCTGTTATCGTTGTAAAGGTGTATTTTGAAATTGATGGGGGGTAATAAAAAGGGGAATCACCAAACTATGGAACAGCGGCTGCCACTCTGTTCGAGAAGGAACAGCAGAGCCAGGTGGTAGATCCGTTTAAGGGTGCATGATTATTAACGAGAACATGATGATGTTCACCAATTTAAACTTAACAGCGGAAGCAGAGACACGGAGAGGTAAAACCCTGCTCCAAAATATACAGTCTCTGTGGAAGCGAAAGGGCGAAACAGTCCTCCATAATCGGAAATAGTGTGTGTGGCTGGGAGGTGACGTAAAGGAGTCACGAATTTAAAATTTTATGACGTAAAAGTTTTGCTTATTCAAGGTTTAATCCAATCAAAAATGCTTGTGATCTGTCCACATAATTATATGCTCAGACTCGTAAAATAAGGTTCATACTGTAATTTTAAAGGTATCATTTTATTGTTGTGTGTTAGATATAGTTGTTGACAAAATGTATTTTTATTATGTGTATTTTTTTTTCTCGAAGCCAATAATTAGCCGCCTGGCAGGCAATCAACATAATAGAAGTAAGTGTTGATAATGTATTACATGTAATTGTCCAATTTTGAATGGTATTCATGGTGTTTTTATTATGTTAGGATATCAGCTGATCAGCAATACCATGTCACTGGTATATTGGTTTGTAAATGATACAAGTAATTAATGTTTAGTGTACTACAGACATTTTGAAGTAAAGACAAAAAGAATATGAGAAATAAAATAACAATTTATGCAAATTAATAAAAGATAATTCATGGGTGATAAATGTTTTATGGGACACGTAGACCTGTCCGAGTTGAATTAAAAGTTGAATTTGCAAGAGTAGAGATGAATATAATGTAATGTTGTTTTTGAGTTGATGTGATATAATAGAATTTTGTGAAATATTGATGTTGACACAGTGGTAATGGAGACTTTATGTAGAGTTTTGAATGATCTATATTTATGTTTATAGTTAATGAGGTTATTTTGTGTATTTGTAGTGAGGTAATGAGATTGAGATTTTTGGGGATGGCAATTTTGTATTAGGGGGTAGTGTATTTGGGGAGTCCGCAACAAGGGTTGGGACGGGATTAGGATAGATTTAGTGGGGCTGGGGTCGCCTTAGGTAAAATCCGGGGGCCAAATAAGGGAAATGAGTTTTTGGGCAGGAAACACGTATCCTATGTACCAAGGGTTAGAGAGTATTTTTTTTATATATGTTGAGAAGGCGGCGAAGTGTGTTAAATGATAAGTTGGGGTTTAGAATGTCCGGATTAGTAGATATTTTTGATAGAGTTGGGTGTCATGATAATTGAGTTGATTAATATTAGAGTCAGGGGGAGAAAGTTTATATATGTATAGAAATCTCATACAGAAAAACGAGAATAAATAATTTACATCACCCACAGTATATTAAAGTAAGATTGTTGAAAAGAAAGAGATTTATAATAAAGAATGTACAATTGTTTTTTCAACCAGTGACAGAATTTTGATAAAATTTGAAAATAATGTAAAGTCAAGAATTGTTTGTTTTTAAATAATTTAAATGTCAATCTATTTATTATGTATAATAATATTTTGTTTGTTTTAAATACTTTATGTTATTATGTTTTGTATTTCAAGGTAGGATATTGAAAATGTTCAAGGTGTTTTCAGAAATTATACATAACATATGTAGGTCAAGGGTTTTGGACTTGACCTAGTTTTGATCAGCTGATGAGTTCATACACCTACTAAGCTTGTAGAGTAGGACTTCAATTTTAATTTGTTTGTTTGATTAATTCAAACTAATCTTTGAATAATTTTAATAAAGGTTATTTAATAAATAAATTTAATAAATATTTAATGAATAATTTTTTTGAATTTTAAAATTTTGAAAATTTTAAATTTTTTTTGAAAAAAAAAAAAAAAAAAAAAAAACTTGATTTGTCGCCTGCCAGCGAGTGAATATGTTAGATAATTATTATTTTGTTGTGTATGTATTAATGATGTTTCTTTTATTGTATTGCTTTATATTGGTAGGCTATAAATTGTTCTCATGCTAGAGTAAGGATGTACTTGTATTAATAGGAATGTTTAGGTTAAGTCATTGAAACAAAAATTAGAAAAAAGAGGAAGAGAATTTTTTGATAAACGATTTTTTCATGAATATTGAATTTTTTGAATTTATAATAAATTTTAAAAGGAAGTTTTTATTCTTATGTGTTATGATAATATGTAATGTTAATGTGTGTGAGCCCAGTATCTGCTAAAGGCAGCCCAGCTTGCAAAAAGGGGAAACATATCGGCGGAGGAGCTGGAGTAATTTTAGCCAGGGATTGAGGATTTTGGGGGTAGTATGTTAGAAGGCGAGGTGTGCCGTGGTGCGAGTCTGATCAATTTCTCGGTGTTGGGATCTCTTACGGAGAAGTCCAGTGATCTCGTTCAGATGAGTCCATAGTCGCTGAGCCAGGGGGGTCGTGTACCCATGCAGATTGAGAACCAGGGGGTTGGTGGCACCAGTTCCTTACCGATCCTCTTCGGGTTTATCGATGAGATTTCTTCTGTCATGGACAGCAGAATTCTCATCGAGGGGGTATTGTAGTGGGTCGATTTTTGGGTGTTTTTGTTTTAACCGTTTGGGGCATATATTTATGTTTTTATTTATTTTGTTTTCGGGCGGACTGGTATAAAGTATGGTAAAGCTGCAGTATTGTGCAACGTTTTTGTCCGTACAACAGAACAGTGAAACAACGTAAGACGCAGTTGTTGTCGAGGAATGCGGCAGAGAATTCGCGCCAACCACAAAATTCTGAGAACTTTGTACCTGTGTGTGGCAGCGCACATACGCAACTGCTCAATCACGCTCCAAGTGACGCTCTAACAAAAACCAAGATGGCTAGAGAGAATAATCCTTGTCGTTTTCTTCAAGATCTTGCGGAAATGCTGTTTTAAGTCCCACCCACTTTTATGACATTAGCCAGTGCCTATTTGAAATCGTCTGCTATCGTCACTCAAACAACTACGTGACTAGTATGAGTCGAAACTGGGACGACTACATACAAGGCATTGATGTCCGTCGTCTTGACTAAAATGCTCCCGGAGTGGGGAACTGAGAGACGCCGGCAGTTCGTTGTCGACTCCCGCCGGCGCAGGCCGCCCGTCAACCGGGCTCAGAAACAAATTTTTATAATTAATGTAACAACTAACAATAACAAAGTATGTGACCGCGGTCAAGTAAAAGTGCAGAACATATACATTTATTTTCGGACACCAGTATCAATTAAAACGCGGAATAGTGAGTTCGAGCGAAAACCACGTTGCCGGCTGGAGTATTTCGCCACATGTTTAAGGGTGTGGGTTAATTAAAATGATCAGGGGAGGGGTTATTAAAATAAATTGAGTGTATGTGAGAATGGCAGGCTGGGCTGTGTTTTTATGTGCACTAGAGTAAGGTAAGGTATTTATTATGTTATAAGAAATTTATAATGCTGTACTTCAAAAGTTAAAACACCTTGTGGAGAGAGTAACGTTTTTGTATTTTATACATGGAAAAGTTGTTTAATAATCGTAAAATAAAAAACCAGTATCTTTTAACTGATACATTTTGGTAATCAAAGTCATTTAAAAAACCTTATTTCATTGGATGTGCTGTCATAGTTCGTCAAACGAAATGGGTGTACCGCCACTACTCGATCCGGCCAGATCCAAGTTGAAAGGTAAGTGGGAGTTGTGATCTGAATAAAATAGAGTAATAACCAAAATAAGAAAGTTACACCCCTTACAATTTATATGAAAAGAAATACAATAACTCACCCGTGGTCCGATGATGATGACAGTACCTGCATGACCTTACTGGACTTCTCCTTCGAGATCCCAACACCATAAGGCCAATCAGGTGCGTAACGCTCCTGCTCTGACGCGCTGGCCAGCTCAGGACCACCGTCATAACATCACCAAACACGGAAACAATAAATAAAAAATATCAAAATAGTGGCTTGGTGTAATACTATATCCATAACTGATCTGTTTCCCCTTAGCTATGTGCTAGTTTGCGTTAAGAAGCACTGGGTTTGCTTCAAATCAACAAGAATTATATAGAAATGCCATTCTCTTCATGGACTATCCTTTAATTTTAAATATCGTTTCGATTCCCATCGATAATAATTAACTCTTTGTGTTTCATAATTAATGTAATTATAAAAGAAACAAATATCTAAATAAAATACATGGATATAATTAATATATATAAATATCCCAAATTTATGGATATAATTACCTAAATCTCCCTTTAAAGTAATTACTCAAACAGGGAGAAAAACATTTAAAAAAAAAATAAAATCTTATTATGATTAATATTATTATTATTAACAGTTAATAACTGGCACTGTTAATAATATTTACCCCTCTTTCTCCTCCACACACTCTATTTCCTATACATCATGTTAAAATTTCTATGTTAATACATAAAACATATTACGTAATACATCATAATCCACATTGATACATTAATACAGTTAATACATTGAAATAGTCAATTCATATTTAATCTTGATCAGAATTACACATTCTACCTATTTAAACTTGCATTTAAATTATAAAAATTACAATTTCAATTAATTAATTAATAATTCTAAACTTTCATTAATTAGCCATCAATTATTTATCATTTATTATTAATTTATTTCAAATTTATTATTAATATTCATATTACGTTATTATTATTTCATCTCTACTCTGAATTTCCTACCTAACCTTTCACATTCTAATCCTGATTAGTCTGGGTGACTCCTGTATTGTCTATGCTTTTACTTATTATATAGGCACTAACATTTATTATCTTACTCACCTTTCTTCTATCTAACAACCAAATTTACCTATCATGACACCAATTTCTCAATTATAAAC
This sequence comes from Magicicada septendecula, assembly GCA_034769895.1. Taxonomy (NCBI): domain Eukaryota; kingdom Metazoa; phylum Arthropoda; class Insecta; order Hemiptera; family Cicadidae; genus Magicicada; species Magicicada septendecula. Next base: position 160,519,058 of record CM068372.1, on the reverse strand, counting down.
ACCTTTCACTAATTTCATTCTGACGATAAATCCTATGGCACCGCGCGTCTTTGTATTAAGATGGGTGTTCCCTACCTGGCTATATACATTCATAAATTTTTGCCCTTCCAAAATATCGGCAAACACTCCCTTAAACTACACTATTACCTGCCACAACGCTATACGTTGGTCACTCCTTATCACCTCACCCCCACTACAAAATATCATCAGCAACAATATATGTTTAACCTTTACTTTACTCACCTCTACAAATAATCACTAACTACTGTGTCCCTAAGTATCTAATACTCTCTTTGTATTATTTACTTCAAAATTCTTATCTATCTAACTCCCATTTACTTTAATTGAATAACTCACATGCCTCTATTTATTAATACACCCAGGCTCTATCCCCTTTTAAACACTTACTGTGATCATTGACAATTGCATCATAAAATTTATCTCTCACCTACTCGTAACAGTACATCTCAATATTCAAATATATATTCTTACTTAATCATTTATTATTAATTAGTAATGTTTTATTCGTTACAAATTAATAATTAAACTTCATTACTACTGCAATTATAATTTTAGTACAACTATCTTTTGTACCACTTTAATTCAGTAATTACTCATTAATTATTATTCAATTATTTAAGATTTTCACTATTACTTGTTTAGCAAAAACATGTTAATTGTTATTTATTAAAACAATACATAATACATAGTGTACATAAAATTTACCTGTAATACACAACATCAAAATACATAAATACATTGATATTAACACATAAACACAATGAAAAATATACAATCCAACTTCATTATTTTGTCATTAATCAAAATCAGTCCATATGCAGTCCAATTCAAAACCACTTTTCACATATATTAAATGTTCATTACACAATAAAACAATCTATCCTCCATCGTTGAATAACATTCTAATCTTAGGTCTATTTATCTTATTGTTTAGTAAATAAATTATATTATTATAATCATTATAATATTTATCAAACATTTTATATTCATTCACAATTTCGTTTACATTAATAGATGTATTCCCTATTAATTTATCATATGCCATGTCACGATCGGGTATAGTTCTGTCTACATCAGTATGATATGTTATAATCTTGTTAGCCATATAGCCATCACAATTATCATCATAATTTTCTACCACTACACCTGTTACCTCCCAAGGTAAGTAATTGTTATAATTTTTCTCATCATCTATTGTTATTACTATCTCAATTTTACTACAAGGTAAGTATTTATTATTTTCATCCACCATCTCTACTCCTAACCTTTCTACAAATTCTTTATACTTTCTATTTACTTTAAAAATCTCTATTAAGCTCTTACTCTCTCTCTCAATATATTTCTCACCATAACACCAAATTACACTCTCTCTCTCCAAATATGCAGGGGTCACTAACTCATAATTACTGCACCACCTATGAGGTACACAAAAATACCAAGGAACTCTATTTGTAGACCTTTCGTCTCCCAAATATAAATTTAAGGAACTCTCGTCCTTATTAAAAATACGTGAAGACTTGACTTCACCCCCTAACACAACACTAAAGGAAAATTCTACCCCCTGCATCTCTTTTACAAATATACTTTCTCTCAGCTCTCTCTCTGACTCAACACACACAAACACCTCATTTTCACTCATAATACTCTCATCATCTTTTTCTAGCACCATATTCTTAATTATGCCATTGTTACTACCTGTAAACTCATTATGCAAATTATCACTGTTACTCACCTTCTGATTCTCTATTTGGATTAACTTCTCATACAACTTTTTAATTACCTTGTCACATTGTTTAACTAGATTTTCATTACGTCTTTTAATTTCGTTTTTTATTTCATCCAACTTTACATCAAATTTGTTACTTTGTTCATCGAATTTATTTTATAGTAACTGCATCATTGCAGCTGTGTTATTATTCATTTTGCTTATTTGAATATTACCCGCATGCATATAACCCTATAACATAACCTCGTGGAAGTTGGGTTATGTTTATGTATTTAAAATTATGTTTATTACCTCAGATAACTCTTCCGCTCTTTTCGTAGGCTTACCCACATAAAACAAAAGTTTATGTCGGGTCTCTGTTATTACGGGCGCCAAATGTTATACTACAAATAAGATGCAATATAATATCTTTACACTTAGGCAATACTTTCAAAGGTCGGGCGCCATCTTGATAAATATAAACTTGTAGTTTTACTTACCTTTATAGTTATTACAAGGGCAGGAATTCGTGTAAGCGAATTAGAGTAGCGGAAAGTGTTATCTGAAATAATGACACTTGGTTAAATTGTTACCATATGACATTACCGTTTAATATTGTTTAGTTACACAACATGTGATCCGTGCGAAATACGCACGCTACTATATGATAGATTGCGCCATGAAACGCAGTTCCTTTATACAAGTTAAAAATTTCCCCTCAAACATTTCAATAGCCCTCCAAAATACATAATATGAAAATGTTGTTACTATATATTATAACAATGTTATACATATCTATATATGCATAAATTTTAGTGAAAAATTGTTCGCAACCCAGCACTTGTTAATAATATCTGACAATTATACACACACACTCTCTCTCTCTCTCTCTCACATTCTCTGGTACAATTTTAGTTGTTTTTTATGAGCTCATTTTGTTTATTTAATGAATAATTTTGGTCATTAATTATGAATTTACTGAATTGGTCATTTATTTTCTTTGATATTTAAGTGTGTAAAATTATTGGACAGCTGATACTTAGCTTCCGATTTTGGAACGTCGCACACCGCGAGTTCGCCGATTGCACAGTCACATCGTGAATTGTTACACTTGGCCGAATTGTTACCAATCGGACCACTGTTATTTAAACCACTTTTGGTGGTGTAAAATTTACACAAACACATAGTGAATACGCCGGCCGCGTGATGTGCCGACCGGCTCAATTCACGGTCCAGATGAAAATGACGAAGAGTCTTTGTTAAACATTGCGTAGGTGGGGCAAAACTACGTCACGAGTTCTTTGTTCCGCAACCAAACCCAGTCGCATACAATGCGTCTTGCATTCCTTCGTCTGACGTAATCATGGGTTGGTCTTGTTTACTGCTTATCGATGACAAATAGTTTTTTGCGACATTTGTAGCTTTTCAGCGAATTTGACCGCAATCCTGTTAATTCCAAAGTGCGTTGTTTAAAATATTCTATAGTTTATTCACCAAAACTTTATAGGGATTACGAAATAAAATTATTAATATTACAAAATAAATGGTTAGGGAATAAAAATACAATAATTATGGTTTTTAGGACCATAGATTTACAAAAGTATGATAGTACCAGAATTGTACCGTCACACAGTACGCAGATTAATTCGTTTATGTATTGTGCATCTAATTTATTGGATTTGATTAAGTTATTATATAAGATGCCCAAGGTCTGATTTACGGGAATAAAGGTAAATATATACCTTTAGTATAAAGGTTGACGTGTGTTTTGCTATTTTAAGTAAACCATCATGAGTAACTTGGTTATTATGTCCACTATAGATTTCAAAGGTCTCTGCGCTTGGTGTGCAGAGAACTGCTTGTCGTCACGTAGCTGCGGCTTCGGCCGGTTCAACATAAAAGGCTCGTGAGCCAAAACGTAGTAAGATTGTTAAAAAATGTGTGTAAAATCTAAATTCAATGTGTGTTTGACAATATGTGTTTTTTGTGTTTTTGTGAACTTTAATATTTGATGATCTCCTTGTGAGTGATAACTATCAGATGAAGGGTCATATGACTCGAAACGCATCATAATTATACAACTTGAAGTCACTGGACGGTTTCAATAAGGTAAATCATTACTATATAAAGTGACTTGGACCATATAAAATAATGTTTAAATTACCAAAACTTATTTACTTCTAACATTATTTGCAATTACTTGAATATTTTGTTTAAAACAAATTGATAAAGAACATACATACAAATTGCACTATAACAAGAAGTTTTTTCTGACACTTGGTTTATTCAGAGTAGCTCTCCAGGGTTGATGTTTGTATCAGAAGGGAGAAAAAACCATGAGATTTTTGGACTTCACTGCACTATAAAATAGTGAAACCCCCTCACAAAATATAAACCTGTACTATTGGATAAATAAATAAATGAGTATTACAGTGGTGTAATTATCTATCTTTTATCTCAGATATTGTAAGAGTTATAAGTTTTAAAGTCAGGGCTATTTTACAGGGTGATTCAAAATTGCACGGCAATCTCTCGGAAGCTGATTCTATAGCTAAAAATAAGAAAAAAGTTCGTATAAACATAGGTCCAAAAACGATTTGTTAGCGAGTTACGGCTTGCGAACCAGTTCGCCCTGATTTCTGCTCCCATGGTAAAATGACGCCATACTGAAATTCTTGGGGTATAAAGTGAAGGGTAAATTTGGTGGTTTCTTATGGTTTTTGATCTGAACAGTTGAATAAAAGAGGTCCCAGAGCTTCCAGGTAGTACTTCTTATTGATTGTATGACCTGGTGGCAAGAACTCATGGTACACTATGAAATAAAAGAAAACAGTGGGCAGAACCTTCACATTTGATCGAACTTGAAGAGCTTTTTTCAGTCTTGGCTCTTCAGGAAGCATCCATTGGGACTGTAACGGGACAGAGTTGGGAAATAGTAATCTAAAGTTTTTTTCATAACCCAAGTATATTTTGTGAACGAACTATAGCTTCGAGACTGGTGTAACTTGGTAAAGGAATGTAAAGTTATCAACAAGGGTGCGCGTTCACACACACGCGCGCACACGTTGGCCAACGGTCACACGAAAGTGGCATGTCCGTATACATTTTTTCTCGCTTGGTGCGCAGAGAACTGCTTGTTGTCACGTAGCTGCGGCTTCGGCCGATTCAACATAAAAGGCTCGCGAGCCAAAACGTAGTAAGATTGTTAAAAAATGTGTGTAAAATCTAAATTGAAATGTTATAAAGTGATCCAGTAACGATTAAACGTGAAACAACAGCGAGTGAGCAAAATTGAACCAGTGAAATACATTTCGGACAAAGAAAAGTGAACAACACGTGTATCAACGGTAGGGTTATGACCACTTGCGGATGGACACAGAAGGAACGTAATTATGCTTCAATTTACCAAAATAAAAGTTATGCAATGGGGAAAAAGAGATCTCTAATTATAAAAGGGGTTAACAAAGTATGAATGGCAGGTATAAATGAGCAAGCGCTGGGTTGCCTTATTTAAACTAATTATTAGAATAAGTGAAACAATGTTAAAGTAAATGTTTGTTTTTGTATTTTTAAGAGAAAAAAGTAATTAAAAGAAACAGTAATAGTTTGAGCAGTAAAAATGGAAAGCAAGTAAATTCAAAAAGAGTATAAGGAAGGTTAAATAAAAAATTGAGTTGATTAACAGACGCAATGAGAGTTGAGTTTATTAATAACATTTAACCCTAAATCACTTATAGGTAACGAGTTCACGTGAAGACTCTGAGACCTGATGCAGGTAAGGGATTTGTAAAATGTGTATGTTTATTAAAGATTATTTGTGATAAAATCTGTAAGTTCTCAATGGCGCGACGAAACAGGGACAGTTTGTACAAATTCAAATTTTGTACAGACCACGTCTACTCGTAAATAAGTGATTTAGAGGTTGAAGCAGAGTACGTAAAAAATGACGAAAAACAATTTGATGTTATAGTATGATACGTAAGTGTAGATTAGTGAATAATACTGAATTCATGTAAAATAGGAGTTGTTAAAATATATGATAATTTCATAAGTTAAAAGTGGCAGAAAATAACAAAAATAATATGATGAAATATTTTTTAAGCACGCTGTGCAGTCTAAATAGTAAATTTGATGAGTTAAGAGGTGAAATACATGAACAAAAAATAAAATGTGAAAGTAATTTCGATAAATTAAAAGAGCAAAATGGTGATTTGAAAAACAATATTAATGAAATCAATAAACATTTTGATAAAGCCGATGAAATATTTGAAACTAAATTTAACGATTTAGAACAAAGTATTGAGAGAATGGGAGTGTGGAGAGTAGATACAGGTAAGTGGAGTGTAAACGAAAATAACGAAATAACAGATGACAGGGGTGTCAATATAGGCGAGAATAGTGGTAATATGACGAAAAATAGTGAGGAAATAATTAATAACATGGTAAGTGGTAATTACGGTAGTGAATCTAATATTGAAGTAAAAAGTGAGAATAACAATGATATAATTAAAAATGTGGTGTTAGAGAATATGGTTGTGAATATTGAGAGTGATGATGAAGTTTTAGTGGGAGTAGAATTTAATAATGGAATGGTAGTGAGTATTGATAAGTTAGAGAGAGAGAGTTTACAGGTAGAGGGGTGCAGAGGGTAAATTTTTCCCATGGTGTTGTTGGGGGTGAAGTAAGGTCTTCACGAATATATTTGGTAGATGAAAGTTCTACGAATAATTGTCCTTGGAGTTTTTGTGGTGCTCCTGGAAGGGCCAGGAGGTGTTTTAATATAGCAGTACCCTCTGCATGTAGTGATAGAGAAAGAGTGAAATGGGGTGAGAGAGAGTTGTATGTTGATGGGGAGATAAAGTTATTTGAGATCAGTAGAAATTATAAAGAGTTAGTAGAAAGGTTAGGTATAAAGAGAGTGGATAATGATATTGAAATCTTACCTGGTGTTGAAGCTGATATAGCAGCAGTAGATGATGCTGTTGCTAATGATGAATTTATAACTTACCTAGTGGTGACAGATTATACTAAAGGCGACATGACTATACTCGATGGTGACATGTTATATGATATAATAATCGGAATAATCCTGTTAATTATGATGATATTGTGGAAAAATATGAAAATTAAATAATCATTATCTTGATAGAGATAATATAATGTATTTAATAAAAAATGATTTGTGTAGACCTAAGATCAGAGTATTATTCGATGATGGTGGTTAAACAGTTGTTGTTCTTGAACATTTAATTATGTGAATAGTGTGGTTTCAAAATGGATTGTATTAGGAAATGATTTGTGGTAAATGATAACAGATAATAATTTGGATTGTATATTTTTTTGGGTGTTGATGTCAAATGTATTTATGTATTGCATTAAGGTGTACTCTGTGTTTTATGTAAACAGTGTATGTAGGAAAGAGGAATTGATTTAATAATAATTATAACATTTTTTCAGACTAAATAAATGAGGAGAGTAATTGTGAAATTTTAAACTGATTGAATTAAATAATTGAAGAGTAATGAATTAATTAATAAAAATGTTGTACAGAAGAGCTTTGATAATAAATTTAAATGATTTTCTGAGATTTAGATTCTATAATGAATAGTAAGTGATTAAACATATAATATGTTTGGATATTGAGTTATATTGTTATTATGAGGTTGTTATGAATTTTCTAGTGTAATTTTCAATGATCATATTAATGTAAAATGTGGTAAAAGATGGAGTTTGGGTGATAATTATTTCAATAAGGCATTGAGTCAGTCAGAGTTAATTTTAAATGGGTATTAGACAAAATAACAATTTTGGGAATAAAAGTAGTAGAGAAACGGGTTAATAGTAGGGACACAGTAGCGGGAGTGAATGTGTGTAGAGAAAGTGAGAGTGATGTAAAAGGAGAGTAAATAGGTGATGGTGAAATTTTGTAGTGAGGGTGGAGGTGTAAGGAGTCCTCAACGCAAAGCGTTGTGGCGGGAGGTGAATAGTTTTAAATGGGGTTTGGCAGAGTTACCTGGGAGAGGCCAGGAACTAATAAGGGAATGAGTATACGGGAAGGGAAGACACATCCTAGGTACAAAGAGGGTATCAGATATTTTATTCTAAGAGGAGAGTGATATAAGTAGAGTAGATAAAGTGTTGAAGGGGGTTATTATTGAGAGATTGGTGTCACCCTATGAAAACCGTTAGTGGTTGTTAGAAGGAAGAAGGGGAGTAAGGTTATATATATATAAATGCCCATTCAATAAATCAGATCATTGTGAATGACGGAGAATCACCCAAACCAATTAATGATGAAAATGTTAAATAGAAATTCATAGTTAAAATGTAATAATAAATGAAATGTGATGTAAAATGAATGTTGATAACAAATTAAAAAATTGTTGGAAAATGTAATGGTATAAGAAGTGGTAGATACTTAAAGATTGAGTATTAACAGGTTTAATTGAAATTAAAATTTTGGAATGTTTGGAAATTTTATTCAGATGCAACTGAGATGTTTATTTTAATGTAATGAAGTTTATGTTCATTGTGAATGTTTACTATGTTTTATTATGTTATATTATGTTAGTGTGAATGGAATAGATTTAGTTATAAGGTATGCTATTATAGTAACGGCATGTTGTTGCTGTAGATAGTGGTAAGGGTTGATTGAGTAACATCTGTGAATGTTACAATCAAAGGAGGCCTAAATAGGGCGTTATATGCACTGTACACAACTATTATATAATGTTATATTATATGTAAAATTAATAAGGTACAGTGTATGGAAATATCGGTATGGAGAACCATACATGACTTCCATGTTCTAAGATTTATATTTAAAATCATATTCGAAATGAAATATTTCCATAGAAACTACGTCTTTCTACTTATTGCTTCAGCATTAACCACAGTACTGTGGTCACTAACGTATACCACCTCACGTTTTCGCACTCGATTTTCACTGATGATGGCAGTCGATGCCACTGCCGAAAAGTCTGGTTTTGCAGAAAACATTGGACTACGGCTAAACAGCCCGGGAAGCAATTTTAACAAAAAACTATTTCTTTGTTGCCGATAATGTAGTACACTTAAAAAATTCTCCCATCCACCTTCAACTATAATTTTTAATAATAGAAAATTACCCCCACCCTGTTAACCTAACCTCTTCAGTTATAGATATTTCATCTACGTTTCTACAGTGGATTATTATGAGCTTCTTATCAGGATACTTTATTTATAAATATTAAGTACTTTACTCTTGTTAAATCATAAAATGTTTCAGGTAAACTACCCCTTTCTCTTCACCGATCTTCTCCAAAATCAATAGACCTTCAGTCCTCTACAATTCAGGGGTGCATGCAAAAAAATATTTGATTCTGTTTGAATGTGCGGCAGTTATCGTTCGTCATGGAAACATTTCTCTTGTTACAACATAAAATGTTGCAGGTAAACTACCCCTTTCCCTTAACCGATCTTCACCAAAATCAACAGACCTTGAGCTCTCTACAACTCAGGAAAGTGTGCAAAAAATTATATGATTCTCTTTGAATTTTTGGCAGTTATCGTTCGTCATAAAAAAATTACCCTTTTTTAAAAAAAAAAGTTGCCGATAAACTACCCCTTTCCCTTAACCGATCTTCAACAAAATCAACAGACCTTGAGTTCTCTTTAGATCAAAAAGATATGCAAAAACGTAGTTGATTCTGTTTGAATTTACGGCAGTTATCGTTCGTCATATAAAAAATTACCCTTGTTAAAACATAAAATGTTGCAGGTAAACTACCCCTTTCCCTTAACCGATGTTCACAAAAAACAATAGGTTGTGAGTACTCAACAAATCAGGACTGTACACAAAAAATTATTTGATTCTGTTTGAATTTGCGGCAGTTATCGTTTGCCATAGATAAATATTGGTATGGAGAACCATACTTGACTTCCATATTCTAAGATTTATATTTAAATCTTAATATCGCCTGCCAAGCGCGATATATTTTCTCTTATACATGATTTACATTAAAATGAAAAAATTTTAATTTTATTACTTGGCAACAAAATTATTTTATTTTTAACAATTACCATTGTTTCAAAAAGTTTAAATAAATTTTCAAGTACTTTACTCTTGTTAAAACGTAAAAGGTTGCAGGTAAACTACCCCTTCCCCTTAACCGATCTTCACCAGAATCGAAAGTCCTTGAGACCTCTACAATTCAGGGACGTATGCAAATAATTATTTGATTCTGTTTGAATTTGCGGCTGTTATCGTTTGCCATAGAAAATACGCTTGATAAAAAAATGTTGCAGGTAAACTACCCCTTTCCCTTAACCGATCTTCACCAAAAACAATAGGTCTTGAGTACTCTACAAATCAGGGCTGTATGCAAAACATTATTTGATTCTGTTTGAATTTGCGTCTGTTATCGTTTGCCATAGAAAATACCCTTGTTAAAAAAACGTTGCAGGTAAACTACCCCTTTCCCTCAACCGATCTTCACAAAAAACAAAAGGACTTGAGAACTCTACAATTCAGGGCAGTATGCAAAATATTATTTGATTCTGTTTGAATTTGCGGCTGTTATCGTTTGCCATAGAAAATACGCTTGATAAAAAAACGTTGCAGGTAAACTACCTTTTCCCCTTAACCGATCTTTACCAAAAACAATAGGTCTTGAGTACTCTACAAATGAGGGCTGTATGCAAAACATTATTTGATTCTGTTTGAATTTGCGGCTGTTATCGTTTGCCATAGAAAATACTCTTGTTAAAAAAATGTTGCTGGTAAACTACCCCTTTCCCTCAACCGATCTTCACCAAAAACAATAGGTCTTGAGAACTCTACAATTCAGGGCTGTATACGAAACATTATTTATTCTGTTTGAATTTGCGGCTGTTATCGTTTGCCATAGAAAATACGCTTGATAAAAAAACGTTGCAGGTAAACTACCCCTTCCCCTTAACCGATCTTTACCAAAAACAATAGGTCTTGAGTACTCTACAAATCAGGGCTGTATGCAAAACATTATTTGATTCTGTTTGAATTTGCGGCTGTTATCGTTTGCCATAGAAAATACTCTTGTTAAAAAAATGTTGCAGGTAAACTACCCCTTTCCCTCAACCGATCTTCACCAAAAACAATAGGTCTTGAGAACTCTACAATTTAGAGCTGTATGCAAATAATCTTTTGATTCTGTTTGAATTTGCGGCTGTTATCGTTTGCCATAGGAAATACCCTTGTTAAAACATAAAATGTTACAGGTAAACTACCCCTTTCCCTTAACCGATCTTCACCAAAAACAATAGATCTTGAGAACTATACAATTCAGGGCTGTATACGAAACATTATTTAATTCTGTTTGAATTTGTGGCTGTTATCGTTTGCCAAAAAAAAAATTTCCCTTGATAAAAAAAAACCGTTGCAGGTAAACTACCCCTTTCCCTCAACCGATCTTCACCAAAAACAATAGGTCACGAGTACTCTACAAATCAGGGCTGTATGCAAAAAATTATTTGATTCTGTTTGAATTTGCGGCAGTTATCGTTTGCCATAGAAAAAAAATCTACAGACAGACAGACAGACAGACACACAGACACACACACAGACACTTTTCGGAAAACGACTTTTTTTCATGTTTTGAGTGTAGTAGAATCAGAATCTGCAATAATCTCGAACACGATTTTTTTTGCCATCACCATACTTCCATTCCTCAAGGAATATGGAAGTAAAATATCGGTATGGAGAACCATACATGACTTCCATATTCTAAGATTTATATTTAAAATCATTTTCAGCCAAACAGCCAGGCTGTCTTACCTGCCTTTTTATTGCTGTATTAAATGAAAAATATTATATTACATTAAAATGAAAAAATTATAATTTTATTGCCTGGCAACAAAATTATTTTATTTTTAACAATTACCATTGTTTCAAAAAGTTTAAATAAATTTTCAAGTACTTTACTCTTGTTAAAACGTAAAAGGTTGCAGGTAAACTACACCTTCCCCTTAACCGATCTTCACCAAAATCGAAAGTCATTGAGACCTCTACAATTCAGGGACGTATGCAAAAAATTATTTGATTCTGTTTGAATTTGTGGCTGTTATCGTTTGCCATAGAAAATACGCTTGATAAAACAACGTTGCAGGTAAACTACCCCTTCCCCTTAACCGATCTTCACCAAAAACAATAGGTCTTGAGTACTCTACAAATCAGGGCGGTATGCAAAACATTATTTGATTCTGTTTGAATTTGCGGCTGTTATCGTTTGCCATAGAAAATACCCTTGTTAAAAAAACGTTGCAGGTAAACTACCCCTTTCCCTCAACCGATCTTCACCAATAACAATAGGTCTTGAGAACTCTACAATTTAGGGCTGTATGCAAATAATCTTTTGATTCTGTTTGAATTTGCGGCTGTTATCGTTTGCCATAGGAAATACCCTTGTTAAAACATAAAACGTTACAGGTAAACTACCCCTTTCCCTTAACCGATCTTCACCAAAAACAATAGGTCTTGAGTACTCTACAAATCAGGGCTGTATGCAAAACATTATTTGATTCTGTTTGAATTTGCGGCTGTTATCGTTTGCCATAGAAAATACCCTTGTTAAAAAAACGTTGCAGGTAAACTACCCCTTTCCCTTATCCGGTCTTCACCAAAATCAATAGGTCTTGAGAACTCTACAATGTAGGGCTGTATGCAAATAATAATTTGCTTGTGTTTGAATTTGCGGCTGCTATCGTTTGCCATATAAAATACCCTTGTTAAAACATAAAACGTTGCCGGTAAACTACCCCTTTCCCTTAACCGATCTTTACCAAAATCAACAGATCGTGAGAACTCTACAATTCAGGACTGTATGCGAAACATTATTTGATTCTGTTTGAATTTGCGGCTGTTTGTCGTTTGCCAAACAAACAAAATTACCCTTGATAAAAAAAAACCGTTGCAGGTAAACTACCCCTTTCCCTAAACCAATGTTCACCAAAAACAATAGGTCGCGAGTACTCTATAAATCAGGGCTGTATGCAAAAAATTATTTGATTCTGTTCGAATTTGCGGCTGTTATCGTTTGCCATAGAAAAAAATCTATAGACAGACAGACACACACACACACAGACAGACACACAGACAGACACACACACACACACACAGACACTTTTCGAAAAATGACTTTTTTTCATGTTTTAAGTGTAGTACAATCATATTCTGCAATAATCTCGAACACGATTTTTTTTGCCATCACCATACTTCCATTTCCTTAAGGAACATGGAAGTAAAAAATCTACACACAGACAGACAGACACACACACAGACACTTTAAAAAAAAAACGACTTTTTTTCATGTTTTGAGTATAGCACAATCAGAATCTGCAATAATCTTGAACACGATTTTTTTTGCCATCACCATACTTCCATTTTCTTAAGGAATATGGAAGTAAAATTACCCTTGATAAAAAACTGTTGCAGGTAAACTACCCCTTTCCCTTAACCCATCTTCACCAAAAACAATAGGTCTTGAGATCTCTACAATTTAGGGCTGTATGCAAATAATAGTTTGATTCTGTTTGAATTTGCGGCTGTTATCGTTTACCATAGAAAATACCCTTGTTAAAACATAAAACGTTGCTGGTAAACTACCCCTTTCCCTTAACCGATCTTCACCAAAAACAATAGGTCTTGAGAACTCTACAATTCTGGGCTGTATGCGAAAGATAGTTGATTCTGTTTGAATTTGTGGCTGTTATCGTTTGCCATAGAAAAAAATTACCCTTGATTAAAAAAAAACCATTGCAGGTAAACTACCCTTTTCCCTTAACCGATCTTCACCAAAAACAATAGGTCTTGAGTACTCTACAAATCAGGACTGTATGCAAAAAATTATTTGATTCTGTTTGAATTTGCGGCTGTTATTGTTTGCCATAGAAAAAAAATCTACAGACACGCAGACAGACACACACACAGACACTTTTTGAAAAATGACTTTTTTCATGTTTTGAGTGTTGTACAATCAGAATCTGCAATAATCTTGAACACGATTTTTTTTGCCATCACCATACTTCCATTTCCTTAAGGAACATGGAAGTAAAATATCGGTATGGAGAACCATACATGACTTCCATGTTCTAAGATTTATATTTAAAATCATTTTCGAAATGAAATATTTCCATAGAAACTATGTCTTTCTACTTATTGCTTCAGCATTAACCACAGTACTGTGGTCACTAACGTATACCACCTCACGTTTTCGCACTCGATTTTCACCGATGATGGCAGTCGATGGCACTGCCGAAAAGTCTGGTTTTGCAGAAAACATTGGACTACGGTCAAACATCCCGGGAAGCAATTTTAACAAAAAACTACTTTGTTGCCGATAACGTAGTACACATATAAAAAATTCTCCCCTCCACCTTCAACTATAAATTTTAATAATAGAAAATTACCCCCACCCCGTTCACCTAACTTCTTCATTTATAGATATTTCATCTACGTTTCTACAGTGGATTACTATGAGCTTCTTATCAGGATACTTTATTTATAAAAATTAAGTACATTACTCTTGTTAAATCATAAAATGTTTCAGGTAAACTACCCCTTTCTCTTAACCGGTCTTCTCCAAAATCAACAGACCTTCCGTCCTCTACAATTCAGCGAAGCATGCAAAAAAATATTTGATTCTGTTTGAATGTGCGGCAGTTATCGTTCGTCATGGAAACATTTCTCTTGTTACAACATAAAATGTTGCAGGTAAACTACCCCTTTCCCTTAACCGATCTTCACCAAAATCAATAGACCTTGAGCTCTCTGCAACTCAGGGGGTGCAAAAAATTATTTGATTCTCATTGAATTTTCGGCAGTTATCGTTCGTCATAAAAAAATTACCCTTTTAAAAACATAAAACGTTGCTAATAAACTACCTCTTCCCTTAACCAATCTTCAACAAAATCAACAGACCTTGAGTTCTCTTTAGTTCAAAAAGGTATGCAAAAACCTAGTTGATTCTGTTTGAATTTACGGCAGTTATCGTTCGTCATATAAAAAATTACCCTTGTTAAAACATAAAATGTTGCTGGTAAACTACCCCTTTCCCTTAACCGATCTTCACCAACACCAATACGTATTGAGAACTCTACAATACAGGGCTGTATGCAAAACATCATTTGATTCTGCTTGAATTTGCGGCTGTTATCGTTTACTATAGAAAAAAATTACCCTTGATAAAAAACCGTTGCAGGTAAACTACCCCTTTCCCTTAACCGATCTTCACCAAAAACGACAGGTCTTAGGTAGTCTACAATTCAGGCCTGTATGCAAACAATTATTTGATTCTGTTTGAATTTGCGGCTGTTATCGTTTGCCATAGAAAACACCCTTGATAAAACATAAAACGTTGCTGGTAAACTACCCTAGTCCATTAACCGATCTTCACCAAAAACAATAGGTCTTGAGAACTCTACAATTCAGGGCTGTATGCAAAACATTAGTTGATTCTCTTTGAATTTACGGCAGTTATTGTTCGTCATAGAAAAAATACCCTTGTTAAAACATAAAACGTTGCAGGTAAACTACCCCTTTCCCTTAACCGATCTTCAACAAAATCAACACACCTTGAGTTCTGTATAATTCAAAAAGGTATCCAGAAGAGTAGTTGATTCTGTTTTAATGTACGGCAGTTATCGTTCGAAAAAAAAAATTACTCTTGATAAAACATAAAATGTTGCTGGTAAACAACCCTATTCCCTTAACCGATGTTCACCAAAACCAACAGGTCTTGAGAACTCTACATTTCAGGGCTGTATGCAAAATATTATATGATTCTGCTTGAATTTGCGGCTGTTATCGTTTGCCATATAAAATACCCTTGACAAAACAAAAAAGTGTCTGGTAAACTACCCCTTTCCCTTAACCAATCTTCACCAAAAACAATGTGTCTTTAGTACTCAACAAAACAGGGCTGTATGCAAAAAAGTATTTGATTCTGTTTGAATTTGCGGCTCTTATCGTTTGCCATAGAAAATACCCTTTTAAAACATAAAACGTTGCAGTTAAACTACCCCTTTCCCTTAACCGATCATCACCAACACCAATAGGTACTGAGAACTCTACAATAAAGGGCTGTATGCAAAACATCATTTGATTCTGTTTGAATTTGCGGCTGTTATCATTTACCATAGATAAAAATTACCCTTGACAAAAACCGTTGCCGGTAAACTACCCCTTTCCCTTAACCGATCTTCACCAAAAAGCGATAGGTCTTGAGAACTCAATAATTCAGGGTTGTATGTAAAATATTATATGATTTTGTTTGAATTTGCGGCTGTTATCGTTTGCCATACAAAATACCCTTGTTAAAACAAAAAACGTGGCAGGTAAACTACCCCTTTCGCTCAAACGATCTTCACCAAAAACAATAGGTCTTTAGTACTCAAGAAATCAGGGCTGTATGCAAAAACGTATTTGATTCTGTTTGAATTTGCAGCTCTTATCATTTGCCATAGAAAATACCCTTTTAAAACATAAAACGTTGCAGGTAAACTACCCCTTTCCCTTAACCGATCTTCACCAAAACCAAAAGGTCTTGAGAACTCTAGAATTCAGGGCAGTATGCAAAACATTATTTGATTATGTTTGAATTTGCGGCTGTCATCGTTTGTCATAGGAAATACCCTTGTTAAAACATAAAACTTTGCAGGTAAACTACCCCTTTCCCTCAACCGATCTGTACCAAAATCAACAGATCTTGAGAACTCTACAATTCAGGGCTGTATACGAAACATTATTTGATTCTGTTTGAATTTGCGGCTGTTATCGTTTGCCAAACAAACAAAATTACCCTTGATAAAAAAAAACCGTTGCTGGTAAACTACCCCTTTCCCTTAACCGATCTTCACCAAAAACAATAGGTCGCGAGTACTCTACAAATCAGGGCTGTATGCAAAAAATTATTTGATTCTGTTTTAATTTGCGGCTGTTATCGTTTGCCATAGAAAAAACTCTAAGACACACAGACAGACACACAGACACACAGACAGACACACACACACACAGACACTTTTCGAAAAACGACTTTTTTTGATGTTTTGAGTGTAGTACAATCAGAATCTGCAATAATCTCGAACACGATTTTTTTTGCCATCACCATACTTCTATTTCCTTAAGGAACATGGAAGTAAAAAGTAAAATTACCCTTGATAAAAAACCGTTGCGGGTAAACTACCCCTTTCCCTTAACCGATCTTCACCAAAAACGATAGGTCTTGAGAACTCTACAATTCAGGGTTGTATGTAAAATATTATATGATTTTGTTTGAATTTGCGGCTGTTATCGTTTGCCATACAAAATACCCTTGATAAAACAAAAAACGTGGCAGGTAAACTACCCCTTTCCCTCAAACGATCTTCACCAAAAACAATAGGTCTGTAGTACTCAAGAAATCAGGGCTGTATGCAAAAACGTATTTGATTCTGTTTGAATTTGCAGCTCTTATCGTTTGCCATAGAAAATACCCTTTTAAAACATAAAACGTTGCAGGTAAACTACCCCTTTCCCTTAACCGATCTTCACCAAAACCAAAAGGTCTTGAGAACTCTACAATTCAGGGCAGTATGCAAAACATTATTTGATTATGTTTGAATTTGCGGCTGTCATCGTTTGTCATAGGAAATACCCTTGTTAAAACATAAAATGTTGCAGGTAAACTACCCCTTTCCCTTAACCGATCTTCACCAAAAACAATAGGTCGCGAGTACTCAACAAATCAGGGCTGTATGCAAAAAATTATTTGATTCTGTTTCAATTTGCGGCTGTTATCGTTTGCCATAGAAAAAAATCTACAGACACACAGACACACAGACAGACACACACACAGACACTTTTCGAAAAACGACTTTTTTTCATGTTTTAAGTGTAGTACAATCGGAATCTGCAATAATCTCGAACACGATTTTTTTTGCCATCACCATACTTCCATTTCCTTAAGGAACATGGAAGTAAATATCGGTATGGAGAACCATACATGACTTCCATATTCTAAGATTTATATTTAAAATCATATTCAGCCAAACAGCCAGGCTGTGTCTTACCTGCCTTTTTATTGCTGTATTAAATGAAAAATATTATATTACATTAAAATGAAAAAATTATAATTTTATTGCCTAGCAACAAAATTATTTTATTTTTAACAATTACCATTGTTTCAAAAATTTAAATAAATTTTCAAGTACTTTACTCTTGTTAAAACGTAAAAGGTTGCAGGTAAACTACCCCTTCCCCTTAACCGATCTTCACCAAAATCGAAAGTCGTTGAGACCTCTACAATTCAGGGACGTATGCAAAAAATTATTTGATTCTGTTTGAATTTGCGGCTGTTATCGTTTGCCATAGAAAATACGTTTGAAAAAAAAAACGTTGCAGGTAAACTACCCCTTCCCCTTAACCGATCTTCACCAAAGACAATAGGTCTTGAGTACTCTACAATTTAGGGCTGTATGGAAATAATCTTTTGATTCTGTTTGAATTTGCGGCTGTTATCGTTTGCCATAGGAAATACCCTTGTTAAAACATAAAACGTTACAGGTAAACTACCCCTTTCCCTTAACCGATCTTCACCAAAAACAATAGGTCTTGAGTACTCTACAAATCAGGGCTGTATGCAAAACATTATTTGATTCTGTTTGAATTTGCGGCTGTTATCGTTTGCCATAGAAAATACCCTTGTTAAAAAAACGTTGCAGCAAAACTACCCCTTTCCCTCAACCGAACTTCACCAAAAACAATAGGTCTTGAGAACTCTACAATTTAGGGCTGTATGCAAATAATCTTTTGATTCTGTTTGAATTTGCGGCTGTTATCGTTTGCCATAGGAAATACCCTTGTTAAAACATAAAACGTTACAGGTAAACTACCCCTTTCCCTTAACCGATCTTCACCAAAATCAACAGATCTTGAGAACTCTACAATTCAGGGCTGTATGTGAAACATTATTTGATTTTGTTTGAATTTGCGGCTGTTATCGTTTGCCAAACAAACAAAATTACCCTTGCTAAAAAAAAACCGTTGCAGGTAAACTACCCCTTTCCCTCAACCGATGTTCACCAAAAACAATAGGTCGCGAGTACTCTGCAAATCAGGGCTGCATGCAAAAAATTATTTGATTCTGTTTGCATTTGTGGCAGTTATCGTTTGCCATAGAAAAAAAATCTACAGA
The DNA here is from genome assembly GCA_034769895.1 of Magicicada septendecula. Lineage (NCBI taxonomy): Eukaryota > Metazoa > Arthropoda > Insecta > Hemiptera > Cicadidae > Magicicada > Magicicada septendecula. Next base: position 160,500,146 of record CM068372.1, on the reverse strand, counting down.
CACAAGACAGACAGACACACAGACAGACAGACAGACACACACACAGACACTTTTCGGAAAACGACTTTTTTTCATGTTTTGAGTGTAGTAGAATCAGAATCTGCAATAATCTCGAACACGATTTTTTTTGCCATCACCATACTTCCATTCCTTAAGGAATATGGAAGTAAAATATCGGTATGGAGAACCATACATGACTTCCATATTCTAAATTTATATTTAAAATCATTTTTGAAATGAAATATTACCATAGAAACTACTTCTTTCTACTTACTGCTTCAGCCTTAACCACAGTACTGTGGTCACTAACGTATACCACCTCACATTATCGCAATTTTCAAGTACTTTACTGTTGTTAAAACGTAAAAGGTTGCAGGTAAACTACCCCTTCCCCTTAACCGATCTTCACCAAAATCAAAAAATTATTTGATTCTGTTTGAATTTGTGGCAGTTATCGTTTGCCATAGAAAAAAAATCTACAGACACAAGACAGACAGACACACAGACAGACAGACAGACAGACAGACACACACACAGACACTTTTCGGAAAACGACTTTTTTTCATGTTTTGAGTGTAGTAGAATCAGAATCTGCAATAATCTCGAACACTATTTTTTTTGCCATCACCATACAATTTAGGGCTGTATGCAAATAATCTTTTGATTCTGTTTGAATTTGCGGCTGTTATCGTTTGCCATAGGAAATACCCTTGTTAAAGCATAAAACGTTTCAGGTAAACTACCCCTTTCCCTTAACCGATCTTCACCAAAAACAATAGGTCTTGAGAACTCTACAATTCAGGGCTGTATGCGAAACATTATTTGATTCTGTTTGAATTTGCGGCTGTTATCGTTTGCAAAAAAAAAAAATTTCCCGTGATAAAAAAAAGGCCTCGAGTCCTCTACAATTCACTGACGTATGCAAAAAATTATTTGATTCTGTTTGAATTTGCGGCTGTTATCGTTTGCCATAGAAAATACCCTTGTTAAATAAACGTTGTAGGTAAACTACCCCTTTCCCTTAACCGATCTTCACCAAAAACAATAGGTCTTGAGAACTCTACAATTTAGGGCTGTATGCAAATAATCTTTTGATTCTGTTTGAATTTGCGGCTGTTATCGTTTGCCATAGGAAATACCCTTGTTAAAGCATAAAACGTTTCAGGTAAACTACCCCTTTCCCTTAACCGATCTTCACCAAAAACAATAGGTCTTGAGAACTCTACAATTCAGGGCTGTATGCGAAACATTATTTGATTCTGTTTGAATTTGCGGCTGTTATCGTTTGCAAAAAAAAAAAATTTCCCTTGATAAAAAAGAACCGTTGCAGGTAAACTACCCCTTTCCCTCAACCGATCTTCACCAAAAACAATAGGTCGTGAGTACTCTACAAATCAGGGCTGTATGCAAAAAATTATTTGATTCTGTTTGAATTTGCGGCAGTTATCGTTTGCCATAGAAAAAAAATCTACACACAGACACACAGATAGACAGACACACAGACACACACACAGACACTTTTCGGAAAACGACTTTTTTTCATGTTTTGAGTGTAGTAGAATCAGAATCTGCAATAATCTCGAACTCGATTTTTTTTGCCATCACCATACTTCCATTCCTTAAGGAATATGGAAGTAAAATATCGGTATGGAGAACCATACATGACTTCCATATTCTAAATTTATATTTAAAATCATTTTTGAAATGAAATATTACCATAGAAACTACTTCTTTCTACTTACTGCTTCAGCCTTAACCACAGTACTGTGGTCACTAACGTATACCACCTCACATTATCGCACTCGATTTTCACTGATGATGGAAGTCGATGGCATTGCCGAAATGTCTGGTTTTGTAGAAAACATTGGACTATGGCCAAATATCCCGGGAAGGAATTTTAACAAAAACTACTTCTTTGTTGCCGATAACGTTGTACACATATATATCAGTGGCGAAGTTACATGGAGGCAATTGAGGCAATGCCTACCCTAAAAAATTCTGTAGAATAAAAATTATAAATACGTATGAACTACATAACGTAAAGATTATACATTGTTACTGCGACTGTCAAATTTATTAAACCGAAACGTGCTTTATTGAGCGACCGCTAGATGGTGACAGGTGAGATTCGGCATAGTTCGTTTAAAGCGAATGAGGCAACCTGAACTTGCCTCAGCGTTTTTTGTATACATCGTATGTAAGCAATGTAGTGGTGTGATAGGGAAGTGTAGGGAGGGGGGATTGTCCCGCGCTGTACACATAGAGCGTTGAGGCATGCCTCACTTCTGTGGTCCAAACAGTTAAGTTAAAGCGCCTGTGTTGTTTCTAAGTGTTTATTTTATGCGGTTATTAAAAGTGTCACTGTTATTCCACTGAGCTAACAGATGATCAAGATTGTTATTTGAATTATTTGTAACATTAAACATATATATATAGAAACTAATCAAGTTTAAAAATTTGAAGTTCAATCAGTTGTATTATTGTGTATGACTAATACAAGGATTGTTCAATAGACACACGTATAGAGCTGTAAAGCATTTTTTATTCAATGATTTTAAAAGAAGTCTCCAATAACATTAAGACATGAGTTCCACTGAGTTCTGACAGACACACACACAGACACTTTTCGGAAAACAACTTTTTTCATGTTTTGAGTGTAGTAGAATCAGAATCTGCAATAATCTCGAACATGATTTTTTTTGCCATGACCATACTTCCATTCCTTAAGGAATATGGAAGTAAAAATTACCCTTGATTAAAAAAAAACCGTTGCCAGTAAACTACCCCTTTCCCTTAACCAATCTTCACCAAAAACAATAGGTCTTGAGTACTCTACAAATCAGGACTGTATGCAAAAAATTATTTGATTCTGTTTGAATTTGCGGCTGTTATCGTTTGCCATAGAAAAAAAATCTACAGACACACAGACAGAAGATAGATAGACAGACACACACACACACTTTTCGAAAAATGACTGTTTTTCATGTTTTGAGTGTAGTACAATCAGAATCTGCAATAATCTCGAACACGATTTTTTTTTCCATCACCATACTTCCATTTCCTTAAGGAGATCCGCCACCTCTGAAACTATAATTTTTATTTTTGATCAGAGCCTCATTATTACTATGGACTTTCCTTTCAGTATGTGTAAATAAAGGAAACATTCTGTCGAAAGAAAATTTTTTCCCCCATTTACCGTCATTTTTGACTTTTTTGATTTTTTTTTGTAATTTCAAAAAATTTGAATAACATTTTTATTTATCAACCAATTTTAAAGTTCTTGTGTCATTTTACTTCCATATTCCTTAAGGAAATGGAAGTATGGTGATGGCAAAAAAAATCGTGTTCGAGATTATTGCAGATTCTGATTGTACTACACTCAAAACATGAAAAAAAGTCGTTTTCTGAAAAGTGTCTGTGTGTGTGTCTGTGTGTCTGTCTGTGTGTCTGTGTGTGTAGATTTTTTTCTATGGCAAACGATAACTGCCGCAAATTCAGACAGAATCAAATAATTTTTTGCATACAGCCCTGATTTGTAGAGTACTCACGACCTATTGTTTTTGGTGAAGATCGGTTGAGGGAAAGGGGTAGTTTACCTGCAACGGTTTTTTTTTATCAAGGGAAATTTTTTTTTTGGCAAACGATAACAGCCGCAAATTCAAACAGAATCAAATAATGTTTCGCATACAGCCCTAAATTGTAGAGTTCTCAAGACCTATTGTTTTTGGTGAAGATCGGTTTTATTAAGGGAAAGGGGTAGTTTACCTGCAACGTTTTTTTAACAAGGGTATTTTCTATGGCAAACGATAACAGTCGAAAATTCAAACAGAATCAAATAATTTTTTGCATACATCCCTGAATTGTAGAGGTCTCAAGGACTTTCGATTTTGGTGAAGATCAGTTAAGGGGAAGAGGTAGTTTACCTGCAACCTTTTACGTTTTAACAACAGTAAAGTACTTGAAAATTCATTTAAACTTTTTGAAACAATGGTAATTGTTAAAAATAAAATAATTTTGTTGCCAGGCAATAAAATTATAATTTTTTCATTTTAATGTAAATTAAGTATGAGTTAATATCTTTATATATATAATTCTTCTGTACGTGTGTATGTCACTGAACTCCTCCATGTATAAAATAATATATCGTTCGTGGCAGGTAAGCATATCTCAGTTATGTAATGTTTACGTTTCCATTTTATTATTATGCCTACAGCAATAAAAAGGCAGGTAACACACACACACACACACACACACACACACACACACACACACACACACACACACACACACACACACACACACACACACACACACACACACACACACACACACACACACACACACACACACACACACACACACACACACACACACACACACACACACACACACACACACACACACACACACACACACACACACACACACACACACACACACACACACACACATTATTTCTGGCCTCACTCATGTTTATTATCTTACATTTGCACGCTTTTTAAATGGAAAGTGCCGAAACCCACACCAACATAACGCGTGCAAGCCGAAAAAATTGACGTCAATATGCTTCCTGTGGATCGCTGGGCAATGTAACTGCACGTGTTTACAGAGGAACGATTCATAGACAGATTTTTCGTCTTTAGGGAATGAACCCTCTGCAAGATGCTGAGGGTCCATGAGTGACTTCGGAGCGCTCCTTCTTTTTCGCGTGTTTGTTCTGTGAAACATACACTGTAGATTCGCAGCTTTACTATAAGCAACGCTCAATAGGAAATGTTGAAAATTTTTGTCCACAGTGTACCCTCATTCACACTAAACCTGCTCTGATGTTTTAATTACGGACATCATAATATTAAAACTTTGGAAACTTGAGCACTACTTAATGGAGATCAATCATTAACTTATACAAGCCATTAACTTTATGCATATATTATATATATATGTGTACAACATTATCGGCAACAAAGAAGTAGTTTTTGTTAAAATTCCTTCCCGGGATATTTGGCCGTAGTCCAATGTTTTCTACAAAACCAGACGTTTCGGCAATGCCATCGACTTCCATCATCAGTGAAAATCGAGTGCGATAACGTGAGGTGGTATACGTTAGTGACCACAGTACTGTGGTTAAGGCTGAAGCAGTAAGTAGAAAGAAGTAGTTTCTATGGTAATATTTCATTTCGAAAATGATTTTAAATATAAATCTTAGAATATGGAAGTCATGTATGGTTCTCCATACCGATATTTATTCCTTATAATGTTACAAAACTTTCTGTGCATGAAATCCCTGGTAACCCTAATACAAACTAAACTAGAGCGTTTTATTTAAAAATTAAAAATTTGACGAATTTAAAAAACAAAACAAAATTTTTTAATTAGCCAGTTTTTTACATACATGGTTCTCCATACACAGAAATCTTGTAAATATAATCAGGAAGACGTGGTGAAAAATTGAATTGTCTATCTCAAATAGTTTAAATTTTATTCAACATTTTGTAATGACAAAACATGAAAAGTTCATTTTCGGGAAATCGCCCGAGAAGTTAATGTAATATTACCTATTACATAAGAAACATTAAAACTCTCCAGCACCATACATGATGCCTTCTCTGGCCTTTTTTAACTCTTCTTCTATGAGTTGACTTGATTTTAGTAGCTTCTTATACTTCTTGTATTTTTCTGTAGCTCTTTCTTTTTTCAGACGTAAGCGATGAGAATCCTTTTTCTCAGCATGATGTGCAGTGTTGCTGCCTGGAGATACTCCAACTTTTGCCTGCAACTGTGTAGCTGTCAATAAATACCCTTCATTGTACACACAGAAGCCTTCACCAGCTGCAGCTTCAACTCTTCTTTTTGCTGTGAATGTCGTTGTAGGGCATTTACTCCAAATAAGCCCATGTAAGGCCTCATTGGCATTTTGTGTTTTCCCCAAAGAGCACCTTTAAAGTAAATCATCTGTAGATAGACGTATGTACAGGGGCATTATGTGTTTTATAACAGTGTCATTCAGTGACGTTTTGATGAATTTAGAGTGTCTCCTAGGCGGCCTGTTACTTGCCAAATCTCTCTGGTAGAAATGCCAGCTATCTTTTCCGGCAGGGCACTTACCGTGTCGTGGGATTGCATCAGTTGAGATACAGTGGTCAAGTGTTGCAAAAATTGCTGTTTTCATTGCACTTATATCACTTACATTGTTAATTACAGCATTCCTATAATATTTTGTAAGCTTGTTTATTGTGGTGCCTTTTAGGCTACCATGGGATTTACCACCAAGTGTTATTCCTTTGGGTGCTACAAGTTTGCCTACAAGTTTTCGCAACCCTGTACCCAACCGCTTAGCGACATGGTTGGCACATTCTTGTTTTTCAATTGTCACATCATCTCCATAAATTTGTAATGATGAAAGACGATCATGGGTCTTGGAATCACCATCTGATATAACACTGGTGTAGCGAAAGCCTGTGGTTTCAGATCGTCTCCAAATTCTCTCCGCAGCCTCGACTTCCATTGCAGGAGAAGATCCATCATAGTTTGCTTGACATAATGTTTGGTGGGTTACATACCACTCAGCAAACTCTTCATTCCATTCAATTTTTTTCTGTTCACACACTCTACAGTATTTTGAAAGCACTTCGTAATCAATTACTAGACCAGTTATTACCTCAATAACACAGCCTATGCCATATTTTGAGGTAAAACCTCTTTTCTGCCATGAACCATCGTAGCTCACTGCTATGTTTATTGGTTTATTTAGTTCTAATGTGCCCTCCAGCTCTGATTAGGCCTTTTCAACCTCTACTCTTGCTTTCTTCAATGATTGTTCTGTGTATGCTCTTGTAAGATTAATTATATGGTTTATCTGGTTGTCATAGGCAGAATGATTTATGCAAGGCATATTCATACACATAGAAAATGTTTGCAGTCCCATATGTCCTTTTCCCAAAGAACAAAACGTTTTTGTTATCCTTCTGTTTACATCAAATGCAGTTTTTTGTCAGTTTTATCATTTATCTTTGTCGATGTGTCAAAACCAAAAGTTTGATCGCACAAATTACAGTGCACAGTTATTTTTTGTGCAAACCCATTTTGATTTGATGATATAATTTCTATATTTTTATCAAAGTAAAACTTACATGGTAGTTCTGCTAAAAACTTTCTAAGGGCATTCATATCAATCAAGCAGTAAACAGGAGCTGAGTCGTCGGTAAAGTTGATAGACTTTCCGTACATAGAAACAAGTTCAAATCCTCTTGGCCGCTCTTTCTTACTTGGAGTTTCATTCTTATTGTCTTCTGAAAACTGTGAATGCATAGAACTATCAAAGCCTTCAGTACTAGGGCCAGGCCTAACAGTGTTGTAGTCTATTGGCATAGGCTCCTTGTTTATCTCCTGGCTGTTTTCCAGTGTCTGAGTTTCTAGGCTACTGTCTTCTAGGCTAAATGTTTGCTTACACATCCATCTTTTAGAAGCATTTTTTTGGCTTAGTAAGGACCTTTACAGTTTGCTATTTTTAACCTTGCCCATTTTTCCTTACTACAAGCACCAAACTTGTCAAAACTTGCAATGTCAAAAACTCACAGAACAAGTTAACAAGTTTACTCATAAGTTGTCTCAACAAATGTTTTCTAATTCAAATTTTCCTTTCAACTATAAACTGAAACAAATAATCACTACTCAAATAAACACCCTCACATAAATCAACACGATACAAGTAAACATAACCTCATCATTCACATTTGTAGCAGGATATTACAACAATGCTAATAAACAGCTGATGCAAGCTAACCTACAAGTCACATGATCTGTATCTAAAAATCAGGTGAAACCAAACACACTAGAGTATACTGTAACTAAGATTACTAAATTGGCTCTGTTTGTACTTAGAATAAATAAACCTCACATTAAATATAATTATGGAAAAAATTCAAGGTTTCTGTGCTAACGGCGAAAGTCGCTAAATGCAGTAATTTAATTATGTGTAAAAAAAATGGAAAAAATCCACAAAATGACGTAAAATTTTGTACACAAATTCAGAATATTATGTACTACAAAAAAATAGCATATTTGGAAAATGTGAAAAAATTCAAAAATATACCATTTCAGAGGTGGCGGATCCCAGGAACATGGAAGTAAAATGATGTGTTAAAACATGCTTAAATTACAGATTTCCCCACATTTCGGGCGATTACTGCTTCACCAACACTAATCGTGGTTTTGGCTGACAACCAGCTGTGGGCAGATATTGTAAAACTGACCATGGTTGGTTGCCTTTTAAAAAATTGGTTTGAAATAGAAATTAAGGGGGGGTGAATCAGGGGAAATCATACCGGAACTATGGAACAGTGGCTATCACCCGTTCACGTAGGAACAAATAAAAGGGTGATCGACCATTTTAAGGTTTTTATTATATAATCAGTAAGATTTTTGTAAACCCTTAGGGGTAACCTTATCTGAACTTTAAATGTAATGTCGAAGAAGGTCAGGAGATGACAAAATTCCTCCTTAACTTCAGTTCTTGTGGAGGCAACTGGGCGCTACAGTCCAGGGGGGGCCATAGTGTGTGTGGAAGAAGATTTTTAAATTATTAACAAATAAGCTCTGTTTGAATAAAGAGAAGGTAAATTGATGATTATTGTAATAGTGCCAATAGTAAAAGGAGTATTGGAGGAGATTGTTGGAATGACTTATGTACGTATTGTATTGAATGATTTCCTGTGTTGTATTGAAAATAACCGAAGTAGTATGGAGATAATAACTGTAAATCTTATAAAAAAAAAAAAATTTCTTTGAAGTGGAGATTGTATTTTATTTTGATGTTCACTATAGGTTGAGAAATGGGAGTGAATTTTGTTTAAAAGAAAAAATAAAATTTTTTATGTGAATTTTACATTAATGATGAATATTTGGAGATAGTGTGGTTTTAATTTAGTAATGAATATGTGTACGCACCCAGTACTTTGCTAAAGGCAATCCAGTATATATATAAGGGGAGATATATCGGTTGAGGATCTGGTATGGTATAAGGCTAGTTGTTGATTTTATTTGGAATGTTACAAGGTTAGGTAGTACTGTGGTGAGGGGCTGTCCGACTTTACGGTGTTGGGATCTCGTATAGAGAAGTCCAGTAATATCATTCAGGTGCAGCCATACTCGCCGAGCTAGGGGGGTAGTTTACCCATGATGTATTAAGGAATAAAGGGGGGTTGTTGGCGCCATATCCTCACTGGTCCTGTTAGGTTTTAGCAATGAGAGTTTTTCTGTTTCGGCAGAAAACCTCTCATTGGGGGGGGGGTATTGTAATGGGATAGAATTGGGAAATAGTAATCTAAAGTTTTTTTCATAACCCGAGTATATTTTGTGAACGAACTATAGCTTCGAGACTGGTGTAACTTGGTAAAGGAATGTAAAGTTATCAACAAGGGTGCGCATTCACACACACGCACGCACACGTCGGCCAACGGTCACACGAAAGTGGCACGTCCGTATAATTTTTTCTCGCTTGGTGCGCAGAGAACTGCTTGTCGTCACGTAGCTGCGGCTTCGGCCGGTTCAACATAAAAGGCTCGCGAGCCAAAACGTAGTAAGATTGTTAAAAAATGTGTGTAAAATCTAAATTAAAATGTTATAAAGTGATCCAATAACGATTAAACGTGAAACAACAGCGAGTGAGCAAAATTGAACCAGTGAAATACATTTCGTACAAAGAAAAGTGAACAACACGTGTATCAATGGTAGGGTTACGACCACTTGCGGATGGACACAGAAGGAACGTAATTATGCTTCAATTTACCAAAACAAAAGTTATGCAATGGGGAAAAAGAGATCTCTAATTATAAAAGGGGTTAACAAAGTATGAATGGCAGGTATAAATGAGCAAGCGCTGGGTTGCCTTATTTAAACTAATTATTAGAATAAGTGAAACAATGTTAAAGTAAATGTTTGTTTTTTGTATTTTTAAGAGAAAAAAGTAATTAAAAGAAACAGTAATAGTTTGAGCAGTAAAAATGGAAAGCAAGTAAATTCAAAAAGAGTATAAGGAAGGTTAAATAAAAAATTGAGTTAACAGACGCAGTGAGAGTTGAGTTTATTAATAACATTTAACCCTAAATCACTTATAGGTAACGCGTTCACGTGAAGACTCTGAGACCCGATGCAGGTAAGGAATTTGTAAAATGTGTATGTTTATTAAATATTATTTGTGATAAAATCTGTAAGTTATCAGGATGATTGGACCTTAGTTTCGACGTCATATCCATACACCTATGTTTCATCACTAGTTATGACCCATTTGAGCAGTTCCAGATCATCGTTGACTTCATTCAACAACTCCTGAGCAATGTCCGTTCGGCACTGCTTTTGGTCGAAATTCAACAATTTCCGGACAAATTTTGCTGTCACACGTCTCATGCCCAAAACATCAGAAAAAATTGCTTGGCATGAGCCAAATGATATGCCAACATTGTCAGCAACCTCTCTTATAGTGATTCGGCAATTACCCATAATCATTTTCTTCACTTTCTCGATGATCTCATCGATTGTTGATATGCTGGGGCATCCAGGCTGCTTGTCATCTTCAACGTCTTCACGGCCCGCTTGGAAACGTTTGTACCACTTGTAAATGCTTGTTTTATTCATAGAACAGTCACCAAAACCAACATTCAACATTTTCAATATGGTACTGCACTTTATTCCATTCTTAAAAAGCAAAATTTAATGCAAATTCTTTGTTCCATTTTTTCCACAACTAAAAAATCGCCGAGCACACCAAAACACGTGTAACCTTTTTGACAGCCAACAGTGAACTAAGTATCCAATATGGCTACCAATGTCAAGATACATCACGAACAAGGGTACCAAGACAACAACAAAAAATTATGGCAATTCAAATTCAAAAATTCCGCGTATTTATTGATCAAACCTCGTACTTCCTGACAAGAGATCAGAACAATTTATTTAAGAACACAAACCAAAAGAACTGACTTTTGAAGTTCAGTGGTCAAGCTAACTGTTGAACAAAAAACATGAAAACTTAAGTTATTTATATCTTAGGGTAATATTTGCTGTTAAGTGATCATTTATAGTACTTAAAAAAATGTATTAGTTAGTATTTAACTGTAAAAGTTTACTCTCAATGATACATTTTGTTAGATTACTTTTAAGCCAGTAATGAACTTAGGACCACTCCTAATAACCTTTTATGTAATCTATAAAACAATGAAAAAATTATATCAATTCATGTGATAATGAAGTTATATTTTATAATAATGATAGCTTCTTTTTATACTACCAAAGTGGTTTAGGAGAGATAGAGTAGGCTGGTTAACCTAAGTCATTTAGCATACATCTGCCCAGAATTGTACCTTAAGCAATCTATTATTACCCCAGAAAGTTATCCCAGGTACTCAGTTCCACAGGCTGAATTGATTTTGGAGGCTGAAAAATTGCACTTTGATATTATGGTGTGCATGAGAATTGAGTTTAATCGTACATTAAATTTTAACTTATTGGATTTACATTTTACAGCCCTTTAATTTACATGTATGCCACTATGTAAAATGCACTTGTTTACAGAAAAACTGTATCTTGCTCATAAATAATTTATTCTGTTTAAAATGGAAAGTCATTAATTTCCATTGAAAATCCAAGAATTTTGTAAAAAAAAGGACAACTATATTTCTGAATTTAGATTCATGTGTATGATAGTTACTAAAATTAAAGATGATAATGGTACTGTGATTATATGTTACTAATTGTAAGTTAATTTTACAATTACACGATTACATATTCAGAATTGTAAACTTGTGGTTCCTACTTTTATATTATGTGAATAATATCATAGCAATTTGTTACAGTTGGGTTGTTAAATTTTATTATAGTTTTTCTTATTTTAAAGTTTGTGAACTGCTGTTTATAGAAAAGAGAGTATCACTGTTTATATTATTGTTCTTTGTTTTTTGAATTTTAGAAAGAGATGGATAATCAGCTTGCACAAGAAACTGAAGAAGGGAATAGTGATGAAGAAGAATTTCCTCTGACTCTTGAAGAAATAATGGAGAGACGCCAGTTAGTGGGCAAGATGCGAGCTCAGATGTCATACAAACAGTACAAGGCTAGGCGGCAAAACAAAATTAAAAGTAAAAAGTGTGTACCAGTATATTTGCATTATTATGTCAGATTAATCCTTTAGTATGTGCTTCTTTAGGTATTTTAGAATTTACTGTGCCTGGACTATACTTTTAATTTTTCGACTGTCTGATAGTTTGTTTGTTGTGTAGTGAGTAATGCATGTATATATTTAATAAAATTATTCAAAACATGTTAGTAAGTTGGTTTATTTAGAAGCCTGACAGTCGTTCCTGAACAGTAAGCTGTGCCGACCCAGTGCATGAATTACCCCCACTTACAAGTACAGCTAAGTTATCTAGAGAGAAGAGAGGGGAGATGATGCTGTAACAGTTCATTGTCTCACTTCCATATTATCTCCCTCTCTGTCACACACATGCTTCCATTGTTCTCGCCAATCTTCTTGCAGCTGATGTTCACACTATGAAATGCTGTACAAGACTGTTGTGTGCATGTGCAAAATAAATGAAAATTTTGTTAGCCTCGCAACAAGGTGTTTGTCCCCTGTGCATCTCTAAGCCATTGTTCAATTTCTATCGTCATGTTTCTATTTAGTTTTTGGCTGTAATCATATTGTATTGTTGTCATTTAATTGTTACGCGAATTGTTTTTAGCTATATCGTAGGTTAAAGCTGTGTTACTAGTAGAAATCATGGTGTTGTCAACACACAAACTGAAGCAAATACATATAAACCAATGCACTTACAAAATGATACTCATTTTTAGTTTTAAATTCACAAATAAATCCACACAAACTCAACTTGATATAAAGCGTTTCTGTAGATTACTATGCTTGAACTCCTGTTGTGTAAGAGAACTCACTTTTTGCTTCATTTAAACATTACACTTTCCACTACCTTTTTTTGCTGTAATCAACTTGATTGCTATTATATTATCTGTCCTTTCATACACTAAATTTCCAGTGTTCTCCGCTTCCTGTTTATTCTGTGTGTGTGTGTGTGTGTGTGTGTGTGTGTGTGTGTGTGTGTGTGTGCATTGTAAAGATATATGTTGCCTTTCTCATATGGTATGTGTATATAAAAATACATAATGTTGTCAATCACAAGTTACGGTAGTTTAGTTTATACAATTTGTCAAACTCTTGTGTATGTGTTTCTTAATGTCACTGCATTACAAGTATTTATTTAAATGTTAAAATTGTTAATCTGTTAACATATTCACTGATGATGACACAGCACATTTATCACAGGAGCTGAGCTCAGACTAAACAATAACATTTTGCGTACCACAGGTACTCAGAAGCGAGTAGTGTGCTACTGTTGTGAGACCCTAGCTACTCGGATCTGAGTAGTTAGCAATTAATGTGTCAAAACTGTTCTGTTCTGTGTTTTCAAAATGTTACTGCATCACCATCATTACTTTAATTATCAAACATTTTAATTTGTCATAACTGAGTTTTGTTTCTTGACATAATGAAATAATAATTAAATGTCTTTTCTAACTACATGCATGAAAACATATACTGTCACATGCAGTTACGCTACATAATCTTTTACAATTGGTGCACTTCTTCACACTGTGGCATATTTATACTGCCGTGTAGTTGAAACATTGAAAATGTAGTGTAGGTACAGGGGTAATGGGAAAGTTTAGTAGGTATATTATTGTTTATAAATCCATAAAACTATGTATAGACACCAGTAAGCAAAGTAAGCAAATTGACAGCGACTGTGAGCAGAAAATCTTACAAAAGTGTGTGTGTGTGTGTGTGTGTGGTCATATTTTGTTAACACACTCCCACATACATACATTAGTATAAATACATAAATATGTAAACAATATTTACTTATGGTACTCACCACGTGTTGATCACACTTCCGTAGACTCATGCTACCACACATATCTGTTTTGTACCCAGGGCCCAAAGTTTGTTAAGTGAAAGTGCAGAAACATTCGGGTTGTACGAAATAATAAGACTGATTACCATTGAAAGGTAAAACCAAACTTTGTTTAATTGTACTTCCTTTGCATAATTAATATTCAAAATACAAATGGCGGCTTATACCGCAATTACAACATGGTGGCTGGTTAACTTCCGCTACTTATTAATACTTACGTTTCCAATAATTATTCTCTCTTTACTTCTATTGCATAAAAGAACATTTTATACTGCATTATTTAATTTTCCCAATATTATCATTGAATAGGGTTACTGAACGCAAACCAACGCCTCTTTTTAATAAAGATGGCCGGCCTGTTTTTCACAATTTCAATCACTCTCTCTTTCTCACTACATCTTTGAAAATTTTGATTTAGTAAATTTTGCTGTTCATATTATCTCGAGCTCGATTGTTTTGTAAAAAGTTATTATTTAAATGTTGCACTTTCCTGAAATGTTGCGGCCTCCGGATGGTTCAAGTGGTGCCCATGGTTCACCCGATATTCGGCGTATTTTGATTCTGATCGTCTGTCTTGTTGGCACTGACTCTACATTGTTAAACTGTTATTTATACTTTGTTCACCGAGTGTTTGCAGAAAATATTTCACGCGAATGACGTTGACGAGGGTCGGATTCTATTGTTATCGGTAACATTCCAACGCCCGTTTCACAGCAGTCCGCCAACTCATATTTCCTGTTCGTCACGTTCTGTAGGTACTGTGCGTAAATCTACTGAAGATCAGTTCGTTCCCTGTTTTCACCGTTGAATAACGTGTCATTTGGGTCTGTTTTTACTGTTTAGTTATTATTAATAGCTTGGACTAAAACTGTACAATATGGAGACTCTTTTCCCAATAGCAAGGAACAAACGCGGCAAAGTTATACATAGTGCTGAGAGATTGTGTATAGTGAATAATTTTAAACATTTAAGTACAGAGAATCCTACCATAAAAAAGGACAAGGCCATGGAAAAAGTTGCTGAAATGACCGGTGTTAGCAAGCGGAGTGTTTATAGTGTTATTAATGTATATTTGAAAAACAAAACGTTAGGCTTGAGTGCACCAAAAAATAAAAAATCTAGAGTAGCGGCAGTAGATAAATTGGACGAATTTACAAAATGTGCTATTAGGAGAAAAGTTCACGAATTTTTTTTCAAAAATGAACAACCGACAATAAATAAAATTTTGAATGCAGTTAACAACGATAAAGACTTACCGGATTTCAAACGGTCTACGCTATATAAACTGTTAAAATCATTGAATTTTAAATTTCATGAAAGAAGACGTAACATGTTTATCTGTGACAGGGATGATATAGTTGTATGGTGACGAAATTACCTACGCAAAATTAAACAGTTTCGTGAAGAAGGCCGTAAAATTTACTATCAAGACGAAACTTGGGTAAATGCAGGCCATGTCAAAAATAAGGTTTGGCAAGATAAAACTATTAAGTCGCCGAAAGATGCGTTTTTGAAAGG
Organism: Magicicada septendecula; assembly: GCA_034769895.1. Classification (NCBI taxonomy): domain Eukaryota; kingdom Metazoa; phylum Arthropoda; class Insecta; order Hemiptera; family Cicadidae; genus Magicicada; species Magicicada septendecula. The sequence continues at coordinate 160,484,649 of CM068372.1, read as the reverse complement.
TCTGTCGACAGGACTACGAAGTCCGAAGGGGAAAGGGAGCTGCCTGATAGTTGTGCATATGGGCTGTGAAGAGGGCTTTTTGAAAGATGGATTAATGGTGTTCCAATCAAAGTCTACTGCTGACTGTCACGAAGAAATGACCGGGAATGTATTTGAAGATTACTTTCGAGAACTCCTACCTTCCCTGGAAGATAACTCTGTTGTGGTGTTAGATAACGCACCATATCATTCAGTAAAGTGTGAGAAAATTCCGAACATGTCGTGGAAAAAAAATGAAATAGCAAATTGGTTAAAACAAAAAGGTTTTAATGCTGATAGTAGTTATCTAAAGAAAGAACTTCTTTATATAGTAGAACAAGAAAAAGGAAATTACGACAAATATGTTATTGATGAGATGGCCAAGAAGGAAAACAAGACAGTATTGAGATTACCCCCCTATCACTGTGAGTTAAATCCCATCGAGTTGATCTGGGCTCAAGTGAAAAATCATGTTGCGGCTAACAACACAACATTTAAGCTTGCAGATGTAAAACGGCCGTTGGAAGAAGGGGTGGAAAAAGTAACTGAAGAAGACTGGAAGAAGTGTATAGAGCACGTAAAGAAAGAAGAGGCGAAACTGTGGGAATTGGACAACTTAATAGAAGAAATGGAGAAGAGTGGCCCTTTGATTATAAATGTTGGTAATGATGACACTAGCAGTGACCCCGACTTAGCTATGGAATTGGAATAAACGTAGTTTCCATTGTTGTAAATAGCCCAATGTACGTACATACTGTAGTAGATAGGCTGATGTAAATATTGTAGTAAATGGCATGTTAGTATTATCATAGCAAATAGGCTTATTTTATAATTAATTTCATTGTAGATTTTAGTATTGTGATAGCAAATGGGCCTGCCTATGTTATAATTTTAGTCCGGGGTTCTCCGTACCACAGGTTTATGTGATCTAGGCTCTTTCCCCTAGCATAAAAAGAGTGATCTCCGACAAGGTGGAGGGGTTGACGTTTCCCTTGGAGGCTTATTAATACTAACGTCCACCGATCACAAAACATCAATTTATTAGATGCTCGGTAGCCCGTGCGCCCCCCGCACGTCCGCCTGTGAACCGGCCTCTACCATTCGCCAGTGTCGTAATAGGCCAACATTTTCTGCAAACACTCGTTGAACAAAGTATAGTTGTACTATGTGTTGCTGACTTTTACATTTTTAACTACTGAGAAACACTATTTCTGGCCTATTTGGCACCAGTACACTTTAATACGTGTTTACTGCATGACGACTTGTAGTTGACTGGGGGGATGCAAAGCACATATTTTGCGTATGTGTTAGCGCATCCACGTCATTGTCTTTTGTTCCAATTTGGCTCATGCCCTGTTATCATGTCATTGTTGTTAGGTCATCTTCGTATTTTAGTGACGTCCTGCTTTATGGACCAATGAGAAGAGATATCGAAAGTCAGTTTGCACATATAACGCCATTGTGTATGCTCGGCTTCACACGTCCGCGCCTGACCTTGGAATCGTTTTGCTCTGCTGAAATCTGCGTCGTTGTCTCTTGTACAAAGGGAAATCGTCCTATCCATGTATATGTGTGTAAAACAATAAAATACAATATTTGCTACCACTCATACCATAATTCTGACATAAAGATTTTCGTACTGTCACAAAACCCCCTCAATGAACGGTTTTATGTCGAAACATAAAAACTTTCATTGACTCATTCACACTTTTCTAAAAGGATCAGTTCAGATATGTCGCCACAACCCCCTGTAGTGTTAACATAAAAGAAATACAATCACTTACCCTTGGTCCAATGATGATGTTCACACCCTTTGACCTTACTGGACTTCTCAGGAGAGATCCCAACACCATAAGGCCATTAGGCACTTAACACTCCTGTTCTGACGCTCCGGCCAGCTCAGGACCGCGGTCACAACACCACCAAACTCTGAAACATGCAAGACAAATTTTAATATAGTGGCCTTATATACACTATATCCTATATCCACAACTGATATGTCTCCCCTTAGTGCATTGGTTTGCGTTTTGAGGCATTGGTTTGCTCCATTAATGAATTTTCAAACAACAAAGACAAGATTTAAGACAGAAAACCCTCTCCATTTTCAAACATTCCTGCATTTATAAAAACTCTCCGACTCCAGTCAACCATAATTACTCTCTTTACCACATGAAAATAGATTATTATACTAAACATAAAACAAATTTTAACTTCTCTAGCAACAACCACAAACTCTACTATTTTACTTCATATAACATCGAAACATATACCTATCATGGCAAACAACTTCAAACTATTTTATTTTTTCTTTACTCATTTTATTTGTTCAAAACCACTGTTACCTTTATATTTTTAACACATTAGTATTTTTACCGTCGCTACCCCTGTAACGACCTCCTAACCACACACTCTATGACCCCCCTGGACTGTGGCGTCCAGTTGCGTCCACAAGGACTGAAATTTTGGAGGAATTTTGTCATCTCCTTGTCCTTGCTTCTGCGTTACATTATAAAAGCTAGATATCATAATATCTAAGTTTACAGATTATATGCCCTTAAAACAGGTCTACCACCTTTGTGCTTGTTCCTACTCGAACAAAGTGGCAGCCGCTGTTCCATAGTTCCGGGGATTTCCCCTCAATTCACCCCCCATTGATTTCTAATATACACCAATTTCAAGTCAGCTATAGTCAAGGTTCTTAATTTATGGCCATAGCTGACCGCTAGCCAAAACCACGATTAGTGCTGGTAAGGCAGTAATCGCCCGAAAAGTCGGGGAAATCAACTTCATTAGCATGTCTTACATCACATCATTATTATACACTGTACCGTCAAGAATCACATATAATATAAAATTATATTAAAATTGTACAGTGTACTTACGCCTTCTTGAGGCCTCCGATGATGGCAACGGTCTGTGCATTACTCATCAACCCACTTCGCTAGCCACAGTAGTACATGCCACTACTGCACTAGCCCAATTAATTCTAACTTAATTCCTCCTACATATGCTGTCCTTACAGTCCATTTTTGACTTACATTTCACTAACACCAAACACCTATAAAACACCTTTTAACCTTGCTCAAAAACAAGTTCTTTAATTATTTAAAAATTTTCACATAGGCACTTTGCAAGTTCAAACTTTCACTTTCACTGACAATTTCTTCCAAGACAAAATAGGAATTACAACAAAGGATCATCTGATAAGTTTACATTAAGATAACGTACATTGCCTTGTTTTCTAAAGTAAGACAAGCACTTGAAAAATTTTACCATTTAAATTACAGTAATTTTAAACATTTCGTTTCATAATTTCTAAACGAAACTACTTTAGTTCGTGGAACACATTTTTTTTTTTTTTTTTTTTAAGACTGTACTTATCTTTCCACGAACTCTGGGTTCCCCTCCCCGTTCTTGCATGTTAAAATTTCTACTCGCACCTTTTTGTGGAGCCAGACCACCGTTAGTTTCACCCCGCTGCTGAGGCTACTGCCAACCATGGTCTGACCCTCATTGCCAAAAACCACGATCAGAGGTGGTGAATCTGCGATCGCCCGAAAATGGGGGAGTGTCCCTCCTGGAAACATAAATATTAAACTAAACTCATTCATACTCATTAATATACAACTCTTATCCAACTCCTAGGATGACCAATATAACTTTAAGTTTGTTGCATTGTGTATTCCTACTATCTCCGTAGTCTCCCTGTCGTGCAACACATATGAATTTTTCATTTTGATTCCTACTATCTCGTAAGGTCCTTCGTAGAGCAGGAAGAACTTCTTAATTTCCTTGTCTTGAGCACTCGATAAGTCGTGCCTCCTTACTAATACCAACTGTCCGATTTCATATTTTACCCACTTACCTTTTGCGTTGTGCCTACATTTTCTCCGTTCACCCTTGCTTAACAAATTCTTGTTGGCCAACCGGATCTTAATGCTCACATCCGTACGCTCGCTCTCCATTGGATACTCAAACAGCTGCTCCAAAATTCTTGGGGGGCGTGTTCCCTTTACCAATTCGTGAGGTGTATAGCCGGTGGACTCGTGGGTGGTACTGTTCAGCCAATTTTCTACCCTTTTTACATACAATGGCCACTCGCTGTGTTTAGCGTCACAATAGGCTCTAAAGATACTGCCTATCTCTCTCATTACATGCTCAGCCTGGTTTGATTGGGGATGGTACACAGCCGTATGCTTCGTGATGATTCCTTCCCATCCTAAGGTCTGGCGCCATTTCCCACTGATGAATTGTGGCCCATGATCTGACAAAATCACCTTCGGCTTACCCACGTGAATCATATAATCTTTAGTCACCTTCTCACTCAATACCTTACTGGTAGCTCTCTTTACGCTATACAATTTCACATATTTCGAAAAAGTGTCAAGTAATACAAAAATATACACTACTCCGCCTCTACCCTTCGGCAATGGTCCAAACAAATCCACAGCAACTAAATCAAATGGTCTCTCTACCCTTATAAAATTCAACTCACCTTCCACCCTGTAGTTTACTACCTTCGACTTCTGACATAAATCACAACTCCTTAGCAATTTCCTCACTCGTCTCTCCATATTCCTGAAAACACATGATTCCTTCAACACACTGACACACTTCTTCGCCCCAAAATGCCCGTATCTAAAATGACAATCCCAAATAATCTTCTCCTCTAGTCCTTCTGGTACTACTAGTTCCCAGTCATGCTCACCCCCTACTACTCTTTTAAACAACAATCCTTTGTAAACTTGGAAAATTTGGCTATATTCTGATTCCTCCAATTCCGTTTATAAGCTGTTTATTATCTTCCCCGACTTACCATCTGCTCTCTGCATGGTACTGATATCCTTTAACTCTTCTCCAAAGATCTTATCCTCCCTACTAATTTTAAAAATTTCGATTTCCTTTATATCCCTACCTGTTTTGTTATTCTCACAATCTACTCTGGAAAGAGTGTCGGGTACCTTGTTCTCTGTCCCTTTGATGTATTCCCACTCGAAGTTGTACTCCTGTAGTACGAGCACCCACCTGGTTAGACGGCTGTGAGCAAGCTTGCAAGTGTTTAGGAAGGATAACGCCTTGTGATCCGTTCGGATGATTGTCCTGTTTCCCAATATGTAAGTTCTGAATTTTCCAACAGCAAATACAATACTAAGTAGTTCCTTTTCAGTCGTTGTATAGTACTTTTCCGCTGGCAGCAGTGATCTACTCGCGAAGGCTATAGTGAGGTGTTCCTTTTCCTCATCCTCTTGATACAGCTCCGCGCCGACGGCTACATTATTGGCGTCCGTCTGTAAATAGAAAACTTTTTCAAAATCCGGGTGGTTCATCATGATCATCTCACTAAATCTCCTCTTAATTTCCTCAAAAGCTCCATGCTCTATTTCACCCCATTTCCATTGTCGGTTCTTTTGAAGTACTGCACTTAACCTTGCTGTCACATGTGCGTAGTTCCTTTGAAATTTCCTGTAGAAGTTGCACAGCCCGAGAAAACTCTGAAGTTGCTTTATGTTCCTTGGTTCAGGGAAGCGCCATGATAGATTCGACCTTGTCTGGGTTTGCTGAGATCCCTCCTGACGTGATGATGAAACCTAAAAAGTTAATTTCCGTTTGTAAAAATTTCGATTTGTCCCAATTCACCGTAAGTCCTCCTGTCTCCAATTTTGCCAATACATACCTTAAATGTTCCAAATGGTCCTCAAAAGTCCTGGATGCAATCAGAATATCGTCTACATAAACTGTCAAGAAATCCAAGTCCTTAGGTCTTAAAATTTTTTCCAAACATTTGATGAAACTCGCCACACTGGTATTTAATCCAAAAGGTAGTCTCCTTAACTGGTAATTCTTTCCATTGAATAAAAATGCGGTGTACTTTCTACTCACCTCAGCTAACGGTACCTGCCAATATCCTGCAGTAAGGTCCAGCGATGTCATGTACTTCACGCCGCTGAATTTCTGGAATATCTCATTAATCGCTTCTGGTGACTCTCGGTCGGGTATTATGATCTGGTTTATTCTTCTCGCATCCAAACACAACCTAACTCTGCCGTCCTGCTTGATTACCACCACCAGTGGATTTGAGTAGTGTGATACTGATCTCTCTATAATTTCTCCTTCCAGCATTTTATCTAACTCCTCTTGCACCGCTCGTCTTTTGGAGTAAGGCACAGGATAACTCCATTGCATGAATGGTGTGTGTTCCCTTATCTGTAACATACATTCATAATCTTTTGCCCTACCTGGTACATCGGCAAACACTCCCTTAAACTGCTCTATTACCTGCCATAACGCCGCACGCTGGCCACTCCCTACACCGGACCCTTCACTACAAAATTTATCTGCCCTTATCTCCCACACTGCATCATTAATATTACTCATTTCGCTATCATCATCATAAATATACTCCGCCTCTCTACACCAATTAATTCTAGTATCGATATTATTCTCATCTACTCGCTTCTTTAGTAACTTTACACCAGTGGTTCTAACCCTATCTATCACCCTTTCAAAATTAACTCTCACCGACCGGTCACCCCCATCTAATTCCAACACTTTCTCTTTAAAATTTATCACCGCTCTATTCCTTTGTAAAAAATCGTTACCCAAAATAATGTCCAAACTCAAACCCTTAACTACCAAAAATGCATTATCAAAATCTATACCATCAATCAAAAAATTCAAATGTATCTGTTTTGTCACACGCTTGCTTCGTACCCCTGTGACTCCTATCACCGTAACCCCTGCTACTGGCAAAATTGGAATATTCTTGTTAAATTCTCTTAAATCACTTAATATATTCTCTGCTATAACTGAAATTTCATTCCCGGTATCTACCAGTGTTCTAAAATGCTTACCTTCTATAGTTACCTGGATTTCCGTTAATCCTGCTCTTACCTCCGTCGTAGTATTGTTCTCCTCCTCTAACAAATCAGCTGCTATGTCCGTCTTGATGACGTTACTCTGGATGTCTTCTGTTGGTTGGACCTCATGCGCTTCTCTGAACAGTGGTCGGGTCCCTGCTACCACAGTTGGTTTTAGTTTTCCGGCTGCCGTCCAGTGTCGTTCATATTTTGTTGTTGTTGACCACTCGGTCGTCCTTGTTTGTGGTTTGATGTCCCGCTGGTACTCGGTGTTCCTCTGTCAGTTGGTGTATACTGTTTCGTGTGTTCTCTCCTCCTCTGCTCTTCTTTTGGTAGTTTACACCGGAAACACTGTTGTCTGTATGCGTAGTTCTCTCTCCCGCACCTAGAACAACTCCACTCACCTGATTGCTGGAAATTATTTCTACGTCTATAATTATTATTATTATCATTGTTTCCCTGGTAATTATTCCTAGGTCGGTTAAATTCCGTGTTACTATTATTGTGGTTATTCTGTATAGGTCGTCTAACTGTTTCACGATCCCTAATACTCTGCAAAATGTCTAAAATTCGTTCTAATTCACTTAAATTCTCTATCTCCTTCATCATTAAGGTAATCTGTGCTTCTCTAGGTAGATGTTTACTCACATACCTGACGAATGACTTGAACGGTATAGGCGGTTCGAGGTATTTCGCCTCGTTATACAACCTTGTCACATACATCGTTATGTTGTTATGTCCTACGAAGTTACCTACCCCCATAATACGACTTTTAAACTTTCTTGTTCTTCTTCCGGCCAAAATTTATCTTTAAACGCCCTCTCAAAAGTTTCAAAATTGTCCCATTCTACTCTGTGCGCCTCCGCCCATACGATTGAATTACCCTTAAAGCATTTTATGATTTTTGTTAGTTGTATTTCCCAATTATGGTTACTAAAATAATTATACTCTCGTGTCTGGTTTAAAAATCTCATAGGGTGTATTACTCTGTTCTCATGGTTAAAATTTTCTAACTCTATTTTTCTAGTCACGATTATTCTTTCTGTAACACCGGTAATTTTTTTTTGAATTTCCCCCTGTAACTCATTTTTCACTTTCATGAAATCATTTTCAATCACATCACATTTAACATGCATATTATTGTTGTTATGTATAGCTAGGTCATCTATTTCTTTAATCTTACTTTGTAACATGCTCATTCTATCACTAGCATTATTCTCATGTTTTGATACTGTTTGGTCTATTATTTCAATATTTTTGGTTATGTCTATTACATTTAATTCACATTTCTCTATTTTATTTTGTAAAACACTAGTGTTCGTTTCTATTAGTTTATTTACTTCACATCTAGTTCTACTCTCTATCTGCTCATTAACTGTGGTTAAACATTTATTCTCTATTTCTCCATATTGTGTTTCTATTTGGTTCTGAACTGTCTCATTGATTTGCTTAATTTTGTCGTCTAACTGACTTATTTTGTTAAGAAATTGCTCATTACTAGTTTCTGTTTGTTTTTGAATACTGTCACACTGTATTTCTATTTCGTTTATTCTTTCGTCAAAATTACAACTTTGTTTTTTAATTTCTTTTTTGATATCATTAAATTGTTCATCAAACTGGTTTAATTTATCATTAAAATTATCTAATTTTGTATCGAACTTGATACTCTGTTCGTTAAAAAGTAATTTCATCATTCTTATTATATCGTTTTCCTCAACTCTTTTTGTTGGGGCTGGTGTTGAGTGAATACTATCACCCATCATTTCTGATTCTGTTCTACTTGTCTCGTTATTGTTTGCCATTTTGCTTATAATAATAATAACTTTTAAATAATAAACGATTGTTTATTTTCAGTTGCTTTGTATTCTACTAACATAACCTCTTATGCTGTTTTATCATTTCGGCACCCGCTTGTCTCTGCTCTTTGACTTAATTATATAAATTTATTTTTATATAAAGTCACCGTTCGGTCGCCATTTGTTAACACACTCCCACATACATACATTAATATAAATACATAAATATGTAAACAATATTTACTTATGGTACTCACCACGTGTTGATCACACTTCCGTAGACTCATGCTACCACACATATCTGTTTTGTACCCAGGGCCCAAAGTTCGTTAAGTGAAAGTGCAGAAACATTCGGGTTGTACGAAATAATAAGACTGATTACCATTGAAAGGTAAAACCAAACTTTGTTTAATTGTTACTTCCTTTGCATAATTAATATTCAAAATACAAATGGCGGCTTATACCGCAATTACAACATGGCGGCTAGTTAGCTTCCGCTACTTATTAATATCTTACGTTTCCAATAATTATTCTCTCTTTACTTCTATTGCATAAAAGAACATTTTATACTGCATTATTTAATTTTCCTAATATTATCATTGAATAGGGTTACTGAACGCAAACCAACGCCTCTTTTTAATAAAGACAGCCGGCCTGTTTTTCACAATTTCAATCACTCTCTCTCTCTCTCTCTCTCTCACTACATCTTTGAAAATTTTGATTTAGTAAATTTTGCTGTTCATATTATCTCGAGCTCGATTGTTTTGTAAAAAGTTATTATTTAAATGTTGCACTTTCCTGAAATGTTGCGGCCTCCAGATGGTTCAGATGCTGCCCATGGTTCGCCCGATGTTCGGCGTATTTTGATTCTGATCGTCTGTCTTGTTGGCACTGACTCTACATTGTTAAACTGTTATTTAGTTGTACTATGTGTTGCTGACTTTTACATTTTTAACTACTGAGAAACACTATTTCTGGCCTATTTGGCACCAGTACACTTTAATACGTGTTTACTGCATGACGACTTGTAGTTGACTGGGGGGATGCAAAGCACATATTTTGCGTATGTGTTAGCGCATCCACGTCATTGTCTTTTGTTCCAATTTGGCTCACGCCCTGTTATCATGTCATTGTTGTTAGGTCATCTTCGTATTTTAGTGACATCCCGCTTTATGGACCAATGAGAAGAGATATCGAAAGTCAATTTGCACATATAACGCCATTGTGTATGCTCAGCTTCACACGTCCGCGCCTGACCTTGGAATCGTTTTGCTCTGCTGAAATCTGCGTCGTTGTCTCTTTTACAAAGGGAAATCGTCCTATCCATGTATGTGTGTGTAAAACAATAAAATACAATAGTTTGCTACCACTCATACCATAATTCTGACATCAAGATTTTCGTACTGTCACAATTTTACATTTTGGCGTAGCACTGGTTACCAAAACATTCCATTTCACTGTAACAGTTCATGCAGAATTTGGACATGTTCTCAACAGAATGGATATGTAGGTACGGTAGATGTATTACGTTTGTAACACTGAATCTTTTCCTTAATATGGCATGAGTTTTTAACAATAGGCAGTTTCATTAGTTGTATAGTCAGCATCAATGTTTTGTAAAGTAAATTCTGTTACAGGTATGTAAAATAGTTTTTTTTTGCACAGAAATTGTGTATTGAATTTAGAACAGTATCTGTTAAATTCTTATTGTGTAAATATAAAAATTATTTTACCTTCCTTTCATAAAAATTGTGCAGTTTCCTGACACCTGTAAATGCATAATTTAAAATAAATAATTTTTTTTATTTACGCATTTCAGTATGTTTATTTAAATAAATAATAAATAAATTATGCTGGAACTTTAGGTTGTTTGGCTTTCCAACCAGCCCATATTTTACCAAAGGAAATGGAAATTATTCATAATTAAAAAAAGAGGGGAGGATACACTTTTTTGTGTTATTGGACGAGGATACATTGTTGTAAACTATGGGCTTCTTTGTAACATTGTGGGCGGGGCTTACTTTATAAATAAGAGTGGGTCAAGACTTATTAAATACACTTCAATTATGAAAGCGCAATGTTCATTGGACAGTGCCGTGTTGGCATCTAAAATGGTATAGTGCAGTAATGCTACGTCACAGCAGTACTCCCATTTATTCTTAACACAGAGATTCTGATAATCTTGTTAATAAACTAGTTTTAGTTGTAATGAATCTGGACAAGCTGCACATAAGAAATATATTTTTAAAATTTTCTTACAGATACCATCGGATTCTGAAGCGGCAGAGAATAAAGGATCAGATACGGGAATTTGAAGAATTGCAGAAGAAAGATCCGGAAGCTGCACTGAAAAAGTTGGAACAACTAGAGAAAACTAGAGCAGAAGAAAGAGTATCACTACGCCATCGTTCTACTGGCCAGTGGGCCAAGAACCAAGCCGTCCGTGCAAAGTCCAACAAAGAGGTGTGTGTTGATATTAATGTGCTTAGCATAGTGGTGTTGAATAGTGAGTAGCTGAAATAATGGAGCACTCTCAGAAAATGCAATGATAACAAATGATTCAGCATAAAAAGTTTCTCCGTCTTACAGTCTCAGTGCAGGGATTAGTGGATGGTCATATTCTGAAGTCACTGGTAGTGTCATCACATCTGTTTAACCTTTTGATGAGCACAGTGTTGGACTAGTAGCTTGACCCCGGGGCTGTATTTGTAAGTGTGTCGACCTAAATGACTGTTGTACAATTTTACCTCTGACAGAAAATAAATAACACAAATTTATTCATTTTTAACACTTAATTTATTGCTAAACCTAACTTGACAACACCAGAATAACACTTATACCAACACTAAAACAAAAACACAGAAAATGTTATAAGCTTAAACAACACATAATAAGTAATAACTATTATAGCTATAAACACGTGGTTAGTATTGACTAATGCAAATGATAAAAACACCTGTGAAGTATTTTTCAAGCAGTTCAGATTATTTCCAGCAGATTGCAGCACATTATACACACCATAAAAGAACTTTTTAAAATGGGCATGCTCCATGGCAGCGGCTGGCTACTGCATATTCTCAAACGTTCATGCTCATCTAAGGGTTAAATATCCCAGTATGTTTTGAAACTTACTGTACAGGAACTTTGCTTTTAGAACCTCTTCTTTGGCCTTTCGTAGAATAACACATATCAGTGTTTAATTTATTCTGTTGTTCCGTTGCTTATCACAGTTTTAGTTCTGGTTGAATCCATTCTTAAATAGGTCATGGTTATACATTTTACACTTTCTGTTTGGGTGTCTTCAGTTTATATTCTTTTATAGTTGTTAGATTCCTCTTTGCAGGTATAGATATTGTAATGTAATGCTGTGTTTTCTGGGGGTTTATCTTTTTAGCCACACGTTGGTTGCGTCATCTGTAATGTAACAGTGTTTTCTGGGGTTTATGTTTTTAACGTGTTGCTTTCAATTCGTTTATCGTGAAAAGTTATTAAGTGTAAATTGATTCCATTTGTATAAAAAAACGGATTTGTTGCCATAATCGATCCTGTCTTCGAGCGCCCTGTTCTTCCTTTAAGTAATCTGGTCCGTTCGCTGCTCACTCTCCTGGTTGCTGCCTGTAATTGTCCTGTAAATTCTCTAATTCTCTACAATGACAACTCTTTCCAGTCAAAATAACAATATTTATTTTTATTTCAATGGTTCAGAAAAGGGTCAGTCGACTTGTGTCGAAACAAAATAATGGTCGGGTTGACTCTACTGCTCAATTCGATTATGACACTAACAACTTTCAGTAAAAAAATAAATTGTAATAATTATATTAAATCTCAGGGTTTAAGGGTTCTTTGAGACTGCTATTGAATTCAGAGAATGCACACAAAAATACAATACATCACAAAAGGTAAGTAAAATTTAAAATCTTAATACTATATTCTATTAATCGTTGCTAAGCAACGACTGTTGTTTTCATGGCTATAGCGGCAGCGGTAGTTCCACAAGATGGCCGCTCACACATCTAACCTTGACAAGCTGTTCATTTCGAACTCACCCAAATTATTTTAAAATAAATGTTTTAGTGTTCACAGTTTTAGTTTTTAAGCTTTTCTTTTAATTAATGATCACTGGTGTCTGTTCTGTTAGTGTAGATAGTGTCTACAATAGTGTTGTGTAATCGTATCTGTAGTGTGTCTGTGAATAAAGTTCGGTCTCACCCAAGAATTTCGTTCGTTCTAGGTAGTCAGTATTTTCTGAGGTTCTGCATTTGGTTTTAGTTTTAATTCAATTATTTCTGTTTTCTGGTCTTCCCCAGTGTTTACCGCTTCTGTTGGTAATTATTATTGACTGCCAATGGTCCAAAAAACATTACTTGTATTTAATTAAAATTGGTTTCATCAGAGCACATCTGCCCTCTGCAGTGGTTAACAATACAATACTATTTTCTTGCTTCTTCATCAATGGTCTCCTGACCTTACAATACTGGCCTGTGATTGGTCAAAACTGAGAGTTCATTAGGTCACATGGTCAGTTTACAAAAATCAAATGTTCATTTACCTATAAGAAAAATGCTCCTTTTTTAGCTTTAAGTTTCCTTAAATTTAAATTACATTATGTTTTTCTTTATATAATTATGAGCATTTTGATACCTTATTTACATAAGTTGGTTATTATAAAGGGTGATTTCCCACCTTACAAAATTTCTAACTTTGGGCCTACACTTTTGGTTTCCTTACATTTATTTACTAATCTATTTGTTTCTGACATTATTCCTTTTATACTGAATTTGTGGCTTAGGCCATTAGTGGTTTTTCAATACTATTTTATAATTTACATTTATTATTACTTAAACTCTGATTCAGAACCCTTTTTTCCTGATTTTACTATTTACTAAACGAGTCTGGACCCTTAACATTATTTAACAAATGGTTACAATAAAATCCTTTAACATATCATTCAATATACTGCCTCTATGGCCTAGTCTACAATTATTAATTGACAAATAATATAATTAGTATTAATACAATAACCTGATTGTTTATACATAACAATACTGGAACTAAAATATTCAACATGTTAGTTGCAAATAACCTGATAAGAACAGAATCATCCGGCATGCTATGTTTTAAGCATGGCCTACATGGTTAAACCTTGTATTTTACAATTAGCCATAATCATTAGTTAACTGGCATACTATTCAGCCATCCCACTAATCTTAACCAGTACTACTAATCAGTGATTAGATTATTGTTCATGGGTTTTTGGTTGATTCTGCTCATAGGTTCCAACTATTTCTAACAACATGGTTCATGAATGTTACCTATAAGCTTTGGCATGAAACACTGAAGCAGTACGAGTTTAATTAAGTATTAAAATCTATAAATCGGTACCTATTAATAGGCGGCAACTGAAGCTTTACTTGTTTTTTAAATTAAAATATTGAGACTCTAGTTACGTACCTTATCGATAATTTACCAAGGTGTCGTCTGATGTACTCTTGGCAGAGAAAAAACACAGGTGAATGCAAATTAACAAACACATATTTTACAAACACAAATAAAATGGTATTTTATTTATCTAGCATGACATTTTTTCTGTTTACTTTCCAGTTTAAATTTACTAAAATACACCTTGTTCTTTTTATCGTACAATATGATACACAGTGAATTGCGAAACTACTTCACATTATGACTTTCATGGTTGAGTTATACTCTCTGTAGAAATAATATTCCGACCAATATTTAATTCATATATGCCTGCTATTAAAATTTACCTACTACTATCTATAATCTACATACTAACTTATTTTTTATCAAAAACGACCCAGATTGCTCACACGCACATTCATACCATTTCAGAACCCCACCTTTACTTAATTTAGGCCTTTATTAAAGAAGTAGTTGAATGAGATACTGTTACTTGTTGCAGTGGAGTCCCCCACCAACCGCATGGCGCGTCACACACTTATTCCTCTTTTTCGATGTTCAAAATTATGCCCGCACTTTTGATGACTTACTGCGTTTACTGTTACATTATGACTGCACTTTTGTACACATTAAAACTATACTGGTGTTTTTGCCGGCCGACCGTAGCTAAAAACAAATTTTTACAGACCCACGCGTGGTCTCGTGTTGTGGTGGACTGGCTGCTGCTACCCAAATGCGTCGGTCACATTCATTTCCGTCAGCTCGCGCTGTGATTGGCTGCAGCTCTTACATGGCAGGTTCCGGTGATCGACTTTGGTGTCGAGAGTATAGATAAAGGCACATGAGCGCACACTCACCGCCACATTCCATTGTAGCTGGTTGTTAGCTACGAAGCTTTTGTTACTTCTCCCCAACGGAAAATACAAGCATACGCACACCGGCTCGCATTCTGACGTTGTTATCGTTGTGTACTAGGCACAGACTGGTACTGAATTGTCTACAGGGTGTCCAATAAAGCACGTCTTATTGTCCGCAAAAGGTGTCCAAACAGATCGTCCCCAAATAATTATCAAATTGAATAAAAATTATACCCTTCAAAATAGCCCTGTTACAATACCTCCCCCAATGAGAGATCTTCTACCGAAACAGAAGAAATCTCATTGCTAAACCCCTAAGAGGATTGGAGAGGATATGGTGCCAACAACCCCCCATTAGTCCTTACACATCATGGGTAAACTACCCCCCGAGCTCGGCGACTCTGGCCGCACCTGAACGAGAGTACTGGACTTCTCTATACGAGATCCCAACACCATAAAATCGAACAGACACGCACCACAGTGCACCTAACCTTCTAACATGCCACCCCCCAAAATCCAAACCCTTGGTCTTATACCATGCCAGATCCTCAACCGATGTTCCCCCTTGTCATGCATTCTGGGTCGCCTTCAGCAATACTGGGTGCATACATATACTTATTAATACATCCTAACCAAATTTATTTTCAAATTCAAAAATTTCGTTTAAATTAAAATCAAACTGTTATATTTCCATTACTTTCTCAAAAAATAAAAAATAGAAATCTTTTGCATGAATCCATCAACTCTATTAATTTTCTCCACTACAACAATCACAAAGAAAAAACAAATTGGACACCTTATTAAAACATGAATTCACTTACTCTAACATTTGTTTACACATAGATTCTAAACAATATAACTCAATAAAACACTAGTAGTACACATAAACAATAATATACTTGAAACTCAAACATCACCTATATGGCAGGCATAAAAATCAAAAAATTATTTTTTTTTTTCAAAAATTTAAATTTATTAAAATATACTTTTCTCAATATTCAAAAACATTTAAAATTATTCAAGTCAATTAAATGGCGAAAATGCATCAATCAATTGCTAGAAACAGGTCTTGTTTACAACATCAACCATCAGGTGATTTCTCTGTGTCAGGTAAATGACCTTGACCTACCTACACTACACAAAGTTATACAATACAAAATATATGGTATATGCTCATAATTCTTATACACTAACAGAATAACAACAATGACACACTCCAACATCACAAACAAAATAAAATACCATAAACACCTTATCTACTGGAATTATTCTTCAAAATCAGTAACGTTATTTATAGAACATAACACAGAGTATAATACGTGTCAGTTGTCTACAGTAACCACTTCTCAAGTCAAAGAGCGAATTGGCTGGTCAGTGTCATTTAGTTATAAAAACAAATTTTTACATTCGTTACTCCCCTGAGCAACCTCCTGGCCACACACACTATTGTACCCCCCACTGAACTGTGGCGTTCAGCTGCTTCCACAAGGACGGCATTGGTGGAGGAATTTTGGCATCTCCGTGTGCTTGCTTCGGCCTTACATTTTTTAAAATTAATTAGATATCATAATATCTATTGTTTCATATTTACGCCCTTAAAACGGGTCTACCACCTTTTTGCTTGTTCCTACGCGAACAAAGCGGCAGCTGCTGTTCCATAGTTCCGGGGATTTCCCCTAAAGTCACCCCCCATTAATTTCAAATTTATACCAATTTCAAGCACAGCTATGGTCAGTTTTACAATTTCTGCCCATAGCTGGCCGTCGTCCAAAACCACGATTAGTGCTGGTAAGGCAGTAATCACCTGTAAAGGCGGGGAAATCAACTTTAAATTCAGGCATGCTTAACTTCATTTTATAATACACTGCACGGCAACAAATCAACATATAATATAAAATTATATAAAAGTTGGGCAGTGTATTTTACGCCAGTTTGGCCTCCGATGGAGGTAACACTCTCTGTCACTCCCCAACA
Source organism: Magicicada septendecula (assembly GCA_034769895.1). NCBI lineage: Eukaryota > Metazoa > Arthropoda > Insecta > Hemiptera > Cicadidae > Magicicada > Magicicada septendecula. Next base: position 160,467,729 of record CM068372.1, on the reverse strand, counting down.
CTTACTGCTATCTATAGTGGCACATGCCACCACTGCAATAGCCTACTTATAGCTAAACTTAATGTCCTTCTACATTTGCAGTCTCTGCATTCCATAATTATATCACTTCTATTAACACCACACAACCCCCCAAAATTACCCATATATCTTGTATGATAACAAGTTTTTATTTTATTTAACACATTTTTTCACATAAACACTTTTGCAAGTCCAAGCTTTCATTTTTTCTCTAACATTTTCTCTATGACAAAAATAGGAACTACAATAATGGATCATCTTACAAATTTATATTAAAACTATAATACATTTTGTTTTCTGAAGGAAAACAACTCCTTGAAAAGTTAAGCATTTAAATTACATAATTTTGGTTGTTTCATTCTGAAATTTTTTAATTGCCAAAATTTTTTTTTTCTAATTTCCTAGTTTCAATTTCTAAAACAAACTACTATAGTTCATGGAAAATACTACCGGTTTTTTTTTTTTTTTTTTTTTTTTTTTTAATACCTTACCTTTCCACGAAACTAGGGGTCCCCCTCCCCGTTCAATGACAGTGTTAAATTTCTAGTTTACACCAAATTGTGGATTAGGACCATCGTTGATTTCACCCTTTGCGGGGCTACCGTCAACCGTGGCCTGCCTCCAGAATGCCAAAAACCACGATCATCAGAGGTGGTGAATCTGTGACCGCCCGAAAATGGGGGAGGATTCCTTGTACTTTTAAAATACCATAACGTGTGTATAAATAATAATAAAATGAAAAAATTATAAAAATAAAATATAAAAAATGTCTGTTTATGTATGAAACTTTTAATAATTACAAATATATCTATCATCACTCAGCTAGGTAATACTTTTTTAATTGGGTCACATTATAAGTTCCTTTTATTTCTCAAGTTTGCAAATCTACTAAAACATAAGCATTCTCCATTTTCACTTGGCTAACCTCATATGGACCGTCGTACAATAGGAAGAATTTTTTAATTTCTTTGTCCAATGCTGATGATTGATCGTGATTTTTTATTAACACTAGTTGTCCTACCTCATACTGTATGGGTGTTAAATTCCGGTCATGTCTCCGTTTCCGCTGTTCAGCCTTACTCAGCAGGCGCTCCCTTGCGATTACCAGTTTCCTGTCATGTGGTATATCCATCCGGGTTGGAAATTTTACTAGTTCTTCTAATACGCGTGACGGCCTTCTCTGAAACATTAACTCACATGGGCTGTAGCTAGTGGATTCATGTAAACTATTGTTAATATACCCTTCTATCTTGCCCACAAAGGTAGCCCACAATGAATGTTTTTTGTGGCAAAAAGTTCTAAACATTCTCCCTAACTCCCGCATAACACGCTCACTAGGATTTGATTGTGGATGATACACCGACGTATGTTTAACTAAGATGTTTTCCCTCCAGGTGTTGCTGGTAAACTGAGACCCATGATCTGATAATACTATTTTGGGTTTACCCACTTCTGTAATGTACGCATTTACTATTTTCCTAGCTAATACCGAGGAGGTAGCTTTTTTAATTGGGTATAATTTTACAAATTTGGTAAAAACATCTAACACAACAAATAAATAATTTACCCCTCCTCTACCTTTGGGTAAGGGGCCATATAAATCAACGGCCACTAATGCTAAAGGACTGTCTGGTATCACATGTTGCATTAGATCCTCCTGTTTATGATTGTTTACTTTGGCTTTCTGACAAATTTCGCATGTCTGTAATATTTTACGCACCGTTCTTTCCATATTATTAAATTTACATGACTCTTTTAATATGTCACTACATTTCTTGGGGCCTATATGACCATACCTTAGATGGCAATCTCTCACTACTTCAGGTATTATAACTTTAGGGATGCACACCTTCCAATCGTCTCCCTGTTCATTTGCCCGGTGAAATAAATGTTTATTAAACAAACTAAAATGCTTTTCCCATTTATGAGGTATGTTGGGTATTTGATTTAAAGCTGAAATTATTTTACCAAGTTCGCTGTCTCTTTCTTGTTCTGTCGCTAAGTTATTTATTAATTTTTTCATATTTATTTCCCCCACTTCTTTTACTACAAATATTTTATACGTATTTGCTATGTCTACTTCGGTACTATTATCAAAATCGGCCCTGGACAGGATATCAGCTACTATGTTTTCTTTGCCCTTACAGTACTCAATTGTTAAATCATATTCTTGTAATATTAGCATCCATCGCACTAACCTACCATGCGTTAGTTTACAGTTCTTTAAGAACATTAAAGCTTGATGGTCGGATCTTATTATTACCTTATTTCCTAATAGGTACGTTCTGAACTTTCTACAGGCGAAAACTATTGATAACGCCTCCTTCTCTGTCGTAGTATAGTTCTTTTCACTAGTAAATAGAGATCTACTTGCAAAAGCTACTACTTTATGGTTATCATTCCCATCTAACTGAAATAACTCTACCCCCAAAGCAATGTCAGTGTGTATATAAAATGGTTCTAAAAAATTAGGATGTGCTAATATAACTGTGTTTAAGAATTTATTTTTTATCATCTCAAATATATTTTGCTCTTTTAAATTCCACTGCCATCGATTGTCTTTCTTTAACAAATGTCCCAATTGTACTGTTAAATATGAATATTTGTCTACAAATTGCCTATAATAATTGCACAATCTTAAGAAACTTTGCAACTGTTTAACATTTTTTGGTATCAGAAAATTTTGTATTATTTCTACTTTCTTAGGGTCTGTACTGATACCCCTTGTTGAAATTATATGGCCTAAAAAATTAACTTGCTCTTTCAAAAATTCCGACTTCTTAAATTTAACTGTTATGCCATATTCATACAGTCTACTTAGCACTCTGTCTAACCTTTCACAGTGTATATCAATGTCTGGTGACGTAATTACTATATCGTCTACATAAACGGTTGTGAATTCTAAAATCTCTCTCCCTAATACATAATCCAAGCACTTAATAAAAATTGAAACACTTAACGTTTAGTCCAAAAGGTAACCTACGAAATTGGTAATTCCTACCGTTCTATAAAAAAGCCACATATTGTCGAGACTCCTTTTCCAGCTCTATTTGCCAGTAGCCTGCAGTCAAGTCCAAGGTGGTGATGTATTTGGTCCCACTAAAACGTTGCAGAATTTCGCTTACTGGTTCCGGTGATTCTCTGTCTGGAACAATTATTCTGTTTACTTGTCTTTCGTCTAAACATAATCTTATTGTTAAATCTTTCTTTGTCACCACTACTAAAGGGTTGGAATATGGTGAAGTAGATTTTTCTATGATACCTTCCCTCAACATTTTATTTATTTCCTCCTGTATTAAACCCCTCTTGGAGTATGGTACCGGATAGGTTTTAGGTGCAAAGGGTGTTTTTTCTTTAACGACTAATTTACCCTTAAAATTTTTAACTAAACCTGGTTCGTCTGAAAAAACTAATTTATTCTTATTTATTATTTGTACTACTTTTTCCCTATCTTGATAGCTGAATTCCCCACTTTGATATAAGATTTTATTCATTTTTTCATCCCAACTATTTTCATTTTCAAATAATTCATTACTATTTACTCTCAAGTTACAATAATTTATCATTAAGGGCCTAGACTCATTTATATCATTGTCAGAAATTAACATTCCCTTACTAATTATTTTTAAAGCTTTCATTCCTACAGTTTTCTTTTGTATAAATGGTATTTCAATTATACTATTATCATTATTTAATTTCATAGTCTGTGTGTAATAGTTTAACTCTACTTTGAAATTATTTAAAAAATCATTACCCATTATAGCTCCCATATTTAATTCTGGAATAACTAAGAAAGGTACATTTATTGTGTTTTTATTTACTTTTAATTGTAGCATTATTTGTGTAGTTACCTTTTTACTGCGAACACCCGTTACCCCTATAACACTAATACCCAGCACTGGTAATTGTGGAATTGTCTCTGTAGTTTGATTTTTGATCTTTTCAAACATTCTGTCGTCTATAGCAGTCAGTTCACTCCCTGAATCTACTAGAAAAGTGTATTTAGAATTAAACACTTTGGCTTCAAATTCTGCCATCCCAAAAATATTACTATTCTCTCCCGCTTCTTCATCAGATAAATCATTATGTATATTGGTGTGACCCTATTGTCATGTGATTTCTAGACAGCTGGCGGCTTTCTTTTTCAACCGCCCTGATTAGTTTAACGGTATTGGAGGTGGTGGTTCACTGTAAACCCCCCTACTGTTTTGATTATGAGATGGTGCTTCCATGCCCCTAGTTTCGTTTGGGTTACTAACATATCCCCCTCTACGTCTGTGGTTGAAATGTCCCGGCATTCCCCGATTACTGGTGAAGCCTCTACCTCTATAATTCCCTCTAAACCCATTATGTTCGAAACCTCGATTATAATTCTCCCCTCTCCCTTGAGCACTCTCCCTCGGACCCTGACACCAATAGCATTGATTGCGTGAACTGTTATAGTTATTAGCTCTACAATTAGGGTTTGGACATAACCACGCCCCCTCCCCTGATCTACTCACATTATTAATAAAATGGTCTGTTTGTCTTACTTCAGTATCTCTAAATTGATATTTGTTATCTTCTTCCTCTTTCATACTTTGATACGCTTCTAATATCTTTTCTAATTCAGCAATGTTAGCAAATTCCCGGGTTCTAATTGTGGACCGTATGTCCTTAGGTAAATGCTTACTAATGTATCTGATAAAAGATGAAAGAGGCATTGGTGGTTCTAAATATTTAACCTGACTGTACAGTCTCGTCACGATGTAATACTCGTGTGCTTAATATTAAAATTGCCCCACCCCATTATGGTACTACGTAATCCCTCTTGTTTCTCTTCTGACCAGTACTTATTTCTAAATGCTTGCTCAAACTCATTAAAATCTACCCAGTTATCATTATGAGCATCTGCCCATATTTTAGCATCCCCTTTAAAATACTTTAAAATTCTTACTAATTTAATCTCCCAACTTTCTTGGTTATATTTATTGAAACTTTTTATAGAGTTCAAAAATTGTATGGGGTTCACCCCCCTACTTTCATTACTAAAATACCCTAATTCCACTTCCACGTTCACTCTCTCACTCACATTAGTTAATTTCTGATTAATGGTTACACTCAAATCTTCTCTGACTTTAATTATTTCACGCTCATGTTCTGTTTGTTTATTTTTTAAACTAGGTACATTAATTTTAATTGCATCAACTTGTTCAAAGTGTTATCGTATAAATAACTTAGTCCTTAGTTCGGGTCGACATTTGTTATTATACGAATTAACAAGTTTATTTTTATTAATTTTATTCATGTATGCTAACCATACCATAATTATCGTACTTACCATAACTATGCTGTACCTGTTGATCTGATCGTATTTGGTTATTGTGGGTCCAGGGTTTCGAATTAAGCATGAATAGCGACTGAGTTGGGCCTTGAAATAAAAGTACCAACATCTATAAATATTGAAATCAATTTCGCTTTATTGTTTTCCCATTTTACACCTGCCTTTTAATTATTAGACAATGGCGTCTCTTAACGACAAAAAAAAAATGGCGGCCGTTACTTACATTTCTTTATTACTTATGATATTCAAATTATATTTTATTTTTTGATCAAATTCCTCCTCTCTCTGTTATTTAGCAGCTGCCTCTTTACTTAAAAATGCTTCTATTTATATTTTTATTGAGACTAGATGCAAACCAACGCCTCAGCTTGGCTGTCGACAGTATATCAGACACGCTTTCTTTCGCACGCTCACTCACTCATTCTAAAAATATTTAATACATTTTTATATACGTATATACTGGATGGTTAATTTTTTGAGCTCAATAAGATTATATGATGATTGTAACTTTCCTGATTGTCGACTGGAAGTTCTGGTAGATGGTTTCACATGGTGTTTCAGCAGAGATTCCTTGGTTACATTTTTACTGACTGTTGTTACACTGACTCTAATTTATGAATTTTGAAAACTGTTATGCACTGATGTTAATCCATTTTAACTGATTGTTATTTAATATATTACATCTTGGTTGTTTTAGACTCGCTAGGCCGGTATTACTTGCCGGTGAATTTCTGTAACGTGTTACCGCTGATGCGGTGTTGTGAAGACTGGGCTGAGGCACTACGCACTTTTTTACGTATGTGTGTGTGTGTGTGCATACGTCGTTATTCTTTGTCTCTAGGGAAGGAAACGCCCTGGTTTATGCGTATTTTATTTACGTCATTCTTATTGTTAATGACGTCTGGCATTGTTGACCAATGAAACAAACGTATCTAGAGCCTGTATTAACTTATGCAACCATTTAAAGTGTTCTGATCCGCACGTCCGCCTTTGACCTTGGAATCATTTAGCGTTGTTGAATCTGCGTCGTTTTCGGTAAAACAAGGGAATATTGTACCATCCATACACATGAATGCAAAAATACTGTGAAATACAATAATTTGATACCTTTCGTACCATAAATCTGACATCAGGTTTTTGTACTGTTACAAAACCCCCTCAATGAAAGGTTTTATGTCGAAACATAAAAACTTTCATTGATCCATTCACACGTTCTAAAAGGATCAGCCCAGATATGGTGCCACAACCCCCTGTAGTGTTAATATAAAAGAAATACAATCACTTACCCTGGGTCTAATGATGATGATCATACCATCTGACCTTACTGGACTTCTCAGGAGAGATCCCAACAGCATAAGGCTATTAGGCACCTTGCGCTCCTGGTCTGACGCACCGGCCAGCTCAGGACCACGGTCACAACACCACCAAACTCTGAAACATGCAATATAAATTTTAAAATAGTGGCCTTCTCTATATCCATATCCACAACTGGTATGTCTCCCCTTAGTGCATTGGTTTGCGTTTTGAGGTATTGGTTTGCTTAAAGCTAAAATTCTCAAACAACATATAACAAGAGTTAGGATAGAAAACTCCTTCTCCTTTTAACACTCCTGCTTTTAATACAACTTTCTGACTCCAGTCAATCATATTTACTCTCTTTACCACATGAAAATATATTCTTATCCTAAGCAGAAAACAAATTTTACTTTTCTAAGCAACAACCACTAACTCTACTATTTTACTCCATATAACATTGAAACATATATCTATCATGGCAAACAACTTCAAAACTCTTTATCTTTTCTTTACTCATTTTTCTTTATTCTTATATTTCTTTACAACAGAACTAAATCATTTATTTTGTTCAAAACCATCGTTATCTGCATCTTTTTAACACATTAGCATTTTTTACCGTCGCTACCCCCGTAACAACCTCCTAGCCACTCACACACTATTGTACCATCAACATAATAAAAACATGATAAAACATTGTACATTAAACATTAACATTGTTACATTTACCCTATATAATTCACATTTACACAACTTGTACCAAAACTTTATAACATTTTTATCATCAATTCTCTATTAACTTTTAAATTAGTTAACATTCATTTATCATTAGATTCTATACAAAAAATTTCAAATTTATCATTAATCTTTCAGTTACATTACCTTCCTACTATGAATTTTCCTTTCCTAACCCTTTTATCCTTATTAGTTTGGGTGACTCTCTATTATTCACTATTCTCTATCTTATTTTGGCATTTGTCTATCTAACCTTACTACCCCTTTTTTCTACTAACAACCGCTTCTAACCATTAACATATTATGACACCAATATCTCAATAATAACCCCTTCACTAATCCCATTTAAATCCTCTGGCACCGCTCGTCTTTGTACTAGGATGTGTGTTCCCTACCTGGCCATACACATTCCTAACCATTTGCCCTCCACCAAATATCGGCAAACACTCTAACCCAAATTGCTCCGCCTGCCACAACGCTGCACGATGGTCTCTTGCCACGTCGCACGCTGATCGCTCCTTATACCGGACCCTTACTACAAAATATCATCTTCAACAAATATATATACCATTCACATTACTCACCTCTCTACATATAATCACTAAATACTGTGTCCCTAAAATATCTAACACCTCTTTATATATTATCTGTATCTCAACATTCTTATTTTCACTAACTCCCATTAACTCTATTTAACTAACTCCCATGCCTCTATTTATCACTATCCCCAAACCTCTTTACAACATTTCACCTTAATATACCACTAGAAAATTCATCACTTATCTTACAATCCTAAAACAGCTCAGTATCCAAATATATCATATGCGTAATCATTTATTATCCATTATAATGTAAATCTCATAATTGTTTACAATCATTATCAAACTTTTGTACAGTATATGGTCTACACAAAAATACATAAAATACACAACATCAAGAATACACAAATACATTGACATTAATATACACAAAATATACAATCCGAATTGCCAATTAATCGTTTACCATAAATCAGTCAGAAAGCAGTCCATCCTGAAAAACATTATCACATATTTAAATGTTCATAAACAATAAAATATCTACCCTCCATCGTCAAACAATAATCTCATCTTATATCTATATACATTGCTTATTATTGAATCTCTTATATTAACATCATAAATGCATATACCATTCAAATTTTCATCATTTTCCACAAACTCATATAATCTGTCATGATTGGTCATTGTCCTGTCACCTTCTGTATTATTAGTCATAATTAGGTAATTTATAAAATCATTATTTCCCTTATCTCCTACTACTTAAGTTTCATTACAAGGTAAGTATTTACTATATTTATCAATCATCTCTACTCCTAACCTTTCCATAAATTCTTCATAAGTTCTACTCATTTTAAAAATCTCTATTTCTCTTTTTCTCTCACAATACCTCTCACTTTCAAAACATCTCTCTCTATCACACCAAGCTACCTTCTCTCTATATATATTTGCATTGGGCACTACTACTTCATAAAAACACCCCCTGGCCTCACCAGGTACAACTAAGGGATCATTTGGAGACCACATGTCTCCCACATAAATTCTAGAGGAACCTTCATCCTCAAACAACAATTTTGGAGTCTTTACTCCACTCCTACCACTGGGAAAATTTGCCCTCTGCCCACTATATTCACTTAAACTCTCCTTACCCCCACTTTCACTCTCATCAACAACTATCTCCTCACCATTAACCTCTATTCCCATTAAAATCTCCTTATCACTACCAACATCCACACTATTATCATCTATTACCACATTTTTATTTTTATTATCATAATTTTCTCCCTTACTTACCTTGTCTTTGTTTATATCTAATTTGTCTACTCCCCTCTTATTTTCTAACTCTATCTCGTCTAACCGTGCATGTATCTCATTTAATCTTTTATAAAAATTACAATTTTGTTTCTTAATTTCATTAATGTCACTTTTAAAATCATTGAATTTCTCATCGAATTTATTATTTTGTATTTCAAAAAGTGTTTGCATAATTTTTACAATCTCGTTCTCTTCGGTTCTTTCACTACTGTTTGCCATTGTGAAAAAAAAATTGTTAATGAATTGTTGCTTTCTACATATGTCACAACATAACCTACAATCGTACTTCTGATTTCAATACCCACTCCGTCTCTCTATTCAGGCTTATTATATAAAAATACAACAGGATATTTTTTATATAGTCACCTGTTCGGGCACCATTTGTTATCGTATAAATAACTTAGTCCTTAGTTCGGGTCGACATTTGTTATTATACGAATTAACAAGTTTATTTTTATTAATTTTATTCATGTATGCTAACCATACCATAATTATCGTACTTACCATAACTATGCTGTACCTGTTGATCTGATCGTATTTGGTTATTGTGGGTCCAGGGTTTCGAATTAAGCGTGAATATCGACTGAGTTGGGCCTTGAAATAAAAGTACCAACATCTATAAGTATTGAAATCAATTTCGCTTTATTGTTTTCCCATTTTACACCTGCCTTTTAATTATTAGACAATGGCGTCTCTTAACGACCAAAACAAAATGGCGGCCGTTACTTACATTTCTTTATTACTTATGATATTCAAATTATATTTTATTTTTTGATCAAATTCCTCCTCTCTCTGTTATTTAGCAGCTGCCTCTTTACTTAAAAATGCTTCTATTTATATTTATATTGAGACTAGACGCAAACCAACGCCTCAGCTTGGCTGTCGACAGTATATCAGACACGCTTTCTTTCGCACGCTCACTCACTCATTCTAAAAATATTTAATACATTTTTATATACGTATATACTGGATGGTTAATTTTTTGAGCTTAATAAGATTATATGATGATTGTAACTTTCCTGATTGTCGACTGGAAGTTCTGGTAGATGGTTTCACATGGTGTTTCAGCAGAGATTCCTTGGTTACATTTTTACTGACTGTTGTTACACTGACTCTAATTTATGAATTTTGAAAACTGTTATGCACTGATGTTAATCCATTTTAACTGATTGTTATTTAATATATTACATCTTGGTTGTTTTAGACTCACTAGGCCGGTATTACTTGCCGGTGAATTTCTGTAACGTGTTACCGCTGATGCGGTGTTGTGAAGACTGGGCTGAGGCACTACGCACTTTTTTACGTATGTGTGTGTGTGCGTACGTCATTATTCTTTGTCTCTAGGCAAGGAAACGCCCTGGTTTATGCGTATTTTATTTACGTCATTCTGATTGTTAATGACGTCTGGCATTGTTGACCAATGAAACAAACGTATCTAGAGCCTGTATTAACTTATGCAACCATTTAAAGTGTTCTGATCCGCACGTCCGCCTTTGACCTTGGAATCATTTGGCGTTGTTGAATCTGCATCGTTTTCGGTAAAACAAGAGAATATTGTACCATCCATACACATGAATGCAAAAATACAGTGAAATACAATAATTTGATAGCTTTCGTACCATAAATCTGACACCAGGTTTTCGTACTGTTACAAAACCCCCTCAATGAAAGGTTTTATGTCGAAACATAAAAACTTTCATTGATCCATTCACACGTTCTAAAAGGATCAGCCCAGATATGGTGCCACAACCCCCTGTAGTGTTAATATAAAAGAAAAACAATCACTTACCCTGGGTCTAATGATGATGATCGTACCATCTGACCTTACTGGACTTCTCAGGAGAGATCCCAACAGCATAAGGCTATTAGGCACCTTACGCTCCTGGTCTGACGCACCGGCCAGCTCAGGACCACGGTCACAACACCACCAAACTCTGAAACATGCAATATAAATTTTAAAATAGTGGCCTTCTCTATATCCATATCCACAACCGGTATGTCTCCCCTTAGTGCATTGGTTTGCGTTTTGAGGCATTGGTTTGCTTAAAGCTAAAATTCTCAAACAACATATAACAAGAGTTAGGATAGAAAACTCCTTCTCCTTTTAACACTCCTGCATTTAATACAACTTTCTGACTCCAGTCAATCATATTTACTTACTCTCTTTACCACATGAAAATATATTCTTATCCTAAGCAGAAAACAAATTTTACTTTTCTAAGCAACAACCACTAACTCTACTATTTTACTCCATATGACATTGAAACATATATCTATCATGGCAAACAACTTCAAAACTCTGTATCATTTCTTTACTCATTTTTCTTTATTCTTATATTTCTTTACAACAGAACTAAATCATTTATTTTGTTCAAAACCATCATTATCTGCATCTTTTTAACACATTAGCATTTTTTTCCATCGCTACCCCAGTAACGACCTCCTAGCCACACACACACACTATTGTACCATCAACATAATAAAAACATAATAAAACATTGTACATTAAACATTAACATTGTTACATTTTCCCTATATAATTCACATTTACACAACTTGTACCAAAACTTTATAACTTTTTTATCATCAATTCTCTATTAACTTTTAAATTAGTTAACATTCATTTATCATTAGATTCTATACAAAAAAATTTCAGTTTTATCATTAATCTTTCAGTTACATTACCTTCCTACTATGAATTTTCCTTTTCTAACCCTTTTATCCTTATTAGTTTGGGTGACTCTCTATTATTCACTATTCTCTATCTTATTTTGGCATTTGTCTATCTAACCTTACTACCCCTTTTTTCTACTAACAACCGCTTCTAACCATTAACATATTATGACACCAATATCTCAATAATAACCCCCTTCACTAATCCCATTTAAATCCTCTGGCACCGCTCATCTTTGTACTAGGATGTGTGTTCCCTACCTGGCCATACACATTCCTAACCATTTGCCCTCCACCAAATATCGGCAAACACTCTAACCCAAATTGCTCCGCCTGCCACAACGCTGCACGCTGGTCTCTTGCCATGTCGCACGCTGATCACTCCTTACACCGGACCCTTACTACAAAATATCATCATCAACAAATACATATACCATTCACATTACTCACCTCTCTACATACGAGGGCTATCCAGAAAGTAACAGACGTTTTGACCGACCGCGGCGGTGGGCGGGGATAGAGCCACCATCTTGGTGTCAGAACGTTCCTACACTCAGTACGCATCCAGCTGTGGTAGCGTGCGGTCTGTGCCCCTCTTACTTTGCTCTCTGTGACGTGTTAAAATGTGCGCTGCAATAGAAAATCCCGCCACTTGTGAGGTGCGTTCTGTGATTAGGTTTTTGTTGGCAAAAAATTACAAACCAATTGAAATTTATCGCCAACTTTGTGACGTGTACGGAAAAGGAATAATGAGTGAAAGCCGAGTGAGGCAATGGTGCATTGATTTTAAAAATGGCCGTACCAATGTTCACGATGAGGACCGCATTGGTAGACCTAGCCTTGTGACTGATGAACTGGTGATGAAAATCAACGACAAAATTCGTGAAGATCGTCGTTTCACGATTACGGAACTTTCAAAACATTTTCCCCAAATTTCACGGAGTTTGGTGCATGAAATTGTGGCGGAAAAGCTTTTTTACCACAAATTTTGTGCTAGGTGGATTCCGAAAATCCTAACGGAAGACCACAAAAAACAGAGACTGGCTGCAGCACTAACTTTCCTCGAAGATTACGACAAAAATGGTAACAAAGTTACCGATCGTATCGTAACTGGGGACGAGACTTGGGTGAAGCATGTCAATAGTGAAACAAAAAGGCAGTCGATGGAATGGGGACACACAAATTCTCCCAAGAAACCAAGGAAGTGTTTGCAAACGCTGTCAGCAAGAAAGATCATGGCTACTGTGTTTTGGGACTCTGAAGGAGTGATTCTCGTTGATTTTCTTGAACGTGGCACAACAATTAACTCAGAGAGGTATTGTGAAACACTGAGAAAGTTGAGGCGCGCGATACAAAACAAGCGTCGGGGAAAACTTAGTGCGAAGGTTTTGTTTTTTCACGATAACGCATGTCCACACACGGCCAATCGTACCCGAGAGCTCTTCGGTGGTTTTGGATGGGAGGTGTTCGATCATCCACCATACAGCCCGGATTTGGCGCCGAGCGACTATCTCCTCTTCCCAGCGATGAAGACATGGCTCGCTACACAACGCTTTGATACTGACGCCGAACTGCATGCCCTTGTATACCAGTGGTTGAAATCGCATGCGGCAGATTTCTACAGAGACGGTATTGAAAAACTTGTGCCACAGTATGATAAGTGCCTTAATTTTAATGGCGATTATGTAGAAAAATAGCTTAAGAGTGTACCTTTCAAATGTATATAATACAATTTTGTTTTTTCATTTTGTAAATTTTTTATTTCAAAACGTCTGTTACTTTCTGGATAGCCCTCGTATAATCACTAACTACTGTGTCCCTAAAATACCTAACACCTCTTTATATATTATCTGTATCTCAACATTCTTATTTTCACTAACTCCCATTAACTCTATTTAACTAACTCCCATGCCTCTATTTATCACTATCCCCAAACCTCTTTACAACATTTCACCTTAATATACCACTAGAAAATTCATCACTTATCTTACAATCCTAAAACAACTCAATATCCAAATATATCATATGCGTAATCATTTATTATCCATTAGAATCTAAATCTCATAATTGTTTAAAATCATTATCAAACTTTTCTACAGTACATGGTTTACACAAAAATATATAAAATACACAACATCAAGAATACACAAATACATTGACATTAATATACACAAAAATATACAATCCGAATTGCTAATTAATCGTTTACCATAAATCAGTCAGAAAGCAGTCCATCCTGAAATATCGGTATGGAGAACCATACATGACTTCCATATTCTAAGATTTATTTTTAAAATCATTTTCGAAATGAAATATTACCATAGAAACTACTTCTTTCTACTTACTGCTTCAGCCTTAACCACAGTACTGTGGTCACTAACATATACCACCTCACGTTATCGCACTCGATTTTCACTGATGATGGAAGTCAATGGCATTGCCGGAACGTCTGGTTTTGTAGAAAACATTGGACTACGGCCAAATATCCCGGGAAGGAATTTTAACAAAAACTACTTCTTTGTTGCCGATAACGTTGTACACATATATTGTATAATAACGGTTTACCTGTACTGTTAATTATTATTGAATAGTGTGTAGCGAACCGTTTTATACTTATTAGTCGACCTTTTTTCTCGCCGTTAGAAGTTCGTATTTCTCTCTCTTCTAGCTCCAGCGGTTGGTCGCCAATTTGTAAAGTAGTCGTGTGTACGGCTACTGTTTTTCTGTGTAAAATGTAAATAATGTACAATTTGTGTGTAATGGGTGTAACGTGTCTTCTCTATCCGTAGTTCAAATGCGTGCAACTTCCGCAGATTTCGTCCGTTGCGAACGTACGAATAACCAGGTCTCGATGTTCTTACCTGTTGTTCACTAGGGGTGTGAAAATCCCGGTGGCGCCAAATTGTTTTCTTGAAACAATTAAAATAAAATTCAAAGGTGTATGACCAGCGCAGCTCAGGCGGTTTGAATAATTCAAATATTTCCGCCAGCCTAGGCCAACTGTAGCGCTCAGTAGTTCGTTGCGTGGGCTGTGTAAATCGTTAGTCGTCAACCTACTTGTCTGCTAAAATGTACATAAAATATTGTGCACCTCCTAATGAAATTATAACACTGTGGTTACACTCAATACTTATACATTTTTTATTAGTGATTAGTTATTCATTTAATACAAATTATTCTACTACAAATGCTCCGGTTATTTATATGAGACAACTACAGGGTTTGACAAATCGATATTTGAATTGATAAACAGACTTTTAGTAATGGCGTCTGTTGGAAATTATACACAAAATATTAGAGTTCGTTTGTCACAGGTTCTTGAGATTACGTTAAAAGGATTACAAATGTTTAAAACAATAAAAATACACACCCTTACATCAGTTAAACTTAAATAACATATTGTGTAGGTATAATTTGTTTAGTGTAGTGTAGTAAAAGTGTTTACAAGTTATGGATAATTAACAACAGGTTATCTTTGTCAGTTTATAAATTTTCAGTGACTTAGTATTCTTTTTAATCTTTGAAAGTAATTATTTTCAGTTTAGTGAGATTTCGACCTTTAGTGAGAAATAATCAACGTGAGTTTATTTATAAATTTTGGGTAATTTAATAGGTACTTATCACTTCAGTAGATAGGGCGAGTTCATGCGATCTGTTATTAATGGGTTACACTGCAATCCTCTTTAATTTGCATTGGTTTGGGACATCAGGCACCTTTTCCAGTTTAATCGGTAGGAATTTATTTTCTTTTTTTCGTTAATTCGGCCTCGACTTCAGTAATATGGTTCCATTCATCGTTTTACTTCTTGGTATTCACTGGGTAGTAACTTCTTCTGAGGTTTTCTATGTTTTAATTGACAATTTTGGTCATTCGAAAACTAGCGTCTATTCGACGAAAGTGTCATATATCCAGTAAAGAAATCTAACGGTAATTAGACACCAAACGACTGTTGTCATAGTAACCAAATAATCCTGATTGGTTAATTCTGAAGTAGTCTATTGTTATCAAATTTTGAATTTTTATTCAAAATAACTGCATATCTTCTTATTGATTACATTCTTCTGTCCTCTTCCCTACATATTAAATATTATCACCACTGTTATTATTTCCTTTCAAAGATTAATTTGGTATCCCATAATGTATGTTTTTATGAAATATCAATGTTTGTACAAATCTGTTAATATTTGGTATTTACATTTCTCTTTTAAACTAAGTTCTTATTCTAATATTTTTTCTTTAAAACGATTTATAAATTATTCTCGGCTATTTACTTGCCTTGAATTTCTTAATCTCCTGGTTGTTTTTATACAGTTTGCAATTATTTATCATTGACAGTTATACATTTCCTAGGCCTTAGTAGCCATTGATTATTTCTATTTAAATTATTCTAATTATATTTCATCTCATTACAAAGTTTTTGTTCTGTTGTTATAAATGATTTATTTAGTGGTTGTTATGTCTTGAGTTTGTTTTTGTTCTGAACATATGTCAGAATTATTTTTTATGTCTTAATACTTAAAATACAACACTTAGGCCTATGGACTGTAAGTTCCCTCCAGCCATATCCTCTTCATAATTGAAACAAACAATTCTTTACAAGTTATTATTAACTGTTGTTTTTAACATTAATTTCCTTCTTTGCTACTACTCTGAGTAATAAACATCATTACTTCTTGTAAACTTATTTAACTTACTTTCCCTCATAACATAGGGTATTTACCAACTATATTTTTAATTATGTAAGTCTTTACTACTACTTTTCTACATCCCATGTTAACACAAACAGTTTATTTTACCTGGGCTTTCTCCCCTGAATAATATTGCATTCTTTATCTATTTCTAATCTAAACACTATCTCTAATTACCCTTAACTATATAATTTTTTACAATTCCACTCTTAAATCTTTCAATGGTCCATCATTGATTCATTGAGTGTTTACTGATCTATCACTATCTTTTTAATTACACTATTGCTTACAATATCCTTTTTTACACATCACTGTCACTGTTATCACTTTTTATTTTACACTTATTGGTGGGTAAACCCTATTATTATTTCTCTATGTCACTTAATTATTTTCATTATATTTCTCACTATCTCACTATCATTACAAAGTTTATTTGTATCTAACGAGTTCATGTCTCTTTCTAGATTTCTTATTTACATATACTACTAATTCGTGGGTTAGTGTATTTTTATTTAATGGGTTTTTATTAATTATGGGTCATATTTGTCACATAGATAATATTAACATTTCTTTTTTATATTGGTTAATCACCGGTTTCGTTCACCTTATGATATTGGAAGGTATCATCACCCCCTTCCCTCTTCTATATTATTTGTCTGTGTTTCATCACCTTGGTTCATTTTATTTTCTTAGCAGTTGGTTTGGTCCATTATTTAAATTCATTCTTCTTCTCCTTCACTTCCATCTTGTCTCGCTTTATTTTGGTTAATATCTGGCCAATCTCTGGGGTTGGTCAATGTCATTTGTCTGTCAGTCTAGTTTGTATTTCTTATTTAATAATTATATTTACTACTCTCATTCTTGTTGTTATTTATTTATCAAAATATATTATTTCTTAGCATTTTTTACATACTTATTGATATCAAATATGATCAGGGTTTGGCAATGTTATAATATATAAATATCGGTATGGAGAACCATACATGACTTCCATATTCTAAGATTTATATTTAAAATCATTTTCAGCCAAACAGCCAGGCTGTGTCTTACCTGCCTTTTTATTGCTGTATTAAATGAAAAATATTATATTACATTAAAATGAAAAAATTATAATTTTATTGCCTGGCAACAAAATTATTTTATTTTTAACAATTACCATTGTTTCAAAAAGTTTAAATAAATTTTCAAGTACTTCACTCTTGTTAAAACGTAAAAGGTTGCAGGTAAACTACCCCTTCCCCTTAATCGATCTTCACAAAAATCGAAAGTCATTGAGACCTCTACAATTCAGGGACGTATGCAAAAAATTATTTGATTCTGTTTGAATTTGCGGCTGTTATCGTTTGCCATAGAAAATACGCTTGATAAAAAAACGTTGCAGGTAAACTACCCCTTCCCCTTAACCGATCTTCACCAAAAACAACAGGTCTTGAGTACTCTACAAATCAGAGCTGTAAGCAAAACATTATTTGATTCTGTTTGAATTTGCGGCTGTTATCGTTTGCCATAGAAAATACCCTTGTTAAAAAAACGTTGCAGGTAAACTACCCCTTTCCCTCAACCGATCTTCACCAAAAACAATAGGTCTTGAGAACCCTACAATTTAGGGCTGTATGCAAATAATCTTTTGATTCTGTTTGAATTTGCGGCTGTTATCGTTTGCCATGGAAAATACCCTTGTTAAAAAAACGTTGCTGGTAAACTACCCCTTTCCCTTAACCGATCTTCACCAAAATCGAAAGTCATTGAGACCTCTACAATTCAGGGACGTATGCAAAAAATTATTTGATTCTGTTTGAATTTGCGGCTGTTATCGTTTGCCATAGAAAATACGCTTGATAAAAAAACGTTGCAGGTAAACTACCCCTTCCCCTTAACCGATCTTCACCAAAAACAATAGGTCTTGAGTACTCTACAAATCAGGGCTGTATACAAAAACTTATTTGATTCTGTTTGAATTTGCGGCTGTTATCGTTTGCCATAGAAAATACCCTTGTTAAAAAAATGTTGCTGGTAAACTACCCCTTTCCCTCAACCGATCTTCACCAAAAACAATAGGTCTTGAGAACTCTACAATTGAGGCCTGTATGCAAATAATCTTTTGATTCTGTTTGAATTTGCGGCTGTTATCGTTTGCCATAGGAAATACCCTTGTTAAAACATAAAACGTTACAGGTAAACTACCCCTTTCCCTTAACCGATCTTCACAAAAATCAACCGATCTTGAGAACTCTACAATTCAGGGCTGTATGCGAAACATTATTTGATTCTGTTTGAATTTGCGGCTGTTATCGTTTGCCAAACAAACAAAATTACCCTTGCTAAAAAAAAACCGTTGCAGGTAAACTACCCCTTTCCCTCAACCGATCTTCACCAAAAACAATAGGTCGCGAGTACTCTGCAAATGAGGGCTGTATGCAAAAAATTATTTGATTCTGTTTGAATTTGCGGCAGTTATCGTTTGCCATAGAAAAAAAATCTATAGACAGACAGACAGATAGACACACAGACACTTTTCGGAAAACGCCTTTTTTTCATGTTTTGAGTGTAGTAGAATCAGAATCTGCAATAATCTCGAACACGATTTTTTTTGCCATCACCATACTTCCATTCCTTAAGGAATATGGAAGTAAAAAATATGCATACAATTAATGGCTTGTATAAGTTAATGATTGATCTCCATTAAGTAGTGCTCAAGTTTCCAAAGTTTTAATATTATGATGTCCGTAATTAAAACATCAGAGCAGGTTTAGTGTGTATGAGGGTTCACCGTGGACAAAAATTTTCAACATTTCCTATTGAGCGTTGCTTAGAATAAATATGCGAATCTACAGTGTACGTTTCACAGAACTAACACGCGGAAAAGAAGGAGCGCTCCGAAGTCACTCATGGACCCTCAGCATCTTGCAGAGGGTTCATTCCCTAAAGACGAAAAGTCTGTCTATGAATCGTTCCTCTGTAAACACGTGCAGTTACACTGCCCAGCGATCCACAGGAAGCAAATCGCTATCCACGCTGGACACTTTTTTGGCTTGCATGCGTTATGTTGGTATGGGTTCGGCACTTTCCATTTAAAAACCGTGCAAATGTAAGAAAATAAACATGAATGAGGCCAGAAATAACGCGAATTGTGTGTGTGTGTGTGTGTCTTCCCTGCCTTTTTATTGTGGTAGTGATAATAATAAAATGGAAACGTAAACAGTACATAACTGAGATATGCTTGCCTGCCACGCACGATATATTTTCTCTTATACATGACTAGCAGAATACCCGTGCTTCGCTACGGAGTTTCACGTTGTACGTAATGAAAATGTTAGTTTAATTAATAAAGTTTAATTAAAGTAGGCTTCTTAAAAATAAATAGCTGTTGCCCACAACTTCGTTCGCGTGGTCTTCAATTTAATGCGATAATATATTTAGAACAGAATCTATTCTATTGGGTTGCCATAGTAACCAGATCTAATAGTTTTTTAAGACCGCAAAGGACCCCCCCCAGGGGATCGTATCGAAGAAAACACCTGTCCTATATTGGTTCTCCCGTTGCGTAAAATATTTGTGCCAAGTTTGGTTGAAATCGGTCCAATGGTTTAGGTGGAGACTTGGAAGACCCCAAAGGATCGTATCGAAAAAAACACTTGTCCTATGTTGGTTCTCCCTTTGCGTAAAATATTTGTGGCAAGTTTGGTTGAAATCGGTCCAGTGGTTTAGGAGGCGATGTGGAAGACCCCAAAGAACCCCCAAAAGGACCCCATCGAAAAAACACCTATCCTATGTTGGTTCTCCCGTTGCGTAAAATATTTGTGCCAAGTTTGGTTGAAATCGGTAAAGTGGTTTAGGAGGAGATGTGGAAGAAACCTTCGCGGACGTGCGCACAACAACTCACTGAAGTTTCATCGCAATCGGATGAATGGTATAGGAACGCATACGGGACAAACAAAGAAACATTCATTTTTATATATAAGATGTAAACTATACCACTTACTTGACATAAACCGTGATAGCTAAGCTAATGTACAACATATATGTATTAATTATACACATAAATGTTCCTCGATAGACACTCTATCTATTGGCGAAAACTTGAATAAAATCCGTTCAGTACTTCCTGAGATTAGCGATTTCAAACACAGAGAGAAAACGGACCGACTTTACTTTATACTATGTACAGATTTACATTAAAATGAAAAAATTATAATTTTATTGCCTGGCAACAAAATTATTTTATTTTTAACAATTACCATTGTTTGAAAAAGTTTAAATGAATTTTCAAGTACTTTACTCTTGTTAAAACGTAAAAGGTTGCAGGTAAACTACCCCTTCCCCTTAACCGATCTTCACCAAAATCAAAAGGCCTTGAGTCCTCTACAATTCAGTGACATATGCAAAAAATTATTTGATTCTGTTTGAATTTGCGGCAGTTATCGTTTGCCATAGAAAATACGCTTGATAAAAAACGTTGCAGGTAAACTACCCCTTCCCCTCAACCGATCTTCACCAGAAACAATAGGTCTTGAGTACTCTACAAATCACGGCTGTATGCAAAAAATTATTTGATTCTGTTTGAATTTGCGGCTGTTATCGTTTGCCATAGAAAATACCCTTGATAAAAAAATGCTGCAGGTAAACTACCCCTTTCCCTTAACCGATCTTCACCAAAAACAATAGGTCTTGAGAACTCTGCAATTTAGGGCTGTATGCAAATAATCTTGTGATTCTGTTTGAATTTGCGGTTGTTATCGTTTGCCATAGGAAATACCCTTGTTAAAACATAAAACGTTACAGGTAAACTACCCCTTTCCCTTAACCGATCTTCACCAAAAACAATAGGTCTTGTGAACTCTACAATTCAGGGCTGTATGCGAAACATTATTTGATTCTGTTTGAATTTGTGGCTGTTATCGTTTGCCAAAAAAAAAAAATTCCCTTGATAAAAAAAAACCGTTGCAGGTAAACTACCCTTTTCCCTCAACCGATCTTCACCAAAAACAATAGGTCGTGAGTACTCTACAAATCAGGGCTGTATGCAAAAAATTATTTGATTCTGTTTGAATTTGCGGCAGTTATCGTTTGCCATAGAAAAAAAATCTACACACAGACAGACAGACAGACAGACAGACACACACACACACACTTTTCGGAAAACGAATTTTTTTCATGTTTTGAGTGTAGTACAATCAGAATCTGCAATAATCTCGAACACGATTTTTTTTGCCATCACCATACTTCCATTTCCTTAAGGAATATGGAAGTAAAAACACTATCACATATTTAAATGTTCATAAACACAACAAAATATCTACCCTCCATCGTCAAACAATAATCTTATCTTATATCTATATACATTGCTTATTATTGAATCACTTATATTAACATCATAAATGCATATACCATTCAAATTTTCATCATTTTCCACAAACTCATATAATCTGTCATGATTGGTCATTGTCCTGTCACCTTCTGTATTATTAGTCATAATTAGGTAATTTATAAAATCATTATTTCCCTTATTTCCTACTACTTAAGTTTCATTACAAGGTAAGTATTTACTATATTTATCAATCATCTCTACTCCTAACCTTTCCATAAATTCTTCATAAGTTCTACTCATTTTAAAAATCTCTATTTCTCTTTTTCTCTCACAATACCTCTCACTTTCAAAACATCTCTCTCTATCACACCAAGCTACCTTCTCTCTCTCTATATTTGCATTGGGCACTACTACTTCATAAAAACACCCCCTGGCCTCACCAGGTACAACTAAGGGATCATTTGGAGACCACATGTCTCCCACATAAATTCTAGAGGAACCTTCATCCTCAAACAACAATTTTGGAGTCTTTACTCCACTTCTACCACTGGGAAAATTTGCCCTCTGCCCACTATATTCACTTAAACTCTCCTTACCCCCACTTTCACTCTCATCAACAACTATCTCCTCACCATTAACCTCTATTCTCATTAAAATCTCCTTATCACTACCAACATCCACACTATTATCATCTATTACCACATTTTTATTTTTATTATCATAATTTTCTCCCTTACTTACCTTGTCTTTGTTTATATCTAATTTGTCTACTCCCCTCTTATTTTCTAACTCTATCTCGTCTAACCGTGCATGTGTCTCATTTAATCTTTTATCAAAATTGCAATTTTGTTTCTTAATTTCATTAATGTCACTTTTAAAATCATTGAATTTCTCATCGAATTTATTATTTTGTATTTCAAAAAGTGTTTGCATAATTTTTACAATCTCGTTCTCTTCGGTTCTTTGCACTACTGTTTGCCATTGTGAAAAAAAAATTGTTAATGAATTGTTGCTTTCTACATATGTCACAACATAACCTACAATCGTACTTCTGATTTCAATACCCACTCCGTCTCTCTATTCAGGCTTATTATATAAAAATACAACAGGATATTTTTTATATAGTCACCTGTTCGGGCGCCATTTGTTGTCGTATAAATAACTCAGTCCTTAGTTCGGGTCGACATTTGTTATTATACGAATTAACAAGTTTATTTTTATTAATTTTATTCATGTATGCTAACCATACCATAATTATCGTACTTACCGTAACTATGCTGTACCTCTTGATCTGATCTCTATTTGGTTATTGTGGGTCCAGGGTTTTTGAATTAAGCGTGAATAGCGACTGAGTTGGGCCTTAAAATAAAAGTACCAACATCTATAAATATTGAAATCAATTTCGCTTTATTGTTTTCTCATTTTACACCTGCCTTTTAATTATTAGACAATGGCGTTTCTTAACGACAAAAAAAAAATGGCGGCCGTTACTTACATTTCTTTATTACTTATGATATTCAAATTATATTTTATTTTTTGATCAAATTCTTCCTCTCTCTGTTATTTAGCAGCTGCCTCTTTACTTAAAAATGCTTCTATTTATATTTATAGTGAGACTAGACGCAAACCAACGCCTCAGCTTGACTGTCGACAGTATATCAGACACGCTTTCTTTCGCACGCTCACTCACTCATTCTAAAAATATTTAATACATTTTTATATACGTATATACTGGATGGTTAATTTTTTGAGCTCAATAAGATTATATGATGATTGTAACTTTCCTGATTGTCGACTGGAAGTTCTGGTAGATGGTTTCACATGGTGTTTCAGCTGAGATTCCTTGGTTACATTTTTACTGACTGTTGTTACACTGACTCTAATTTATGAATTTTGAAAACTGTTATGCACTGATGTTAATCCATTTTAACTGATTGTTATTTAATATATTACATCTTGGTTGTTTTAGACTCACTAGGCCGGTATTACTTGCCGGTGAATTTCTGTAACGTGTTACCGCTGATGCGGCGTTGTGAAGACTGGGCTGAGGCACTACGCACTTTTTTATGTATGTGTGTGTGTGCGTACGTCATTATTCTTTGTGTCTAGGCAAGGAAACGCTCTGGTTTATGCGTATTTTATTTACGTCATTCTGATTGTTAATGACGTCTGGCATTGTTGACCAATGAAACAAACGTATCTAGAGCCTGTATTAACTTATGCAACCATTTAAAGTGTTCTGATCCGCACGTCCGCCTTTGACCTTGGAATCATTTGGCGTTGTTGAATCTGCGTCGTTTTCGGTAAAACAAGAGAATATTGTACCATCCATACACATGAATGCAAAAATACAGTGAAATACAATAATTTGATACCTTTCGTACCATAAATCTGACATCAGGTTTTCGTACTGTTACAAAACCCCCTCAATGAAAGGTTTTATGTCGAAACATAAAAACTTTCATTGACGCATTCACACGTTCTAAAAGGATCAGCCCAGATATGGTGCCACAACCCCCTGTAGTTTTAATGTAAAAGAAAAACAATCACTTACCCTGGGTCTAATGATGATGATCGTACCATCTGACCTTACTGGACTTCTCAGGAGAGATACCAACACCATAAGGCCATTAGGCACCTTACGCTCCTGGTCTGACGCACCGGCCAGCTCAGGACCGCGGTCACAACACCACCAAACTCTGAAACATGCAATATAAATTTTAAAATAGTGGCCTTCTCTATATCCATATCCACAACCGATATGTCTCCCCTTAGTGCATTGGTTTGCGTTTTGAGGCATTGGTTTGCTTAAAGCTAAAATTCTCAAACAACATATAACAAGAGTTAGGATAGAAAACTCCTTCTCCTTTTAACACTCCTGCATTTAATACAACTTTCTGACTCCAGTCAATCATATTTACTTACTCTCTTTACCACATGAAAATATATTCTTATCCTAAGCAGAAAACAAATTTTACTTTTCTAAGCAACAACCACTAACTCTACTATTTTACTCCATATAACATTGAAACATATATCTATCATGGCAAACAACTTCAAAACTCTTTATCTTTTCTTTACTCATTTTTTCTTTATTCTTATATTTCTTTACAACAGAACTAAATCATTTATTTTGTTCAAAACCATTGTTATTTACATCTTTTTAACACATTAGCATTTTTTACCATCGCTACCCCAGTAACGACCTCCTAGCCACACACACACTATTGTACCATCAACATAATAAAAACATAATAAAACATTGTACATTAAACATTAACATTGTTACATTTACCCTATATAATTCACATTTACACAACTTGTACCAAAACTTTATAACATTTTTATCATCAATTCTCTATTAACTTTTAAATTAGTTAACATTCATTTATCATTAGATTCTATACAAAAAAATTTCAATTTTATCATTAATCTTTCAGTTACATTACCTTCCTTCTATGAATTTTCCTTTTCTAACCCTTTTATCCTTATTAGTTTGGGTGACTCTCTATTATTCACTATTCTCAATCTTATTTTGGCATTTGTCTATCTAACCTTACTACCCCTTTTTTCTACTAACAACCGCTTCTAACCATTAACATATTATGACACCAATATCTCAATAATAACCCCCTTCACTAATCCCATTTAAATCCTCTGGCACCGCTCGTCTTTGTACTAGGATGTGTGTTCCCTACCTGGCCATACACATTCCTAACCATTTGCCCTCCACCAAATATCGGCAAACACTCTAACCCAAATTGCTCCGCCTGCCACAACGCTGCACGTTGGTCTCTTGCCACGTCGCACGCTGATCACTCCTTACACCAGACCCTTACTACAAAATATCATCATCAACAAATATATATACCATTCACATTACTCACCTCTCTACATACGAGGGCTATCCAGAAAGTAACAGACGTTTTGACCGACCGCGGCGGTGGGCGGGGATAGAGCCACCATCTTGGTGTCAGAACGTTCCTACACTCAGTACGCATCCAGCTGTGGTAGCGTGCGGTCTGTGCCCCTCTTACTTTGCTCTCTGTGACGTGTTAAAATGTGCGCTGCAATAGAAAATCCCGCCACTTGTGAGGTGCGTTCTGTGATTAGGTTTTTGTTGGCAAAAAATCACAAACCAATTGAAATTTATCGCCAACTTTGTGACGTGTACGGAAAAGGAATAATGAGTGAAAGCCGAGTGAGGCAATGGTGCATTGATTTTAAAAATGGCCGTACCAATGTTCACGATGAAGACCGCATTGGTAGACCTAGCCTTGTGACTGATGAACTGGTGATGAAAATCAACGACAAAATTCGTGAAGATCGTCGTTTCACGATTACGGAACTTTCAAAACATTTTCCCCAAATTTCACGGAGTTTGGTGCATGAAATTGTGGCGGAAAAGCTTGGTTACCACAAATTTTGTGCTAGGTGGATTCCGAAAATCCTAACGGAAGACCACAAAAAACAGAGACTGGCTGCAGCACTAACTTTCCTCGAAGATTACGACAAAAATGGTAACAAAGTTATCGATCGTATCGTAACTGGGGACGAGACTTGGGTGAAGCATGTCAATAGTGAAACAAAAAGGCAGTCGATGGAATGGGGACACACAAATTCTCCCAAGAAACCAAGGAAGTGTTTGCAAACGCTGTCAGCAAGAAAGATCATGGCTACTGTGTTTTGGGACTCTGGAGGAGTGATTCTCGTTGATTTTCTTGAACGTGGCACAACAATTAACTCAGAGAGGTATTGTGAAACACTGAGAAAGTTAAGGCACGCGATACAAAACAAGCGTCGGGGAAAACTTAGTGCGAAGGCTTTGTTTTTTCACGATAACGCACGTCCACACACGGCCAATCGTACCCGAGAGCTCTTCGATGGTTTTGGATGGGAGGTGTTCGATCATCCACCATACAGCCCGGATTTGGCGCCGAGCGAGTATCTCCTCTTCCCAGCGATGAAGACATGGCTCGCTACACAACGCTTTGATACTGACGCCGAACTGCATGCCGGTGTAAACCAGTGGTTGAAATCGCAGGCGGCAGATTTCTACAGAGACGGTATTGAAAAACTTGTGCCACGGTATGATAAGTGCCTTAATTTGAATGGCGATTATGTAGAAAAATAGCTTAAGAGTGTACCTTTCAAATGTATATAATACAATTTTGTTTTTTCATTTTGTAAATTTTTTATTTCAAAACGTCTGTTACTTTCTGGATAGCCCTCGTATAATCACTAACTACTGTGTCCCTAAAATACCTAACACCTCTTTATATATTATCTGTATCTCAACATTCTTATTTTCACTAACTCCCATTAACTCTATTTAACTAACTCCCTTGCCTCTATTTATCACTATCCCCAAACCTCTTTACAACATTTCACCTTAATATACCACTAGAAAATTCATCACTTATCTTACAATCCTAAAACAACTCAATATCCAAATATATCATATGCGTAATCATTTATTATCCATTAGAATCTAAATCTCATAATTGTTTAAAATCATTATCAAACTTTTCTACAGTACATGGTTTACACAAAAATATATAAAATACACAACATCAAGAATACACAAATACATTGACATTAATATACACAAAAATATACAATCCGAATTGCCAATTAATCGTTTACCATAAATCAGTCAGAAAGCAGTCCATCCTGAAAAACACTATCACATATTTAAATGTTCATAAACACAATAAAATATCTACCCTCCATGGTCAAACAATAATCTTATCTTATATCTATATTATAATATAACTTTATAGATATCGATGTATGTATTTATATTTATAGTGGTGTATTATTATCATAGATTCGTAGATAGTACGATAATATTTTATAACTCTTCCGGGTGGATCTTCAATCACTTCTGCCCCGCGATGGAGCGCCAAGTTGTAACACAACTATTTATATAATGTGTGTAGACTAGATATATTGGTGTGATAGTGTGATTGCAGATACGCACCGGTATCTACGATAATGTTGTTTTTCTTATAAAATTTTCTAATTATAATTATTATGGTTATTAGTGTGATTGTATTGTCGAATAGGTGCGTATTAATGGTTCACTTCTTCGATTTAAAATGTTTTGCGCAGTCTGTTATATACCTCCCTCACTTACCACACGTGGATATTTTAGTCCTGTTTAGTGACGGTTCAGCTGAAATACATACACTTTACATACAAATAAATATTCAAGTTGAGTATTCAATATGGTTATCATACACCATATAAATGATATAATATCTAAATAATGCTCTGAATTATTAGATCTATTTAAACTCTTCCGCCACCTTTTGGTAGGACTGACTAAGAATAAAAGAGCTAATTTAAATTTGAAATGATACTCTGTTTCACTGGTAATAAAAGTAGAGGTTTATTAACAATTTAAGATATTATAAAGTTTTTGAACAATTAACAATCAGTTGCTAATAACCTTTTGGTCAATAATTACAATTAATAAAATTTAAAATAAGACTCTTCTTCGTCTCAAAGCTGGTAAACCTGTTAGTTGTACAATAGTTTAATTTTAAGAGGTTATGTCCTCTTGTATCAGTGAATTACCATGTTCGTAAGGTTCTTTTAGGTAGCATGATACCAGGTACAAGATGTAATATTAATAATGATATAAAATGAATAATAATTAATAACAAACAAACAAATATAAAAATCGAAAATTAGTACCATATATCTGATAGTTATGGTATTATCGTACGCGGGAATGCGCACGCAGTCTTCAGTACTTGTTTGACAATTATCAAGCTCGTTGGCTTGTTAGTTAAAATGTATTACCTTATTTTAATAATTCACTTTGAGAATTATTTACTTGCAAGAGAAAAATTTATTAAAAAACTCTTGTTATTATTTCCATCTGGTTTGGATCTTACTTGAGAACAGACTTGTAACAGTGAAATTGGCAAGTTACCGTTACGACTTTAAGGTTACCTTCCAACGGGTATTATTATAATGGTTAATTATTTTTTAATATTTATTATTTCTTAATCTTAGCATAAACACATTATTCATAATAGTTTTGATGTGTCATTATCAGTATTATATTTATTCTTTCGCATGAAAGTTAAAAACGTTTATTTTAAAATATAGAAAAATCAAGAAAACAATTTTAGTCAATTGAGTGACTATTGGTATTACTCATATTTAGTAATAAATACTTCAAATATAATTCTTTTAATTATGATAAATAATTAAAATATTTATTCAACATATTAATAATTGCGAATTAATATTTCCATTAATTCTGATAAATTCCATCATCGGTTTCGATACTTCGCTTTTTACTGACTTGCGTAGTATCAACCTTATTTATTTACAAAATTTTGTTTCTGATTCAATGTTAATTAAATAAAAAATTGTACTCCCTGTTTTTTATCTTTCACAACACTCGCAAGTACGATTGATATTATACACTAATCGTACTTGAATAAATATGCACTCCGCACATTTCACTCGCTTATGCTGGTGTAGTATAAAGGTTATGTATGTTGATTTACTTATGTCTGTCTGTCGCGCACAATTCAAAATTTAAAACTTCTTCATATCGGCGAGTGACATGACCTCTCCGTCGAAAGACTGATCGTGAACTGTGATGCTTCTTCGAAGCGTCTCTGGCTCGTCTGCCCAATGTTCATTCATTCGATTGGTTGAAAAAACTATACTCTCTAACCCAAAGCACTTTTTTTCTTAAAATATTTAATTTTTTACCAAATTTGGTCTTTGAGTTTGAGGCTTTGTGATGTCAGCACTGGTACAAAAAATAATTGAAAAGTTTAAAATCACAATAACTTTCTTAATCTATGTCCTATCGTTAAATGGTTAATGTCAGCAAATTACGGACATCCTGCACTTTAATTTAAGTTCAAACAAGATTATTTTCCGTTCATTACTTCTATCACTATAACGATTTTATTAATTATTTATGGTGCATCTTATATTTATAAGTCTGTTACACCAAATTTAATTACTTATACTAAAGCACTTTTTAATTAAACACTCTGAGTCCATATCTCAACTGGTTTAATTCAAAACTTGGGAATTATTGTTCCCTAAACAATATCTCGTTATGGCGTCTTTGGGCGTCCATATTTGATTTTTCATAAATATACTTAAAACTAATTTTTCTTAGTTAATAACAGTAATATTGCGATGTAATAATACTAGAAACGTCTGTTTACATAATTTTACACTAGAATATATGTACATGGCTGTATTTAATCTACTATTTACATTGTTTTAGTCCCCTCCTATCTCTCTTATACAATTGTTACCTTATTTCTGGTTCTTTTTATACAAATTAAATCATGTACTAATTGTAATTAGTGTACACTCATTGTACCTAATTTACTACATATAATGGTTAGCTTTTAGCTATTTCAGAACCCTTCAATTTCTTAGTAATGGGTCTGTTTACTTTGTGTCATAGCATGGTAGTCATTTATTTTTATTGAAACAATAATTAAATTGTTATTGTTACACTTGGTTTGGGTTTCCAAAGTGGTATCAGACATTATTCTGATTCTTGATAATATTTTCGTCTACTTTTAAACAAGTTTATATGTTACATTTGCATAAATAACTTGCTCCTCATGGTTTGTTTACATGTGGATTCCATTATCATGGTCATTTGGTTTTTAATTATTTATATATAAAATGACTGTTTTCATGGTCATAGTCTGTTCTCAAAGTAGCATTAGGTTTCCCTCTTACTACTGGTAACACTCTTAACAATCTTTGTTCAAGCTTTAATACAGTATTTTGCTTAACTAGTTGGTTATACAATGTTTCTGCTTACTTTTGGCTATGTGTACATAGTTAGTTAGTTTACAATATTTTGTTTAAAAAACTGTTATCATTATGTTCAGAATCTGTTCTCACAGTAGTACCAGATGTTTATCTAACTACTGGTAATACTTTCATTAACATTGGTATTTGTTTTGATATTGTATTTTGTCTAACTAAATTGGCATACTTGTTCCATTTCTCCTATCTCTGTGCCATCATATTTTGATCTGTTTTATTTACATTGTGTTGCAATATAATACACTGTCTATTAGGATTTATTATTATTTATAACAAATTCTTGATTGATATCATAGTTGATGGTCATTTATTTATTTTAACATGTATGATTTTCTGTTTTATAGGTGTCTTTCCTATGGGGTTATGTAACAATGTACAACATGTTTTAATGCAGTATTTTGCTACTACTAACATGACTTCAGTATGGTATCTTATTATAATATTTTAATTGTTTTGATACACATGTTTACACAACTTCTTCTTAAACAATAACACATATCTTTTTGTATTAATTACAATATCTCTCTGGTTATTGGTTGAATTTAATTCCTGTCACTTTGTTTGATACATAACAAAGGTTTTTTATTGTCAGTTCTCTATGAACAATAATATAATTGTTCGATTTTATTCTATTCTGGTGGTCTTATGATTATCTATATTGATCACAGTCTTTATTAAATTAGTCACACTAATTGTCTGTGTATATTTGTCTCTTTAATTCTTGCTGTTTTCACTATGAAATTAACGTATTTTCTTACACTATAAACCTTATCACTGAGATTGTTTGTGTGGTTTATTCAGTTGAAATTAGTTAACTGTTCACAGGTTTCACATCTATATTAAGTACTCACTGTAATTGTTTGTGGTTCCTTAAATGTTAAACACTGGTTTTCTTTTCATACTTGGTAATCACTATTCCTTTGGTTACTTTTATAGTTCTAGTACACTTGGTTTATGCTGAGTCCTTGCATGGTCTATCCATTTTCTTCTCTCTTCATGGTACATTTCCTTGTCCTTCTTCTTTCTTCTTCTTCAATATTTTCATTGTAGTCACTATCTTCATTTGTTTCCCTCGCTGTTGGAGTTTATTGCATTGTCATTACGTCGTTATTTTGTTGGTTCCCCTCACTGTTGGATCCTATTGGGTCTGGTTACTGATATTTGTTTTGGCTCATGGTCATTTTCTTTCTTCATTTCGTATTTGTGGTTGCTATGTTACTATGATCTTCCTCATCGTTGGATTTTTATACTAATATGTTTGTAGATACACACCTTTTATATAAATTGGTTTATTTATCTAGACTTACTTCCATGCTTTTCTCTTACTTGACGTTATATTAGCTTATTTTATGTAACTACCATATTTGGTAACGTTACATATGCCTTCCTATAAGAATTGATTAATTCTGAATTATTATACTATATTTTCCATTGAAGAATTTATCAATTGTTGTACATTCCATGTCGATTCACATGTTTTTTACATATATCCCTTCACTTTCTTCTATTTGAATCATAATTATTTCTTCTCTATGTAATCATCTCCCTTGTTTATTTAGTTCCCTAATTCCCTAACATAAGTTTAGCTGGGACAGTTTAGAGCGGCTCACTTTGGCTATTCAACTCTACTGGCCATACTAACTTCAATAAATATGGAGGCAAATCATCTCCTTCAATAATAATAAATGATTGCTGGCATTATTCATCAGTCAATTCATCTCAAATCATCAAAAAATAATAATAGTGGTCGTTCTTCCGACAAATAATAAATATCCTTGGGATTAATTCACTCATCTGCCATTTATACATTGTTATACTCTCTTTTCTTGATTCAACTCAACTAAATTCTTCACATATTATAGGGATAGTTTGTTTTACATTTCACCACTGGTATACTCTCATGATTATCTTCGTTAGTATATTACTTTTCATTCTTCTTCATCATTGATTAATCTCTTCATTTTGTGTCACATTGAACGTCATCTCGTCATATTCTTCATTTCAGGTTTTATTCTTCTAGATATAATTCATAAATACATTTATTTTTTCTTCTTTCTCATGGTTTTAGTTGGTATATATATTCCATGTGGTATTGGCTTTTCCTCTAGTAAAATACACTAGAAACAATGTGGTTGTGTGTGATTGCTTGTCTACATTAATACATTTCTTTGGGTTTATTCTTCCAACTTCTCATTTGCTCCTTCTTCCTTTTTCAATAGTACGGGTATGATGTTAAATCTTTTACTTGTTGACTTGGCTCTTGGAAATATATATGTGCCTAGGATGTAATGCGTCAGTCTCGTATGTTACTCTTCTTTTATAGTACGGGTATGATGTTCTAATTACTGGTTGACGTGGCTCTTGGAAATAATTTTGCCATAGTTGTAGTGTGTCGGCCTCGTAAGTACATCTTCTTTTATAGTACGGGTATGATGTTCTAATTTACTGGTTGACGTGGCTCTTGGAAATTTATATGTGCCTAGGATGTAATGCGTCAGTCTCGTATGTTGCTCCTTCTTTTTTATCATACTCTATTATCCATAAATACAATGTTCTGAATCCTTTACATAAATTCTTTGGGAGCATATTTTTTCACATTATAAAATTACAATATATTCAATGTTCATTACATAGTTATACAGTTACTTCTCATTTAATATAAACACATAATAATCTTCATAGCAGTAATACATCCTTTTTTCTTTAGTCAACATCTATTTTTATAATCATACTTTCATTTTTCATTTTTTAAATAACAATAATCTTCATGGCCACATTTCATTTTTCATCTTGATATAGTCAACAGTTATATTCATAAGTATGCTTTCATTTTTCATAACAAATATTTTCATCCTTTACATAATATCCTCAGTAAAATAATTCTTATCGCTATCTTTTCACTTTTAGTCCCATATTTTAATTGTCAATATATCTTTTCATTGAAGCTTGGTTGTAAGTACCCTTTATCTTTTTGGTAATAGGGTCCTGCAATTCATAAGTGTTGTTTAAATTGTTCTTAGTTACAGTATATGGTCCAGTAAATAGCAGTAGCAGTTTCTTTGCAATGCCCTCGATTGTACTTGGGAGTTCTCTATTTTTGATAAGTACTTTGTCTCCCACTTCATATTTGATAACTTTGGGTTGCGATTTTTTGTACTTGAGCCTCAGTTTGTCGGCTCGTTCAACTGCATTATTATAGAATTTTGTTCTGTTAAATTGGACCTCTGCACTTATTGGAAAATTAATGATCTCTGTGATTTCCCGGGGTGGTCTTTTCTCATACATAGCCATGTAGGGTGTTTCGTCAGTCGATTGATGATAGGCTAGGTTTAGGAAGTCTTCAGTCGGGGATAGATACTCCTCCCATTTCCTCTGCTGGCTGTGACAGTAGGTTCTTAAAATCCTTCCTACTTCTCTCAACACTCTCTCAGCAGGGTTGCTGTTGGGGTGATACACCGATGTTTTGTATGTCTTTATTCCCAGATGGATCAATGTTTCCCGCCACTTTCGTCCTCGGAACTGCGTTCCATGGTCTGTAATTATCGACAATGGTTTACCCACTTCGGGTACATACTTGTTTATGATTATTTCCAGTATTTTACTTGTCGTAGCTCGATTAAGTGGGTACAGCTTAGTATATTTGGTGTAGTGGTCAAATATGATGATTATATACTTATATTGGTGTCTTCCACCACTCCGTGGAAATGGTCCACAAATGTCCAAGAAAGTTTTTTCTAACTTTGCCGTCGATGTAATTGGTATCATTACTCCTTCTCGTTTCTCATTGCTGCATTTTACCAATTGGCAAATATGACAATTCTGGACATATTTTCTAACTTTTCTATTCATGTCCTTGAAATGCACATGTTCCTGTAATGCCTTTACGACCTTTACTGCGCCCATGTGACCATAGCGTATGTGGTAATCGATGGTCAATTCTTTTTCTAGGGCTTTTGGTATAACTACCTTCCATTTTTCACCGTCTTTATTATGTTTGGTGAATAATAGTTGATTATGAGTACAGTAGTAATGTTTTATGTTCTCATCATTGTTTGCTAATTTTTTAATAATCAGTGATACTTTGGGATCTTGTTGTTGATGAATGGTTATATTCGATAATATGTTAATGAGTTCAGATGTACTTTTCAGTAGGTGGTAGACTTTCGCAATGGTTTCCCTTTCTCCTTCAAATGTCTGGGCGTTGATGTTTATTCGGGACAACACGTCTGCAGCTATGTTGCTTTTCCCTGGTATGTACTCCCACTGTATGTTGTATTCTTGGAGTGTAAGAGTCCATCTCGTTAACCTACCGTGCTTTAACTTGCAATTCTTAAGAAATGAAATAGATTTGTGGTCTGTCCTCACTGTTACTGGATATCCCAAGATAAAAGTTCTAAACTTTTCGCAAGCAAACACTATACTCAACAATTCCTTTTCCGTTGTATGGTAGTTACGTTCGCATTTGTTTAAAGTTCGGCTTGCGAAACTGATAACTTGATGATTCCCGTCTTGGTCCTCTTGGTATAGCACAGAACCAAGGCTTAGGTCGCTAGCGTCACAGTTCATGAAAAACTGCTTCTCAAAATTAGGGTGATGCAGCATAACAGTTTCGAGAAACTTTTCTTTTATCAATTCAAAGGTCTTGATCTACTCCCCACTTCCATTTTTCCTTCGAGGATAGTTGTGCCGAAAATCGAGCTGTCAGTTCAGAATAATTGTTTTGGAATTTTCGATAATAATTACAGATTCCGAGGAACGATTGTAATTGCTTTTTATTCTTTGGTACGGGGAAACGCTGGATTGCCTCCATCTTTTCCTGGGATGGTGTAATTCCATATTCTGACAAGTTAAACCCCAAGAATTGCACTTCCTTTGCGATCAATTGTGACTTGTCTAATTTTAGTGTAATATGGTTGTCTTCCAATTTTTGTAATACTTGTGCCACCCGGTTACAATGCTCTTCCCAATTGTTAGATGCGATCAAGAGGTCGTCGACATAGACTGTCGTAAATTGTAATGTACTGTGGCCCAGTATCTCGTCCATACATTTGACAAAGATGGCCACTGAGTTCACTAAGCCGAATGGTAATCTCTTAAAATGGTAATTGCGGCCTTCAAAGATAAAAGCTGTGAACTTTCTGCTATTCGGGTGCAATTCGACCTGCCAATATCCGCAGACCGTATCCCATATACTGTAATATTTAGTGCCATAAAATTTCTTTAGTATTTCATCGATTTCTCCAGGTGATGTCCTGTCATTGATTATGGACTTGTTGAGTTCACGTGCATCCAAACAAATTCTCACTGCACCGTTTTTCTTGGGTACAGCGACAATAGGATTGGTGTACGGGGAATTGCTTACTTCAATTATATCATTTTCTATTAACCTTTGGATTTCCTCTCTTACAGCTTCTTTAAGTGAAAAGGCGATAGGGTAAGATTTTCGCTTGAATTCTGTCTGGTCCTTGAATTTTAATTCACATTGGAAGTTCTTTATTTTCCCAGGCGTATCAGAAAATACGTGACGATATTGATAGTGTATATTTATTAGCTGGTCACGTTGTTCCCAAGTCAACTCATGGCTATTCTGGTCGGTTTTAAACTCTCTGATTTCATTAATTTTTTCCAGCCATAAAGCTTCCTCTGGACTGTTGTGAAGTTCCTGGTTGATGGCGCCTTCCTGATGTTCATGGCCTTCCCTGATGTAATATATCACATGTTCCGAGGGTGCCTTACTATATTCTGTTAAATTGGCGGTCCACACAATTTCTTCTGCCTTCATCACTACAGTATTTGCATCCATATTAATTATGGCTGTGTATTTTCGTAATATGTCGCAACCAATGAGTAGAGTGAATGGTAGCCCACTGGCTACAAGGAATACCATCGGTATTGTTTTCCCATTGCTTGATACGTCTAGTTGCACCTGTTGTCGAATAGTCTTATTCTGACGTCCGGTAGCTCCGATGAGTATTATGTTGTTAATTGGTAAAGTTGGTATGGTAGCTTTATTTTCTGATTGGATCCTGTCCAATTCCATTTTGTCAATTAATGATACGTTGGCCCCGGTGTCTATCATTGCTGTGGCATTTGTGTTGTTGACTTTCACAGATATATACGCGATTTCACTATTGCTCGCATCTCCGATAACACTTTCTTTCTCTTCCATTAAATCTTTTCTTATGTTCTTGAGGTAATTGTTGTTGTATATTTTGCGATGATTCGAATGTTTCGCCAAAATATCAGACCCAATAGTCCGGTTCAGTGAGGGTGTGGTTGGTCTTTTCACTGCCGGTTGGCATTTAAAGGCAGGTCACCGTTTTCGTGCCTGTCTTGTGACGTTGAAGCTATGGGTTCCTGGTTTCCAGGCCCATGTCCGTTGTGATAAACTTCCGTAGTCTGCGTGACTGTTCTATGACCTCCATTGCTGTCGCTTCCATTGGATCGATAGCCGGACTCTCGTTCTTCTCTATCACTATTACTGGAGTGACTGTGTTGGTTTGGGAAACTCCTCCGTCCTTGGTAATAATTTCTGCGATTCCCACCTCGGCTGGCATGGGTGTAGTGTACCCTACGAAAATGATTGTTATTTTGATTACCGTTGCCTTGTCGTGGTTGATTATTGGGAGATTGGTTTTGATATGGCCTATAGTAATTATTACCTCTTTGGTAGTGTGTGTCTCTCTGGTATCCACCTGGACGATGGTTGTTATAATTTCCTC
Source organism: Magicicada septendecula (assembly GCA_034769895.1). NCBI lineage: Eukaryota > Metazoa > Arthropoda > Insecta > Hemiptera > Cicadidae > Magicicada > Magicicada septendecula. Next base: position 160,430,280 of record CM068372.1, on the reverse strand, counting down.
TATTCACGTTATTGCCACCTCCGTCTTGGCGTGGTATTGGTGGGTTTTGAAATCGTGGTGGATTGTTAAAATTTCTTCCTGGGCTACTTCTGTCATTGTGAATCGTGGGGTTATTATTTCCAGGCCCTCCCCGATCGTATGCTTGGCTAGGTACTTGTCGGTTTCGTTGATAATACCTTTCTCTTTCGTGGCTTTCTAGCAGGTCGCACATCCCTTGAATCGTTTTTATTTGTGAGTTCAGTCTCCCTTGCGAAATACCTTGATTAAAATGGTACGCCAGTTTTGTAACCAGGCATTCTTCTGGAATTGCAGGCTCCAAATTTCTAGCCAAACAAATTTTTCCTAAGAAATAGGTTGTCATCGATTGCCTTCCATTTACATCGAACTTTCCATTTGTAATGTCGTCTCTTATGATGTTTTGGGTGGCTTCCGACCAGTACTTTTGTTTAAATGCCGTTTTAAAAGTGTCATAGCTCCCCACTTCGTGACGGGTTGCTGTCCACCAGTTGTCGAATGTATTTTTAAAAGATTCATCCAACATCCCCTTAATGATGGACCATCTGCTTTCTCGGTTTCTGTGTATTATCTCTTCTATCCTTTCTAAAAATTCTAATGGATTTTTAGAATAGGTTCGGAATTCAATCTGGTCCCTGCCTTCTAGGTGACTTAACCCGGATAGGATATTTGGGATGGTTCGCAGACGAAGCATCTCGTCTCTGATGTCATCCAACTCTCTCCGTTGACGTTCTGTTAATTGGGTTTTGTCGTCATTCACCTGTTGTTTTATAGCGTCTACTTTCCCAGAAACTTCCTCGCATTTTTCATTTAACGTTGACTGCGCTGCCTTCATTTTGGTTTGCTCCTGCGCTATCACCCCTAGTTGTGTACCGTGTGTTTTCTCCACATCACTAATACGCCGGTTGATGTCCATTTCTGTCTGTACTAATTTCAGGCTGGTGCATTCTCCCTCCTTTCGCACTTCAGAAATTTCGACATTAATTTCTGTTGTTAATATGGCCATTTGTTTTTCGATCTCCTCAACATTTTCTCCCAATCTTCTTTCGATTATTTCTACCGTATCCTTAGCAGTTTCTTCCATCTTGTCACTGTTGATATTTATTTGTTGCCATATTCTTTCGTGGTCAGTTTGTATGGTTTCGACATCTCGATTAAATTTAGCATTAATTTCATCAATCTTCTGGTTGGTCTGATCCATTTTTACTCCCAACTCATTAGATAAGTCTTCCTTCATTATGGCCATTTTCTTCTCTAATAATTCTTCGGTTTTCTTCTGCCCCTCTTCCATCCTCCTGTTCGTTTCATTTATTTGGTTATTAAATTCTTCCTTCAATAATTCCATATTTTTCTGGCTCTCCTTCTGGCCTTCTTCTATTTTCTGGTTGGTGGATCGACTGGCTTCTTCTATTCTACTGTTCAATTCCTCTTTAGTGGATTTCAGGCCTTCCTCTATCTTCTTGCTTAACTCCTTGGTAGATTGATGGGCTTCTTCTATTTTACTGTTCAAATCTTCCTTCAGTGACTCCGGACCTTCCTTCAGTGATTCTATTTGCTTGCTTAATTCCTCCTTGGTGGATTGACTATTTTCGTCCATCTTCTTTGACAATGACTATAGTATTTCTAATATACTAGCGTTCATGGTTGCCATTGGCTCCTCTGGTTGGCGTATTTCCGGTAGACCTTCCTGTTGTACGATTTCCGGTTCCTCCTCGTCTGGTCGTCGAACCTCCTCCGCCGGTTCAAGTGGTTTGTCCCTTATTTCTACTAAAATTTCTTCGACGTCCTCCGTTGACGTAGCCTCCTTTTCTTCCATTCTGGCCTCCTTCTCTGCTTGTGTCGCCCTCTTTCTCGACGTTGATCTTGACTTTGATCTCCTTGTGTACATCTTGATATGCTGGCAATGTACCTGCTGTCTCTTGACGGATTGGGGTGATTAGGTTACTGGTTATGGTATATTTTCCCTAATCCGCGCTCAGACGTTGGGCGCCAAGTTGTAATATAACTTTATAGATATCGATGTATGTATTTATATTTATAGTGGTGTATTATTATCATAGATTCGTAGATAGTACGATAATATTTTATAACTCTTCCGGGTGGATCTTCAATCACTTCTGCCCCGCGATGGAGCGCCAAGTTGTATCACAACTATTTATATAATGTGTGTAGACTAGATATATTGGTGTGATAGTGTGATTGCAGATACGCACCGGTATCTACGATAATGTTGTTTTTCTTATAAAATGTTCTAATTATAATTATTATGGTTATTAGTGTGATTGTATTGTCGAATAGGTGCATATTAATGGTTCACTTCTTCGATTTAAAATGTTTCGCGCACTCTGTTATATACCTCCCTCACTTACCACACGTGGATATTTTAGTCCTGTTCAGTGACGGTTCAGCTGAAATACATACACTTTACATACAAATAAATATTCAAGTTGAGTATTCAATATGGTTATCATACACCATATAAATGATATAATATCTAAATAATGCTCTGAATTATTAGATCTATTTAAACTCTTCCGCCACCTTTTGGTAGGACTGACTAAGAATAAAAGAGCTAATTTAAATTTGAAATGATACTCTGTTTCACTGGTAATAAAAGTAGAGGTTTATTAACAATTTAAGATATTATAAAGTTTTTGAACAATTAACAATCAGTTGCTAATAACCTTTTGGTCAATAATTACAATTAATAAAATTTAAAATAAGACTCTTCTTCGTCTCAAAGCTGGTAAACCTGTTAGTTGTACAATAGTTTAATTTTAAGAGGTTATGTCCTCTTGTATCAGTGAATTACCATGTTCGTAAGGTTCTTTTAGGTAGCATGATACCAGGTACAAGATGTAATATTAATAATGATATAAATGAATAATAATTAATAACAAACAAACAAATATAAAAATCGAAAATTAGTACCATATATCTGATAGTTATGGTATTATCGTACGCGGGAATGCGCACGCAGTCTTCAGTACTTGTTTGACAATTATCAAGCTCGTTGGCTTGTTAGTTAAAATGTATTACCTTATTTTAATAATTCACTTTGAGAATTATTTACTTGCAAGAGAAAAATTTATTAAAAAACTCTTGTTATTATTTCCATCTGGTTTGGATCTTACTTGAGAACAGACTTGTAACAGTGAAATTGGCAAGTTACCGTTACGACTTTAAGGTTACCTTCCAACGGGTATTATTATAATGGTTAATTATTTTTTAATATTTATTATTTCTTAATCTTAGCATAAACACATTATTCATAATAGTTTGATGTGTCATTATCAGTATTATATTTATTCTTTCGCATTAAAGTTAAAAACGTTTATTTTAAAATATAGAAAAATCAAGAAAACAATTTTAGTCAATTGAGTGACTATTGGTATTACTCATATTTAGTAATAAATACTTCAAATATAATTCTTTTAATTATGATAAATAATTAAAATATTTATTCAACATATTAATAATTGCGAATTAATATTTCCATTAATTCTGATAAATTCCATCATCGGTTTCGATACTTCGCTTTTTACTGACTTGCGTAGTATCAACCTTATTTATTTACAAAATTTTGTTTCTGATTCAATGTTAATTAAATAAAAAATTGTACTCCCTGTTTTTTATCTTTCACAACACTCGCAAGTACGATTGATATTATACACTAATCGTACTTGAATAAATATGCACTCCGCACATTTCACTCGCTTATGCTGGTGTAGTATAAAGGTTATGTATGTTGATTTACTTATGTCTGTCTGTCGCGCACAATTCAAAATTTAAAACTTCTTCATATCGGCGAGTGACATGACCTCTCCGTCGAAAGACTGATCGTGAACTGTGATGCTTCTTCGAAGCGTCTCTGGCTCGTCTGCCCAATGTTCAGTCATTCGATTGGTTGAAAAAACTATACTCTCTAACCCAAAGCACTTTTTTTCTTAAAATATTTAATTTTTTACCAAATTTGGTCTTTGAGTTTGAGGCTTTGTGACGTCAGCACTGGTACAAAAAATAATTGAAAAGTTTAAAATCACAATAACTTTCTTAATCTATGTCCTATCGTTAAATGGTTAATGTCAGCAAATTACGGACATCCTGCACTTTAATTTAAGTTCAAACCAGATTATTTTCCGTTCATTACTTCTATCACTATAACGATTTTATTAATTATTTATGGTGCATCTTATATTTATAAGTCTATTACACCAAATTTAATTACTTATACTAAAACACTTTTTAATTAAACACTCTTGAGTCCATATCTCAACTGGTTTAATTCAAAACTTGGGAATTATTGTTCCCTAAACAATATCTCGTTATGGCGTCTTTGGGCGTCCATATTTGATTTTTCATAAATATACTTAAAACTAATTTTTCTTAGTTAATAACAGTAATATTGCGATGTAATAATACTAGAAATGTCTATTTACATAATTTTATACTAGAATATATGTACATGGCTGTATTTAATCTACTATTTACATTGTTTTAGTCCCCTCCTATCTCTCTTATACAATTGTTACCTTATTTCTGGTTCTTTTTATACAAATTAAATCATGTACTAATTGTAATTAGTGTACACTCATTGTACCTAATTTACTACATATAATGGTTAGCTTTTAGCTATTTCAGAACCCTTCAATTTCTTAGTAATGGGTCTGTTTACTTTGTGTCATAGCATGGTAGTCATTTATTTTTATTGAAACAATAATTAAATTGTTATTGTTACACTTGGTTTGGGTTTCCAAAGTGGTATCAGACATTATTCTGATTCTTGATAATATTTTCGTCTACTTTTAAACAAGTTTATATGTTACATTTTGCATAAATAACTTGCTCCTCATGGTTTGTTTACATGTGGATTCCATTATCATGGTCATTTGGTTTTTAATTATTTATATATAAAATGACTGTTTTCATGGTCATAGTCTGTTCTCAAAGTAGCATTAGGTTTCCCTCTTACTACTGGTAACACTCTTAACAATCTTTGTTCAAGCTTTAATACAGTATTTTGCTTAACTAGTTGGTTATACAATGTTTCTGCTTACTTTTGGCTATGTGTACATAGTTAGTTAGTTTACAATATTTTGTTTAAAAAACTGTTATCATTATGTTCAGAATCTGTTCTCACAGTAGTACCAGATGTTTATCTAACTACTGGTAATACTTTCATTAACATTGGTATTTGTTTTGATATTGTATTTTGTCTAACTAAATTGGCATACTTGTTCCATTTCTCGTATCTCTGTGCCATCATATTTTGATCTGTTTTATTTACATTGTGTTGCAATATAATACACTGTCTATTAGGATTTATTATTATTTATAACAAATTCTTGATTGATATCATAGTTGATGGTCATTTATTTATTTTAACATGTATGATTTTCTGTTTCATAGGTGTCTTTCCTATGGGGTTATGTAACAATGTACAACATGTTTTAATGCAGTATTTTGCTACTACTAACATGACTTCAGTATGGTATCTTATTATAATATTTTAATTGTTTTGATACACATGTTTACACAACTTCTTCTTAAACAATAACACAAATCTTTTTGTATTAATTACAATATCTCTCTGGTTATTGGTTGAATTTAATTCCTGTCACTTTGTTTGATACATAACAAAGGTTTTTTATTGTCAGTTCTCTATGAACAATAATATAATTGTTCGATTTCATTCTATTCTGGTGGTCTTATGATTATCTATATTGATCACAGTCTTTATTAAATTAGTCACACTAATTGTCTGTGTATATTTGACTCTTTAATTCTTGCTGTTTTCACTATGAAATTAACGTATTTTCTTACACTATAAACCTTATCACTGAGATTGTTTGTGTGGTTTATTCAGTTGAAATTAGTTAACTGTTCACAGGTTTCACATCTATATTAAGTACTCACTGTAATTGTTTGTGGTTCCTTAAATGTTAAACACTGGTTTTCTTTTCATACTTGATAATCACTATTCCTTTGGTTACTTTTATAGTTCTAGTACACTTGGTTTATGCTGAGTCCTTGCATGGTCTATCCATTTTCTTCTCTCTTCATGGTACATTTCCTTGTCCTTCTTCTTTCTTCTTCTTCAATATTTTCATTGTAGTCACTATCTTCATTTGTTTCCCTCGCTGTTGGAGTTTATTGCATTGTCATTACGTCGTTATTTTGTTGGTTCCCCTCACTGTTGGATCCTATTGGGTCTGGTTACTGATATTTGTTTTGGCTCATGGTCATTTTCTTTCTTCATTTCGTATTTGTGGTTGCTATGTTACTATGATCTTCCTCATCGTTGGATTTTTATACTAATATGTTTGTAGATACACACCTTTTATATACATTGGTTTATTTATCTAGACTTACTTCCATGCTTTTCTCTTACTTGACGTTATATTAGCTTATTTTATGTAACTACCATATTTGGTAACGTTACAATATACATTGCTTATTATTGAATCTCTTATATTAACATCATAAATGCATATACCATTCAAATTTTCATCATTTTCCGCAAACTCATATAATCTGTCATGATTGGTCATTGTCCTGTCACCTTCTGTATTATTAGTCATAATTGGGTAATTTATAAAATCATTATTTCCCTTATTTCCTTCTACTTAAGTTTCATTACAAGGTAAGTATTTACTATATTTATCAATCATCTCTACTCCTAACCTTTCCACAAATTCTTCATAAGTTCTACTCATTTTAAAAATCTCTATTTCTCTTTTTCTCTCACAATACCTCTCACTTTCAAAACATCTCTCTCTATCACACCAAGCTACCTTCTCTCTCTCTATATTTGCATTGGGCACTACTACTTCATAAAAACACCCCCTGGCCTCACCAGGTACAACTAAGGGATCATTTGGAGACCACATGTCTCCCACATAAATTCTAGAGGAACCTTCATCCTCAAACAACAATTTTGGAGTCTTTACTCCACTCCTACCACTGGGAAAATTTGCCCTCTGCCCACTATATTCACTTAAACTCTCCTTACCCCCACTTTCACTCTCATCAACAACTATCTCCTCACCATTAACCTCTATTCTCATTAAAATCTCCTTATCACTACCAACATCCACACTATTATCATCTATTACCACATTTTTATTTTTATTATCATAATTTTCTCCCTTACTTACCTTGTCTTTGTTTATATCTAATTTGTCTACTCCCCTCTTATTTTCTAACTCTATCTCGTCTAACCGTGGATGTATCTCATTTAATCTTTTATCAAAATTAATTTCATTAATGTCACTTTTAAAATCATTGAATTTCTCATCGAATTTATTATTTTGTACTTCAAAAAGTGTTTGCATAATTTTTACAATCTCGTTCTCTTCGGTTCTTTCACTACTGTTTGCCATTGTGAAAAAAAAATGTTAATGAATTGTTGCTTTCTACATATGTCACAACATAACCTACAATCGTACTTCTGATTTCAATACCCACTCCGTCTCTCTATTCAGGCTTATTATATAAAAATACAACAGGATATTTTTTATATAGTCACCTGTTCGGGCACCATTTGTTATCGTATAAATAACTTAGTCCTTAGTTTGGGACGACATTTGTTATTATACGAATTAACAAGTTTATTTTTATTAATTTTATTCATGTATGCTAACCATACCATAATTATCGTACTTACCATAACTATGCTGTACCTGTTGATCTGATCATATTTGGTTATTGTGGGTCCAGGGTTTCGAATTAAGCGTGAATATCGACTGAGTTGGGCCTTGAAATAAAAGTACCAACATCTATAAGTATTGAAATCAATTTCGCTTTATTGTTTTCCCATTTTACACCTGCCTTTTAATTATTAGACAATGGCGTCTCTTAACGACCAAAACAAAATGGCGGCCGTTACTTACATTTCTTTATTACTTATGATATTCAAATTATATTTTATTTTTTGATCAAATTCCTCCTCTCTCTGTTATTTAGCAGCTGCCTCTTTACTTAAAAATGCTTCTATTTATATTTATATTGAGACTAGACGCAAACCAACGCCTCAGCTTGGCTGTCGACAGTATATCAGACACGCTTTCTTTCGCACGCTCACTCACTCATTCTAAAAATATTTAATACATTTTTATATACGTATATACTGGATGGTTAATTTTTTGAGCTTAATAAGATTATATGATGATTGTAACTTTCCTGATTGTCGACTGGAAGTTCTGGTAGATGGTTTCACATGGTGTTTCAGCGGAGATTCCTTGGTTACATTTTTACTGACTGTTGTTACACTGACTCTAATTTATGAATTTTGAAAACTGTTATGCACTGATGTTAATCCATTTTAACTGATTGATATTTAATATATTACATCTTGGTTGTTTTAGACTCACTAGGCCGGTATTACTTGCCGGTGAATTTCTGTAACGTGTAACGCTGATGCGGCGTTGTGAAGACTGGGCTGAGGCACTACGCACTTTTTTACGTATGTGTGTGTGTGCATACGTCATTATTCTCTGTCTCTAGGCAAGGAAACGCCCTAGTTTATGCGTATTTTATTTACGTCATTCTGATTGTTAATGACGTCTGGCATTGTTGACCAATGAAACAAACGTATCTAGAGCCTGTATTAACTTATGCAATCATTTAAAGTGTTCTGATCCGCATGTCCGCCTTTGACCTTGGAATCATTTGGCGTTGTTGAATCTGCGTTGTTTTCGGTTAAACAAGGGAATATTGTACCATCCATACACATGAATGCAAAAATACAGTGAAGTACAATAATTTGATACCTTTCGTACCATAAATCTGACATCAGGTTTTCGTACTGTTACAAAAGTTACTTCTGAATTCATCATTTATATTCTCTTGTTTTTTATTTGCTTGTTTAATTTGCTCACACTCATTAACTACACATTGAATATTACTATCAATTTTGTCATTTTGTTTTTTAATTTTATCATTAAATTTATTTGCCAATATGTCAAATTTTTTATTTGTCTCTAGCATTTTCTCTTTTTGTTTTTCATTAATTATTTTTATATCATTTTTCATTTCGGTTGTATCTTATTTATGTCTATAGTCAGTTCATCTCTCACTCCAACAATAGTCTCATTCATACTTTCCAAGCGGCTATTCATATTTATTTCACTCACTCTCAATTCGCTCCTTACGTTCATGAACTCGTTATTTAAATCAGTAAGTTTAATATTTACAGCATTTATTTCTGGTTTGATTTTATCATTTACTATGTTTATTTCTGATTTGATTTCAGATTTTAAATTATTATTTTCTGATTTGATTTCAGATTTTAAACTGTTATTTTCTGATTTGATTTCAGTTCTCATTCCTGACATCATTTCCATCATCAACGCTAATTGGTTAAATATATTTACGTTATCGCTCTTATTACTACATTCAACATTTACCGTTTCAATTACATTTGGTATTTCTAATTGTACATTCTCATCACTACTTTCGTTTGTTGAAATTAAATTGTCTTGAGTAACGTTTAAAATAGATTCTTCTACCCTACTTTCACCTAAATCTGCATTCTTATTTTTCTCTGCCATTTTCGATCAGGTTGTAAATTAATTTAGTTTCTATTCAATTAAAAATTAATTTACAACGTCACTGTTAATCGGGCGCCAACTGAAGCAGTACGAGTTTAATTAATTATTAAAATCTATAAATCGGTACCTATTAATAGGCGGCAACTGAAGCTTTACTTGTTTTTTTAAATTAAAATATTGAGACTCTAGTTACTTACCTTATCGATAATTTACCAAGGTGTCGTCTGATGTACTCTTGGCAGAGAAAAAACACAGGTGAATGCAAATTAACAAACACATATTTTACAAACACAAATAAAATGGTATTTTATTTATATAGCATGACATTTTTTCTGTTTACTTTCCAGTTTAAATTTACTAAAATACACCTTGTTCTTTTTATCGTACAATATGATACACAGTGAATTGTGAAACTACTTCACATTTAGACTTTCATGGTTGTGTTATACTCTCTGTAGAAATAATATTCCGACCAATATTTAATTCATATATGCCTGCTATTAAAATTTACCTACTACTGGCTATAATCTACATACTAACTTATTTTTTATCAAAAACGACCCAGATTGCCCACACGCACATTCATACCATTTCAGAACCCCACCTTTACTTAATTTAGGCCTTTATTAAAGAAGTATTTGAATGAGATACTGTTACTTGTTGCAGTGGAGTCCCCCACCGACCGCATGGCGCGTCACACACTTATTCCTCTTTTTCGATGTTCAAAATTATGCCCGCACTTTTGATGACTTACTGCGTTTACTGTTACATTATGACTGCATTTTTGTACACATTAAAACTATACTGGTGTTTTTGCCGGCCGACCGTATTTAGCTAAAAACAAATTTTTATAGACCCACGCGTGGTCTCGTGTTGTGGTGGACTGGCTGCTGCTACCCAAATGCGTCGGTCACATTCATTTCCGTCAGCTCGCGCTGTGATTGGCTGCGGCTCTTACATGGCAGGTTCCGGTGATTGACTTTGGTGTCGAGAGTATAGATAGCGGCACACGAGCACACACTCACCGCCACATTCCATTGTAGCTGGTTGTTAGCTACGAAGCTTTTGTTACTTCTCCCCAACGGAAAATACAAGCATACGCGCACCGGCTCGCATTCTGACGCTGTTATCGTTGTGTACTAGGCACAGACTGGTACTGAATTGTCTACAGGGTGTCCAATAAAGCACGTCTTATTGTCCGCAAAAGGGGTCCAAACAGATCGTCCCCAAATAATTTATCAAATTGAATAAAAATTATACCCTTCAAAATAACCCCGTTACAACACAAACATAACTAGTCATGCCAAAACCTTTGTAAACATCTTAACATGATCTAAAACCCCCATCACAACTCACTATTAACGTGGTCCATGGGTTTTCTTTATATAAAAGTATTTAACCCACACTTCTGCCATTACCCCCTCACTGAAACTTTTTGTGTTTGGGAATATCCCTGGTACTTCACTGACACTTTATTAGTTGGGTATTTGTTTGTTAGTACTATCTAATATCAGAGATCATTAGCTTTCACAGTCTGTTTCTGTTTGCTTACTACCTTTATCCCACACTCTTTCATATTAACATAATTACAAAAGGTTTGTATGTTATTTTATATTTATTTTACATTCTGTTTGGTTTATTAACTACCTGCATTGTATTTTTTCTTTTATTATTTATATGAGACAGTCTTTCTTTTCTGTAACTGAAGTTTTTTATTGGTCTATGTTGACAGCATAGGCTGAGAAGCTACTACTTAATAGCCAAATAATTATTTAAAAATAAAATACGATCTTTGCAACTCTTACCTTGTTCGGGTCCCAGGTCCTTCACACGAATTCGTGAAGAATAAGCGTGACTTAGGTTAACACTCTTCAATAAATCATACTCTCAATTAGATTCAGAAATGGATGTATTTATTTACTCATTATGTGACATTGAACTTTATTGTTATATTCTTTCATTTCAACATTTTGTTTACTTTCTTTAACTTTCTTAATATTCATTTTTGACTCAAAAAACTACTACTCTTCATCTCGATTATTTTTCTTAAAAAAATTACAAAACCTTGGGTTACTTTTTACATGACCAATATGCTAATAACTAGTTGCAAACTGTAACTTAAAGAACTGACTAAACTAACTAATTAACCTATTAAGACGGCCCAGTAATGCTCACGCTCAACACTCATTCAACTTTACCCCCTTTTATATAACGTAAAATATATTTTATTGAATACGTTTACATGATACGGTAACGTAGTCCGATAAAAAATTTTTTTTTTTTTTTCAAAAAATTTAAATTTACCAAAATCTCCTTTTTCAATTTTCAGAAAACAAAAATATTTAATTCCATTAAAAAAACAAAATGGCATCAATCAATTACTAGAAACAGGTCTTGCCTCTAACATCAACCATCAGCTGATCTCTCTGGGTCAAGTCAACGACCTTGACATACCTATGTTATACAAAGTTACATCATAAAATACATAAAACATCTTTTAAATTCTTGTCTTCAAACATAATACAATAAGACATTTAAGATTAACATGGTTATTATTGCAATTACCAATAAAATGACATTTAAATTGACCAAAATTACACATTTCATAGCTTTACATTATTCTCAAATTCTATCAAAATCTGTCACTTATTTCAATTAATTTTATATTTTGACTATGATTGGCTTTCTTTAACATTTTCATTCTCAACTAGTTTGGGTGACTCTATTTATTCAAAATAATTCAACTTATAAATGGGTGATTAAGCATAACCTCACCCCCCTTCTGACTCTAATACTCACTTAACAGCTTTACTTAGTCTGACACCACTCTCTCAAAATATTTACCAACCATTCTCTACCCCTAACTTACTACTCCATACTCAATTCGCATCATTCTACCCTTATAAAAAAAAATATACTCTCTACCCATTTGTACTCAGGATGTGTGTTCCCTCAACTCACCACCGTCTCCACCTCTTGCCCATCCTATTTACCCGGCAATCACTCCCTGAAAACCCACTGCTACCCGCCACAACGCCTTTCGTTGTGGACTCCTTACACACCACCCCCCCCTTTACAAAATCACCATCAACTAATTACTCTCCCATTACATCACTTTCATCTACAAAATATCTCCACTTATTTATTACCGCAAAATTTCAATCATTACTATACATATTTTCCCCATAGCTACTGTGTGACTATTATATCTCAAATTCTACATTACTCTTATTCACAACAATCTTACTTTGTTCAACTCCCCTTTTAAACTCAACTTGGACTGATTTAAATGTCCTAACAAAATAATAATCACCCAACTTCTACCTTTTACAAACCTTTTAAAATTCTTAACTGTCTCAAATTACTTCCCTCATTTAAATTAAAATCTTAATTTTTAAATTAACCACATTGAAATCCTTATATTCAAACATTAATGATATTCAATTTTCATTATATTCAAACATTTAACTACATTGAAAAATTTGCAAATCACTATAAGTGATATGCTACAGTTGATCAGCTGATTTTCTTGGCAAGGTGAATTACCTTACTAGAGATACAATTCAACAATTATATAAAGTATATGTTTTATAATTCTTATCCCTAATATAGTACATACAATTAATACAAATACACAAAATTATATAGTCATTATCATACAAGGTTATCTGAAATTACTACAATTTAAATCTGGTACTTAAAATGGTTTTGCTCTCATAGAGACATAAATCGCTACTCATTGAGACATAGTCATAGCAACAGTTACTGAACAGCTCTATGCATTGTCAACCCCCAACTCTCTTTATAGAGTCGTGTTATAAGTTGACCGCCCGCTGTTTACAGAGGTCGTCACCCTCTCGCTGAATTTACAGCTACACTCCCACTACATCGTTACTTAAGGTCCCCCCTTTTTCCCAGTTACAATTAGGTAAACCACCTGCCGGTCGGTCTAGGTATTTACCTTGTGCACAGATGCTATATCTGTGCCCCTGGCTTGTAACTGCCAGCTCCTTTACCACACACACTATTGTTTTCTGATGGTGGACTGTGGCATCCATTTGCATCCCCAAGAACTGAAGTTACATGTATAAGGTATAATCGCTGACTATACCGTTCTTGGTTCAGCGTTACATAAAATTTGGTATTACTGATGTCCGAGGACACCAGTAATCCTACTAAAATGATTCACACACCCTTATATACGGAACTTTCGCCACCTTCGACGATAGCCGCTGTTCCATAGTTATGTAGTTTCCCCTGGTACCCTCCTTGGTTCAACTTCAAAATTCACCAATTTTGTAACTACTTACATAATTCCACGGCCAGGGCCTGGTGAAACCGTGACCGCTCGAAATGTGGGGAAACTACCAAAAGACATGTAAGGTTCACACTGACACTGCTACTGCAATTCACGGAAGGTCAACTCTTATATGTTTGGGTATATTTATTACTTTTTCATCCTTAACATAATATATACAATATACTCATAATGGCGATTATTCCATTAAAACAAACAATTCACATTTAAGGTTGATCAGAAATTACACCTTACACCCTTATATTTGCATATAAAATTATAAACATTATATTTGACTTTCAATTAATTATTAATTCTTTATAATTTACTATACCATTAACTCTTCCAAAAAATTTTTTTTTATAACATTTCATTTAAAATTTGCTATTTAGACATTGAACATTTTACTTTATTTAACTGGCATCATAAAATTCATACTTACAGTGTGACTCATACACTGTCATAAACACAAAATATCAACACCAAACACCAATAACTCCATGCACCTTCTGAAACATTTTAACAACAATGTTATTCCATAGAATAAAATGCAATTTCACATTTATTTATTTCTTAATTATTATCAAATTTAAATCTCATAAAATAATTTAAATTCATCATCACAACTCAATGATAACATTTTCAATCCAACAAAAAATATTTAATCATCTCAAATTATTTACTTCAATCAATTATTAAAACACAACATCTTTTAATTACCTTACCTCCACAATTACAATTCATTAATTACCAACTCATTATTTATCTTGTCTGATAAAATATTATTCAATCTATTCATGTTTTACGTACCGAGTCACTTTATGGTTAATATAATTAAATTACCTTATTCGGTCCACCTTAGTGACACTAGCTTCTTTCGTTCAATGACGCGTTTCGGGATGAAATCCCATCTTCAGATACACAATATCAATCAAAACGTAAATGTATACCACATTTTGTGGTTATGTCATAATTAAAAATGTTTAAAATCTTTTAAATAAAATATACAAAACGTAACAACTGAATCGCTCGGAGCGCTCGCATGCATGCACGCTGTACCGCGATTTCCTTACGACTGGCTATAATTATCATTCAACCGTATAGCAGTGTCAAACAGGTTATTAGATCCGAAGTTCATTTAATATGTTATTTTTTTATATTACTTATAAAGTCACTGTGAGGGCGGCATTTGTGATATTACTCACTTAATCATTATAATCTATTTTGATTTATACTAATACATAGTACCATAATATGGCACGTGGGTACTTACCAACTTTAATTATTGCCGGGCTCATACTCTTCTGATGTAATATGCTTTTTTACCTAAGGGGTGCCAGGAATTCGTTACAGCGAGATTCTTGAGTCAAAGAAGGTGACACAAATGATAACACTGTTTTAAAGTGAAAGTACTATCAAATTTTAATCGTCAACGTAAATTCATTATAAAACCATGTGCTTAAAATGGCGTCGTACAAAGTTGCAACAAAAAGAAAATGGTGGCTATTTAGTCAGCCCTATCAGTATTAATATTTCTGGTGGTCTCTAATCAAAATCGTTAAAATGTTATATTTGTACTACAGTTCTAATTAATTATTTATTCATATTTGCTGTATACACAAACCAATGCCCTTGGCATATACATATATACTCATGGCCATGCGTTCACTCTCACACTCTCACATACATTCATCAGATTATGGGTACATGATTTAATTAGTTGTTTTCAATTAATGAGCTCATTAGATTAAAATAGAAAATGACAAAAGGTTGACTTCTCTTAACGGTGATAGGCGTAGATCCCTCGCTGCTGTTGGCTGAGTGTTCCCTGCATGGCTGGTGTTCGGCTCAAGTCTCTTTGGTTTTAATTACAGAATTATCACTGATTCTACATGTTTTTAGATTTAACTGTTAATACAGATGAGCAACTAACGCTCCACCATCACATTTGTAAATTAGCTTTTGTTGATATTAAATTTTTATAGTAAATCTGAACAGACAGCGATACATCGCTGCTGCACCCTTGAAGAACTACGTTGGATTGAGACGGAGGCAAGTGCAAAATTGCGCTTGTGTGTGTATATATTTACGTCACCACTCTTTTTTCACACAGGACTAAGACTGGTTACCTGCGTTGTCGTCAGTGCGTCATTGCTTTTGTTATGACGGATCAGTGTTATTGTCCAATCGGAATTAGTATTGTAGTCTTTTCGTCACAAACACCGCCATGGTATATTTTGAGTTTAGCACGTCCATCGGCGACTTTGGTGTCTTACTCTGGCCGAAATTGCGTTGTTCCTTTTTCCAGAGGGACAATGTACCTAACCATTCTGTATGCTTAAAAATACATAATAAAACATTGAAAACACCTACATAACCCACAATTATGGTATTGGGCCAGTATGTACTGTTACAAACCCCCTCAAGGAAAATTTTTGTGTCGAAACCCAAAAAATTTCCTTGACTCATTCACACTTTCCTAAAAGGATCAGTCTAGATACGTCACCACAACCCCCTGTAACGTTACAAAAAAATTTTATCATCACTTACCCTTGGTCCCATGATGTTGGTCGCACCCTCTGACCTTACTGGACTTCTCCTGAGAGATCCCTACACCATAAGGCCATGAGGCACTCTACACTCCTGTTCTGACGCTCCAGCCAACCCAGGACTGCGGTCACAACACCACAAAACTCTGAAACATTGCATACCAAAATTAAACTAGTGGTCTGATACACTTACGCATCTACAACTGATATGTTCCCCTTTAGACGCATTGGTTTGTGTTTGGGGCATTGGTTTGTTTCTAATTCAAAAGTGTCACTTAACTACAACAAGACTTAAAATACATTGATTTTTTACCACCACCAAATTCAACTACTTCCTTGTAAGAAAATAAACAACATATATATGCAACTACATATAACACAATATATCAACAATTCTTTATTATACCCCAAAATACCTTCACCTAATTATTTCTATAAATTCAGCTTGCAACTATCATGGCAGACACTTTTTCTTTAAACTTTGTTGCTCAACTTATAATCATTTATCTATTTTGTAAATGACAGCTTGCTAGAATATTTTATTTAACTTCATTTTTAACTTTAACTTCCAAATTTAAAATCTACTATATCTTAACACTTGTTATCGTCATTACCCCTGTATTGACCTCCTAACCACACACTCTATTGCCCCCCAACATAATAAAACATCATAAAACATTGTACATTCCATATTAACATTGTTACATTACCTTACATTAAACAATTTAAATTTACATGACTTGTACCAAACTTTATCACATTACTACTTCAATTAACTTTTAATTATTTGACATTTGTTTAGATTCTATACAACAATTTCAAATTTATCCTTACCTTTCAGTTACAATTACCTTCCTTTGTTACCTCACCTTCCTACCATGAATTCTCCTTTTCTAACCCTTCTATCCTTACTCGTTTGGGTGACTCTCTATTATTCATTTTTCTCTGTCTTATTTTGGCATCTGTCAACCTAACCTTACTACCCCTTTTTTCTACACTAACCGCTTCTAACCATTAATATATTTCGACACCAATATCTCTATAATAAACCCCCTTCACATATCCCATTTAAAACCTCTGGCACCGCACCTTTTTGTACTAGTCTGTGTGTATTCCCTCTAACCAACTCATTCCCTTATCGGTTTCTGACCCTTTCAGATAACCCTTTCCGGCACACAACGGTCCCTCCTGTCTCAACATCTCTCGTTGGACTCCTACACCAATACCCTAATTACAAAATATCACCATCAACAACAAATATAATTACCACTCACATCACTCAACTCTACATATAATTACTAACCACTGTGTCCCTAAAATATCTAACACCTCTTTATATACTATCAACATCTCAACACTTTATTTTTTCTAACTCCCATTAACTCTAACTAACTAATTCCCATGCCTCTATTTTATCCTTACTACCCAAACTCTTTATAACATTTCAACATTAATATACCATTAGAAATTCATCACTTATCTGCTAACAACACCTTTCATATCCAAATACATAATCATCTACTAACCCTTATAACCTGAATCTCATAATATCATTTAAACTTTCTTCAGTTATTTAAAATCGTACAATACATGCTTACATAAAAAAATACATAAAGTACACAACAGTAAAATACAAATACATAGACATCAATACACAAAATATACAATTCACATAATCATTAAATCATTTACCATAATCAGTCCTAGTCAGTCCATTTTTTAAAAACACTGTCCACACAATTAAATGTTCATAACACAATAAACAATTACCCCATATCGTCGAACAATAGTCTTATCTTATATCTATATACATTGCTTATTATTGAATCTCTTATATTAACATCGTAAATGCATATACCATTCAAATTTTCATTATTTTCCACAAACTCATTTAATCTGTCATGATTGGTTATTGTCCTGTCACCTCCAGTATAATTCGTCACAATCAGATAAGTTACTAAGACATTATTTTCATTATCATCTCCTACTACTATATCAACTTCCTTACAAGGTAAGTATTTCATATTTTTATTATATATCATCTCTATACCTAACCTTTTCATAAACTCTTCATAATTTTTCTGTACTTTATATATCTCAATTTCTCTCTTTCTCTCTCTCTCAAAACCTTTCTCACCATCATACCAAGCTACACACTCTCTCTCCATATATGCAGGGGACTCTACTACTTTATCACTGCACCACCTGTGAAGTGCACAAAAAAAACCAGGGACCACTTTATTTGTAGACCTTTTGTCTTCCAAATACTCATTGAAGGCACTCTCGTCCTTCCTAAACACACGTGAAGTCTTTACTTCACCCCCTACTACAACATTACGGGAAAATCTTACCCCCTGCAACCCCTTTATCTGTAAATTCTCTCTATACTTTCTCTCTAATTCATCAACACTTTTTATCACTTCATCATCAAATTCTACTCCCATTATACTTTTATCACTACTCTCAATACTCACACAATTATTTTCTAACACCAAACTTTCAATTCTATTATCATAATTCTCACCACTTACCTTGTTTTTGTCTATCTCTAACTTGTCTACTTTGTCAATACTACAATTTTGTCTCTGTATTTTCTTTTTAAATTTTTCTAATTTCTCTTCTACTTGGTTTAATTTGACATTCTGTAAAGTATTTTGCTTTTTTAACTCACTCTCAAAACTATCTAATTTTGCATTAAGCGTACCATTCATTTGATTGAATTTGTCACTGATTAATGTGAATATATTTTCTAATGAGACTTTATTTTCAACTACTTTGGGTGTTGAGCTAAGGTGTCTTTCCAGTAAAATGGATTCTGTCTCTGAATTTTCTATTTCTATGCTACTATTATTATCTGCCATTTTTATTTTAAATGTTGGAATTACTATTTCGCTCTACTTGTAACAAAATTACACAATTACTATTTACTCTGGTTGTTAACATAACCTCCATAACCTCTCTTGTTAGGTTCTGGATATCATCTCGTCACCCTCTATGTCTCTGAATCTGGCTTATTTATATAAAATAATTTTATATAAAGTCAACTGTTCGGGGCCATTTGTTATATTACTCAATAAGTCACTGTGAGGGCGGCATTTGTGATATTACTCACTTAATCATTATAATCTATTTTGATTTATACTAATACATAGTACCATAATATGGCACGTGGGTACTTACCAACTTTAATTATTGCCGGGCTCATACTCTTGTGATGTAATATGCTTTTTTACCTAAGGGGTGCCAGGAATTCGTTACAGCGAGATTCTTGAGTCAAAGAAGGTGACACAAATGATAACACTGTTTTAAAGTGAAAGTACTATCAAATTTTAATCGTCAACGTAAATTCATTATAAAACCATGTGCTTAAAATGGCGTCGTACAAAGTTGCAACAAAAAGAAAATGGTGGCTATTTAGTCAGCCCTATCAGTATTAATATTTCTGGTGGTCTCTAATCAAAATCGTTAAAAATGTTATATTTGTACTGCGGTTCTAATTAATTATTTATTCATATTTGCTGTATACACAAACCAATGCCCTTGGCATATACATATATACTCATGGCCATGCGTTCACTCTCACACTCTCACATACATTCATCAGATTATGGGTACATGATTTAATTAGTTGTTTTCAATTAATGAGCTCATTAGATTAAAATAGAAAATGACAAAAGGTTGACTTCTCTTAACGGTGATAGGCGTAGATCCCTCGCTGCTGTTGGCTGAGTGTTCCCTGCATGGCTGGTGTTCGGCTCAAGTCTCTTTGGTTTTAATTACAGAATTATCACTGATTCTACATGTTTTTAGATTTAACTGTTAATACAGATGAGCAACTAACGCTCCACCATCACATTTGTAAATTAGCTTTTGTTGATATTAAATTTTTATAGTAAATCTGAACAGACAGCGATACATCGCTGCTGCATCCTTGAAGAACTACGTTGGATTGAGACGGAGGCAAGTGCAAAATTGTGCTTGTGTGTGTATATATTTACGTCACCACTCTTTTTTCACACAGGACTAAGACTGGTTACCTGCGTTGTCGTCAGTGCGTCATTGCTTTTGTTATGACGGATCAGTGTTATTGTCCAATCGGAATTAGTATTGTAGTCTTTTCGTCACAAACACCGCCATGGTATATTTTGAGTTTAGCACGTCCATCGGCGACTTTGGTGTCTTACTCTGGCTGAAATTGCGTTGTTCCTTTTTCCAGAGGGACAATGTACCTAACCATTCTATATGCTTAAAAATACATAATAAAACATTGAAAACACCTACATAACCCACAATTATGGTATTGGGCCAGTATGTACTGTTACAATTTTTGGTTGTTGCGTTTTTTGTAGCTTTATATATTTCGAACTCCTCTAGGCTATCCATTAATTTACCCTTCTTGCAAGTATGTAACGCTACGAAATTGTTTTCGAAACTAGTATAATTATGACCTTTTGTTATTAAATGTTGTGCAAAACTGGAATTATTATTATTTGTTTTAGGAATATGCTCTAAAAATCTTGTATAAAAATCTCTGCCGGATTGGCCGATGTAGAATGCTGCACAATTATCGCATTTATTTTATAGACTCCTGATTTATTTTTTAAAGGAATATTTATTTTAGTTTTGAAAAAATTTTTAAATTATTACAGGTTTTGAATGAAATAGTATATCCTTTACTTTTAAAAACAGATTTTGAAATATTTGGCATCAAACCTGCATAATTAGCTGAAATGAATTTTTTATGTTTTTTATTATGTTGGTTAATAATGTTGGTATTTTTATTTTCTAAACGTTTTTTATGTTTCATTATCATTCTATCAATTATTACTGGCCTGTAACCATTATTTAGAGCTATTTGTTTTATAATATTTACTTCTTGATCATAGTCTTCGTTATTAAGGGGAACACAAAGTAATCTGTCAATAAAGCTGTTAAATGCAGCCATTTTTTGGGCTGGAGGATGAAATGACTTGGCATGTATAACTGTATCTGTGATGTGTGCTTTCTGTATATTTTGTATTTCAGGTCATTACCGTTATTTGTAAGGTTAGATCCAGGAAATTAATATTTTTGTTATCTTCAATTTCCATAGTGAATTTTATTTTCTTATGTATTTTATTTAAATAGTTATTAAATGACTCGAGTTGTCTATTGTTACCATTGAAAATAACAAAGGTGTCGTCCACATATCTTGAATAATATACTATTTTATTGTCAAAATAATTGTTTTTTAAAATTTTAGTATTCTCTAAATGATTCAAAAAAATATCAGCGAGGATACCTGAGAGTGGAGAACCCATTGCTAGGCCCTCATTTTGTTTGTAGTATGAACCATAAAACGAAAAATAGTTTTGATTAAGTACTATTTCTAATATTAACATTAGCTGATTAATTTTTCTTATTTCCAAGATATTATTATTTATTAAATTTTGTTTGAGTAATTTTAAAGTTTCATCAATTGGGACATTGGTATACAGATCCACTATGTCAAAAGACACTAGCTTGTAACTAGGCTTAATATTAATATGACATAATTTTTCAATAAAATCTTTATAACTTTTTATACTCTGGTTATTATCTAAGCTTATATGTTTGATTATTTTTACCAAGGTTTTTGCTACTTTATAGCTTGGAGCGGTTGTAAAATTTACTAAAGGTCTAATCGGTGTGTCTTTTTTGTGTACTTTGAGTAGACGTTTTAAGCATGGTGCACTAGCTTTTATTGGTTTTAGTGAGTAGCATATATGTTTCTCAAATAGATCTGTACATTTATTTATTGTTTTATTCAATTCTAATGTGTATTTTTTGGTGGGATCATTATTTAGCTTTGTTATGTTGTTATTATTAATGAATTTGTATACCTTTTGTTTATATTCATCCAAGTCTAACAATGCTATAGTATTGCCTTTATCAACCTTCGTTAAGTAAATGTTATTTTGTAAGAGTTTTTTATTTAGCTGTATAGCTGTTAGTTGTTCAGGTTTTGTTTTTGTATAATTTAATTTCTTTTGTTTATGATAATTATTATTAATTGCTTTATTGAATCTATTATTTATTAATATTCGTAGTTCATTTCGTTCATTTAAGTCTGAACACACTTAATTACAGATTCGGCTTCAACTATTTCTTTAATAATGTTATTTTTATTTTTAAGATTCGGTGGAAAATTGTAATTCAGTCCTTTATTGATAAGACTTTCCTCTGTGTTCGTGAGAACCATGTTAGTCATGTTTATCAGTCTAGGGTAGAAAGCATGTTCATTATTGAATTTATTATTGTTTTGATTGCTTATCAAACGGCCAATTTTATTAGTTTGTTTATTCTTCTGGAATCTAATCTTATTCTTAACGTATTGATTAATATGTTGTATGATTGAATCGCATAGAGCGGGATGGACATTATTATATAGTTCTAAATGTGTTTTAAATACAGCTGAGTTTAATGAGATTTCTTCCTATATAAGAATTTAATTTCTTCTTTTATCCTGTATTTACTTGCAAATTGCTCAGTTTTCCTGGCTATTCTAGAGGTTTCGTTAATTTTGATTTTAGCGTAATTTGGGATAAGATTTTTATATAGACAAATTTTATTAAATTTAATATTTAAATTAGTTTTAAATAGTTTAAGCTTTTGATTTTGAAGTGTATACGCAATTTTTACCTGGTAAGGTTCTAATTTCAATCTATTCATGTTTTACGTACCGAGTCACTTTATGGTTAATATAATTAAATTACCTTATTCGGTCCACCTTAGTGACACTAGCTTCTTTCGTTCAATGACGCGTTTCGGGATGAAATCCCATCTTCAGATACACAATATCAATCAAAACGTAAATGTATACCACATTTTGTGGTTATGTCATAATTTAAAATGTTTAAAATCTTGTAAATAAAATATACAAAACGTAACAACTGAATCGCTCGGAGCGCTCGCATGCATGCACGCTGTACCGCGATTTCCTTACGACTGGCTATAATTATCATTCAACCGATTAGCAGTGTCAAACAGGTTATTAGATCCGAAGTTCATTTAATATGTTATTTTTGGTTGTTGCGTTTTTTGTAGCTTTTTATATTTCGAACTCCTCTAGGCTATCCATTAATTTACCCTTCTTGCAAGTATGTAACGCTACGAAATTGTTTTCGAAACTAGTATAATTATGACCTTTTGTTATTAAATGTTGTGCAAAACTGGAATTATTATTATTTGTTTTAGGAATATGCTCTAAAAATCTTGTATAAAAATCTCTGCCGGATTGGCCGATGTAGAATGCTGCACAATTATCGCATTTTATTTTATAGACTCCTGATTTATTTTTTAAAGGAATATTTATTTTAGTTTTGAAAAAATTTTTTAAATTATTACAGGTTTTGAATGAAATAGTATATCCTTTACTTTTAAAAACAGATTTTAAAATATTTGGCATCAAACCTGTATAATTAGCTGAAATGAATTTTTTATGTTTTTTATTATGTTGGTTAATAATGTTGGTATTTTTATTTTCTAAACGTTTTTTATGTTTCATTATCATTCTATCAATTATTACTGGCCTGTAACCATTATTTAGAGCTATTTGTTTTATAATATTTACTTCTTGATCATAGTCTTCGTTATTAAGGGGAACACAAAGTAATCTGTCAATAAAGCTGTTAAATGCAGCCATTTTTTGGGCTGGAGGATGAAATGACTTAGCATGTATAACTGTATCTGTGCATGTGTGCTTTCTGTATATTTTGTATTTCAGGTCATTACCGTTATTTGTTATGGTTAGATCCAGGAAATTAATATTTTTGTTATCTTCAATTTCCATAGTGAATTTTATTTTCTTATGTATTTTATTTAAATAGTTATTAAATGACTCGAGCTGTCTATTGTTACCATTGAAAATAACAAAGGTGTCGTCCACATATCTTGAATAATATACTATTTTATTGTCAAAATAATTGTTTTTTAAAATTTTAGTATTTTCTAAATGATTCAAATAAATATCAGCGAGGATACCTGAGAGTGGAGAACCCATTGCTAGGCCCTCATTTTGTTTGTAGTATGAACCATCAAACGAAAAATAGTTTTAAGTACTATTTCTAATATTAACATTAGCTGATTAATTTTTCTTATTTCCAAGGTATTATTATTTATTAAATTTTGTTTGAGTTATTTTAAAGTTTCATCAATTGGGACATTGGTATACAGATCCACTATGTCAAAAGACACTAGCTTGTAACTAGGCTTAATATTAATATGACGTAATTTTTCAATAAAATCTTTATAACTTTTTATACTCTGGTTATTATCTAAGCTTCTATGTTGTTTGATTATTTTTACCAAGGTTTTTGCTACTTTATAGCTTGGAGCGGTTGTAAAATTTACTAAAGGTCTAATCGGTGTGTCTTTTTTGTGTACTTTGGGTAAACCTTTTAAGCATGGTGCACTAGCTTTTATTGGTTTTAGTGAGTAGCATATATGTTTCTCAAATAGATCTGTACATTTATTTATTGTTTTATTCAATTCTAATGTGTATTTTTTGGTGGGATCATTATTTAGCTTTGTTATGTTGTTATTATTAATGAATTTGTATACCTTTTGTTTATATTCATCCAAGTCTAACAATGCTATAGTATTGCCTTTATCAACCTTCGTTAAGTAAATGTTATTTTGTAAGAGTTTTTTATTTAGCTGTATAGCTGTTAGTTGTTCATGTTTTGTTTTTGTATAATTTAATTTCTTTTGTTTATGATAATTATTATTAATTGCTTTATTGAATCTATTATTTATTAATATTCGTAGTTCATTTCGTTCATTTAAGTCTGGAACACACTTAATTACAGATTCGGCTTCAACTATTTCTTTAATAATGTTATTTTTATTTTTAAGATTCGGTGGAAAATTGTAATTCAGTCCTTTATTGATAAGACTTTCCTCTGTGTTCGTGAGAACCATGTTAGTCATGTTTATCAGTCTAGGGTAGAAAGCATGTTCATTATTGAATTTATTATTGTTTTGATTGCTTATCAAACGGCCAATTTTATTAGTTTGTTTATTCTTCTGGAATCTAATCTTATTCTTAACGTATTGATTAATATGTTGTATGATTGAATCGCATAGAGCGGGATGGACATTATTATATAGTTCTAAATGTGTTTTAAATACAGCTGAGTTTAATGAGATTTTCTTCCTATATAAGAATTTAATTTCTTCTTTTATCCTGTATTTACTTGCAAATTGCTCGGTTTTTCTGGCTATTCTAGAGGTTTCATTAATTTTGATTTTAGCGTAATTTGGGATAAGATTTTTATATAGACAAATTTTATTAAATTTAATATTTAAATTAGTTTTAAATTGTTTAAGCATTTGATTTTGAAGTGTATACGCAATTTTTACCTGGTAAGGTTCTAATTTCAATCTATTCATGTTTTACGTACCGAGTCACTTTATGGTTAATATAATTAAATTACCTTATTCGGTCCACCTTAGTGACACTAGCTTCTTTCATTCAATGACGCGTTTCGGGATGAAATCCCATCTTCAGATACACAATATCAATCAAAACGTAAATGTATACCACATTTTGTGGTTATGTCATAATTTAAAATGTTTAAAATCTTTTAAATAAAATATACAAAACGTAACAACTGAATCGCTCGGAGCGCTCGCATGCATGCACGCTGTACTGCGATTTCCTTACGACTGGCTATAATTATCATTCAACCGTATAGCAGTGTCAAACAGGTTATTAGATCTGAAGTTCATTGGATCATTTAATATGTTATTTTTGGTTGGTTCGTTTTTTGTAGCTTTATATATTTCGAACTCCTCTAGGCTATCCATTAATTTACCCTTCTTGCAAGTATGTAATGCTACGAAATTGTTTTCGAAACTAGTATAATTATGACCTTTTGTTATTAAATGTTGTGCAAAACTGGAATTATTATTATTT
Organism: Magicicada septendecula; assembly: GCA_034769895.1. NCBI lineage: Eukaryota > Metazoa > Arthropoda > Insecta > Hemiptera > Cicadidae > Magicicada > Magicicada septendecula. The sequence continues at coordinate 160,403,931 of CM068372.1, read as the reverse complement.
GTTTTAGGAATATGCTCTAAAAATCTTGTATAAAAATCTCTGCCGGATTGGCCGATGTAGAATGCTGCACAATTATCGCATTTTATTTTATAGACTCCTGATTTATTTTTTAAAGGAATATTTATTTTAGTTTTGAAAAAATTTTTAAATTATTACAGGTTTTGAATGAAATAGTATATCCTTTACTTTTAAAAACAGATTTTAAAATATTTGGCATCAAACCTGTATAATTAGCTGAAATGAATTTTTTATGTTTTTTATTATGTTGGTTAATAATGTTGGTATTTTTATTTTCTAAACGTTTTTTATGTTTCATTATCATTCTATCAATTATTACTGGCCTGTAACCATTATTTAGAGCTATTTGTTTTATAATATTTACTTCTTGATCATAGTCTTCGTTATTAAGGGGAACACAAAGTAATCTGTCAATAAAGCTGTTAAATGCAGCCATTTTTTGGGCTGGAGGATGAAATGACTTGGCATGTATAACTGTATCTGTGCATGTGTGCTTTCTGTATATTTTGTATTTCAGGTCATTACCGTTATTTGTTATGGTTAGATCCAGGAAATTAATATTTTTGTTATCTTCAATTTCCATAGTGAATTTTATTTTCTTATGTATTTTATTTAAATAGTTATTAAATGACTCGAGTTGTCTATTGTTACCATTGAAAATAACAAAGGTGTCGTCCACATATCTTGAATAATATACTATTTTATTGTCAAAATAATTGTTTTTTAAAATTTTAGTATTCTCTAAATGATTCAAATAAATATCAGTGAGGATACCTGAGAGTGGAGAACCCATTGCTAGGCCCTCATTTTGTTTGTAGTATGAACCATAAAACGAAAAATAGTTTTGATTAAGTACTATTTCTAATATTAACATTAGCTGATTAATTTTTCTTATTTCCAAGATATTATTATTTATTAAATTTTGTTTGAGTAATTTTAAAGTTTCATCAATTGGGACATTGGTATACAGATCCACTATGTCAAAAGACACTAGCTTGTAACTAGGCTTAATATTAACATGACATAATTTTTCAATAAAATCTTTATAACTTTTTATACTCTGGTTATTATCTAAGCTTATATGTTTGATTATTTTTACCAAGGTTTTTGCTACTTTATAGCTTGGAGCGGTTGTAAAATTTACTAAAGGTCTAATCGGTGTGTCTTTTTTGTGTACTTTGGGTAGACCTTTTAAGCATGGTGCACTAGCTTTTATTGGTTTTAGTGAGTAGCATATATGTTTCTCAAATAGATCTGTACATTTATTTATTGTTTTATTCAATTCTAATGTGTATTTTTTGGTGGGATCATTATTTAGCTTTGTTATGTTGTTATTATTAATGAATTTGTATACCTTTTGTTTATATTCATCCAAGTCTAACAATGCTATAGTATTGCCTTTATCAACCTTCGTTAAGTAAATGTTATTTTGTAAGAGTTTTTTATTTAGCTGTATAGCTGTTAGTTGTTAAGGTTTTGTTTTTGTATAATTTAATTTCTTTTGTTTATGATAATTATTATTAATTGCTTTATTGAATCTATTATTTATTAATATTTGTAGTTCATTTCGTTCATTTAAGTCTGAACACACTTAATTACAGATTCGGCTTCAACTATTTCTTTAATTATGTTATTTTTATTTTTAAGATTCGGTGGAAAATTGTAATTCAGTCCTTTATTGATAAGACTTTCCTCTGTGTTCGTGAGAACCATGTTAGTCATGTTTATCAGTCTAGGGTAGAAAGCATGTTCATTATTGAATTTATTATTGTTTTGATTGCTTATCAAACGGCCAATTTTATTAGTTTGTTTATTCTTATGGAATCTAATCTTATTCTTAACGTATTGATTAATATGTTGTATGATTGAATCGCATAGAGCGGGATGGACATTATTATATAGTTCTAAATGTGTTTTAAATACAGCTGAGTTTATTGAGATTTTCTTCCTATATAAGAATTTAATTTCTTCTTTTATCCTGTATTTACTTGCAAATTGCTCAGTTTTCCTGGCTATTCTAGAGGTTTCGTTAATTTTGATTTTAGCGTAATTTGGGATAAGATTTTTATATAGACAAATTTTATTAAATTTAATATTTAAATTAGTTTTAAATAGTTTAAGCTTTTGATTTTGAAGTGTATACGCAATTTTTACCTGGTAAGGTTCTAATTTCAATCTATTCATGTTTTACGTACCGAGTCACTTTATGGTTAATATAATTAAATTACCTTATTCGGTCCACCTTAGTGACACTAGCTTCTTTCGTTCAATGACGCGTTTCGGGATGAAATCCCATCTTCAGATACACAATATCAATCAAAACGTAAATGTATACCACATTTTGTGGTTATGTCATAATTTAAAATGTTTAAAATCTTGTAAATAAAATATACAAAACGTAACAACTGAATCGCTCGGAGCGCTCGCATGCATGCACGCTGTACCGCGATTTCCTTACGACTGGCTATAATTATCATTCAACCGATTAGCAGTGTCAAACAGGTTATTAGATCCGAAGTTCATTTAATATGTTATTTTTGGTTGGTTCGTTTTTTGTAGCTTTATATATTTCGAACTCCTCTAGGCTATCCATTAATTTACCCTTCTTGCAAGTATGTAACGCTACGAAATTGTTTTCGAAACTAGTATAATTATGACCTTTTGTTATTAAATGTTGTGCAAAACTGGAATTATTATTATTTGTTTTAGGAATATGCTCTAAAAATCTTGTATAAAAATCTCTGCCGGATTGGCCGATGTAGAATGCTGCACAATTATCGCATTTTATTTTATAGACTCCTGATTTATTTTTTAAAGGAATATTTATTTTAGTTTTGAAAAAATTTTTAATTTATTACAGGTTTTGAATGAAATAGTATATCCTTTACTTTTAAAAACAGATTTTAAAATATTTGGCATCAAACCTGTATAATTAGCTGAAATGAATTTTTTATGTTTTTTATTATGTTGGTTAATAATGTTGGTATTTTTATTTTCTAAACGTTTTTTATGTTTCATTATCATTCTATCAATTATTACTGGCCTGTAACTATTATTTAGAGCTATTTGTTTTATAATATTTACTTCTTGATCATAGTCTTCGTTATTAAGGGGAACACAAAGTAATCTGTCAATAAAGCTGTTAAATGCAGCCATTTTTTGGGCTGGAGGATGAAATGACTTGGCATGTATAACTGTATCTGTGCATGTGTGCTTTCTGTATATTTTGTATTTCAGGTCATTACCGTTATTTGTTATGGTTAGATCCAGGAAATTAATATTTTTGTTATCTTCAATTTCCATAGTGAATTTTATTTTCTTATGTATTTTATTTAAATAGTTATTAAATGACTCGAGTTGTCTATTGTTACCATTGAAAATAACAAAGGTGTCGTCCACATATCTTGAATAATATACTATTTTATTGTCAAAATAATTGTTTTTTAAAATTTTAGTATTCTCTAAATGATTCAAATAAATATCAGCGAGGATACCTGAGAGTGGAGAACCCATTGCTAGGCCCTCATTTTGTTTGTAGTATGAACCATCAAACGAAAAATAGTTTTGATTAAGTACTATTTCTAATATTAACATTAGCTGATTAATTTTTCTTATTTCCAAGATATTATTATTTATTATATTTTGTTTGAGTAATTTTAAAGTTTCATCAATTGGGACATTGGTATACAGATCCACTATGTCAAAAGACACTAGCTTGTAACTAGGCTTAATATTAATATGACATAATTTTTCAATAAAATCTTTATAACTTTTTATACTCTGGTTATTATCTAAGCTTATATGTTTGATTATTTTTACCAAGGTTTTTGCTACTTTATAGTTTGGAGCGGTTGTAAAATTTACTAAAGGTCTAATCGGTGTGTCTTTTTTGTGTACTTTGGGTAGACCTTTTAAGCATGGTGCACTAGCTTTTATTGGTTTTAGTGAGTAGCATATATGTTTCTCAAATAGATCTGTACATTTATTTATTGTTTTATTCAATTCTAATGTGTATTTTTTGGTGGGATCATTATTTAGCTTTGTTATGTTGTTATTATTAATGAATTTGTATACCTTTTGTTTATATTCATCCAAGTCTAACAATGCTATAGTATTGCCTTTATCAACCTTCGTTAAGTAAATGTTATTTTGTAAGAGTTTTTTATTTAGCTGTATAGCTGTTAGTTGTTAAGGTTTTGTTTTTGTATAATTTAATTTCTTTTGTTTATGATAATTATTATTAATTGCTTTATTGAATCTATTATTTATTAATATTCGTAGTTCATTTCGTTCATTTAAGTCTGAACACACTTAATTACAGATTCGGCTTCAACTATTTCTTTAATTATGTTATTTTTATTTTTAAGATTCGGTGGAAAATTGTAATTCAGTCCTTTATTGATAAGACTTTCCTCTGTGTTCGTGAGAACCATGTTAGTCATGTTTATCAGTCTAGGGTAGAAAGCATGTTCATTATTGAATTTATTATTGTTTTGATTGCTTATCAAACGGCCAATTTTATTAGTTTGTTTATTCTTCTGGAATCTAATCTTATTCTTAACGTATTGATTAATATGTTGTATGATTGAATCGCATAGAGCGGGATGGACATTATTATATAGTTCTAAATGTGTTTTAAATACAGCTGAGTTTATTGAGATTTTCTTCCTATATAAGAATTTAATTTCTTCTTTTATCCTGTATTTACTTGCAAATTGCTCAGTTTTCCTGGCTATTCTAGAGGTTTCGTTAATTTTGATTTTAGCGTAATTTGGGATAAGATTTTTATATAGACAAATTTTATTAAATTTAATATTTAAATTAGTTTTAAATAGTTTAAGCTTTTGATTTTGAAGTGTATACGCAATTTTTACCTGGTAAGGTTCTAATTTCAATCTATTCATGTTTTACGTACCGAGTCACTTTATGGTTAATATAATTAAATTACCTTATTCGGTCCACCTTAGTGACACTAGCTTCTTTCGTTCAATGACGCGTTTCGGGATGAAATCCCATCTTCAGATACACAATATCAATCAAAACGTAAATGTATACCACATTTTGTGGTTATGTCATAATTTAAAATGTTTAAAATCTTGTAAATAAAATATACAAAACGCAACAACTGAATCGCTCGGAGCGCTCGCATGCATGCATGCTGTACCGCGATTTCCTTACGACTGGCTATAATTATCATTCAACCGATTAGCAGTGTCAAACAGGTTATTAGATCCGAAGTTCATTTAATATGTTATTTTTGGTTGTTGCGTTTTTTGTAGCTTTTTATATTTCGAACTCCTCTAGGCTATCCATTAATTTACCCTTCTTGCAAGTATGTAACGCTACGAAATTGTTTTCGAAACTAGTATAATTATGACCTTTTGTTATTAAATGTTGTGCAAAACTGGAATTATTATTATTTGTTTTAGGAATATGCTCTAAAAATCTTGTATAAAAATCTCTGCCGGATTGGCCGATGTAGAATGCTGCACAATTATCGCATTTTATTTTATAGACCCTGATTTATTTTTTAAAGGAATATTTATTTTAGTTTTGAAAAAATTTTTTAAATTATTACAGGTTTTGAATGAAATAGTATATCCTTTACTTTTAAAAACAGATTTTAAAATATTAGGCATCAAACCAGTATAATTAGCTGAAATGAATTTTTTATGTTTTTTATTATGTTGGTTAATAATGTTGGTATTTTTATTTTCTAAACGTTTTTTATGTTTCATTATCATTCTATCAATTATTACTGGCCTGTAACCATTATTTAGAGGTATTTGTTTTATAATATTTACTTCTTGATCATAGTCTTCGTTATTAAGGGGAACGCAAAGTAATCTGTCAATGAAGCTGTTAAATGCAGCCATTTTTTGGGCTGGAGGATGAAATGACTTAGCATGTATAACTGTATCTGTGCATGTGTGCTTTCTGTATATTTTGTATTTCAGTTCATTACCGTTATTTGTTATGGTTAGATCCAGGAAATTAATATTTTTGTTATCTTCAATTTCCATAGTGAATTTTATTTTCTTATGTATTTTATTTAAATAGTTATTAAATGACTCGAGCTGTCTATTGTTACCATTGAAAATAACAAAGGTGTCGTCCACATATCTTGAATAATATACTATTTTATTGTCAAAATAATTGTTTTTTAAAATTTTAGTATTTTCTAAATGATTCAAATAAATATCAGTGAGGATACCTGAGAGTGGAGAACCCATTGCTAGGCCCTCATTTTGTTTGTAGTATGAACCATCAAACGAAAAATAGTTTTGATTAAGTACTATTTCTAATATTAACATTAGCTAATTTATTTTTCTTATTTCCAAGGTATTATTATTTATTAAATTTTGTTTGAGTAATTTTAAAGTTTCATCAGTTGGGACATTGGTATACAGATCCACTATGTCAAAAGACACTAGCTTGTAACTAGGCTTAATATTAATATTACGTAATTTTTCAATAAAATCTTTATAACTTTTTATACTCTGTTTATTGTCTAAGCTTATATGTTGTTTGATTATTTTTACCAAGGTTTTTGCTACTTTATAGCTTGGAGCGGTTGTAAAATTTACTAAAGGTCTAATCGGTGTGTCTTTTTTGTGTACTTTTGGTAGACCTTTTAAGCATGGTGCACTAGCTTTTATTGGTTTTAGTGAATAGCATATATGTTTCTCAAATAGATCTGTACATTTATTTATTGTTTTATTCAATTCTAATGTGTATTTTTTGGTGGGATCATTATTTAGCTTTGTTATGTTGTTATTATTAATGAATTTGTATACCTTTTGTTTATATTCATCCAAGTCTAACAATGCTATAGTATTGCCTTTATCAACCTTCGTTAAGTAAATGTTATTTTGTAAGAGTTTTTTATTTAGCTGTATAGCTGTTAGTTGTTCATGTTTTGTTTTTGTATAATTTAATTTCTTTTGTTTATGATAATTATTATTAATTGCTTTATTGAATCTATTATTTATTAATATTCGTAGTTCATTTCGTTCATTTAAGTCTGGAACACACTTAATTACAGATTCGGCTTCAACTATTTCTTTAATAATGTTATTTTTATTTTTAAGATTCGGTGGAAAATTGTAATTCAGTCCTTTATTGATAAGACTTTCCTCTGTGTTCGTGAGAACCATGTTAGTCATGTTTATCAGTCTAGGGTAGAAAGCATGTTCATTATTGAATTTATTATTGTTTTGATTGCTTATCAAACGGCCAATTTTATTAGTTTGTTTATTCTTCTGGAATCTAATCTTATTCTTAACGTATTGATTAATATGTTGTATGATTGAATCGCATAGAGCGGGATGAACATTATTATATAGTTCTAAATGTGTTTTAAATACAGCTGAGTTTAATGAGATTTTCTTCCTATATAAGAATTTAATTTCTTCTTTTATCCTGTATTTACTTGCAAATTGCTCGGTTTTTCTGGCTATTCTAGAGGTTTCGTTAATTTTTATTGTAGCGTAATTTGGGATAAGATTTTTATATAGACAAATTTTATTAAATTTAATATTTAAATTAGTTTTAAATAGTTTAAGCTTTTGATTTTGAAGTGTATACGCAATTTTTACCTGGTAAGGTTCTAATTTCAATCTATTCATGTTTTACGTACCGAGTCACTTTATGGTTAATATAATTAAATTACCTTATTCGGTCCACCTTAGTGACACTAGCTTCTTTCGTTCAATGACGCGTTTCGGGATGAAATCCCATCTTCAGATACACAATATCAATCAAAACGTAAATGTATACCACATTTTGTGGTTATGTCATAATTTAAAATGTTTAAAATCTTTTAAATAAAATATACAAAACGTAACAACTGAATCGCTCGGAGCGCTCGCATGCATGCACGCTGTACTGCGATTTCCTTACGACTGGCTATAATTATCATTCAACCGTATAGCAGTGTCAAACAGGTTATTAGATCTGAAGTTCATTGGATCATTTAATATGTTATTTTTGGTTGGTTCGTTTTTTGTAGCTTTATATATTTCGAACTCCTCTAGGCTATCCATTAATTTACCCTTCTTGCAAGTATGTAACGCTACGAAATTGTTTTCGAAACTAGTATAATTATGACCTTTTGTTATTAAATGTTGTGCAAAACTGGAATTATTATTATTTGTTTTAGGAATATGCTCTAAAAATCTTGTATAAAAATCTCTGCCGGATTGGCCGATGTAGAATGCTGCACAATTATCGCATTTTATTTTATAGACTCCTGATTTATTTTTTAAAGGAATATTTATTTTAGTTTTGAAAAAATTTTTAATTTATTACAGGTTTTGAATGAAATAGTATATCCTTTACTTTTAAAAACAGATTTTAAAATATTTGGCATCAAACCTGTATAATTAGCTGAAATGAATTTTTTATGTTTTTTATTATGTTGGTTAATAATGTTGGTATTTTTATTTTCTAAACGTTTTTTATGTTTCATTATCATTCTATCAATTATTACTGGCCTGTAACTATTATTTAGAGCTATTTGTTTTATAATATTTACTTCTTGATCATAGTCTTCGTTATTAAGGGGAACACAAAGTAATCTGTCAATAAAGCTGTTAAATGCAGCCATTTTTTGGGCTGGAGGATGAAATGACTTGGCATGTATAACTGTATCTGTGCATGTGTGCTTTCTGTATATTTTGTATTTCAGGTCATTACCGTTATTTGTTATGGTTAGATCCAGGAAATTAATATTTTTGTTATCTTCAATTTCCATAGTGAATTTTATTTTCTTATGTATTTTATTTAAATAGTTATTAAATGACTCGAGTTGTCTATTGTTACCATTGAAAATAACAAAGGTGTCGTCCACATATCTTGAATAATATACTATTTTATTGTCAAAATAATTGTTTTTTAAAATTTTAGTATTCTCTAAATGATTCAAATAAATATCAGCGAGGATACCTGAGAGTGGAGAACCCATTGCTAGGCCCTCATTTTGTTTGTAGTATGAACCATCAAACGAAAAATAGTTTTGATTAAGTACTATTTCTAATATTAACATTAGCTGATTAATTTTTCTTATTTCCAAGATATTATTATTTATTATATTTTGTTTGAGTAATTTTAAAGTTTCATCAATTGGGACATTGGTATACAGATCCACTATGTCAAAAGACACTAGCTTGTAACTAGGCTTAATATTAATATGACATAATTTTTCAATAAAATCTTTATAACTTTTTATACTCTGGTTATTATCTAAGCTTATATGTTTGATTATTTTTACCAAGGTTTTTGCTACTTTATAGTTTGGAGCGGTTGTAAAATTTACTAAAGGTCTAATCGGTGTGTCTTTTTTGTGTACTTTGGGTAGACCTTTTAAGCATGGTGCACTAGCTTTTATTGGTTTTAGTGAGTAGCATATATGTTTCTCAAATAGATCTGTACATTTATTTATTGTTTTATTCAATTCTAATGTGTATTTTTTGGTGGGATCATTATTTAGCTTTGTTATGTTGTTATTATTAATGAATTTGTATACCTTTTGTTTATATTCATCCAAGTCTAACAATGCTATAGTATTGCCTTTATCAACCTTCGTTAAGTAAATGTTATTTTGTAAGAGTTTTTTATTTAGCTGTATAGCTGTTAGTTGTTAAGGTTTTGTTTTTGTATAATTTAATTTCTTTTGTTTATGATAATTATTATTAATTGCTTTATTGAATCTATTATTTATTAATATTCGTAGTTCATTTCGTTCATTTAAGTCTGAACACACTTAATTACAGATTCGGCTTCAACTATTTCTTTAATTATGTTATTTTTATTTTTAAGATTCGGTGGAAAATTGTAATTCAGTCCTTTATTGATAAGACTTTCCTCTGTGTTCGTGAGAACCATGTTAGTCATGTTTATCAGTCTAGGGTAGAAAGCATGTTCATTATTGAATTTATTATTGTTTTGATTGCTTATCAAACGGCCAATTTTATTAGTTTGTTTATTCTTCTGGAATCTAATCTTATTCTTAACGTATTGATTAATATGTTGTATGATTGAATCGCATAGAGCGGGATGGACATTATTATATAGTTCTAAATGTGTTTTAAATACAGCTGAGTTTATTGAGATTTTCTTCCTATATAAGAATTTAATTTCTTCTTTTATCCTGTATTTACTTGCAAATTGCTCAGTTTTCCTGGCTATTCTAGAGGTTTCGTTAATTTTGATTTTAGCGTAATTTGGGATAAGATTTTTATATAGACAAATTTTATTAAATTTAATATTTAAATTAGTTTTAAATAGTTTAAGCTTTTGATTTTGAAGTGTATACGCAATTTTTACCTGGTAAGGTTCTAATTTCAATCTATTCATGTTTTACGTACCGAGTCACTTTATGGTTAATATAATTAAATTACCTTATTCGGTCCACCTTAGTGACACTAGCTTCTTTCGTTCAATGACGCGTTTCGGGATGAAATCCCATCTTCAGATACACAATATCAATCAAAACGTAAATGTATACCACATTTTGTGGTTATGTCATAATTTAAAATGTTTAAAATCTTGTAAATAAAATATACAAAACGCAACAACTGAATCGCTCGGAGCGCTCGCATGCATGCATGCTGTACCGCGATTTCCTTACGACTGGCTATAATTATCATTCAACCGATTAGCAGTGTCAAACAGGTTATTAGATCCGAAGTTCATTTAATATGTTATTTTTGGTTGTTGCGTTTTTTGTAGCTTTTTATATTTCGAACTCCTCTAGGCTATCCATTAATTTACCCTTCTTGCAAGTATGTAACGCTACGAAATTGTTTTCGAAACTAGTATAATTATGACCTTTTGTTATTAAATGTTGTGCAAAACTGGAATTATTATTATTTGTTTTAGGAATATGCTCTAAAAATCTTGTATAAAAATCTCTGCCGGATTGGCCGATGTAGAATGCTGCACAATTATCGCATTTTATTTTATAGACCCTGATTTATTTTTTAAAGGAATATTTATTTTAGTTTTGAAAAAATTTTTTAAATTATTACAGGTTTTGAATGAAATAGTATATCCTTTACTTTTAAAAACAGATTTTAAAATATTAGGCATCAAACCAGTATAATTAGCTGAAATGAATTTTTTATGTTTTTTATTATGTTGGTTAATAATGTTGGTATTTTTATTTTCTAAACGTTTTTTATGTTTCATTATCATTCTATCAATTATTACTGGCCTGTAACCATTATTTAGAGGTATTTGTTTTATAATATTTACTTCTTGATCATAGTCTTCGTTATTAAGGGGAACGCAAAGTAATCTGTCAATGAAGCTGTTAAATGCAGCCATTTTTTGGGCTGGAGGATGAAATGACTTAGCATGTATAACTGTATCTGTGCATGTGTGCTTTCTGTATATTTTGTATTTCAGTTCATTACCGTTATTTGTTATGGTTAGATCCAGGAAATTAATATTTTTGTTATCTTCAATTTCCATAGTGAATTTTATTTTCTTATGTATTTTATTTAAATAGTTATTAAATGACTCGAGCTGTCTATTGTTACCATTGAAAATAACAAAGGTGTCGTCCACATATCTTGAATAATATACTATTTTATTGTCAAAATAATTGTTTTTTAAAATTTTAGTATTTTCTAAATGATTCAAATAAATATCAGTGAGGATACCTGAGAGTGGAGAACCCATTGCTAGGCCCTCATTTTGTTTGTAGTATGAACCATCAAACGAAAAATAGTTTTGATTAAGTACTATTTCTAATATTAACATTAGCTAATTTATTTTTCTTATTTCCAAGGTATTATTATTTATTAAATTTTGTTTGAGTAATTTTAAAGTTTCATCAGTTGGGACATTGGTATACAGATCCACTATGTCAAAAGACACTAGCTTGTAACTAGGCTTAATATTAATATTACGTAATTTTTCAATAAAATCTTTATAACTTTTTATACTCTGTTTATTGTCTAAGCTTATATGTTGTTTGATTATTTTTACCAAGGTTTTTGCTACTTTATAGCTTGGAGCGGTTGTAAAATTTACTAAAGGTCTAATCGGTGTGTCTTTTTTGTGTACTTTTGGTAGACCTTTTAAGCATGGTGCACTAGCTTTTATTGGTTTTAGTGAATAGCATATATGTTTCTCAAATAGATCTGTACATTTATTTATTGTTTTATTCAATTCTAATGTGTATTTTTTGGTGGGATCATTATTTAGCTTTGTTATGTTGTTATTATTAATGAATTTGTATACCTTTTGTTTATATTCATCCAAGTCTAACAATGCTATAGTATTGCCTTTATCAACCTTCGTTAAGTAAATGTTATTTTGTAAGAGTTTTTTATTTAGCTGTATAGCTGTTAGTTGTTCATGTTTTGTTTTTGTATAATTTAATTTCTTTTGTTTATGATAATTATTATTAATTGCTTTATTGAATCTATTATTTATTAATATTCGTAGTTCATTTCGTTCATTTAAGTCTGGAACACACTTAATTACAGATTCGGCTTCAACTATTTCTTTAATAATGTTATTTTTATTTTTAAGATTCGGTGGAAAATTGTAATTCAGTCCTTTATTGATAAGACTTTCCTCTGTGTTCGTGAGAACCATGTTAGTCATGTTTATCAGTCTAGGGTAGAAAGCATGTTCATTATTGAATTTATTATTGTTTTGATTGCTTATCAAACGGCCAATTTTATTAGTTTGTTTATTCTTCTGGAATCTAATCTTATTCTTAACGTATTGATTAATATGTTGTATGATTGAATCGCATAGAGCGGGATGGACATTATTATATAGTTCTAAATGTGTTTTAAATACAGCTGAGTTTATTGAGATTTTCTTCCTATATAAGAATTTAATTTCTTCTTTTATCCTGTATTTACTTGCAAATTGCTCAGTTTTCCTGGCTATTCTAGAGGTTTCGTTAATTTTGATTTTAGCGTAATTTGGGATAAGATTTTTATATAGACAAATTTTATTAAATTTAATATTTAAATTAGTTTTAAATAGTTTAAGCTTTTGATTTTGAAGTGTATACGCAATTTTTACCTGGTAAGGTTCTAATTTCAATCTATTCATGTTTTACGTACCGAGTCACTTTATGGTTAATATAATTAAATTACCTTATTCGGTCCACCTTAGTGACACTAGCTTCTTTCGTTCAATGACGCGTTTCGGGATGAAATCCCATCTTCAGATACACAATATCAATCAAAACGTAAATGTATACCACATTTTGTGGTTATGTCATAATTTAAAATGTTTAAAATCTTTTAAATAAAATATACAAAACGTAACAACTGAATCGCTCGGAGCGCTCGCATGCATGCACGCTGTACCGCGATTTCCTTACGACTGGCTATAATTATCATTCAACCGATTAGCAGTGTCAAACAGGTTATTAGATCCGAAGTTCATTTAATATGTTATTTTTGGTTGTTGCGTTTTTTGTAGCTTTTTATATTTCGAACTCCTCTAGGCTATCCATTAATTTACCCTTCTTGCAAGTATGTAATGCTACGAAATTGTTTTCGAAACTAGTATAATTATGACCTCTTGTTATTAAATGTTGTGCAAAACTGGAATTATTATTATTTGTTTTAGGAATATGCTCTAAAAATCTTGTATAAAAATCTCTGCCGGATTGGCCGATGTAGAATGCTGCACAATTATCGCATTTTATTTTATAGACCCTGATTTATTTTTTAAAGGAATATTTATTTTAGTTTTGAAAAAATTTTTTAAATTATTACAGGTTTTGAATGAAATAGTATATCCTTTACTTTTAAAAACAGATTTTAAAATATTAGGCATCAAACCAGTATAATTAGCTGAAATGAATTTTTTATGTTTTTTATTATGTTGGTTAATAATGTTGGTATTTTTATTTTCTAAACGTTTTTTATGTTTCATTATCATTCTATCAATTATTACTGGCCTGTAACCATTATTTAGAGCTATTTGTTTTATAATATTTACTTCTTGATCATAGTCTTCGTTATTAAGGGGAACACAAAGTAATCTGTCAATAAAGCTGTTAAATGCAGCCATTTTTTGGGCTGGAGGATGAAATGACTTGGCATGTATAACTGTATCTGTGCATGTGTGCTTTCTGTATATTTTGTATTTCAGGTCATTACCGTTATTTGTTATGGTTAGATCCAGGAAATTAATATTTTTGTTATTTTCAATTTCCATAGTGAATTTTATTTTCTTATGTATTTTATTTAAATAGTTATTAAATGACTCGAGTTGTCTATTGTTACCATTGAAAATAACAAAGGTGTCGTCCACATATCTTGAATAATATACTATTTTATTGTCAAAATAATTGTTTTTTAAAATTTTAGTATTCTCTAAATGATTCAAATAAATATCAGCGAGGATACCTGAGAGTGGAGAACCCATTGCTAGGCCCTCATTTTGTTTGTAGTATGAACCATCAAACGAAAAATAGTTTTGATTAAGTACTATTTCTAATATTAACATTAGCTGATTAAGTTTTCTTATTTACAAGATATTATTATTTATTAAATTTTGTTTGAGTAATTTTAAAGTTTCATCAATTGGGACATTGGTATACAGATCCACTATGTCAAAAGACACTAGCTTGTAACTAGGCTTAATATTAATATGACATAATTTTTCAATAAAATCTTTATAACTTTTTATACTCTGGTTATTATCTAAGCTTATATGTTTGATTATTTTTACCAAGGTTTTTGCTACTTTATAGCTTGGAGCGGTTGTAAAATTTACTAAAGGTCTAATCGGTGTGTCTTTTTTGTGTACTTTGGGTAGACCTTTTAAGCATGGTGCACTAGCTTTTATTGGTTTTAGTGAGTAGCATATATGTTTCTCAAATAGATCTGTACATTTATTTATTGTTTTATTCAATTCTAATGTGTATTTTTTGGTGGGATCATTATTTAGCTTTGTTATGTTGTTATTATTAATGAATTTGTACACCTTTTGTTTATATTCATCCAAGTCTAACAATGCTATAGTATTGCCTTTATCAACCTTCGTTAAGTAAATGTTATTTTGTAAGAGTTTTTTATTTAGCTGTATAGCTGTTAGTTGTTCATGTTTTGTTTTTGTATAATTTAATTTCTTTTGTTTATGATAATTATTATTAATTGCTTTATTGAATCTATTATTTATTAATATTCGTAGTTCATTTCGTTCATTTAAGTCTGAACACACTTAATTACAGATTCGGCTTCAACTATTTCTTTAATAATGTTATTTTTATTTTTAAGATTCGGTGGAAAATTGTAATTCAGTCCTTTATTGATAAGACTTTCCTCTGTGTTCGTGAGAACCATGTTAGTCATGTTTATCAGTCTAGGGTAGAAAGCATGTTCATTATTGAATTTATTATTGTTTTGATTGCTTATCAAACGGCCAATTTTATTAGTTTGTTTATTCTTCTGGAATCTAATCTTATTCTTAACGTATTGATTAATATGTTGTATGATTGAATCGCATAGAGCGGGATGGACATTATTATATAGTTCTAAATGTGTTTTAAATACAGCTGAGTTTAATGAGATTTTCTTCCTATATAAGAATTTAATTTCTTCTTTTATCCTGTATTTACTTGCAAATTGCTCGGTTTTTCTGGCTATTCTAGAGGTTTCATTAATTTTGATTTTAGCGTAATTTGGGATAAGATTTTTATATAGACAAATTTTATTAAATTTAATATTTAAATTAGTTTTAAATTGTTTAAGTATTTGATTTTGAAGTGTATACGCAATTTTTACCTGGTAAGGTGCTAATTTCAATCTATTCATGTTTTACGTACCGAGTCACTTTATGGTTAATATAATTAAATTACCTTGTTCGGTCCACCTTAGTGACACTAGCTTCTTTCATTCAATGAAGTGTTTCGGGATGAAATCCCATCTTCAGATACACAATATCAATCAAAACATAAATGTATACCACATTTTGTGGTTATGTCATAATTTAAAATGTTTAAAATCTTTTAAATAAAATATACAAAACATAACAACTGAATCGCTCGGAGCGCTCGCATGCATGCACGCTGTACCGCGATTTCCTTACGACTGGCTATAATTATCATTCAACCGTATAGCAGTGTCAAACAGGTTATTAAATCCAAAGTTCATTTAATATGTTATTTTTGGTTGTTGCGTTTTTTGTAGCTTTATATATTTCGAACTCCTCTAGGCTATCCATTAATTTACCCTTCTTGCAAGTATGTAACGCTACGAAATTGTTTTCGAAACTAGTATAATTATGACCTTTTGTTATTAAATGTTGTGCAAAACTGGAATTATTATTATTTGTTTTAGGAATATGCTCTAAAAATCTTGTATAAAAATCTCTGCCGGATTGGCCGATGTAGAATGCTGCACAATTATCGCATTTTATTTTATAGACCCTGATTTATTTTTTAAAGGAATATTTATTTTAGTTTTGAAAAAATTTTTTAAATTATTACAGGTTTTGAATGAAATAGTATATCCTTTACTTTTAAAAACAGATTTTAAAATATTAGGCATCAAACCAGTATAATTAGCTGAAATGAATTTTTTATGTTTTTTATTATGTTGGTTAATAATGTTGGTATTTTTATTTTCTAAACTTTTTTTATGTTTCATTATCATTCTATCAATTATTACTGGCCTGTAACCATTATTTAGAGGTATTTGTTTTATAATATTTACTTCTTGATCATAGTCTTCGTTATTAAGGGGAACGCAAAGTAATCTGTCAATGAAGCTGTTAAATGCAGCCATTTTTTGGGCTGGAGGATGAAATGACTTAGCATGTATAACTGTATCTGTGCATGTGTGCTTTCTGTATATTTTGTATTTCAGGTCATTACCGTTATTTGTTATGGTTAGATCCAGGAAATTAATATTTTTGTTATCTTCAATTTCCATAGTGAATTTTATTTTCTTATGTATTTTATTTAAATAGTTATTAAATGACTCGAGCTGTCTATTGTTACCATTGAAAATAACAAAGGTGTCGTCCACATATCTTGAATAATATACTATTTTATTGTCAAAATAATTGTTTTTTAAAATTTTAGTATTTTCTAAATGATTCAAATAAATATCAGTGAGGATACCTGAGAGTGGAGAACCCATTGCTAGGCCCTCATTTTGTTTGTAGTATGAACCATCAAACGAAAAATAGTTTTGATTAAGTACTAATTCTAATATTAACATTAGCTGATTAATTTTTCTTATTTCCAAGGTATTATTATTTATTAAATTTTGTTTGAGTAATTTTAAAGTTTCATCAGTTGGGACATTGGTATACAGATCCACTATGTCAAAAGACACTAGCTTGTAACTAGGCTTAATATTAATATTACGTAATTTTTCAATAAAATCTTTATAACTTTTTATACTCTGTTTATTGTCTAAGCTTATATGTTGTTTGATTATTTTTACCAAGGTTTTTGCTACTTTATAGCTTGGAGCGGTTGTAAAATTTACTAAAGGTCTAATCGGTGTGTCTTTTTTGTGTACTTTTGGTAGACCTTTTAAGCATGGTGCACTAGCTTTTATTGGTTTTAGTGAGTAGCATATATGTTTCTCAAATAGATCTGTACATTTATTTATTGTTTTATTCAATTCTAATGTGTATTTTTTGGTGGGATCATTATTTAGCTTTGTTATGTTGTTATTATTAATGAATTTGTATACCTTTTGTTTATATTCATCCAAGTCTAACAATGCTATAGTATTGCCTTTATCAACCTTCGTTAAGTAAATGTTATTTTGTAAGAGTTTTTTATTTAGCTGTATAGCTGTTAGTTGTTCATGTTTTGTTTTTGTATAATTTAATTTCTTTTGTTTATGATAATTATTATTAATTGCTTTATTGAATCTATTATTTATTAATATTCGTAGTTCATTTCGTTCATTTAAGTCTGGAACACACTTAATTACAGATTCGGCTTCAACTATTTCTTTAATAATGTTATTTTTATTTTTAAGATTCGGTGGAAAATTGTAATTCAGTCCTTTATTGATAAGACTTTCCTCTGTGTTCGTGAGAACCATGTTAGTCATGTTTATCAGTCTAGGGTAGAAAGCATGTTCATTATTGAATTTATTATTGTTTTGATTGCTTATCAAACGGCCAATTTTATTAGTTTGTTTATTCTTCTGGAATCTAATCTTATTCTTAACGTATTGATTAATATGTTGTATGATTGAATCGCATAGAGCGGGATGAACATTATTATATAGTTCTAAATGTGTTTTAAATACAGCTGAGTTTAATGAGATTTTCTTCCTATATAAGAATTTAATTTCATCTTTTATCCTGTATTTACTTGCAAATTGCTCAGTTTTTCTGGCTATTCTAGAGGTTTCGTTAATTTTGATTTTAGCGTAATTTGGGATAAGATTTTTATATAGACAAATTTTATTAAATTTAATATTTAAATTAGTTTTAAATAGTTTAAGCTTTTGATTTTGAAGTGTATACGCAATTTTTACCTGGTAAGGTTCTAATTTCAATCTATTCATGTTTTACGTACCGAGTCACTTTATGGTTAATATAATTAAATTACCTTATTCGGTCCACCTTAGTGACACTAGCTTCTTTCGTTCAATGACGCGTTTCGGGATGAAATCCCATCTTCAGATACACAATATCAATCAAAACGTAAATGTATACCACATTTTGTGGTTATGTCATAATTTAAAATGTTTAAAATCTTTTAAATAAAATATACAAAACGTAACAACTGAATCGCTCGGAGCGCTCGCATGCATGCACGCTGTACTGCGATTTCCTTACGACTGGCTATAATTATCATTCAACCGTATAGCAGTGTCAAACAGGTTATTAGATCTGAAGTTCATTGGATCATTTAATATGTTATTTTTGGTTGGTTCGTTTTTTGTAGCTTTATATATTTCGAACTCCTCTAGGCTATCCATTAATTTACCCTTCTTGCAAGTATGTAACGCTACGAAATTGTTTTCGAAACTAGTATAATTATGACCTTTTGTTATTAAATGTTGTGCAAAACTGGAATTATTATTATTTGTTTTAGGAATATGCTCTAAAAATCTTGTATAAAAATCTCTGCCGGATTGGCCGATGTAGAATGCTGCACAATTATCGCATTTTATTTTATAGACTCCTGATTTATTTTTTAAAGGAATATTTATTTTAGTTTTGAAAAAATTTTTAAATTATTACAGGTTTTGAATGAAATAGTATATCCTTTACTTTTAAAAACAGATTTTAAAATATTTGGCATCAAACCTGTATAATTAGCTGAAATGAATTTTTTATGTTTTTTATTATGTTGGTTAATAATGTTGGTATTTTTATTTTCTAAACGTTTTTTATGTTTCATTATCATTCTATCAATTATTACTGGCCTGTAACCATTATTTAGAGCTATTTGTTTTATAATATTTACTTCTTGATCATAGTCTTCGTTATTAAGGGGAACACAAAGTAATCTGTCAATAAAGCTGTTAAATGCAGCCATTTTTTGGGCTGGAGGATGAAATGACTTGGCATGTATAACTGTATCTGTGCATGTGTGCTTTCTGTATATTTTGTATTTCAGGTCATTACCGTTATTTGTTATGGTTAGATCCAGGAAATTAATATTTTTGTTATCTTCAATTTCCATAGTGAATTTTATTTTCTTATGTATTTTATTTAAATAGTTATTAAATGACTCGAGTTGTCTATTGTTACCATTGAAAATAACAAAGGTGTCGTCCACATATCTTGAATAATATACTATTTTATTGTCAAAATAATTGTTTTTTAAAATTTTAGTATTATCTAAATGATTCAAATAAATATCAGCGAGGATACCTGAGAGTGGAGAACCCATTGCTAGGCCCTCATTTTGTTTGTAGTATGAACCATCAAACGAAAAATAGTTTTGATTAAGTACTATTTCTAATATTAACATTAGCTGATTAATTTTTCTTATTTCCAAGATATTATTATTTATTATATTTTGTTTGAGTAATTTTAAAGTTTCATCAATTGGGACATTGGTATACAGATCCACTATGTCAAAAGACACTAGCTTGTAACTAGGCTTAATATTAATATGACATAATTTTTCAATAAAATCTTTATAACTTTTTATACTCTGGTTATTATCTAAGCTTATATGTTTGATTATTTTTACCAAGGTTTTTGCTACTTTATAGCTTGGAGCGGTTGTAAAATTTACTAAAGGTCTAATCGGTGTGTCTTTTTTGTGTACTTTGGGTAGACCTTTTAAGCATGGTGCACTAGCTTTTATTGGTTTTAGTGAGTAGCATATATGTTTCTCAAATAGATATGTACATTTATTTATTGTTTTATTCAATTCTAATGTGTATTTTTTGGTGGGATCATTATTTAGCTTTGTTATGTTGTTATTATTAATGAATTTGTATACCTTTTGTTTATATTCATCCAAGTCTAACAATGCTATAGTATTGCCTTTATCAACCTTCGTTAAGTAAATGTTATTTTGTAAGAGTTTTTTATTTAGCTGTATAGCTGTTAGTTGTTAAGGTTTTGTTTTTGTATAATTTAATTTCTTTTGTTTATGATAATTATTATTAATTGCTTTATTGAATCTATTATTTATTAATATTCGTAGTTCATTTCGTTCATTTAAGTCTGAACACACTTAATTACAGATTCGGCTTCAACTATTTCTTTAATTATGTTATTTTTATTTTTAAGATTCGGTGGAAAATTGTAATTCAGTCCTTTATTGATAAGACTTTCCTCTGTGTTCGTGAGAACCATGTTAGTCATGTTTATCAGTCTAGGGTAGAAAGCATGTTCATTATTGAATTTATTATTGTTTTGATTGCTTATCAAACGGCCAATTTTATTAGTTTGTTTATTCTTCTGGAATCTAATCTTATTCTTAACGTATTGATTAATATGTTGTATGATTGAATCGCATAGAGCGGGATGGACATTATTATATAGTTCTAAATGTGTTTTAAATACAGCTGAGTTTATTGAGATTTTCTTCCTATATAAGAATTTAATTTCTTCTTTTATCCTGTATTTACTTGCAAATTGCTCAGTTTTCCTGGCTATTCTAGAGGTTTCGTTAATTTTGATTTTAGCGTAATTTGGGATAAGATTTTTATATAGACAAATTTTATTAAATTTAATATTTAAATTAGTTTTAAATAGTTTAAGCTTTTGATTTTGAAGTGTATACGCAATTTTTACCTGGTAAGGTTCTAATTTCAATCTATTCATGTTTTACGTACCGAGTCACTTTATGGTTAATATAATTAAATTACCTTATTCGGTCCACCTTAGTGAGACTAGCTTCTTTCGTTCAATGACGCGTTTCGGGATGAAATCCCATCTTCAGATACACAATATCAATCAAAACGTAAATGTATACCACATTTTGTGGTTATGTCATAATTTAAAATGTTTAAAATCTTGTAAATAAAATATACAAAACGTAACAACTGAATCGCTCGGAGCGCTCGCATGCATGCACGCTGTACCGCGATTTCCTTACGACTGGCTATAATTATCATTCAACCGATTAGCAGTGTCAAACAGGTTATTAGATCCGAAGTTCATTTAATATGTTATTTTTGGTTGTTGCGTTTTTTGTAGCTTTTTATATTTCGAACTCCTCTAGGCTATCCATTAATTTACCCTTCTTGCAAGTATGTAACGCTACGAAATTGTTTTCGAAACTAGTATAATTATGACCTTTTGTTATTAAATGTTGTGCAAAACTGGAATTATTATTATTTGTTTTAGGAATATGCTCTAAAAATCTTGTATAAAAATCTCTGCCGGATTGGCCGATGTAGAATGCTGCACAATTATCGCATTTTATTTTATAGACCCTGATTTATTTTTTAAAGGAATATTTATTTTAGTTTTGAAAAATTTTTTTAAATTATTACAGGTTTTGAATGAAATAGTATATCCTTTACTTTTAAAAACAGATTTTAAAATATTAGGCATCAAACCAGTATAATTAGCTGAAATGAATTTTTTATGTTTTTTATTATGTTGGTTAATAATGTTGGTATTTTTATTTTCTAAACGTTTTTTATGTTTCATTATCATTCTATCAATTATTACTGGCCTGTAACCATTATTTAGAGGTATTTGTTTTATAATATTTACTTCTTGATCATAGTCTTCGTTATTAAGGGGAACGCAAAGTAATCTGTCAATGAAGCTGTTAAATGCAGCCATTTTTTGGGCTGGAGGTGGGATCATTATTTAGCTTTGTTATGTTGTTATTACTAATGAATTTGTATACCTTTTGTTTATATTCATCCAAGTCTAACAATGCTATAGTATTGCCTTTATCAACCTTCGTTAAGTAAATGTTATTTTGTAAGAGTTTTTTATTTAGCTGTATAGCTGTTAGTTGTTCATGTTTTGTTTTTGTATAATTTAATTTCTTTTGTTTATGATAATTATTATTAATTGCTTTATTGAATCTATTATTTATTAATATTCGTAGTTCATTTCGTTCATTTAAGTCTGGAACACACTTAATTACAGATTCGGCTTCAACTATTTCTTTAATAATGTTATTTTTATTTTTAAGATTCGGTGGAAAATTGTAATTCAGTCCTTTATTGATAAGACTTTCCTCTGTGTTCGTGAGAACCATGTTAGTCATGTTTATCAGTCTAGGGTAGAAAGCATGTTCATTACAGTAGAGTCTCGGTAATTCGAGCCCCAGTATTTCGAGGTTCCGTGTAATTCGAGCTGGGAAAAAAATAATAAATACAGTCAGTAAATGTAAACAACATTCCCGCCATATCGTGACTCATGCCAGACCAAGTGTCTACAGCATGAAACGCTAAAAATAAATACGTAAATAAATCAGTAGCGGACTGACCGCCTCAGCTGATACAAGTGTTGTACCTGTGCGTTACTACTAAGCTTCGTTACTAGTGTTTGCTTGTTGTTTTAGTTATTTTACTGTACAGTATATTCAACGTTTAGTTTTTCACTACAGTAAATTGTTATTTATACTGTATATAATGAGTTACAAGAGTAGGCCTAAGAAGAAGTTTGTGCCGCTAAGTGTTAAATTGGAAGCCTTAAAAAGATTAGACAGAGGTGAAAAGCCAAAAAAACTTGCTGCTGATTATAGAGTCGGCGAAGTGACTGTTGGTGACTGGTGTAGGAACAGAGACAAGATTGAAAACTATTCTTCTAAAAAGTGTATGGGGATTTTAACCTGTGAACGCAAATCGATGAAGAAATCTGATTATGAAAAAACGAGTGCAGCTTTGTTCACTTGGTTTAGTCAACAGAGACAAAAAGGAAGTCCTATTTCAGGTCCAATGTTGCAAGAAAAAGCAATGTTTTTCAGGAACCAGTTTAAGGAAGGCGAGGATGATTTTACAGCAAGTTCAGGATGGTTGGATAGATGGAAAAAACGATACGGCGTAAGGCAGCTTGAAATGTGTGGTGAAAAGCTATCTGCGGATTCTGAGGCTGTCACACAGTTCTGTGAGAGATTTAAAAAATTATAGAATAAGAAAAACTTACTCTCGATCAGTTGTACAACTGTGATGAGACAGGACTAAATTTTAAAATGCTGCCTACTAAAACTTTAGCTTCAAGGGAAGAAAATGCTGCGCCAGGCCACAAAAAATCTAAAGAAAGGGTGACAGTTCTTGCTGCATCGAATGCAAGTGGAGAACATAAACTGAAGCTAATGTTCATAGGCAAGTCTGCAAAGCCTAGAGCTTTAAAAAACATCACTCCGTCTGCGCTTCCTGTTACATACATTAACCAGAAATCTGCTTGGATGGATAAAAATATTTTTAAGAAGTGGTTTTTTGAAAGTTTTGTTCCTGAGACCAAAAAGTACCTAAAGGAAAAGATTTTGCCTCCCAAAGCAATATTAACCCTTGAAAACGCTGGATCACACCCTGATGAAGAAGAACTGAAATGTGGCGAAATTAGAGCATTGTTCTTACCCCCAAACGTGACGAGTTTAATACAGCCGATGGACCAAGGCGTTTTTGAGTGCTCGAAAAAGAAATATCGTCATCGTCTGCTGCAGAGGCTCCTACAAACTACAGAAGGCGAGGGAACCATAGTGGAATTTCTAAAGAATACTACAATGAAAGACGTAGTTTACTGGGTGGCGGAATCATGGGATGACATAAAGACAGAAACACTAAAGAAGTCTTGGAACAAGATTTTAAAAGAAGAAAATAACAGTTGTAACACCACAGACGAACATGACTTGGTCTTAGCACGACTGATAAAAAAACTTCCTGGTTGTGAACAGTCAAATGAAAATGATGTTTCAGAATGGTTGAATAGTGATGAACAGTTTGAAGTGACCGATGATTCAATCGTTGAAATGCTGAATGAAGCGGCAGAAGAAAATAGTGATGAAGACGTGACTACAGAGACTGTACCCGTGATGACTCACGCCGAGGGGTTGGCAGCGCTTAGACACTGCATTGCGTTATGTCGAACAGCAAGCAGAAGCTACACCGACCGACACGATGCTACTTAGAAGATGGCGTGACATTGCTGCTAAAAAACGAGGCTCTATTTTAAAAGAAAAGACTCTGGACAATTTCTTTAAAAAATAAATTTGTGTGCCTTTTATCTTTTGAGTTTAAACTAGTTCAGGTATGTACTACATTGTTTTTTTTCTTATCCGTAAGCAATAAACGTTTGTTTATACATTACTCTTTGTTTTTTTCTTCATCCGTATAATCTGAGTTTTTCCAAATTCGAGGTTGCCTCAGCCCCAATTAACTCGAATTACCGAGACTCTACTGTATTGAATTTATTATTGTTTTGATTGCTTATCAAACGGCCAATTTTATTAGTTTGTTTATTCTTCTGGAATCTAATCTTATTCTTAACGTATTGATTAATATGTTGTATGATTGAATCGCATAGAGCGGGATGAACATTATTATATAGTTCTAAATGTGTTTTAAATACAGCTGAGTTTAATGAGATTTTCTTCCTATATAAGAATTTAATTTCTTCTTTTATCCTGTATTTACTTGCAAATTGCTCGGTTTTTCTGGCTATTCTAGAGGTTTCGTTAATTTTGATTTTAGCGTAATTTGGGATAAGATTTTTATATAGACAAATTTTATTAAATTTAATATTTAAATTAGTTTTAAATAGTTTAAGCTTTTGATTTTGAAGTGTATACGCAATTTTTACCTGGTAAGGTTCTAATTTCAATCTATTCATGTTTTACGTACCGAGTCACTTTATGGTTAATATAATTAAATTACCTTATTCGGTCCACCTTAGTGACACTAGCTTCTTTCGTTCAATGACGCGTTTCGGGTTGAAATCCCATCTTCAGATACACAATATCAATCAAAACGTAAATGTATACCACATTTTGTGGTTATGTCATAATTTAAAATGTTTAAAATCTTTTAAATAAAATATACAAAACGTAACAACTGAATCGCTCGGAGCGCTCGCATGCATGCACGCTGTACTGCGATTTCCTTACGACTGGCTATAATTATCATTCAACCGTATAGCAGTGTCAAACAGGTTATTAGATCTGAAGTTCATTGGATCATTTAATATGTTATTTTTGGTTGGTTCGTTTTTTGTAGCTTTATATATTTCGAACTCCTCTAGGCTATCCATTAATTTACCCTTCTTGCAAGTATGTAACGCTACGAAATTGTTTTCGAAACTAGTATAATTATGACCTTTTGTTATTAAATGTTGTGCAAAACTGGAATTATTATTATTTGTTTTAGGAATATGCTCTAAAAATCTTGTATAAAAATCTCTGCCGGATTGGCCGATGTAGAATGCTGCACAATTATCGCATTTTATTTTATAGACTCCTGATTTATTTTTTAAAGGAATATTTATTTTAGTTTTGAAAAAATTTTTAAATTATTACAGGTTTTGAATGAAATAGTATATCCTTTACTTTTAAAAACAGATTTTAAAATATTTGGCATCAAACCTGTATAATTAGCTGAAATGAATTTTTTATGTTTTTTATTATGTTGGTTAATAATGTTGGTATTTTTATTTTCTAAACGTTTTTTATGTTTCATTATCATTCTATCAATTATTACTGGCCTGTTACCATTATTTAGAGCTATTTGTTTTATAATATTTACTTCTTGATCATAGTCTTCGTTATTAAGGGGAACACAAAGTAATCTGTCAATAAAGCTGTTAAATGCAGCCATTTTTTGGGCTGGAGGATGAAATGACTTGGCATGTATAACTGTATCTGTGCATGTGTGCTTTCTGTATATTTTGTATTTCAGGTCATTACCGTTATTTGTTATGGTTAGATCCAGGAAATTAATATTTTTGTTATCTTCAATTTCCATAGTGAATTTTATTTTCTTATGTATTTTATTTAAATAGTTATTAAATGACTCGAGTTGTCTATTGTTACCATTGAAAATAACAAAGGTGTCGTCCACATATCTTGAATAATATACTATTTTATTGTCAAAATAATTGTTTTTTAAAATTTTAGTATTATCTAAATGATTCAAATAAATATCAGCGAGGATACCTGAGAGTGGAGAACCCATTGCTAGGCCCTCATTTTGTTTGTAGTATGAACCATCAAACGAAAAATAGTTTTGATTAAGTACTATTTCTAATATTAACATTAGCTGATTAATTTTTCTTATTTCCAAGATATTATTATTTATTATATTTTGTTTGAGTAATTTTAAAGTTTCATCAATTGGGACATTGGTATACAGATCCACTATGTCAAAAGACACTAGCTTGTAACTAGGCTTAATATTAATATGACATAATTTTTCAATAAAATCTTTATAACTTTTTATACTCTGGTTATTATCTAAGCTTATATGTTTGATTATTTTTACCAAGGTTTTTGCTACTTTATAGCTTGGAGCGGTTGTAAAATTTACTAAAGGTCTAATCGGTGTGTCTTTTTTGTGTACTTTGGGTAGACCTTTTAAGCATGGTGCACTAGCTTTTATTGGTTTTAGTGAGTAGCATATATGTTTCTCAAATAGATATGTACATTTATTTATTGTTTTATTCAATTCTAATGTGTATTTTTTGGTGGGATCATTATTTAGCTTTGTTATGTTGTTATTATTAATGAATTTGTATACCTTTTGTTTATATTCATCCAAGTCTAACAATGCTATAGTATTGCCTTTATCAACCTTCGTTAAGTAAATGTTATTTTGTAAGAGTTTTTTATTTAGCTGTATAGCTGTTAGTTGTTAAGGTTTTGTTTTTGTATAATTTAATTTCTTTTGTTTATGATAATTATTATTAATTGCTTTATTGAATCTATTATTTATTAATATTCGTAGTTCATTTCGTTCATTTAAGTCTGAACACACTTAATTACAGATTCGGCTTCAACTATTTCTTTAATTATGTTATTTTTATTTTTAAGATTCGGTGGAAAATTGTAATTCAGTCCTTTATTGATAAGACTTTCCTCTGTGTTCGTGAGAACCATGTTAGTCATGTTTATCAGTCTAGGGTAGAAAGCATGTTCATTATTGAATTTATTATTGTTTTGATTGCTTATCAAACGGCCAATTTTATTAGTTTGTTTATTCTTCTGGAATCTAATCTTATTCTTAACGTATTGATTAATATGTTGTATGATTGAATCGCATAGAGCGGGATGGACATTATTATATAGTTCTAAATGTGTTTTAAATACAGCTGAGTTTATTGAGATTTTCTTCCTATATAAGAATTTAATTTCTTCTTTTATCCTGTATTTACTTGCAAATTGCTCAGTTTTCCTGGCTATTCTAGAGGTTTCGTTAATTTTGATTTTAGCGTAATTTGGGATAAGATTTTTATATAGACAAATTTTATTAAATTTAATATTTAAATTAGTTTTAAATAGTTTAAGCTTTTGATTTTGAAGTGTATACGCAATTTTTACCTGGTAAGGTTCTAATTTCAATCTATTCATGTTTTACGTACCGAGTCACTTTATGGTTAATATAATTAAATTACCTTATTCGGTCCACCTTAGTGAGACTAGCTTCTTTCGTTCAATGACGCGTTTCGGGATGAAATCCCATCTTCAGATACACAATATCAATCAAAACGTAAATGTATACCACATTTTGTGGTTATGTCATAATTTAAAATGTTTAAAATCTTGTAAATAAAATATACAAAACGTAACAACTGAATCGCTCGGAGCGCTCGCATGCATGCACGCTGTACCGCGATTTCCTTACGACTGGCTATAATTATCATTCAACCGATTAGCAGTGTCAAACAGGTTATTAGATCCGAAGTTCATTTAATATGTTATTTTTGGTTGTTGCGTTTTTTGTAGCTTTTTATATTTCGAACTCCTCTAGGCTATCCATTAATTTACCCTTCTTGCAAGTATGTAACGCTACGAAATTGTTTTCGAAACTAGTATAATTATGACCTTTTGTTATTAAATGTTGTGCAAAACTGGAATTATTATTATTTGTTTTAGGAATATGCTCTAAAAATCTTGTATAAAAATCTCTGCCGGATTGGCCGATGTAGAATGCTGCACAATTATCGCATTTTATTTTATAGACCCTGATTTATTTTTTAAAGGAATATTTATTTTAGTTTTGAAAAATTTTTTTAAATTATTACAGGTTTTGAATGAAATAGTATATCCTTTACTTTTAAAAACAGATTTTAAAATATTAGGCATCAAACCAGTATAATTAGCTGAAATGAATTTTTTATGTTTTTTATTATGTTGGTTAATAATGTTGGTATTTTTATTTTCTAAACGTTTTTTATGTTTCATTATCATTCTATCAATTATTACTGGCCTGTAACCATTATTTAGAGGTATTTGTTTTATAATATTTACTTCTTGATCATAGTCTTCGTTATTAAGGGGAACGCAAAGTAATCTGTCAATGAAGCTGTTAAATGCAGCCATTTTTTGGGCTGGAGGATGAAATGACTTAGCATGTATAACTGTATCTGTGCATGTGTGCTTTCTGTATATTTTGTATTTCAGTTCATTACCGTTATTTGTTATGGTTAGATCCAGGAAATTAATATTTTTGTTATCTTCAATTTCCATAGTGAATTTTATTTTCTTATGTATTTTATTTAAATAGTTATTAAATGACTCGAGCTGTCTATTGTTACCATTAAAAATAACAAAGGTGTCGTCCACATATCTTGAATAATATACTATTTTATTGTCAAAATAATTGTTTTTTAAAATTTTAGTATTTTCTAAATGATTCAAATAAATATCAGTGAGGATACCTGAGAGTGGAGAACCCATTGCTAGGCCCTCATTTTGTTTGTAGTATGAACCATCAAACGAAAAATAGTTTTGATTAAGTACTATTTCTAATATTAACATTAGCTGATTAATTTTTCTTATTTCCAAGGTATTATTATTTATTAAATTTTGTTTGAGTAATTTTAAAGTTTCATCAGTTGGGACATTGGTATACAGATCCACTATGTCAAAATACACTAGCTTGTAACTAGGCTTAATATTAATATTACGTAATTTTTCAATAAAATCTTTATAACTTTTTATACTCTGTTTATTGTCTAAGCTTATATGTTGTTTGATTATTTTTACCAAGGTTTTTGCTACTTTATAGCTTGGAGCGGTTGTAAAATTTACTAAAGGTCTAATCGGTGTGTCTTTTTTGTGTACTTTTGGTAGACCTTTTAAGCATGGTGCACGAGCTTTTATTGGTTTTAGTGAGTAGCATATATGTTTCTCAAATAGATCTGTACATTTATTTATTGTTTTATTCAATTCTAATGTGTATTTTTTGGTGGGATCATTATTTAGCTTTGTTATGTTGTTATTACTAATGAATTTGTATACCTTTTGTTTATATTCATCCAAGTCTAACAATGCTATAGTATTGCCTTTATCAACCTTCGTTAAGTAAATGTTATTTTGTAAGAGTTTTTTATTTAGCTGTATAGCTGTTAGTTGTTCATGTTTTGTTTTTGTATAATTTAATTTCTTTTGTTTATGATAATTATTATTAATTGCTTTATTGAATCTATTATTTATTAATATTCGTAGTTCATTTCGTTCATTTAAGTCTGGAACACACTTAATTACAGATTCGGCTTCAACTATTTCTTTAATAATGTTATTTTTATTTTTAAGATTCGGTGGAAAATTGTAATTCAGTCCTTTATTGATAAGACTTTCCTCTGTGTTCGTGAGAACCATGTTAGTCATGTTTATCAGTCTAGGGTAGAAAGCATGTTCATTACAGTAGAGTCTCGGTAATTCGAGCCCCAGTATTTCGAGGTTCCGTGTAATTCGAGCTGGGAAAAAAATAATAAATACAGTCAGTAAATGTAAACAACATTCCCGCCATATCGTGACTCATGCCAGACCAAGTGTCTACAGCATGAAACGCTAAAAATAAATACGTAAATAAATCAGTAGCGGACTGACCGCCTCAGCTGATACAAGTGTTGTACCTGTGCGTTACTACTAAGCTTCGTTACTAGTGTTTGCTTGTTGTTTTAGTTATTTTACTGTACAGTATATTCAACGTTTAGTTTTTCACTACAGTAAATTGTTATTTATACTGTATATAATGAGTTACAAGAGTAGGCCTAAGAAGAAGTTTGTGCCGCTAAGTGTTAAATTGGAAGCCTTAAAAAGATTAGACAGAGGTGAAAAGGCAAAAAAACTTGCTGCTGATTATAGAGTCGGCGAAGTGACTGTTGGTGACTGGTGTAGGAACAGAGACAAGATTGAAAACTATTCTTCTAAAAAGTGTATGGGGATTTTAACCTGTGAACGCAAATCGATGAAGAAATCTGATTATGAAAAAACGAGTGCAGCTTTGTTCACTTGGTTTAGTCAACAGAGACAAAAAGGAAGTCCTATTTCAGGTCCAATGTTGCAAGAAAAAGCAATGTTTTTCAGGAACCAGTTTAAGGAAGGCGAGGATGATTTTACAGCAAGTTCAGGATGGTTGGATAGATGGAAAAAACGATACGGCGTAAGGCAGCTTGAAATGTGTGGTGAAAAGCTATCTGCGGATTCTGAGGCTGTCACACAGTTCTGTGAGAGATTTAAAAAATTATAGAATAAGAAAAACTTACTCTCGATCAGTTGTACAACTGTGATGAGACAGGACTAAATTTTAAAATGCTGCCTACTAAAACTTTAGCTTCAAGGGAAGAAAATGCTGCGCCAGGCCACAAAAAATCTAAAGAAAGGGTGACAGTTCTTGCTGCATCGAATGCAAGTGGAGAACATAAACTGAAGCTAATGTTCATAGGCAAGTCTGCAAAGCCTAGAGCTTTAAAAAACATCACTCCGTCTGCGCTTCCTGTTACATACATTAACCAGAAATCTGCTTGGATGGATAAAAATATTTTTAAGAAGTGGTTTTTTGAAAGTTTTGTTCCTGAGACCAAAAAGTACCTAAAGGAAAAGATTTTGCCTCCCAAAGCAATATTAACCCTTGAAAACGCTGGATCACACCCTGATGAAGAAGAACTGAAATGTGGCGAAATTAGAGCATTGTTCTTACCCCCAAACGTGACGAGTTTAATACAGCCGATGGACCAAGGCGTTTTTGAGTGCTCGAAAAAGAAATATCGTCATCGTCTGCTGCAGAGGCTCCTACAAACTACAGAAGGCGAGGGAACCATAGTGGAATTTCTAAAGAATACTACAATGAAAGACGTAGTTTACTGGGTGGCGGAATCATGGGATGACATAAAGACAGAAACACTAAAGAAGTCTTGGAACAAGATTTTAAAAGAAGAAAATAACAGTTGTAACACCACAGACGAACATGACTTGGTCTTAGCACGACTGATAAAAAAACTTCCTGGTTGTGAACAGTCAAATGAAAATGATGTTTCAGAATGGTTGAATAGTGATGAACAGTTTGAAGTGACCGATGATTCAATCGTTGAAATGCTGAATGAAGCGGCAGAAGAAAATAGTGATGAAGACGTGACTACAGAGACTGTACCCGTGATGACTCACGCCGAGGGGTTGGCAGCGCTTAGACACTGCATTGCGTTATGTCGAACAGCAAGCAGAAGCTACACCGACCGACACGATGCTACTTAGAAGATGGCGTGACATTGCTGCTAAAAAACGAGGCTCTATTTTAAAAGAAAAGACTCTGGACAATTTCTTTAAAAAATAAATTTGTGTGCCTTTTATCTTTTGAGTTTAAACTAGTTCAGGTATGTACTACATTGTTTGTTTTCTTATCCGTAAGCAATAAACGTTTGTTTATACATTACTCTTTGTTTTTTTCTTCATCCGTATAATCTGAGTTTTTCCAAATTCGAGGTTGCCTCAGCCCCAATTAACTCGAATTACCGAGACTCTACTGTATTGAATTTATTATTGTTTTGATTGCTTATCAAACGGCCAATTTTATTAGTTTGTTTATTCTTCTGGAATCTAATCTTATTCTTAACGTATTGATTAATATGTTGTATGATTGAATCGCATAGAGCGGGATGAACATTATTATATAGTTCTAAATGTGTTTTAAATACAGCTGAGTTTAATGAGATTTTCTTCCTATATAAGAATTTAATTTCTTCTTTTATCCTGTATTTACTTGCAAATTGCTCGGTTTTTCTGGCTATTCTAGAGGTTTCGTTAATTTTGATTTTAGCGTAATTTGGGATAAGATTTTTATATAGACAAATTTTATTAAATTTAATATTTAAATTAGTTTTAAATAGTTTAAGCTTTTGATTTTGAAGTGTATACGCAATTTTTACCTGGTAAGGTTCTAATTTCAATCTATTCATGTTTTACGTACCGAGTCACTTTATGGTTAATATAATTAAATTACCTTATTCGG
Organism: Magicicada septendecula; assembly: GCA_034769895.1. Lineage (NCBI taxonomy): Eukaryota > Metazoa > Arthropoda > Insecta > Hemiptera > Cicadidae > Magicicada > Magicicada septendecula. Next base: position 160,371,076 of record CM068372.1, on the reverse strand, counting down.
TCCACCTTAGTGACACTAGCTTCTTTCGTTCAATGACGCGTTTCGGGTTGAAATCCCATCTTCAGATACACAATATCAATCAAAACGTAAATGTATACCACATTTTGTGGTTATGTCATAATTTAAAATGTTTAAAATCTTTTAAATAAAATATACAAAACGTAACAACTGAATCGCTCGGAGCGCTCGCATGCATGCACGCTGTACTGCGATTTCCTTACGACTGGCTATAATTATCATTCAACCGTATAGCAGTGTCAAACAGGTTATTAGATCTGAAGTTCATTGGATCATTTAATATGTTATTTTTGGTTGGTTCGTTTTTTGTAGCTTTATATATTTCGAACTCCTCTAGGCTATCCATTAATTTACCCTTCTTGCAAGTATGTAACGCTACGAAATTGTTTTCGAAACTAGTATAATTATGACCTTTTGTTATTAAATGTTGTGCAAAACTGGAATTATTATTATTTGTTTTAGGAATATGCTCTAAAAATCTTGTATAAAAATCTCTGCCGGATTGGCCGATGTAGAATGCTGCACAATTATCGCATTTTATTTTATAGACTCCTGATTTATTTTTTAAAGGAATATTTATTTTAGTTTTGAAAAAATTTTTAAATTATTACAGGTTTTGAATGAAATAGTATATCCTTTACTTTTAAAAACAGATTTTAAAATATTTGGCATCAAACCTGTATAATTAGCTGAAATGAATTTTTTATGTTTTTTATTATGTTGGTTAATAATGTTGGTATTTTTATTTTCTAAACGTTTTTTATGTTTCATTATCATTCTATCAATTATTACTGGCATGTAACCATTATTTAGAGCTATTTGTTTTATAATATTTACTTCTTGATCATAGTCTTCGTTATTAAGGGGAACACAAAGTAATCTGTCAATAAAGCTGTTAAATGCAGCCATTTTTTGGGCTGGAGGATGAAATGACTTGGCATGTATAACTGTATCTGTGCATGTGTGCTTTCTGTATATTTTGTATTTCAGGTCATTACCGTTATTTGTTATGGTTAGATCCAGGAAATTAATATTTTTGTTATCTTCAATTTCCATAGTGAATTTTATTTTCTTATGTATTTTATTTAAATAGTTATTAAATGACTCGAGTTGTCTATTGTTACCATTGAAAATAACAAAGGTGTCGTCCACATATCTTGAATAATATACTATTTTATTGTCAAAATAATTGTTTTTTAAAATTTTAGTATTCTCTAAATGATTCAAATAAATATCAGTGAGGATACCTGAGAGTGGAGAACCCATTGCTAGGCCCTCATTTTGTTTGTAGTATGAACCATCAAACGAAAAATAGTTTTGATTAAGTACTATTTCTAATATTAACATTAGCTGATTAATTTTTCTTATTTCCAAGATATTATTATTTATTAAATTTTGTTTGAGTAATTTTAAAGTTTCATCAATTGGGACATTGGTATACAGATCCACTATGTCAAAAGACACTAGCTTGTAACTAGGCTTAATATTAATATGACATAATTTTTCAATAAAATCTTTATAACTTTTTATACTCTGGTTATTATCTAAGCTTATATGTTTGTTTATTTTTACCAAGGTTTTTGCTACTTTATAGCTTGGAGCGGTTGTAAAATTTACTAAAGGTCTAATCGGTGTGTCTTTTTTGTGTACTTTGGGTAGACCTTTTAAGCATGGTGCACTAGCTTTTATTGGTTTTAGTGAGTAGCATATATGTTTCTCAAATAGATCTGTACATTTATTTATTGTTTTATTCAATTCTAATGTGTATTTTTTGGTGGGATCATTATTTAGCTTTGTTATGTTGTTATTATTAATGAATTTGTATACCTTTTGTTTATATTCATCCAAGTCTAACAATGCTATAGTATTGCCTTTATCAACCTTCGTTAAGTAAATGTTATTTTGTAAGAGTTTTTTATTTAGCTGTATAGCTATTAGTTGTTCATGTTTTGTTTTTGTATAATTTAATTTCTTTTGTTTATGATAATTATTATTAATTGCTTTATTGAATCTATTATTTATTAATATTCGTAGTTCATTTCGTTCATTTAAGTCTGGAACACACTTAATTACAGATTCGGCTTCAACTATTTCTTTAATAATGTTATTTTTATTTTTAAGATTCGGTGGAAAATTGTAATTCAGTCCTTTATTGATAAGACTTTCCTCTGTGTTCGTGAGAACCATGTTAGTCATGTTTATCAGTCTAGGGTAGAAAGCATGTTCATTATTGAATTTATTATTGTTTTGATTGCTTATCAAACGGCCAATTTTATTAGTTTGTTTATTCTTCTGGAATCTAATCTTATTCTTAACGTATTGATTAATATGTTGTATGATTGAATCGCATAGAGCGGGATGAACATTATTATATAGTTCTAAATGTGTTTTAAATACAGCTGAGTTTAATGAGATTTTCTTCCTATATAAGAATTTAATTTCTTCTTTTATCCTGTATTTACTTGCAAATTGCTCGGTTTTTCTGGCTATTCTAGAGGTTTCGTTAATTTTGATTTTAGCGTAATTTGGGATAAGATTTTTATATAGACAAATTTTATTAAAATTAATATTTAAATTAGTTTTAAATGGTTTAAGCTTATGATTTTGAAGTGTATACGCAATTTTTACCTGGTAAGGTTCTAATTTCAATCTATTCATGTTTTACGTACCGAGTCACTTTATGGTTAATATAATTAAATTACCTTATTCGGTCCACCTTAGTGACACTAGCTTCTTTCGTTCAATGACGCGTTTCGGGATGAAATCCCATCTTCAGATACACAATATCAATCAAAACGTAAATGTATACCACATTTTGTGGTTATGTCATAATTTAAAATGTTTAAAATCTTTTAAATAAAATATACAAAACGTAACAACTGAATCGCTCGGAGCGCTCGCATGCATGCACGCTGTACTGCGATTTCCTTACGACTGGCTATAATTATCATTCAACCGTATAGCAGTGTCAAACAGGTTATTAGATCTGAAGTTCATTGGATCATTTAATATGTTATTTTTGGTTGGTTCGTTTTTTGTAGCTTTATATATTTCGAACTCCTCTAGGCTATCCATTAATTTACCCTTCTTGCAAGTATGTAACGCTACGAAATTGTTTTCGAAACTAGTATAATTATGACCTTTTGTTATTAAATGTTGTGCAAAACTGGAATTATTATTATTTGTTTTAGGAATATGCTCTAAAAATCTTGTATAAAAATCTCTGCCGGATTGGCCGATGTAGAATGCTGCACAATTATCGCATTTTATTTTATAGACTCCTGATTTATTTTTTAAAGGAATATTTATTTTAGTTTTGAAAAAATTATTTAAATTATTACAGGTTTTGAATGAAATAGTATATCCTTTACTTTTAAAAACAGATTTTAAAATATTTGGCATCAAACCTGTATAATTAGCTGAAATGAATTTTTTATGTTTTTTATTATGTTGGTTAATAATGTTGGTATTTTTATTTTCTAAACGTTTTTTATGTTTCATTATCATTCTATCAATTATTACTGGCCTGTAACCATTATTTAGAGCTATTTGTTTTATAATATTTACTTCTTGATCATAGTCTTCGTTATTAAGGGGAACACAAAGTAATCTGTCAATAAAGCTGTTAAATGCAGCCATTTTTTGGGCTGGAGGATGAAATGACTTAGCATGTATAACTGTATCTGTGCATGTGTGCTTTCTGTATATTTTGTATTTCAGGTCATTACCGTTATTTGTTATGGTTAGATCCAGGAAATTAATATTTTTGTTATCTTCAATTTCCATAGTGAATTTTATTTTCTTATGTATTTTATTTAAATAGTTATTAAATGACTCGAGTTGTCTATTGTTACCATTGAAAATAACAAAGGTGTCGTCCACATATCTTGAATAATATACTATTTTATTGTCAAAATAATTGTTTTTTAAAATTTTAGTATTCTCTAAATGATTCAAATAAATATCAGCGAGGATACCTGAGAGTGGAGAACCCATTGCTAGGCCCTCATTTTGTTTGTAGTATGAACCATCAAACGAAAAATAGTTTTGATTAAGTACTATTTCTAATATTAACATTAGCTGATTAATTTTTCTTATTTCCAAGATATTATTATTTATTAAATTTTGTTTGAGTAATTTTAAAGTTTCATCAATTGGGACATTGGTATACAGATCCACTATGTCAAAAGACACTAGCTTGTAACTAGGCTTAATATTAATATGACGTAATTTTTCAATAAAATCTTTATAACTTTTTATACTCTGGTTATTATCTAAGCTTATATGTTGTTTGATTATTTTTACCAAGGTTTTTGCTACTTTATAGCTTGGAGCGGTTGTAAAATTTACTAAAGGTCTAATCGGTGTGCCTTTTTTGTGTACTTTTGGTAGACCTTTTAAGCATGGTGCACTAGCTTTTATTGGTTTTAGTGAGTAGCATATATGTTTCTCAAATAGATCTGTACATTTATTTATTGTTTTATTCAATTCTAATGTGTATTTTTTGGTGGGATCATTATTTAGCTTTGTTATGTTGTTATTATTAATGAATTTGTATACCTTTTGTTTATATTCATCCAAGTCTAACAATGCTATAGTATTGCCTTTATCAACCTTCGTTAAGTAAATGTTATTTTGTAAGAGTTTTTTATTTAGCTGTATAGCTGTTAGTTGTTCATGTTTTGTTTTTGTATAATTTAATTTCTTTTGTTTATGATAATTATTATTAATTGCTTTATTGAATCTATTATTTATTAATATTCGTAGTTCATTTCGTTCATTTAAGTCTGGAACACACTTAATTACAGATTCGGCTTCAACTATTTCTTTAATAATGTTATTTTTATTTTTAAGATTCGGTGGAAAATTGTAATTCAGTCCTTTATTGATAAGACTTTCCTCTGTGTTCGTGAGAACCATGTTAGTCATGTTTATCAGTCTAGGGTAGAAAGCATGTTCATTATTGAATTTATTATTGTTTTGATTGCTTATCAAACGGCCAATTTTATTAGTTTGTTTATTCTTCTGGAAACTAATCTTATTCTTAACGTATTGATTAATATGTTGTATGATTGAATCGCATAGAGCGGGATGGACATTATTATATAGTTCTAAATGTGTTTTAAATACAGCTGAGTTTAATGAGATTTTCTTCCTATATAAGAATTTAATTTCTTCTTTTATCCTGTATTTACTTGCAAATTGCTCGGTTTTTCTGGCTATTCTAGAGGTTTCATTAATTTTGATTTTAGCGTAATTTGGGATAAGATTTTTATATAGACAAATTTTATTAAATTTAATATTTAAATTAGTTTTAAATAGTTTAAGCATTTGATTTTGAAGTGTATACGCAATTTTTACCTGGTAAGGTTCTAATTTCAATCTATTCATGTTTTACGTACCGAGTCACTTTATGGTTAATATAATTAAATTACCTTATTCGGTCCACCTTAGTGACACTAGCTTCTTTCGTTCAATGACGCGTTTCGGGATGAAATCCCATCTTCAGATACACAATATCAATCAAAACATAAATGTATACCACATTTTGTGGTTATGTCATAATTTAAGATGTTTAAAATCTTTTAAATAAAATATACAAAACATAACAACTGAATCGCTCGGAGCGCTCGCATGCATGCACGCTGTACCGCGATTTCCTTACGACTGGCTATAATTATCATTCAACCGTATAGCAGTGTCAAACAGGTTATTAGATCCAAAGTTCATTTAATATGTTATTTTTGGTTGTTGCGTTTTTTGTAGCTTTATATATTTCGAACTCCTCTAGGCTATCCATTAATTTACCCTTCTTGCAAGTATGTAACGCTACGAAATTGTTTTCGAAACTAGTATAATTATGACCTTTTGTTATTAAATGTTGTGCAAAACTGGAATTATTATTATTTGTTTTAGGAATATGCTCTAAAAATCTTGTATAAAAATCTCTGCCGGATTGGCCGATGTAGAATGCTGCACAATTATCGCATTTTATTTTATAGACCCTGATTTATTTTTTAAAGGAATATTTATTTTAGTTTTGAAAAAATTTTTTAAATTATTACAGGTTTTGAATGAAATAGTATATCCTTTACTTTTAAAAACAGATTTTAAAATAGTAGGAATCAAACCAGTATAATTAGCTGAAATGAATTTTTTATGTTTTTTATTATGTTGGTTAATAATGTTGGTATTTTTATTTTCTAAACGTTTTTTATGTTTCATTATCATTCTATCAATTATTACTGGCCTGTAACCATTATTTAGAGGTATTTGTTTTATAATATTTACTTCTTGATCATAGTCTTCGTTATTAAGGGGAACGCAAAGTAATCTGTCAATGAAGCTGTTAAATGCAGCCATTTTTTGGGCTGGAGGATGAAATGACTTAGCATGTATAACTGTATCTGTGCATGTGTGCTTTCTGTATATTTTGTATTTCAGGTCATTACCGTTATTTGTTATGGTTAGATCCAGGAAATTAATATTTTTGTTATCTTCAATTTCCATAGTGAATTTTATTTTCTTATGTATTTTATTTAAATAGTTATTAAATGACTCGAGCTGTCTATTGTTACCATTAAAAATAACAAAGGTGTCGTCCACATATCTTGAATAATATACTATTTTATTGTCAAAATAATTGTTTTTTAAAATTTTAGTATTTTCTAAATGATTCAAATAAATATCAGTGAGGATACCTGAGAGTGGAGAACCCATTGCTAGGCCCTCATTTTGTTTGTAGTATGAACCATCAAACGAAAAATAGTTTTGATTAAGTACTATTTCTAATATTAACATTAGCTGATTAATTTTTCTTATTTCCAAGGTATTATTATTTATTAAATTTTGTTTGAGTAATTTTAAAGTTTCATCAGTTGGGACATTGGTATACAGATCCACTATGTCAAAAGACACTAGCTTGTAACTAGGCTTAATATTAATATTACGTAATTTTTCAATAAAATCTTTATAACTTTTTATACTCTGTTTATTGTCTAAGCTTATATGTTGTTTGATTATTTTTACCAAGGTTTTTGCTACTTTATAGCTTGGAGCGGTTGTAAAATTTACTAAAGGTCTAATCGGTGTGCCTTTTTTGTGTACTTTTGGTAGACCTTTTAAGCATGGTGCACTAGCTTTTATTGGTTTTAGTGAGTAGCATATATGTTTCTCAAATAGATCTGTACATTTATTTATTGTTTTATTCAATTCTAATGTGTATTTTTTGGTGGGATCATTATTTAGCTTTGTTATGTTGTTATTAATAATGAATTTGTATACCTTTTGTTTATATTCATCCAAGTCTAACAATGCTATAGTATTGCCTTTATCAACCTTCGTTAAGTAAATGTTATTTTGTAAGAGTTTTTTATTTAGCTGTATAGCTATTAGTTGTTCATGTTTTGTTTTTGTATAATTTAATTTCTTTTGTTTATGATAATTATTATTAATTGCTTTATTGAATCTATTATTTATTAATATTCGTAGTTCATTTCGTTCATTTAAGTCTGGAACACACTTAATTACAGATTCGGCTTCAACTATTTCTTTAATAATGTTATTTTTATTTTTAAGATTCGGTGGAAAATTGTAATTCAGTCCTTTATTGATAAGACTTTCCTCTGTGTTCGTAAGAACCATGTTAGTCATGTTTATCAGTCTAGGGTAGAAAGCATGTTCATTATTGAATTTATTATTGTTTTGATTGCTTATCAAACGGCCAATTTTATTAGTTTGTTTATTCTTCTGGAATCTAATCTTATTCTTAACGTATTGATTAATATGTTGTATTATTGAATCGCATAGAGCGGGATGAACATTATTATATAGTTCTAAATGTGTTTTAAATACAGCTGAGTTTAATGAGATTTTCTTCCTATATAAGAATTTAATTTCTTCTTTTATCCTGTATTTACTTGCAAATTGCTCGGTTTTTCTGGCTATTCTAGAGGTTTCGTTAATTTTGATTTTAGCGTAATTTGGGATAAGATTTTTATATAGACAAATTTTATTAAATTTAATATTTAAATTAGTTTTAAATAGTTTAAGCTTTTGATTTTGAAGTGTATACGCAATTTTTACCTGGTAAGGTTCTAATTTCAATCTATTCATGTTTTACGTACCGAGTCACTTTATGGTTAATATAATTAAATTACCTTATTCGGTCCACCTTAGTGACACTAGCTTCTTTCGTTCAATGACGCGTTTCGGGATGAAATCCCATCTTCAGATACACAATATCAATCAAAACGTAAATGTATACCACATTTTGTGGTTATGTCATAATTTAAAATGTTTAAAATCTTTTAAATAAAATATACAAAACGTAACAACTGAATCGCTCGGAGCGCTCGCATGCATGCACGCTGTACTGCGATTTCCTTACGACTGGCTATAATTATCATTCAACCGTATAGCAGTGTCAAACAGGTTATTAGATCTGAAGTTCATTGGATCATTTAATATGTTATTTTTGGTTGGTTCGTTTTTTGTAGCTTTATATATTTCGAACTCCTCTATACTATCCATTAATTTACCCTTCTTGCAAGTATGTAACGCTACGAAATTGTTTTCGAAACTAGTATAATTATGACCTTTTGTTATTAAATGTTGTGCAAAACTGGAATTATTATTATTTGTTTTAGGAATATGCTCTAAAAATCTTGTATAAAAATCTCTGCCGGATTGGCCGATGTAGAATGCTGCACAATTATCGCATTTTATTTTATAGACTCCTGATTTATTTTTTAAAGGAATATTTATTTTAGTTTTGAAAAAATTTTTAAATTATTACAGGTTTTGAATGAAATAGTATATCCTTTACTTTTAAAAACAGATTTTAAAATATTTGGCATCAAACCTGTATAATTAGCTGAAATGAATTTTTTATGTTTTTTATTATGTTGGTTAATAATGTTGGTATTTTTATTTTCTAAACGTTTTTTATGTTTCATTATCATTCTATCAATTATTACTGGCCTGTAACCATTATTTAGAGCTATTTGTTTTATAATATTTACTTCTTGATCATAGTCTTCGTTATTAAGGGGAACACAAAGTAATCTGTCAATAAAGCTGTTAAATGCAGCCATTTTTTGGGCTGGAGGATGAAATGACTTGGCATGTATAACTGTATCTGTGCATGTGTGCTTTCTGTATATTTTGTATTTCAGGTCATTACCGTTATTTGTTATGGTTAGATCCAGGAAATTAATATTTTTGTTATCTTCAATTTCCATAGTGAATTTTATTTTCTTATGTATTTTATTTAAATAGTTATTAAATGACTCGAGCTGTCTATTGTTACCATTGAAAATAACAAAGGTGTCATCCACATATCTTGAATAATATACTATTTTATTGTCAAAATAATTGTTTTTTAAAATTTTAGTATTTTCTAAATGATTCAAATAAATATCAGTGAGGATACCTGAGAGTGGAGAACCCATTGCTAGGCCCTCATTTTGTTTGTAGTATGAACCATCAAACGAAAAATAGTTTTGATTAAGTACTATTTCTAATATTAACATTAGCTGATTAATTTTTCTTATTTCCAAGGTATTATTATTTATTAAATTTTGTTTGAGTAATTTTAAAGTTTCATCAGTTGGGACATTGGTATACAGATCCACTATGTCAAAAGACACTAGCTTGTAACTAGGCTTAATATTAATATTACGTAATTTTTCAATAAAATCTTTATAACTTTTTATACTCTGGTTATTATCTAAGCTTTTATGTTGTTTGATTATTTTTACCAAGGTTTTTGCTACTTTATAGCTTGGAGCGGTTGTAAAATTTACTAAAGGTCTAATCGGTGTGTCTTTTTTGTGTACTTTGGGTAGACCTTTTAAGCATGGTGCACTAGCTTTTATTGGTTTTAGTGAGTAGCATATATGTTTCTCAAATAGATCTGTACATTTATTTATTGTTTTATTCAATTCTAATGTGTATTTTTTGGTGGGATCATTATTTAGCTTTGTTATGTTTTTATTATTAATGAATTTGTATACCTTTTGTTTATATTCATCCAAGTCTAACAATGCTATAGTATTGCCTTTATCAACCTTCGTTAAGTAAATGTTATTTTGTAAGAGTTTTTTATTTAGCTGTATAGCTGTTAGTTGTTCATGTTTTGTTTTTGTATAATTTAATTTCTTTTGTTTATGATAATTATTATTAATTGCTTTGTTGAATCTATTATTTATTAATATTCGTAGTTCATTTCGTTCATTTAAGTCTGGAACACACTTAATTACAGATTCGGCTTCAACTATTTCTTTAATAATGTTATTTTTATTTTTAAGATTCGGTGGAAAATTGTAATTCAGTCCTTTATTGATAAGACTTTCTTCTGTGTTCGTGAGAACCATGTTAGTCATGTTTATCAGTCTAGGGTAGAAAGCATGTTCATTATTGAATTTATTATTGTTTTGATTGCTTATCAAATGGCCAATTTTATTAGTTTGTTTATTCTTCTGGAATCTAATCTTATTCTTAACGTATTGATTAATATGTTGTATGATTGAATCGCATAGAGCGGGATGGACATTATTATATAGTTCTAAATGTGTTTTAAATACAGCTGAGTTTATTGAGATTTTCTTCCTATATAAGAATTTAATTTCTTCTTTTATCCTGTATTTACTTGCAAATTGCTCGGTTTTCCTGGCTATTCTAGAGGTTTCGTTAATTTTGATTTTAGCGTAATTTGGGATAAGATTTTTATATAGACAAATTTTATTAAATTTAATATTTAAATTAGTTTTAAATAGTTTAAGCTTTTGATTTTGAAGTGTATACGCAATTTTTACCTGGTAAGGTTCTAATTTCAATCTATTCATGTTTTACGTACCGAGTCACTTTATGGTTAATATAATTAAATTACCTTATTCGGTCCACCTTAGTGACACTAGCTTCTTTCGTTCAATGACGCGTTTCGGGATGAAATCCCATCATCAGATACACAATATCAATCAAAACGTAAATGTATACCACATTTTGTGGTTATGTCATACTTTAAAATGTTTAAAATCTTTTAAATAAAATATACAAAACGTAACAACTGAATCGCTCGGAGCGCTCGCATGCATGCACGCTGTACCGCGATTTCCTTACGACTGGCTATAATTATCATTCAACCGTATAGCAGTGTCAAACAGGTTATTAGATCTGAAGTTCATTGGATCATTTAATATGTTATTTTTGGTTGGTTCGTTTTTTGTAGCTTTATATATTTCGAACTCCTCTAGGCTATCCATTAATTTACCCTTCTTGCAAGTATGTAACGCTACGAAATTGTTTTCGAAACTAGTATAATTATGACCTTTTGTTATTAAATGTTGTGCAAAACTGGAATTATTATTATTTGTTTTAGGAATATGCTCTAAAAATCTTGTATAAAATTCTCTGCCGGATTGGCCGATGTAGAATGCTGCACAATTATCGCATTTTATTTTATAGACTCCTGATTTATTTTTTAAAGGAATATTTATTTTAGTTTTGAAAAAATTTTTAAATTATTACAGGTTTTGAATGAAATAGTATATCCTTTACTTTTAAAAACAGATTTTAAAATATTTGGCATCAAACCTGTATAATTAGCTGAAATGAATTTTTTATGTTTTTTATTATGTTGGTTAATAATGTTGGTATTTTTATTTTCTAAACGTTTTTTATGTTTCATTATCATTCTATCAATTATTACTGGCCTGTAACCATTATTTAGAGCTATTTGTTTTATAATATTTACTTCTTGATCATAGTCTTCGTTATTAAGGGGAACACAAAGTAATCTGTCAATAAAGCTGTTAAATGCAGCCATTTTTTGGGCTGGAGGATGAAATGACTTGGCATGTATAACTGTATCTGTGCATGTGTGCTTTCTGTATATTTTGTATTTCAGGTCATTACCGTTATTTGTTATGGTTAGATCCAGGAAATTAATATTTTTGTTATCTTCAATTTCCATAGTGAATTTTATTTTCTTATGTATTTTATTTAAATAGTTATTAAATGACTCGAGCTGTCTATTGTTACCATTGAAAATAACAAAGGTGTCGTCCACATATCTTGAATAATATACTATTTTATTGTCAAAATAATTGTTTTTTAAAATTTTAGTATTTTCTAAATGATTCAAATAAATATCAGTGAGGATACCTGAGAGTGGAGAACCCATTGCTAGGCCCTCATTTTGTTTGTAGTATGAACCATCAAACGAAAAATAGTTTTGATTAAGTACTATTTCTAATATTAACATTAGCTGATTTATTTTTCTTATTTCCAAGGTATTATTATTTATTAAATTTTGTTTGAGTAATTTTAAAGTTTCATCAGTTGGGACATTGGTATACAGATCCACTATGTCAAAAGACACTAGCTTGTAACTAGGCTTAATATTAATATTACGTAATTTTTCAATAAAATCTTTATAACTTTTTATACTCTGTTTATTGTCTAAGCTTATATGTTGTTTGATTATTTTTACCAAGGTTTTTGCTACTTTATAGCTTGGAGCGGTTGTAAAATTTACTAAAGGTCTAATCGGTGTGTCTTTTTTGTGTACTTTTGGTAGACCTTTTAAGCATGGTGCACTAGCTTTTATTGGTTTTAGTGAATAGCATATATGTTTCTCAAATAGATCTGTACATTTATTTATTGTTTTATTCAATTCTAATGTGTATTTTTTGGTGGGATCATTATTTAGCTTTGTTATGTTGTTATTATTAATGAATTTGTATACCTTTTGTTTATATTCATCCAAGTCTAACAATGCTATAGTATTGCCTTTATCAACCTTCGTTAAGTACATGTTATTTTGTAAGAGTTTTTTATTTAGCTGTATAGCTGTTAGTTGTTCATGTTTTGTTTTTGTATAATTTAATTTCTTTTGTTTATGATAATTATTATTAATTGCTTTATTGAATCTATTATTTATTAATATTCGTAGTTCATTTCGTTCATTTAAGTCTGGAACACACTTAATTACAGATTCGGCTTCAACTATTTCTTTAATAATGTTATTTTTATTTTTAAGATTCGGTGGAAAATTGTAATTCAGTCCTTTATTGATAAACTTTCCTCTGTGTTCGTGAGAACCATGTTAGTCATGTTTATCAGTCTAGGGTAGAAAGCATGTTCATTATTGAATTTATTATTGTTTTGATTGCTTATCAAACGGCCAATTTTATTAGTTTGTTTATTCTTCTGGAATCTAATCTTATTCTTAACGTATTGATTAATATGTTGTATGATTGAATCGCATAGAGCGGGATGGACATTATTATATAGTTCTAAATGTGTTTTAAATACAGCTGAGTTTATTGAGATTTTCTTCCTATATAAGAATTTAATTTCTTCTTTTATCCTGTATTTACTTGCAAATTGCTCGGTTTTCCTGGCTATTCTAGATGTTTCGTTAATTTTGATTTTAGCGTAATTTGGGATAAGATTTTTATATAGACAAATTTTATTAAAATTAATATTTAAATTAGTTTTAAATAGTTTAAGCTTTTGATTTTGAAGTGTATACGCAATTTTTACCTGGTAAGGTTCTAATTTCAATCTATTCATGTTTTACGTACCGAGTCACTTTATGGTTAATATAATTAAATTACCTTATTCGGTCCACCTTAGTGACACTAGCTTCTTTCGTTCAATGACGCGTTTCGGGATGAAATCCCATCATCAGATACACAATATCAATCAAAACGTAAATGTATACCACATTTTGTGGTTATGTCATAATTTAAAATGTTTAAAATCTTTTAAATAAAATATACAAAACGTAACAACTGAATCGCTCGGAGCGCTCGCATGCATGCACGCTGTACCGCGATTTCCTTACGACTGGCTATAATTATCATTGAACCGTATAGCAGTGTCAAACAGGTTATTAGATCCGAAGTTCATTTAATATGTTATTTTTGGTTGTTGCGTTTTTTGTAGCTTTATATATTTCGAACTCCTCTAGGCTATCCATTAATTTACCCTTCTTGCAAGTATGTAACGCTACGAAATTGTTTTCAAAACTAGTATAATTATGACCTTTTGTTATTAAATGTTGTGCAAAACTGGAATTATTATTATTTGTTTTAGGAATATGCTCTAAAAATCTTGTATAAAAATCTCTGCCGGATTGGCCGATGTAGAATGCTGCACAATTATCGCATTTTATTTTATAGACTCCTGATTTATTTTTTAAAGGAATATTTATTTTAGTTTTGAAAACATTTTTTAAATTATTACAGGTTTTGAATGAAATAGTATATCCTTTACTTTTAAAAACAGATTTTAAAATATTTGGCATCAAACCTGTATAATTAGCTGAAATGAATTTTTTATGTTTTTTATTATGTTGGTTAATAATGTTGGTATTTTTATTTTCTAAACGTTTTTTATGTTTCATTATCATTCTGTCAATTATTACTGGCCTGTAACCATTATTTAGAGCTATTTGTTTTATAATATTTACTTCTTGATCATAGTCTTCGTTATTAAGGGGAACACAAAGTAATCTGTCAATAAAGCTGTTAAATGCAGCCATTTTTTGGGCTGGAGGATGAAATGACTTGGCATGTATAACTGTATCTGTGCATGTGTGCTTTCTGTATATTTTGTATTTCAGGTCATTACCGTTATTTGTTATGGTTAGATCCAGGAAATTAATATTTTTGTTATCTTCAATTTCCATAGTGAATTTTATTTTCTTATGTATTTTATTTAAATAGTTATTAAATGACTCGAGCTGTCTATTGTTACCATTGAAAATAACAAAGGTGTCGTCCACATATCTTGAATAATATACTATTTTATTGTCAAAATAACTGTTTTTTAAAATTTTAGTATTTTCTAAATGATTCAAATAAATATCAGCGAGGATACCTGAGAGTGGAGAACCCATTGCTAGGCCCTCATTTTGTTTGTAGTATGAACCATCAAACGAAAAATAGTTTTAAGTACTATTTCTAATATTAACATTAGCTGATTAATTTTTCTTATTTCCAAGGTATTATTATTTATTAAATTTTGTTTGAGTAATTTTAAAGTTTCATCAATTGGGACATTGGTATACAGATCCACTATGTCAAAAGACACTAGCTTGTAACTAGGCTTAATTTTAATATGACGTAATTTTTCAATAAAATCTTTATAACTTTTTATACTCTGGTTATTATCTAAGCTTATATGTTGTTTGATTATTTTTAAATCATCAATAATAAATAAAGGAATATTTGATGCCAAATATTTTAAAATCTGTTTTTAAAAGTAAAGGATATACTATTTCATTCAAAACCTATAATAATTTAAAAAATTTTTTCAAAACTAAAATAAATATTCCTTTAAAAAATAAATCAGGAGTCTATAAAATAAAATGCGATAATTGTGCAGCATTCTACATCAGCCAATCCGGCAGAGATTTTTATACAAGATTTTCAGAGCATATTCCTAAAACAAATAATAATACTTAACTAAAAATGAACTTTTTTCATGTGAAAAACTTACTATTTTATCGGACGCGTTTCGGCTTAGTATCCGCCTTCTTCAGCTTTGGTAACAGACTGCCAGCATTTTGTAACGGTTGTGTGGAAGGTGAAGTGGGGGTGGTTTGTGGCGGAAGGGGATTGGCGCGGGGATTCAATTTACTGTTTGTTTTCTGTATAATTGTACATTATACAGATACCAATCCCCTTCCGCCACAAACCACCCCCACTTCACCTTCCACACAACCGTTACAAAATGCTGGCAGTCTGTTACCAAAGCTGAAGAAGGCGGATACTAAGCCGAAACGCGTCCGATAAAATAGTAAGTTTTTCACATGAAAAAAGTTCATTTTTAGTTAAGTGTTAGTGCTGTGAAAGAAGAGATGAATAATCAAGACAAAAATAATAATAATTCCAGTTTTGCACAAGATTTATAACAAAAGGTCATAATTATACTAGTTTCAAAAACAATTTCGTAGCGTTACATACTTGCAAGAAGGGTAAATTAATGGATAGCCTAGAGGAGTTCGAAATATATAAAGCTACAAAAAACGCAACAACCAAAAATAACATATTAAATGAACTTCGGATCTAATAACCTGTTTGACACTGCTATACGGTTGAATGATAATTATAGCCAGTCGTAAGGAAATCGCGGTACAGCGTGCATGCATGCGAGCGCTCCGAGCGATTCAGTTGTTACGTTTTGTATATTTTATTTAAAAGATTTTAAACATTTTAAATTATGACATAACCACAAAATGTGGTATACATTTACGTTTTGATTGATATTGTGTATCTGAAGATGGGATTTCATCCCGAAACGCGTCATTGAACGAAAGAAGCTAGTGTCACTAAGGTGGACCGAATAAGGTAATTTAATTATATTATAATATTATTATTATTAAAATCAATTTCTATTACATACACACATTGTTTACATTACATACTTGTTACAATACAAACACAATTAATTTCACTAAAATTTATTTACAAATCTTCCTCATTAATTGTTCAATTTACCACACTTCATTTTCAAATTCAGCAAGGTCATAACCATACATTAAAATATTTAACATATTTAAAATGTCCATTTATTGATTTGTTATCTAACCGCCATCGTTGTATAATAGTCTTATTTTTTTATAATACTTCTCATTCTTACTCACACTCAATTTATTATTATTATTATTATTATTATTATTATTATTATTATAACCCAGTAACTCTATGTCATTCATTATACCATTATAATTTATAGGATTATTCCCTATTATTATTTCATAAACCTTGTCAATATTAGTTATTTTTGTCCAGTCTCCATCAGTATTTTTGGTTAACATCAGGTAAGTTATTTTATCATCATTATATTCTTCTACTACAACATCAGGTAAGTTATTCTCATTTATAATGGTATTATCAAAATATTCATTTATCTCTCTTTCACAATGTAAGTCACTTTTTTCCTCTCTCTCAATATTGTAATACAATTTTTATGTGGGTTTGTAAAAATCTGTATTTAGTGTTGTTAATTGTGTTTAATATATGTCAAATTGTAACTTCTCTTATCATTTATGGGTAAACCGTATTTCGCTCTGTTGCATTCAAATGTTGCCGCCTCGCCACCTGATTGGCGCACGGCTTTCTGCAGTGTTGACTCGGCTAGCGTTTTGTTTTGACGCTTTCACTTCAATAAATTCTTAGTTGTTATTGTAAATTAATTGAATCAAACATACAGAATTGCAGATTGAGAACATTTATTAACATTTTAGAAGATTTCAATTACTTTATGATACATCAAATTTGTTTTCTGCACCGGCTATTACACTTGTTCGGTTGGTACTTGCTCAGCTCTCGTGTTTGTATACAGTTTGTCAGTAATGTTAGTTTACAGTAAATATGGTTTTTCTCAGGGGTGTAAAAAAGTCCTTTCGGCTACAGAAATATATACTTACGGCTAACACACACAAATTTATAACAATTCTTAATACTAGTTACATAAACAAATTAATATCTCATTATATTCAAGTAAGTAATTACCAATGAAAACTTTTAAAGAAATTTTGGGTTAGGTTTCGTTTGTCAAATTTATTTATCAAAAAGTTTGTCAATTACTTATTATATTTTACTTTCAATAATTATTAATTGATTAAAGTTTAAATAGTGATTTTAACAAAGCATTTAGTTCTGAATCGGAATAGTGATCAGTGAAGTGAAATAGTTATTTATTAATTTTGACCAAAAAATTGTGAATTCGATAATGGGATTATGTTTGTACTCATCGATTTTCCTGCTGAAGATCCTGATGTCGTCTTCTTCTTCCGGATAACTCCTGAGATGTCGTCTTCTTATATTCTCCAGAAGTTTATTCCTCTCGTTTCGATGGTTTTCCTCGCTGACTCCGGCCTCGCTCTCCTTAGGTTATCGTCCGTCTTCTTCTATGATCTATGTTCCGATGATCTTCATTCGGTGTCCGTTGTCGTCTCTCTTCTTCGCTGCGTCTTTCCGGCTTCTTCAGATAATTATGGTTTGTTGATAATTTTTTATTAAACAAAATTCTGTTCAGGATTCCCTGGGCTGTTGTTATTGTCTCCGTCTGGTTTGAATTAAGTTAAAATTTACTTTAGTAATAAAATTTAGTGCGAGAGCTGCTCGATCCACTCTCGGCGTTGGTCAATAATACAGTCATGAAAATCTAACGGTTTTTTGGCAATAAATTTCTGGTTGCTATGGTTACCTAATAAATTATGCTAATTTTCATTGGTTATTAACTTAAGTCATTGTTATGTTTTAACGTCTTTTTTAGTCTAATTTTACCAAAATATCTTCAAATGAAGATTTCTATCTTATACTAATAGCTAGAGTTATTACATGAGTACCATTCTTCCTAATTTTTCATGATGATCATTTTGATATCCCTCATGCCCACTTTTGAATAGCTAATTACATTTTTACTATTTTCCATATTTATATTTTACATATATTTTATTCAAAATTGGTCGTTATTCATATATTTTGGTATTAGAAATACTCACTTAATTGGTTTAACCATTTGGTATACTCTGCTTCAATTTTGGATTTTTATTTGTTCTCAAATCTATTAAATTTATTCAACAGTTAGGCCTAGAGCCTTGATTTTATTCTACTCCCATCTAACATTTCTTAATAACATATCTGGTAATTCTAATACAATTTTATAAACAAAAGAAGCAGTAAACATCAGTATTCCTAACTCTAACTCTTATTATAAAAATATTCCTTGTCAGGTTCTAGCCTGAAATAACTTTTAACTACCTTTTCTGTTTTTTACTATTATCTTGCTAATCCTATAATTTACTACGTTCTATGGTTTTTTGAACAATAACAAAACTCTTACAATACTACTGTTAAACTGTGCCTTACTCGATATGTCTTACTTACTAATCCCTTCACTTAAATACAGTGTCTGTCCTTCTTAATTTACCATTCACTCTAATAACTTAATTTTTACCTTATTCCATAATTCTGACATCCTATTACCTAAATTTATAATAGCACAATCAGTTTAATCTTACTTGCTAACATAAAGTTTATCAAAAATTGTTTAGCTGTTTATTATAGTCTGCTTATAAAATACTTTGTTCTACACCCCCACTGCACTTTTCCCTTCCTGGAAGGTTTCTTTATTTATTATCACTATCACTTTTTTTCATTATATGCTATACCTAGCATTTCATCACTTATTTATTTTTACACACATTTTTAATTTACTCACTTGTTTATTCACACGATTTGTCTGATTATTTTATATCACTGTGTGATTATGGGTCATGAATAACTAGTTTACTTCCAAATCACTCTGATCACTTTTAGTTATTACTTAAATATTGCTTTTGTTTGGCTCAAAGCATCGTTTATTGGCTTTGACTATTATCATCACTATTAATTTGGGTATGGTTAGTTTCTAACTCCCTACCTTATATTATATAAGTACATTCTTTTATCAACAAAATATACATGACATTATTACTTTCCATTGATCTTATTACCCTAGGTAAATCTTATCTATTACAATTATCAATTCATTACTTAAATTACAATATAATGGTCATTACTTGGGATTATTTGATTACACTTAGGTCTCGGCTGCTTCTTCATTGTTTCTTGGTTCCTTTGGTATTTATCCGATCTATTGTGTCAGGTCATTGTCAGTTTAATAGTCATTTGTCATTTATTGGGTTACTGGGTTATTGATCTCTAAGTTTATAAGTTTTTGCCTCTTATTCTTATCTTCAGCTTTTTATTTTATAATTAAATACAATTGGATCTTCACTACTTTATGTCATGTTACAATATCTAAAACCTGCACTAACATTTCATAACCTCTATTAACCTCAAAAATCTCTATTTCTCTCTCTCTCATTACAACACCTCTCATAACCCCACTGAACTATCTCATTCCACGCAAATGGTACCGCTAAATACTTATTACCTCTACTACCAGGTAAAGCACAAAAAACTAAAGGACCATCCGAAGACACCTCGTCTTCCACACCACCACCAGAGGAAACTCTGTCCTCATAAAACACCTGTGAACATTCCATTTCACAATAAACTTGGGGAAAACTTGCCCTTTGCCCCTCTAAACTCTCTACACACACACTCATACCCTCATCAACACTTTCTCTGCGCACAACCTTACACTCTAACACCACGTTTTTAATTTCACCACTGTTATTACTCATTAACTCATTGTTATAATTATCGCTATTACTCACCTTGTCTCCCGCCACCTGTTTTGCATCTAAATTACTACCACCGTTAATACATGTCTCTCCGTTATTTTCACTTATTTTGCTCTGACCTGTATTTATCACCCACACTCCCATTCTCTCAATATTCTGTTCTAATTTACTAACGTTACTGGTAAATATCTCATTGGTTTTCTCGACATTTTTATTGATTTCATTTATATGGTTTTTCAACTCACTGAAATTGTTTTCGCATTTTACTTTTTGTTCACGTATTTCGCTTTTCAACTCATCAAAACTATTATTATTACTATTGAAATGTTTATTTAACTCATTAAATTGATTCAGTATAATACTCATCATATCATTATCAACCTTATTGTATTTTGTTGAGGTCGGGGTTACTTGAATCCCTGAATCCTCTGTACTATCTGTTTCATTCGTACTACTTGTATTCATAGTTTTGTCATCTTGACCTACATTCGGAGTTGAATGTACTTCAAGACTACTCATAACAGCTGATTCATTAAATTCAGCCATTTCACTTACAGTACTTTCATTATTTTCTGACATTTTTGAATTGTAAATTTATCACCTTTATTTTATTATACTATATTTTAACACTTCTTATTTTACATACCTTAGGTATTCATTAGGTCTTAATCACATATAACCTAATTTTTCGTATTTTTTACGTATTCCTAACTCACGCTTACGTTCACATTTAGGTGCGGTTTATTATAATTTATTTTTATAAACTTGTCACTGTTCGTGGCGCCATTGAGAAGCTACTACTTATTAGCTAAATAATTATTTAAAAATAAAATACGATCTTTGCAACTCTTACCTTGTTCGGGTCCCAGGTCCTTCGCACGAATTCGTGAAGAATAAGCGTGACTTAGGTTAACACTCTTCAATAAATCATACTCTCAATTAGATTCAGAAATGGATGTATTTATTTACTCATTATGTGACATTGAACTTTATTGTTATATTCTTTCATTTCAACATTTTGTTTACTTTCTTTAACTTTCTTAATATTCATTTTTGACTCAAAAAACTACTACTCTGCATCTCGATTATTTTTCTTAAAAAATTACAAAACCTTGGGTTACTTTTTACATGACCAATATGCTAATAACTAGTTGCAAACTGTAACTTAAAGAACTGACCAAACTAACTAATTGACCTATTAAGACGGCCCAGTAATGCTCACGCTCAACACTTATTCAACTTTATCCCCTTTTATATAACGTAAAATATATTTTATTGAATACGTTTACATGATACGGTGGCGTAGTCCACGACCGCGTGGCACCTTGAGCGTATATCCGAAATGTTATTCCACATCATTAGAATTGTCCTCACTTCACTCCACTTTTAATGTACTTTCCGTCGCCGCAGCCGATGTTGTAAGTCGACTGTCCGTTTTTCCACTTTTACATGCCGGCGAAATTAAATTGTGTCCAGTCAGTGGATGCACAAACGGCTCGCGTCCGGTGTGTTAAGATGTTATTTTCCGACTGCCCGACGCTCTGATGTGCGTCGGTTCTGGTCACTTCCGCCAGCTCGAGCTGTGATTGGCTGAGGCACTCACGTGGCCAGTCTAATTAACCACATCTGTCCAGTTCCGGTAGTGAATTTGGTGTCGAGATTATGGCCAGCGGAACACGAGCGCACACTCACCGCCACATTCCATTGTTGCTGTTGTTCGCTACAAAGTTTTTCGCTCTTCTCCCCAACGGAAAACACAGGCATACGTGCACTGGACTTCTGGGAATTAAACTGCTGTTGAACACACTCACCGCTGCATTCTATTGTACCAACTACACCTCACAGTTCCTTTGTTTGAACTACAATTTATATTACCATGGGACTGATCACGCAGATGAAAACGAATTTACAATTTTTTAATAAAATAAAAACCCCTCCCTTTTAGCCCCGTTACAAGGCGACTCTGCCTACTATCATTCCTACTGAATTCAGCAGTTATAGCTTTGGGATAGGGCTACAATTATGTAGCATTACATATGCTCCCCCACCAAAACATGTTTATTTTCCTAGCTGAAGGTCTAGGGAAAATTAACTGTCAATCTCAACCTCCTGTTTCTCATTTCATTCAAAATATTTTTTCATTTCGGACACATTGTATGTGCCCTTCACTTTATTATTGCTTGGATTGGCTAAAACATAGGTGTTATTACTGTTGTCTTTGATTACCACAAACGGTCCATGGTACAGCAGCAGGAGTTTTTTCGTTATTCCTTCCGTACCACTGGGCTGCTGTCTATTTCTTATAAGTACTCTTTCTCCGACTTTGAATCTGAGTTCTGGTATCCCACTATTTCTTCGCTTATTTCTCCTCAGCATTATCTTGTTTCCGATTCTATGGTATACTCGTGTAATATCTAATTCTTCTTCAGGCATCTCGGGGAACATAATTAACTGAGTGAGCTCACGTGGTGGTGGCCTTAAAAACATCATCTGATATGGGCCGAGTCCCAGCGTCTCATGGTAAGCTATATTTAAAAATATTTCAGTATTCGTCACGTGCTCGCTTCAACTTTTGTGATTGCTGTGGCAATAGGTCCGGAGAATGCGGCCTACTTCTCGCAATACTCTTTCTACAGGGTTGCTTGAAGGGTGATATATGGAGGTTTTGTAGGTTTTTATATTCCTAGCTAATAATGCTTCTCTCCATCGCTTGCCTTTAAACTGGGTTCCATGGTCCGTTATCACTGATTCAGGAGTACCGACATCACTGGTGTACTTTTCCAGTACTATTTTGAGAATGACTTTAGTTGACGCCTTGCTGATTGGATACAGCTTGGTATACTTGGAGAAATGATCCCATATTATGACAATATATTTGTATCGGTGCCTGCCCCCGCTTCTTGGAAAAGGCCCGCAAATGTCGAGGAACACCTTCTCTAATTTTCTGTTCGATGTAATGGTCATGAACTCTCCTTCCTTCTTGGCATTGTTTACCTTCACTTTTTGGCATATCGCACATTTCTTTACTATCATCCTTACCTTTTTGTTCATCCCCTTCATGTACAGGTGTTCTTCTAATGCCTTGACTACTTTAGTTGGCCCCATGTGCCCATACATCTGGTGATAATTATTCACTATTGACTGTTCTAATGACTTTGGTACACTCAACTTCCATCGATTACTTTTAATATTTGGTTTAGTGAAGACTAGCCCATCATGAAGTTGATGGTATGCTGTTACCATAGGGTCGTTGTTTTCTATGCGTACTCTAATTCTAGCCAGTTTTTGGTCCAATACTTGTTCTTCTCTGATAGTGTTTAAAATGTTTGCCAATTATTCTCTGCCTGCTAATGAATAATACACTTTACCAATATCCTCTCTGTCAGGTTCGAAAGTCCCCTTTTCTAAGTTTACTCTTGACAAAGCGTCCGGAACCGCATTCTTCTTCCCCGGTACATACTCCCAGGTGATATTATACTCCTGTAGAGCCAGGACCCAACGAGTTAGCCTCCCATGCTCAATTTACATCTCTGCAGAAACGAAATTGACTTGTGATCAGTTCTTACTGTGACCGGGTATCCCAAGATGTAAGTGCAAAATTTGTTGCAAGCGAATACTACGGTTAGAAGTTCTTTTTCGGTAACATTATAGTTACGTTCACAGCGATTTAGTATTCGACTAGCAAAACTTACAACCCGGTGATCTCCTTCACTATCTTGTTGATAGAGGTCTTCACCTAAACTTGTATCACTTGCATCGCAATTAATATAGAACCTCTTTTCAAAATTGGGATGATGAAGCATGACTTCTTCTAAGAATTTTTCCTTGATTAGATTGAAAGTTATGTCATCTTCATTACTCCATTTCCACTTGTATTTGGATGACAGCAGATGTTTAAAATGGGACGTTAACTCAGAGTAATTTCTTTGGAACTTTCTGTAATAGTTACAGATACCTAGAAAGGACTGTAACTGCCTGATGTTCTTAGGTTTGGGGAACCTTTGAATTGATTCCATCTTCTCTGGAGCCATGGTTATGCCTGTTTCTGATAGCACATATCCTAAAAACTGTAATCGGTTAGTTAATAATTTAGATTTTTCAATTTTGAGTGTAATATTGTTGATAGCTAGCCTTCGTAGAACCATTTCTACACGTTCACAAAGCTCCTCCCATGTGGTGGACGTAATCACCAAATCATCTACATACACCGTGGCGAACTCCAGTACCTCTCTTCCTAATATTTGGTCCATGACCTAGACAAAAACAGCGACAGAATTTACCAAGCCAAATGGTAATCTTTTAAATTGATAGTTGCGACCATCAAAAATAAATGCAACATATCTCCGGCTGTTGGGGTGCAGCTCAACCTGCCAATACCCGCATACGGCGTCTAGGATGCTCATGAACTTGCAGCCTTCAAATTTCTTCATAATTTCCTCTATTTCGCCCGATGATGGTCTGTCGTTCACTATATTCCTATTTATTTCTCTGGCGTCTAGACACAACCTGACCACCCCATCCTTCTGCACCGCGACAATTGGACTGGTGTACGGTGATGAACTGTTTTCAATAATATCTTGGTCTAGCATTTTCTGTATTTCTCTTCTGACTGCCGGTTTAAGTGATTGAGCAATGGGGTAGGATTTTTTGTTAAACTTTATTGGGTTGTGGAATTCTAACTCACAAACAAAGTTCTTCGCCTTCCCAGGTAGATCTGAAAAAGTGTTTCTGTATCTATTATACACATTTACCAACCATTCCTTTTGTTCTTGTGTAATGTTTTCTCCCCTGGTGACTTGAAATGAGTATATTTCGTTCAACTTCTTATTCCACTCTTCAATTTCAGGGTAGGTTGATCCTTGAGTTGCTGTCCTAAACTCCTCCCTCTCATCTTGGATCAAGGTGAATGAATGTCTATTATGTGTGGCACTATTCTGGCCTAAAATTTCACTTGACCATTCACCCTGTTTGTTGGTCAGTGTTATTTTCTCACTGCCAATGTTAATAATCGCTGAGTGGCGCCTTAAAGCGTCGCACCCAATCATAACCTTAAACGGTAACCCTTGGGCCACCAGGAACACCACTTGGATCACCTTTCCTTTGCTTGATACATCTACGCGGGTAGGCTGAAAAGTAATACACACATGCTTGTAGAACACGAACGAAAAGAAATAGCAAGATGGGGCAAAAAGTAAATAAAAGTACATTTCCTTAGCTTCAAAATTATATATTTATTTTTCAACATAGTCGCCGTTAAGTCTAACACATTTCTCCCAATGCGTAACAAGTTTTTTTATCCCGTCACTGAAATATTCTTCCGACTTTTCTCGAATCCAGGACGCGACAGCTGCCTTCACCTCATCGTCCGAGGTGCAATGATTACCCTTGAGGTCTCTCTTGAGTAGAGGAAAAAAATAGAAAAAGCAAGGCGCGAGATCAGGGGAATAGGGAGGGTGTGGAAGCGGTTCAAACTTCAGGTTTCGCAGAGCCTCTTGGGTTGCGCGCGAGGTGTGTGGACGAGCGTTGTCATGTTGCAAGATTATTGGCGCCAGGCTGCCTCTAACCCGACAAATATGGTTTGCGATACGCTTTTGAGTGATTCGCCGGTCATTTTGAATCAAATCGTCGACGAGTTTGCGATGTTCATCGTCTGTGGCAGTGATCGGACGTCCGCTGCGTTTTTTGTCATCAATTACGGCTTTTCCAGGCTCGCAACCACGAAATTTTATTACCCATCGATTCACAGTAGACCTATCAACAGCATCGTCACCATAAACAGCCTTTAAACGACGATGAATCCCATTAGGAATCACATTTTCAGCAGTTAAAAATTCGATAACCGCACGCTGTTTAACTCGCGTTGACATAGCACTACAACACGTCTCCATACTTCTGCTACTTAAAGCGTACTGTTGTACAAAACTCCTTCAAACTGTGCATGCGTTTGGAGGGGGAATGTTACTCCTGAATCCCACCAGGTGCGCTTCTGTAGGTAATTTTTTTCGTGTTCTACAAGCATGTGTGCATTACTTTTCAGCCTACCCTCGTATTTGTACTTGCCTTACTGACTTATTCATTCTGCCAGTAGCACCTACTATCACCATATTATTAATTGGTTAGGTTGCTATTGGTTCTTGGCTCATTGTTTTAATCCTGTAAAATTCTACTTTGTCAATGAGCGATACATTCGGTCCTGTATCAATTATAATGTCAGTTGCTACCCCTTGCAATTCGGCATTAATGATAATTATCTGATTATTATTTTTCTTTTCCAAGTATGGTCCTTCTTCCATAAGCTCATTTCTGATGTTCCTTAAGTAATAGTTTTTATTTCATATTGACTTCATTTCTCGTCCTTTCTTTGTTTATTCACCCATCCAATTCTCGCAGTGATGGGCCGGTCATAGTTCTCATTGCTTGTCTAGTTTTCCACCCGGTCTAATTACTGTGTATTTGTTATAGTTTCTCCAAGGTCTCTTGGAGAACGGTCTCGAGAGCTTCCCCTCCTGGGTTGGTTTCTTTCTTCTTCATCCCTCCTATTACTATTATTTGGGTACCTCCGGTCATTGTTGACATTACGTCTCCATTCTCTGTTTCTGCTATTATTATTATTATTGTGGTTGCAGCTATTATAATTGCCTTGGTTATTTCTATAACTATTATTATTATAGCTGTTACTACTATTTCTATTATTATTATTATTATTATTGTCATGGTTCCCATTTCGGGCCTGGTTTGACCTTGGTTGTTGGTCTCTACAATTATCTCCTCTGTCCATCTGGGACTGGTCAAACTGCCTCCTTGATTTTCTATAATAATCTTGGTGTTCGTAACTTCCAAGCAGTCTTTCCATGTCAGCTATGGTCTTGATCTGGCTGCATAGGGTGGCTTGGACAATCCCTCCATCAAAGTGGTGTGCCATTTTGCTGATTAGGCAGTCTTCAGGAATCTTTGGTTCTAAATTGCGTGCTACACACACCTTCCCGAGAAAGTAGGCCGTCGGTGACTGGTAATGGGTGGCGTTGTACCTCCCATGGCAGAGATTATCCCTGACTATATTCTGCACTGACTCTGACCAGTATTTTATTCTGAAGTCTGTTTAAACTCCTCATATGTCGTTATTTAATTTCTGACGGCCGACCACCAGTTGTCGGTTATCTCCTTAAAGCTGTCATCCAGTAGATTCTTAATCATGGTCCAACGGTTCTCTTTGATTCTCAGTAGACACTCGTCCACCCGTTCTAGGAATTCCACTGGATTCCTGCGATAATTTTTAAAGTTTATGTTCTCTCTGTTGTCCAGCATAGTATGTTGAACGCTGCAGGCTGGTCTATAGCTCATTATTTCGAGATCTTCTCTCAGGTTCTTTAATTGTACTCCTTGGAGGTTATCAATTCTTCCTGTATTATCATTCATTTGGTTTTTTACTCGGTTCATTTCCTCATTAACCCGTTCGATTTTTCCTGAGGTGTTAGTTTGTAATTCGTCCAATCTTTCTTGTGTTCCTTGCTGTACCTCTGCTATTCTAACTTGGTTTATATTATCTACTTGGTCGATTTTGGTGTCTAAATCTGCCCTGACCTGTACGATTGCTTCTTTGTTTTGTTCCACTTTTCCAACTAGTTCCGCTGTTTGTTGTTTTCTTTCTTCATTATACTCCTCTACCTTTTTACCAAGTGTTTCATTGACCTTGTCAATTTTCTCATCAGTGGTTCGTCTCAACTCCTTGTTAGAGTCCTCGATCTTCTCATTAATTTGTTTAAAATTTTCCTCATTCATTTTCCTCAAATCCTCCTTAGTTTGTCTCAAGCTTTCTTGAGTACTGTTTATTTTCTCGTCTATTATCCACCTAAAATCCTCCTTCATTTGTTTATTATTTTCATCAGTGTTTTTCTTAACGCTATTTATTTCTGCTTTCATTTGTTTTAATAAATCTTCTCTCAAGATCTCGTTTTATTTCCTCGATTTTTTTTAAGCTTTCATGAGTACTGTTTATGTTTTCCTCCTGTTTCCTAAAGTTTTCATTAGTTTCTTCTTTATTCTTGTCCAATTTTTCATTTATGCTGCTCATTTCCATGAATTTATTCCAATCCGGTCCTCCTCTGGCTTCCTCCTTGTCACCCGCCTGTTGTTCCATTTCAGTGTCCAGTACTGTTTCTGTCTCTTCTTCCTGTCTACCTTCTTCCGTTTCTTGGTCCTTTGCCAACCTTTTCGACACTCCTCTTGTATGCATTTCTGTTTTTCTAACAGCCGCCAGCTAAAATTAGGTTTCCCGTATCGTTAATAATTACGCTAGGATCGGTAATGTCCCCTAACTTCAGCCTTACTGGTTGGACGCCATCTGTAATGTAACGCTGTGTTTTCTGGGGGTATATCTTTTTAGCCACACGTTGGTTGCGTCATCTGTAATGTAACAGTGTTTTCTGGGGTTTATGTTTTTAATGTGTTGCTTTCAATTCGTTTATCGTGAAAAGTTATTAAGTGTAAATTGATTCCATTTGTGTAAAAATACGGATTTGTTGCCGTAATCGATCCTGTCTTCGAGCGCCCTGTTCTTCCTTTAAGCAATCTGGTCCGTTCGCTGCTCACTCTCCTGGTTGCTGCCTGTAATTGTCCTGTAAATTCTCTAATTCTCTACAATGATAACTCTTTCCAGTCAAAATAACAATATTTATTTTTATTTCAATGGTTCAGAAAAGGGTCAGTCGACTTGTGTCGAAACAAAATAATGGTCGGGTCGACTCTACTGCTCAATTCGATTATGACACTAACAACTTTCAGTAAACAAATAAATTGTAATAATTATATTAAATCTCAGGGTTTAAGGGTTCTTTGAGACTGCTATTGAATTCAGAGAATGCACACAAAAATACAGTACATCACAAAAGGTAAGTAAAATTTAAAATCTTAATACTATATTCTATTAATCGTTGCTAAGCAACGACTGTTGTTTTCGTGGCTATAGCGGCAGCGGTAGTTCCACAAGATGGCCGCTCACACATCTAACCTTGACAAGCTGTTCATTTCGAACTCACCCAAATTATTTTAAAATAAATGTTTTAGTGTTCACAGTTTTAGTTTTTAAGCTTTTCTTTTAATTCATGATCACTGGTGTCTGTTCTGTTAGTGTAGATAGTGTCTACGATAGTGTTGTGTAATCGTATCTGTAGTGTGGCTGTGAATTAAGTTCGGTCTCACCCAAGAATTTCGTTCGTTCTAGGTAGTCAGTATTTTCTGAGGTTCTGCATTTGGTTTTAGTTTTAATTCAATTATTTCTGTTTTCTGGTCTTCCCCAGTGTTTACCGCTTCTGTTGGTAATTATTATTGACTGCCAATGGTCCAAAAAACATTACTTGTATTTAATTAAAATTGGTTTCATCAGAGCACATCTGCCCTCTGCAGTGGTTAACAATACAATACTATTTTCTTGGTTCGTCATCAACGGTCTCCTTGTTATCTTTAAAATTATATACTTATGTAAGTGTATATTACAAATACCAGTAACTATCTTTAACATAATTATTGTGTTTAATAACGGGCGCCATGTTGGAAATTACCAACAGCTGATATTTCATTTACTTTACTTTACGGGCCAGACTTCGTGTTAAGCGAACGATATGATATTGGGAAGTGTTATCTGAAATAAATACTCTGAAATGGTTATATAAAAAAAACTTATTATTAACAGAAAGTTTTACATATATATATTTGACTCGACCATGCGCCAAATACGCCTCGGGGCGTAGTTCTGTGTATCATTAAATAAACAAACATATTTAAAATTAAAACTTGTAAATCTAAACATATAATAAACATGTAGTAGAACAAACAAAACAACTTTAAGATATATGTGTATGCACAACCCAGGCACTTAGAAATTATACACTCGCCCTCTCACTCTCTCTCTCTCATTCTGGTACAATTCTTTTTTCATGAGCTTATTTTATTTGAATTTACTTTGAAATTTTTATTTTGGTCATTTGAATTTTGATTTTGTATTAATGTTTGTTACGTTCTCACCAAATTTCCAGATGTGGTTTTACGTTCTCTCTGTACGGTAAACTTCGCGTACCGCGAGTTTACCAATTTCACTTCCCGGTCACATTTTATAGTTGTATATTCAGCACTGTATTTAAATAGTTATTTAACCACTTTTAGTGGTTCAAAAGTTAAAATTCACTATTCGTGAACGATTTGCTGGCCGGCTGCGATCACGTTCCCTGTTGAAATGACACCGAGTCTTTGTTCCATATTTCCGAAGTGGGGTGAATCTACGTCACTCGTCTATTGTCTGTTTGTTGACAGCATCGTGTTGTTTACAAAAACAAATTCCTGGCCGCTGACGTCATCAAGGATCGTCGCTTTTATCGCAATAAATGACATACTGTTTTTTGTGAGGCTTCACGTTTTTTGCTCTGAAACCGTCCGAATCCTGGCAAATATTATATAGTCCACTCACGGTATATTCATAAAGGTTATTAAATGTTTATTTAATTTTGACCAAATGAAGGAATACAATATTTATGGTTCTTTGTACCATATTTAGGGTGATTAAAATTTGTACCATAATTGTACTATTACATCCTGACCTTACAATACTGGCCTGTGATTGGTCAAAACTGAGAGTTCATTAGGTCACATGGTCAGTTTACAAATCTCAAATGTTCATTTACCTATAAGAAAAATGCTCCTTTTTTAGCTTTAAGTTTCCTTAAATTTAAATTACATCATGTTGTTCTTTATATAATTATGAGCATTTTGATACCTTATTTACATAAGTTGGTTATTATAAAGGGTGATTTCCCACCTTACAAAATTTCTAACTTTGGGCCTACACTTTTAATAATAATAATATTTATTACCAATTTTCCTTTACATATAATAAAAATTATACAATAAAGGACCTATAAGGGGGCATAAATGCCCGTACATAGGTTGGTCCTTAGAATTAATATTTATATACTTAATACTAATTGTGAGTTTTACCTCACCGATCATAGTAATATATTAAAAATAAATTATTTTTCAATTTTAACAAAATTTTAGCTTTGGTTTCCTTACATTTATTTACTAATCTATTTGTTTCTGACATTATTCCTTTTATACTGAATTTGTGGCTTAGGCCATTAGTGGTTTTTCAATACTATTTTATAATTTACATTTATTATTACTTAAACTCTGATTCAGAACCCTTTTTTCCTGATTTTACTATTTACTAAACGAGTCTGGACCCTTAACATTATTTAACAAATGGTTACAATAAAATCCTTTAACATATCATTCAATATACTGCCTCTATGGCCTAGTCTACAATTATTAATTGACAAATAATATAATTAGTATTAATATAATAACCTGATTGTTTATACATAACAATACTGGAACTAAAATATTCAACATGTTAGTTGCAAATAACCTGATAAGAACAGAATCATCCGGCATGCTATGTTTTAAGCATGGCCTACATGGTTAAACCTTGTATTTTACAATTAGCCACAATCATTAGTTAACTGGCATACTATTCAGCCATCCCACTAATCTTAACCAGTACTACTAATCAGTGATTAGATTATTGTTCATGGGTTTTTGGTTCCTACTGCATCACCTTCTGATTCTGCTCATAGGTTCCAACTATTTCCAACAACATGGTTCATGAATGTTACCTATAAGCTTTGGCATGAAACACAAACATAACTAGTCATGCCAAAACCTTTGTAAACATCTTAACATGATCTAAAACCCCCATCACAACTCACTATTAACATGGTCCATGGGTTTTCTTTATATAAAAGTATTTAACCCACACTTCTGCCATTACCCCCTCACTGAAACTTTTTGTGTTTGGGAATATCCCTGGTACTTCACTGACACTTTATTAGTTGGGTGGGTGTTTGTTTGTTAGTACTATCTAATATCAGGGATCATTAGCTTTCACAGTCTGTTTCTGTTTGCTTACTACCTTTATCCCACACTCTTTCATATTAACATAATTACAAAAGGTTTGTATGTTATTTTATATTTATTTTACATTCTGTTTGGTTTATTAACTACCTGCATTGTATTTTTTCTTTTATTATTTATATGAGACAGTCTTTCTTTTCTGTAACTGAAGTTTTTTATTGGTCTATGTTGATAGCATAGGCGACTCTGCCTACTATCATTCCTACTGAATTGAGCAGTTCTAGCTTTGGGACAGGGTTACAATTATGTAGCATTACAATATCTGTACCTTCAGGCTACAGTACCACACAGTCTGGATAACAATAGTGCTGTGATGTATTTCACTGTCATTTTTATCACTATTAACTTGAACTAAATTTTAAAATTTTGTAGTGATCATCTCTCTTCCTCCCCCTCTCTCTTGTTTGTCTGCCTTCCCCTCTGTCATGCTCTCTTTTCGTCTGTCTGTCTGTGTACCCCTATATCTCTATTTTTTTTTAAATAAATATCTCAAACTGCCATTGTATTTAATACCAAAACTGCAGTATTACGCTGCAAGTGAACTTGACATTTTGATAGATGGCTTAATGTTATGCTACAAGGGTGGATCAAATATGAACCATAACTCGTATCCATCAGTTGAGTTTGTGACTGGAGACAATGCTGCCTTGAGCGGATATTGGTGGGTATATATGAAGTCGACCTTTCTCCCAGACTCATTGTGCGAGTCTCATGTCGTGTCAGAAGCACAATGACTGAGCAAGCGGTACATTTGTTCATTGTGGAATGCATCATAATCAAATTTCTTGTCACAGAAGGCATTACATCTGCAGAAATTTTGTGGAGACTCCAAACACTATACGATGCACAACTTCTTTGAAGACTCAAGTGTTTCATTGTCACAAAAATTTTTTTTACTGGATGGAAAACTGTGGAAAATTAACCTCACCAACAATGACTATGAACAAGTGTCACAGAAGAAAACATTTGTGCTGTTCATAAATTTATTGATTCAGATTTGCACAAAAAGCTTTCATAAATTGCTTCAGCAGTGAGAATAAGCTATGGAAGTGTTCAATCATCAACAATAACTTCATTTTTAGAAAGTATCTGCCAGGTGGGTTCCTTGTCTCCTTACCCAGGAACAAAAGTATATTATATTTGTCTCGATGTCTGTGAAAGCCTTCTGACTCGTTTTAATGAGGAAGGGGAAGATTTTTTGTACCGTATTCTCAGTTGCGATGAAACGTGATTATCACTACACCCCCAAATCACAACAGTCTAGCGTGGAGTAGCGGAAGAGAGGGGAAGCTCAGCCGGTCAAGGCCAAAACAAGCTTCTTAGCTGGACAGGTGCTTAGCAACCATTTTTTGGGACTCCACAGGTGTTCTGTCGATAGATTTTCTTCATAAATGAAAAACAGTGAATGCACCTATTATTTTAAGTTTCTGAAAGATAGAAAAGCTGACTATCACAACAAACAATGTTGACGACAAATGCATGATGTAATTCTCCTTCACGCAATGCAAGGCCACATACCATTGCATTAATGTGCGAGAAGCTAAAAAAAATTTACTGGAGGGTTCCTTATAATCCAGATTTATTGTCTTGCAACTATCATTTGTTTGCACCACTTAAAGAAGTGTTGAGAGGACAGCAATTTGATGATGATTTAGGGATAGAGGAGTTTGTGCACAACGGCCTGCAAACATGCTCCTCTTCTTTCTTCAAAGAAGGATAAAAAAAATTGCCTATCCATTGGAAAAATGTGTTTTCAAACCAGGAAATTACATAGAAAAATTGTATAATAATTTTGTATTTTTTATTGCATCAATAAAATAAAATAAAAGTCAAGTTTATATTTGATCCACCCTCGTACATACATTCCAATGTGTTTACAAGTTTCAAGTCTTAATAATGTCCCACAGAAAGCATGCAGGCTTTTTGCCATTTAGTTGTTGTTTAAATTGCTATTAACATTTAAAT
This sequence comes from Magicicada septendecula, assembly GCA_034769895.1. Taxonomy (NCBI): domain Eukaryota; kingdom Metazoa; phylum Arthropoda; class Insecta; order Hemiptera; family Cicadidae; genus Magicicada; species Magicicada septendecula. The sequence goes on along the minus strand of CM068372.1, from coordinate 160,336,920 downwards.
TGCAGTAGTGATAAAGTCATTTTATAGGAAATAGTAACAACTATTGCTAAGCTCTGCGTCTTTGTTTATGTTGGTCTCCTTGTTTGTTTATATTCACCTTAGTTGTGAGGGGAAGTGACTGTCTTTGTATAGCCAATGCATAATTTTTATCATTTTCCTAGTTTTATCAAATACTTTTGCTGTCTTATAAATTATGGCCTGATATTTTTGTGTAGATAAAAATTATACTATTTTCAAGAATTTTTTTTATCATAATTACTGAAAACATCTTATGCATGTTTAGCTATATTGCAAAATAAACAACTGATAACAACAAACCAGAGAGTTTCTTCAGAAGAAGATGGAATTGAAATAGAATGATGAAATTATTGTGTCAGTTTAATGTTAATAAATATTTATCAGTATCTAAATACACTAAAACCTTATTTATCCGAATTTGATGGGACCGTGCCCATTTCGGATAAACGAAATTTCGGATAAACCAAAACATCTATTTAAACAATAATACATATGTAATTACAGTAACTTTATTTAATAATAATAATTTAAAAGTTACTTACAGTGAATATGACACAATACACTATAAAACAGCACCGCACTGTAAATTATAGTTTCTACATTACTGGAACAGTCCTATTGCTTGTTCGTACACTAAACAATCATAGTTTTTTGCCTAAGCTTTGAAGCTCATTTGCTGGCTGTCTGATCTCAAAGTCGTTTCATCGTTAGAAATTCTGCAGGGGAAGTTTCAATGTTTACATTTATGCTTATGTTACTTTATAATACTTTATGTTTGAAAATCCGAAAAAATCGATAATTTGGTGTACTCCTTATCCCAGATAGTTCTGATTATTGACTTTCTACTTTATATCACGTGGAATCGCTTGTCTACACTAGTAAATATAGATTATAGTGACAAGAAAATGCTTTTGTATATTTTTAAAATTTACAAAAAATTGTTTGGGATAAACCGGATTTTCTGATAAACGAGTTTTTAGTGTACAGAGGTTTTTTTGAAAACACAGTTTGTCACAAGAGATGGGATATGGTTGAAGGTGTCAGTGCTCAGAGTGTTAGAAAATTAGAACTGTGGACAGTAAACATGAGAAAGATAAAAAAATTGGTGACTACACAGAGAAGTTTGAAAAGTTCTGTGTGAGGAATAATATGATGACACAGGAAAGCAGTTAAATGGATACACAACCAAACTAAAACAGATAGTATAATGTACAGAATTAAAAATTTTAATGGAAGCAGGCGAGAAGTTTGGCTTGGCTAGAAAATGGCAGATAGTCAAACGTGCTATATTGGAGGTCAAGTCATGAAGACTTCCACTATTAAGACTTGGAGGCCCACAACATTAAATACTATATTGTATTACCACAATAATAAATTTATTCTGGAAGTAAATTTTATATTATTATATACAACTTATGTACTTTTTTCTGAAACCGTTTAAGGTCTAAATGTATTTGTAAATCATGTAGGTTTTATGTATGTGATGCATTTAATAATATAATATTCACTTACATTGTAATGTTACATGTCCCTATACCACATTCAATTTTAAAAATTCCATGCCAGTAAAAACAATGAGGTATATCTAGAAGGCAGAGGTGCAAGTGTGTGAGCGTGTAGGTATGCAAAAAAAAATTAAGGAAAATATTAATAAATTATGCTAATAGATTGCAATTAATTTATTGAGATGTGCAATAGTTGTATTGGTACGTTAAACTGAAAATGAGGATAAAACAGTGCATGATTAGTGCCTAGATTGACTTGTGTATTCAGGATAGTGGTTGTGTGAAAAGTAGTTCGATATCTATCTTATTAATATCTGTCTCCAGTTGTGAGCAATTTGAGGCTGAAAATTGTGCAATGGAGCTGTTTTAATATAATAAATGTAATAAAACCTTTTGTGTTGCAAACAAGAACAAGTATGGTAGCTGAATAGTTTCTTCATTTAATTTTCACCGGTCTCATGATATATGTTGGACACTAATAGTCGTGGCAGCCAAGACAATGGTAGCTTTTATTATGCATTAGATCCATGTCAAGTCCATAAAAGTATTTAAACATATGGCAGTGTGGATATATTTAGTTTCAAACCTGGAAAAAAATGTCAAGCAGTGATCAAGACAAAATTGTAAAAATGGGAAACGTTGGAAGGTTCGAAATATTAGAGAGGTTTAATGAAGACAATGAACTGAGCACGTGGCGTCAATTACCGAGTCGTGAGTGTTGCACCACTTGTACAAGGACCTCGTGATGTTGAAGACGTATTTGTTGACGAGTGTTTAAGACTTCATTAACTGGAAATTGCCAAAATTAAATATTAAAAAAGGATTCAGTATTGTGCAGGAAACACATAATTCAAAAGGAAGATATAATGAGAGGTGACGTCATCTTTTGAGAACGCCAGCTGTAAAGATGCCATACACCATATGCCGTACACCACATTGACTCCTATATCTTGCCATCACCACAAGTAAATACATTTAGAAAAAAGAAACTCCAAGCCATGTGAACACCAATTATAACAGAAAATGCCATCTCAAAAAACAAGATAACGTATATATAATTTTGATAAAGGAATCTAGATTTGGAGAGAGAGAGAGCGCCGATATGATTAAATGGTGTAAGGAATTTGCCCGTAAAGTGTTGGTAACTAATCTGGGGACTTTGGATTAAAAAAACTAGTTTTAGACCAATTCATAAGGTTTGCTGGAAGTTTGGTTAATAAGGTACCCAGAACAACAATTTAATCCAGACCCAGCAAAAGAAAAATGTGTATACAATGTATACATTCTTTTTTTTTGTAAAGAAAGTGTTTAATTTTGAAGGAATAAATTATTTTATTGACATGCTTTAGTAACAATTTGTATTTAGAGATAGCAGTCGTAGAAAAAGATTTTGTAATAACACCACACTCTGTACTCTGTACATACATAGGCAGTAAGCAAAATATGCTTTGGTTCGAAAAGTTTTATAGCCCAGTCGCGGAGGGGTTTTAACCTGGCACTAAATCCAAAGTGGCCAATTTAAACGGATTCTGGTAGATATTTGTTAGGAAAATGAAATAAGAAATTGTTGCCATCACCATCCCATGAGCTTCATAAAAAAAAATCGCGAATTGGTGCAAAAAAAACGGTTTTTTGCTATTATCTTCATAAATATGACTTTTATGAAAAAAATACAAGAGGACTAATTTAAAGACCATAAAATGTTCTATAAGAAAGGTCTCTAGTAAAATTCTTATAAAGCCAACCATTTCGGAGTTAATCATAGTTGAAAATCTCGCAATTTTCCATCCCAAGTAAGTTCGCGCCATCTTACAACGGCAAAAATATCCAGGAAACAGAAGGTTTAAACCGCAATAACTTCGTTAAAAATGAACGCATTGAAATAAAAAAAAAAAGCATTTTAAAGTATAAATCTTCAGGTACCTTATGCATTGATTTTCTGCCCAAAAAATTAATTTCCTTGTAAATTACAATAATTTAAACAAACCTGTATATGCTAAAAGTACACACGTGTAAGTAAATAATATTTTTAAATAGATTTTTTAAAATAAAGATTTTTTTCAAGATTACAATAATAAAACAATAAACTTTAAATTTCTTATGTGCAAAATTTCCTGCATATTACCAGTTTAAAAAAAATAGACTTTTAAAATTACTAAATTTCATGTTGAAACAATGTACGTTATATCAAACTAATAAAATACTCGAGTCCCTGTTCTCGGGTGTCACTGAAACTATATAAGTTAATTCATTTATTTATAAACTCTTACCTTAGGGTTCTCTTCCAGAGTCCTACAGACGAAAACAGCTGCAGACAAGGTTATATGCGTTTGAGTTTCGGAATAATGATGCTTACACAAATTTTGCGTATTCTAACAAATTGGCTTTCTTTAATACAATATTTGTTTTCCCTTTACATTCAGCCTACACTTGCAATGCAACACAAAAAGACAAATATTTAACCCATCAATATTAACTAATCTGAAACTAGCCTAAAAATAGCGTTATTTTGGGAGCCAGCACTTTGCAACACACTCTCACACACATACTCTTTACATTTCTTTTTTAATTGAAAACCCCGTTATTATAGTTCAATATTTGTATTCATTTTAATAGATTTATTGACTTGTTCAGACAGTGTTATGGTAGTTACTTAACACATCAACAATGCCTATCTTGCATCCGAGGCCACCGTTTAACTTACGACCACTCTGGTTGAAGTCTGCTATCTGCTACTGGTTGATGCAACAACTGGTGATAGACTGCTTACTGTGATTCACACACACAGACTGCTGCTGGGGCTATTGCATAACACGTATGAGCTGGGCTGTCTCCAGACATCAACAATTTATGATAACAGTGTATGCTGCTGGTTACACTGGGGCACCTCACAGGTGAATACTGACAATTAAAAATTAAAACTGGATTGAAATTGAAACTGGGGTAGCACACAATTATGTACCGTTACAATACCCCCCCCCCCAATGAGAGGTTGTACGCCGAAGCATACAAACTCTCATTGCCTAAAACCAAAGAGGATCAGTGAAGATATGACGTCTCAACCCCCCTTAAATCCTTATTAAAATCATGGGTACTTACCCCCTAGTCTGGCGACTGTGGCAGCACCCATCCGATCTTTCTGGACTTCTCTGCTCGAGATCCCAACACCATAAGATCGGGCAGATACCCGCCACAGTATCACCTGACTCTGAAACATTCAATTAAAAGATTAATAAACGGCCATCCATTATTCCGTATCCCCAACTGATTTGTTTCCTCTTAGTCATACTGGCTCATTTTTAGCAAAGTACTGGTTCTTTTTTATACAAAGTACTAACTTTCCTTTTAGTATAGTCGGCCTACAATGACCGCTGTTCTATATTCATACATAATTACATAAGCAGGATGCAACATAATAAACATTCCAAATGGACATTACCATGAGTTATAAACAAACATTATTTTAATTGCATTTTTCAAAATGGTTCTCCATTCACAAAATCCTATCACATAAATATTAACCGCCTTACAAGCAAAACACTAAGTCATTTCCTTATATTATTCATAAAAAGCTACCTCCCTTTCAACACATCTTACATATCTTTTATTTCATAATAGGATTTGCTCAAATTACTGATTCATCAGACTACAACATTCTTGTTGTTGTCAGCTCAAGCATGACTGTAAACATCAACCTGTAAACATACCTGTTTACATCAACAGTGGTCTCCAAGACTGGTTTTATAAACATTAACTCAGTCTCAACATTTCTGATTACATCACCACTCATACATGTACTTTCTTCAATTTTCAATTTAGACAACTCTTTTAGTGTTGACACATTAATCAATTACTGTCTATTACAATTCATATCAAAATTAATTTGACTTCATTAATAAAATTAACCTTTTTGAATTACTTTAATTCCACCTCCACTCAAAACAATTTGGCTTTAGTTACTTCAGTTAAAACACTTTTAATACAAACACACAATTCAAAATAAAATTCCTTAATACCTCCTGTTAATTATTATTGTTAATTAACAAAATAAAATATTATTATTATTAAAATCAATTTCTACTCCATACACACATGGTTACATAAAACATTTTACAATACACACACAATTAATTTCACTATAAATTTATTTACAATCTTTTATCATTTTTTCGGTTTACCACACCTCATTTCCTAGATTAGCAAGGTCAGAACCATAAACTAGAATATTTAAAATGTCCATTCATTGAGTTTATATTCAACCTCCATCATCGTATAATAGTCTTATTTTTATATAATAATTATCGTCCTTACTCACACTCGTTACACTATTATTATTATTATAATAACTACTTTCGTTAATTACATCAACACAATAATTAACTACATTTTTGTCTACCATTAATTCATAAAACCTGTCTACATTGGTGCTCTTAGTTCTGTCTCCGTCAGTATTTGTTATTACAATCACATCATTGAAATTTTTATCACAATAGACGTCAGCTGTTACTAATACTCTGACCCTCTCTACAGGTAAGTATATGTTATTATCATCAATATAATCATCAATCTTTATTTCACAAGGTAAGTCAATTTGTTCCTCTCTTTCAATACATAAACTCTGCACTAATATTTCATAGCCTCTATTAACCTCAAAATTCTCTATTTCTCTCATCACAATACTTCTCACAACCCCCCTGAACTATCTCATTCCATGCAAAGGGCACAACAAACTTACTATATGTCTTGGCACTTCCAAGACCATCACAATAAATAAAGGGACCATCTGAAGACACCTCGTCTTCCACACAACTACCGGAGGAAACTCTGTCCTCATACCACATTGGTGAAATCTCTGTTTCACCATAAACTTGGGGAAAACTTGCCCTTTGCCCCTCTAACATTTCAGCACACTCTTTCTTACTTACATTAACACTAGTTAACAACGCTTCATTACCCAATTCTACTTCAACAAAATTTTCCTTATCACTCCCAACATTAATCACCTTATTTTCTAATACCACGTTTTTACACATATCATTATAATTCTCACTTGTTTTACAGTCATCACTTACCTTGTTATTACTTATTTGAGTTGCTTTACTTTTAATTTGTTCCTCTACTGACTCTACCACTTTCTCAATATCTCGTTTTAATTCGTTACACTTACTCACATACTTATTTTTTACCTCATTAATATCAATTTTGAGCTCGTTAAATTTTCTACTCTATTCATCAAATTTTATATCATTATTATCAAAACGTTTATTTAATTCGTTAAATTTGTTATTCTGTAGATCAAATTTGGCGTTAAAATTACTATTTTGCTCTAAGATTAATTGCAACATATTCATTACCTTCTCATTAATATCTACCATCTGTTTGTTTTGGATAGGTGTTGATTGATGTTCAATGTCTTTCATTATTTTCGACTCTGTTAATTGACATTCTATATTACTGTCAGTGAGGCTGTGAAGTTAACTACACTTTTAAATATATATAAAATACAAATTTTTTACTTCCACCTACCTGTAAAGATTCTTTCTGGGTCCAAGATCCGATCGCACGTACGTCGGATGCAAACGTGTTTTATGGGTTATTGAAATAAGTGACTCGACTCATTTTTGAATGAAGAGAATTGATATCTTTAATGGTTAAATATTGCAAAGTTAAATGTTAGTTTACAATAAATTTTCTCACATGGTTTTAAAATTTTCGTAACTCTGGTTCATACATCTTACAATGGTATACTTAAATTATATTACTTACGTCTATGGAGATAGCCCAGCCTGCATCACACACACACAGAATATTAACAAACCTTTAGCATATAAAATATAATATAAAAATACCCCTCCCAGCCGGCATGTGGTTTTAGTTCGAACTATTCATTTTCTCATATTTTGATTTTGTGATGAGTTTCCGGATTCACTGTTGGTGTTAGTTGCTAACTATATGGTGCACTGCCACATAATAGTTCACAAAAATCGAGTTTTAAGACTGAAACTTGGGAAAAATCTGACGAGCCCCTTTGGGGTGGTGTCTGGCCAGACACGGCTTCTATGCGAAACTGGCAGAGCGGCAAGGCGTTCGCCGCTAACTTGATGGTGTGGAAATCAATGCCTCATAGTTAGTCGCTGTTTGTAGTTCCTATTTAAACCCATGTAGTTGTTGGTGTGCCGATCGTCTATGATATTGGTGTGACACTGGCTGACGTCACAAAATAGGCAGTACTTATGCTAATATCCGCTAGTAAGGTAGACGAAAGTGAATCAAAATTTGTTTCTTAGCCATCTTAGTTTTGGAAGTTAGCGTGGGTCCGCGCCCCTGCTCGTTGGATGTATACGAGCGCTCGGTCACACACAAACAAAGTTCTTGGAAATTAAGGCTGAGTAAATTCCTCTATACTGATTGCACAACGTGATATTGCGTCGCCTTTGTTAAAAACTGTTCTTACAACACGTGGTCTGTCACAATGGAATTAGACTTCACACATATTTTTATAAATCCCCGAAAAATGCAATAAAATAAAATACCCATAAATTTGGCCCGTTACAATACCCCCCCCCCAATGAGAGGTCTTCTGTCAAAACAGAAGAAGTCTCATTGCTAAAACCCCTAAGAGGACCGGTGAGGAACTGGTGCCAACAACCCCCTTTTGTTCTTACACTTCATGGGTAAACGACCCCCCTGGCTCGGCGACTATGGACGCATCTGAACGAGATCACTGGACTTCTCTGTAAGAGATCCCAACACCGAAAACTCGAACAGATATGCACCACAGCGCACCTCCCCTTCTAACATGTTTCCCCAAAAAATCCAAATCCCTGGCTTAGATCATGCCAGATCCTCAACCGATATGTTCCCCCTTATATGCAAACTGGGCTGCCTTTAGCAGATACTGGGCTCACACACACACACCTATTCTACATATTGTAAAATTAAAATATTCTTCAAAAATTTATTAAGCGAAAATCATTAGCTGCTTTCCTTGAAAATCAAAACACAAATTTTGCATCTATACTGAATAATTCTCTTCATTAGTTTTTTGTTGTTAAAAAATTAAAGCAATTGAACATTTCTTAAAAATAGGAACATCCTTAACCTAACATGTGATTACACCTATACTCTAACAATACATTTCAATAAAATAATTCAATAATAATAAACACGGTTAGTACACAAACAATAATGTAACCAAAGTTAAACATATCAATTAGACGGCAGGCGCAAAATCAAGAAAAAAATTATTTTATTTAAAAAAAAAAAAAACATTTTTCAAAAAATTTTAAATTCAAAAAATTTAAATTTATTAAAATATTTTCTTTCCATATTGAAATTATTTAAAATTTGTTCAAATCAATTAAAAGCAAAATTGGCTTTATTTCCTCGCTAAATGTCCGTAGTATATAACCTCATCTATCAGCTGATCAAAACTGGGTCAAGTCCAGAACCTTGACCTACATAAATTACACACAAGTTACATCTGAAAATACATTGTACATCTGTAAACTCTCTGTTTTTAAACACAAAACATAATATAATAAAACATTTAAAAGAACACAATATTATTATAAATAACACTCAAATTGATATTTAAACTATTCAAATAAACACTTTACATTATTTTCAAACTCTATCAAAATTTTGTCACTGGTTGCAATTAAAAGTTTATATTCTTATTATTTAAACATCTTATTCTCCATTACTCTGGGTGATTTAATTATTTATACTCATTTAATTTACTACTTGACATTTATACATATATCATCTTTACCTCTCTCTGACTCTAACCACTAACAACTTTAACTAACAGGACACCCATCTCTATTAAAACATCTATCAAACAATCTCTAAACCCAACTTACTATTAAACTCAAATCGCCACCTTCCCTCGATATTTAAAAAAAATACTCTAACCCTTTGTACTTAGGATAAGTGTTCCCCCCCCAAAAAGCTCATTCCCTTATGTTGGTTCCTGGATTCTACCTAAGGTAACCCTTTCCGGCGCCATACGGTCCCTTCCCGTCCCAACCCTTTTGTTGCGGACTCCCACATTACACTATCCCCTATTACAAAATTGCCATCCCCAAATCTCACTCTTATTACCCCACTTCAACTACAACAAAATAACATCATCATTTATAAACATCAATATGTCACTCATTACTCTACATATATTCCCCATATCTACTGTGTCAACATCAATGCTTCTCCAATTCTATAACATTAACTCACAACAACATTACATTAACTGAAAACAATATTTTTCTCTCTACTACCATTTTAACTTTAACTTTAACTTGGACTGATCTATATGTCCCAACAAAATATTCATCACCCAAGATCTATCGTTTATTATCTCTGACAATTCATTTCTTTATTTCTCACGTATGTGAAATAGCATCTTTAGCACATTAAAACATTATATCTAACGTCAATTACCTTGAACATCCATAAACAATTTAACAGTGACATTTTACTACTGATCACCTGACATTCCTAGCCAATTGTAAACACATTTCAAAATTATACACATTCTATGAAATACATATTTTTATCAATCCTTACCTCTACCATAATTGTTTCCCCTCTTTCTGACTCTGGTACTATGTAAACCGCCTGCCAGTCGGTTTAGTTATTTGCTTTGTTTCAAAATTACACAAATTATATAAAACATATTTTTTATCAATTCTTATATCGAACCTACTACAATAAAATAATACATTTAAAAAATATAGAATGAACACATTATACTGAATGTATGAGCACCTATTTATTTAAGCGGAATACGAGCGTTTAATTAGAGCAAAATTGATTTATCATTTTAATTTACAAAATTTAAGTACGTTGCTCATCTGAGCAACCCCCTGATCCACACACACTATTGTAATTTATGTAGGACTGTAGCGCCCATTCGCTTCCACAAAGACTGCATAGTTGGAGGAATTGGACATCTCTGTGTCTTTGTTTCGGCTTGACATTTTAAAGATTGTGGATATCGACATATCCTTGTTTTATATTGAAACGCCCTTAAAACGGGTCTACCACCTGGCTATGCTGTCCCCACGCGGACAGAGTGGCAGCCGCTGTTCCATAGTTCCTGGATTTCCCCTAGTCTCACCCCCCATTTAATTTCTATTATCAACCAATTTCAAGTCAGCTATGGTCAAGGGACTTGATATGGCCATAGCTGACCGCTAGCCAAAGCCACGATTAGTGCTGGTAAGGCAGTAATCGCCCGAAAAGTCGGGGAAATCTAACTTCATTTCAATGCCTGTTCTACATCATCATTGTTATGTACGGCACGTGAGTCTATCATGGTACAATTGTACAAAAAGGTGTGCTGCACATTTTCACCATGTTGGCCTCCGATGGAGGTAACACTCTCTGTTACCCCCAACCCATTCCACTATCTACTGGGGCACAGGCCACCCCAGCAATAGCGCCTTAATAACTAAATAATTAAAAGTAATGAACTAAAACTTTCTATAATTGCAGTTCCACACTCCACTGTTCTATCACTTCTTTGAGCACCAACCTACCCCCCAAAATTATCCCCACATCTTGCATTGACAACAAGTTTTTATTTCATTTCACATTCTTCAAAACGTTCCCATGCTCACTGATACTAAAACTTGACAATTATATTTGGTCACTTAATTCTAAAATTTATTTAAATTTAAAATTATAAACATCCAAAAATTTTTTTTTTTTTTTTTCTTCAAAATTTTTATTTACATTGGAGGCTGATACTAACTATCCTTAATAGTAAATCTGTGATCGCCGAAAATGGGGGATTCCGCTATGAGGGAAACTTGGGGACCGAATAGATCCACTTTGTGAAGTTACTCCCCCTTATAAACTCAACTCTACTCCCTTACTGCTCTCATTTCTCCAGACCCACCGTCTATTCCATCGCCAAATCTCCCTCCCAGCAAAACTCTTCTTTTCAGACTAAACAGAAATTATAGTCAATGGCTAATTTTAATTTTGCCATTGACACCGAAACTTTTATAATTTGTACGCACTGCCTTTTATTTAGGTGCAGCCTCCATTATGTACAAACACTCTAAGGCAGTGCAGGCACGTGACAGGTACACCATGACCGCTGCACCTTGAGTGTATTAAGAATAATAATGCGTGTCACGTACCTTTTGGGGTCCCCCTCCCCGTTCAAATGTGTTGTAAGTTTTCTAATTTCAACCAATTTTGGTGGAGCCGGACCATCGTTGTTTTCACCACCCGAAGGAAGATCCTCCAACCATGGCCCGCCTCCAAGTTCCGAATACCACGGCCAGGACTGGTAAGATCGTGACCGCCCGAAAATGGGGGAGAGTCCCTTCTGTAAACACAAAACAACATTTTAAATATTATTCATAAACATTACATAATTAAAGTGACCGATATAATTTTAAATTCGTCGCATTTTGAGTACCTACTATTTCCTGCGTCGCTGGGTTCTTCAACACATACGCATTCTGCATTTTTATTTCTATAATTTCATACGGCCCTTCATACAACAAGAAAAACTTCTTTATTTCTCTATCTTGAGCACTGGACAAATCATGCCTTTTTACTAACACTAATTGACCTACCTTGTATTTGGTCCACTTACCCTTAGCATCATGTTTCTGTTTCCTCCGCTCTCCTTTCGTAAGTAAGTTCTCATTCGCCAATCTAATTTTCATGTTTCTGTCCAAAACTTGACCTTCTGGTGGGTATTCGAAGAGTTGTTCCAATATCCTGGGCGCCCTTGTTCCCCTGATCAACTCATGCGGCGTAAATCCTGTGGACTCATGGGTGGTACAATTCAGCCACTCCTCTACTTTCTTCACGTAGGATGGCCATTCTGTGTGTTTGGCGTGACAATACGCCCGAAATATCCTACCAATCTCTCTCATCACCCGTTCTGCTTGGTTCGACTGAGGATGATACACTGCCGTATGCTTGGGTATGATGCCTTCCCATCCAAGCGTCTGTCGCCACTTGCCGCTTATAAACTGTGGTCCATGGTCAGATAATATAATTTTCGGTTTTCCTACATTAATCATGTAGTCTCTTACTATTTTTTCACTGAGCACTTTACTCGTCGCTCTCTTAATGCTATACAACTTCACAAATTTTGAAAAAGTGTCTAGAACTACAAATACATACAATACACCCCCTCTACCCCTGGGTAATGGTCCATACAAATCTACTGCAACTAAATCAAATGGTTTCTCAACTTTTACGTAATTCATCTCCCCTTCTACTTTATAGTTCACTACTTTCGATTTCTGACATAAATCACACACTCTTAACACTCTTCTAACTCTCCTCTCCATATTCTTAAATATACATGACTCTTTCAAAACATTAGCACACTTTCTCACCCCAAAATGACCATACCTTTTATGACAATCCCAAACAATTTTATCTATTAACCCCTCGGGTATAACTAACCTCCAATCACGCTCCCCACTATCTACTTTTTTAAACAAAATACCTTGATATACTTGAAATCGTTCATTATATTCAGATCCCTCTACCTCTGTTTCTAAACTAACAATTACTTTACCCAGTTTACTATCAGATCTTTGCATATTTTTAATATCACTTAATTCTTCACCAAAAATTCTATCTTCTCTAGTTAATCTAAAAATTTCTATCTCCTTAAGATCCCTACCAGTCTTGTTTTCTATAAAGTCTACTCTAGAAAGTGTGTCTGGTACCTTATTATCTGACCCCTTTGTGTACTCCCAGGAAAAGTTATATTCTTGTAAAGCTAATACCCACCTGGTCAGACGACTGTGTGTTAGTTTACATGAATTGAGAAATGACAATGCCTTGTGGTCCGTCCGGATTATTGTTGCATTGCCTAGGATGTATGTCCGGAATTTCCCCACGGCGAACACAATGCTTAAAAGTTCTTTTTCAGTAGTCGTGTAATTTTTCTCGGCAGACAGCAATGATCTACTGGCGAAGGCGATCGTTAGATGTTCCTTATCGCAGCCCTCCTAAAAAGTTTTATTAAAGTCGGGATGATTCATCATAATCATGTGGCTAAATTTTCTCTTAATTTCGTTGAATGCAGCACGTTCCGTATCTCCCCATCTCCACTGTTTATTCTTCTAAAGTACAGCACTTAGTTTGGATGTGGTGTGTGCGTAGTTCTCCTGGAATTTTCTGTAGAAATTGCATAAGCCTAAGAAACTTTGTAATTGTTTAATGTTCTGTGGTTCGGGGAATCGCATTATAGCTTCTACTTTGTCAGGGTTAGCTAATATCCCCTCCTGTGTAATAATATATGGGTTTGAGTTTCGGAATAATGACGCTAACACAAATTTTGCGTATTCTAACAAATTGGCTTTCTTTAATACAATATTTGTTTTCCCTTTACATTCAGCCTACACTTGCAATGCAACACAAAAAGACATAAATATTTAACCCATCAATATCAACTAATCTGAAACTAGCCTAAAAATAGCGTTATTTTGGGAGCCAGCACTTTGCAACACACTCTCACACATACTCTTTACATTTCTTTTTTAATTGAAAACCCCGTTATTATAGTTCAATATTTGTATTCATTTTAATAGATTTATTGACTTGTTCAGACAGTGTTATGGTAGTTACTTAACACATCAACGGCGTTCCTTACTATCTACTCACCGCCTCGTGTGGTTAGCTGTTCGTGTCACAAAAAAAATGTTAGTTCAATTGGTCATGAATTCTTTGCACTGCCGCGACACACTCCGTCTTTTTTTTTTTTAAGTTTTAAGTTACACCTTCCACTTTGTTAATAATTTGTCGGCCGACATAACTCTTGCTCTAGCACTTAGATGTTTTATAGGCTGGCCGCGGTATATTAGTTATACTTTTTTATAAACGTTTTGACACTTAACTGGATAGGTGGATTATAATACTTTCTGCCTATCTTGCATCCGAGGCCACCGTTTAACTTACGACCGCTCTGGTTGAAGTCTGCTATCTGCTACTGGTTGATGCAACAACTGGTGATAGACTGCTTACTGTGATTCACACACACAGACTGCTGCTGGGGCTATTGCATAACACGTATGAGCTGGGCTGTCTCCAGACATCAACAATTTATGATAACAGTGTATGTTGCTGGTTACACTGGGGCACCTCACAGGTGAATACTGACAATTAAAAATTAAAACTGGATTGAAATTGAAACTGGGGTAGCACACAATTATGTACCGTTACAATGTTTTTTAAATTTATACTAAAAACCATTGTATAAATACCTGTAAAATACTTAAAAATGATGTTAGGTACATGAAACAAAGTTGGTTTGGTAGCTTGAAGTGTTTACTTTCCTGTGTCGAAAAGAAATATTTACTTTAACATTTTATTTTTAAAATTAATAATTATAAACAAATAAGTGCGCAAACAGGACATTTTTACATGTTTATATTAATATTATTTTTTAAACTGATTATGATGATTTCAAACTATAGCATTATTTTGTTAACAAACCTACCCTCTAATTTTTTTTAAATTGTTAACATTTTAAAACTCTGTATTTACTCAGGGCAGTCCAGTCGCCATGTTGTTCCAACATAATATGTTTTATACTTACAGGTCCCAGGGTTCTTAGACGAGCGCAGAAACACAATGTTTGTTGAGAAATAATATACTCGGATTGCATTAGTTAAAACTTGTGTTTATTGATCATTGGAAATTTTATATTTTAATGACAAAACAAAATGGAGTCTTCCTCCTTTTACAAACTCCAAATACAAAATGGCCGCGTTACATCAGCCTTTATGCGTGATACTCCGGATTGCGGTGCGGATTATCCGCGAGTGCCGCGAAAAATTTTTTTAATTATGAACCTCAAAAAAACAATTTTAATCCAAGCCAACAACAGGGAAAATACAATAGGCCCTACAGTGCGAAGGTCGAAAATTTCTGACAGGTTTATTGTGCATCGTAATCCTATAGGCCTTCTCAGAATTTTGTTTTGGCTCTTGCTCTTTTGTTTTGGTCAAGTTCACTAACCTTCCCCCTCTACGTACATATTCTCTCGGTCTGCCAGTGGTGTCAGTTGTCAGTAAGTGTGCTTAGTGATCAGTCGTGATCAGTTCGTTAGTTCCTGAAATTAATAATGGCTGAAAAACGAAAGAAGGTTGTGTTAACGATTGCACAAAAACTTGAAATGATTTCTAAAATAGAAAATGGCGCTTCAAGGAAGCAGATGTGTTTGAATTACGGGATCGGGGAAACAACAGTGCGAGACGTTTTAAAGCAAAAAGACAAACTGTTAGCCTTTGCATCAGTGTCGGGCAGTGCTTCTGGGATGAAAAAACGAAAAACAATGAAGAAATCCACCTATAATGAACTTGACTCGGCATTAGCGGAATGGTTAGCTCAGGTGCGAAGTGAGGGCACCCCCTGTGTCTGGTCCTACCATTGCAGCTAAAGAAAAAATCTTTTTTTATTTGTTAGGCCTGGAAGGAAATTTTTATGCGTCGTCCGGTTGGTTACATCGTTTTAAGAAACATCATGGAATTAGAGAGATTGGTCTACACGGAAAGAAGCTGAGTGGTGATCAACAAGCAGCTGATGATTTTCAACGTGATTTTGAAGAGTTTGTGTTGTCTGAAGATCTGTCATATGAACAAATTTATAACGCTGATGAATCAGGGCTTTTTTGGAAGTGTCTTCCCACTCGTACTTTAGTATTTGAAAGTGAACATCAAGTGGCAGGTCACAAAAGTAGCAAGGAAAGAATTACAATCTTGCCATGCAGCAACGCTGCGGGTAGTCACAAGCTTAGGCTTCTTGTAATCGGTAAATCTAAGAAACCGAGGTCTTTTAAGGGGACAAGAGCAGAAAATTTACCAGTTGATTATTTCAACCAAAAAAAAGGTTGGATGAACCAGCAGATTTTTCAAGAATGATTTGAAAACATTCTTGTGCCTCAAGTACGTAAACATCTTGACTCAAAAAATTTGCCAAACAAGGCTGTTTTGTTAATTGACAACGCGCCTTCACACCCAGCTACATGTGTGCTTAAATCTTCTGACGGGCAAATCTTTGCAAAGTTTTTGCCCCCAAATGTTACTGCGCTGATACAACCTATGGACCAGGGAGTCATTGCAACCATGAAGAGAACATACAGAACAAAGTTGTTACTGTCAAAAATCGAAGAAGGCTGCGATCTCAAAGAATTTTGGAAGAATTATACAATTTTGGATAGCATTTACGATATTGCATCTGCATGGGATTACATAAAATCCTCAACCCTTGTTAAATCATGGAGAAAGCTCTTTCCGAGTATCGAAACAAATGTCAACCAAAACATTTGTGAAGAAGAGAATGAAGTCATGCCGACCGCTACACTTGTTGACCTAGTGACATCCGTTCCGGGAGGTGAGAATGTCGACGAAGAGAACATAGAAGAGTGGCTGGAATGCAACGCAAGTGAGCCGGGGTTTGAACGACTGACTGACGTAGTGAAGTGATACTAGCTTTAAAATAAATTTATTATTGTGTAAACATTGATTATTTTAAACTTTTCGTGAACCAGGGTTTCGTCAGGTGTACTTATTAGCAGAGAGAAACGGGCGAGCGCAAATGAACAACACACATTGATGGTTAACGAACACTTTTCATTTTATTTGACTAATTCCCATCTCCCATTACTTTTATACTATAATTTGAACAAAATGAATTTAATTATTATAGAAACAACAAACCAAATGAATTTAACCATTCTATAAAAATTACGCAACCAACACATAGTTTGCTTTACATCGAACTTTCTTCAAATAACATAATTAGAAGTCCAATTACCCTTGTTACACATTGAAATCAATACAATAAAATAAACTATTTTATCTTAACATAAACCAGCGCTTTTACTTATACTATGATAGGTACCCACACACACACACACTCACGCAAACACATACCCATACTATGTCATACATTTTATTTATTTAGTTCAATTTTGAAAAATGAATTTAGTATTGTTGAAAGATTTAAAATAAAATGTCTACTTTCCTGCTATTGCGGCGAATTTTAAGACTTAGGCATCACCTCGTGGCTTACGGCATGTTGGTCCAAACACTTCACATTTTTATAGCCGAACTGTTACTTAATTTCCACTTTCGCTCACTGCCTCTATTATTTGGTTATAAAAGATTGTTAGTTTATAAAAGGTTATAACTACATTTTAGTGTAGTTACGCGGTATTTACTTTTTAGATTGCGGGCCCGCGATTTATGTGTACCACTCGCGAGTGGTGATGGAGTTAGACTGTCTTTGTTCACTGTGTGTCACAACGCAGTTGGCGTCGACACACCTACATTCTTGTTATGTAAAAGCTCTGACGTAACGGTCGCCTGTTGTTAGTTATATAACTTGTTGCTGTTTTTTGTATGTGTTTACCGTTGTTTTGTGTCCTTGAACTGACTTTGGCACAGTTTGCCGTCTGTTTTTACTGGTTTTACAAAATATTATCGAATAACCTTCACAGTCAGTGCTGCCACTGTTGCTATCATTGGCGCTAACAAATTTACCTAAGTTTTGTTTATGTTTGTCCCTATTATCAAAGTGTTATTGTTTTATTTTATAAAAGAAATACAAATTGCGCTATTACACCAGGCAGGCCAAAATGCCATGTTACAATACCCCCCTCAATGAGATATTTTATGCCGAAGCATAAAAAACCTCATTGACACATTCATACTTGCTAGAGGGATCAGCTAGGATATGTCGCCACAACCCCCTTTACGGTTTACAAAAAATATAATCAACTCACCCTTGGTCCGGTGACTGTGACTGCATCTGAATGACAATACTGGACTTCCCTCTCGAGATCCCAACACCGTAGAGTCAGACAGATACTTAACGCTCCTGCTCTGATGTGCTGGCCAGCTCAGGTCCGCCGCCACAGCATCACCACACTCTGAAACAACAAATCAAATATTCAATAGTGGCCTTATACAACACCATATCCCCAACTGATCTGTTTCCCCCTAGCGGTGCTGGTTTGCGATAAGAAGCACTGGTTTTGTTTTTACTTATTTCTAACATATCAGAATACCTACCAACAATATGATACCCCTTTTAAAATTCCATCTACTTTCTTTTATTAACTTTATTCCAAAATTTAAAATCATGGCCCTGATTCCCATCAGAATTTAAATAAACATCTCCTATGCCCATATTATACATTTCTCTCATCCCCAATTTAAAATGCATGTAAAATATTTAAATTCATAAAATTCTCTTACCCTAACAAACACAATACAACATAAGAAAACATAGTACATTAATAATTCACACTGTTACTATCATCTTAAAATAAACAATTTGTATTTAAAATGTTACATACTTTACATCATTAAATTTGCATATAAAATCTTAAAATTACCTTTTAAACTCACTTTACTTTTATTAATTCTCTTCTAAATTTTTTTTTTTTTTTTTACTCATTGAAAATTTTAACTATCATACATTTAATTTATTTCATTTTTTGTAAAAATCTTTAAACACAGAAAATTAAAATTAGTTTTATAATTCTTATTCCTAACATCCTACATACAATCAACACATTAAGACATAATAAACACAATATATAAATTTTTTAAATTCGTTACCCAACTTGGGTAACCTCCCTGCCACACACACTATGACCCCCCCTGGACTGTGGCGTCCAGTTGCGTCCACAAGGACTGAAGTTTTGGAGGAATGCGACATCTCCGTGTCCTTGCTTCTGCGTTACATTTGAAAAGGTATAGATATAATATCTGTTATATAAATATGCGCCCTTAAACGGTTCTACCACCTGTCTTGCTACCCCCAAGCGGGCAGAGTGGCAGCCGCTGTTCCATAATTTGGTGATTCCCCTTAATTTCACCCCCCATCAATTTCAAAGTACACCTTTACAACGATAACAGCTATGGCCAGTTATGGTCAGCGCGTAATCGTAGTGTGCCCCAACCATAGCTGTTAAACCTAAACCAATTCCACGGTCAAGGTTCGGTGAGGCCGTGACCGCCCGAAAAGTTGGGGAATCACTAGTATAATATGTTTTTTAAAATTAAAATTAATAATTTAAATTACATGACATTTCTAGTCTTGGTGGTATTTTAACATCATACATTTCTTTCTTAACTTTCCCTATCTTAACGTCCATTTACATAAAATACATAATGTGTGTATAAACAACAATAACAATTTATAATAATAGAATATAAAAATGTCTGTTTATGTATGAAAACTTTAATATTTACAAATACATCCATCATCACTCAGCTAGATAATACTTTTTTAATTGGGTCACATTATAAGTTCCTTTTATTTCTCGAGTTTGCAAATCTATTAAAATATAAGCATTCTCCATTTTCACTTGGCTAACCTCATATGGACCGTCATACAATAGGAAGAATTTTAATTTCTTTGTCCAATGCTGAGGACTGATCGTGATTTTTTATTAATACTAGTTGTCCTACCTCGTATTGTATGGGTGTTAAATTCTGGTCATGTCTCCGTTTCCGTTGTTCAGCCTTACTCAGCAGGCGCTCCCTCGCAATTACCAATTTCCTATCATGTGGTATCTCCGTCCGGGTTGGAAACTTTACTAGCTCTTCTAATATGCGTGACGGCCTTCTCTGAAACATCAACTCACATGGGCTGTAACTAGTGGATTCATGTAAACTATTGTTAATATACCACTCTATTTTGCACACAAAAGTAGCCCACAAAGAATGTTTTTTATGGCAAAAGGTTCTGAACATTCTCCCTAACTCCCGCATAACCCGTTCACTTGGATTTGACTGTGGATGATACACTGATGTATGTTTAACTAAAATATTTTCCCAACCTAAAGTCTCCCGCCAGGTGTTGCTGGTGAACTGCGAACCATGATCTGATAATACTATTTTCGGCTTACCTACTTCAACAAGGTATTCATTCACTATTTTCCTAGCCAACACTGATGAGGTTGCCTTTTTAATCGGGTACAATTTTACAAATTTGGTAAAAACATCTAATACAACAAATAAATAGTTTACCCCTCCTCGACCTTTGTGTAAAGGGCCATATAAATCAACAGCAACTAATGCTAAAGAACTGTCTGGCATTACATGCTGCATTAAACCCTCCTGTTTACGATTGTTTACTTTAGCTTTCTGACAAATTTCGCATGTTTGTAATATTTTACGCACCGTTCTTTCCATATTATTAAATTTACATGATTCTTTTAATATGTCACTACATTTCTTGGGGCCTATATGACCATACCTTAGATGGCAATCTCTCACTACTTCAGGTATTATGATTTTAGGGATACACAACTTCCAATCATCTCCCTGTTCATTGGCCCGATGAAATAAGTGTTTATTAAACAAACTAAAGTGTTTCTCCCACTTATGAGGTACGTTAGGTATTTGACTCAAAGCTAATATTATTTTATTAAGTTCGGTGTCTCTCTCTTGTTCTGCGGCTAAGTTACTTATTAATTTTTTCATATTGTAGCGTGACAGATAATCCACACAAATACATTACTCAATGATCATTAATAAAGCTCTAATATATGGAATATCCAGATGAGAATCAATTAAAATGCACTATTTAATAATATATTCACAAGAAAGGTTGAATAAAGAAAATTTCTGCAAATAATATAATATAATACAAATTTTAAAACCCAGGAAACTAAAAATGATAACAACAAAATTACCCAGGTAAGATAGAAGCAGGCAATTAATATACCCCGACAAGGAAACCAGACTAGAAGAAACAAAGGCATACACAGCGAAAAACTACTGAAGACAGAAGAAAGAAGAATAATTAAAACTAGAGAAGAAAGAAGAACTAATTAAAACTACTGAAGAAGGAAGAAAGAAGAATAATTAAAACTAGAGAAGAAAGAAGAACTAATTAAAACTACTACTACAGAAGAAGGAAGAAAGAAGAACAATCAAAGCTACTGAAGAAAGAAGAAAGAAGAATAATTAAAACTAGAGAAGAAAGAAGAATAACCAAAACCACTGAAGAAAGAAGAACAACCAAAACTACTACTAAAGAAGAAAGAAGAAAGAATCAAAACAACTGAAGATAGAAAAAGAAGAATAATTAAAACTACTGCTACTGAAGAAAGAAGAAGGAAGAACAATCAAAGCAACTGAAGACAGAAGAAAGAAGACTAATTAAAACTACTCCTACAGGAGAAGGAAGAAAGAAGAACAATCAAAGCTACTGAAGAAAGAAGAAAGAAGAATAATTAAAATCAAGGAAGAAAGAAGACTAATTAAAATTAAAGAAGAAAGAAGAAAGAAGAACAATCCAAAACTAAAGAAGAAAGAAGAATAATTAAAATCAAGGAAGAAAGAAGACTAATTAAAACTACTACTACAGGAGAAAGAAGAAAGAAGACTAATTAAAGCTAAAGAAGAAAGAAGAACAATCAAAACTAAAGAAGAAAGAAGAACAATCAAAGCTACTGAAGACAGAAGAAAGAAGACTAATTAAAACTACTATTACTGAAGAAAGAAGAATAACCAAAACTACCACTACTGAAGAAAGAAGAAGGAAGAATAATTAAAACTAAAGAAGAAAGAAGAACAATCAAAGCTACTGAAGACAGAAGAAAGAAGACTAATTAAAACTACTATTACTGAAGAAAGAAGAATAACCAAAACTACCACTACTGAAGAAAGAAGAAGGAAGAATAATTAAAACTAGAGAAGAAAGAATAACTAATTAAAACTACTGAAGAAAGAAGAAAGAAGAATAATTAAAATCAAGGAAGAAAGAAGAATAATTAAAATCAAGGAAGAAAGAAGACTAATTAAAACTACTACTACAGAAGAAGGAAGAAAGAAGAACAATCAAAGCTACTGAAGAAAGAAGAATAATTAAAACTAGAGAAGAAACAAGAATAACCAAAACCACTGAAGAAAGAAGAACAACCAAATCTACTACTACTGAAGAAGGAAGAAAGAAGAACAATCAAAGCTACTGAAGACAGAAGAAAGAAGACTAATTAAAACTACTATTACTGAAGAAAGAAGAATAACCAAAACTACCACTACTGAAGAAAGAAGAAAGAAGAATAATTAAAACTAGAGAAGAAAAAAGAACTAATTAAAACTACTACTACAGAAGAAGGAAGAAGAACCAAACTCAAAGAAGAAAGAAAACTAATTAAAACGAGAGAAGAAAGAAGAATAAACCAAATTTATTGAAGACAGAAGAAAGAAGAATAACTCAAAACCAAAACTACTGAAGAAAGAAGAAACAAGACTAATTAAAACTAAAGAAGAAAGAAGAATAAACCAAAACTACTACTACTGAAGAAAGAAGAAAGAAAACTAATTAAAACTACTGAAGAAAGAAGAAAGAAGAAAGAAGAACAATCAAAGCTACTGAAGAGAGAAGAAGGAAGAAAACCAAAACTACTACTACTGAAGAAGGAAGAAAGAAGAATAATCCAAAACCAAATCTACTGAAGAAGGAAGAAAGAAGAATAATTAAGACGACCCATATAAAACAAAAACCCCATAGGGAAAGAACCCCCAAAATCAATGAATGTCCAAAGAGAAAGTATAACACCCTAAAAAACCACATCACTGTAAAACTAACAAAAAACTAAAAGTGTTAGTAGTATTAAATATTAGTGCATTCAAAAAGTTATTGTTTAGTTTGTATAAACAAATCTTCACAGTTCCCCCATGGTTGAATATTTCATGTTAAAAACTAGAGAAAGACTAGTAAATATATTGATAATTCACCATAGACAAGTGCAAGTGATCAAATTATAAATAATAAACTTTAAAAAGGTGCATGAGTTACAGTACAAAGCAATAAACTTTAAGTTTTATGAACAGTGTCTACTTTGATAATGAAATAGTAATGTTACTAATAAAAAGCTACTAAAGCTGTATGAACATTCCATAGAATGGAATATAACTTAGATAGCCAGGGTTATACTTAAAGAGGGGGCATAAATCTTGTAAAATGGGGAATTACAAAACAAATTGTTAATGTTGAGTAGTATAAGATGTTAACCATTATATGTAACCAGGATGTCAGATTCCTATTACAGATAGTAATTAGATAAGTAAGAATTATCCATAAGAAATGTTAGTGTTATAATTTGTTATTTTATTGTTCATTTTAATTTAGGAATGACATATCTAAAATTAGATACCATTCCAATGTTATAGAATATTTTTTATTTATGTTATTAGGTAATATACTAAGCAATGTTATTCAGAACACCAGTTTTGATATAGAGAGATGTTATATGTTAATTATATAATCAATAATTTATGTTATACCAGTCAGAGAAGGATATAAAATAACTACATTAATAAAACATTTGGAAATTAGCCACACATCAGATCTAGGCCAAAGAATAAATTTAAACTGCAGAATAATTAACAAACCTAGTCTTATAAACCAGATAAAATGACAATATTTAGGCAAGATAAACTCAACCTATTAAATACTATGTAAATAAGGCTTTCTAGAGATATGGTCATTATATGAGTAAAATTATTTAATTGTCTAATAAAATACCATTAAAACCGAAATAGATTCACTGACATTATCCTAAGGGGAGTCATATACAAATGAATTATAATAAAAAACCATCATTAATATACTAAATTGCAATAAAATAAGTGAGAATTGATAATTATACAAATTTCAGATTTAATAGAATAATAATTATATTAGGGAAAATGGTTATTATTTACATAGAAGACAGGAAGTATAATTTTAGGCCTACCTCCCAAAAATTATAAGAAATATAATTTTCAGATAAAACTTTGTAATACTAACTTAATTACTATCAAAATAAGTAGAATAGAATAGTGAAAACGAATATGTATTTTATATTTCAAACAGTTAACTAATAACGAATTTATTTTATGAGCATAATGTACATTTTTAAAGTGTGTCGGAAGTTATGGCAATTTGAAACAATGTATGAGATATATTATATAGGCTAAGATTTTCATGAGACGAAGGAAATACAGACAGTTCATTATTATACCTCGAAGAGAGCACTTCATGTGAATATTTGATAGAACCAACCTTTAATGGCCGTTACGTTATAACGGAGTTCGGAATCATTTTATGTAAAACTAAATTTTTAACTATTTTAATGAAAGTGAAGTGGTGAAGTTGACACATGAACTACAAAATACCTATAAACGAAATCACATATAACTAATTAAATGAAATAACACTGAAATCGCACCAAACACCAAGTGAAAATTCGAGGTTAACTGACACGCATAAACACCAGTAGATATACCCATTTAACAACATTTTTACACAAAGTGAACTATTCCATGATACACCAGTGACAATAAACTATACCCCAGAAGATCATATACCATTGCGAAGAACATTTAATCGAAGAAGGGAAATATTATCTCAACAAGTACTTTGTTTATATTAGAAGCTATCAACGCGCATGCGTCAGGCGGCCATTCTGTTCCAGTTTCGTCACCGCAACAAGACACGACTAGACTGCTTTCTGGTTCGAATAAAATTATATATAAACTTTTATTATTAATAACTAGCATTATATTGTTTAAATTTAAGACATTTTTTGAATTGTAAGTGTTATACTTTCATGTCCCTGACCTTCTCTGGCTTTTTATATTAATAACCGTTCAAAGAACCTGTTTAAATAATACAACTGTAAAACTTCTAATATCGACCGACCCTGAGCGAGTCGATATGGCTTTGTAACCTCGATTAATTAATCGACCAACTTTATTATTGTGTTTAATAAACGTTTTTGTTTGTTTTTTGGTAAATTGAAGTTGATTTCGCTTATAAAAGGACATAATCATTAATTAACCAAGAAAACTAGATAATCTTTAAAGGCAGTATATGCGAAACTACAACATTTCAAGAGTAAGAAGAAGAGAGCCGTTTTCGCCTAACTTGAAGTTAATTGGATTATCTTTTTAACAAATTTACTGAACAGAAATTTATTACCAAATTAAACACCATGCTATTATAATTATAATTACGATCAACAACCTTGATTTATTCCTAAATATTAAGCACATAAATACACCGAAAATATTTTTTCCGAAATTATTTTTTTTTTATAAATATAAATTTTAAATTTATATTTTATTTCAATTTGCTACCACAGCAAAATACACTGAGTTTATTTGATAATAACAAAGACCAGGAACTTTACCAAATCGACGATTCCCAGAGCGGAACGTCACTACTACACATACACACCATAAAAATTATCCTGGGTAATATTATACCAGAACACTATACAGTTACAATTATAGTATGGTTTTATTACAAAAGCGAAGATCAACAGTGAGAGCATAACGAAGACTAGAAGATATTAGCTACGTTACTACACACATTCTTACATTGAATTAATCTCGTTTTATTACAAAATTGACTAGCCCAACCAGTGGGGCTTACAGGAGAGCACAATTCTCATATTACAACCGTTATTTATTTATTAATCCACTGTACTATTACAAATTTGGCTTCCATCGCGGGGCTTGAATAAGGCGGACTTCACGGTATTATTACAATATCTACTTCCCCCGCTTCTTTTACTATAAATATTTTATATGTATTTGCTATGTCTACTTCGGTATTATTATCAAAATCTGTTCTGGATAGGACATCAGCTACTATATTTTCTTTACCCTTACAATACTCAATTGTTAAGTCATATTCTTGTAATATTAGCATCCACCGCACTAACCTACCATGCGTTAATTTACAGTTCTTTAAAAACGTTAAAGCTTGATGGTCGGATCTTATGATTACCTTATTTCCTAACAAATATGTTCTGAACTTTCTACAGGCGAAAACTATTGATAACGCCTCCTTCTCCGTCGTAGTGTAGTTCTTTTCACTATTTAATAGAGACCTACTTGCAAAAGCTACTACTCTGTGGTTATCACTCCCATCTAACTGAAACAACTCTACTCCCAATGCAATGTCTGACGCGTCTGTGTGTATATAAAATGGCTCTGAAAAATCAGGATGAGCTAGTATAACTGTGTTTAAGAATTTATTTTTTATCAGATCGAATATATTTTGCTCTTTTAAATTCCATCGCCATCTATTGTCTTTATTTAATAAATGTCCCAATTGTACTGTTAAATATGAATATTTGTCTACAAATTGCCTATAATAATTGCACAATCCTAAAAAACTTTGCAACTGTTTAACATTTTTTGGTATCAGAAAATTTTGTATTATTTCTACCTTCTTAGGGTCTGTACTGATACCCCTTGCTGAAATTATATGTCCTAAAAAATTAACTTGTTCTTTCAAAAATTCTGACTTCTTAAAACTTAACTGTTATGCCATACTCATGCAGTCTACTTAGTACCCTATCTAACCTTTCACAGTGTGTATCAATGTCTGGTGATGTAATTACTATATCATCTACATAAACGGTTGTGAATTCTAAGATCTCTCTCCCTAGCACATAATCCAGGCATTTGATAAAAATTGAAACACTTACATTTAGTCCAAACGGTAGTCGGCGAAATTGGTAATTCCTACCGTTGTATAGAAAAGCCACATACTGTTGAGACTCCTCTTCCAGCTCTATCTGCCAGTAGCCTGCAGTCAAGTCTAAGGTGGTGATGTATTTGGTCCCACTAAAACGTTGCAGAATTTCACTTACCGGTTCCGGTGATTCTCTGTCTGGAACAATTATTCTGTTTACTTGTCTTGCATCTAAACATAATCTAATCGATAAATCTTTCTTTGCCACCACTACTAAAGGGTTGGAATATGGTGATGTAGATTTTTCTATGATACCTTCCCCCAACATTTTATTTATTTCCTCCTGTACTAAACCCCTCTTGGAGTATGGTACCGGATAGGTTTTAGGTGCAAAGGGTGTGTTTTCTTTAACGACTAATTTACCTTTAAAATTCTTTACTAAACCGGGTTCATCTGAAAAAACTGATTTATTCTTGTTTATTATTAGTACTATTTTCTCCCTGTCTTGATAGCTAAATTCCCCCTCTTGATATAAGATTTTATTCATTTTCTCCTCCCAATTATTTTCACTTTCAAATAACTCATTATTATTTACTCTCAAGTTACAATAATTTATCATTAAGGGTCTACACTCGTTTATATCATTGTCAGAAATTAACATTCCCTTACTAATTATTCTTAAAGCTTTCATTCCCACAGTTTTCTTTTGTATGAATGGTATTTCAACTATATTATTATTATTATTTAATTTCATAGTCTGTGTGTAATAGTTTAACTCTACCTTAAAATTATTTAAAAAATCATTACCTATTATAGCTCCCATATTTAGTCCTGGAATAACTAAGAAAGGTACATTTATTGTGTTCTCATTTACTTTTAATTGTAGCATTATTTGTTTAGTTACCTTTTTACTGCGAACACCCGTTACTCCTATAACACTAATTCCCAGTACTGGTAATTGTGGAATTGTTTCTGTAGTCTGATTTTTGATTTTTTCAAACATTCTGTCGTCTATAGCAGTCAGTTCACTCCCTGAATCTACTAGAAAAATATATTTAGTATTAAACACTTCGGCTTCAAATTCTGCCATTCCGAAAACATTATTACTCTCACCCGCTTCTTTGTCCGATAAATCATTATGTATATTGGTAATTAGTGACCCTATTGTCATGTGATTACTAGACGGCTGGGGGCTTTCTTTTTCAACCGCCCTTATTAGTTTAACGGATGTGGAGGTGGTGGTTCACTGTAAACACCCCTACTGTTTTGATTACGAGTTGGTACTTCCACGCCCCGAGTTTCGTTTTGGTTACTAACATATCCCCCTCTACCTCTATGATTAAAATTTCCTGATACTCCTCGATTACTAGTAAAACCTCTCCCTCTATGATTCCCTCTAAATTGATCGCCACCCCTATTATAATTCTCCCCTCTACCTTGGGCACTACTCCTCGGACTCTGACACCGGTAACATTGATTCCGCGACCCATTATAATTACTGGCTCCACAATTAGGGTTGGGACATAACCACGCCCCCTCCCCTGATCTACTCACATTACTAATAAAATGGTCTGGTTGTCTTATTTCCTTATTTGTTTGGTTCGAGTCACTAACTCTAAATTGATACTTATTATCCTCTTCCTCTTTCATACTCTGGTATGCCTCTAATATTTTTTCTAACTCTGCGATATTGGCAAAATCCTGGGTTCTGATTGTGGACCGTATGTCCTTGGGTAAATGTTTACTGATGTATCTAATAAAAGATGAAAGAGGCATTGGTGGTTCTAAATATTTAACTTGACTATATAGTCTCGTCACATACGATGTAATACTCATGTGCTTAATATTAAAATTTCCCCACCCCATTATGATACTACGTAACCCCTCTTGTTTCTCTTCTGACCAGTACTTATTTCTAAATGCCTGCTCAAACTCATTAAAATCTACCCAGTTATCGTTATGAGCATCCGCCCATATTTTAGCATCCCCTTTAAAGTACTTTAAAATTCTTACTAACTTAATCTCCCAACTTTCTTGGTTATATTTATTAAAACTTTTTATAGAGTTCAAAAATTGTATGGGGTTCACTCCCCTACTTTCATTACTAAAATATCCTAACTCTACTTCCACATTCACTCTCTCACTCACATTACTTAATTTCTGGTTAATGGTTACATTCAAGTCTTCTCTGACTTTAACTATTTCACGCTCATGTTCTGCTTGTTTATTCTTTAAACTAGTTACATTAATTTTAATTGCATCAACTTGTTCATAGTTACTTCTGAATTCATCATTTATATTTTCTTGTATTCCTATTTCACTAGCTCGTTTGATTTGTTCACATTCGTTAATTATACATTGAACATTACAGTCAATTTTGTCATTTTGCTTTTTAATTTTATCATTAAATTTACTTGTCAATGTGTCAAATTTTTTATTTGTTTCTAACATTTTCTCTCTTTGTTTCTCGTTAATTATTTTGATATCATTTTTCATCTCAGTTTGTATCTTATTGATATCACTAGTCAACACATCTTTCACTCCAACAATAACCTCACTCATACTTTCCAAACGGCTATTCATATATATTTCACTCGCTCTCAATTCGCTCCTCACATTTATAAACTCGTTATTTAAATCAGTCAGTTTAACATTTATAGAATTTATTTCTGATTTAATCTCAGCTTTCAAATTATTACTTTCTGATTTGATCTCAGTTTTTATTCCTGACATCTCAGTTTTCACTCCTGACATCATCTCCATCATCAATGCTAATTGGTTAAATATATTTACCCCCTTGTCTCTACTACTCCCCGCTACTACAGTTTCGTCTACATTTGTTTCAACACTTTCACCAACAAAATCATTGGTTGTTATCATATGATCTTGCGTGACATTTAAAATTTATTCTCCTACGCTACCTCTACCTAAATCTGCGTTCATATTTCCCTCTTGCCATTTTTTCGACCTGTTTGTAAATTACTTTAAATCTTTAATTCACAAAGTCCATGTTAACCGGGCGCCATTGAAGTGATACTAGCTTTAAAATAAATTTATTATTGTGTAAACATTGATTATTTTAAACTTTTCGTGAACCAGGGTTTCGTCAGGTGTACTTATTAGCAGAGAGAAACGGGCGAGTGCAAATGAACAACACACATTGATGGTTAACGAACACTTTTCATTTTATTTGACTAATTCCCATCTCCCATTACTTTTATACTATAATTTGAACAAAATGAATTTAATTATTATAGAAACAACAAACCAAATGAATTTAACCATTCTATAAAAAATTACGCAACCAACACATAGTTTGCTTTACATCGAACTTTCTTCAAATAACATAATTAGAAATCCAATTACCCTTGTTACACATTGAAATCAATACAATAAAATAAACTATTTTATCTTAACATAAACCAGCGCTTTTACTTATACTAAGATAGGTACCCACACACACACACTCACGCAAACACATACCCATACTATGTCATACATTTTATTTATTTAGTTCAATTTTGAAAAATGAATTTAGTATTGTTGAAAGATTTAAAATAAAATGTCTACTTTCCTGCTATTGCGGCGAATTTTAAGACTTAGGCATAACCTCGTGGCTTACGGCATGTTGGTCCAAACACTTCACATTTTTATAGCCGAACTGTTACTTAATTTCCACTTTCGCTCACTGCCTCTATTATTTGGTTATAAAAGATTGTTAGTTTATAAAAGGTTATAACTACATTTTAGTGTAGTTATGCGGTATTTACTTTTTAGATTGCGGGCCCGCGATTTGTGTACCACTCGCGAGTGGTGATGGAGTTAGACTGTCTTTGTTCACTGTGTGTCACAACGCAGTTGGCGTCGGCACACCTACATTCTTGTTATGTAAAAGCTCTGACGTAACGGTCGCCTGTTGTTAGTTATATAACTTGTTGCTGTTTTTTGTATGTGTTTACCGTTGCTTTGTGTCCTTGAACTGACTTTGGCACAGTTTGCCATCTGTTTTTACTGGTTTTACAAAATATTATCGAATAACCTTCACAGTCAGTGCTGCCACTGTTGCTATCATTGGCGCTAACAAATTTACCTAAGTTTTGTTTATGTTTGTCCCTATTATCAAAGTGTTATTGTTTTATTTTATAAAAGAAATACAAATTGCGCTATTACACCAGGCAGGCCAAAATGCCATGTTACAGTAGAGATAACGAACAAAGCAATGGGAGTGAACGAGAAAGAAGAAGAACAAAGTGAAAGTGAGAAGACGAGGTGCCTGTGCGGATGACTCACGAAACTGCTTTGCAGCATGTAGACGGATTGCTTCAATATTTAGAGGAACAAGACGATGACGCACATCGGGCAGAAAAACTCATGTTAAGGAAAGTACAATCTAGAATAAAGAAAAGGTGTTTCCAAAGCAAGAAGCAAAAACGAGTGACTGATTTTTTTAAAAAGGCGTAACTGAACACTTTTTGTTAACAGTACAGTATTGTTTTTTTGTGTACTGTTCTTTATTTTAGTGATTTAGACGTAGAGCAAAGGTTTCTGCTGTACTGTACATATTTTAAAAGTTTTACATATTATGTTTTTTGTACAATAAAACATAGTTTTTATGCTGAAATATTTTTTTTCGTGTTTACACCTCATTTTTATTCTTTTTTCGGGTTATCCGCGATTTTCACTATCCGCGGTGCCCTTGCCACCCAATTCCGCAGATAATCGGGGCTTTACTGTATTTTATTTATTTTTTCTTGATAAATAAAATAACGGTCTGAGGTGCGCAGATCTCCCCATAGTTAAATTACATTTATTTACATTTTAACTAGTAATGAAGTTTTTAATAATAACTAGTGGTCGCCCAGTGGTCGAAATTCGACCGTAATTCATTAAATTTTTAAGTTTGAACGTTATTGAGGTTCTTTTTTCAAAGAGTATACCTCTATAATCATTGCATATAATTTTTTTGAATGTTGTTCTATTACGTCAGCTGCGAGCGTGTACAAATACGTCATTAGCGTGTGTTGTGTGCCTTAATTCCCTGCAATACATATGAAATTTAAAATTTAATGTTAGTAACAGTTGAAAAAAACACAATTACAGCTTGTATTCGTATTTATTTTTTGGTATAATTCATTGTCAGTTTTAATTTTTTCATGTTATTATTGAATCAAAAACGCTAAAAAAATGACACTTGACATTTATAGAAGTATAAGATACATTGTTTTCAATTCCAGTGGATTACATTTCATTTTTGGTAAGGTACAGTTTTAACTTCGAAAACAGTTTGAAGATTATCTGCTACAAAGCTTATATAATTTTTTAATTTTTTTTCTATGCATTAATTTTCGAGTTATTTGAAAAATATGAAAGATAGGAAAAATGAGGTTTAGCTTGGCTAAGCCATATTTAAAAAGCAATAATGCGTTTTTTGACATTTCCTTGGGTTTTTTTTATTTCCATACTGACCAGGTTTCGCCAAGGCTACACAGTTATTTTGCCTATCTTTTTCGAATTATATAAAATTTAAATAAAAAATTAATACAAAATAAAAAATGAAATAAAAAATACGTGCCTCGTATTTTTTCATATATTTTTCATTAAATCAAAATAACCGGGCGGTTAAAAAAATAATTGTTGTCCATTGAACTTAAAATAGTTTGAAAGTGAATTTAATGATTCAGAACTTCTGTGTAAATGATGTTTTTTGTAAAAACTCTTTCATCATTTGCTAAATGCCCTTGGCCATTATATTCGGAAATATAAAATCTCAAACCATCGAATGATCGAACTCTACTTGCTGTGACATACAATTGACCATGTGTAAAAACTGGCTGCCTCAATAAAATTCCAATTTTTTCGAATGTTTGTCCTTGAGACTTATTTATTGTCATTGCAAATGCAGGTATAATTGGAAATTGAGTTCTTTGAAAGTTAAATGGTAAAACAGTACCGGAATATGTTAAATTTATACGTGGAATCAAAATTCTCTTATTGCGTGCGGTTCCAGTTAAAACTTCGCAATCAATAGCATTACGATGCATACACTTGATGCGCATTCTTGTTCCATTGACTAATGCTTCCTTTGTATTTAAGTTTCTGATCAGTAAAACGATGCAATTAACTTTCAATACTAACTTATGTGGTGGCAAACCACTAATAGTCAAAGAATTCAAAAACTCTACTGGATAGTTATTGATTTCATTGTCATCATCACAAATTATTTTATCGTAGCTATGATATGTTTTCTGTTCACCTGGTATTCGATTAAGTATATCAGTATTAATAAAAGTACAATCATCATTTTTAGGTGCTAAAATAACTGACTTCAATATGTTATCTGAGAGTATGTTTTCGGAAATATTTCCATACACCTTATTAATAATATTATTTTCATCTCCTATTAATTGCTGAGGTATTTCAATAATATTTTCACCAAACTGAGGGAATTGTGGGGCTTCATCATTACCAATTTTTTTCAAGAATTCGACAAATTCTATTTCACTTGGTAAAGCTCTCATATTTTGAGTAAACGTTACTTTATGAAAATAAACAAATTTATGCCAACTCGTGACACAATTTTCAATTAAAGTTGCACGTGATCCATGTGGGACAACTGATACGATTTGCCGAAAATCACCGCACAGAAGTATCGTTTTCCCTCCAAATGGTTTATGTTTATCATTTTCATCGCATAGATCCTGCAATAATCTATCTATGATTTTCAACACTTGCAGTGGGCACATAGAAATTTCATCAATAATTATCAATGATGATGAATTTATGTAACGTCCATAGCTACTATTTGCGGTAATTTTCGCTACAGAATTTTTCAAAATGGGTATAGGCAATTTAAACACATTGTGTAAAGTTCTACCTCCAAGTAATAGAGTTGAAGCTATGCCACTGAACGCTATTGCAATGCAACTAAGATTAAGCGAATTTAATTTGTGAATGATTGCTGTTTGTGTGAATGTTTTTCCACAACCTGCATGAGCGGTTAAACAAAAAACATTAGATCCAGTATCATGATGCAAAACTTCACGAATCACACGATCAATTAGATTACGCTGTTCAATATTTGCAGTTTCATAATGCTCAGAAAACAGAAACTCTTGTTCTATTGGATCAATAACATTTGCTCCATCTGTTCTCTGCGAATACGTGGGGACTGGTAAACCAAATTCTTGACATGCCAAATTTGAACATTCAAAATATCTTCAATTTCTAATAGAATATTAAAGGATACTTTTTCGTTGTAATCTCTCAAAAAATCTTCACTAAGATATACTTTAAATTAATTCCATAACGCCAATGCATTGGCTGGCACATTTAATGCACAAATGTAACCAAATAAATTTCGCATTTGTTTTGGTGAATGTAATTCTTTTGCTTCATTTAAACATTCGCGCCATTCATTATCATTTGAAGCAATGCCGCGAGCATGGCACGCTTCAACAAAAGAAGTGTGTATAATTCCATTGTATGTTCTAACATCCTCAAATGATTTTGGACCACAGGCATGTAATAAAAGCAATCGTAAATGGAAAAGTTTGATGT
This sequence comes from Magicicada septendecula, assembly GCA_034769895.1. Classification (NCBI taxonomy): domain Eukaryota; kingdom Metazoa; phylum Arthropoda; class Insecta; order Hemiptera; family Cicadidae; genus Magicicada; species Magicicada septendecula. The sequence goes on along the minus strand of CM068372.1, from coordinate 160,302,355 downwards.
CTTTTGGTGATACTACATATATGCGTGTAATGATTTTATCACCTCCACGCCTTCTCTTCTTCCATTTTTTCGGGAATCTTTCCACACATAATGCAAAGGAATTTCAATATACTTATATTCATGCGCTGATGGATCTGATCGATTCAATTCAAAAAATGCTAATAATTTTGTTTGTCTTGCATTTTCAATTGCTTGACGTTCTTGCCCTTCTCGAAAGTAAACATTCTGTCTACGCGGTAAATGAATGTCAAGTCTAACGATGACATGTGATTGAAAATGCATTGGTAATTCATAGATGCGCCATACAGCTTCAGTTGATCTGACATAACGGCCATTTAAAAATTTTTTAACTTCATCAATTTGTATTTCTTGACCTGGTTCTCTCTGAATCTAATTCAACAGATGCACTGGCATAGCCTTTATACACGTATTTATAAATGTATTTAACACTTTTAACTGTAGTGCATACTTCAACATTTATATGGCAATTAAATTTGGCAAGTAAATACAGATTGTATGGTACAACATAATGATTGTCGAGGCAACTACCGTGAACTTCAGCATTAATACCATTATCACGCCTTCTGTATAATAGATATCCATTTAATGATTCACATGTAAATTCATTAAATCGTTTTGGATAATCTTTTGTGCATTTTCCATCTCTCATACATACAGAATTTGGATTAAGTACACCGCATGGACCATGCATCATGTGTTTTACAACATATTCATGTAATGTAGGATGTGTTTGAATGTTAGGAATCTCCGCAGATACAACTTTATCAATATCGGTACGTTAACAATTTTATCTTGCTCATTTAAAGAGATTAAAATGTGAGCATGAGGCAATCCTCTCTTTTGAAACTCAATTGTATAAATGAGTGCTTCAACTTTACCGAAGATTTTTTTTAGTGTAAGGCCCTCAATTAATGCTTTCAGTTTGGACTTGAATACACGCACAACAATATCAGGTCGAAAATTAGCTGACTCACCTACACCAATATTGCTAACTATTTCAGCCAACTTGGATTGCAAGTCATTGTAATAAACAAAGAAGGCTTTCCGAAATGTTGTACAATTGACATTGCATCTAAATAATTCTGATACATATTTCTTGGAGATCCATTGAATGAAGATGGTAAAATTACTCTATGGCCAACATTATTGGCATTGGGGTTCAATTCTAAATAATCTGTTAAATTGTTGTAAACTTCAGACCTAAGACTTGTTTGATTTTGTCGAATGAAATGTAACCTTGTGCCCTCTATTCTCACATACATATCAACTATCCACTGCAGAAATAATTTTTGTGAATGGTGCAACATGCTAAAATCTTCTCTAATTGCAAGTCGATAGGCTGCATACTGAAGCATGGTTAATTTATTTCTGGGCACTCTTGAATTAAATGTAGTTGGTACATTATGAGAAATATTGATATGCCACCCAGTATCACCATTTGGAAAAAGTAATGGATACGCTAAAGGGTCCAATGATGAATCCAAAACAGAGATATTTTTAATGGTACCATTAACTTTTGAAAACGAAACCATATTTCGTTCAAAGGGTGGCTCACCATCAACTGTACTAAATATTACTGCTACATCAGTTTGAACTGCATCATTATAACGGCGTAGATCTAAATCACGATTTACTTTAATGAGCATGCAAATTTCTTTATTTTGATTTTCAACTCTCTGACAATGATCTTTCATTGCAATGAATGACCGAACGAAAGGATTAATGCGTTCCAATTCAAGAGAGATTTTGCGAATTATATTGTTATTGCATGTTTGATTATAGTGCTCACATAATCTATAATTGACAGCAGTGTCAACATCATAAAAATATAATTGCGCATAACATGGTGAGCGACCATATCCAGCAGTCATTGGACCTGATCTGTGATAAAAACATCATGTATTTTAAAATGATACACTCCACGCATAACTGTATCCGAAATTTTAGCTTCTGAGCTAACCATAGCAAATGATGAATTGTATTTACGAATGTTTTCAAAATAATTTTTTGACTTTCTTTTTATTGAAGGTTCATTTGAAGTAAGTCCATCATACAATGATTTAAAGTATTCATTTTGACTTAAGGCCGGTAACATTGCTTTACCCTTATGGCAACATGAAGTGAATGCAGTCCTTTCACCTAAAGTGACCTCAGATTCGAAATGTTTTGCATTGCAAAACCTGCATTGTAAATGCATTAATCCACAAGCAAAAGTATTAAAATTTCTTGGAATGACATTCAGTGCGCATTTAAATGTATCCCTCAAAATAATTTCATCATTTTGTATACTATTTACACTATTTAAATTTGCATTTGGTCTATTATCATTTTGACTTTCACGCGAATATATATTCCTTCTTCTTTGTCTCTCACTCCGACCCGTCAGTGTTATACTATTTACACTATTTAAATTTTGTAACTTTTATTACTTTTCGGTATTTATTTATTAACTATATTGAAACTTCCACTTACCTTCAATCTTCGATCTGGCCGGATCGCATAGTGGGGACGAACCCAATTCGTTCGACGAACTTGACAGTACATAAAACGAAATAAGGTTTTTGAAAGAATTTAACTCTCAATATTTACCATTTGAAAAATAGTAGTTTTTAATTTTTACTGTTGTTGAGCATCTTACATGTATAAACTAAAAAATTTGTTGTTCTCTACTCTGTTTTTTAACCTTGGAATGAGACTTATACATAGATGATTATTAATACAAAAAAAAAAACATAATTACCTTACCTTCTATATAACACACACATACATAAATGTAAACAGCCCAGCCTGCCTTTCTCACATATATTAATTTTAATTTATTAAAATAAACCCATACCATTTTAAAACCCCACAGCCCTTACACTTTTATTAAAATGAAAACTGCCGGCAACGTGGTTCGCGTGCGCACTCATCGTTCTTGTAAATTTCTTGTTTTTTAATGTCCGAAAAATATCTGATTCTGTTCTACACTTTGGATTGACCGCGGTCACATGAATTTTTACTGTTGTTTCACTCTATTAACGGTAAAACATAAAATTTTATACGGAGCCTAACTTGGCTCTGTACCGGCCGGTACGCACAGAGTAAGTCTGAGAAACGTCCTTTGTTGAGCGGTAGGAAGAAGTTCGTATTCACTGCCAACTGATTTCGTCGCCGTGTATAGCTGAATTACTGTGGCTTATCAGCTATGAATATAACACATAGTGTGTTTTTTCCTAGTGTTGGCTGATGATATTAGGCGCTGCTAAACTGACGTCATTAACACGGAGGCAGTCCTTAGCTCCATTTCCTGTAGCTTGGCTGGTTGGTTTTACAAATTGTTCATTCATACGCCATTTTTTACGGCGTCGTTCATTTCTCTCGGCGTCCCAACAGTGCGCATGCTTGAGTCATTGAGTGCGTGCACCGTCACACTCACGCACAGTTCTGAGAATTCGAGGGTGGTACAAATTCTTGGCTTGGTTACACAACAGAAACTGCGTCTTGCCTTTGTTCTAACTGTTCTCTTGCCACGTGGTCTGGTACAATGGAAATAACGTTTGCACAATATTTTTTACAAAATCCCAAAAAAGGAAATAAATAAGAATACAAATACCTCATCACTGTAATAGATATAATGACCCAATTTTGACACGTTACAATACCCCCTCAATGAGAATTCTACTGTCCAGAACAGAAGAAATCTCATTGATAAAACCCCTAAGAGGACCGGTGAGGAACTGGTGCCAACAGCCCCCTGGTTCTTACTCTTCATGGGTACACGACGCCCCTGGCTTGGCGACTATGGACGCATCTGAACGAGATCACTGGACTTCTCCGTTAGAGATCCCAACACCGAAAAATCGAACAGACTAGTACCACAGCACACCTCGCCGTCTAACATGCTACCCCCCAAAAATCCTCAATCCCTGGCTTAGCTTATGCCAGATCCTCCACCGATATGTTTCCCCTTGTATGCAAGCTGGGCTGCCTTTAGCAGATACTGGGCTCACACACACTCACATTACATACTGACATTACATATCATAAAATTGAAAAATTTTTTTAAAAAGTTCTTTAAATTACAACCCATTGGTTGCTTTCATGTAAAATCGATTCATAAATTTTGTATAAATTCAAAATTATTCTCTTCATTGGTTTCTGTTTTTATTTAAAATAAGTTGATTTAAACATTTCTTCTAATTAAACATATCCTTAACCTAACATGTGAATACTTAGAGTCTAACAATACAAGTCAATACAATAAATCAATAAAAATAAACATGGTTAATACACAAACAATCAAATAATCAAAGCTTAAAATATTCATTAGCTGGCAGGCGAAAAATCATTTTTTTTTTTTTCAAAAAATTCTTTTCCAAAGAATTTTAAAATTAAAAAAAATTAAATTTATTAAAATGTTTCCTTTACATATAAACATTGTTTAAAATTTGTCTAAATTGATCAAAAAAACAAGTTGAATTGACTCCCATACTATTAACTTATATGACCTCCCTGTCAGCTGATCGAAACTAGGTCAAGTCCACAACCTTGACCCACATATGTTATGTACAAGTGACATCTGTGAATACATTCAACATCTGTAACATCCTAACTTGAAACACAAAACATAATAAAATAAAATATTTAAACTAACAAAATATGATTATAAATAATGAGCAAATTGACATTTAAATTATTCAAAATAAACAATTCTTAATTTTACATTATTTCCAAATTCTATCAAAATTTTGTCACTGGTTGTAAATTAAAATTCTATATCTTTATTAAAAATCTCTCTCTTTGCTTGACAATATTATTCACCATTACCGTGGGTGATTTAAATACTTATAACAATTTACTTTACTACTTGACATTTATACATATATCAACTTTCTCCCTTTTACTCTAACCTCTAACAACTGTAACTCACGTGACACCCATCTCTATTAAAACATCTACCAATCAATCTCTAACCCAACTTATCATTAAACTCAAATCGCCACCTTCTCTCGATATAAAAAAAACTCTCTAACCCTTTGTATTTAGGATACGTGTTTCCCCCCCCAAAACTCATTTCCCATTATCTGGTCCCTGGATTCTACCTGAGGCGACCCCTTTCCCACTAAGTCGATCCCGTCCTGTCCCAACTTATCATTATGTTGCGGACTCCTACATTACACTACCCCTTACTACAAAATTGCCATCCCCAAAATCTCAATCTTAGTACCTCACTTCAAATACAACAAAATAACATCATTAATTATAAACATCAACATATCACTCAAAACTCTACATATATTCTCCACATAACTACTGTGTCAACATCAATACTTCTCAAAACTCTATAATATACATTAACTCAAAACAACATTACATTATTTTCATCTCTACTATTTCTTTAACTTCAACTTGGACTGATCTACATGTCCCACAGAATATTCATCACCCACAAACTATCTCTTATTAAGTTTCACAAATTATTACTTTACTTCTCATTACTTTAAATAGCATCTGTAATACATCTAAACATTACATTAAACATTAATTACTTGGAGCATTTATAACCAATATACCAGTGACATTTTATTGCTGATCAGCTGATATCCCTAACACAATTAAAACACATCTCAAAATTGAACAAATTACATGAAATATATATATTTATCAGTACTTACTTCTACCCTCATTGTTTCCCCTCTCTCTGATTCTGATACTTTGTGTTAACCGCCTGCCAGACGGTTTAATTATTTACTTAGTTGCAAATATACACACATAATGAAGACACATATTGTTATCAATGCTTATATCTAACCTACGATAATAAAATAATACATTTAAAATTGTAGCATGAACACCTTATATTGAATGTATGAGCATCTAATTACTTAAACAGAGCACAAGCATTTTTATTGGATCAAAATTTGAATTAGCAAAAATTTTTTGTTCTAAAATTTAAATTCGTGGCTCCTCTGAGTCACCTCCCATCCATACACTCTATTGCAAGTTATGTAAGGCTGTGGCGCCTTTTTGCTTCTACAAAGACGGCATATTTTGGAGTAGTTTGACCTCTCCGTGTCTTTGCTTCCGCAGTTACATTTTAAAAGTTATGAATATCAACATATTCTTGTCTATAATTAAACGCCCTTAAACGGGTCTACCACCTGGCTTTGCTGCCTCCATGCGGGCAGAGTGGTAGCCGCTGTTCCATAGTACCTGGATTTCCCCTAAATTTCACCCCCCATTTAATTTCTACTATATACCAATTTCAAGTCAGCTATGGTCAAGGGACTTGGTATGACCATAGCTGGCCGCTAGCCAAATCCACGATTAGTGCTGGTAAGGCAGTAATCGCCCGAAAAGTCGGGGAAATCTAACTTGCATTTCAATGCCTGTTCCATTCGTCATTACTATGTGCGACACGATCGTCTATCAGTGTGTAAATCGAGTTTACACGAAAAGGGTGTGTCGCACATTTTCGCCCTTTGGCCTCCGATGGAGGTAACACTCTCTGTTACCCCCAACCCATTTCACTATCTACGAGAGCACAGGCCACCCCCGCAATAGCAACTTAATAACTAACTAATTAAATTTTTATATACATTCTAATATAATATTTTCATCAATAATCATTTCACTCATTCATAATTTTCTACCATTGGACTTTCTTAAAATTTTCAAAATTTATTATTAATAATTAGTATATATCATTTTCAGTTATTATTAAAATTTTTTAATTATCATTTTTATTGAACACAATTATTTCAAATCATTTCATTATTGAATTACAATCTTTCTATCTGAGTTATACCTGTTAACATTTTTTATTATACTTGATTTGTACTATAAAAATTTTATACTTACAGTCCATTTACATTGACATACACAAAACATTACCCCCTACACCCCAATACTTTCACCTCACCTCTGAAACATTTAACACAAATATTAGTTTAAATCAAACAATTTAACATTCAATTACCAAATTTCCATCTCGTAAAATAAATTGAATTCATTTAAAGAATTTAATTAATTAGCATGTACATAATCAATCAAAATATTTAAAACATATCAAACTGGTTTAATTAAATTAATTACTGAAAATACAAGTTACCTAGCTATCAGAACAATTACAATTAGTCAATTACTGTTTTTTAAAATTAATTCTATGTATTTATTTAGCTTGCAGATATTTTAATATTATTATTACTGTTACTTACCTACATACATACATTGTTTACTTAACATTCTACAAGGCACACAAATAAATTTACTACATTTTTATTTACAAACTTTTGTTATTAACTGTTCCATTTTCCACACTTCATTGTCCAAACTTGCCGGGTCAAAGACCATAAAACAAAATGTTTATAATTGTCTTTTATTGTTTTATAGCTTAGCCTCCATCGTCATAGATTAACCTTGGTTTTATATAACATTGTTCAATTTCATTCACACACAAATTACTGTTTTGTGTGTTGTAACCATAAAAACTAAATTCATTCATTTTACCAAAATAATCATTAAACAAGTCAATGTTAAGTATTTTTGTTAAGTCTCCATCGGTAATTATATTCATTATCGTGTTATTCACTTTGTATTATCAATTAACTCATTATTACTTAGACACACTTCTAACCTTATTTTCCACTCATCATACTCTCTATTCAATTTATACAATTCTGTTTCTTTATTAACATACAATTCTCTGTTTAAATCGCTCTCATCACAATGCCATATCACACTTTCAATATTATTACAGACAGAGGGTACAAATTCAATTAAACCTTCCCTGACTTCTCCAGGAAAAACAAAAAACTTCAAAAAACAATTATTTGTAGCACACTTGTCTACACAATATATACGTGAAGGTCTTCCTTCACCCCCATTCTACCTTGTAAAAAATTTACCCCCTGTTTCATACCCATAATATAACTCTCTTTCCACTCTCTCTCTAACGCATACGCACACATTAATATTTCATTATCACATTCTATAAACTCATCAGTATTCTCACTATTTATTTTCACCGTATCACTTTCTGATACCAACTCTCCAAATACACTACTATTCTCAGTATTGCATTCATTATTTTCGACATCATTATTATTGGTTAACTCTTTGTCTAATACAACATTGCCATTACAACTTTCATTTGTATTACTCGTACTCTGTTTTACTTTATTCAAATTATTTCTTATCATTTCATTAGTATTTTCAAGACATTTATTCTTTTCTTGTATATCATTTATTAAACCATCAAATTTTACGCTAATACTCTGCTGAAACTGAGTATTCAGGTCTTTAATTTCATTAAAAATAATATCATTTTTAATATTCTGCTGTTCGCATTTTATTTTCTGTTCTTTGAATTCGTTACTTAAAATCTCAAATTTCTCGTCATTAGTATTAAAACGACTCTCAAATTTTTCGTCAATTCTATCAAGACGCTTATTTAATTCATTATTCTGCATGTCAAATTTGTTGTCCATTTTTCGTAAGAAACTCATTATATCTATTTCCTCTGATTGTTTATTTTTATTGGCTGAAACTGGGGTCAACTGAATCCCAGAATCAACATCTGTTTCGCTTAATTGTTTTTGAACGATAATTGGTGTAGAGTGAATGATGACATTGCCGCCGACAGCTGTTTCTGTAACAGCGCTCGGCATATCACTTTCATACAGTGACTGCGACTCAAGGTCACCTTCACTCATAGCTGAATCTATTATACTACTTTTTTCTGTGTTCTCAGACATTTTTACTTGATCTATTTTTTCTTACGTAACAACTGCCAATGATTACTCTCTTTTCAAAACTGATATTACAACATACATACAATCAACCTTCTATCATAATTACGTAAGTTTACATCAATACAATTTCGCTTTCGTAACCGTACTTCGTTCAATGTACTGTCAAATGTAGGCTGTTGTAATACAACCTTTTTTGTTATATTACATCCTGGCGTCACGGCAACAATTGTAACTTTTCTTACTTTTCGGTATTTATTTATTAACTATATTGAAACTTCCACTTACCTTCAATCTTCGATCTGGCCGGATCGCATAGTGGGGACGAACCCAATTCGTTCGACGAACTTGACAGTACATAAAACGAAATAAGGTTTTTGAAAGAATTTAACTCTCAATATTTACCATTTGAAAAATAGTAGTTTTTAATTTGTACTGTTGTTGAGCATCTTACATGTATAAACTAAAAAATTTGTTGTTCTCTACTCTGTTTTTTAACCTTGGAATGAGACTTATACATAGATGATTATTAATAAAAAAAAAAAAAAATCATAATTACCTTACCTTCTATATAACACACACATACATAAATGTAAACAGCCCAGCCTGCCTTTCTCACATATATTAATTTTAATTTATTAAAATAAACCCATACCATTTTAAAACCCCACAGCCCTTACACTTTTATTAAAATGAAAACCGCCGGCAACGTGGTTCGCGCGCGCACTCATCGTTCTTGTAAATTTCTTGTTTTTTAATGTCCGAAAAATATCTGATTCTGTTCTACACTTTGGATTGAACAATATTCTTTACAAAATCCCAAAAAAGGAAATAAATAAAAATACAAATACCCCATCACTGTAATAGATATAATGACCCAATTTTGACACGTTACAATTTGCATTTGGTCTATTATCATTTTGACTTTCACGCGAATATATATTCCTTCTTTTTTGTCTCTCACTCTGACCCGTCAATGTTCTATGTCGAGGCATATTGGAAGTAGGTGCGAATATCTGAATGTAAAAAAAAACATGTAATGAAATTACTGAAACTAAGATTAGACAGGGTTTAATTTAAAAATAATAAAGTGTACTCACTTTTTTGAAACCACCAATAATAATTAGGCGATAGTAAGTCAATTCAAATTGCTGCTACAAAATTTTCCTTTTGGAACAGGTGTATATTAAGCAAGCTGTATTTCACTTTCAACTGCACATTAATATATAAAACACAGATATCTAATATACAAAATATAAAATAAACGCTTTTTTGCCTTGGCATACACTCCACAGACTATTGAAAAAGGAACATTTGAAATCACACAAAATTCACAGCTCATTCAGTCAATCTGTCAGTATTAAGCAAGCTGTATTTCACTTTCAACTGCACATTAATATATAAAACACAGATATCTAATATACAAAATATAAAATAAACGCTTTTTTGCCTTGACATACACTCCACAGACTATTGTTGCCTGGCAACAAAATTATTTTATTTTTAACAATTACCATTTTTTGAAAAAGTTTAAATGAATTTTCAAGTGCAAATGAATGTTTTATTTTATTTTATTTAATGTATTTGTAACACATATTATATATAAATTTTATCTTTCTTCACTCCTCCATATAAACTTTAACTATGCCAAATCTCTCACTCCTCCGTGTGCGCAGTATGCTTAAAAAGGGGTACAAAGTTTTCTCTTCACGTATTAATATATAGATATAAATTGTCTTATTAGAATGAATTAGTTTAACACAAATAAAAACATATGTAAATGTACTCAACAGTGCGATTAATTAATTATTTATTTACATCTTTTGTCCTGGGATCTTTAACTTCTTGGTATTTTGGTCATTGTCAGCCATAGTTTGTTACAGTCAGTAAATTATCTTTTAGTTAATACTGTTATTAGTTTTATGTTTGGTGAAGCGACACGTTACATGAAGCCCCCCGTTTAAGACAAGTTATTTCAGTAAATGGTAGTTTTAGGAGTTACTGAAATAAATGGCAAAAAATCTACAAAAACTGTCTTCACTTTTCATAAAACCTCTTTATCTCAGTTTGGTTATATGTGCCTTCTATTTTGTTTGTTCCTGGGGTGGTCAGTTCGTAGGTGTTATTTCCTTTGTCCCGAGTTACTACAAACGGTCCATGATATAACAGCAATAACTTCTTGGTAATTCCTTCTACTGTACTTAGCAACTGTCTATTTTTGATTAAAACTTGGTCTCCAATGTTGTAGTGTATAATCTTCAATTTCTTCTTCTCTTCTTTCTTCTGTTGCAGTTCTGCCTTGTGAAGCACCCTATTGTGAACTTCAGTGTGGGTTAATTCTTCTGGCTCCAATGGTGGGAATTCCATCATTGACGTTATTTCTCTGGGTGGTGGTTGGTTGAACATCACCTGATAAGGACTGGCTCCTATTGTCTCGTGATAAGCCAGATTGAGGAGGGTTCTGTTGCTTCCACGTACCTACTCCAATTTCGGTGTTCTGCATGACAGTACGTCCGTAAGATTCTCCCAACTTCTCGGAGGACTCTTTCTGCAGGGTTACTGCTGGGGTGATAGACTGAAGTCGTATATGTCTTGATACCCTCAGTCAGTAAAGCTATTCTTCATTTTTTCCCTTTAAATTGTGTACCATGGTCGGTGATGATGGTTTCAGGCTTCCCGACCTCGGGTATGTAATTATTTAAAATTATGTTGAGCACCTTCTGTGTTGTAGCCTTACTTATCGGGTACAACTTAGTGAATTTCGAGAAATGGTCAAGGATAATCACTATATATTTGTAGCGACTTCTTCCTCCGCTCCTGGGGAATGGCCCACAAAGGTCAATAAAAATCTTCTCAAGGTTACGGTTTGAAGTGATGGTGATCCTGGCGCCTTCCTTTCTCTCATTATTAATTTTTACCATTTGACAGATTTTGCAACTTCATACTGTTTGACGTACCTTCTTGTTGATACCTTTGATGTACATGTGCTCCTTTATTGCTTTCTTTAACAACTGTTTAACCGGATATTAATTAAATTTTTCGCTTTATTCGATGAGTTGGAGAATACGATGCAGTAGTTATTGTAATTGTTCACTAACCTCTTCTTTTGTGCCACACTCATGATCTCTGTATATCCTTTTCCTTGGAATGCCCTGATTTCCTGCAGTCTTTCCTGCCATAATTCTGGTTCTGTTACGGTTTATTTGTTTCCTATGGGTACCCTAACATTTTCCCTAACTTAGTATGAATTCCTGTCCTGAGGGGCACTTGTGCTTCCTATTATCTCAGCGGATCATTCATAATTGCAGAGTGGCGCCGTAGCATACAACACTCTGTTTATACCTTAAAGAGTAACCCTTGGGTTACTAATAACGCCATAGGAATTCCTATTCCTTCTCTCGTAACATTCAGGTTTATTTGCTGCTTTATGGTTTTATATTATTTACCTGTGGCTCCTATAATTGTATCTGGTTTATGGACAGCGTGCGTATTCTCTCCGTTTATTCTGGTATGTTTGTTAAGGAAGTGTTCGCTCCCGTTTTGATCAAGACTGTTGTCAGCACCCCTTGTAGGGTTTACTTTGATGTACTCTATGTCTTAGATTGTTTTTGCTTTACCCCGTTTTCTTTCTAATGAATCCCTTGATATATTTTTCTAAATAATATTTTGTCTTAATTAATTGTTAGTTAAATACTTTTTTCTTCTTATTTTTCCGTTTATATTCCCCTTTTGTTCCTTATTAGCTTTTCATCAGTTTTGGTTATGTTTTCTTAATTATCATTATTTTTTCTTAAGTCTAGAGTGATTATTTTATTTTTGTTTTAATTATCATTATTTTCTTCTTCCTTTCTTAACTGGTTTGCCTTGTCAGTACTCAGAAAATCAGTCCCTTCTTTCGATGGCGCTATCTATCTTACTTAGTTTATCCGTGGTCGATCTCAATTGCCCTTATTGTTCGGACTGCTATTGTTTTCAGAACTATTTCAGTCCTAGTTAAATACCTCTCTACTACCTTACATGGCAATATTTCTAATACAAAATTTTCACTTGTATTAAATCTTATTTCTATCACTCTATCATCTAGTTTACTAAACAAATATGTCAATTGTATATCAATCATTGATGCTGTGAAGTTAATTACATTATAAATATATTAAAATCAGAAAATTATTTCTCTTCCACTTACCTCTAAAATCTTCTCCAACCCAGAGTTTCGTCACACGAACGTTGAAATGCAAGAGTGATCATGAGGTTATATTAATAACAGACACAACTCGCATTTATGAAGATAAATAAATAAAAACTTTATTTTACGCTAACTTTATTCATTTCTTTACCTCAATTTCTTTCCATCAATCTATTATTTCTTGCCAACAATTCAAAATAAATAAAACATTCTTATAATATTTATAACATGATTGGATATACTTAAATTATATTAAACATCTTACCTTAACGTAGGCCGCCCAGCGTGCTCATTCACACATTCACACCATTAAAATTTTTACCCCTTTACTTAGATAGGCCCCATTTTTACTCAAGATTATTTATATACTTGCTGGATACATTACGCAGTACCCTTGCCGGCAACTCTCTCCGACCTCGTGGCACCTCACTTACAAAATTCGTTCTATTTGTCCGAAACAATTTACGATTTTTATTTTCTTCCCAAAAACTGTTCTCACTTCAGCATTTTTTGAAAACTGTACTCACATTTACTTGAAATTCTATTGTTGAGCCCTGTTTGGCGGGCTGCCTGCGCAGGCTGGCGTTGGTGAGGAACTGCGAGTAGCGTCTCCCAAGTACCCCACCACTAGGTCTTTTGGACAAGACGGAAAGCAATGCCTTATGCGTTAAAGTCATTGTCACTGTTCAGGTAACACGTGCAACTCCCGTGTGTTGGACATCGACGAAATCTGGTGCCCACTGGTTTCGTCACACAGGTAGGCGGGATTTCGTCAAGACTTCCGCCATCTCCCAAGCACGTTGTTGAATCAAATTCATACCAAGCCATTTTGTGCGACTTTTGTTTAGCGTCGGTTATGCGCCCCACAGATGTTTGTGCGTCTGTGCGCATTAAACAGTATTACAGTTCTGAGAATTAAGACATGGTGGGCAACACGACACATTCCATTGTACAGCTACACCGTACTGTCCCTTTGTTTGAACAACGTTTCTATTCAACACATGGCTGGCCACACAGATGAAGACAAATTTATGCTTTTTTAATAAAATAAAAAAAAACCTTCCTTTTAGCCCCGTTACAATACCCCCCCCCCCCCAATGAGAGATCTTCTGCCGAAACAGAAGAAATCTCATTGCTAAACCCCTAAGAGGACCGGTGAGGATATGGTGCCAACAACCCCTCATTAGTTCTTATACATTATGGGTAAACTACCCCCCTGGCTCGGCGACTATGGCTGCACCTGAACGAGATTACTGGACTTCTCTATGCGAGATCTCAACACCATAAAATCGAACAGACACGCACCACAGCGCACCTAACCTTCTAACATGCCACCCCAAACTCCAAACCCTTGGCCTTATACCATGCCAGATCCTCAACCGATATGTTCTCCCTTTTCATGCATACTGGGCTGCCTTTAGCAAGTACTGGGCGCATACATATACTCATTAATACGTTCTTTTATTGAAATTAAAAAAAAATATTTATCATTAAATTAAAATTATCATTTAAACCTAAGTTACTTCCTCAAAAAAAAAAAAAAAAAAAAAAAAAATCTGTTACATGAATTCAACTCTATTGATTCTCTTCAATACTAATACCAATTAAAAAAAAATAAATTGAATACCTTACTAAAACATGAATACACTTACTCTAACGTTTGTTTATACATATATTCTAAACAATATGATTCAATAAAACACTACTGATACATATAAACAATAATATACTTAAAACTCAAACATCATCTATATGGCAGACGGAAAAATAAAAAAAAAATTTTTTTTTCAACAAAATTTTAAATTTACCAAAATCTCTTTTTTCATTTTTCAGAAAAACAAGAATATTGAATTCAAATAAAAAAAAAAAGGCATCAATCAATTACTAGAAACAGGTCTTGCCTATAACATCAACCATCAGCTGATCAAAATGGGTCAAGTCAACAACCTTGACCTACATATGTTACATAGACCAGTGTTCCGCAACCGGTGTACCGCGGCACAATAGTGTGCCGTCACAAGGTGAAAGGTGTGACGCGAACTTTTACCTATTATTGTAATAAATTAATTGTCGATTTTAAGTAAGAAGGTGCTTGTTTATTCTTTAATACATGCTGACAACTGTTATATTTTCATAGAAATTAAATGTAATTTATTTACTCAATATTGTTTTTATAGTTTGCTTATCTTAAGTTATTTGTATTCTCGTCTGAAATATTGGGCCGGTTTGGTGGGTTACAGGCGGCAAGCTTTGTGTTCACCGCAAAGAAAGCCGCGTAAGACTTTTAGCAAGCCTTTTAGTGCCCCGCAATCATACAATAGAGTTTACGTTCAAAACTCTAAACGTTCTAAACTCTATTCAAGAGAGTTCTTTGTAACACCACATCTTTTGTGTACGGCTGGCTGTACGTGCTTTTAACTAAAATTGCGGGGATTAGCAAAAATTTCCCTCTCTTTATTATTTTATTGCCTTGTTTTGACATTTGTGTCTGTTTGTCGGCGCTTCTTAAACTTTATTGCTCTTTTCCTTCGCCGAAGGACCCACACATTGTCAGACAACAATTACAGTATTTCAGTTCAGTTCTATCACAGCTGTGCTCTGCAG
The DNA here is from genome assembly GCA_034769895.1 of Magicicada septendecula. Classification (NCBI taxonomy): domain Eukaryota; kingdom Metazoa; phylum Arthropoda; class Insecta; order Hemiptera; family Cicadidae; genus Magicicada; species Magicicada septendecula. Next base: position 160,286,812 of record CM068372.1, on the reverse strand, counting down.
TAGTGCGAATATTGTGATTGCTACACCAGTCTTACTATTTTCTATTAGAGTGTTATTAAACTATTTTTTTTTCGATATGAATAAGTTCCTTGTACGGAGTGGCCCGTCCTCGAGTGCAAGTAGTGAAACCATCGAGCCCGAAAAAAAGAAACAGAAAGTAGTTCACCGGCAATATAGTGATAATTATTTATCTTACGGGTTTTTTTGGTGTGGTGACAAAACATGCCCAATCCCCGAGTGTGTTGTGTGTGGTGAAAAACTCAGTAACGCTGCTATGGTTCCCAATAAATTGAAACGACATTTGTCAACAAAACATTCCTCTCTGTTAAGTAAAGATGTGAATTATTTTCGTCGGTTGTTGGAACAAAATAAAAAACAAGTGACGCTCATGACTACGTCGGTACGTGTTTCGCAAAAAGTACAGGAAGCTAGCTATAAGGTAGCCGAACTTATCGTAAAGGCCAAAAAACCACACACAATAGCAGAAACGTTGTTAATGCCCGCATGTAAAGAAATGGTAAAAATAGTCCTAGGTTTAGAAGCTGGTACTGAAATTTCAAAAATTCCTCTCTCTGCTGACACAATCAGCCGCCGAGTTAGTGACATGTCCAGTGACATCGAAGACATTATGAAGGAGAAAATAAAGAGCAGTCGAAAGTTCTCACTTTAGATCGACGAGTCCACCGATATTGGCGGTCACGCGCAACTTCTTTCCTACATAAGGTATGTTGATGGGGATGTAATTGCAACTAATTTCTTTTTTTGCAAAGAACTACCCGAGCGAGCAACCGGTGAAGAAATATTTCGTACGACTAATGTATATGTGGTCCGTAATGAATTAACATGGGAGGATTGCGTTAGTGTTTGTACAGACGGAGCCGCTTCTATGACAGGCCGAGTGAAAGGATTCATGGGTAAAGTACGCGAAGTCAATCCTAACTTACGAACCGACCATTGTCTCATTCACCGCGAAGCCATTGTTGCTAAGTCTTTGCCATCTCCTCTGAAAATTGTGATGGACAAAATAGTAAAAGTCGTGAACTTCATCAAATCGCGGCCCCTAAATATGCGGCTTTTTAACGTTTTGTGTCAAGAAATGTGATCAGAGCACACTACACTTCTGCTACATACAGAAGTACGATGGTTATCTCGAGGTAAAGTGTTAACGCGAATGTTTGAACTAAAAGAGGAGGTACTTGCATTTTTGGCTATTGAGGGTCATGAGTATGCGGATTTTTTTTGCAGATGATGAATGGGTATCTAAGTTGGCATATCTTCCCCATATTTTCGTACACTTGAATGAACTAAACAGAAAAATGCAAGGTAGAAACGAAAATATTCTGACTAGTATGGATAAGATTCAAGGATGTATTAATAAGTGAAATTTGTGGATACAGACAATTGAAAATCGATCGTGTAAGATGTTCCCAACTGTGTGGCCTCTTGCTGACGATAATAAGGTGTTGATGGACTTAATTAAAGAACATTTAGTACTCTTGCAGCAGAATTTCAAAAAATATTTTGGAGAGAGTGCTGAAGATTTTGACTGGGTTCGTGATCCATTCATTATGGATTCGAAACATCTTCTGAATAATTTAGGCTTAAAAAAAGGAACTGGCAGATTTGAAAGCAGACAGAACATTGAAATTAAAATTTTTCGAAGTGCCTTTGGAAACATTTTGGTTGTCAAGCAGTGAATACCCGGCTATCTCCGAGATGGGAGTTAATGTGTTATTACCATTTTCAACTACATATTTGTGTGAACTGGGCTTCTCGACGTTGACTGAAATTAAAACATCAAAGAGAGAGAGACTCAAATCCATCGATGAAGAAATGAGGCTTGCTTTGTCAACGATTCCGCCACGAATCAGCCGTCTGTGTGCAGCTAAGCAGGCTCAAGTATCACACTGAAGGATTGAGTAGAGTTATTTACTTTAAAATTCGTATTTTCTACAGTGAATTAAAGTTAATAAATTGTTAATAAATGCATGAGTCTATTCCTGTTTTATAATAATAATAATAACAATAATGATGATGATAATAATAATAATAATAATAAAAATTGATTACATAACGACGTAATATTTCGTAATTATATTAAGATTCATATGATTTTGAGGGGACAGACATTTTGGTGTGCCGTGTTGAGTCTAGGCCCGTCTGGGGTGTGCCGTGAATAAAAAAAGGTTGCGGAACACTGACATAGACTACATCATAAAGTACATAGAACATCTTCAAAATTTTTTATCTTTAAACACAATACAACATAATAAAATAAGACATTTAAAATTAACATAGTATTATTACAATTAACAATAAAACTGACATTTAAATTGACTCAAATTTACACATTTTATAGCTTTACATTATTCTCAAATTCTATTAAAATTTGTCACTTGTTTCAATTAATTTTCTCATTTTAACTATGATTTACTTTCTTTAACATTCTCAATCTCCATTAGTTTGGGTGACTTAATTATTCACAATAACTTGATTTACCACTTGGCCTGTATACATTTATAATCTTCCCCCCTCTGACTCTAACATCACTAACAGCTTTAATTAACATGACACCCCTTCTCTATCAAAAACATCTATCAAACATTCTGTAAACCCACTTACTACTCAACTCATATCGCATCATTCTACCCTTATAAAAAAAAATACTCTCTACCCCTTTGTACTCAGGATGTGTGTTCCCCTCCCAAAGCTCACTCCCTTATCTGGTCCCTGGACTCTCCCTAGGCAACCCTTTCCGGCGCTAAATGGTCCGTTCCCGTCCCAACACCTTTTGTTGCGGACTCCTTATCACACCACCCCCTTACAAAATTCCCATCAACTAATTACTCTCCCTATACATCACTTTCAACTACAAAATATCGCCATTTACTTATTACATCAATATATATCAATCAATACTCTACATATTTTCCCCCTATCTACTGTGTCACTATCAATACTCAAATTCTACATTACATTTATTCATAACAATATTATTCTCTCTAGTACCCCTTTAAACTCAACATGGACTGATTTAAATGTCCTAACAAAATAATAATCACCCAAGATCTCCCATTTACCATCTTTTACAAACCATTTAAAATTCTTAACTATCTCAAATTATTTCCATCATTTAAATTAAAATCTTTTAACCACATTGACTATCTATTATTCAAACATTTAATTACAGGGAAATTTGCAAATTATTTATAAGTGACATACTACATTTCTACCTCCAGCCATCAGCTGATGTTCTAGGTCGGGTGAATGACCTTTGTTCAAAAAGGCTACACAAAATTGTATAACGAAAAATACATAACACATATTTATAATTCTTACACTCTAACACAACAAAATTAATGACCCACTGAAACATGATAACCAAAATATAATAAACATCTACTGTATCCATTTTCTCAAATCAAACAATTATTTAATTACTTCAAGAGCGAGTTGCCATTACTAAGTTACAACAAAATTTTTAATTTGTTACTCCCCTGAGCAACCTCCTTAACCACACACACTGTTGTTTTCTGCGGGTGGACTGTTGCACCCATTTGCATCCACAAGGACGGTATTGGTGGAGGAATTTAACATCTCCTTGTCCTTGATTCTGCATTACATTTTAAAATTAAGTAGATATCATCATATCTATGTTATATATTAACAAGCCCTTAATGCGGGTCTACCACCTGGCTTACTGTTCCCACGCGAACAGAGTGGCAGCCGCTGTTCCATAGTTCCGGGGATTCCCCTAAAGTCACCCCCCTTTAATTTCGAATTTATACCAATTTTAAGCCAGCTATGGTCAAGTTTCCAAATTTTTTGGCCATAGCTGACCGCCATCCAAAACCACGATTAGTGCTGGTAAGGCAGTAATCGCCCGAAAAGGCGGGGAAATCAACTCTAAATTCAGGCATGTTCTCTTCGTCATTATGATACACGGCACGGCAATAAATCAGCATATAATATAAAATTATATAAAAGTTGTGCCGTGTATTTTTCACCAGTTGGCCTCCAATGGAGGTAACACTCTCTGTTACTCTCCAACACTTACCGCTATCTACAGTGGCACATGCCACCACTGCAATAGCATACTACTAACTAAATTAACCCTTCTACAGTTTCAGTCTCTACATTCCGTAAATACATCACTTCTATTAACACCACACAACCCCCCAAAATTGCCCACATATCTAGTATGATAACAAGTTTCTATTTTATTCTACACACTTCTTCACGTCCCAACTCTCACTGATACTACGAACTTTACAATTACACTTGGTCACTTATTTACTAGAATTGACATAAATTTAAAACTATAAACATTCCAAATTATATATTGATATCTATTTACATTGGAGGCTGTTATTACTACTACTATAAGTGGTGGTGGGACGGTAATCGCCCGAAAATGGGGTTCTGCCATGAGGGAAACTTGGGGACCGAATAGATCCACTTTGTGAATTTACTTCCCCCTTTTCACCCAAATCCACTCCCTCTATTCTCCCATTTACCCAAACCTGCCGTCTATTCTATCCCCCAGCCTCCCTCCTAGCAAAACTCATGTTCAGACTTATTCAGAAACTATTGCCACTGGCTAAATTTATTTTCGCCACTGACACTAAAATTTTATTTGAATGCACTGCCTTTAATATATATATATATTGTAACGCAACAGAAATGCAGTCATCCATGTTACATAAATATTATATTAACAAAATAATAAGCAAATCAATATCTAACCCCATGATAAAACAAAAGTCTAATAATTACATTTATAATTATAGATAAAGATAAATAAGGATGCAAGGTAGAAATAACGAGAATAAACAAACCTGTAAATTAGACAATAGTTAATGATCCATGTTCAGTGAAAAGTAAATCAATATGATACTGACGAGAAGTGTAAGAAGTAAAATAGTACAGAAATTGTCAAAGTAAATGACCATGAAATTAAACAAAAATGAGACAATAATTTACCTTATAGCAATAGCAAGTAAGGATTCTGAATTAAATGATATTATTTTGTGACAACGAATGTTATGATAAAGTTTATGTTATGTTATACCAATTACTTGTTGAGTTAATGGAAGGTAATGAAACAAAATGTATTATTCAATTACTGTTATAGAATGATGTGGGAAGCAGCTAGTTAGCGTTAATAGATTTCAATTTTCTTATATGTGATCCATAGATCAAGATAAAATTGTCATTAGATATGAAAAGAATAATTATTTATGTAAATGTTAATAGTTAAGATTTGATTATATGTATGAATTTATGTAAAAGGGCTATAGTTGTTCACCAGTTATAAACAAAGATAGGTCCGTATACAATAAAAGGCCTAACAGCCAATAACACTATATAACCACTCATAACATAAAGGTTAGGTACGTAAGTTAATAATAATTAATGAATACGGTTCGAAGAGCTAGGAAAAAACATTAAATAAGTAATGATATATAATAAACCATCTCAATTTATACAAATTATGATAATGCCACAATGCCATGATATCGATTGATAACGTTTGATATCGAAAAAGTAATAAGTATAAAAGAAACAGGCTCATATCAAAAAACCAGCAGAATATATGTAGAAAATAATAAACCAACTATCGGTAAAGTTATATTCCGATATGATAGCAAATTAATAAGGAATAGACCAAAAATATATGAAATAAACACTATATACAAAACATGGAGAAGGAAGAAAAATAATGGGTTGCTATGGACTACAGGAAATGAAGAAGTTGTTGATTTTCAATTATTGCCTTTTATGATCTGAATGTGATGAGATTAAAAAACCTAAGAAATGTCTAATATAATCAGAATATTCTAAATTATTTGATACTCTTATAAAACACAAAATTTTAATGATAATATTCTTGACTCTTGCCAGTACAGTTTAACCAAAAGAGACTATAGTATGTATCACAATAAAAAATAAATAACTGGGTTATACAAGGAAGGACTTGAATTGTCATATACCCGAAAGGAATTGACGATATATTAAACCCAATATAAAGAGTTAACTGTATCACAACCAATAATATACACTACACTGGAACTCATAACCTTTCAAATACACGGAACATCACTAATTACTTCAACCGAGAGAAGAACGTATTTGGATCCAGGAATTGCAGAAGGAACATCAATCTGGCCGTAAATCAATCCAGGGAGCTGTATTTCCGAGGTGGACAGGACAAGAATTCCATTTTATTAAACCGAAGAAAGAATATCGTACGGCATAATCATCCAGAACAGTGAAGTTATCAACCAACAGCCTACACGATTCGCTTCGTTCTAGTCTGGTAAATTATTATTCTATAATACTTATAACTATTTTACCTCAAGATGTATTTTTTCTTTAGGGACATGTTTCGGGAGATCCTGTTCTCCCATCTTCAACCTTCGCCATCTTGCTTCTGGTGCAGTATTTGTGTGTTGGCTTCTGGATGTTATTATGGTGGTTTGTTGGTCTTTGGTCCTTCAATGTTGCATTATTGTGTGTGGTTGTGGTATCTGTTTTTGTGTTTTGTGTATTTTCGATGTTGAGTGCTTTGAATATTGTGTCATGTTTTGTATTGATTTGTATTTGTTCTGGTATTAATTTTTTTGTGTTTTATGTTTGTAAATCTGTAAATTTTCCCAAATATTCATTATGGTGCCTTTGTGTGGTATATGTTTTATTAGTGTTACATTGGTTATGTCTGGGAATTCATGTCCTGTGTTTATTGCATGTGTGGCTAAATTGGATTTATATATGTTTGGTTTTTGTATGCATTTAGGTGTTCAAAATAACGTTTTTTCAGCTGTTTTTTTGTTTGTCCTATATAACATTTATTGCAATCTTGGCATTCAATTTTGTATATACCGTTGGTTGTTGTATTATCTTTGTTGTGTGAGTTATTTAGATTTTGTAATTTATTTTTATTAGTTTTGTATGCTATTTTTATATCTGTGTTTTTAAATAGTTTTGTTAGTTTTGACATTTTATTATATATGTGAATGTGGCCCATTTTTTGTTGTTGTTATTATTTATGTGTTGTTCAGTTTGATTAATTCTTAATTGTTCAGTTTTTATTTTGTATTTGATTTTATTTTCTATTTTGATCATAGTATTTTTATTGTATCCATTTGCATAACCAATTTGGTATATTATATTTCTTTCTTTGTCAGTTTCTTGTTTGTTTAGGGGTATTTTGTACATTCTGTTAAATAACGAATAAAATGCTGCCATTTTATGTTGTGGTCGGTGGTCAGAATGGTTAGGTATAATGATGTTAGTGGAAGTTGGTTTTCTATATATTGCATATTGTATGTGTTTGTTGTATCTTGTGATGGTTATGTCTAAATAGTTGATTTTGTTATGTTTTTCTTTTTCTTCTGTGAATTGTATTTTGAGATGTATGTTATTGATTTGTTTCAGTATGTTCTCTGCATTTGTGTTTTTGTTATTTGATACATATAGTCCATCATCTACATATCTTATCCATACGCCATCTGGGTCATGTGTTTTTATGATATTTTGTATTTTGGTGTCTATATGTTGTAGGAATATTTCTGCTATTATGCTTGATAATGGTGATCCCATTGCTAAACCTTCTTTCTGTTGATAAATTTTGCTATTAAATTCAAAGTAATTTTGTTTTAGTATTAGTTGGAGACTATTTTTTATTTCGGTTATATATTGTTTGTTTTCATTTTGTTCTATAAGTTGGTTTATTATTATGTCAATTGTTTCTTCTACTGGGAAAAAATACACCTAAATGCATACAAAAAACCAAACATATATAAATCCAATTTAGCCACACATGCAATAAACACAGGACATGAATTCCCAGACATAACCAATGTAACACTAATAAAACATATACCACACAAAGGCACCATAATGAATATTTGGGAAAATTTACAGATTTACAAACATAAAACACAAAACAAATTAATACCAGAACAAATACAAATCAATACAAAACATGACACAATATTCAAAGCACTCAACATCGAAAATACACAAAATACAAAAACAGATACCACAACCACACACAATAATGCAACATTGAAGGACCAAAGACCAACAAACCACCATAATAACATCCAGAAGCCAACACACAAATACTGCACCAGAAGCAAGATGGCGAAGGTTGAAGATGGGAGAACAGGATCTCCCGAAACATGTCCCTAAAGAAAAAATACATCTTGAGGTAAAATAGTTATAAGTATTATAGTATTATATACATCAAGAAACGGACTGTAGCAGAAAGTGATTAAATTATTATTGTATAAATCATATTAACAACACAACACTTCAAATTTGTAAATCTTGCATTCTTATCTATATATTTTTAATCTTCCCCACAGTTACAAGAACCTTCACACCCTGAATTAAGTTAATTACAAACTAAAACACATTATATAACCGAATCTAAATAAAGTATCGGACTGATCAATAATCGATTCACGCAATCTATAGCCTTTGTATATGCCAATTGGAACATATCTTATTCAATGTTGAAGAAGTGAACAAATAAAGAACCTTTGTATAGTTGCAAAATCTTGTCATTTGGAGTATTATTTAATGAGTTGGGAATAAAAAAGTAACTGACTAAGTATAGAATAATTGGTTAACGTAAACAGTGAATTAACCTCTAAGTTTCGTTGCCCCGGTACTACAGCGCTTATAGCGGAATTCTCCGACACCAAAGAGAAGAGCGTTAAAATACAAAATTTTACATAATTCTCTTCAAGGTATAATAGGGTTGAACGAGATTATAGAATAACACATTAATTATTTAAGTTTCAAGTACACTAACACTGATATTTTTCTTAGAGAGATAAGCTAATATTAGTTAATTAAATTACTATATTCCACAACTCCAAATACCCCAGATATTTAAATAATTGAAATAAATTAAAACGACCGAAGAGAGTAAAGACAGGGGAACATACCCGTTCATAGCAACGAATAGGCTTACATTGTGTGAAAATAACGAGACGCTCATACTCGTCTCATTACAAATTGGCGCCCAACGTGGGGCTGAAACAACGAGACGCACATACTCGTCTCATTACAAATTGGCGCTCAACCAGTGTAGGGCTTAAGTTAAGTAACTATAACTACATTAATATTACTTAACCAGAGGAGGCAACTGTGGGAGACTAGAAATGCAATAAAGAGATATGATACAAAAGGAAACGAAAATGCAAGGACAAGAGAGACGATTAAATTACGCGGAATGGACGACAGTACTATTTAAGAAATTCAGCAAAGAGATGGGATACATAGAAAAGAATACCAATGATCACAAAAGAGCGCAAATGAGTCGCGCGAATGTATTGGGAACACCAGACGACAAAATGACATTGAGAGAGATTTATGATGAAATGTGGGAGTTAGATGCCAGGTGTAATAAAGAAACGACTATTGGGACGACTAACGAAAAAGATGATAACAAGGTGGAAAGGATGACTGAAGAAGATTGGGAAAGATAATGAAGAACAAATGAAAACCGAAAGAATAGGAGTATACGCCCAGGTGACAGAACAATATACTCAGGAAGATTATGAACAATGGAAAAGAGAAATAAGACCACCTGAAAACCCAATACAAACAGAAAACAAAGAATTAAGGGAATGGATCAGGGTGATGTTTGAACTATCCCGAGAAGATATGTGTCACTGGAGGAAGAAACACAATCAAATAGATGAATTTATGGGAACGCCAAATCATAAAAAGCTAGAACAATCCAAGGTACAAAAAGAAATAAAAATAGTCAAAGTGAAGCAACAGAAGAAAATGTCAGAACAACCAAAGAAAGTGACCCATCAGGACGTAATGGATTTTCTGAGTAAACAGTTCAGAGAACTAGGGGAAAGCAATAAACAAACAATAGAGGAACAATTTAGGGAACAGGAGGAAAACTTAGAGAGTTACAGGAAAACCATGGAAGAAGGTTTCAAAAGGATGGCGGAAACAATGGATGGGTGTTTAAAGAATATGTCTAGAACACTAAACAGCACTTCCGAAGGTATTATAGTAAATCCGAAAACAGAAGAGAGTGGCAAGGGAATAGAAATTAGAGAAGACCAAAATGCAGTGCTCTCTGAAAATAAGGATAGAAAGGACAATGAGAAGATCCAAACCATAGAAGAGAATATCCAGAAAATAAGGAAAATCTGGAGAAAGAAAATAGTCAATACAAAAGAAGAAATGGAGATGAGGAAAGGTGGATTAATTAGTGCGTTTAACATCCCAATTAATGAAAGAAGGGAGTTATGTAAAGGTCTGGAATATAGAAGAAACTTTATGAAAATAACCAAAATAAACCATAATAGAACAATCACAAAAAATTTAAATAAATTTAAATATTATTTGAAAATGTCAACGATTAAAGAGTATATGACCAAATCAATTATATCGTTAATACGGAAAATACCCGTAAAACATTTGGTAAATAGTCCAGATATCCAAGGGAATGGAAAGATAGAGTATACAAGTGATTATGCTAGAATAGAGGAGGTACGATACCTGATAATTCAAAAGGAGCTAAATATAACTGAATACCCTGACTTAAATGAAGACTTTGCATCAGCCGAGTTACGGTACCAAATACGCGAAAGATATTTATCAAGTGTAAAAATTGGTATGAACACTGCAGTAATCCGGATAACGGGTGCAGTCGAATTAATGGACCATGGTTAGAAAAAGAAGCAGTCAACCAGAAAAATGGGACTGATGTGATGAAAACTGACCAGGCAACCAATTGGAAGGAAAACAGAAATATTATGAATAAATTCTAAAATACAATAAGAACCACGTATTATCGATTTTGAAGAGAAAACACTTGTAAATAAAAGAGAATTTTTGAACAATAAAATAAATAGAAAAAAAAGTCATTCAAAGGAAGTAAGTCTGAATTAAAATATAGTTATGAAGAAGGTATTAAGAAGAGTTAATAACAAACCCCAAGATTACAGAAGAAAACTAGAATTATTACTAAACGTCTACAAAGGAATAGTGTGAATAATGAATAATGAAACCCCAAGATAAAAGTTTTTACATCAAATCTACCTATGCAAAATAATAAAAGAAAAATAATATGACCTAAAATACATACCGCATTGCCAAGTGAAAGAAACAACTTCAGTAAACGATTGATTGTAACCAATGTAATATTAAAGAAAACGAGGAAAAAAAATATATTTATGAACATAATTCATTGAAATATAAACAGCCAAAATAATGAAATACGATAAGAAAAATAATAGTTGAGCTAAGGTCTGTATCTAGTCAGAAACACAGTTATAATGATAATCAAACAATAATTATTTAGAAAATATTGAGATCAGAAAAACAAATGAAGAAGATACTTAGCGTTATTATCACAACAAGAAAGAAAAAACAAAAATAATTACAAATGATAACTGTCAGAATTATTATCAAAGAATGTTTAAGGAAACTAAAATGGAATCACAAGGTGTGAAGGATAGTAATAAAGAAATATAAAAGCAACAATGAAAAAAAATTCCCAAATATTTATTATTAATTAATTAAGGAGATTATTAGGAGATTATTATATTTTATAGCTGACTGTAGATGAATTCCAGCAGTACTATATTAAGGCTGTGGGCAGCAGAGTATGAAGCCAAACAGTGCCTTTCTGAACTGTACCAACGCACATATTAGGGATTGTTAGGGAAATCAAATATTTAAGGAATATTAGAATAGTTGCAAGAATGACCTCAGTTTCCAGAAGAGTAGGACAAAGAAAACAGAAAGAAATTGGATGACAGAAGAATAATTGAGAAATACAGTGATTACAGTAATTATAAGTAGAAGAGATGTGAATCTAAAGTATCATTGAATATTGTAGCCAACTATCAACAAATACTGTTTACAAAAATTAAATATGATCAAGAATGTTAATAGAAATAATGAAATGTTATTAAATAAAGAATTATTAATACTAGTCTAATGAAGTTACATTGAGAATCCCATCGTCAACCATTAATAATGATATGAAGAAAAGGCATGTGAAAAAGACAAGTTTATTTGACCTAAACTTCATTCAGGTAAACTAAACTTTTTTAGGAGGGGGAGCATATGTAACGCAACAGAAATGCAGTCATCCATGTTACATAAATATTATATTAACAAAATAATAAGCAAATCAATATCTAACCCCATGATAAAACAAAAGTCTAATAATTACATTTATAATTATAGATAAAGATAAATAAGGATGCAAGGTAGAAATAACGAGAATAAACAAACCTGTAAATTAGACAATAGTTAATGATCCATGTTCAGTGAAAAGTAAATCAATATGATACTGACGAGAAGTGTAAGAAGTAAAATAGTACAGAAATTGTCAAAGTAAATGACCATGAAATTAAACAAAAATGAGACAATAATTTACCGTATAGCAATAGCAAGTAAGGATTCTGAATTAAATGATATTATTTTGTGACAACGAATGTTATGATAAAGTTTATGTTATGTTATACCAATTACTTGTTGAGTTAATGGAAGGTAATGAAACAAAATGTATTATTCAATTACTGTTATAGAATGATGTGGGAAGCAGCTAGTTAGCGTTAATAGATTTCAATTTTCTTATATGTGATCCATAGATCAAGATAAAATTGTCATTAGATATGAAAAGAATAATTATTTATGTAAATGTTAATAGTTAAGATTTGATTATATGTATGAATTTATGTAAAAGGGCTATAGTTGTTCACCAGTTATAAACAAAGGTAGGTCCGTATACAATAAAAGGCCTAACAGCCAATAACACTATATAACCACTCATAACATAAAGGTTAGGTACGTAAGTTAATAATAATTAATGAATACGGTTCGAAGAGCTAGGAAAAAACATTAAATAAGTAATGATATATAATAAACCATCTCAATTTATACAAATTATGATAATGCCACAATGCCATGATATCGATTGATAACGTTTGATATCGAAAAAGTAATAAATATAAAAGAAACAGGCTCATATCAAAAAACCAGCAGAATATATGTAGAAAATAATAAACCAACTATCGGTAAAGTTATATTCCGATATGATAGCAAATTAATAAGGAATAGACCAAAAATATATGAAATAAACACTATATACAAAACATGGAGAAGGAAGAAAAATAATGGGTTGCTATGGACTACAGGAAATGAAGAAGTTGTTGATTTTCAATTATTGCCTTTTATGATCTGAATGTGATGAGATTAAAAAACCTAAGAAATGTCTAATATAATCAGAATATTCTAAATTATTTGATACTCTTATAAAACACAAAATTTTAATGATAATATTCTTGACTCTTGCCAGTACAGTTTAACCAAAAGAGACTATAGTATGATATCACAATAAAAAATAAATAACTGGGTTATACAAGGAAGGACTTGAATTGTCATATACCCGAAAGGAATTGACGATATATTAAACCCAATATAAAGAGTTAACTGTATCACAACCAATAATATACACTACACTGGAACTCATAACCTTTCAAATACACGGAACATCACTAATTACTTCAACCGAGAGAAGAACGTATTTGGATCCAGGAATTGCAGAAGGAACATCAATCTGGCCGTAAATCAATCCAGGGAGCTGTATTTCCGAGGTGGACAGGACAAGAATTCCATTTTATTAAACCGAAGAAAGAATATCGTACGGCATAATCATCCAGAACAGTGAAGTTATCAACCAACAGCCTACACGATTCGCTTCATTCTAGTCTGGTAAATTATTATTGTATAAATCATATTAACAACACTTATTATTTAATGAGTTGGGAATAAAAATGTAACTGACTAAGTATAGAATAATTGGTTAACGTAAACAGTGAATTAACCTCTAAGTTTCATTGCCCCGGTACTACAGCGCTTATAGCGGAATTCTCCGACACCAAAGAGAAGAGCGTTAAAATACAAAATTTTACATAATTCTCTTCAAGGTATAATAGGGTTGAACGAGATTATAGAATAACACATTAATTATTTAAGTTTTAAGTACACTAACACTGATATTTTTCTTAGAGAGATAAGCTAATATTAGTTAATTAAATTACTATATTCCACAACTCCAAATATCTCAGATATTTAAATAATTGAAATAAATTAAAACGACCGAAGAGAGTAAAGACAGGGGAACATACCCGTTCATAGCAACGAATAGGCTTACATTGTGTGAAAATAACGAGACGCTCATACTCGTCTCATTACAATATATATATAGCCTCCATTATTTACAAACACTCGAAGGCAGTGCTGGTACGTGACAGGTACACCTGGCCGCTGCACCTTGAGTGTATAAAAAAAATAATTTGCGTCACGTACCTTTAGGGGTCCCCCTCCCCGTTCAATATGTGGTGTAATTTCAAATCTCTACCAATTTTGGTGGAGCCGCACCATTGTCGTTTCCCTGCCCGAAGGAAGTTCTGCCAACCATGGTCCGCCTCCAAGTGCTGAAAACCACGGCCAGGACTGGTAAGGTCGTGACCGCCCGAAAATGGGGGAGAGTCCCTTCTGAAACATAAAACAACATCTTAATATTATCTGTAAAATTCAAACGTTTAATGTGACCTATATAACTTCAAGTTCGTCGCATTTTGTGTACCCACTATCTCCTGCGTTGCTTGATTCCGTAACACATACGCATTCTGCATCTTTACTTCCACAATTTCATATGGCCCCTCATATAACAGGAAAAACTTCTTTATTTCTTTATCTTGTGCACTCGACAAATCATGTCTCTTTACCAACACTAATTGACCTACCTCATATTTGGTCCATTTACCTTTCGCATCATGTCTCAGCTTTCTCCGTTCTCCTTTTGTAAGTAAATTTTCATTCGCCAATCTGATCTTCATATTTACATCTATAATTTGATTTTCTGGTGGGTATTCAAAAAGTTGTTCCAGTATTCTGGGTGGCGTTGTTCCTCTGATCAATTCATGCGGCGTAAACCCGTTGGATTCATGGGTGGTACAATTCAGCCACTCCTCTAATTTCTTGACGTAGGATGGGCATTCTGTGTGCTTGGCGTGACAATACGCTCGAAATATCCTACCAATCTCTCTCATCACCCGTTCTGCCTGGTTCGACTGTGGATGGTAAACCGCCGTATGCTTGGGTATGATGCCTTCCCATCCAAGCGTCTGTCACCACTTGCCGCTTATAAACTGTGGTCTATGGTCGGATAAAATTATTTTTGGTTTCCCTACATTAATCATGTAATCTCTTACTATTTTTTCGCCGAGGACTTTGCTCGTCGCTCTCTTAATACTATACAATTTAACAAATTTCGAAAAAGTGTCTAAAACTACAAATACATACAGCACACCACCTCTACCTCTGGGCAATGGCCCATACAAATCAACTGCAACTAAATCGAATGGTCTCTCAACTCTTATATAATTCATCTCCCCTTCTACTCTATAATTCACTACTTTTGATTTCTGACACAAATCACAAACTCTTAACACTCTTCTAACTCTCCTCTCCATATTTTTTAATACACATGATTCCTTTAAAACATTTGTACACTTTTTTGCCCCAAAATGCCCATACCTTATATGGCAATCCCAAATAATTTTATCTACCAACCCTTCTGGTATAACTAGTCTCCAATCACGCTCACCCCTTCTACTTTTTTAAACAGAATCCCTTGATATACTTGAAAACGTGTACTATATTCAGACCCATCTACCTCCGTTTCTAAACTAACAATTATTTTACCCAATTTATTCTCAGATCTTTGCATATTCTTAATGCCCCTTAACTCCTCACCAAAAATTCTATCTTCTCTAATTAATCTAAAAATTTCTATCTCTTTAAAGTCCCTACCTGTTTTATTTTCTAGAATATCTACCCTGGAAAGTGTGTCTGGTACTTTATTATTTTACCCCTTTATGTACTCCCAGGAAAAGTTGTATTCTTGTAAAGCTAATACCCACCTGGTTAGACGACTGTGCGTTAATTTCCAAGAATTCAGAAATCACAACGCCTTGTGGTCTGTCCTGATCACTGCCTGGTTCCCCAAGATGTATGTCCGGAACTTTCCTACCACAAACACGATGCTCAGTAGCTCCTTCTCTGTGGTGGTATAGTTTCTCTCCGCCGCGGCCAAGAGATCTGCTGGCGAAAGCTATCGTATTGTGTTCCTTGTCACTGTCCTCCTGATACAATTCTGCACCCAAGGCGACGTTACTGGCGTCAGTCTGTAAATAAAAGGTTTTCAAAAAATCAGGATGATTCATCATAATCATGTTAGAAAATTTCCGTTTTATCTCCTCGAATGCCTCCCTTTCCTGTTCTCCCCATCTCCATTGTTTATTCTTTTGTAAAACTGCACTTAATTTGGATGTTGTGTGTGCGTAATTCTTTTGGAATTTTCTATAAAAATTGCACAAACCTAAAAAGCTTTGCAATTGTTTAATATTTTTTGGTTCTGGGAAGAGCATAATAGCTTCTACCTTATCCGGGTTAGCTAAAATTCCCTCTTGAGTAATAATAAAACTTAAGAAATGTATTTCTGTGTGTAAGAACTTTGATTTATCCCAATTAACTGTCAGACCCCCTTTCTGTAATTTGTCTAACACATATTCTATATGCTCTAAATGTTCAGGGAATGTCCTGGATGCTATCAATATGTCATCTACGTACACTGTTAAAAAATCTAAATCTTTAGGTTGTAATATCCTATCTAAACATTTGATAAAGCTAGCAACACTGGTGTTTAACCCAAATGGTAGACGTTTGAATTGATAGTTCTTACCATTAAATAGAAATGCAGTATACCTCCGACTGTCTGCTGCTAATGGCACCTGCCAGTATCCTGCTGTTAAGTCTAATGATGTCATGTACTTAACGCCGCTAAATTTTTGTAAAATTTCATTAATTGGTTCCGGTGACTCCCGGTCAGGTATAATAATCTGATTTATTTTCTAGCATCTAGGCATAGTCTTACCTTTCCATCCTTCTTAATCACTACGACTAACGGGTTTGAGTATGGCGATATCGATCTTTCAATGATGTCTCCCTTCATCATTCGGTCTAATTCCTCCTGCACTGCTCTCCTCTTCGAAAATGGTACTGGATAACTCATCTGCATGTAGGGTGAATGTTCTCGAACCTTCAGGTCACATATATAATCCTTAGCTCTCCCTGGCGATTCATCAAACACCTCTCTGAAACACTCCACAACGGTCCACAACTCCTCTCGCTGAGTACTTCCTACAACTACACCCTCATTAAAAAATTTATTAGCTCTATTTACCCACACACGCTCATCTCTCGCATGCATCTCTCTCTCCTCATTTTCTATAATCTCACTCTCTCAACACATATTTACTCTAGTTTCTATATCTCCATCGCCTACCTGCTTTTGTATCATTTTTATCCCCGTAACTTTAACTTCATCTACTACTTTCTTAAAATTTACCCTGACTGGTTTATTCCCATTTTCAAATTTTACTATTTGTTTATTGAAATCTATTATTGCCCCATTTTTCTCCAAAAAATCATTTCCTAATATTACATCTAAACTCAGCCCCTTAACCACTAGAAATGTGTTCTCAAATTCAATTTCGTTTATCAATATATTTAATTGTACTTGTGTAGTTATTCTTTTTCTTCTTACCCCAGTTACCCCCACTACTGTGACTCCCGCAACTGGCAACGATGGTATATTTTTATTTATTTCTTTTAATTCTCCCATTACATTCTCAGAAATTACTGATATCTCACTACCCGTGTCAATCAATGTTTTATAACCATTACCTTCTATGGTGACTACCACCTCCGTCAATCCGGTTTTGTGTTCCATAACTTTGGTGTCCTCCTCTTCCAATAACTCCTTCGCCATGTCCACTTCGATTATATGACTCTGATATTCATCTGTCACTTGGACCCGGTTCTCCGTTGACAATGGCTGGGCCCGATTCTCCATTGCCTTTTCTAGTTTACCGTGGAGGGACCTGCCACGGCTTGGTTGTTTCCTCCTCTTCGTCGGTTGTAGTTTCCACCTCCTCTCGGCGCTCCTCTATTGTATTCTGCTCCTCTCTGCTGCTGATTTGGCTGGTGATGCATTCTCTCACTATGTATACATTCCCTGTTCTTATGACACCTAAAACAGGTTGTTCTATTTGAATAGTTATCAACACTACAGTCTATACATCGCCAACTCTCGCCTCTACTGTCAAAATTTCCCCCACGTGCTCCTCTATGAAAGTTTGGTGTTCCCCTATACTGATGGTAATTGTCATTATTTACTACCACTGGTGGATTTGGACGCCTCCCTACTTCGCATTCCCCAATGTTTTGTAACACGTCCAACATATTTTCTAATTCATTTATTTCTCTCGTCATTAACATAATCTGTACCTCTCTGGGTAGGTGTTTGCTAATATGTCTCACGAATGGCCGGAACGGCAACGGCGGTTCCAGGTACTTGGCTTCATTAAATATTGTCATTACGTACATGGTTAAATGGTTATTTATTCTCCCAAAATTCCCCGTTCCCATTATTTTGCTACGTAAAATTTCTTGTTCCTCTTCTGACCAATACTTGTTTCGGAATGCTAACTCAAATTTCTCATAACTACTCCACTCTGTATTATGTACTTCCGCCCATATTTCGGCATTACCCTTAAAACACTTTAAAATTTTTAATAATTTAATCTCCCAACTACTATTATTAAATTGGTTGAATTCCCTTACTCGATTTAAAAATTGCATTGGATGCACTCTATGGTTTTCACTACAAAAATTTTCGAGTTCAATTTCATTGTTTACATCTCTTGTAATTAATACTCATTCAGTAACATTGCTTAATTTTTGGTTTATTACTAAACTTAACTCATCTTTCACACTACTAATGCTCTGTTCAATTGAATATAATTTTTTATCATTACTATATTCAGATTGCATGCTATTTGTTAATAAGACGAATGATCCGTCACGTGAGGACCAAAAAATGTTATGTTGAGATTCGGTCGAGTGGACCAAATAAAAATGTGTTGAATGTCGGCACGTGTGCTCTAAGATTTTTTCTATCAGAAGGAATGAAGCTTGGTGTTTTATCGCCAGGATGAAGAATGGTAAAGATAGTGGACTGTATTAATACATTTATTAAGTTTCCTTTTTTTTACACTCAACTCATAGTACTCAGGTTGGCTAATTCTGAAGATTAATTTTGAAGAAACCGATTCGTAAATGACGCTACATTTCGATGAGGCACAAATGCGTGCTACTCAGCTACATTGAAAAACGTTGAGGCCTAAGGCCTAAATAATTGTCGTGACAACAAGAAAATAAAAAGACAGAATCAGGCAGCAAACGTGATGACGTCCGCTGCCAGCCAAGGCTCGTGGAACTGTATCGTTGTAAAAACATAAGAACGATTTGAAAGCGTACAGATTAGCCAACCTATGAATGCGAAAATTACCACACTACTGTCCACTATTTTTTGTTATTACATTAATTGATTCATTTAACGCCTGTATTTCTGTTTTACAGGTGTTTTCGATTTCATTGATCTTAAGATCTGTATTATTTTTATGTTCATTGATATTCTGATTCATTTTTTCCATCGTTACTACTACACTATTAAGCTTACATTCGGTTTCAGTATTACATTTATTTATTTTAAATTCCATCTCATGATTATACTCATTTATTGAATTTATTAACTTCTCATTATTCTCGTTTATTTGTTTATCAACTCTTTCTGATATCTGACTATCTACTTTAGTATTCAACTCATTAAGTTTACTGGCAAATTCTTCATTATTGTTTTCAAAACGCGTATTGATCTCACTAATATGGTTTTTTAACTCACTGAAATTGCTTTCGCACTTTATTTTTTGTTCATGTATTTCGCTTTTCAACTCATCAAAACGATTATCAAATTTTTTATCATTACTATCGAAATGTTTATTTAACTCATTAAATTGATTCAGTATAATACTCATCATATCATTATCAACCTTATTGTATTTTGTTGAGGTCGGGGTTACTTGAATCCCTGAATCCTCTGTACTATCTGTTTCATTCGCACTGCTTGTATTCATAGTTTTGTCGTCTTGACCTACATTCGGAGTTGAATGTACTTGAAGACTACTCATAACAGCTGATTCATCAAATTCAGCCATTTCACTTACAGTACTTTCATTATTTTCTGACATTTTTTAAATTGTAAATTTATCACTTTTATTTTATTATACTATATTTTAACACTTATTATTTTACATACCTTAGGTATTCATTAGGTCTTAGTTACATATAACCTAATTTTTCGTATTTTTTACGTATTTCTAACTCAACCTCAAATCAAACTTGCATTTTACTTGTAGGTGTGGAATTTACTGAAATTTACTTTCTAAAATTCGTCCAAGTTCATGGCACCATTGTGAAGTTAATTACATTATTAATATCTTAAAATCAGAAAATTATTTCTCTTCCACTTACCTCTAAAATCTTCTCCAACCCAGAGTTTCGTCACACGAACGTTGAAATGCAAGAGTGATCATGAGGTTATATTAATAACAGACGCAACTCGCATTTATGAAGATAAATAAATAAAAACTTTATTTTACTCTAACTTTATTCATTTCTTTACCTCAATTTCTTTCCATCAATCTATTATTTCTTGCCAACAATTCAAAATAAATAAAACATTCTTATAATATGTATAACATGATTGGATATACTTAAATTATATTAAACATCTTACCTTAACGTAGGCCGCCCAGCCTACACATTCACACCATTAAAATTTTTACCCCTTTACTTAGATAGGCCCCATTTTTACTCAAGATTATTTATATACTTGTTGGATACATTACGCAGTACCCTTGGTACAGTAAATATTGAGTATTGTATAGTAACCATAACAACAAACAATACATACGTATAAATATAAATTAACAGGTTATATATTGTAATATTCAGTAAATATAGTACCAAATCTATTCTGCGAATGTGGAAGGCCCCACGTTTGAGCGTCAATATGTAATATTCAGTAAATACCTTCCTATTCGTTCGTCGTTGATACTTTTATCTTGTTCAGCCCTGTTTTGGGATCACCAATATGTAATATTAAAATAATAAAATTAGTATCTCTGACGTTGATTTGTAATTAAATAAAAAAACCTGTGTTTTATTTTTAATTAGATGATTATTTATCTGAATCTCATGAATCTCAGGGTTAACATACAAGTATCATTAAAGTCTGGTACTCATTTACACGTAGAACAGACAATATAATTAATACATGAGACTTGGTAATATGGTGTTGTAAATGTCTGTTGAATGTTTGTGGGTTCTTTTAAACAACTAGAAACTATAACAAAAAACTCTTAAGATTAACGACTATTTTATAATAGTGTACTAAAATAATTCACAATTATTATTTTTTTTTATTGTTTTTTCAGTTATCGTTTTTGTGGTAATTCATATTTTTACTGTCGCAATGTTAGCTCGAATATTTCAGTTATTGTTTTGGAGTGATCTCACCAATCTTGCAGTTTTCCCAACGGATTTATTGGTTGATTCTGCTCCTGGACACCTGGTTTTTTGGTCTCTCTCTGTCAAAACATCATTCCTCTAGGTCTTGGGTTGGTTTTCCTGGTCATCTCAGCTTTTATTGATCTTCAATTTCCATCAAACTCAGCAGTAATTTATCTTTTACATTCTGGCTTGCAATTCACAATTTTCAACAATCAATCTTCTTCCACTCAAAACATTAATTTATTTAGTTAAAGGCCTTGGCTATTTTTATGGGTCACAGGTTCGGTGTACCATTTCGAATTAATAATATTCAGCTGAACTTTATCTTTTCTTCTTTACACTATTTTATTATAAGTTTTTAATGTAAAATTTTATCCTTTTCAAATACTTAATTTGTTTTGTTTGACTATATGTGTTATATAGTCCAGTCACCCTGTACTTAAAATTGGGGTTACCTGGAAAAAGGTCCGAAGTTAATGATCTTTTAGTATGTTGTATATGGGTAGTCTGTGGTGTAGAATCCAAGTTTTCCAGTTCGAGAACCCTGTGCGAACTTCAGGGCAGCCGAAAAACCTCGAAATTTTCGGACTTTTTTCAATTTTTTTCTTATAACTCCTAAACGACGCGTTCTAGTCGAAAACACTCCATTACAAAAGTTAAAGAGTATTAAATTTCCTACAATTTGCACTGGTTAAACGTTTTTTTAAACCAAATACGTACCGAGATATAGCGCTTCAAAGTTTTGAAAAAATTTTCAAAATATCG
The DNA here is from genome assembly GCA_034769895.1 of Magicicada septendecula. NCBI lineage: Eukaryota > Metazoa > Arthropoda > Insecta > Hemiptera > Cicadidae > Magicicada > Magicicada septendecula. The sequence goes on along the minus strand of CM068372.1, from coordinate 160,264,510 downwards.
AAAAACTGCGAAAAATGCAGGGTTTTCCCTAGTAACTTTCATCTTTCAACATTTCTATATGGATAATAATGGTAGTAATGGTAGGTGTCTCTAAATTGATAAATTTAGGAGGAGAGTGTGGAGACCTTGGGAGACCGGTCGGTCAGTGAGTCACCCTCCCTTCCTGCCTGGGCTATTTTTAGCTGTTGACAATGAGGGTGCGGTATAGAGAGGGGAGCAGTTTGGAAGAGAACTCAAGGAAGGAAAGAAGGAGTTGTGTTGTAGCCATTGAAGGCGTCTAATGCTCGTGCATTCGTTCTATACGTGAGAGTGCCGTAATAATATAACCGGATATAATAATATTATATTTTAATGTAACCACAATGCGTTCGTGTGTGACTTACGATTCGTATGTTCGTTCTATTTGTGAGAGTGCCGTAAAATAATAATATAACCGGATATAATAATATTATATTATAATGTAACCACAACGCGTTCGTGTGTGACTTATGATTCGTGTGTTCATTCTGTTCGTGAGAGTGCTGTAAAATAATAATATATCCGGATATAATAATATTATATTATAATGTAACCACAACGCGTTCGTGTGTTCGTTCTGTTCGTGAGAGTGCCATAAAATAATAATATAACCGGATATAATAATATTATATTATAATGTAACCACAACGTGTTCGTGTGTAACTTATGATTCGTGTGTTCATTCTGTTCGTGAGAGTACCGTAAAATAATAATATAACCGGATATAATAATATTATATTATAATGTAACCACAATGCGTTCGTGTGTGACTTATTATTCGTGTGTTCGTTCTGTTCGTGAGAGTGCCGTAAAATAATAAATATAACCGGATATAATAATATTATATTATAATGTAACCACAACGCGTTCGTGTGTGACTTATGATTCGTGTGTTCGTTCTATTCGAGAGACTGCCGTAAAATAATAATATAACTGGATATAATAATATTATATTATAATGTAACCACAACGCGTTCGTGTGTGACTTACGATTACGTAGTGTTACTATGGCATCTTCCACAGAGGCAGGACTGTGTTTCATCTGCCAAAATAGTTGGGCAGAAGGTGAAGCAAATGTAGTTAAAACGAAAGGTGTTGCCAGACTTCTCGAGTCTAGTATCAAACGGAAAAAGTCTGCAGATGAACAGTTCCTGAAAAGGGTGGAGCAAGTGACAGTTCACAGTGCTTGTCAAAAAACGTACAATAATGAGGGAATGATTAAGGCTTCATTACGTCGTGGACATGACGCTCCTGGGCCCTCCCCTAGACCGACCCGATCAGAAAGGCCACAATTTGACTTCAACAATAAGTGCTTTTTATGTGAGGATGTGATTACTGAAGAATACAGGAAAAGGCAGGCCAAGTTGCCATTCAACAGGCGCAATTGTGCAGTTAAAGTGATGCTTCGTGATGTAGCAAACACGATTTTGGCGTATGCAAGAAAGCGAGGCGATGAGTGGGGACAAAACATTGAAGACCGCGTTTCCCAGTTGGATAATCTGAACACAGATTTAGTAGCAGTTAATGCAGAATACCACCAAAAGTGTCTTCAAACATTTTATCAATTACTTTCATGTGTCCAAAAAAGGGGACACCGTCCAGCTACCCACGTCGACGAAGCCATGGAAATTATATACAAGTTTCTCGAAGACAGTAGTGAGGAATGCCAGTTTTCCGTTGGGCAGTTGCTTGATCTGGTACCTGAAGACTGTCGTCCACATCCAAAAACTCTGAAAAGACGTCTGCAGGGAAAATACGAAGAGGACATAATCATCTGTGATTCACCCAACAGAGAGAGTATCATCTGTTTCAAGAACACTGGCCACAAAATTTTGTCAGACAACTGGTACGTGAACGAAAAAGAAGAAGACCCAAAAGAAGAAAGGCTCTGGGTTGTTAAAACAGCTGGAAAAATTATTTTAGAGGATATTCGCTCCAAAATGTTCAGCACTGTCGCTTACCCTCTGATCGATAATTTTTTGGGTGATTCCCATTCTGTTGTACCTGAAACTCTGCTTCTCCTACTGCACACTATTATTTTGACAAACAAACGGAACTCCCTGAATTCATGGAAGATTAAATGCCTTGCTCTAGCGCACGCCATAATGATAGCCGTGCGGCCAAGATCTTTCTTATCTTCCATAATGACCGCAGTAGCCACATACATCTACAAAAAGTTTGGATCCAGACATTTGCTGAACCTTCTAGCCACTTTAGGATTGTCAGCTCCTTACACGGAAGCTGCTAGGCTTGAAGGATCCTACGTTCTGCAGGCTGAGAAGACCAAAATCGAAGAGTCAGTTTATCTTCGACAATGCTGACTTTAATGTGAACACATTGGATGGGCATGGCACCTTCCACGCCATGGGAGGAATTATGGCAGTGACCCCTCGAGAAGCAGTAACCTGCGAAAGAGATGTAGCTCGCTTGAAAGCGCATGTATCAGCATCCGACTTGATCGACAAAGCTGGCATTGTGAGAGTAAAGTCATATCACAGACCAACCAATGGAGGATTAAAAACCGTCAAAGTGAAGGACATCAACATCAGCTGTTTACAGGATGTTGTGCCGTCTGCGTCTGATGTCGCCTGGCTTTATGGCAAGAACTCATCGTACTCATCATCAGTACCAGGCTGGAATGGTTTCATGGAGCTGGGGACACATGGTGAGAAATATGAATGTTCTAAAATAGTGTGCCTCCCTTTCATAAACGCACCTCCTAGCGAGTACGCAACAGTATATACATCCATACTGGCTGCAATTGATGAATGTAAGGTACTGAATCAGAAAACATGTGTCGTCACTTATGACCAGCCTCTGTATTGGAAGGCCCGGGATGTGGTAGCAAATGACTCTATTCCAGAGCTAAGCAGCGTCGTTGTGAGGCTTGGAGGCTTCCACCTGTTAATGTCATTTATGGGTGCAATGGGGACAATTATGGCTGGGAGTGGATTGAAAGAGCTGTTTTGCATGGTTTACGCTGAAAACAGTGTTGATAAGATCCTGTCTGGACATGCGTATGCCAGGGCTGTTCGAGCGCACACCCTCACTCATGCTGCTTTGGCTGGTTTAATTATTGAACGGTTGGATTTGACACTGGAAGAAGTGTCTGCACTGGATACAGTTATTAATTCTCCTGAAAGATCCATTATTCTGAGGGCACATGATGATCCGATGTTCCATGCAGTGACTGTCAAATTTTCAGCAATGCTGAAGAAAATTGAGAATAGTGGCCCAACAGCTACGCTATGGATTCAATACTTCCGTATGTGTACCCTAATAAAAAATTTCATTAAAGCTGAATGCATGGGGGACTGGAACCTGCACCTCGAATGTGTCGGAGATATGATACCCTACTTCCATGCAGCAGGTCATTTGCATTATGCCAATAGTGCACACCTCTACCTCCAAGACATGAGGAGGTGTCATGTCTTGGAATGTCTTCAGCTTGGAAGACAAAATGGATCCTGATGAATATCACAAGTTCACCACTGGAGGCTACTTCACTATTCGTCGAACTGATAAATTCTGGTCTAGCATATGGTCGGACATGACCATAGAGCAGGTTCTAATGAGAGCGATGAAGAGTTATGGCGGGCTGACTTGTGGACGCGGCGTAACTGACAGTGTGCTTTCTTGATGGATTGTTGGTATGCTGTGTCTCCAACACATCTGTCAACAGATAGAGATGTTCACCGAAGTACATTCAGGAACATCTGAACAACATGTGGATATGCGGCCTTCCCGTGTAACCAGGGATAATGTTGATATTGAGAAGCTGAGTGGTTGGTTTGCTGAACATCCACCATTCTTTGAAATTGAGGAGCTTGTGTCACTCTGCACAGGAGCTATTGCTCATGAAGGGGTGAACTGTCACTTGGCCCGAGGAATCGGCATCAGCTGCATGAAGAGAATGGTGGGAGAAAATTTTGAAGAAGTGAAGTTGAAACGGAAGAATAAGGTGTTAACTCTAGCCTCAGTTTCCAGTGCTCTGAAAATTAAAAACAAAAAATTTACAGTCGACCCTCTAACTCTCTTTCAACGAGTTTGCATTACCAAACAGTCTGATGATGACCTCAAAGACTTATTCAAATTCGAGCTTGCACCCTTCCCCATGTCCCTCTTCAGTGAGGAAGGTATGCGCAAGGGCAGAAAGTCAGCGTTGTACGAAGCATTCACTCCTGTAGAGGAAGAAGACCTTGGCAGCAGAAAATGTGCAGTAATTGACGGTGGGTACTTGCTGCATAAGGTTGTATGGTGTAAGACTACATCACCCACGTTTGAGTCAGTGTGCAAGACCTATGTGGACTATGTACAGAAACACTTTGGGTGTAATGCCATAGTAGTATTCGATGGATACCCTAGTGACGTCGCTTATCAAAGCACCAAAGCAGCTGAACGATATCGCCGGGCTTTGCTGCAATCGTCCACAAAATTTGTATTTTCGTTAACAACGGCCGTTACACTGTCACAAGAAAAATTTCTGTCCAACGACACCAACAAGAGAAACTTTATTTCAATGCTGATGACTGAAATGGCAGCAAAGGGTATCGAGGTTAAGCAGGCATTAGAAGATGCTGATGTCATGATAGTGAAAACTGCAATATCTAAGGCTGCTGACTTCGATAGTGTTACTATCACAGGTGAAGACGTCGATCTCTTAGTATTGCTGACTGCGTTAGGCTCTTCTCAAAAGAACGTTTATTTCCAAAAGAGTGGGAGAGGTAATGCCCCCAGTGTTTTGTATTCATCAGCTTCGTGCAAATATAATACTCAGGATATTCTTTTCCTTCATGCAGCAAGCGGGTGTGACACTACATCGAACCCATTTGGACAAGGAAAGAAGAAAGTTTTCACTATTTATGAGAAAAACCGTTTTCTGTCTAACATTGTTAGTGTTTTCAAAGATGACGAAGCAACACCACGCCAAATTTCGGAAGCAGGGGAAAAGTTTCTTGTAACACTATATGGTGGAAACATGGACACAGATACTCTGGACGATCTTCACTACCGAATATTTTCCAACTCCGTGGTAAAATCCAAATTCCACCTTGCCAGATTGCCCCCTACACGAGACGCTGCCCGGTACCATTCTTTTCGTACCTATCTGCAAGTGCAGACGTGGCTAGGCTACGAAAAGTTACCGTCAGTTTGGGGCTGGACTTTAACGAAACGAGGGCTGATCCCCATAACAACGACCATGGATGCAGCTCCAGAAAAGTTGCTGCACATGATACAATGCAAGTGCACGACAGGGTGTAGCACCGGGGCTTGCAGCTGCAAAAAAGCAGGACTCCGGTGCTCAGCCATCTGCAAGAATTGTGCAGGAAATGCTTGCGAGAATTCGCCTGAGACCGACCTCAACGAGGAAGACACAGACATTGAGTGCGACGAGGAGGAGGACGTCATCGATGAGATCATTGCTCAGGAGGAAGAGGAATTACTGAGAGATGATGCCGACTTGCCATCAGGACCAAAGAGGTCAAGGCTTCTATGAATTAATATTAATGGCTAATTTGTAATAATTTAAATATTTTCTACTTAGTTAATATACCCACATTTCATTACATGTAGTATAAATTGTTATAAAATACGTTTTTTATACATCGATAATTATTGTGTTCTTTATTCTAAAATGAACATCTCATTAAGGGTGGGGTTTCTATTGTTTAGGTTATTGAACGCTGTTCATATAGAAATGTCAAAAGATGAAAGTTACTAGGGAAAAACCTGCATTTTTCGCAGTTTTTCGATATTTTGCAAATTTTTTTGAAACTTTGAAGCGCTATATCTCGGTACGTATTTGGTTTAAAAAAACGTTTAACCAGTGCAAATTGTAGGAAATTTAATGCTCTTTAACTTTTGTAATGGAGTGTTTTCGGCTAGAACGCGTCGTTTAGGAGTTATAAGAAAAAAACTGAAAAAAGTCCGAAAATTTCGAGGTTTTTCGGCTGCCCTGAAGTTCGCACAGGGTTCTCGAATTGGAAAACTTGGATTCTACACCACAGAATACCCACATACAACATATTAAAAGATCATTAACTTCGGACCTTTTTCCAGGTAAAATGTACATGGTGACTGGACTAATATACCTGTTTCATATAGATTATATATTTCTTCAGTGCTCATTATAATTATGTTCAATCACTTTCATTATACACAATTTTTCCTTTTTACCGTATTTCACTGTTATTCTCACTTTCTAGCACTGTCATACCATACCACTTTTATAATTATAGTTTGATCCTATTATATTTGTAAAACTTAAATAATTCACTATATTTTATTTATTTTTTCTTGATAAATAAAATAACGGTCTGAGGTGCGCAGACCTCCCCATAGTTAAATTAGATTTATTTACATTTTAACTAGTAATGAAGTTTTTAATAATAATATAAATTGTCTTATTAGAATGAATTAGTTTAACACAAATAAAAACATATGTAAATGTACTCAACAGTGCGATTAATTATATATGTAATATAAATATATTATATATATAATTATTTATTTACATCTTTTGTCCTGGGATCTTTAACTTCTTGGTATTTTGGTCATTGTCAGCCATAGTTTGTTACAGTCAGTAAATTATCTTTTAGTTAGTACTGTTATTAGTTTTATGTTTGGTGAAACGACACGTTACAATATACGTGTCAACATTTTTTTAACATTCTAATGGAAATTAATTATGCCTTATTGATAAAACAAGATTTTTAAATTTATAAATTAGTTATAATAATAATAATAATAATAATAATAATAATAATAATAATAATAATAATAATAATACCTCTTCATTCTAAAATTGAACTAAATGTTCTCTAATTTTTATATATAGTTTATTTTTTATATACTTTATATGTATAATTTTTAATTTTTATATCTACAGTGAGAAAAAAATTAATAACATCAATTAATCTATTTAATTGAAAAAGAAAAATAATTATTTCAAAAAATTATTTATTGAATGAATTAAAAATTATTTGATACAATTAAATATATAATTTTTCTTGAGTGATTAAATGATTTATTTGATTCAATTCAATGCATAACCACATCAAATAAAAGTTTATCGAAGGAAAAAACCCAATTAAATGGTTTTTTTTATGTAATTGTATCATATACAATATATGAATTTTAATGAAAGTTTCAACAACAAAATTAATTATTTTTCAGATAAATTAGATTGAAAAATGGATAAAAAAGAAATCTGCTTCATTTGTAATGAAGTTGCAAGTGCATCAATCGTTACCCGAGGATTAGACACATTAAGATCAGTGAGTTTGAAAAGATGTGATGATAAGCATAAGTTGTTGAGTAACGTAACTTCTGTAAAAGTTCATAAGATCTGTCGTCAACAATATACTCTTGTAAGGGAACGGGAATTTAGATACAAAAATTTAGAGGAAACAAAAAGATGTCCCGGCAGTCCAATAAAAAGTAAAATAAGAAAAATATATACTGAATTTGATTTTACGAACAATTGTTTTATTTGTGGATCCGAAGCTAATTTGCAAAAGGAAATTAAAAAATCTGTAAAGTATCGCAGTAAAATTAGTCATGTTACAGATTTATCTTTTCAAAAAAATCTTGAAGATATAATTAAGAAAACTAATGACAATGTTGCAAAGAACATACGTAAAAGAATTTCTTGCGTCGATTTATTTGCTGTAAATGCTAAATATCACTCACGTTGTTACCAAAATAAGTGTCTTAATGTTTTTATGACTGATTCAGCACCAAGTACTTTAAGAGGCCATCCCATGGATGATAGTTTAACTCATGATATGGAAAAAGTATTTGATTATTTGGATAATAACGATGATTGTCAATTCACTTTAGAGGAATTGTGTGAAGTATTAGGTAAAAATCATATATATCCTTTAAATATCTTTATTTTTCTTTAATTTATTTGCGATTTAATGTTTATGATTTCAAATAAATTTTAAACAAAATGCATTCCAAACATATTTAAATTATATCGTGTATATTTTTCACACAAAATTTTATGTTGTAGGTTGTCATGTGCATAGAGAGACTATGAAAAACCGCCTTAAATCTAAGTATGGAGATAGAATAATATGTGTATCTAAAAAAGGTGGTTCCATGATCATAACATTTGCTGATGCGGAATATTTAATTTTACGACAATCATGGATAGATTCATTTAAAGATGAAGACGAAGAAAAGAAAAAAATATTGTTATCTGCTGCAGCAGTTATAAGGAATGACATTCACTTACAAGAAGTAAATAATAATTACTATCCACCCAGTAATACTTTTTTGAATAACGTGAATATTTCCGTACCAGAAAGTCTTAAATTTTTTATAAAAGAAATTATTTTACAAAATAAAAAAGGGAACGTAGATGTTTATGAAACTAAATGTACTGCTATTTATAAGTCAATATTATGTGCAGTACGTCCAAAGTCTTTTTTATCGCCACTGCAATTGGGTTTAGCAGTTACGTTACACAGGAAATTCGGTTCAAAATGGATTGTCGACATATTTTCCCGATTAGGTATATGCTCATCATATAAAGAAGCAACGCATTATCAGGACTGTTTGTTGCTTAGTCCTCCTACACCTTTAAATTCTGGGTGTTTTGTACAGTTTACATTTGATAATGCTGATTTCAACATTAATACAGTAGATGGAAAAAACACGTTACATAGTATGGCAGGCATTTGAATTGTTACGCCAAAAGATTGTTTTCAGGAAAAACAAAAAATTTATAGCCATACAAAAAGGCCAACTGCTATGGAATTAAGCTAAATTGAAAAAATACCATTTATTAATTATGAAAATTTTAATAAATTGCAAAACACAAGCATTATCATAAAGAACATTGAGATTCCTAAATTTGATAACACGAATATTTCTAATGCGGATTTGTTATGGTTATACGGAAAATCCGAATTTGAATCTATACCTGACTGGAATGCGTTTATGATGAAATTAACAGAAAATTTGCCATTCCAACAGAGTCGAATAAACTGTTTACCATTTGTTAATGCTCCACCAAGTGATCATAATACAATTTATACTGTTTTAAAGTATGCTATTAAAATTGCAAAGGAGCAGAAAGTAGCAACGTGTTTTGTAACATTCGACCAACCCTTGTTCCAAAAAAGTTTTGTGATGATTAAAGCCTGTAGTGATGACAATGAAGTATCAAAAATAAAAGTTAGACTTGGTACGTTTCATCTGCTGATGTCTTTTTTTGGCTCCATAGGATATATTATGGCTGGTAGTGGGCTCAATGAGGTTTTAAGCGTTTGTTATGGTCCTGTTTCGGTCCAAAAGATGCTAACTGGGCATGCGTATGCAAGAGCTGTTCGTGGGCTTACATTAGTGTATGTGGCTTTATGTAAAAAAATATTCTGTGAGATACAGTTTTCTGAAGAAGAACGTTCACACATGGAAACTATAATAGAATTATTCACTTATGGGCCACATAATTATGAAACGGTACAGCAATCAACATTACTCAATACTATAAATGAAAAGTTCATAGAAAAAATGGCTGAAATTGAAAAACGAGGTAACACTGCAAAATTGTGGATTCAGTATGTTCGGATGGTGGCAGTTGCTAAAAGTTTAATGAGGGCCGAGAAAATGGGCAATTTAATATTACAGTTATTATGCATTAAACAAATGCTTCCGTATTTTCATGCAACAGGCCACTACAATTATGCATAATCAGCGCATTTATATGTGCAGGAAATGCAAGAATATATCCAAGAAATGGATCAGTTGCGTTCTTCAGTAGAAAATAGTGACGTTGAAATAAATCAAAGCACTGCTTCCATGATCAAAGAGTATGAGAACTTTGTCAACAAGGGATACTGTACTGTAAGGCGCCATAATCAATTTTTCAGTGTAATTCCAACTGATATGACAATCGAACAAGATTTCATGCAAATTATGAAAATCGATGGTGGATTGATTGGCCGAGGATTTACTGATAGTACTGTGATAAAATGGGTTTTAGGAATACCTTCTACGTATGACATATGTCAGCAAGTAGAAGATTTCTGTCGGATCAAATTTTCAACCACTGAACAGCATGTCGACACCAGAGAATCGCGAATAAATCGTGATTCTGTGGATATAAAAAAAATTGTGCAGTGGTTCGATTTGCATGAACCGTTTCCATTCCAAAAAGCTGTTATGTCTATGCCACAGGCGTTATCGGTGGAGAAACGATAAACTGCTATGATGCCTTTGAAGTAGGAAAAGCAAGTCTGGATAAAATTATTGGACAAAATATTGCGAACATTAAATTTAAACGTAAGGACAGAGTAATGCCTTTAATTACAGGAAGTAGTTGCATACGAATTCAAGATGAAGTGGTGCCAATCGATCCAATGTTGTTATTTCAGAGAATTTGTGTGACAAAGCAAAGTGAGGAAGACTTACAGAAATATTTCCAATACGAACTTGCTCCATATCCTCTGTCACTTTTTCATGAAGGCTTGTTACGAAAAACTGCAAAATTGGTATTATTTGAACTTTTCAGTACTGTAAATGTTGAGTTAAATCTCGAAAATTTTATTTACATCATAGATGGAGGTATGTTACTTCATCGTGTGCAGTGGCATCAGAACGACTCCTTCCACTCAATTTTAAATAAGTATGTAACATATCTGAAAGGACATTTTGGCTGCCATATCATTGTTGTGTTTGATGGATATAATGAAAACTCTATTAGCATCAAAGCTGTGGAACGACGACGTTCAAATAAAAATTTATGCCCGGATATATATTTTGATGAATCTATGAATGTAACCACCCCACAAGAAAAATTTTTGTCAAACTGCAATAATAAAAGCCGGTTAATATTATTTTTATCTAAACTTTTGGAAAAAGAAAATATTCAGGTCAAGCATGCTGTTGATGATGCAGACCTGTTAATTGTGAAAACAGGTCTAGAACAATCTCATAAAACACCAATTATAGTAGCTGATGATATAGACATTTTAGTTTTAATTACTGCTTTAACACCAGCAGATAAAATGTGTTATTTTCTTAAACTTGGAAAAGGCAAAACAGGCCCACAAATTTTTTCTTCTGCAAGTCTGGATAATAATTTTATTAAAGAGAACATTTTATTTTTCCACGCAATGACTGGATGTGACACACCTTCGTGTTTTTTTAATAAAGGGAAAAAAAAGTTTTGACGGGATTTGAAAAAAAAATTAAATCAAATTCATCTTCATTGAAGGAGGCTGTAGAAACATATAAGCTTCGTAATCAAAGTCACGATCGCTTATTTCATAGTGGAATTAAGTGTTTATTGGCAATATACAATGCTCCAAAACATTTGAATTGTATTAACCAATTTAGATATATGTGTTTTACAAAAGCTGTAGTCAATAAAAAAGCTGTAAATTTAACAAATTTACCACCAACTGCAGACTGCTAGGCAGCATTTTTATAGAGTATACCTACAGGTACAACAGTGGCTATCGAATGATTTACCTCCAGAAAAAAGGGGATGGATACATGACAAAACACTGATACCTAAAATGATGTCAAATCCACCAGCACCTAAAAATCTTTTAGAATTGATTTTCTGCAATTGTAACACATCAAGTTGCGGAAAAGCTTGTGGTTGCAGAAAAGCAGGCCTTTTTTGCTCAGTAGTTTGCAGATATTGTGAAATCAATGGCTGCACTAATTTTTCACAAATTGTAGGAGAAAGCGATGAGGATGATATTGGTGACGATGACAAGGATCAAAATGAAACTTTAATAAGAAATGTAGATGATGAAGAAGCAGCTAATGAAATTGATAAGAATTTTAATAATTATTGAATTTCACATTAACCTATTTGTGTATACAATAAAAATAAAATTTTGTACCTAAATATGTTATTTATTTACCATTCAAACATTATATACGCAAATATAAACTTTAATTTTGTGAAATTAGCCTATTTAAAATTTTTATTTCACTTACTTCCATTTGTTTAGTTTTTTTTTGCATTATTACAAAGTTTTTTACTTAGTGCTGGGGAGAGAAAATGTAAAACTTGTCTTGTCTTTCAACTATAATTTACACGAAAACTATAAGCTCTATGTAAAATATTATAAAAACCTTTATTATAGACAATTGTATGCTCTTTAAATTAGTTCTTTATTGATTTTTTCATAAAACTAATACTTATGAAGATAATAATAAAAAACTGATTTTTTGCCGTTGTAAGATGGCACCAACTTACTTGGGATGGAAAATTGCGAGATTTTCAACTATGATTAACTCCGAAACAGTTGGCTTTATAAGAATTGTACTAGAGGCCTTTCTTATAGAACATTTTATGGTCTTTAAATTAGTCCTCTTGTATTTTTTTCATAAAAATCATATTTATGAACATAATAGCAAAAAACCGTTTTTTTTTGCACCAATTCGCCATTTTTTTTATTATGAAGCTCACGGGATGGGATTCTTATATCATTTTTCTAATAAATACCTACCAGAATCCGTTTAAACCTGCCACTTTGGATTTAGTGCCAGGTTAGGTGCTCAAATTGTCTCTGGCGCCTGGGCTATTAGTATTTGTTAGGTTTGACAAAGAATTTCTTAATGAAGTTCTAAAGTTGGTTAAAATTGTTAATTATTGGAATCAAATTGATACATTTTGTATGGTGATTATTTGGAAATACAAAATCAATAATATGATGATAGTTTAAGAGTTTTTTTTTTGTCACCTGACCCTAACCTAACCTGCGCTCATGGACTCGCCTAAAACGGACTTGGCCCTTCTGGTAAGTAGTTGTTTAGTGTCTCTGTTGTCTGTTGGGAATATGATATGATTTCCACATGCTGTCTGTCATGTGTAGGTGGTGATCGTGGGTGTTTCCTCCTGTGTACCGCTACAACAGAAAAAATGTATTATGTGCTAATACTGTGTATATTTAATTTTTACAAGAAACTACAAAAATATCAGGAGTTAATATTAAGAAAAAAGTTACTCATGTATATTGCGACAGTACAAATAAGTGATGTACTGAGCATGAAATATAAAAATTTAAATTTACTCAATAAATTACTTCATAAACTAGAATTAAGAATTAAAATCCAAAAGCACCATAAAATGTAAATAAATTTAATAAATACTGTGTGCGAAAACCACGCGAAAGTGACACGCCGTACAAGTGCAATAGTGAAATAACTGTGTACAAATCAAAAGGGTTAAGTTGCAATGTCCAAAATTACAATGAACATGTGTTGTAAAATTAGTTATAAGATAAGTATAAAAAAATACTTACAGGACTCTGCAATTCGCAGAAATATAAAAAATAGTGAATTTGACAAAGAGTGGGGGAACTGACGCCAAAGACAGTTTCTAACATGTCGATTTTGTATCACTGAAGGGTGTCGACCAAGAAATGGGTATAAATAGGACACGCAAGCTTCAGTGGTTCTCTTTCTTGAATCATCCACGATGCAGCGGGAGCTTATGCCCGTCAGCACGGCATATTTATTAATATTTTTATAAACAGTTTAAATTGCCAGTTATGTACAAATACGTAACCAAGCTATAAGACAAACATTGTAATTAATAACAGCATTACTGAAGAAGTTCCATAGCGATACGACGCTGGACAAGAGAAGAAGTTCTATAGCGATACGACGCTGGACAAGAGGAGAGGACGAGAGAGTGAGAGACAGCCAACGCTGGACAAGAGGAGAAGAGAGACAGCCGACGCTGGAGGCGAGACGAAGATGAACACCGATGGAACAAAAATGATCGAGTATGATTGACGACAATAAGGTGATAGACAACTTATTCATATCTTAATCATACACAGTATACAAAGACAGTTAAAGACATTAATATTTTATTTAAAAATAAGAGTAATATTTCTTGTATAGTAGAGTTAAAAATCATAGATGTTTTAGAAATACGATTAACGTAACAAGAGCTCAAATTAATATGATATAAAATGATTACAAAGAATATAAATAAAAACAATTAGTATTTGAAAAAACAGTACTGAGAAGTAATAACTATTGATCTTTTGAGTTCGTACCATATATAGAAAAAAAGATTTAAAAATTGATTTTGAAACATATTAATAGACTGAGTAGTCTAAAAATGAGATTTTCTTTTATATACTATTTAGTAGCATAGAATGTTTAGTTAGTAAGGATGTATATATCTTAAGCCTTACGGCATTATAACAAATAATAACTAATTTTTTTTAAATCGAAGTCAGTGCCATGCGCACATATTTTTTTATAGTATCAAATAAATTTTAATTACTGTTTCAAGTTCCGTAGAGTTCTTATTGCAGATACACCTGACCCCCTATTTAAATGTTATATGTTTAAAGAAATTGTCAATCTTGAACGTGAGACCGTTCACACCTATTTATGTATATGTAACGTTGTTTAAATTTGGTGCTCCAAGATCGAAGGACTCCACAAATTTAAATTAAATTAAATTTGCCAAATTGTCACATTGCATTAATGTCGCCCTGCTCGTGGGGCATGACATGACTAAATTTATGTACAAAAATTTGTGACATAAATTGTAGATCATGAATGTATGACCCGATACCCATTATTTGACTATTAAAATTTTTTATGTAGCTAAATGGTTGCTCTAAAATATATAAAGAGTGTTAAATGAAAAATGTATAATATGTAATTATTATTTGTAGTAAACAGTAACTGAATGTAATGTTAATTGTTGTGTAATCACACAGCTGGCGCCCACCACAAATAATATTGTTGTCTATGTAACAGGTGTAACTGTAATGAGTATTAATAATAACTATTAATAAAAATACAGAAATAAATAAATAAGTAGGGAACGGTTATCAATAATAATTTTTAAAGAATTACTATTAAATAAATATTTTAATTTTAATAATTATTCACCATGGCAATATCGGGAAGTTTGAGGATGGGAGAAGCACTTGAAGCCATGATGCAAGCTGTATTTGGTGAAGTAGAGAACAAACAAACAGAAAAAGTAAAAGAAAATAATATTAGAACTCAAATAGAAGAGTTAACAGAATTTTTTACAGAACTGACCGAAAAATTAAGAGAAGAAAGGATAGCAAAAGAGAAAATTAGAGACACAAATACGCACATAGCGTCAGTAGAAGGTGAACAAACCATAGTAGTTAAAAATACATGTGTAATTACTAATGATAATTATAAAAAAGTAATTAACATTAAGGAGGAGAAGCAAATAAAGGTTAATAAAACATACCTTATTAATAGCGATATTCCAAGTGTGAGGCACACACACAATAGTAAATCACACAAGATGACACATTTGAAACACATAAGACACCACATTTACGGAGATAAATATCACTGTAGGCTTAACAAGAAACGTAGTAAGTTATCTAGACGAAACACTACGCAAAATTGTGGTAAGTACGATGTTAGATATACGCACGATAATTATAATAATGATAATTATAACTGTAAGTATGAAAACTACAGAGGTTATCATAAACGACATCTGAAAAAACCGTCGACAGCTGTTTATATGGGCCTCAAGCAGACTGAACATACGCAATGCATTCATGATGAGAGAATTATGGAATGCGACCGTTACGAGAGAAAGAGAGGCAAGATGAAAACATTGCTCAATGAACAGGTGACTTCTACGATAAACACAAACGTTCACAAGGTGAGTACGCACACAAACAAGGGATTAATACAATGGAACGCAGACGTTGTTTATACGAGGGTGAGAATAATAGTAAACGCGGCAACTACGCTACAAAGGAACAATATACGTCCGGTAGACTATGGACAATGCAATTGTTATAAAGAGGGGTGTAAGTTCTAACTGCACACTGAACTCAATACCCGAATGGAATGAATAATTATTTTTAAATGAGAAATAATATGTGTAATAATATAAGAGAGTATAATTAAGAAATGTTATAAGGAATATTATTTGAAAGGGTTAATTAAGAAATGTATTAGTGATGGTAAGGAATGCTAGTGTAGAGAAATATTTAAGAAAGGGTAAGGAATGTTATTATTGATATGTTATAAATATGAAGAAATGATTAAGATGAGCAATAATTGCCATAATTATTAGAACGGCTGATCAAGCGAACACTTATCGAAGATACAAGGACACAGAAGAAAGCGAGAGTGAAAAGTCATAAGGGCAGAGACTACTTAGGATTAAGGACTTCATGAAAAATATCGTTGTTTTCCAAGACAGTTCCTCTGTAACCGACCATGCGACACACTACGAGCTAAAAGAGTATTCTGTTACGGAAGTGTATTTCAAGAAAGTAGTAGCGATCAGAAAGGTAATGTTAAAGAAAGGTAATAAAAGGTAATGAATGTTAATGTAGTGTATAAGTAATGTATTAGATAAAGTAATGTCATGTTAAGAAAAGAGCTAAGGAGGTTTAGAAGCGAAGGTAAGATTAGAATGTATGAGTAAGATAATGTAAAATTAAGGACCGAATTTACACACATATGTAGGAATGCAGAGTATACAGAAGGAAAACAAAGGAGAGCTAATTGCAGTGGATTTTCTGGGACCATTACCACGATCAAGTCGAGGTGTGAAGCACATATTGGTATGTATCGATGTGTTTTCCAAGGCAGTCCGACTGTACCCAATTATGCGACCCACAACCAAAGTTGTTCTAAAGATACTACTGCAAAAATATATTCCGTTATATGGAAAAATGAAGAAGATACTCAGTGATCAAGGTGTGCAATTCCAAAGTGAAAAATGGGAGAGGACGTTAAGGGAAAATGGAATACAACCAGTACTCACATCCATAAGACATCCTCAAGGAAACCTTGCTGAGAGAGTTAACAAAGAATTAGGTAAATATTTACGAATATATTGCCATAATCAACACAGTAAATGGGCAGAATATTTACCATTTATTGAAAAAGCCATTAACGAAAATTATAGTGAAGCAACAGGATACACTCCAATGGAATTAGAAGAAGATAAGAAGCCAACCAGATTTTGGACTAAATATCTAAACAAACCTAATAACCAAAATGTACCTGTACCAATAAGTGTGAAAATTGAATACGCAAAGCAACGAATAAGAGAGAGAGGTAACAAGAGAATAGAGAGATTTAATCTAACTCACAAGTTACAACAATTCAACGTGGGAGAAAGTATACTGCTCAAAGCAAATCCAGTGGGAAAAGGAGTGATAATACGGCGAAGAAATTCTTCAGACTTTATAATGGACCGTATACGTTAAGACAGCGAGTGGGACAGAACACTTTCATTGTATATGATGAAATACAGAAGAAAGAAATTGGTAAATTCCACGCAACGTCATTTAAGAAGTTCTACACATAAATCAGAGGTCATTGAAACCAGTCAAATCAGCTGTTTGTAAAGCCACCCTAATTCAAGGTCGCGAGCAGTGAGCGTACGAAAGAGGGGAGGTAAGACATTTGTATACACTCCTATTAAGGGTGAAATGACGAATATTATTCTTTATTATTTGTTACATTTTTTTTGCAAATAATAATAATAAATAAATAGATAAAAAAAAAATTTATAATAAATAAATTTATTAAAATTTTTTTTGTTACCAAGCAGAGGAATAATGCGACAGTACAAATAAGTGATGTACTGAGCATGAAATATAAAAATTTAAATTTACTCAATAAACTGTAAATAATTAATAATATATTAGAAATAAGCATGTTATGGATTGCAAGCTTGACTCAGACAAAAATATGAACAGGTGTTTCGACCTGAATCAACGTGCACACACACACAAATGTAACTGAAAGTGTGTACACCAGTATTTTGCTAGTGTGTGTGAACGCAGGTCTATGCAGGCAAGTTTGCCACCCCAGTATGAATAATTGCACAATGACTGTTTTTCCGTAATTATTCATAAACTAGAATTAAGAATTAAAATCCAAAAGCACCATAAAATGTAAATAAATTTAATAAATACTGTGTGCGAAAACCACGCGAAAGTGACACGCCGTACAAGTGCAATAGTGAAATAACTGTGTACAAATCAAAAGGGTTAAGTTGCAATGTCCAAAATTACAATGAACATGAGTTGTAAAATTAGTTATAAGATAAGTATAAAAAAATACTTACAGGACTCTGCAATTCGCAGAAATATAAAAAATAGTGAATTTGACAAAGAGTGGGGGAACTGACGCCAAAGACAGTTTCTAACATGTCGATTTTGTATCACTGAAGGGTGTCGACCAAGAAATGGGTATAAATAGGACACGCAAGCTTCAGTGGTTCTCTTTCTTGAATCATCCACGATGCAGCGGGAGCTTATGCCCGTCAGCACGGCATATTTATTAATATTTTTATAAACAGTTTAAATTGCCAGTTATGTACAAATACGTAACCAAGCTATAAGACAAACATTGTAATTAATAACAGCATTACTGAAGAAGTTCCATAGCGATACGACGCTGGACAAGAGAAGAAGTTCTATAGCGATACGACGCTGGACAAGAGAAGAAGTTCTATAGCGATACGACGCTGGACAAGAGGAGAGGACGAGAGAGTGAGAGACAGCCAACGCTGGACAAGAGGAGAAGAGAGACAGCCGACGCTGGAGGCGAGACGAAGATGAACACCGATGGAACAAAAATGATCGAGTATGATTGACGACAATAAGGTGATAGACAACTTATTCATATCTTAATCATACACAGTATACAAAGACAGTTAAAGACATTAATATTTTATTTAAAAATAAGAGTAATATTTCTTGTATAGTAGAGTTAAAAATCATAGATGTTTTAGAAATACGATTAACGTAACAAGAGCTCAAATTAATATGATATAAAATGATTACAAAGAATATAAATAAAAACAATTAGTATTTGAAAAAACAGTACTGAGAAGTAATAACTATTGATCTTTTGAGTACGTACCATATATAGAAAAAAAGATTTAAAAATTGATTTTGAAACATATTAATAGACTGAGTAGTCTAAAAATGAGATTTTCTTTTATATACTATTTAGTAGCATAGAATGTTTAGTTAGTAAGGATGTATATATCTTAAGCCTTACGGCATTATAACAAATAATAACTAATTTTTTTTAAATCGAAGTCAGTGCCATGCGCTCATATTTTTTTATAGTATCAAATAAATTTTAATTACTGTTTCAAGTTCCGTAGAGTTCT
This sequence comes from Magicicada septendecula, assembly GCA_034769895.1. Classification (NCBI taxonomy): domain Eukaryota; kingdom Metazoa; phylum Arthropoda; class Insecta; order Hemiptera; family Cicadidae; genus Magicicada; species Magicicada septendecula. The sequence continues at coordinate 160,245,345 of CM068372.1, read as the reverse complement.
TATTGCAGATACACCTGACCCCCTATTTAAATGTTATATGTTTAAAGAAATTGTCAATCTTGAACGTGAGACCGTTCACACCTATTTATGTATATGTAACGTTGTTTAAATTTGGTGCTCCAAGATCGAAGGACTCCACAAATTTAAATTAAATTAAATTTGCCAAATTGTCACGTTGCAATATATTTGCTACTCTGTTATTTTTTGTGTCTGTTATAGTGGACTGTGTCTGTCCAAATCTTTCATAAGATCCTACCTTTCGTAGTTTTTTCCTACTATCCATCTCCCATCCAGGAAGTTAATCGATGTTTATTAGAAATCCATACCCTATTACAGGTCTGAGGTGATCGGTTATATGTAAGGTGTATATGTGTTAACCTATATGTGTTTGTTTAACAGGCAAGGATAGCGTTGGCAGAACAGCTAGCTAAGAGTCGTGAATTAACATCCAAAATTCGTTTACACAAGGACAGTAGTGATGAAGAAGGAGACAATCAAGAGACAGAAGTTACTGTAGAGGACACTGACAAGACTAATCCTTGGACATCTAAAGCACAGAATGAAGTAGAAGCTTTTAATGCTGCATATCGTAAGTTTTGGGATGAAAAGAACAAAGAAACTGACAAAAATACTGATGGTAACAAAGCTAAAAATGATGAAATCGAGAGCTTAGGTTCAGCTAATACTGAAAGAAATGGTACTGTTAGAAGAAAAGTAAATTCTATAAGTAAAAATTCTGGATTGATTCGTGTCAGCATGTCTAATAATGAAGAAACCAGTCCTGTTAATGCAATTTCTGCGCCATCATTGAATCAGCAAAATAGTTTTTTGTCAGATGACCAGAGTGATGAGAAGATAAATAGATTAAATGGAAAAATTAGTAGTGAAACAGAAGATGAGTCAGTGAGTAATTGTAATTCTCTAAAGAAAGTTAAAGGTAAAAAAAATAAATCAGACAGGTCACCTGGCTGCAAGTACTTATCAGGTTTTAATACAAAAGAAATACTGAATAATAGTGGTTGTTGGATAGTATTTGAAGAAGTAAAATTTGATGATAACAAAGTTATGGTCCCTAAGGAAAAGAAAAAGTCTCGTCAGAAAGAAAAGAAGGAACTTTCTGGAAATACCTTGAAAGGAAAGAAGATTTTTGGAAGAACTGCAACAAATGTAAGGCCAGAGGTGTTGAAATCTGTAAATATTAGTGATGTTTTTGATGAAATGGAAGATAAGATAAGGACTGTATTTGAAAATAAAGCAAGTGCACTAAAAGAACAATTGTCATGTAGTTTTGAACAAGATGATGATGAGGAATTTCCTGAAGGTAACAATGGAAATGAAAACAATCCAAGTCTTGAAATGAGTAAGCAGATCTTGGTGGCTGATGTGGATGAGGAATTGGAAGAAAGTTCTGGAAACAAACAGGAACAGAAAAGTTTACTTGATAAAATACCTAAAGTTGTTAAAGTGCCTGTAGAAACAGAGAATAAAAAAGAAACGTCTCAGTCAGATGATATTGATCCAAACAAATTTTTCTCAGTGATTTCGAAGCAGCTAAAGTCAAAACTACCAGACTTAATAACAGAAGGAGAAGATGTTTTTGATGATGAAGAACAAAGTGAAGAAGATCGTCACCTTACCATATCTGAAGCATTCGCAGATGACGATGTTGTAGATACATTCAGGTGAGGAAGTAGTTAATTTTTGTATTATTATAGACAGATTTTAAATCAACATTTTATTTTTAGCATGTGTGTTGACAATGGTATCCAAATCACTTGCTTGAGTAGACAAATATTCTTTTTCAGGCCACCTTGTGACTTCTTTCACAAGGTGATGACACACTTCATCATCAGATCATAATATATCCCTCGTAGGAGGTCATCGTCAGTTAAAAATTCACTAGCATTCACACTAGTATACATGTACATATATATTGTAGCATCACGAGATAATACAAAAAAGGAAACTCAATTTAATCATCAAAATTTATAGTAAAACTAATCAAATAGATAAATACTATGTAACTGAATGAGGAATGCAATAAAGAATGAGTAATCAAATGAGAACAACCAAAAATAATTATATAAGGAAGAATTATAACAACTAAAACAATAAACCATGAATAAAAAATTAGTATTTTACAGATGCCTGAATAAATTAAAAACAGGAATTAGCTTTGTAAACAAACATAGTAAATGACTTTACAAACAGACATAATAAAGGACTAGACTGGACTGTGACTTTGACATACTAATTACTTAATAGATTAGGGAAGTGATTTTGTATATTTTATTATAATATTGTAAATAATAATGTTGTAGTATGTAAGTAAAAAATGTATTTAGAGTTAAGCAAAATCATTTGTATAACACAAGCCTAAAAGTCAAGCTAGGTTTAGACTGGATTTGTAATTAGCTCATATGTAGTGTTATGGTAAAGACAAGGTAATTATTTTCATAATTGTGTTTATTCGAAAAAACCTACAAGGTGAGATAAGTGAATAGGAAAGTGATAAATAATAATAATAATAATAATGAAACAGTGCAAATGACAATGACAATGATAAAAATATGAAGTGTTATGAACCTAGTATGGCCAAAAGGTGAGAATGGCATGTATTTGATATAAAGTGACCATATAACAATAAAATCAACTTCATTAGTGTGAGTGACAATATAAAATTAAGTGAAAAAAAACAAACGGGATTATGTAAAAATAATCAGGAAAAGTAAGGTTATATTAAAAACTTATATTTACTGGAGGCGGATAAAACAGCCCTGAGACCGAAAAATACACCAAACAAACCAAGACCTCTTATAAATGAATCTAAAGCTGGTTTTACAAGGAAGAAAGGTTTTCTTTTTTTCTAGTGTGGGCGTTCAATGCAAAAAGAACAAACTAAATCAGTTGCCAATCCAAACAATATTAGAGAAGAAAATTATAGTAAAAAGACAAGTAAAGTTATAGGAGATATCAGTAAACTAACCAACAATATATATTCGACCAACCTGAAGAAGGAAAGCTGAACATAATATCCTAAAATGGAGTACTACATCTTTGAATTTGGTGAGACCGTTTTAATACTAAAGCCATCTTGACAACTATCAACGTTTTACACAACACTTCAATACAAACTAAATAACGAAACAAACACATTTAGTGTGACTACATTTATAAACATAATCTATGATATACAAAGTGAGTGACACAAACTTATTTTGAACAAACAAAAGTGTAGAACTCATAATTTTTATTAAACATTCAGTAGTGTGTATGCAATTCAAGGAACATGGCGTCCCTTGCTTTATTTAACTGTTACTGAAAGGGGACAGCAGCACGCCATGTTGAGAATTCATGAACTATGAGCTATATAATAGACAATTATTTTTTTATTTTTGTTTCTTGTCAATTGTATTACTAATGTCTAATTATTAATTATTTTAATTGTTTTATTAGTTTTATATTTGTAATGTGTAATATTAAGTTTGTAAAATTATCTGAATTGATTTCTTTTTGTATAATCACAAGAACTCAGATCCAAACAATCATACACAAACAACAAGTAATTACTACACCTTAACATTTTTGTCTTCATGTATGTTATTTTTTATTAACGTAAAACTTGTTGTATGAATTTATAATTTTACTGAAGACGATTGTTAATTTGGACGATTGTTAATTTGGTTATAACCCTGAGATAAAAAATTTTGTTATGCATCCGAGAGCTAGATGGAGCAGGAACCTTAAAAAAGGAAAATTTGTTATTAATTAATAGAAGAAAAGAAAATTATTATAACAAGAGAATTAAGGAATAAGAATTGAATGATTCAGAGCAGCAAAAGAAGTGTGTTCTCATTTATAAATAAATATTATTAAACATACTACTCAGAATATTGCTGAGACCAATTGAGCAATTATACTCATTTACAATAAGTACAAATTTAACATATTTGGCGCACCAACTCGAGGGCTAGGAAAAGGAGAGTAAAATAAATAGAGAAATATTGAGTAACACTATAATTTACATTCCTAGTTGGCGATTGTACAAAAGAAAAAAAAAATGTCGAGGAGAGGAACTTCTTGCAGGAGAACCAAAAGAACTGACGCAGAAATGGACATAGAAGAAAAGGAGGCCCAACCAGCACCTGAAGTGGAGGGGATAGCAAGTGATCTACAAGAAAACCAACCAGACAGACCAGCACAAATAGAGAATGTAAGCCTACAGGAAATGATGAGGGTTATGTTTGAACAATTAAGCCAAAAAATGGGAGACACCACTAAATCAATAGAAACAATAAAAGAAAATAACAATAAATCCAGTGAAACATTAAATATAAACATGGAAACATTAAAAGAAGATAACCGACAATTAAGAAAGGAGATAGAAGATAACCACAAGAGAACAGAAACTAATAATCAACAGTTGAAGGAAGAATTAAGTAAGAAGATGGAAATATTGAAAGAGGATAATAACCAATTGGAAGAAACACTAAGTAAGAAAATAGAAGATAACAATGAAAAAATGAGTAAGAAGATAGAAGAACAAATGATAGAAATCAGAAGGGAAATGAAAAATCAGATGGAGGAGAATAATAAGAACTTAAGACAACAAATTTCAGAGACTAATGAGAGTGGGACCAGACAAATCAGGAACTGCAGCAAGTTATGGAAGACGTCCACATACGAATAAATAATGTAGAAGAAGATAATATAATAATTAGAGTAGAATCATTGCAGAAGGAAACCCAAGAAGACATAGAAAGAGTACAAGCAAGGATAGGAGAAAGAATTGAAGACATTAATGCCAACATGAATAGTGTAAAAGGTCAAATAATTAATAATAAAGAGAAAATAGAAGAGCTTCATCAACGAGAATTAGTAAACATCAGGGAAGAGCTAGAGATGATTAGGAGTAGGCCGTTTAGTGTCTCTAAATACAACCTACCGATAATAGAGAAGTAATTAACTTCAAGAACTATAAGAAAAACCCAATGGAGTTCCTGGAAAGAATAGAAGAAAATATCGCCAGGCACCAAGAAACAAGGTGGACATCTATTAGGAGCATGTTAGATGAGCACTTCAAGGACATGACTGATAACTGGTGGACTGCAACCAGACACGACATTCATAATTACCAGGAATTTAAAACACTATTCAAGGCCAAATACTGGTCGGAATCTACCCAGAATATAGTTAGAGATAACATCTGTAATGGCAAATATAATCCGCATAGAGGACAATCACCGACAGCATATTTCCTAGGTAAGGTATGTTTAACCAGGAATTTGGAGCCTAAAATACCTGAAGAATGTTTGGTTACTAAATTATCTTACCACTACGAAGAAGAAATTTCAGAGCAAGACTTTGCGGGCAAATCAAGACCATACAAGCCATGGCAGCCTTATTGGAAAACTATGAACATGAGAACTATTACTACCGAAGCCGGCAAAGAAATGATAACTTTATTGGAAGTAGTAACAATAATAACAATAATATGAGTAATAATAATAATAATCATAATAGTAATATTAATAACAATAACAACCGGCAGAATCATGGTGATAATAATAATAGTAATCAAACTTACCAGGCCCGTAGCCAGAATTTTGTTTTGGGTGGGGCTCATTTCTCGAAATTTTTCTGGCAGTGGCCATATCAAGGCTAAAGATTTGCTGCTCAGCTCTGTGTTCAAACAATGTTAAATCCGGCTAATGAAGAAAGAAGATTAATACTGTATTTTTTTAAATAGAAATTTATTGAGCTACAAATGACTTTAACAAATTAGGCCCTACCAATGCACCTTACACACCTAAATTCCAAATTCCAACAGGGGTTTATTATTGCTACAAGCGAGCACCATGTCTCTTTTTTTATTTACTACAGAAGCAATCTTCTTGATTTCTTCCCTGCCATAATGTTGATCACCTTATCTGGATCCACAGTAACATCCCAGTGAATGGAAATCATGGCAAGTGCACTTAGTCGGTCGTCATTCATTACACTACAAGGTAAAGTTTTCACTCTTTTCATTGTAGAAAAAGATCTCTCTACACTAGCAGTTGTCACTGGCAACGTAGCCAAGACAGTTAAGAGGTGGTTGATTGTACGATAATAAGTCACATTGCAATACTCCAATACTTTCAGGACCTCAGAGTCGGTGTCAATAGTGGAAGCTCTTTCACACCACAGTTCATACTCAGCTTTTACTGCAGTAAGTGACATTTGATCGTCAAAGTATAGAGATAGACTCTCCAACTTGCTCGTTTCATCAATAGAAGCATAGCCTGGAAGAAGCACCTGAAAACTTTGTAGAATATCCTCATTTGATATGAATCTATCAGATAAATTTTGAATGAGACTCAACACAAGGAATGAAGACAGTCACTCTGTAATATTCTTCAACATTAGTAATTTGAGGGTTCGCATGCATCGTCTGCCTTGATGTTAGTCTTGGAACTGTCGGTTTAGTTAGGAATACCTCTTCCGCAAGCCGTGATGCAGAATTAAATATATCTTTGAAACATTTTTCTCCATCTTCTCGTTGTTTTTTAAGAGTAACAATAACCTCTTTAGCATGGCTTAGAGCTGATGCTAAATCAAGAGACTTATCTTGAATAAACACAGACAATGGCAGAGTAAAGCTAAAGAGTTTGTCACAAACAAGTAGGCTGACTAGGAAATCACTCTTCTCCATGGCTGCCAACAAAGTTAAGGCTGTTGAAGAAATCTTCCATGTCTTGTTAGAAATCTCTTCCAAGCTGATGCAAATGGATTGAAAGATCTCAACAAATGTAAGGACACTGTCATGCCTTTCGATGAATCTGGTTTCACAAAGCCGGAGAAGTCTTCTTTTTCTACTCTCTGGGGCATGTACTGAAATAGCATCCTGAAAAGTTTTATTTGTATTGGGGTGGTTTCTAAAAAAGTTAGCTAATTCATTGACAACACTAAGACAGTTTTTTACCATAGGAATTGACATGGCATTTGACAGTGCAAGATTTAAGCGGTGGGTTGCACAATGAACATATCTCACCTTCGGATACTGCTGTCTGATCCTAGATTGGACACCACTGATGTGGCCAGCCATATTGGCTGCTCCATCATACCCCTGTCTAACGCATTTAGACATGTCAAGTCCTAGCTCCTCACATCGCTGCAAAATGACTTTGGTCAAGTTTTCTGCAGATTGATCATGAATTGGGATACATCCCAAAAAATCTTCTCGAATTACTAGGGTTTGTGAATCGTCATTATGAATCAGTAGGTCTACATACCTGACACAGATAGAAAGTTGTTCTGTGCTTGAAATATCCATAGTTTCATCGGCAAGTAGGCTAAAACAACTTGCATTATTTATCTTAGAAACTATTTCTTCGGTAACCATGTTTGAGCATATCTGTATAATTTCATTCTGTATATCTGGGCTCAAGTACGTGGCGTTTCTACGGCTATTGATAATGTGTCTTTTTAAGTCTTCATCACCAGAGTTTGCCCTAAATCGCAAAAGAGCTCGGAATTTTCCATCCTTTTTTTCAGGTTTATCCAAAGAGAGAGGTCCACTGTCATGATCACCTCTAAGAGGTAATTCTTGTTCTGCACAAAATAAAATAGTTTCTATAATTGGTTTAATAGCTGCCCTATTTTCTTCTGTTTCTCTAGCCCGTTGAGAATTTAACTGAGACATGATGTCCTGACGTTTTCCTGAAAAGACTTCTAGAAATTTTTCTGCTAGCACAACACAGTTTTTGTGATACTCTTTATTAGAATGCTTCAGGAAAGTTTCTCTAGCCCTTTTCCAATCTCTGAAGCTGCTTGTTACTAGTCTCCCTGGATTTTCATGATCTCCTTTTCCTACCCCTTCATGAAAAAACAAATAGCAGGGCTTACAATAAACACCATCTTCTTTTTTGGAGTAGGCAAGAAAGGGAAATCCGGTTTCAGTTTCTCGATCTTTTATCCACTTCTCTTGGAAACTTCTTTTTTGTTTCTTTCCTTCAGTCATTGGGAAGGCATAAGGCTGTCTAGGTAACAAAACTGAAATAAGAATGTTCTTTTTCATGTTATTATCTAAAAGGTCTCTGTTTATGTCCCCGATGTCAAAATAGTCTGCTTGCCATACTTCTACCGTTGTCGTACAAGGGTAAGTCGATGAATTTACATCGGAATCAGTTTCTATTGGAACTTCAACCGTGGAACCATACGCAGCTGCAGACATATGTCTTGGTTCCCTCTCTTCTTCAACACTGCTAGTGCTAGGGGTGCTGCTGCTTGGTAACTCTATTACCAAAAAATAGATACGGCTAATAAAAATAATCACCGCATGTGTCGTATCGTTTGTGACAATTTATTTTAGGACTGTCTACACTAACATATATTTCAGTATGAAAAAAATCGAAGCTGATCCAGTAATTGCTCAGAATTACCAAATCAAACATGTAAAGGCCCTAAAAAAAATAATTACTAATCAATGTTTAAAGTTTTGTAGCGGTCGTAAGACGGGGCTCTTGAGCTGTCATCCTTATAGACTTCATATAACTTAGTACTATTATCACATAGCTAATTCATTTGAGTAGTGATTTTGTTTTGTCGTGTTCGCAATGGACATTTCTGACTACTACAGCTGCTTAGATCAGATGTTTATTGTTGTTTATTCGGTGAAGGTTATGTGACTGTTTTTTAGTGCTTTTATTATGAGTAGAAAGTTCATTTAGTGAAGTGTCTTATTTTATAAGTGAAAAGTGAAAGTAACACAACATTTTAATTTCTACTTACCATTAAAATCAACATCTTTTTTCGGTTTCTTAAAAAACGAAGTGATGTTCGATTGGCGTTTCATTGTAATTAATTCCCAAAGACTATTCTTGGCAAAGCAAAGACAAATTTACAAAACACAATTTATTACACCAATCACACTTTAAAAATGTTTCCCACACTAAGCACACTGTTCCAAAACCACACTAGGAGATTACTAAAATTCACACTAAACTTCGGACTATCACTTATCACTTATCTCTATAACGCTTAACTGTATCGCTTTCTAGTTCCGCACTTCTCACCTTTCAGCGAAAAGGCACGCGCTTTTATACCCGCTCGGTTGAATCTTCCCGTATATTCTAGTAACGCGAAGCGTCACCTACTAGCAAGAGAACTAGCAAATTAGCGATTTTTCTCAAAAATGAGTCGCAACTATCGCCCCATCGTTGTCATCAAGTGTTGCCATCAAGTTTCGATTTACTACACTAACTCGTTTAAGCAGTTATAAGGCAAAGACTTAGTTTTGCTACTGCCCCCTAGATGACTTAAATTTTTTGAAGTGAAAACTTCTATAGGCGGGCCTGGAGAAACACTTTTTGTACGGAGAAAAACATAGAGTTTCGCGACAGCATCTCATCGGTTACGCGACAGCATCTCATCGGTTACACTTTTTTCCGTTACGGTGAGTCATCAGTTTATACATATACAGAGAGTATAGGCGGTCCCCTCTCTCCATTCGCGCACTCAGGGCGATTTGCCTGCCCCTCTCCCGCGACTCCCGGATTACGTTCTCTGCAACGTCCACCATCCGCTTCCAGTGACACAAGCACAAACAGCGTCGATGTAATCATAAACAGGCAGCTCGCTCTTCGGACCCGAAGTCGTCTCACGCCGAGTGTGTCGTAAAATCTCTCGAAAAACACGTTACTTTTATAGGTTAGGTTCCAGTATTGTGCTTTTTAAAATATAAATTTATCATAACAAAAATTTATTTTTATATTTAAATTAATTATTATTTGAAAATTGAGGAGGTCTATGTAAAAAGGGTGTATACTGGATTTTCATGTTTTGAGAAAATGAGGTTTGAAACTTTTTCATGCCTATAACTTTTATAGGATACAATTTTATGAATTCGAGCCCCATTTGTCATGCATTACCAAGCAGTTCAACATATTTTTTGAGTGTATGTATTTTTTCTTCTTTTTTTATTTTTGTGCCACAAAGACCAAAGTTATGGTCACACTGGCAAAACGAATGCCCCCTTACTGGAAACAAATGTGCTACCTTGACATTAAACCACATTGACAACCAGCTACAAAAAGACGTAACCAGAAGATTTTTGTTTTGTCCTCCTGCTGCATCCGAAAGAAAGTGAATTTCCTGATAGGTCTCGTTGAATTTTTCACTTATCATATCAAATAAAAAAGAGCACACTGTGTCTGGGTTCTTCTTAGATTCAGTTTCTAAGTAATAATACAAATTACTGTGTCATCATTGGGGCAATGTACATTAAATAAGTAAATCGACATTAGTCTTTTATAAAACTGAGAAGTCTCATTGGTCTTGGGCACAGGTAAATTTTGAGCATAGTCAAGTACAAGTATTCGACTGTTGTTATTTTTACACTGATTTATCAAGTCATCCCTTATTTTCTTATAAGCATAATACCGTCTTAAATGTATTTCATACTGGACTTTACAAGGATCATTCGGGTTGCTTGCCAATTTGACTATACACTCAGAACAATAGTCACATAAATCAGTTCTAGGTAACATAAATCCATAGTTAAACTCCGTCTTGAAAAATTTATGGTAGGTCTTGTAGGCTGGTTTTGTTAACACTTGATTAGTTTTTTGTTTATAATATTCTCTGAACATCTCGTATAATTTTTTAGGGTACAAGTTTGGGTTTTCAAAATATCTCTTACTTGATTTATTCCTTGAGTAATGGGACTGGGAATAAGACTTAAGTGTTCTTTCACCAAATCACAAACACCATGGTCTATTGAGCGAGGTTGATTATGGTGGGTTCCTCGTTTTTCTCCAAATGATTTGCCATTTAATATTTTTTTTTGGATAATGCGTAACTTTTTTTCTGAAATTTGATAAAGTCCTCGAAGAAATTTCTGACAAACAACAGTTTCTGAACCATTTATTTTAACACTGTATCTCCATATATTATTTCTTTTAATCTTAACATCTACATGATGAGTGGATGCACTGTTGCACTGCATGAGTCCAGAAAGAAGAACATCTTGCTGTACCTTAGAACTTTCACAAAGAAACTGATTGTGTAGCATCTCTTGGTTTTCAACAGGTATCTTTTTAAAACATTCATCTTTACAGCAATTTAAAACGATTATGAATGGTTTTCCTGGTTTTTCCTCACCCGAACTAGAAGTATAAGGCTCACCTGAATATCTCTTTTTTTTTTTTGTCACTACGTTCATTCAAAGATTGTTTCTTACTACACCTTTTTCTACCAACACGTACGTCATCACTTAAACTGTCATTTAAATCTGATTCAATACTCATATTAAATGTTAGAATACTTTGAACACACTAAAAAGCAAATAACACGACAATAGTAGCTCACCATACAACAACAATGTAACTTAACCTCATTTGCGAGCAAAATGTGCACAGTGCACAGCCATCTTCATTTCATCATTTTGAATATTACATACAAAGAGAGTGAAATAAAATTTTGCAGCCTTATAAAGAAAATCATGGAGAATACAAAAACATCATCTCCCTAAAAGGGGCATATACCTGTATACGCCTGTTTTACATAGAACTCCTCAATTATAATTGATTAAGATTAAATTTTACATTATTTTAATTAAATTTATTAAAAAAATATTTTTCATAATTTTCAGTTGTAGATATTTCATAGCAATTTTGTAATACCTCTAAATTAAATGTTTTTTCCATGCACAAAGCGTTTCTCCAGGCCTGAGTATAAAAGTTTTCACTTCTGTCGGCACTCCCCGAGTGCTAACATTTTTGCTATGTAAAGTGTCTGGATGGTAGTAGGTTTAAAAAATACCCGAAAACAACAAGACACAGTTGGAGCAAATAAAAGAATAAATCTAATCTATAGATTTCGGGGGGGGGGCTTCAGCCCCTCGAGCCCCCCCTGGCTACGTGCCTGAAACTTACCGACCTAGAGTAACCATATACGAACCAATAATAGAGAAACTAACAGAGATCTAGAAGACAGTACTATCAGAGACGCTTCGACAATAATTACAGACATCAAAATTACAACAGAGACAACAATAATGAGAATAATTATTATCACAGAAACGGTATGAGAAGAAGCAGGCGTATCGAAGACAGTAGAAGAATGAATGACTATGAAGCATTAAATAACAATCAAGAAGAGATACAGGAGTCACATGTCAATAACCAACCCAATCAGCAGGAACATAGAACAAATGAAGAAAGCCACAATTTAAACGAGAGGCGGCAGTGAAACTCACAATGGCCCATCACTGAACCAATCTTTTGGGTACCGACTGAGACAAAACTAGAATACATCAGACAAGACGATAACAATCATAAAAAACAATTATTTAAAAAATATCAGAGATGACTTACTGGAGGAGGAGTCTGCCAACACCACAAATTACAGTAATTAAATTACTTACATAACAGCTGAGATAAATGGAATTCCAACTAAGATAATGATTGATACTGGTAAAAATGTATCGCCGATAGATGGCACAGAATTAGACAGAATTCAGAAAGAATTTAAAAAATCTTACCAACTTTACCCATGAACAATGTCATATTGGTTGGAGCTACAGCGTCCCAAAATAAGTCATTGAGAAAACACGTTTTGTTAGACCTAAGAAGCAATGGTGTAATCATTCCCATTGTATTCTTGGTAGCACACGGTCTACCTTTTAATGTACTAATAGGATGTGATATGTTGAGACAATATTCAGCAATAATTAACCTGAGCAGAGGGAAGGTGTCTCTGACCTCAGATGGTATAGTATGGATGGCTGAGTTAATTGGAAGCCAATGTGCCCCTAAGAACCGAGCCAGCTATCATGTTAGGGAAGATGATTATTGCAGGGATTATACACCAGAAGAGGGAATCAAATATCAGGATGACAATAATGAATTATGGCGTTGTAAATTGGAAGAGATCAAAAAATTTCAACAAGAAAAGACGGGAGTAAAGTTGAGTGAAGAACAGGTAGACAAACTAATATCAATCTATAATAAATATCGGCATATTTTTTCGGATGCACCCGGTAAAGTCAAAGGTTATCAATGTAAGTTAAAATTCAGAGAACCCGTTGAATTCCATAAGAAATCTTACCCCATCGCTTATTCATTAAAGGAAGCAGTCAGGACAGAAATTAATAGAATGATGGCAGATGACATTATTGAGTACAGTCATTCTCCATATACTAATCCTGTAGTAGCAATCCCCAAGAAGAATGGGAAGGTACGACTTTGTCTTGATGCTAGGGAAATTAACAAAATGATCATTAATGAACCTTAAAAAAGGAAAATTTGTTATTAATTAATAGAAGAAAAGAAAATTATTATAATAAGAGAATTAAGGAATAAAAATTGAATGATTCAGAGCAGCAAAAGAAGTGTGTTCTCATTTATAAATAAATATTATTAAACATACTACTCAGAATATTGCTGAGACTAATTGAGCATTTATACTCATTTACAATAAATACAAATCTAACAATATGCATCAGTAAGTGCCCACATATTCACGTTTGGTTGACCACTGAGCGGTTATTTGTCTATATCTCATAAAGCAGGTTTAAGATGGTATCGTATACGGATTGGATTTAAAGTTCAGCTGGTCATTCAATCTGAAACTGCAAATGCTTATGTTTGTGTATGCTCTGTAAATTTAAGACTCCTCCATGATGTTCATGATTCAACTCTTTTCACAAATTTGTAGTAGTTCCAACTTAGACATCAAGTGTGTATAAGTGTGGTCATGTAAGACCAAGTGTCCAACTATGCCTGCCATTTTTGAAGTATTTGAAGTACAGTGTTGGCAAGTTGTGCTACAAAACCATCTGTTTCAGTGACGCATGGAACCATGTTGTCCATTGATCGAAAATGAAGGAATTTTTGCGATACACAATACCAGTATTTATTGATTTTTGTCTCTTACTCTTGGAAGGCATCATGAACATCAGCAGTGAATGGCTAGATCAAAGAACACAAATCCTCATTCCTTTGATGTTCCCAAATGTCAAACTGGAAGAGAAACAGCCATGTATATGTTTGTATTTGCTATGACAATAAGTTCATTTGTTGTGTTTAGTCATTTAGAAGCGAGTTCATGAAAATTGATTTGTATGTATTATATGGTGATAACATGATTTTTACATTAGAGAATTAGATATATGGATTACATTAGAGAATAGCTTTATGGACTGCAGAATTCTGAATCCGTTTAAAACTATTGATTGTAATTTGCGATGACAGAAGTCCAAAATAATACATCCTGTTTCCAGTTCTCATACACAACACAATGTGTGAAGATGTTTCATTGTTTTTTATTTGAAATTGTTGTTTCATTATTTAAATTTATTCAGATTTTAATTTTTGTTTTGTGAGACAGGAAAGAAAAAGATGAGGAAATTAAGAAGAATCTAATAGAGGATGTGGATCTGTCGTTACCTGGGTGGGGGCAGTGGGCAGGACATAGTATAGAAAAATCCCGGTGGAGGAAAAGGAAAAAAATTGCCTTCAACATCCCTGAGAAGCTGCCGCGTAAAGACGATTCAAAGTTTAATGTTATTATAAACGAAGATATGGATGCACCGTTGAAGGAACACCGGGTAATAATAAATAATGTACTTTGTCATTGTACTGTAGTAACATTTTTCATTAATCAAGAAAATTTATGTGTTTTTTGTTTCCTTATTAGTGTGTGTAAGGAAAACGTACTCATTAGAAACTATCTTTTTTTTAATGAACATCTAAAATAATGGTAATGTTTTAAATGTTTACAGTATTTTAATTTCTTCATTGTAATAAATGTAGAATTTTCATGAAAAAATTACCATGTTTTTACAATTAATGCGCGCGCGCGCACACACACACACACGCGCGCGCGCGCGCGAGGGTAAGTCAGTAACTATCCACAAACTTTTTTATAATTTATTGGGACAACAGTACAGATCTGACAGTTAGCTCATTATTCAACATAGTCCCCTTGCTTTTCAATACACTTGGTCCGTTATTGCTTAAGCTTCCTGATGCCTTCAGAAAAAGTTTTTTAGCTGAGCAGCAAGCCACGTATGCACCACTTCCTCCACTTCTTGATCTCTGAAGAATCGACGGCGCCTGAAGTCATCTTTAAGTTGACCAAAGAGGTGGTAATCTGACAGGGCGAGATCATGGCTGTATGAGGATGCTCAATGCCTCGAAATGTAATTTCTCAGGCGTTAGGACAGTGTGGGCTGCAGTATGTGGGCACGCGTTGTCATGCAACAGAAGCACTCCTTCCGACAATAGGCCTTGGCATTTGGATCATGTTGCAGGTTTCAGTTCATTGTACAGCATCTCACTGTAATGTGCACTTTTTACTGTTGAGCCCTTCTCCAAGTACTGTTGCAGTATTGGCCCTTGTCAGTCCCATAATACTGTGAGCATTAACTTTTGTATAGTGGGTTGACTCTTGAATTTCTTTTTGACTGGAAATTCGGGGTGTTACCATTCCATGCTCTGGTGTTGCTTTCAGGCTCAAAATGGTGGATCCACATTTCATCTCCAGTGACTGTTCACTTCAAAAAAGCTTCGCTTTCATTAGCATAGCAGTCCAGTAATGTTAACAGACGCCCACACGATTGCACTTGTGCTTTTCAGTGAATTGTTTTGGGACCTATATTGTACAGACTTTATGAAAGCCAAGCCTGTTATCAATAATTCCATTTGCAAAACCATGACTAGTTTGCAGATGGTACACCACTTCATCGATAGTCCTCTTCGGTTGATCTGAACCATGGCATTAACTTGATCAATAATGGAATCAGTAGTGGAAGTGTTTGGGCATCCTGATCTTTCCTCCCCCTTTACGCTTGTCCCACCGTTTTAATTTTTCGATCCATTGTGGTAAAGCATTACCCCCATATTGTTTTGAAAGTCTTCTATAAATTTCGGCTCCTGATACACCTTCAGACCACAAAAACTGGGTCACTGAACACCGTTCTTCGTTGATGCAAATGGAGAAATGGGCAGCCATATTTATTGTGCTACAATCCACAGCTGATTGATGCGAAGAACGGTCTAACAGACCACAAGCACAAGCAGAGACAACGGCACCATCTGTCGGCATACAAGAGCACTAAGTGGTACTGCTAACCTACAGAAAATTATATATATATATATATATATATATATATATATATATATATATAGTAATAAAAATGATTACGTTGTAATAATTATAATTGAGGATGTTTAAAACTGTTGGGTTCGCTAATTTGTAATAAAACCCTTAATGAGTAACTAGTGTTGCGGCTTTATCGTTAATTCGGCCCACGTTGAATTAACCAATCTGTTTATAAGGAAAATATTTATTATGTTGTTGCAGATAAGAGCTCCTGTAAATCAATATTAATTTATAAAAAGAAAACATTTATTATGGTGGTTGCTGCAACTCGTATGTTGAACATAGCCCTGTGTTAATCAATTACTAAGTGTTTCACCAGAGAATAACGTTATATTACGGGTGTTATAGTTAATAATTCGATAATTCTGTCCAACCCTATTCAGTCTGTATTATTTAAATTGACTCAAAGTTGGCGAAGAAAATACGTTAGTTCTACACTCTACCGTATTCACCAGCTGACTGCAACGAGCGCTGTTATTAGTAATTGACTCGTGCTTATAGGTTAGTTTGCTTCACTTGATGGTTTTATCACCTTCTTTCTCTGTAAATTAATCCCCAGTCAAAATACAATAACTATTCTACAATAACACAGAACATCATCACATACAAGAAGGATTCTTTATTATATTATTTTTTAAATTCCAACAGTTGTCTTCATAGATTACCGGATCGTAATATCGATCGTACAATGCTGAATCAATTGGTTAATGGACTAGTGCGGTATAATACAATTTAAATATAATTTTCGTTTTATCTCTTATCCCAGGGTACATGTGTTTCTTTTAACGATTAGTAAGGCCAGGTAATGCAAACTTAAGGTTACTAAGTATTACAAATGATTATTAATTCTTAATGTATAAAATTAAATGTAAGCTGGTTTGTTACTATACAATGCTGTACTCAAGATAGCCGTGTCTGTTTATAACCGCTTGAAGATGTACGGATAAGGTTACCTTTGACCAAAAAATGCGTCCAGATTATCAATAAAGGTTGAAAGGCGATGTCCCGGAGTGTAACAGGAGTTCTTCTGTTCTTCGTTCTTTTTCGCTATCCTAGTGGTTGCCGGTCCCAGTGGAATTGGTGTAGTATTATGATTTCTTCAATCTCTTGAAAGTGAGGTTTATTACTTCAATGCCAAAGGTTCTTTGTGTGTGTTTGGTTTATATTTGCATTAATTTTGACTTCTTGTCCATTCCAGAAGGATCTTGATTTAATTGTAACTCGAGTTCATAATCATTCCTTTAATGGAATTAGTTTGAAGAAGGATTTATTAATTCCGCAACTTTGAGGATGTGTAGAATTGTATTTTCTGAAATCTAGTTCAGTAATTATTACTCCGTTCTGTTTTAATGGATTGGTTTTAAGACATTGGATTTATTAAGGTTGATTCATTTTTATTTTATTTTTTATGTTTTAATTTGTCTACTGAACTGTTCCCAATAGCATATAACAATCGAATGTTGAAATCAACAAAATTTCTTGCATTTTAGTTACCCTAACAACCATTACTTTCTGTCATTGGATAATATTTGATATCCTAGATCCAGAATTAGAAAATATTACTACTCTTTTTTAATAAAATACTCCATGCTTGGAATTACACCAAATCACATAAAACTCTCACTTATCTTCCTTATTAAACCATATACATTTTACTACATTTTCATCTGACTGGACTTATTAAAAAGGTATTAATTTGCTTTTACAAATATAAATTTAGGCCTACTGGTTTTATTACACATGTTATAATCTTGCTTTGTTTTTAATTTAATTTTTCTTTACCTGACCTACTGTACAAATAGTCACTGGCTTATGGCCACTTATATCAATTTTAATTTCCTGGTTTCAATTCATTATATTATTTAGTTCATAATTGAACCCTTCATTAGTTTTTAACATAATTATAAGAACTACTTGCCAACTTATTAACACTTATTGCCTTCCTGGCCAAGTTTACAAATATTATTTTAAACATCTTCATTAATGAATTAAAGTAAATACATTTAACATAATATCATACTTAACAAATGTACTCATTTTTATATTATCTAAATACAATTTTAACATGAATAACATAAGTACCCATGACTTAGTACTTCCTTAAAGCAACAGCTCCACACTTACTACACACAAAACATAAAATAAATATCCTGTAAACACCATATCATGCTACAGTACAACACCAAGTACATTTTATAACACATTAAATATTAATTGAACAGTATGTTATACTCAACTCCTACTCATTAAACTCATCCCACTAGACACAATGTTTATGTTTTACATCTCATACTACTCATTACATATTTCAGATTTAGGTACACTTTTGATGTTTTATTACTTAGTAACCTTACTAGGTACCTTTACTGCATTTTTCAGGTGAGATGGGCCCTCTTGTATTTAATTATAACATGCTTTGGGCATTGTTTTAAATCATGTTTACACAGTTTTTTATGTAATGTCGGGAACCTCAACTCTGTGACGTTACATAATATATATATATATATATATATATTACAACGCTCCCTTTCTTCTAACCAATTATCTAATATTTGTGATGTTAGATAAAAAGTTACTTACCCGTGATATTACTTTACCTGGGCGCCAGAACAAATCCCAGATACAAATGACACGGTTTCAGCTTAGCTCAGCACATGGAGACACTCTTTCTCAGGATTCGTTCAGTGATTGTGGTTTTCAAGGGGAATCATTACAAATAACACTTTAAGATTTTCTTGATTATTCTATTTAATGTTTAATCAATGATTTTTAAACTTTAAATTTATTATTGGTAGGACTTAATTCTACCCTAACCTTATAATTATTGAGTGAGTGTGGAAAGTAATGATTAAGACGCTCAAACGACCTATAGCTCTTATCTGGTTTGATTAAGAGATTTCTATCTCCCAAACCAGTGCTAAAGAACAGGTCTGCAATAATTTGCACGTCCAATACTACACACCACTTTCCATTCAACACTCTTATACTATATTAGAACTAATCTTATAGTTACAATACAAAGTGTGCTTTTCTTAGTGTCTTTTTAAAGTTGTTTATTGTTTATTAATTTGTTTAGCGCTTATATCATTGATCAATGAATGTATTTCTTACTGTTTGATGCATTGACCGAAGGTAGGAATCTGTAGAGGTCCTCCTTTTGATGGTGTTGCACAGAAGAATGGATTGATCAATGCTGTTGAAGATGCACTGGCAATTACAGATGCTGTAGCCTTCTGTAGCACAGGTCCTTCATGGCTGATTGATTAATTAATTATCTAATTAATTAATTAACGGTTGTTTTACGCAGCTAGTGTTATTGAATGTTGTTAATTCATCTACACTGCGGACTACTCGATTTAGAACTGAATTTGCACTGTTGTGTAATTTAAAAATTTCTGTATGTGAATTATACACGTCTAGTGTGTTTAAGTACCGAACGAAGAGTGATGTTACCCCTCGCTTTTAGCTGGCGTCTGTTTTAAATACGGGCTGCTGATTGGTTGTACAAATAAATCATGCGTTTTTCCAGTTTCGACAATCTCGAACAAGTCGCTCAAACACTCCGTGACAGGTTCCAAACGGCATAGAAATTCTTGTCAAAATCGTACTTCCTGTATTTGCAAATCGATTGATTACAGGTATTTGCAAATGTGTTTCCGAAGATCTGACCACAGAATATTGTTGCTTAGGTCTTTATCTGTGTGTGTGTGTGTGTGAAAACACCTTATTCCTACGTAGCATAATTCTGTCGTTATTCCTGTTGGCGTGCGTCATCTGTATAACTTCTTTATTTGTTAATTATATTAACTGAGCTTGCGGCTACTTATAAAGCTTTTCTTGCTGAATACAATGCTGTCTTCAGAATTGCCGTATATTTACAACTTTTGAAGTTATCGCAGGTTGAACTGATAATTCGCTTTGAGTAAAATTACCAGTTTGAACTGGATTCTAATGTAGCGGTGACGTGGTTAGAGTGAGATGGCTGCGATTATACGCTCTCTCTCTTTCTTACGGCGTTACACACGTACTGTCTATAGCTTTCATATAACGCTCTGATAGGACGCTATTATGAATCGTTATAATATATATATATATATATATGTACACCGGACAAAAGGCTTGCCGCATGACAAATGGCCCCAATCGTACACTCTAGTGTTTTTGGTGCCCTAAAAAGGACCTTGTGGCGAGAAAGCTGATGTTGGTTGTGCCGCGCTAAGATGTTCGGCGGCTGCGCCACTGTTCGTGGTGTACTACAGTCCTCCTCTTCTTCCGGCACCGGTTGTAGAGTCGGCTGCCGGCCCAGCTAAATCCATCGCTGGCGCAGAACTGGAGGGCGAAGACGCAAGAACGCCGGGTCTATCCTTTGGCCATTCCTTCCGGCAGACTCCGCGCCGATGTCGTCCAAGAGGAGAGGAGATGAAATGCATCCAATGGCGTGGCGATGAAGAGTGCCCAAAATTTTCTGCCAGCCCGGGTTTTATGCACTAACCGGGGTCACTGGTTGGCTCGCTCCGAGCACGTTGTTTGATTGGCTCGCTGTGTCCACCGCTGGTACCGGAGAGCAGATGTTCGCATACCGCTGCCGTCACAAGTCCACCGGGTCTTGAATGCTCTCCGGTAGCCAGCCTACTGCTCTTCTCCAGATGTTGTGGAGGTGTCTGTTGGGCGCCATATTGATTGGTGTGCTGGCTGGTAGCTCGCTGGTGTGGCTGGATCTTGCATCCGCAAGATGATCGCTGCCCCACGTTGGGCGCCACTTGTCACCGGACAAAAGGCTTGCCGCATGACAAATGGCGCCAATCGTACACTCTAGTGTTTTTGGTGGCCCTAAAAAGGACCTTATGGCGAGAAAGCTGATGTTGGTTGTGCCGTGCTAAGATGTTCGTCGGCTGCGCCGCTGTTTGTGGCGTACTACAGTCCTCCTCTTCTTCCGGCACCGGTTGTAGAGTCGGCTGCCGGCCCAGCGAAATCCATTACTGGCGCAGAACTGGAGGGCGAAGACGCAAGAACGCCTTTCTATCCTTCGGCCGTTCCTTCCGGCAGACTCCGCGCCGATGTCATCCGAGAGGAGAGGAGATGAAGTGCGTCCGATGGCGTGGCGATGAAGAGTGCCCAAGATTTTCTGCCGGCCCGGGTTTTATGCGCTAACCGGGGTCGCTGGTTGGCTCGCTCCAAGCACGTTGTTTGATTGGCTCGCTGTGTCCACCGCTGGTACCGGAGAGCAGATGTTCGCATACCGCTGCCGTCACAATATATATATATATATATATATATATATATATATATATATATATTATAATCATATTCTTCAGTATTGTTTGAAAGCCACACGTTGGTTGCGTCAGTTCTATAACAATCACTTTCCACTCTATCCACGTTTATGGTTTAATAATGTCTCGATTGTTCTTGGAATTATTAGTTGTTGATAATGTTTGTTATTATTAAATTTTTTGGTTTATTGATTTATTCAATCCAATTCAATCTATTATTGAATCCAATATAAATAAATCTGTTCACTTACTCTTGAATTTGTTTAGTAAATGTTTAGATTTTTTATGAGTAAATATTTATTTGTAGATCCATTGATGAATGTAACTGTTGCGTAGATCTCTTGATGTTGGTTCACTCTTCTGTTTAAAATTGTCGTCTGTGTATGTCAGTGTATTGTCTTGACAAGATTATCATATATAAATTAAACTTTCACGTACCTGTGATGACGTACTGGACGTTCAGTTGTTCACAGTTGGTTAATAAACTGTCAAGCTTTTATTGAACAGTATATTGATGCTGTAAAAGCTTTTATACCACTTTTAATATTTACTTGGGTGCCATATGGGGTTTCGACAGAAACGTCCCATACAAAATTCTTCTGAATGAAGTAATAATTAATTCTGATTTTTAATTAATCTATGAATGATCAGATAGTTCAGTTGAGATCATGCATTAAACTTCTGCTGGTTGGTTTACTATCAATTGCACCTCAGTGATTAGTAATACTGATTACCAATTATTATTCGAAATAATTATTGACAACTGTTGTTGCTGTACAATAATGGTATTTATTATTTGTTATTGAATAGTTTCAATTAAATACATGCATTAAATAACAATTAACGGATCACAAATCGTCCGGTTTACTTACTTTGCCTAGCTCAGTTTGGTTAACAATGAAAACTCTAATTAGGATTGATAACTTATTTATTATATTTATTTATTTATTTTTTTATTATTTATTCCTCTAAATAACTTTGATACAGTTTTATCTACTTATAGTCTTAATGTATATTGCGTTAGTACAATGGTGTATTAGGTTATACTGTTATTGGCTAAAACGTAAACAAATAAATGTGATCACTGTACTACCTGTTGATTAATCGTACTGATTAATTTATGAACACTTTAACGATCGGATTATAATAATCGTTATTTCACTTCACTATTATTCGCACTGGAACGAGATACTTCTTCTTAATAAATAAGCTACTGCTTTTGATGTGAATGCGAATGAACATCTTATGGTTCGTTCTCAGTGTCATGTAAGGTTTTGCCGCGACCAATATTTGTGTACTTTCGAGGGCCTCGTGTGCAAAAACTATAAGGATTACAATATATCTAAAACTATGACTGGATAGCCCATTTTGTCTACTACCGGAAATGGTTTGTCGCGAGCGGAGGGGGGTTGCCCGGTGACGTCACAGCGCTGCACGTGGGGGTCTAAATTTGGGCTTGTGTGGGCACGGCTCAGTTGTATCTCCGGAACGAGTTGGTCGATTTTAGTGATCGAGGTGTCTGCGGAGAGCTGAGAACGTGAGTTAGACGTTAATAACACAAGAAATATAAAATTAACATTGGAAAGCAGACAATATTGAGATATTGTGAAAATTCCGCGTCCTCAGAAGAGAAAGAAGGCTGTAAAATCTGGAACTCCGAACAAAATGCGTGCACCACGACTTACAAATATAGAACGTTGTTGGCTACGTTGATTGCAACAAAAGGAATTGGAAAGAAAACGCCAGAATTCGAATTTGGATGGTGGAAGTGGAGTGCCCAGTACAAGTAGCGAGTGCGTACAACGTTTGGAGCAACCTAGCACTTCGTCATCGTGTCGAATGGATTTGGAAAGTGGTCCAATAGACGTAGAAAGCAACGACGATTCCATTGATATGCAGGATGACAATACTGAGACTCGTACGGACGGTAACATCGGTCCGTCAATGGCGCGTTCAGACCTTTCGCTCGATTTGACAAATACGTATGCTGCATGCGATCGCCACTTTGTGAAAATGTTCTTTGACAATGAATTTGGACTTGGTTGTGATGTTTGTAATCGACTTTGGTTCAAGAAGGATCTTAAGCTCGTTAAAGTTAAACACTGTAACATTTTGTGCAGCGAGTTCCCCGACCAAGTAGTGGAGGCTATGGTAGCATGTGTAAATTGCCGTTGATGCTTGGATACTAATAAAATCCCATCCATGAGTGTGTCTAACGGTTTCAAATATCCTGATCGGCATAAAACTTTGCCAGTGTTGAGTCCGGTAGAGGAACGGTTGATATCACCTAGGCTGCCTTTCATGCAAATTCGCCGACTTCGACACGAGGGCAGTTATGGCATCATTGGTCAAGTAATAAATGTTCCAGTTGATGTGAACAATATGGTGAAACAATTGCCTCGACAGTTGGATGACGATTATGCGATAAATGTTAACATCAAGAGGATATTAATGCACAAATCGTCATATTTGAGCGGGTATGTTCGGAAATCCAATGTAATGCAATGGCTGCAGTACTTGGTGAAACAGCCGTTATACCGTATGTATGGAATTACCATCGATGGAACTTTGTTGGACAATATATGTGTCGACAGAATTGACGATGATGGGGATTATGTAGAAGAGGCACCAGTGTTAGACTCGGATTACATTGTGGCCAGGCAACATACACTTCTGTGGAACGAGGAGAACTGTCTTGATATAGCGCCCGGCCAACACAGTGTGCCGTTGAATATTGTGTACGATACACATGCCAAGGAATTGTCGTTTCCAAATATTTACTTGGGTATAGATCGTTGCTACAAAGATGGTGTAAGAGTGACTCCTTATATGATGGCCACGAGTGAAATTAGACGTAAAGATCGGCGAGGTGTGACCCCACAACACATCTTGTATATGGCGATGAAAATCTTGAGAATGAGAGTCGTCGAGGGAATGTTTCATACTTTCAAAACGTCCAGCACAGTTAATGTGACTCATGCTATGTTAAATGATAAGGAGTTCATACGTGATTGCATGGAAAAGAATTTGTCATTTCTTAAATCCATTCCAAATTTGATGCAGTATTGGCAGGATCGTTAAGCGTGACTTATTTGCAATGATGCGCCAGCTTGGGAAGCGTACTGTGTTTCTTACGTTGAGTGCAAATGAAATTCGTTGGCCAGGTTTGCTGTCGGTGTTGCATCGCTTAAGTGATTCGTATAAAGATGTGCAAAATGTTGAGGCACTTAGCAGATCAATGCGGTGTCATTTGGTGAATGAAGATCCAGTTACGTGTTGCATTGTGTTTAACAAACTGGTCGACATTTTGATGAGTATGTTGTGCAGTAAGGCAAAGGCGAATCCATTTGGTGATCGGTATCGAGTCGTTGATTACTTTAAGCGCATCGAGTTCCAGCATCGAGGCAGTCCACATGCGCATATACTCTTGTGGTTGAACAATGATCCTAAAGAATCAATCAGTGAAGATATGCCACGTACAATTGAGTTGATGAATACATTGGCGAGCGTATCGAGGGGAGATTTTTCCTGCAGAGATGTACTCCAATCAAACGCACCAGCATACGTTTACTTGTACCAAGCGTGGAGAATCAACGTGTCGCTTTGGAATCCCGTATTGGCCAATGCGAAAGACAATGGTACTGTTGCCGCTCGCTAAAGGCGATCCGAGGAAAGCTACCATGTAGAAATCAGCTGAGCGTTTAAAAACAATACTGGAGCAGAAAGTGTATGACATTGTTGAAGAATTTCTTGTAGACAACCATTTGACAGAGCGCAAATACCTCGATACAATTCGAGCTTCACTGCGACGGCCGACGATGTTGTTCAAACGTAATATGTCTGAAATCTACACCAATACTTTCAGTCCGTGGTTAGCCAGAGTGTTGGGCTCAAATAGTGACTTGCAATTTATACTGGGCGAATATAGTTGTGCGACATATGTTGTAGAATATGTTAACAAGGTGAATCGTGGAATAAGTCATTTGCAATGAGAACTCATAAAATTACAAGAAGAGAATCCGGAGTTGGACTTCACCGAGTTAGTATGCAAGATTGGTGTAAAAGTTCTTAATTTGGTCGAAATGTCGGCACAGGAGGCGGCCTGGTATTTGCTTCGTCAATCGATGAGCCATTGTAGTCGTCAAGTTGTGTATATTCCAACGGTGTGGCCACAAGAACGACAACGATCAAGGAAATTGAAACGTCAAATGGACTTGGAAAATTTGGCTGATGATAGTACGGATGTGTGGACCAAAACTAAAATCGAACGTTATGAGGAACGCGATGAATCGTTAAAAGATCTATGCCTCGCTGATTTCATAGCTTGGTATTCTGGAAAGAAGTCAGTACAACAGCAGCCAGACGAATGTGACGATCCAAACGCCGATCAGAATGATGAGGTTCGATTTATCAATAAGAAGCGGTCAGTTCCATGTGTTATATGTTACAGACAATATGATATAAGTGATGTGGTTAATTACAAATGGGAAATGGTTACGCTATACTATCCGTTTCGAAATGAGACAGTTGATATACTCGATCGTAATAGGTTTGTCGAGATCTATGACACCAACGAATCCGCAATTCTTACTAAACGTCGTGAATATGAGTCCAACATAAATATTGAAGAAGTGATGCGAGAAATTCAAGAATTATATATTCATAACGATATAGACGAAAATGCGACAAATGAGGAGCAAAAAAATCGAGATAATTTTGTGAGTAGCGTGTTGAATGATGGCAACCAAGAGAATAACGATGACATCGATGCAGCACAGGCTTCGTCTGTGGGCATATCTGCTGTACGAAAACGATCGCGTGTGCTTTCAAAAGAAGACTACTGCAAACTGTTACGCAGTACTAACAAACGCCAGCAAGAATTCATATTGGAAATTATACATCGGATCCATACATTCGGTTCGCCCCAATCCAAGTGTATCTCACTGGGCCAGCCGGTAGTGGAAAACTTATGTGTTACGTGTAGCCATGGAGGCCTATAATCGATACACTCAACAACACACTACACGACGAGATGCTTACATTGCTTGTGCGTAGACTGGAAAGGCCGCTGTAAATTTGCAGGGTACGACTGTTCACTCTGCGTTTCGTATAAGTCTAATGCGAACATCAACTTCATTGCCCCATGAAGCTTTGCAGTGTTTCCGAACTGCCTTCGTTGGAGTAAAATGTGTAATAGTTGACGAAATAAGTATGATTGGGTCCGATGTTTTCAATAAAATCAACTCTAGACTTAATGAAATTACGGGCGTATATGATCAACCATTTGGCGGCATGGATATCATTCTAACTGGAGATTTTCAGCAATTACCGCCTGTAAATGCTACCCCCGTTTATAAATCACCACAAAACAACTTGGGTGGGTGCGTATTGTGGCAATCAGTTGATTTCTATCCGCTCACTCAGGTTATGCGACAAAGCAACCTCTTATTCTCTAAAATTTTGACGAAGATTGGTGATGGAAAACGTTTAGACTCTGAAGAAATGGCAGTGCTCGAGTCTCGTTACAGAACAGTTGAATGGTGTAGGGAACACGAACCAAATGCAATACGTCTCTTCCATAGAAATCATGATGTGGATGCTTACAACCGACTTGCAATATCAGACAGAATTTGTAGCAGTGCCTCCAATTTGATCACTGGCTACAATAACAGCACTCAACTTGGCACTGCACGAGTCAAATTACACAAGCTCAGTGTGATGGAAACTGGCGGTTTGCCGTATCTGCTTAATTTACAGAGTGGTATGCCTTATATGATTACAACTAACATTGATGTGGATGATGGAATTGTTAATGGCGCAATAGGAATACTTGAGTACATCGAAAAAGTCACTCATGAGACAGCAGTTCAATTAGTCCAACAACGCGACGAGTCTACACAAATCAATCCTTATATCAGATTGTGGCTACACTTTCCACAAGCCCACATCAGCAAAATGGCAAAACTAAAAGCAGCACCAAGAGTAATTTGCAGCAATGGTCTAATAGATCGAACTTGGACACCCATCAGTATGCGTAGCGCTAACATCAAACTCGGTGGTTCTATAAGTTGTAAACGAATGCAATTTCCAATTGTACCCGCTTGTGCCATAACCATACACAAAAGTCAGGGAGGCACATTTGACACGGTTGTGTATGACTACAGCAAAAGTCAGCAAATACAATTGGTCTATGTTGCAATGAGTCGAGTAACAAGCATCGAAGGTCTTTACATTACGAATTCGCGCAACGACTTTAAATTCTATCACGGACTTGGTTGCGACAGCTCAACTGTTAGAGAAATGTGAAATGAATATCTGCGACTCGAGAGCCATCCACTTAATACACTTACCAAACGTGTTGAACTGTTTATGAATTGCTCCGACAGTTTGATTGAAGACGACACGATTGTAATATTCTTCGTTGGAATGAATGCGCAAAGTCTCGTTGCACACAAACTTGACATTGAAACGGATCCTGTCTTAACGAGAGCTGATTTTCTTATGGTTTCAGAAACATGGATTACAAATGATGAGTCTGTGCAGCTTGAAAATTATAATCTCATCTCATATGAACACGAAGCCATGGATAATAACCCCACTGAACAACAACAACAACAACAACAAAAGAGAAAGGCTGGCAGTGTTGCAATTTATCAACGTCGTTTCAACAAGCTATGTGCTATGCCTTTCAATATACCAAACAATATAACCCAACGACTTGGTGTATACGTGGAACCTGGCACAGGCGATATTGAATTGGCACAAATCACAGTCAACAATTCTTTCAGATTCATTGCTGCCTCATTGTATATTCATCCAAATGCAGAAACAAAATACATTAAACTACTCCTCTTTCGAAGTCTTTGTAGATTTGGGCGCTCAATATCTAAGGTCATTGAGGAGATTGAGCCCGACATTACAACGCCAATATTTCTTACTGGTGATTTCAATGTCGATCCCAACGATCCGAGAAATGATTGGCTAGTTCCATATATGCAACAAGAATACGATCTACAACTTGTACAAACATCTCCGACTACACTTGGAAACACCACAATCGACTTAACGTTTGTACGTCAACTTAGTCCGACGATTATGCCCTACGTTTCATATTTTAGTTACCATCGACCAATTGTTCATAGGTTAGCCATTTGTACTAATGATTTCGATGAATAAATGTTATGTATAGCATAATTTTCTTTCTTTCATTTCAACTTTCTTTCTGACAAACAAAACAAAAGAATCTCCCAATAACGAGAGTAACGTATGTAATTTCGCATTCACGAAATAAAGATCCGACGGGAGTATCAAGAATACTCCCTGAATTTTTTTTGGTTATGTCGACATTAACCTCGTTCGATATACACTCACTGCTGGTTAATATTCACTACTGTTTTTGATGCACAGGTTAAAATTTACTTCTTCTAGATCGTTGAATTAATTAATTTTGATGATTATTTGTTCTGGATTTGTTGTTGCTGGTTGAGTGAATTTTGACAAAATGCCTCGTGTTTACCCCGATCCTTGCTTATATAGTTTTCTATCATTCCGCTTAGAGAGTCATATGTCTTACTAAACTCGTCCGTGATTGGTTCGAAATTATGTCATGATGACGTAATTCTATTAATAGACATTACATATCTCTATTTTGCACACTGTTGTCGTTTTTGTCGGTATTATCTGTATTTATTCAATATTCACCAAATTTATGATGCTAACGTTAATATCTCGACTATTACAATTCCAATTCGGATTCTATTACTATCATTTTACAGCTTATTTATTTATCTTTAATTTGATGTGGCTTGATGCCAGTTTAAACACAGTTTTCATTAATATCTCATCGATTTAAACTTACTAGTACATTGTTTACAACTGTCGTCTGCTAACAATGTTAAATCCGACTATTAACTTTTTTCTAATATTTGATTAATTATTCTTAATTTCTACTTTGAACATGATCAAATGGTTAAAACGAATACCTTATTATATACAAATGCTGCATTCAGCTGAACAATATTAATTATCTGTTAAACTATGTTGATTTACTAACATAAACTTTCCTAATTTACCATTTATATTTTAACATGTCCTTCTCCTCTCTTATTGGTATAGTATCACCCATGTGGTGGTACTTTACATTTTATTCATTCTAGTCATGATTCTACTAGAGTATGTTTAGTAGGGTTTCTATTTAACTCTTATTTCTTTGTTTGAAATTGGTCATTCATGGCCTATTCTCACCATGTTACAGTATTTTGTTCCCTGACTGTTATTATCTTTTGGTACACATTTCACGTATTTATGAAGTTACTTAAACACATATAGTGCTTACATTTATAGTTATTCTCAATTTATAGCAATACATATTTGGTTTTCATATTCTCTTTTACAATATGTGACATTCTTAGCATAGTACATTATATTTGTCTTTGATATATCATTGTTCTACTTATGTCAGCTAATGCGCTGTTATTTATTCATAATATACAGCTCAATACTATACAAGTCAGTTGCTGTTTTATTTATACTGTTTGATTTTATTTATCAAATGTTTTTATTGGGCTCACTTGACAGTTTATGGGGAAAACTTGTCTTTTCAATTTGTCATTGTCATTCAGTTTATTTAAGTTGTAGTGTCATTTAGTACATGTAGTGGATGCATCACTGTTTATTTGGATTCCTTCTCTTCTTTTCTTCTTTATTAGTTTATCATTTATTCTGTTACATTCTTTCTGGTTTACTCATTAATAGGTCCTTTATTATTATTCACCCTTCTGGTGTTCATTATGGTTATAGAACATTTTGTGATGTTACAATATATATATATATATATACATTGTAACATGACATAGTCAGTGCCCTGCCCTAATTAACAAAAATTGTCATTTTTCAATAGAGGTCAGAATATGTCACCTCACAGAGTCCACCAATTAAATAAAAAGCCTTTTTCTATGTCAGACAATGTAGAAACAAATGAAAGGTACAATACAAAAGTATTGTTAGTAAATATCTTGTAATTTATAATTAATAAATGTAAGAAAAAAAACTGTGCTAGTATAAGAGATGGGGAGCAAGGTAGTTAGTTATTTGGACAGAAAAGACTGAAAAAAATAATCCCTTCAATTACCCCAAGTGTAAACAAATAAACTAAATAAACCAAAACTAGTGTGACACAAACTGTGTCAAAAATGTAATAAGTGTCCGTGCAGTGGGGACAAGATAAACTTATATTATTTTTTGTTGTCATTAGGATTAAAAATGAACTAAATAGAATTGTATCATTTTTTGGAAGTGTTGTGTAAAGCCTAGACAGTATATTGGTGTTTATGTTTAAATATCAAGGGTTATAGATAAATGTTGTAAATTGTATGAGGCCTACAGGCTAGATAAACACTTAAGTTAAAAACAAACAATTCTAGAAATAATCAGTTAATAGTGATTCATAGAAGTGAAGAATGCTATCAAAGTTATATTAAATATTTTGTAATGATTTGATAATGTTTGAAGTTAAACTTATCCATGAAGTCAATACCGTAGGGTAAAATGTTCAAATATGTTGTTACAGTTATTGTTATGTTACATCCAGGGTTCAAAATAGATAAATTAAATAACAATCTATGTAAATTAGAAAAATGCTAAAGAAATGAAGCTGAGGGCGTAGGCCAATAATGCAATGTAAAGAAAATAATGTCAGAAATGAGTAGATCAACCATTCAAAGTAAACAAAATCAAAAAAGGATTAAATCCGTAGGATAAAAACACTTGATGTAATAGTAATAGTATTTATTAGATTAATTTAGGCAATTACTATATGATATAATCATTGTAACAGAAAAATAGGTCCAAAATTCAGAACTTTTGTAAAGGTGAAAAGTTATCTATTATAATAACAAACTTATATCAAATAGGTATCAAATTGCATGTCATATAGTAAGAAAAAACATGATGTAACTTAAATTGAATGGGACTTAAAGATTAAAAGGGAGTATTTTTTTATACAAGTGTAAGAATATATGATCTTAGTATAAGAGTAGTGACCTGCAGTTCACCTACTTTAACCAATCGGAGGCCAGAGATTCTTGGTCTAGATCGTTGATGAAGGAAGAAAAATTATTATTCCATTATTAACTATCAGAGAGTGTAGATGAGCTATATAATACCAAGAAAAAATTCAGAAGTGGAGTCAACATATTGAGTGGTAAAACTAATTGACCGATGTCTAAAAAATGAGAAAGTAAAACTATAAAAGAAGAGGATAAATTAAATACTTAAACCAAACAGTGAAAATAAAGGTAAGAAGAAAATACGATCAACCAAATTGGACGTAAAAATCTGAGTACCTACATTGGGTGAGATTTGTCCAATTCATATAAACTAGTCACGACCATTACACAACAATCAGAATGATCACTGTTGCACACCACTATATAAAAATTATTCCGATTAGCGCTTTCAAGCTTCACAGCCTTAGACAGATCGAAATAGACAGGAAATATGTAAAAACAAACCCTTCACCCCTCTCCCCCACCCTGCTCACACACAACCAGCTATTAATTAATGACCCTTGCTCACCCCCTAAACCCTGCCCCACCATCTGTTCAACCAGTAAATTCATTTATAAAATTATCATACAGAGCATACCATACTTAAATCAACTACTTATGAACAAGTTATTTATTGGAAAACGTTAATCATCTGCCTTGGGCATAATATCTTTTGACTCAAAATAAGATCATTTAATTAGCCCATCAGCTCATCAGCATCATTCAGTTTAAAATTTTAATTCGTTACTCCCCTTATTAACCTTCTTACCACACACACTATGACCCCCCTAGACTGTGGCGCCCAGTTGCTTCCACAAGAACGGAAGTTTTTTGGGGGTAGACGCTGCCTACCCCGTTCTTGCTTCGGCCTTACAAAACATTCGGTATTACTGATGTCCGAGGACACCAGTAATCCTACTAAACTTAGGTATATGCCCTTAAATGGTCTACCATCCCATTCGATGGTTAGCCGCTGTTCCATAGTTCTGGTGATTCCCCTGATTTACCCCCCGGTTAATTTCTAAATTCACCTCTCACAACGATAACAGCTATGGCCAGTTTAGGCAGAACGTGACGCAATGAGCCCCAACCATAGCTGTCAAAGCTGAGCCAATTCCACGGTCAGGGTTCGGTGAGGTCGTGACCGCCCGAAAGTTGGGGAATCACTTTAAAAAACAACATATAATTCATGTTTAAGATTCCTACACACTAACATAATACATAATAATATACAACATAATTGACCATTAACATCATTACATTAATATAAACAATTGACCTTTAAATTTGCATATAAAATTATTAACATTACAACTTGAACTTTCTATTAACTTTTTTATATCAACCTTTAATTATTTATCATTTACTATAATTCAAATTTATTATCAACATTCAATTTACCTCACATTTCATTTATTATTATATCTCAACTATGAATTTCTTATTTCACATTTTCATCATCAATTGGTTTGGGTGATTCTCAGTTATTCATAATAATTCGATTTATTAAATAGGGCATTAAAATATAACCTTACCCCCTTTCTTTCTTCTAACAATCACTGACAGATTTATATAGGGTGACACCAATCTCTAAAAAATATTTACTTCCATTAACTTCTCTAACTTGACTTTAATCATTCTCCTCTTATAATAAAATACCTAATACCCTCTTTGTACTTAGGATGTGTGTTCCCTAACCGGCAATTCCATTCATAACCTTTTGTTCTCCACCAAATATCGGCAAGCACTCTTCGACCCTTCACAATTACCTGCCCAAGGACGCACGTTGATCACTCCCTACAACATCACCCTCACTACAAAATTTCACCATCACCTATATACTCTCTAATTACATCACTCTCATTACTCTGCCTATATGCACTCCCTCTACTGTGTCCCTACTACTGACCCGTTTCTGTATTACTTTTATCCCAAAATTCTTATTCCGTCTAACACCCATTTAAAATATCTTTGATTGAATTAAATGCGTTATTTAAATAATTATCATCACCAAACTCCAACTTTTACAACATTTCACATTAAATTACCCATTGAAAATTCATAACTACCTCAAATTGATTTCATCATTTAATTTAAACCTTTAAAACTCATTTAATATTTATTATTCAAACAGTAAACCATTTTACTTTATTTAAATTGCATTATAAACTTCATACTTACATTACATCACTCATATACTCGAATACAACATGATTACTGTCATAGACACAAAAAATATAAACATTTATCACCACCAAATAATGTACACAACTCCATGTATCTTCTGAAACAACAATCATATGACTCCACAACTAAACACATTTTACATTTATTCATTTACTATTTATTCTCAAGTTCAAATCTCAGAAACATTCATTATCAAAATTTATTTATATAACATTACTCAATTAATTAATCTCAAATTCCTTAATTCAATCAATTATTTAAAACACAACATATTTTAATTACCTTACTCCAAAACAATTACAATTCATTTATTACAAACGCTCATTATTTATTTACTTTGATAAAATATTATTATTATTATTATTAAATCAATTTCTACTACATACACATGTTGTTTACATAAAATACTTTTACAATACAAACACAATTAATTTCGCTATAAATTTATTTACAATTTCTTGTCATTATTTTTCTGTTTACCACACCTCATTTCATAATCTAGCCAGGTCATCACCATAAACTAAAATATTTAAAATGTCCATTCACTGATTTTTTTTATTTAACCCCCATCATCGTAAATTAGTCTTTTTTTTATATAACAATTATCATTTTTAATTACACTCATTTCATTAATATTATTTATATAATAATTCTTTAATATTCCAACTTGTTCTGTAAAACCCACATAATAATCTACTGGATTATCCCACATTATTATTAAATCATATAGCCTGTCTACATCATTAGTTTGGTCTGGTCGCCGTCTGTATTATTATCTATCACCCTTAAGTATGTTAACCTCTCAACTTCAAAATCATTTACTACTAATACTCCACGTCTATGCACAGGTAAGCATTCAATATAATAATTATCAACGTTATCATTACTTATTTCTGCACTATCTTCACAACAAGGTAAGTCTTTCATATCATCTATTTTTTCAAATTTTAACTTCTCTTTTAACTCTTTATAACTCCTGCTTAACGTGAATATCTCCATCTCCCTATCTATAAACAACTCTCTCTCTCTAAATATCTCTCATCATCATAAGACCTGTCACAACCCCACTGACCTATTTCATACCACGCAAAGGGCACCACAAACATACTATATTTCTTGGCACTTCCAAGAATACCACAAAAAATTAACACCTCGTCTTCCACACAACTACTGGAGGAAATTCTGTCCTCATAAAACACTTGTGAACATTCCATTTCACAATATACTTGGGGAAAATCTGCCTTTTGCTCGCCTAACCTCTCTCTTTCATCCATACTCGCTAACACCTCGTTATTAAACTCTACTTCAACAAAATCTTCATTATCACTCGCAACATTAACCACCTTACTCTCTAACGCCACAATTTTAATTATATCACTGTTATCGCTTACTTCAATATTAGATTCACTACCGTAATTACCACTTACCTTGTTATTAATTATCTGAGTTACTTTACTTTTAATCTGTTCCTCTACTGACTCTATCACTTGTTCCTTAAATGTCATTAACGTTCGTCAGTCTCATTCAGACGTTTATTAATATTATCTTCAAACTTAACACTCTGTTGTTTCATATCATACAAACGCTTATCAAATTTTTCGTCAGTATTATTTATGTCACCCTTTAACTCATGGAATTTAACATTCTGTTCATCGAATTTAACACACAACATTGCATTCATGCCACACAAATATCTCATCACATCACTATTTTCAGATTGATTATTTTTGTTAGTCGATATTGGGGTTATTTGAATCCCCGAATCATTCGTGACTTTTACTTCATTTGTAGTATTCAGTTCGTCTATTTTTTGTCCTGAGCCACATTTGGAGTCGAATGGACTTCAAGGCCGCTATGACAGCTGATTCATTAAAATTAATTATTTCATTTATATCATTTTCGTTATTTCCTGCCATTTTTATAAATTTACTGATTTTCGTTTAAATGATTCTCTTAACTTACATATACAACATCTTACACTTAGCTCAAAATCATTTTATCACTCACTTAACCTAACATCATTTTTTGTACGTAATTTATACGTATTACTACTCAACTTCCAAATCACTTATTTACGAGTAGACGTGGTCTGTACAACATTTAATTTGTACAAACTGTCCCTGTTCGGGCGCCATTGAACGTTTACAACTTCTTAGTAAATAATATACATAATCATAATTCCCTTACCTACATCGGGCCAGAGTCTTCATGTGAACTCGTATCTATAAGTGATTTAGGGTTAAGTGTTATTAATAATTACTCTCATTGTATTTGTTAACTAACTCACTTGATTTTTTTATTTATATCATAATCCTTTTATGGTTCAATAAACATACTTCCTCCTTCTCTACATTTTTGATGAACAAATTAATACTGGGATATCAATCCCCTCTGACAAAATTATAACCACATCGATACATACAAACCATTTACATCTTCTACCTCTTATAATTAACACTTAAATCATTTATTAACTAATTAATAAAAACAACCCAGTATTTGCGCACACACACATGCGCTCTTTGAAAATTAAAAGTTTTAATTTTAATTGATATTGAATGGATAGTTATGTCTGTAGACACTGTTACGTCTCAACGGTGTACCTGCTGACCACGTGCTGTCTCCACATTGATTTTACTGATTGTCCCAAAGATATTTCACTGTTTTAATTTTGGAAAAGTTCTTTACTCACTGCCTAAAAATGTTATAATTTTCACTGTTTTCTCGAGTTCACATTTTTATACATTTGAATAACTTTTCGACTCGCGAGCTGTTGTGTTTCATCCGGCCGTGAGCCACAGCTGTTGACGACAGATACTGTTTTCTTTACATTGTTATATGCGAACGAGATGAAAACTGGTAGCCGGCGGACGCACACCACTGCTCGCGTCCGTTACGTTGAGATGTTTTTTGCCGACTGTCCTTTGTTCTCCGCACACCGGGTGAGAAAGAACGTATTCATACGTGACCAAAAGCCTGAGAACCTTGGCCGAGGGAGTGCACGCATGAAGGTGAATACGCGCCCTCATTAACAATTTTACATTCTTGTGCCACACGGAGACAGTCTTGACGCTAAAGTCACTTCACCATATATTCTTTGTCACCATTCCCAATGTGTACCTTGCACTGACGGCTACCGAATAATACAAAGATGGGTTTAAAATAATTAAAATTTGTTTTACCCTTTTTTCCCCATTCCAATACCCCCCAATGAGAGGTTTTCTGCCGAAACAGAAAAACTCTCATTGCTAAACCCTAAGAGGATCAGTGAGGAGATGGCGCCAACAAGCCCCCTTTAATTTCTAAACACGTCATGGGTAAACTACCCTCCCTAGCTCGGCGACTATGGCTACACCTGAACGAGATTACTGGACTTCTCTGGGCGAGATCCCAACACCATAAAATCGGACAGGCACCCACCATAGTACCCCTGACCTTGTAACATTCTGAATAAAATTCCAAAACTGGCCTTATACCATACCAGATCCTCAACCGATATATCTCCCCTTACATACATACTGAGTTGCCTTTAGCAAGTACTGGGTGCGTACACATACTCATTACTAAATTACACACGACCTCCACATTTTAAGAGTTAATGTAAAATTCATAAACATTTTATATTGGCTTCTCCACAAAATTCATTATCATTTCTCCATTTAATTTGCTTGACGTTTTGGTTTCAAATCAACTCAAATTATGTAAATTTGTTCAATAATGTAATAAACCCCAGTCCCTTATCAATGATTCCCTTTTAAGATAATTCATATTATCTACTTCAATTACTGAATTTAATCATAATTTTTTAAAATTCCAAAATTCTTCAAATTAATTTATTTCATCTCTACTCTTACCTAGACATTAACAATCATAACAAACAAAACAAAACAAACAACTATTATAAATGTCCTTATCGCTACATCTGTTTGCAAACATATAATATGAATACTACGAATCACTTAATAGATTATTACTACACACAATCAGCATTACCTCATGCACATAAAAACACGACAAATTGCAGCCTACCTCAAAACAAATCATAAATTTTTTTTGCAATAACATGAAATAATATTTTATTGTGACCTGATTACATTGGCCAGTATACAGTTCACACCAGTCATCAGCTGATGTCTTACCAACAGGTGAATGACCTTTCTATAGGCACACTACATACACATAATACAAGGCAAAATACATAACACATGATTATAATTACTACACTCTAGCCTAGTGCAACATAATAAAACATCATAAACACCATCCCTCCTAGAATTAATTTTTTCAACCAGTAAATTCATTTATAAAATTATCATACAGAGCATACCATACTTAAATCAACTACTTATGAACAAGTTATTTATTGGAAAACGTTAATCATCTGCCTTGGGCATAATATCTTTTGACTCAAAATAAGATCATTTAATTAGCCCATCAGCTCATCAGCATCATTCAGTTTAAAATTTTAATTCGTTACTCCCCTTATTAACCTTCTTACCACACACACTATGACCCCCCCTGGACTGTGGCGCCCAGTTGCTTCCACAAGAACGGAAGTTTTTTGGGGGTAGACGCTGTCTACCCCGTTCTTGCTTCGGCCTTACAAAACATTCGGTATTACTGATGTCCGAGGACACCAGTAATCCTACTAAACTTAGGTATATGCCCTTAAATGGTCTACCATCCCATTCGATGGTTAGCCGCTGTTCCATAGTTCTGGTGATTCCCCTGATTTACCCCCCGGTTAATTTCTAAATTCACCTCTCACAACGATAACAGCTATGGCCAGTTTAGGCAGAACGTGACACAATGAGCCCCAACCATAGCTGTCAAAGCTGAGCCAATTCCACGGTCAGGGTTCGGTGAGGCCGTGACCGCCCGAAAGTTGGGGAATCACTTTAAAAAACAACATAATTCATTTTTAAGATTCCTACACACTAACATAATACATAATAATATACAACATAATTGACACTCAAATTGACCATTAACATCATTACATTAATATAAACAATTGACCTTTAAATTTGCATATAAAATTATTAACATTACAACTTGAACTTTCTATTAACTTTTTTATATCAACCTTTAATTATTTATCATTTACTATAATTCAAATTTATTATCAACATTCAATTTACCTCACATTTCATTTATTATTATATCTCAACTATGAATTTCTTATTTCACATTTTCATCATCAATTGGTTTGGGTGATTCTCAGTTATTCATAATAATTCGATTTATTAAATAGGGCATTAAAATATAACCTTACCCCCTTTCTTTCTTCTAACAATCACTGACAGATTTATATAGGGTGACACCAATCTCTAAAAAATATTTACTTCCATTAACTTCTCTAACTTGACTTTAATCATTCTCCTCTTATAATAAAATACCTAATACCCTCTTTGTACTTAGGATGTGTGTTCCCTAACCGGCAATTCCATTCATAACCTTTTGTTCTCCACCAAATATCGGCAAGCACTCTTCGACCCTTCACAATTACCTGCCCAAGGACGCACGTTGATCACTCCCTACAACATCACCCTCACTACAAAATTTCACCATCACCTATATACTCTCTAATTACATCACTCTCATTACTCTGCCTATATGCACTCCCTCTACTGTGTCCCTACTACTGACCCGTTTCTGTATTACTTTTATCCCAAAATTCTTATTCCGTCTAACACCCATTTAAAATATCTTTGATTGAATTAAATGCGTTATTTAAATAATTATCATCACCAAACTCCAACTTTTACAACATTTCACATTAAATTACCCATTGAAAATTCATAACTACCTCAAATTGATTTCATCATTTAATTTAAACCTTTAAAACTCATTTAATATTTATTATTCAAACAGTAAACCATTTTACTTTATTTAAATTGCATTATAAACTTCATACTTACATTACATCACTCATATACTCGAATACAACATGATTACTGTCATAGACACAAAAAATATAAACATTTATCACCACCAAATAATGTACACAACTCCATGTATCTTCTGAAACAACAATCATATGACTCCACAACTAAACACATTTTACATTTATTCATTTACTATTTATTCTCAAGTTCAAATCTCAGAAACATTCATTATCAAAATTTATTTATATAACATTACTCAATTAATTAATCTCAAATTCCTTAATTCAATCAATTATTTAAAACACAACATATTTTAATTACCTTACTCCAAAACAATTACAATTCATTTATTACAAACGCTCATTATTTATTTACTTTGATAAAATATTATTATTATTATTAAATCAATTTCTACTACATACACACGTTGTTTACATAAAATACTTTTACAATACAAACACAATTAATTTCACTATAAATTTATTTACAATTTCTTGTCATTATTTTTCTGTTTACCACACCTCATTTCATAATCTAGCCAGGTCATCACCATAAACTAAAATATTTAAAATGTCCATTCACTGTTTTTTTTATTTAACCCCCATCATCATAAATTAGTCTTACTTTTATACAGTAGAACTTGGCTAATTCGAACCTGAAGGGACCAGTAAAAAATTCGAATTATCCAAAAATTCGAATTAGGAAAACTTTTAATAACGGTAGAAAAATCAAATCAAAAACCGAAATTCAGTAAAGCAATATGTTATTTTATTAAACAATTTCCTTAGACATATGTATTACAAACGTATAAACATGTTTCAGTACAAAATATATCATTTACAGTTTTTTAAAAAAGCTAGAAACTTTTCATTGCATTTTGCAGTTAATACACTGAGTTGTAGTAAACTCTTCAAGTTTATTAAGTGCTTGGAAAATAGCGTCACTTACGTTCTGCTGTCCTTCAACAAACCGTCTCAAGTCTTGAATGTAATTTGATGCCTGTGAAGCCGTTGGAATCGGTATCTCTGGAAGTTCTAGCTGGTCCCCTTCTTCATCTGAAGATGTACCATCACTTCTTTTGTTCATAACATAGCCACGATCTCCGCGTCTGTCTGTTCACCGCACACCGCCAAGTCTTCATCCATGTTTACAAACTCTTCGTAACGAATGCCTGCGTCATGTCCAACATCTTCCCAGTTATCCATAGTGGGTACGACTTCTCTAGCAGCTTTATTCTCCTCTTCACCTTCAATGTGGCAGAAACCACCTTTACGAAAACAATTAGCAATTGTTTTTTGCGTAACTTGGTTCCAAGCACTGTTGCACATGCGGGCAGCTTGAAGGATGTTAATCTTGATATTTTCGTGCTCATCTAAATAAGCACCTGACAGAATGTTTTGGACCACAAGCCGTCTGTAAAAATGCTTAAAATTTTTTATTACACCTTGGTCCATAGGTTGAACTACTGAAGTCATGTTTGGAGGGAAAAACACAACCTTTACATTTTCCATCACAGGAATAGTGTTGTGCGCTGTACAGTTGTCAATAAACAAGACGATTCTTCTGTTTTGATTCCGAAATTTCCTGTTGATTTTCAAAAGCCATCTTTCGAAAATTTCACCTGTCATCCAAGCTTTATTGTTTGATTCATATTCAACTGGTTTCGTTTTTACATTTTTGAAACAACGTGGGTTTGCTGACTTCCCTATCATTGGCAAAGGCAGTTTTTCCGAGCCATCCATGTTTGCTCCGATTAAAAGTGTTATGCGCTCCTTGCTGTGTTTGCCGCCACTACAACTTTCTCCTTTAACAGCAAGTGTTTTGTCGGGGGTGGATTTGAAGAATAAGCCCGTCTCGTCTACGTTAAAAATGTCTTTAGCGTCTCTTATCAGAAATCATTTGCAACAAATCGTCTTTCCGTGTATTTGCAGCTTCAACGTCAACAGATCCACTTTCCCCACAAACAGTTTTGAAAGACATGCCATTCCTTTCTTTAAAACCATCGAGCCAACCAGTGCTGGCCTTAAAATCATTTTTCCCTAAGCTAGATGCGACTTCCTCAGCTTTGGCTCTGACGAGGGGCCCACTGACTGGAATTTTTTTGTCCCTTGCTTGCTTAAACCACTTCACTACACATTCATCCACGTCAGGATTTTCTGGTCCTCGCGCTCTTTTCCTATCTTTGTCGCTGGCTTTACACACACTATTCAAAATCTTCTCTTTATTTTTTAGATACGTTGACAGTGTATTTGGCGGTATCCCGAATTCCTTGGCAATTTCAGATTTCTTTTTTTGTCCCTTTTCCACTTCCCATATAACGGCAACTTTTTCGGCAAATGTCAATGATTTGTATTGGGTCTGTGTTGGTTTTGAAAGGGCCATGATGAACACACAACACAATAAAACTGCACAATAAGTGTCACTAAAACACACCAGTCTGTATATACAGTACTGTATAAAGAAAGGAACGGTCTCTCACTACAGGACACAGCTCGCACAGTAGAAACTCAAAAAGACTTAACACTTCCACGAATGCAGGCAGACTCAAC
Source organism: Magicicada septendecula (assembly GCA_034769895.1). Taxonomy (NCBI): domain Eukaryota; kingdom Metazoa; phylum Arthropoda; class Insecta; order Hemiptera; family Cicadidae; genus Magicicada; species Magicicada septendecula. The sequence continues at coordinate 160,203,256 of CM068372.1, read as the reverse complement.
TGAAAGCAACAGTGAGGGTGGCTGACTGACGAGGCATGGAACAAGGGACAATGGCGGACGGTACCGTTACACGAGCCAGTCATGTGTCATTGCCAGATACTGACGGCAATTCCACGAATTTGACACAAAGGACAAGCGTCTGTTCACAAAAGGCGATGCCTGCTTGTCTGTTTCCAGTCGTGTCTCTATTGTTACGTGGTCTAGCCCATACAGCAGGCGATTTTTTGTAGTTAGAGCAAAATTTTTATTTCGAATTAACCAAAAAAAGTTCGAATTACAGACGATGTTTTTGCATGGTTTTACATAGGATATTCAAGGGACCACGGTAAAAGTTCGAATTATCCACGAATTCGAATTATGCACGTTCGAATTAGACAAGTTCTACTGTATAACAATTATCATTTTTAATTACACTCATTTCATTATTATTGAAATAATAATAAAATAATAATAGTTATAATAATAGTTGATTTTTATATAATAGTTCTGTAATATTCCAACTTGTTCTGTAAAAGCCACATAATAATCTACTGGATTATCCCACATTATTATTAAATCATATAGCCTGTCTACATCATTAGTTTTGGTCTGGTCGCTGTCTGTATTATTATCTATCACCCTTAAGTATGTTAACCTCTCAACTTCAAAATCATTTACTACTAATACTCCACGTCTGTGCACAGGTAAGCATTCAATATAATAATTATCAACGTTATCATTACTTATTTCTGCACTATCTTCACAACAAGGTAAGTCTTTCATATCATCTATTTTTTCAAATTTTAACTTCTCTTTTAACTCTTTATAACTCCTGCTTAACGTGAATATCTCCATCTCCCTATCTATAAACAACTCTCTCTCTAAATATCTCTCATCATCATAAGACCTGTCACAACCCCACTGACCTATTTCATACCACGCAAAGGGCACCACAAACATACTATATTTCTTGGCACTTCCAAGAATACCACAAAAAAATAAGGGACTATTTGAAGACACCTCGTCTTCCACACAACTACTGGAGGAAACTCTGTCCTCATAAAACACTTGTGAACATTCCATTTCACAGTATACTTGGGGAAAATCTGCCCTTTGCTCGCCTAACCTCTCTCTTTCATCCATACTCGCTAACACCTCGTTATTAAACTCTACTTCAACAAAATCTTCATTATCACTCGCAACATTAACCACCTTACTCTCTAACGCCACATTTTTAATTATATCACTGTTATCGCTTACTTCAATATTAGATTCACTACCGTAATTACCACTTACCTTGTTATTAATTATCTGAGTTACTTTACTTTTAATCTGTTCCTCTACTGACTCTATCACTTGTTCCTTAAATGTCATTAACGTTCGTCAATCTCATTCAGACGTTTATTAATATTATCTTCAAACTTAACACTCTGTTGTTTCATATTGTAACAAATATTTTAAAAGGTTGTTATTCTAATGGGTTTAATTAAGCTCCACGTTGGTATGCGCCAATTTGTAACAAATAACTCTCTTTGTGTTTCTTATTTATATTACAGTTACAGTTTGTAGTTAATTTAAAAAAATTAAATTAACTAATTCGATCTGTTTAAGGAAAATGTTTATTATGTTATCGTAGAGGTGACCTCCTGCAACTCAATATTAATAAAAATTGTATTTATTATATCGTTGCTGCAATTTGTATGTAGAACATAGCCCTGTGTTGATCAATTACTAAATGTTTACCAGATGATATCTCTATATTACATGTATTTTAGTTAATAATTCGATAATTCTCTCCAACCCTATTCAGTCCGTATTATTTAAATTAGTTCAAAAGTTGCGAAGGAAATACGTTAGTGCGGCAATCTCACGTTCCACCAGCTGTCTACAGCAAGCGCTGCTATTCGTAATTGACTCACCCTTATAGGTTAGTTTGTTTCACCTGATAGTTAATCACCTTCTTTACCTGTAAATTACTCCCCCATCAAAATACAATACCTATTCTACAATAATACAAAACATCATTACATACAAGAAGGATTCTTTATTTGTATTACTTTTTAATTTCCAACAGTGTTCTTCACAGTTATGTGATCGTTATATCGATCGTACAATGCTGAATCGATTTGTTAATGGACTAGTCCTGTATAATACAATTTAAATATAATTTTGTTTATCTCTTATCCCAGGGTACGTGTGATTCTTTTAACGATTAGTAAGGCCAGGTAATACAAAATTAAGGTTACTAAGTATTACAAATTGTTATTAATTCTTAATGTATAAAATTAAATATAAGCTGGTGTTACCGTACAATGCGATTCTCAAGATAGCCGTGTCTGTTTACAAACGCTTGAAGACTTGCTGATGAGGTTACTTTTGTCCAGAAAATGTGTCCAGATTATTAATAAAGATGGAAAGGTGATGTCCCGGAGTGCAACAGGAATTCTTCTATTCTTCATTCTTCTTCACGATCCTCGTGGTTGTCGGTCCCAGTGGAATTGGTGTAGTATTATAATTTCTTCCCTCTTGGAAGTGAGGTTTAAGTCTCCCGTACCAAAGGTTCTTGTGTATATTTGGTTTATAATTTCATTAATTCAGACTTCTTGTTCATTCAATAAGTATCCTGGTTCAATGGGAAATCGGGTTCATCATTAATTCCAATGGAATTAATTTGAAGAAGGAAATAGTAATTCCGCTACCTTTTGGAGGTGTATGAGTATATTTCTCGAAATCTAGTTCATTAATTATTCATCAGTTTGGTTTTAATGAAATGGTTTTGATACTTTAAATTTATTAAGGTTAATTCATTTTATTTTAATTTATTTTTTCGTTTAAAATTGTCTACTGAACTGTTCTCAGTAGCATATAACAATCGAATAATGAAATCAACAAGATTTCTTGCATTTTAGTTACCCTAACAACCATTACTTTCTGTCATTGGATGATATTTGATATCCTAGAGCCAGAATTAGAAAATATTACTACTCTTTTTTAATAAAATACTCCATGCTTGGAATTATACCAAATTACATAAAACCCTCACTTAATCTACCTTATTAAACCGTAGACATTTTACTATAATTTCATCTGACTGGACTTATTAAAAAGGTATTAATTTCCTTTTACAAATATTAAATTTAGGCCTATTGGTTTTCTTACACCTGTTATAATATTGTTTTGTTTTTAACTTAATTTTTCTTTACCTGACCTACTGTACAAATAGTCACTGGCTTATGGCCACTTACATCAGTTTTAATTTCCTGGTTTCAATTCATTATATTATTTAGTTCATCATTGAACCCTTCATTATTTTTTAACATAACTATAAGAACTACTTTGCCAACTTATTAACACTTATTGCCTTCCTGGCCAAGTTTACAAACATTATTTTAAACATCTTCATTAATCCATTAAAGTAAATACATTTAACATACTATCATACCTAATACATGTACTTATACATAATTATTTAAATACAATTTTAACATAAATAAAAGGAGTACCACTGACTAAGTACTTCTTTAAAGCAACAGCTCCACTCTTACTATCCACAAAACATAAAATAAATATCCTGTAAACACTATATGATGCTACAGTACAACACCAAGTACATTTTATACACATTAAATATTAATTTGAATAGTATTTTATACTTAATTCCTACACATTAAACTCCTCCCATTAGACACAATGTTTATGTTTCACATCTCGTACTACTCATTACATATTTTAGATTTAGGTACACTTTTAATGTTTTAATTACTTAGTAACCTTACTAGGTACCTCTAATGCATTCTTCATGTGAGATGGGCCCTCTTGTATTTAATTATAACAGGCTTTGGGCATTGTTTTAAATTATATTTACATAGCTTTTTATGTAACGTCGGGGACCTCAACTCTATTACGTTACATAACACTCCCCCTTCAAAAGAAGTTTATTTTGGCTCAATGTAGTTTAGTAAAAATAAACTTATAGTTCGTCCCTGATCAGGTTATCTTTTTACTCATAATATTTTTTTATTTCCGTCTGGTTATGTACCTGTTATTCGGTTAAAAGGTAATTGCTGTTTTCCTACTCCACTCTCTCTCTCTCTTGGAGGCAAATTCATCAATTATTTATTTCTCTGGGTAGTGGTACTTCCACATTTTACTTGAGAAGGACTGGTCACACTAATCATAAAAACTGTTTTAACACTTATTTTTTATTTACTTCTATAAATTCGCTTTCTCAATTAAGCTTCTGTCTGCTATCTTCCTTCTATTTTCTTCATCTATACTTCTGGAATCTGATATCACTCTTTTCAGCTATTTTATAATTATTATCCCTTAAATATTCAATTTCCCTAACATTTTTCCCTATCCTGTGCGGTGGTACCAGTCGGGTGGCCACCTTTGGGTCCATAACTCCGCTGTCCATCCTTACACCTTCTGAGACCAGGGGAACATCATCCCTGCTCAGGAAAATTATTGCCGGAACATTTCTACGGTCAATTCGTTATAATAAAAATTACAAGTAGTCGATTAGCGACTAATACTAAACACTTTTGGGATTCTTCATACTGTTGCTGTTTGCATTAAATTATATATTTCCTTTTCTTCTTGATTCCTTCTTCTTTATCATTAACTAATAGCATATAACATTATTGATAGGCATTATTTTAAAATCCTTTTAACTTTCCTTCTTGTGACATATTTTCTCCGTATCATTTCTTCTTATATCATCTTCAATTCCGAGAGATTCTAAATTATTGTTGTATTAATTATCATCCTCCTTCAGCTTCATTGTAGTCATTAAATTATTCATTATTCTTCTTATCTGAGCACATTACCATCAATTGTTTTTATTTATTTATTTATTCTTCTGTTTGTTACCATAAAATATTACTTTTTCCTATTATTTCATTTTAAATCAATTCTTTATAAATATTATTTAATAATCTGTTCTTACATACTCTTGGTGTTTTGCTGTTTATTAAATCAAATTGTTGCAAAATATCTTAAGTAAGTTGTCCTTACATAGTTTTTGTTATATCAAATGGTTGCGAAATATCTTAAATCATATTATTTCTGAATAAATTAAGTAAGTTGTCCTTACGTACTTTTTATATTGTTTCAAAATAACTTGAGTAAGTTGTCCTTACATGCTTTTTGAATTTTGGGGTATAGGCAGTGGCGGCTCGTGAGTAAACTCACCAGGGGTTCACACAGATAATATTGTACGTTATTAATCCATGTGCCTGCTAATATTTGCACTGATAGTAGCATTTCCAATAATTTTTCAACATTAAAGTAAATGACGTTACTAAGAAATTTTAAATAATTTTAGTAAGTAATATTAACAAAATGAATCTAACATTGTAGTTTACTAAGCTTCAACTGGATTATTTATTTAATTAATCTTAGGAAAATTAAATTTAGTAATAATGATAGCAATCACGTTCTGAAACAATAGTAAAATTATATACATACTACTTACAAGTATCAGTAGGTTAATCGGATCTTTAACAAAAACTAAGTGAACTTCTTGTAAACAAAGTCCATCCTTCGGTCTTTCTTGGAAACAAATCTATCAATCACTATTTCATTAAACTTAGGGAGGGTCTTCACCAGTTCTTTCTCTATTGATAACATGGCTAAGGCATTAAGTCTTTCTTGAGACATCGTACTTCTCAAAAAGGTTTTTATCCTCTTCAGAGTCGAGAAGCATCGTTCGGCTTCAGCTGAAGTCATTGGGATTGTCGATATCATCCTTAAAAGCTTATATGACTCTGAAAACGAATCTTTCAGATCATTTTGTATAAGAAATTGCAGTAAGCTCACAGCACCATTCATACATCTTATGTCTTCACGTCGGTAAAGCACTCCAAGTTCGGTTTTTAGCTTTGCTTTGTCCAAAAAGGGGTATTTTTCTATTGTTTCATCTAATGCAGATTGAGGAAATGATTTACTGTACTCACTAAATTTTTGAGGAACAATAAGGGATACGGCTGAATGGTGCGATGTAAATGAAAACCGCTCTTTTATTTGCGTCAAAATTACATCACATACTTCTTTAGCCGCGATCGTCCTATTAGCATGACCGCCTTCTTCATGTCTTGCTCTTTTGCGTTGTAGAGGCATCTGGTCTACAGCACTTTTCACGGAGTTCATTTTTTCTCTTTCTTTATTTATTTCCCTCAGAAAGGTTTCCACGTCCTTTTTTGTTCGCACAGGATCTGTATAGGTAAGCTGAATTTGTCTGTATAAAATGTCGACGTGTGGCATTATATTTTGGAAAACTGGAAGCCAAAACACAAAAGTTGGGTCTTCCAGCATTCGCCAGATTGCTCCAGCTTTGGTAATAGAAGATTCTTGTTTAGAGGTTGATTCTATTTCCTCCGTACAGGTAATAAGGTCTTCCCGATGTTCGAATACTGTATTTACAGTTCTGCTTTTAAAATTCCATCTAGTGCTTGAAGCTCGAGGGATTCTTTTCCCGACAATATTATCCAAAATTTCTGCTCTTTGAGGTGAATTGCTGAAAAAGTTTGTTACATCACTCAGATTCGCAAAAAATATCCGCACTTGCTGATTTTGGCTAGCAGCTCGAGTAATCACTAGATTTAATTGATGAGCATAGCAATGGATATAAAAAGCATACTCGTAATGTCGTTGAATAATTGTTTGTACACCGGTTAAGTGTCCGCTCATCATGTTTGCTTCATCATAACTCTGAGAGATTAACTTTTCCAGCTTATCAACAACATTTTTTAGGGCGCCAAGAATGCATCCAGCGATCGAGTCTGAGTCGTGTCCGGGGGGATGTATAAACCCCCAAAATCTTTCTACTGGTTCTCCATTAGGTAATACGTAGCGAAAAACAATAGCTAATTGAAATGTCAAACTAACATCTGTGGTCTCATCAGCGATTACAGAGAAGAAATCTGCAAATTTTATTTCCTCCTTAATCTTTTCCTGGCAAACAAGAAGCATACAATCGAGCAGGTCGTTTTGAATTTCTTTTGATGTTCCTTTAAAAAGGTTGCATCACGTAAGTGTTCTCTTAGTGAGGCATCAATCTGAGCAGCAAAATCCACTAAGCCTCGAAAAATCCCAGGATTTGAAGAATCATCTCCTTCCCTGTGTCCCCGAAGTGCCAGTTCAAAAGCGCCGCAAAATTTAATGCAGTCAATTATTTTTGATAATGCATAACGATTTTTCTGTACTTTTTCATTATGTTCTTTTACATTCCTCCGATAAGCGCTGTTCAACTGCTGACGTATGTCGACTTTACCAAGCAAGTTAAACTCTAGCAAAGAGTTCAAATGAGTTTGAGAACATTCATGTTTTTTAATTTTCGAGAGTAAATGACCTAAATCATTCACACCATACTTAATCCAGTTTAAGTTTTCAGAGCTTTGTTTTGCAAATAGCAGACAAGGGAAACAATATAGTTTATTTGTAGCTTCACAACCGCAGAGCCAAGAAGTCTTTTCATATAAAGTTTCTTTAAATTCCCTTTTGAAATCTCTATCTTTACCTTTGGTCACTTGTACGATATTAAGTTTTTGGGGTCGGACGACCACCTTGTTTTATTTCGAGTTTCTTTTCTAATGAAATACTTGAAAAAATTGTTTCTTTTAACACAGACACAGGGGTAGCAGCCATTGCTAATCGATCACCAACATTAACACAACACAAACACAACTGCACTGGGCGCGAGCAACACTGGGAGAGCGAGTAACGTGACGCCTACAACGGCTAGAACAGCACTGGTTCACAAACCGAATGTGCGCACATTCTTTACATGGGAGAGGTTTGCCCCCACCACCGCGCCAATGCCGCATCATGTCACCGCTCTCATTTGATCCAGCAGCGCACGTACAGAGCTGTGCGCACACCTTACACTGCGTCGACTGCACGACTGTTTTACCAGAACGAGCATTTTGTTATTGCATCATAAAACTAAACCAAATTATTTCCCGTTTATTTAGTGTTTGTTAAAATTAATTAATTTATATTTATTTATGTAGGGGGTTCACGTGCTCATGTGAACCAATTAAGAAACCGCCACTGGGTATAGGATATGATTTCCTGTTAAAATTAATGGGTTGTTTAAACGACAATTCACAAATAAAATTCTTGGCCTTTCCTGGCAAATCCGAAAATACTTTTTTATATCTGTTATAAATCTTTATTAATTGATTCTTTTGTTCAGGTGTTACTCCATTATTATTGGCAGTTTTAAACAAATAAATCTCTTGCAATTTTTCTTTCCATTCATTCTCCTTAATACAGGCTAATTCCTCAAAAGGTGTTCTGTATTGTAACACAACAAAATGTTACATAACCTAGACATTCACCAGAAGGGTAAATAAGTACACTGAAATAATAAAAGTGAATAATTTAGGATGAAAGCAGCAAAGAAGAGAAGGACCAACAAAGAAGAAAGAAGAAGAAGGATCCCAAGAAGCAGTGAGGAATACACTGCATGACACTACAACAAATACTATGACTGACTCTAACTAATGGATATGCCAAGTTCACTATAAGCTGTCAAACAACCCAGGCAATGACATGAATATAATGTCATGTGTTAGATAAACCAATTAAATAATGACGAAAATAATGTAATATCAGTAACAGTATTTTGGCTGAAAATAAATGAACCATGACCAGTAAATGACAAAGCCCATGACTAGATTAGCTATGGCCACAATGTAAATTAAAACTAGCATTACAAACCCAGACGTAATATTAGTGAGTAAAAGTAGATATAAAAGGAAACCTTATATGGAGGAGTAACTTTCTTATTATACTAAATGTAACTAGTAACAATCATTAAAGCATAAACGTATGCTAAAAAACATGTCTAGACCATGCCTAAACAAACGTTTGTCAGTAAATTAATAAGGAAAAAGGACTCCTAGTGAACATAAAATTTACTGAACAATCAAGATAACTAAAGATAATGTGAAATGCCACCACTCAATTATTAATGGTAACATTAATTTGAGTAGGCCAAACGAAATGTAATTAGGAATAAGGATTTTCGATAATAATGTATCGCCTTAATTATGTTAAGATTTAATATTGTTCAGTTATAAATAGCTATTAAGTATAATCACAGATGTGTTAGTGTTCAAACAAAGACGTTATAAAGAAAACGCAATGTGAAACACTAAATGTCAAAAGATAGGGAATGCTCGCATTATGCATCGCTAGCAGACAACAGTGAGAAACCATGTTTCTAAACATTCTTTATGAGCATTGTCAAAGAAAATGAGGTTAAAACCTGTGTTAAGCCACATTAAATTGAAGCCCATAAACTAAACTTTAATTTGATGGTAATAACCTCACGATCGAAACTATAATAAGTGCGTAGTGCACGTTAGCATCATTTATTGTTAAAAAGTGAGAAATTGGTTGGGTAAAACCAACAACAACGACAGTTGTCAACAGCGTTCGCCGGACGGCGGTTAAAAAACAATACGTCATTTTGTAACAGTTATCAGAACCAATCAGATGAGAGGTTATTAAACGATCTTACCGCCTAAGCCCTATGAAGTGAGGGGGTATATAATCAAAAACGGAGAGGATTCGTTACACTTTTTGTCATCACATCGAGCGAGACAGTTGTCGCTCGTTCTCGCAATATTTTTTAATAACTGAAATTAGTACAACAATAGTAAACCGTTTAAAATTTTCTTCAAGACATTCAACGATACTGCAATTTACTACAAGGAAGTGCTTCGAAAATAAAGTGATATTTTAATTTGTGTGTGATTTTAGAACGAGAGAGAGAGTTTTTTAATCAGTATTTAACATAGCCCAGATTTTGTTAGAAGAGGGCCAACTCTCCGTTCATAGTTCGTGTGAAGTGTAATTAACCAGTGGTCATTATAATCCGATCACTGGAGTGTTTTTTAATAAATTTTAATCTATTCGATTAAAATAAAAAAAGGTAACACTGTGACAATTTATTTTATTTCTCTGCTTGCACTGATCATTATTTACCACAAAGCTGTACTGACGCAAGAACAACTAAACTTTCAATCGTATACACAGTTTCAATTTACTTAGCGGATTTGTCAATCCAATGTAAGATTTTGTATTAGTACTAAGGGTTAAAAATATATGTTAGTAAATAAGTCAGCGTAACAAACGCTTATCTGAAAAATAGTTACGAGTTTTAAAAAGAGGCCAAAGTATTAATTATTATTATTAAAGTCTGTCAAGGCATAGGATAGTTCTTTTTTGTATTTCAAAGAGCCTACCCGTGAGGTATATTATATAATCAAAAGTCAAATTGTTAATAGATATAAGAGTTTATTGTTCTAACTAAGCTAGACCGTATTATAAACGGACCAAGTAATTTCAGATTTATATTAATGTATCAATTGTACTTTAATTGTTGATTTTATTTTCAAAGGGTAAAATATACCCAGATTTTATTCAGCATAAACCTGGATCATAATTATTTCATATAGTTAATTGATAATTAACGTTGAGTACAGGGAGATAACTCAGAGTAGAGATTCTACTATATTCGATTTTAATTATAGTGAAACATAAAGCATGTAAACAAAATTTAAAGTGAATTTATCAATTCTAAATTTTATTAATTGGTTTTTCATGGGAATTTTCCTAAAATAAACCCATGTGGCGCCCTTATCGTGAACAAGGAGTGTTATAACCTGGTATTAAGCGCATCTTGACAGCTTATATTTTTGGTAAGTGAACTTCAGAACTTCCAGTATCACGAACAGGTACGTGAAAGTGTATATTATTATAAATTGTTTGTCCAGACGAGACTTAACGTTACGTACACTGACGACACTTAACCGAGACGAGGAGTTCCGCTGCAAGATCGACGCTACGGTTACATTCATCCACCGACCAGCGATTAACTTATTATTCACTATAATTATCAAACTTTACTAAATAAACAATATTTATCCATTATTACTAAGGGTTTTTACTGCAAATATTTTATTTTAAAAAGAGAGTTTATTTTGAGTTGTAACTTATTATTCATTATAATCGATTTATAACTTTAATTTTAAACACTAAATATAATTGATAGACCCAGGCAAACGTCTTGTTACAATATTCCATTTCATCATCACGCATTAGAGTAAAAGAATGTTGTTGGTGAGTGGCATTTTTATGATCCACTATTTCACTTGACCATTCTCCATTTTCATGGTACAGAGTTATTTTTCCTCTGCCCATATCAATAATAGCTGAGTGGCGCCGCAGCGTATCACACCCTAGCATCGCTTTAGATGGTAATCCTTGAGCTACCATAAACACCATAGGAATAGTTTTACCTTCACTAAATACTTCCATCATTACTTGTTGCCGTATTGTTTTATTTGGTCTGCCAGTAGCACCTATTATTACCATGTTATTAACTGGTAATGTTGGTATATTTTTCTTATACATCTCCCTTATTCGGTTATATTCTACCTTGTCCAGGAGTGACACGTTCGCGCCGGTATCAATCGCCATCTCTTTCATAACTCCCTGTAATTCTGCCATTATATATATAATTTGATTGTCAGTTTTATTCTCTGACTGTAACCCTTCTTCCGTTAAATCATTTTGTATGTCCTTTAAATAATTGTTCCTTGTAATGTTTATAATTTTGTTGTTTTCTTTTTGTGTTCGTACATACCCTTCCAATCCCAGCAATGAGGGGTTACTTGATACTTCCACTGCTGTACTTAGTTTTCCACCCTATCCTGCGGACGATCGTCCCTAGCAGTGGTTCCTGGGTTGCCATCATCGGGTCTAAACTCTCTATGGTTTTCTTGGTGTCTAGGTAGATCCTCCTCTCGACTTCTATTACCGGTTTGATTTCGTTGGTCGTTGTTTGTACGGTTGTTATTCCAATAGTCTCTCCTGTTATCAAAATTCCTGCGGCCTGCACTGTATCTGTTATTATTATGGTTATTATAACGATTGCCTTGGTAATGAATATTACGATAACGATTATTTATAAAATGGTCATTCACCCTTCGGTGATAATTATTGTGGTTAAATCGATTTGTTCCTGGACGCGACTCTTGATTTGGCTCCTCCCTTCTATTGTTGGAATATTCACTTTGCCGTCGGGACCTTTGATAATAGTCTTCCATTTCATAACTGGCCAACAAAGTTTCCATTGCTCCCACTGTCTTCACTTGTCCACTGTGTCTGGCACGAACTATCTCTTCTTCAAAATGGTAAGATAATTTATTTACTAAACATTCCTCTGGTATTCGCGGTTCCAAATGACGCGCCAAACACACCTTTCCCAAAAAGTAAGTAGTTGGTGACTGCTCTTGATTAAAATTGAATCTCCCGTTGGTAATGTTATCCCTAATCATGTTCTGTACGGAATCCGACCAGTATTTCGACCTAAAAGTACTCTTAAACTCTTCATAATTACTCGATTCATTCCGGACCGCTGACCACCAATTATCATTTATACTTTTAAAACAATCATCCAACAAACTTTTTATTACGTTCCATCGGGTCACCTTAATCCTACTAAGCCATTCATCTATTCTCTCCAGAAATTCTATGGGGTTTCCTCTATAAATTTTAAAATTGATGTTTTCTTTTTGCTCAGGGGCTATGTGATGTGCCAGATACATTGGTCGATTTTGTAAAACTTCTGTTGACTCCTTTATATTAATCAATTCCTGATTTTGTATATTTTCGACAGTTCCTTTATTTTGATCCACTTGGGTTTTTATTTGTGTTATCTCGTTATTAACTATTTCAATTCTCCCAGCTATGTTAATTTGCACTTCGTCCAATTTCCCTTGGGTGTCTAATTGTACTTCCTTTATCCTAGTTTTGTTATTATTTTCCACTTGATTAATTTTGGCCTCTACTTCCACTGCGAGTTGTATGATGGTTTCATCTGTCTTTTCTAGACCCACCTTAGTTTCAGTTATCTGCTGTCGTACTTCCTCTTCATAATTATCTACCCTTTTATTAAGTGTTTCATTGACATTTGCAACCCTTTCATTGATGACTTCCCTCAACGCTTGGTTTTGTTCATTTATAATTTGCCGCAACTCCTTATTACTGTTTTCAATTTTCTCGTCTATTTGTTTGTGATTTTCTTGAATCTGCTTTAAACTCTCATCGTTCCTGTCAAATCTTTCATTAATTTGGTTTAAGCTTTCATTTATCAGCTGGTTGTTCTCATCATTTTCCTCTTTATTTTTGTCAAACTTCTCATTCATTAGTTTGATTAAGTTCTCGCTCAAAATTTCATTTTGTTTCTTTGAGTTTTCATTAATACTGTCTATTTTATTTTCCAGCCTTTCTGAATTTTCGTTTGTACTGTCTATTTTATTTTCTAGCTTTTCTGAATTTTGTTTATTATCCTCTTTAATTTGTCTTAAACTCTCATTAGTTTCCTCCTTGGTTTGCTTTGAGTTTTCCTCCTGTTTCCTAAATTGTCCGGCCATAAATTTCATCATATCTTGCCAATTTGGTTCTTCTCTGGCTACCGCTTTATCTGGTTGGTCCCCTTGGGCATTCTCTTTATTGCTCACCTGTTGTTCCATTTCGGTGTCTGTAACTACCTCTGTTTCTTCTTCCCGTCTATCTTCTTCCGTTTCTTGGTCTTTCGCTATCCTTTTAGAAACACCTCTCGTATGCATTCCTGTGCCTCTAATAGTTGCCTGCTCCAGTTAAGTAACGGCCTAATTTTTTACTTAACTAAAACCCACTCGTTGAGCGCCAATTTGTAACAAATATTTTAAAAGGTTGTTATTCTAATGGGTTTAATTAAGCTCCACGTTGGTATGCGCCAATTTGTAACAGATAACTCTCTTTGTGTTTCTTATTTATATTACAGTTACAGTTTGTAGTTAATTTAAAAAAATTAACTAATTTTTTAACTAATTCGATTTGTTTAAGGAAAATGTTTATTATGTTATCGTAGAGGTGACCTCCTGCAACTCAATATTAATAAAAATTTTATTTATTATATCGTTGCTGCAACTTGTATGTAGAACATAGCCCTGTGTTGATAAATTACTAAATGTTTACCAGATGATATCTCTATATTACATGTATTTTAGTTAATAATTCGATAATTCTCTCCAACCCTATTCAGTCCGTATTATTTAAATTAGTTCAAAAGTTGCGAAGGAAATACGTTAGTTCGGCAATCTCACGTTCCACCAGCTGTCTACAGCAAGCTATGCTATTCGTAATTGACTCACCCTTATAGGTTAGTTTGTTTCACCTGATAGTTAATCACCTTCTTTACCTGTAAATTACTCCCCCATCAAAATACAATACCTATTCTACAATAATACAAAACATCATTACATACAAGAAGGATTCTTTATTTGTATTACTTTTTAATTTCCAACAGTGTTCTTCACAGTTATGTGATCGTTATATTGATCGTACAATGCTGAATCGATTTGTTAATGGACTAGTCCTGTATAATACAATTTAAATATAATTTTGTTTATCTCTTATCCCAGGGTACGTGTGATTCTTTTAACGATTAGTAAGGCCAGGTAATGCAAAATTAAGGTTACTAAGTATTACAAATTGTTATTAATTCTTAATGTATAAAATTAAATATAAGCTGGTGTTACCGTACAATGCAATTCTCAAGATAGCCGTGTCTGTTTACAAACGCTTGAAGACTTGCTGATGAGGTTACTTTTGTCCAGAAAATGTGTCCAGATTATTAATAAAGATGGAAAGGTGATGTCCCGGAGTGCAACAGGAATTCTTCTGTTCTTCGTTCTTCTTCACGATCCTCGTGGTTGTCGGTCCCAGTGGAATTGGTGTAGTATTATAATTTTTTCCCTCTTGGAAGTGAGGTTTAAGTCTCCCGTACCAAAGGTTCTTGTGTATATTTGGTTTATAATTTCATTAATTCAGACTTCTTGTTCATTCAATAAGTATCCTGGTTCAATGGGAAATCGGGTTCATCATTAATTCCAATGGAATTAATTTGAAGAAGGAAATAGTAATTCCGCTACCTTTTGGAGGTGTATGAGTATATTTCTCGAAATCTAGTTCATTAATTATTCATCAGTTTGGTTTTAATGAAATGGTTTTGATACTTTAAATTTATTAAGGTTAATTCATTTTATTTTAATTTATTTTTTCGTTTAAAATTGTCTACTGAACTGTTCTCAATAGCATATAACAATCGATTAATGAAATCAACAAGATTTCTTGCATTTTAGTTACCCTAACAACCATTACTTTCTGTCATTGGATGATATTTGATATCCTAGAGCCAGAATTAGAAAATATTACTACTCTTTTTTAATAAAATACTCCATGCTTGGAATTATACCAAATTACATAAAACCCTCACTTAATCTACCTTATTAAACCGTAGACATTTTACTATAATTTCATCTGACTGGACTTATTAAAAAGGTATTAATTTCCTTTTACAAATATTAAATTTAGGCCTATTGGTTTTCTTACACCTGTTATAATATTGTTTTGTTTTTAACTTAATTTTTCTTTACCTGACCTACTGTACAAATAGTCACTGGCTTATGGCCACTTACATCAATTTTAATTTCCTGGTTTCAATTCATTATATTATTTAGTTCATCATTGAACCCTTCATTATTTTTTAACATAACTATAAGAACTACTTTGCCAACTTATTAACACTTATTGCCTTCCTGGCCAAGTTTACAAACATTATTTTAAACATCTTCATTAATCCATTAAAGTAAATACATTTAACATAATATCATACCTAATACATGTACTTATACTTAATTATTTAAAAACAATTTTAACATAAATAAAAGGAGTACCACTGACTAAGTACTTCTTTAAAGCAACAGCTCCACTATTACTATCCACAAAACATAAAATAAATATCCTGTAAACACTATATGATGCTACAGTACAACACCAAGTACATTTTATACACATTAAATATTAATTTGAATAGTATTTTATACTTAATTCCTACACATTAAACTCCTCCCATTAGACACAATGTTTGTTTCACATCTCGTACTACTCATTACATATTTTAGATTTAGGTACACTTTTAATGTTTTAATTACTTAGTAACCTTACTAGGTACCTCTAATGCATTCTTCATGTGAGATGGGCCCTCTTGTATTTAATTATAACAGGCTTTGGGCATTGTTTTAAATCATATTTACATAGCTTTTTATGTAACGTCGGGGACCTCAACTCTGTTACGTTACAATATCATACAAACGCTTATCAAATTTTTCGTCAATATTATTTATGTCACCCTTTAACTCATGTAATTTAACATTCTGTTCATCGAATTTAACACACAACATTGCATTCATGCCACACAAATATCTCAGCACATCACTATTTTCAGATTGATTATTTTTGTTAGTCGATATTGGGGTTATTTGAATCCCCGAATCATTCGTGACATTTACTTCATTTGTAATATTCAGTTCGTCTATTTTATTGTCCTGAGCCACATTTGGAGTCAAATGGACTTCAAGGCCGCTATGATAGCTGATTCATTAAAATTAATTATTTCATTTATATCATTTTCATTATTTCCTGCCATTTTTATAAATTTACTGATTTTCGTTTAAATGATTCTCTTAACTTACATATACAACATCTTACACTTAACTCAAAATCATTTTATCACTCACTTAACCTAACATCATTTTTTGTACGTAATTTATACGTATTACTACTCAACTTCCAAATCACTTATTTACAAGTAGACGTGGTCTGTACAACATTTAATTTGTACAAACTGTCCCTGTTCGGGCGCCATTGAAAGTTTACAACTTCTTAGTAAATAATATATTTAAATAATATACACAATCACAATTCCCTTACCTGCATCGGGCCAGAGTCTTCCGTGAACTCGTATCTATAAGTGATTTAGGGTTAAGTGTTATTAATAATTACTCTCATTGTATTTGTTAACTAACTCACTTGATTTTTTGATTTTTTCATGTCATAATCCTTTTATGGTTCAATAAACATACTTCCTCCTTCTCTACATTTTTGATGAACAAATTAATACTGGGATATCAATCCCCTCTGACAAAATTATAACCACATTGATACATACAAACCATTTACATCTTCTACCTCTTATAATTAACACTTAAATCATTTATTAACTAATTAATAAAAACAACCCAGTATTTGCGCACACACACATGCGCTCTTTGAAAATTAAAAGTTTTAATTTTAATTGATATT
Source organism: Magicicada septendecula (assembly GCA_034769895.1). Classification (NCBI taxonomy): domain Eukaryota; kingdom Metazoa; phylum Arthropoda; class Insecta; order Hemiptera; family Cicadidae; genus Magicicada; species Magicicada septendecula. Next base: position 160,186,072 of record CM068372.1, on the reverse strand, counting down.
GAATGGATAGTTACGTCTGTAGACACTGTTACGTCTCAACGGTGTACCTGCTGACCACGTGCTGTCTCCACATTGATTTCACTGATTGTCCCAAAGATATTTCACTGTTTTAATTTTGGAAAAGTTCTTTACTCACTGTCTCAAAATGTTATAATTTTCATTGTTTTCTCGAGTTCACATTTTTATACATTTGAATAACTTTTCGACTCGCGAGCCGTTGTGTTTCATCCAGCCGCGAGCCACAGCTGTTGACGACAGATACTGTTTTCTTTACATTTTTATATGCGAACGAGATGAAAACTGGTAGCCGGCGGACGCACACCACTGCTCGCGTCCGTTACGTTGAGATGTTTTTTGCTGACTGTCCTTTGTTCTCCGCACACCGGGTGAGAAAGAACGTATTCATACGTGACCAAAAGCCTGAGAACCTTGGCCGAGGGAGTGCGCGCATGAAGGTGAATATGCGCCCTCGTTGACAATTTTACATTCCTGTGCCACACAGAGACAGTCTCGACGCTAAAGTCACTTCACCATATATTCTTTGTCACCATTCCCAATGCGTACCGTGCACTGACGGCTACCGAATAATACAGAGATTGGTTTAAAATAATTAAAATTTGTTTTACCCCTTTTTGCCCTGTTACACTATGTTAATGGAAAATTATATTTGAAGAAAAGATGAAATTTTAATTCAAGTTAATAAATGATTTAGACCTATTTTTAAGTAAATGTGGGGATTGTAAAATTTTTCGAAGTTTAGGACTTGACAGGTCAAGAAATGGTGTAGATGTCAAGAGTTCAAGAGTTTATGCAGGTGTCCCTGTATGGGCATACTCTGTTTACATCGCTGTTAAGAATATATATCAATATAATCAACTGTTTTATGTACTAGGATTAAAAAACCAGAACCAATGCTTTGCCTAAGGCAAACCAATACAATTAAGGGGGAACGCATCAGTGGAAGATATGGAAAAGTAAATGAACCATTTATTAAAGATTTTGACGGAATGTTTGAGCCAGGTGGTACTATGGGGCGTACCTGGTCTGGCCAGCGTGTCGGAACAGCGACGTCTTGTGTCTGTTCGGCTTTGTGGTGTTGGGATTCTCAGGCAGGAAGTCCAGCAAAGCTGTTTGAATAAGGGGGTGGATAAACCCATAGTGATTTTAATGAGAACTAAAGGGGGTAATGGTTCCATATCGACACTGGTCCCTTTAGGTTAGGCAATGAGAAATTTTATGCTTTAGGGCATCAAACCTCTCATTGGGGGGTGGGTATTGTAATAGGACAAAATGGGGACGTTTCTTTTATTAATTTCTATATTAAAAGTAACATTGCAAATTCCCATGTCAACTTGCACAAAGAACTACAGCAGAGCTTTTTAAGCATACGTTAGTCTGGAATGGTGTGCGCGATACAAAATTTGAGAATTGTCATGTACAGAATGTGAGTCCACACGCACGAGCGCCTCACCTGTGTCGCACAAGCGAAAAGGACGCCGTAACAAAAAAATGGCGTGAGACAAAAAATTTGCACTGCGAGTCTGTGAAGACGAAGGAAATGGTGAGCCACTGCCTGTGGTATCGCCACAGAACAGCGTCGACGATTGAAAAGAACCAATGAACCGTCGGAACGTCATCGTATTTCCGCCAACATCTAGTAGGCAGTGGAAACATAAATCCTCGCCAGCCATTGTAGCAAGGCGTCACTTTACACTAGGGATGGGCGATATCGGTTTTTTTAATGATCTGTTCACTTTTGGTCGATCACTGCGGTGATCCGTTCTTTTAGATCCGTTCACTGGTCCTTTTCATCCCCCTTCACGTTTCCTTAGTCTTAGTCCTTATAAGAGGGTACTTTATTGTCAAATTTGCCCATTAGATATATATTTGACTTTTAAATTAACCCTGTTAACAATGGAAAAAAATTAACATTTCTAACGCCTAACAATTTATTTTTATTAATGAAACTGCATCAAAATAATGCTTCTATAAAATACTTTTTTTTAAATACATTAATTTTACGCTCAAATATTTTCCTATTTTTTCCTTGTATGAATATTCATTTTTTTCATATACATGTTTTTCTTTAAAACAAAATATTTTTTAAAAATTATAATACTACATAGCCTATACAGACCTATACACACACATTTTTTAACCTTAATTTTAATTTCTATCTGTTCCTTCCCATATACTGGTTAAAAAAAGCCTAAATCAAAATTAAAATAATTGTGGTAATTATGACAATTGTCATCAATGCTGATATTGCGCTGATATATATTTTTTCTATTCTTCTATGTTATATAAACACGAGAAAAATAATTTTAAACGGCGGTCGAACCTATTTACGGAGACAAAAAATTAAATTTTTACTCCCATAAGAACGCATGCAATGGTGAATGAGCGCCATATTGACTGTGTAGACGGTGAGAAATGTCATAATTACCCAGTTTTGCCTTAATGTAATTCAATTGCCTACAACGCAAAGCATTACATTTCGGACTCGTGGGTGGCTGGCTCATCAATTTCCTACAGTATCCACCGCTGAGAGTGATTTTGGGTAGCCGGCTCACCACACATGCTTTAGTCTGCGGCGCCTCCGAGGTTACTAATAATAAACTCGCGGTGGGCTCAACGCAAAGCTTTAAACCGCCGTTTGGGCTCAACACAATTTTGTACATGTAAGAATCATGTAAATTTTGTTTTGAAAAAGCGTCACGCGTCAACAACAGATGGACCTATGTCATTTCTCACCGTCTACACAGTCAATATGGCGCTCATTCACCATTGCATGCATTCTTAATGGAGTAAAAATTTAATTTTTTGTCTCCGTAAATAGGTTCGACCGCCGTTTAAAATTATTTTTCTCGTGTTTATATAACATAGAAGAATAGAAAAAAAATATATATCAGCACTATATCAGCATTGATGAGAATTTTAATAATTACCATAACTTTTTAATTAGTTGGCTGTTCTAAAATATTTAATATAAATTATTTGTAACAGTCAAGTTTTTTAGTTTAATAAGTAAATTGACCGTTACAAAATTAATTACACTTTTAAGGGATACTGGAAAAAGAAACAATTTACTGGACAAACGTCTTACAATTTAATAAAACAATTTATTGATAAACCAAACAAACAAATAATTACAATTAAAAAACTACTACAAAGAACTAAACTAAATTTTCAAATTCTAATTAAAAATTATTTTCTTGGATTTCGTTGTCCATGACATGTCCGTTACTTAACTAAATATTCACTACAAAATTACAATATTCGTTATAAAATTAATTCACTACCGACTTGGAACACAACGTTTTTTTGTATATCATAAAACAACAGGGGAAACAAAAGACAACGTACACAGTTAGGCCTACTAACGCACATAAACAAAATACACAAAAACATAACCTTCACTGCCGAATACGAACACAACAATAGCATAAACTTCTTAAACCTCTCAATCACTAAATTTGAACACAGGCACAAATTCAGTATATACAGAAAACCGACTACAACTGACACACTAATACACAACTCCTCCAATCACCCAAAAAGACAGAAAACAACAAATTCATAACACTAACATACATCAATAACCAAACTGAAAAAATAGCCCACAAATTCAAAAAACCAGGATACAGAATCGCATACAAAACTACAAACAAAACAGAACACATACTATCAAAATACACACACAAAGCACAAAACAAATTCGATCTACCTGGTGTTTACAAACTAAACTGTTTACACTAGACTGTTTATAGCCCAGATTTTCCTGGATTTAATTATATAAATAACGTGTTCTCTTAGTACAGCTTAGATCAATAAACACCTTAGTATAAATCAATAATGTAATAAATAGTAATTATATTATTATGTTTGATTTTGATTGGATTATTATCTTGCAAATAAAGCAATTGTGCGTCTTCAAAACACTACCGTAATAATAAACCAATATCTTAATCAGTGCCGATAATAGAATAATATTATTATTGATTTCCCTTGCTAGGTAGAGTAATAAATTTAATTAACAAATTAGTCAATTTAAAAAAGTACTAATAATATTTCTGCTCGCATCCTGAACTATTGGACAACCTGCAGCTTGTACAATTCTACTGGCGGTGATTTCTATTTCTGCAGTTACATTAAATTAGTCTCGCATTTCTTCAGTACATGTTACGTTTCAAGTACATTATGTAATTTGCTTGAATCTGCAAAATTTGTCTCAAAATTTAATAAGCATACAAATTGTACCTAACCTTACTAGCTTTTTCACACTTATTTCTTATGTAGAAACTACTTTTTTTAAGAACTAATACATAAAATTTCAACATGTGGTATACAACATAGTTTTTAATAATATCGGACACGTCATGGCCAACAAAATCCAATAATACTTTTTTAAACTTCTAATTTTTGAAACTTGAGGTGGGAATTTGAATGCTATAAACACACGAAAACACATAAAAACGACATCCTAAACGAACAGACATAATTCAAATCACACGCATTATTCGAACATACACACACAACATCGATCCTTCAAACGTGCTGCCAATGGCAGCCTCTGATGAAGCTTTTTAAAAGCGAAAACTGGTTCAGGCTATAAGGTAAAACTTTTACATTTTTACCCATAAAAAAATTTGTGTTCCGAGCCGGTAATGAATTAATTATATTTAAAAATAGTATTTGTGAAAGTTTAGAAGTACCCAGGCGACATCTTTTTTCTGTTAAAATTTGTCCTGCTTTAGAAAATACCTGTTCGCAGGGCACTGAACTAGCAGGTATACATAACCTCTTCAACACCACTCTATATAAATGGGGGTAGATTGTTTTTCTTTGGTCCCACCAGGCCAAAGGATCCTCATGCCGTTCCAGTAACGGTTCCACTAGGAATTTATCCAATTCGACTATTGCCATTGCTTTTGGATCCCTAATAGAGGGTTCCCCAGCTACCTCCTCGTCAAATTCCTCCCACACAACTGACTCTCCTTTTGGTGCTTTTACTTGATCACGATTCTGGACAGCTTCGTGAGTGCGAAGTGAAATGATTTGTCCCTTTGTCTGACTGACCAACTTTTCATACACCTGACTATATTTAGGGGGGCAATGTTAAAAGATTTTTTTTAATCCTCGGATCTAGCAATGCTGATTCGGGTCCGATGTTCCATGGTTCATTAATTAAAAATCTTTTTTCGGTTTCTTGATTAAATATAGTAGTCATGTTTCTTACCTGGATGTAAATTGGGACCTTTTAGTTTATTAATTAAAAATAAATTTAAGTTCCAAGCCAAAAGGAAGCTTTTTGAAAGCGAAACTGTTTTTTCGGAACTAATTTCATTTGTTAGATCGTAGAAAACTTTCAATAAACTTAAAGCTTGGGCAATAACCACCCATTCCTCATTGTTTAATTTGAAGCTATCATTTCCCAAAATGGCTAACGTCGATAGCAAAGGATCTTTATTTTGAAATACCCTTTGCAACATATCATACGTCGAGTTCCACCGAGTTGGGACGTCCTGCTTCAGCTTCAACTCTGGGAAGCCTTACTGCTTTTGGGTTTCATGCACTTTATTAAGGGAATGGGGGCTTTTTTTAAAAAATTGTATGACTCCCCTAACTTTATCTACAATAGGGTCTATAGGTTTTAAGCCTGCTTTGACGATCAAATTTAACGTATGCGCAAAGCACGATACATGCCTCCAGTTATTACATTTCACAGCAGCGACTATGTTTGGGGCATTGTCGGTAACCGCTGCAGTACTTTTTTAGTTGTCTTGATTATTCATCTCTTCTTTCACAGCATTAACACAACTAAAAATGAACTTTTTTCATGTGAAAAACTTACTATTTTATCGGACGCGTTTCGGCTTAGTATCCGCCTTCTTCAGCTTAGGGCAGTCTGTTACCAAAGCTGAAGAAGGCGGATACTAAGCCGAAACGCGTCCGATAAAATAGTAAGTTTTTCACATGAAAAAAGTTCATTTTTAGTTAAGTACTTTTTTGTTCCATCTCCCACCATTTACATTCCTGAAACAAAAAGGCACCTAAATTTGACGCGGTATGCGTCTCATTAAATTTGATGCACCCTAACAAATTGGAACATAATATCGAGGAACTCGCATCTATGTAGTGGGCCGTGATAGCCAAAAAACTTTGGTTATTTATTGAAGTCCACCCATCAGTGGTAATTGACACTGCATAGGCAGATTTTAATTTAATTTTAATTTGCTCTACCAAATTATTGTATGTTTGAGGAATACGGCTTCTGCTAAGGGTTTTCCGACTCGGGAGAGAATAACCTGGGCAAAGCATATTTACAGACGTTATGAATTCGGGGTTTTCAACCAAACTGGAGGGTTGAAACTCCTTACAAATCATTTTTAAAAGTTGGACATCTATAGCTTTACTTCTACTTAAAGCAACTGTTTTACAACCTGGACAAAACTGTCAACTGAGGCTTGAGAAAGTTTAAGGGAAGATGAAAACAATGGAGGGGTGGGTATAGGTGTACGAATGTTTGTAGATGGTTGGTCCGTCAGTGAACAAACTTCACCTACCTCACAGCTGCTTGTCGAAGGAGGTCATGGAGAAACAGAAGTTGATGGCCGGGTATGTTCAAATTCCGATCACCCAGACAAACGAGGTCTTGATGTTCGTTCCAAGGGAACGGTCGGGTGTCTTCTTTTCAAATGATGGGTCAGATTTCCTGTCGATCCTCCAACAATGCTAAGAATTGTTTTGAAGTACTTGCATTCTGCTCTGTTGGTCCTCTTCTCGCTGAAATGGTACCACACAACGCTTTGTCGGTGTGACATCTCCAGATTCTGCATCACAGAATATATTTTGAATATATATAATTTATAATTTATTTATGTTTAAAAAAATAAAATGCTAGTAAGAGCTAAAAATTTTAGTTTATACAGTGAAGCCTGACCTAACAGCCACTTTTTTTCAGTGGTCACCTCTATGAACGGCCACTTTTCTGAAGAACAGATTTTATTTCTCGTAAGATCAGTGTAAATTTCCCCTCCATTAAACTGTCACCTCTTCCCTTGGCCAGCGGTCAGCCCCTAACGGGATCTTTCACTTGTTTAAACGGCCACTGAGATGTTTAGTCATCTGGAATTCGGTAGTCTACAGCAGGCAAAACACTTTAGTTTGACAATACAGATTTCTAAGAATAGGTTACCTGTCAGTGCAGGCCGACCGTCACAGTCACCTCTTTAGACGAGACCACGTTCTACGCGGCAGGCGCTGGTACACAGGCGCAGATACTCTGACGGTTGCCGTAATGAAATGTTTATTCTGGTTTCCGAAACTACTGCAGATAAAAATGTCCTTATAGTTTTTTTACAAAACTGAGAAGTTTTCTCGGAAAATTATTGAAGCTAAGTTTTTTCATTGAAATATTATGTACTATATATACATAATGACTCCGAAAAAGTAAAGTAACCTTAACCTTAAAGTAATAATATTTGAAAATAGTTTTATTCACAAGTTGAAGTGTTGTAAGTTACTGATAGTGTTGTATACATGAGGTTGCAAAAATTGAAAATTTGATATCGTTTATTGTTTTTAAAACATCAATACTGTAAAAATCTTGAAATCTTGATGTTCTTAAAATTGTGTAAAATTCAAACTGAAGAGTAATACAGAACAATGAGAATTCATCCTAATTAAAAAATATGAAGCATGCATTTTAAAGCGTAAAGTGTCTACTTTTAAAATAATAATTTATGTAATTATTATTTTAATCAAAATTTTCGTTTTCAACAAAAATTATAAAAGAAGTAACTGCAAAAACGTGCTTTTTTCACATTATTGTTTCATACGCCTTGTATTTTAAATTTCAAGATTTGATCCTTTAGGAATAAGGTATTCAATACCTACGTTATGAATCTACCGTAAGGAGCCTGAAAAGCCGTTATGTTCTACCTGAGAAGCCGGTTTCATTAAAATATACCTTTGAAAACTGTACACCTGCCGTTGGCCAGGAACAAAGAAAATTTAGTACTTATGCAATCTTAAAATAGCAGAAACATAAATAATTGTTATGTATGCTTGTCGTCTAACTCTTTCTCACTTATTTGTAGTGGTTGTAATATTCGTATTAGTGATAGGTAATATTGGCGTATTTTTAAAATAATTTTTTTTTCGTTGCATCCAGTCAGCGTTTAAAACTAATAGTTGACTACCCGTGTCCACTAACATTTAAATCTCACAGTTATTTATACACACATTAACAGTAGGGCATTCTGTTTGTCGAGTCATTTGATTTTCACCTCAGTCTGTGCTAACTAATTCTTCCCATATGTCAGCAGGAAATATGTTGCTGCTGTGTATGCGTTTTCATTCGTTGAGAAGTCAACAGTTTATCTCTTCCTTATTGTTTGTATCACATTGAGTGGGCGATCATTTTATATATGTTAATCATAAATGTACATTGTTTCTATTTTTGTGTTTTAGTTTTCTTTCATTTTTTTAAAAACATACTTTCAATAATGCATCCTATCATTATTTAATTTTAATTTCAAGGAATATGTTAGATTCTATATTTTTTACACATTAGTATGTAATTTGCTAAGAATTTGATATTAATTCATAGTGCTAACTACACTAGTTCTCAACATTTCGAATTTTCATTCGATTAATTTACACTGCTGACGACAGTGCAGCGGTTGGAGAATATAATTAAGAAAAAATACGTCTTAAGTTTTACATTCTACTAACCACACAATAGTTGTTCAAAGACTGTTAGCTGTGTAGAATGTAAGAGTACAGTTTGACTGAGATTTTGCAAGCTCGTGTATATAGTAACAGTAACAAAACCACTTCATTTTGTGGATAAAACTACTAAATTTTCAAATATTATTACTTTAAGGTTAAAACGACTTTTCGGACTCATTATGTATATATAGGACATAATATTTCAATGAAAAAATAGTTTATTAAAATAAAGAGGTACACAGGTGCATAGTACATTTAATCTCTAAACAATAGCTTTTGCTTTTTTTCAATTCGACAATTAGTTATAAAACTACAAGTGAATAACTGGTTCCGCGCCATCTGAAATTTGTGCGATCTAGCTTCGCCCTCACTCTCCCAGCAAAAAAAATTACTTACACTTCAGTAATTTTTAGAGAAAACTTTTCAGTTTTGCAAAATAACTATAAGAACATTTTTATCTGAAATCTTCTCTACTTTACGCTCATGTTTTTCCTTTCACAAACACCAGTCATTTAAAAGTTATAATTAAAAACCCGATTTTCCGAAATTTAGAGGTTGTTTTGGGGTGGTTTGATACTTTGTTGAGTTGTGAAGAGTTTCGTAAAACAATGTTCTATATGTAAATATTTGATTAAAAAAGGTCGCTTCCTTCTTCAATTTAATATGAGCTTATAATGTAATATGACTGGGCTAAAAGAGATTTGAAAATTATGATTATTTAAGTACTTTTTTTCTTAACTTATGTTGTTTTTCAACTAAAATATTGATGTTTTATGACTCTGTTAAGTAACTTTTAACTGATATTAAATAAAAAGGGTATGTGACAAGGTAATCGTAATGTTTGCAAAAAATGGGTAAAAATAGCTAAAAAAAACGTGTTTTTGACCAGGAACCACCATTCCAAAAAATCTGAAAAAATTCATGGTATCAAATTACTAAACGTTTCACAAAATCACAAAAAGAAAACTTTTGTTACATGGGGTATTTTTAGAGATTTTTTGCTTTTAAAGATTCTAGAATTTTTTTAAGGGCTACAGCCCTGTAAAAAAATTCACATGAAAGGCCTTCTAATCAAGAATGTACCTGATTTTTTCAAAAATTTGTATGGACTAGAACGGGAGAAAAAATAAAATATGAACAAATGGGTTTTTCGCCCCCTGGGGGTGGGAGGGAGAAGAATCCGATGTATGGACTATGGGTTACCTTTTTTTAGGCTCAAGAAACAGTTTTATATAGTTTATTTCGGAATCCGAGATTAAGGGCATTTGACCCCTCTTAACCCAGGATACCCTTTACAAAATGTTGCTTGTACACAATACACTACTGTAGTTTGTACAACCTTGAAACAGTAGTCAGCAATCATACATGAACGTTCCGAACTGTTGAAACCTTTATAACGTTTTTATAACGTTGAATTGGCGTAAACTATCCCCGTGTGTTTAAGAGGTGTTCTCGTAATTTGTAGTGCATTTTAACAGGAGTTAAACAATAATGGTAGTTTAATAGTGTAACAGTGTTACAATCTCTTGGGCAGATCAAAGATATTTGGGTTACTCTCGATAACGAATGTGGGGAGAATGCTGTGGAACACAATAGTAAACTTTACTGTTTGGTCAAAAATTGCACAATTAAAAAGAAAACTGCTAGCGCAAAACAAACTACATTAAAACACTAATTTTCAAAAGTATAATCTTTACCAATGCGTTTGAATATAGAGAATTTCATTGTAAACATACTGTAAATAGTACAACCGAAAGTACTTAACAAAATGATATAGTAGATAATGTGTATTTAATATACTATATTGTTATTATCCTCGCCAATCCCTTTATTAAACGGCCACATTTTACGGTGATCCATGGGTGACCGCTAAAGACAGGTTTTACTGTATATAAAAAACATTAAAATAATTATTTAAATGAAGTGTAAACTTATTTACTTTATTTAAGCGTAAAGTTATTTTACTTTATTTAAATAAAAATTATAATTAATGTTAATGTAGTCATATTAAATATATATATATATATATATATATAAATATATTAATATATATAAAAATATGTATATTATGGAAAACATTACGTACCTTTATTTGAAGACGAAAGATATGTATACAGACAGTAATAAAAATAAATGTATTCCAGACGCAGATTTATATTCAGGAAATCAATAAAAAGTGGTGGTGTGGTGTGTTGAATGGACGGTATATGCAAGATGAGATGTTCTGAAACAGAGTGGAAGACCGAAGGAGGTCCGGTTGTCCGGACCGAAGAGGAGCCAACTAGAGTGGGGGTAGGTTCTGTCAGCACAAAACATCGAACCTGATGGTAAAAGTGAACGACGTGAACAGTCGTTGATCCGAGTTCTGAAATGACTGGCCGGACCGGCCGTTCAATTCAGAACAGAACACCGGCCGTTCATTTCAAAACTCAGAGCTTCCCCCACTCTAGTCGGATCATCTTCGGTCTCGGTCTCTTGGACCTTGTTCCGTTCTGAGTTCTGAAGTGAACGGTCGTTCTTTTTTTCTGAATGATCATTCATTCATTCCCCTAGCGGATTCGTATCTAATGATCCGTTCGGTCAAGACCGACACATCGCTACTTTACACCTATTGATAAGACCGGACGGTCGTGTGTGTGTAAGTCACTGAAGTAATTCGACTCAAATTATAATTAAAATGTGTGGAAACTAAACAAAAAACTAAATGTGTAATTCGGTGTGACCAAGAACTAATCGTAATGAGTGGCGGAAGGTTAAAATGAACAAACTACATTGGAACAGTGCGTGACACGTGTCACATAACAACGTGGAATCCAAGCCAGGATGAGTACACAGCATTACTGACTACTATGATTATCACTAAAGAAAATAACTTTCAAAACTAAATTCATTGTTTAACAAAATCTAAAAAATGGGGTAATTGGAATGTGTGGGTGTGTGCGATAACAAAGAATTGGTTTGTCTTAAATTATAAAATACATAATTTAATAATTAAGATTTTATAAGAAGTAAAATATATTGTCTGTATTAGTAGTAGTTGCGTGGCGCAGAAGTCATCACTATGTATCAAGTAGTTTGATAACAAGAATGGGGTTATAACAGTAGATTCAAACAAAAAAGAAAATGTCATGCTGAAGAAAATAAAGTAATATTTTATTTTAACTTGATAAATACACATTTTGTTATTTGTGTTTGCCTATTATTCTTTGCCAAAGTACACTAGACGAAATCCTGTTTAAACTTTGCATTACGTAAAATCTATTATTACGTAATAAATACGATACAGTTTTAGTTGGAATCCGAACTAAGGAACAAATTTAATAACTTAATTACTGAGTAATTCTGCAATTTTTTCCTTTCTTCTCCTTTGTTGATTACCCTTATTTTGCTTCAGCTACTTACTGTATTTGCTTTATATTTTTTCTTTATACCATTTCTTTTTCTTTTCTCTGAATATGCTATATTCTTTACAATTTTATTTATTTGTCTTAGCATGTCTTGCTTGGTTTTATTTTTGTTTATTTTAATTGATCTCCTTTCTAGTTATCTTGTGTTATTAATTCTTGTTTTCACTTTGTTTGTTTATTTTATTTCATCTCATATTTTCTAAATATTAGTGTAAGTTGATCTTACTTATATTTTGGAATTTTGTAGTTTATTTTTTCATTTTATCTCATATATTTTCTAAATGGTGGTGTAAGTTGATCTTACTTATATTTTGGAATTTTTGTAGTTTATTTTTATGATTAGTTATACATCCTCATAGAATTTCTTAATGGAAATTTGGTTATATACTCCCTTGATCTTCTTAGTTATTGGATTACTTACTTCATATGTATTGTTGCCATTGTCCTTTGTTATGATATAAGGTCCTACGTATAACAATAATAGTTTCTTGGCTATACCTTCGAATGTACTAGGTAGTTCTCGATTTTTTATTAATATTTTTTCTCCTGTTTGATATTTAATTACCTTGGTTCCTTTCAGTGAATATTTGGTTTTCTGTTTTTCTATTTTCTCCATGATCCTGTTGTAGTATTTCCTTTCTTCACACGGGTCTTCTGGGTTGGTTGGAAAGTCAATCAAATCTTGTATCTCTCTATGTGGCTTTCTTCCAAACATCATAGAGTATGGGGTGTTTTCAATGAAGTGGTGGTAACTCATGTTTATCTCATGTTAAAAATTCTTCTGTTGATATTAAATACTTTTGCCATTCTCTCTGTTTATCATGACAGTATGTTCTTAAAATGCGTCCCACCTCTCTTAATACTCTTTCAGCAGGATTACTGCTGGGATGATATACGGACGTTTTGTATGTTTTGATATTTATTTCCAATAGTTTTTCTCTCCACCTTCTCCCTTTAAACTGTGTTCCATGATCGGTTATTATAGTAGATGGTTTTCCAATTTCAGGTACGTATTTATTTATAATTATATCCAAGTTTTCTTTGTGGTTGCTCTGTTAATAGCATATAATTTAGTGTAATGGTCAAATAGGATTACTATGAACTTGAACCTGTGCCTCCCTCCACTACGTGGGAATGGTCCACATATATCGAGAAACACTTTTTCAAGTTTATTATTAGATGTGATGGGAATCATCATTCCCTCCTTCCTTTCATTATTGGTTTTAACCATTTGACAGATGGTGCATGTTCTGATATTTCGAATTACTTTTCGGGTTATACTTTTTATAAACATTCCTTCTTCCAAGGCTTTGACTATTTTCAAAGCTCCCATGTGTCCGTACCTGACATGGTAGTCTTTGATTAATTTATCTTCTAGAGATGTTGGAACTACTAGCTTCCAATTTCCATGATTCCCTTTGGTTTTAGTAAATAACACATCTTTATGGATGCAATAGAATTTGTTAATTATTTCTTCTGATTCCATCAGTCTCCTCCATATGTTTGCTAATTTGGTATCCAGTTTCTGCTGTTGTACTATTTCATTGACTATCTCTTCCAGGTCCTTTCTGTCCTTTAATATATAATACACCTTGGCGATTTTCTCCTTTTCTCCTCCAAATGTTTGATTGTTAACATTTATTCTGGATAATACGTTAGCCACTACATTTTTCCTACCTGGAATGTATTCCCATGTTATGTGGTACTCTTGCAGAGCGAGGATCCAACGGGTGAGTCTACCATGGCTCAGTTTACATTGTTTCAGAAATGATATCGATTTATGGTCGCTTTTGACCATTATATTGTACCCCAGGATGTATGTTCTAAATTTACCGCATGCGAACACTATGCTTAACAACTCCTTCTCCATAACGTTATAATTACGTTCGCAGCTATTTAACACTCTGCTGGCAAAAAACTGATGACCAGGTGGTGTCCTTCCTTATCCTCTTGATACAATTCAGCGCCCAGGCTGACGTCACTGGCGTCACAGTTTAGATAGAAGGGTTGCTCAAAGTTGGGATGATGCAGCATCACGGTTTCTAAAACTTTTTGTTTAATAAGTGTTAGCACAGCATCCTGTTCGGTTCCCCAGGTCCACTTGTCCTTAGATGAGAGTTGTTTTGAAAATTTGGCTGTCAAATAGTTATTGAGTAGTTATTTTGAAATTTACGGTAGTAGTTGCAAATACCCAGGAAGGATTGCAACTGCTTCTTATTTTTTGGGGTAGGGAATTTCTGGATGGCTTCTACCTTTTCTTGGGATGGAGATATTCCCTTCTCTGTTAGATTAAATCCTAGGAATTTTACTTCTTCCGCTATGAACTAGGATTTATCCAGCTTCAGAGTGACATTGTTATCAGATAGTTTGTTCAGTACTTGTTTTATTCGGGTACAGTGTTCGTCCCAGTCCGATGATGTTATTTATGGGCAACGTTGGTATTGGTAGTTTGCAATTTAATTGGATCCGTTCTAGTTCTTTTTGGTTTATGAGGGAGATGTTTGACCCTGTGTCTATCATGATGATTGTTAGTGATCCATTCACTGTGGCCTGGATATAAACTATTTCGTTATTGGTTCTAGGTAATTGATTGTCCTCTTCTTCTAAGAGTTCCTCTCTTATGTTTTTCAAGTAGTTGTTGGAGACAATTGTTATCATTTTACTATTATTTTGTCACGTCATTTGTCTTTGTAACCCAAGTGATTGGTCATGTGAAGGGCGGTCCTCAGTTCTCACTGACCTTTTTAGTTTAAATTCTGTGGTTCGTTGTTGGCCCGATTATCTGACTGGTTCGTCGACGTTTCAGGTATTGTCTCTGGTCGGCTATTCATATTATTTTCAGACAGTTCGGTGGTCCTATTTCTTTGGTACCTATCATTATTTGACGTTGGTTCGTAGTAACTGGAGTTTGCCTGTGTATTCGGGCAATACCTCCTCTGGTTTGTCTGGCTTCTTCCGTTTATATAATTTACTTGTTGCCGACTATCTCTGGTTCTGTTATCCCCGTTTCCTCTGTTGTACTGGTAATTCGGGTTGTAGTTGTTCCCGTGGTAATTACTGTTGTTGGGGTGGCCGTTCGGACGCTGGTTTTGTCCATTTCCTCTGTAATTATTGTTGTTGGGATGGTTATTTTGATTGTTCCCTTTATCTGGTTGATTACCCTGGTCGTAGTTTGGGCGGTTACCCCTATATCGGTTGTTGTTAAAGTTCTGGTTTGGATTATTTTGGTTGTTACTCTGGGGGTTGTTGTTTGACAGATTGAATTCGGTGGGTTATGGTTCTCATTCCATCTGTTATATTTTAAATTGACCATCCTGTTGTGTTTGTATTGTCCATCATTCTCATGGTCTTCTAACAGGCTTGCCATACCTTGTATCATTTTAACTTGTCCTTGCCTTCTGGCCTTTTGGATTGCATCTTCATAATGGTAACCCAATTATATTACTAAAGATTCTTCTGGGATTCTTGGCTCCAAGTTACGTGCTAGGCATACTTTGCCCAAAAAGTATGAAGTTAGGGTGTGTCCTGCTTGTGGCTCACACCTCCCATTACTTATGTCGTTCCATACCACATTGTGTGTTGACTCCGACCAATACTTGTCACGGAATTGCGTTTTAAAATCCTGGGCGTTGTGTATTTCTGGTCTTGTTGCCGTCCACCAATTATCGTGGGTGTCTCTGAACATCTCATCAATCATGCTGCGTACCGTTGTTCATCGAGTTTCCCTATTTTTCTCAATCATCTCCTCGACTCTTTTCAGGAACTTTATCGGATTGCGCCGGTAGCTTCGAAAGTTGATCAGCTCCCGATTCTCGCTGGTTATTATGTGCGTGTTATTACAGGGTTTATCTCGCAATGCATCTATTTCTTCTTGCATCTGTCTCTCCCATTGGTTGAGTCTGTTGATCTTTTCTTTATTTTCCTTGACTTGTCTGTCTACCTGGTTTAGGTTGCTATACACTCGTTCCACCCTTTCACTGACATTGGTTTGTATTTCTTTATGTTTTTCCTCCAGCTTTTTTAGCACTTCTTGCTTGTTCCTTGTGCATTCTGTTGTCGTGACTTGTTGAAGTTCATCAATCCTATTTTTACCTTCCTCCTCGACGTCGCTTATTTTGCTTATTAATTCCTCACGGACTTGTACTACTGTTTCATTCGTCTCTGTGATGGTCTGTTTTATTTCCTCCCGACATTCTATCAACTGTTGTCTTAACTCATCTTTAGTCTTCTCACTATTTTCCTTCAATTGTCGTTGGAGTGTTTCATTATTATTCTCGATCTTGTCGTTCAGTGATTCCAGATCTTTCTTGATCTGTCTCTTTAATTCCTCACTCTTCCCTTCTAATATTTCTTGGTTTCTCTTCAAGGTTTCATGGTTGCTTTCCATCTTATTATTCAGAGTTTCTATGTCCTCCTTGAGTTGTTTCTTTAATTCTTCATTATTTTGTCTTAAGAATTCCCTGTCTTCTTTTCTTTGTTCTTTAGTTTCTTCCTTCATTTGGTCTATTTTTCATCCTGTCTCTTAAAATTGTCATTAGTTTCTTCCTTATTTCTGTCCAATTTTTCATTTATTTTCTCCTCCATTTTGTCTATTTTTTCATCGAATTTTTCGTTTATTTTTTCCTCGTTTCTATCGAATTTTTCGGCTGTGAAATTCATCAGGTCTTGCATGCTCGGACCTCCTTTTGCTTTTTCATGATCACCCGCCTGTTGTTCCCTTTCACTATCTTGGATTGGTTTCTCTGGTTGGTCCTCTTGGGCATCCTCTTCGATTATTTCCTCGATCATTTCCATTTCTTCAACCAGTGTTGTCTCCTTGTCTTCCTTGTCGGTGTCCTCAGTCCTCTTCTTTGGTCTGCCCCTGGTGATCATCTCGTTATCTTTTTTCGTAACCGCCGCTAGCCTTTAATTCTAGCCACACTAGTTGGTTGCCAATTTGTAACGATCTTCTCTTTAGTTTCTAGTTATTGTATTTATTTTTCTGAAAGTTGTGCTTTTTCTAATTTCTCACGCTGACGATGTCCATCACGAACGCACGAGTTACCAGTACCAAAATCTTCACGGGTGTAAACCTTACCTGTCCTTTGTTATTTGTATTTATTCCTGATAGGCGCCAAATTGTTTATGAAAACAATTAAAAAGTTCAAACTGAGTTGTCGTTCTGTGCGGTGATAACCAATTTGAATTACCCTCACAAACTGGCAGGCATTCGAATCTCGCTTGTGGTTCGTCGTGTTGCCAACATCTAAATCTGGTAGACAAATTTTACTCACCGCTAAAGTGCACAAACTTTATAATACAATTTAAATGAAATAAAGGACGGTTATTACTAATCAGTACTAGTTTATTAACGTTTGAAATAGTTAATTTTTGATCATTTTGATACAAAATATAATATTATAAAACAATGTTGCTCTGGCAATAAACAGACTATATCTCAAGGTTGGTTATGTTGGCTGAAGAGTTTCTATTTCGACGTGGCTGCCGTTAATGTTTATTTTCTACAGTTCATTCAGTCAACGAGTTCTTTTGATTACGTAAAAATAGAAACAAGATGTTAATAAAGTACACCACCTTACATCAATGGCACTTATATACTGTTAAGGTTTAAATACAATTCGTTTCTGAGTGTTAAAAAGTGTTTGCTAATATTTCATACTTCGTACATAGGTTAATTTATGTTTACATACAAGTTTAATATTTATTATCAATCAATCCTTGAAAGAAATTTAGTTACCAAGTTCGGAGTGAGAGTTTTTGTGTTGTGAGAAAAGTTAATTAATTTAGTTCACAAATTCGGGTAATTCAGATATACTTAACAAAATCTTGTCGATTTCTGGTGATGAGTCACTGTTGTTATTTAGGTTGGGTTGATACAATCGTTAATCTTCCATCATTTGGATCTTCGGTTTCCTCTGGCTTCTTTTTCAATTAATTTGGATTTTTTAATTATTTTTAACTATTAAAATCTGGTTTATTAGCTCTCTTCATTTAAATAGGTCTTTGTTTAACTTCTTGAATCCACATCTCATTAAATTTGGTAGTATTTATTACTATTTTAATTAATAATTGAGTCGAATAATGTTTGGCTTCCGTCTCTCTTGATCATCAATAATGGACTAATGTTTTATAACGGATTTAAATATAATAATGTTCCGTTGTTATGGCAACCACCCATACTCTTATTGGTTGAATACATTTGTATCTATTTTTATAATATTTGAATTTTATTTCAAAATGAATAAATATTTTCTAATTGCTATTATTCTTTGGTCTTCTTATCAATGTATTAGATATTAACATAACTGTCTCTATTTTCTTTCAAAGATTATTTTGATATCCCACAAAGCTGGGCTTATTCATGTATTATTATCTGTATACACTTAGTTGGCGTCTGGGCCGGCGACTACCTGGCGGCTGGCCCGAGTAATCCCCTGACATTCACAACCGGCCCAGACGCCAACTTAGTGTATACAGATAATAAAGTTTTGACAAAATTGCTAATATTATGTTATTACATATTTTCCTTATTTTATGTTTTTATTCTAATTCTGACATCTTATTATTGTTAACTAATTGTAATTAATGAGTTACTTGCCCTTAATTTTCTAATACAATAGTTAATTTCTTACAACTTGTTTATTTTGAATTTATACAGTTAGGCATTTTATAGGCCTAAGCAGTAATTGTCTATAACTTCTTATTTTACACAAATTAACGATTATTTTTCATTTACATCACTTATGACTTATTTACCTTTTGAATTACTTTGGGTTGTTTTACAATAATTGAATGTTATTATTAATTTACAAAATCATTGCTTGTCTGTTATTCTCTTTTATCTGTCTTTACTCTAATGATTAATATTATGTTTGTAAAATTTATCTCCTTACTTATATCTATTGCCATTTCTTACACCTTGTTTAGCACTTAATACTACTATAAAAACATAACACAAAAATAGGTTTATGGTCTGTTCATTTTCCAGCCATATTCCTTCTTATAAACTCAACTCTTTTAATTAAACAAATAACAATTTTGGTGAATAATATTATAACACCATTTATTCTATCTTGATAATCATCCCTTTGAATAATTTTATTAACATAGGATGTTTTATTTTCATTGCACTCATAACTTATGTTTCTTATTATTTAACACTATGACATTAGTTGTCTATCAACCTTTATTTCTGGTTTATTAGCTTTGCTTCTTTTTTCTTAAAATTATGAATTGTTTATATTATCACTTCTAACACTTACACTGTTTATCACTGTCACTTCCTACCTATCTCTCACTCTTGGGTTTTTACTTTTTTATACATAAATTTATGGTTATTCTGTCAACATTTTAAGTTTTGTTTTCTTATCATAATAAGGCTATTAACAACATACATTATCTATTAATAATGGTTTCACTTACTTTTTATGGTTAGTGTACTTCCTTTTGGATTATTTTATTTAATGCTCGTTACTAGATATTTATTACTTATTTGTGCTTTTTATCATTAGTTTAGTTTACACTTTCTCATTTTATTGTCTTTATTGGGTCAGTCACTTGGGTTGGGTCATGGTCATTTGTCTTGTCATAGTCATTTTATTTTCCTTGATTTAATATAGTTAATTCTTTATAGTTCTTATCTGGTATTGGGGCTGCTTTTTGTGTCATAACAATATATATGAGGCGTGTAAAATATATAGTAATATGGGATGACTTAGGATTGATAAACGCTATATATAGAGAGAGTTTAGATGCAGTATCAACCATTATATTGTGTATTCAGAAAGGGAAATTGACTGCAATAGAGTCATTACTCAGTTTAGGCCATTACTGCTGGCTTTATTTAAACTGCACATCTCACATTTAGAGTGATTCATAATTTCAGAGGTGTGGAATGATTTATAATTTCAATTTACTTTCCTCATGTTCACAGTCTTTATTCAAGAGAATGTGATTGACAAGCTAGAGTATAATTATGAAGCAGATGGAGGTTAAAAAATATAGACGTGAACAAGCAGCAGTATTTGAAATCAAGCCAGGAACTTTTGAGTTATTTTAAAAATGAATGTTGATTAATTGTATTGTTAGTCAGTGACAGAAGATAAAACTTGAATTTTTATGAATGACTTGAAAATGTCAAAGAAGCAAGAACTTTTTGAATGTGAAGAATGCTAGCTACTGTTTCTTGGGGTTGTTATTAACATGCTCATTTTTCAATTGAACAGCTAACTCTAAGTAAGTTTGGTCCTTACTATGGGCTCTCAGAAAAACTGAGGAACATTTTTCGAGAAAAAATGTAGATCCTTATCACATGGAACAATTTTTTTGGAGTAACACATAATACAGAAATTAAACTGTTGTACACCACTATATAGATAATTCCTGATTAGCACTCTCAAGCCTTTCAGCTCTTCATCAGATCAGAAATATAGAATAATAGCAACATGACACATATATACCACTTACTTTCCCAGCGAGGGCGTACACCTTTTTGTAAACAACCATAGAGGTAAACACCCTTTCAAATTCCTACTACACATGAGAAGGATCAGTCACCCTTGTTGGTACTTTACCTTTATTTCTTGTACATTCCATGTATGGTTACATCATTTCTGTACCTCATGCTTTAAACCCATCCAGTTCATTGTACTTTTTAATTATATTATGAAATATATCTTCATTTTCGAAATTAACTTTAATATTTATTGTCTTATTTTAACCTTCTTTCTTTCTTTCAATATTTCTAGCTCTTCTATAAGCCTTCTTTCAACCACATTATTACCTACCTTTAAATTTTCATAATTTTCAAGTGGATTAACAAATTTATGGTTCTCTTCTATAAAATCTCTAACATATAATGAATTCTTTTACCTTCTCCAATTTTAATTTATAAACTGTGCTCTTCTGTGACATTGGGATATTTCTATATATTTTTATTTCTTATCTTTTCAAATACTATTTCACATTTTTGTATTGCTATAGCTAAATAATATTTTATGATATATTGTATATTTTTCTTGTCTCTGTTCGTATGTCAGTGACCCATCTTAGTTCTTTTGTTTTAGCTCATCTTTAGTTTTGTTCTTGTTAATATTTACTGTCACTTTATCATAGTCCTCATTTTATAGTTGTTCTTTACAATTCTCTTTATCTTTTTCAACTCCTTATCTTTTATTTCTGCACTCTATAACAAACTGAATTTATTGCTGCCACTTTATACCTATATGGGTGATATCATTATTTATGAATAATTATATTCAAATATGATCCTTTCCTAACTATATCAAATTACAGATTTTCATTATCTTTTATTTTTATGGTTAAATCCAGTAATTAAATTGTTTACTTCCTATCTTTTCCTTAAATTGTAAATGTTTATCCTTAGCATTGACCGTATTTCCAAACAATTTGACTTCTCCTTCTACACTATCTTCCCAAATCACCATTATATTATCTATGACTTTCCCATGATGTCTTCATTATCTCTTACCAAAATATATACGAACGACTTTGAAAACCATTTATTGAATTCTACTAGGTGTAAAAAAAATATAAAGCTGTGGACTAGATACATCGATCATATAATGTTGATAGCCCTTGATAGAACCTCTGAACCCTCAAATAAAGGCAACTAGGTTTTGTATATTTTGGTCTGAGTTCTTACAGAGTCATAACATAGGTACAAGACTCATAAAATTATTTATAGGTAATAAATATAATTCATACAGAAATTTGGATGAATTTATACTTTAGA
This sequence comes from Magicicada septendecula, assembly GCA_034769895.1. Taxonomy (NCBI): domain Eukaryota; kingdom Metazoa; phylum Arthropoda; class Insecta; order Hemiptera; family Cicadidae; genus Magicicada; species Magicicada septendecula. The sequence goes on along the minus strand of CM068372.1, from coordinate 160,164,175 downwards.
CAAAATATGTGGCCAAAAATATTTAATACCATATAAATTTATACCCCCCCCCCACACACACACATATGCTTACATGCAATTATTTATTTATATTTATTGAAAGTAGTTGGAGGTGTGTAGTTAAAATAGTCATTAGTATGTCATTAATTATTCTGTTTGTACAGGTAAATGAAATTCCATATCCGTTCACCAGCATTCAGGATTTCGAAGCATCTATTCGTGCTCCTGTTGGACGCAACTGGGTACCACAGATTGCCCACCGGAAGTTAATAGCACCACCAGTAGTCACCAAGCTGGGTACTGTAATAGAACCTATGGATGAAGATCAGTTAGTGAAACAGAAGGAACTGAATGTGATGGACAGAAATAATAAATTTTCTAAAAGAGAAAACAGGAAGTTGTAGTGAAAAGCTGATGTCGTGATCTAAATATATGAATTTTTACAACCAACCAATAGTGTTGTTGTATACTAAATTAGCCAAGGCCAATCAACGTTATTGCACTATTATTACAGCTCAAGACCACAGGCTTGAAACCCAGTCAATGTGGTTAAACACCTTTTTGGAATCCCGTCTACCTTTGTGGTTACTTCTGAAAAACTTTCTATATTCTAATCTAGAATATTCCTTCCTATGACATATTCTTTTATTTTTAATAAAATTATTGAATGTTTATTGTCCAGTCTCATTTCAGCATTCTTATCTCTCACTTAGGTTTCAATTCTGTTCATCCTATTGGCTTTTCTCACTTAATCGAAGGGGCTTATACATTTTTATATTAAAATTTCATGTATGGAATACTAGATTCTTTTTTATGCCAAAATCATTTTTAATGTGTAATGATTTAGGTAACTGTTCAAATGACAAAATAATTGTTAGTTAATTTGAACCTCTGTACTCACTGTTTTCAACTTATGTCTTCAGTTCACTTTTGAAACACAAGCAACATAGACCTACTTGATATAGGGTTGGAGATTCATTTTTATGTTGGTACATGAGATCCAAAATTGTTTCCATTTGTGTATCTGTGAATGTCAATAGTTTTAGAGTGCATTAGACCTAATTGTACACTAAAAAGTGTAGGAAGTGTCATCAAACATAAGAGATTCATCATCGGTTGTTTTATTTCATAGTTGGTTGTTTTTATAGAAGCCTGTTGCTCAGGAATTAGTGCAACTAATTGATGCCAAAATTAACAGTGCAACATTGTATGCCTGCTACTATACTATATCGTTAATCCTTTTTTTTACAGTGTAGGGTCCTTCCCAGTTAGACTGAAGCTTAGGTGAGCGACCACGACGGTGCTTTGGATTGAACAACCAGACCTGATCTCCTTCTTGGAAACCCACACTATTGCTGCGAATGTCATACCGAGTTTTCATTTTATCACTGGCAATCTTGAGCCGTCCTCTTACCAAGCGATTCATTTCTCGCAGTTGGTTTTCTAATTGTGAGGAATAGTTCTTTGGCTCTTGGGACTGAGTCTCAGGTGATCCAAACATCAAGTCCCCAGGAAGACGAATCTCCTGCCCAAACACCAATTTTGCTGGAGTCATGCCGGTTGCGTCATGTACTGATGACCTATACGCCATAAGGAATAGTGGTATACGTTGGTCCCAGTCTGTTTGGTTCTCGTCAACAACTTTTGAAAGATGCTGCTCAAGTGTCCTGTTGAATCTCTCAACCATTCCGTCCGACTGAGGATGCAGAGGCGTTGTCCTGGTCTTTCGAATTCCAAGTAGACGGCATAATTCTTTAAACACTCCTGACTCGAAATTTCTCCCTTGATCCGTATGGATTTCCATAGGGGCTCCATAACGGCAACAGAAGTTGTGAACTAACTGCTTTGCCACAGTGGTAACCTCCTGATTTGGAATTGCGTAGGCTTCCACCCACTTAGTAAAGTAGTCACCTACAACCATGATGTACCGATTTCCATCGTCAGTAACTGGGAATGGTCCAGCAATGTCTATGGCGATTCTCTCGAAAGGTTGTCCAACGTTATACTGTCTCATTTTTCCCCTGCTTCTGGTTTGTGGGCCCTTGCTTGCAGCACATATTTCACACGTCCGAACCCATTCCTCTACGTCGTGGCGAAGATGAAGCCAATAAATCGCTTCCATATTTTGTCAAGGGTTTTGTTAACGCCAAGATGGCCTCCAGATGTTCCATCATGCATCTCCTTCAAAACAGACTGCACTTTACTTCGGGGAACTATCAACTGCATGACCACGTCTCGTCCATCTGCACTTTCCCAAGCCCTTTTCAGCAATCCGTTTTCTAAGGTGAGAGATTCCCATTGTGCCCAGTAGCCCTTCAGCACTTCGGAACCATGGCAGATATCTTGCCAATCCGGGCGGCGACCTTCCTCTTTTGCTGTCAAGATCGGTCCAATGTCTTCATCAGTCATCTGTTCTTGTCGACAGTCTTGTGTTGTCCAGCCATCAGCCAGGAAATCTACAGTGATGGCTTGAACATGTTCGCTTGAGTTTTGTTCTTCCTTTCTGTGGCAGTGTCGGCAGTCTTCCGGGCATGGTCTTCGTGATAAGCCATCTGCATTACCGTGCAGGCGCCCCCGCCGATGTTGTACCTTGAAGTTGTACTCTTGCAGACGTTCGGCCACCTTGCCAACTGTCCTTCCGGATTTTTAAATCTTAAGAGCCATGCAAGTGCAGCATGGTCGGTACGTAGTGAAAACTCTCTCCCATAGAGGTATTTATGGAAGTGCTCCAAAGCTCTGACAATTGCCAACAACTCTCTTCTTGTAACACAATAATTTCTCTCTGGTTTAGAAAGCGTCTTGCTGTAATACGCTATTACTCGTTCTTCACCGTCCTGCACTTGAGACAAAACTGCTCCTAGACCAGTATTGCTTGCGTCTGTGTCTACGATGTACTTCCCTTCGGAAGCTGGAAAAGCGAGAATTGGCTGCGAACATAATGCAATCTTCAACGTTCTAAATGCTTGTTCACACTCTCTCGGCCATTGGAAGTTTCATTTATTTTCCGTTAGCTCATGTAGTGGTTTAGCAATAGTAGCGAAGCCTTTCACAAAACGTCGGTAATATGAGCATAACCCCAGGAAACTCCGAACTTCGTGTTTATTCTTTGGAACTGGCCAGTCTCTTATGGTGTCTACTTTATTAGGATCCATGCTATCGCCCGCTGCCGAAACCAGATGGCCCAAATACTGTACTTCCTTCTGGAATAGAGAACACTTCTTCGGGCTCAGCTTCAGTTGTGCACCGTGAATTCTAGTTAGAACTTCCTTAAGGTTTTCCAAATGATCTTCGAAAGTCTTCCCGATCACTATGACATCGTCTAAGTAAACAAGGCAAGTTTTCCACGTCAGGCCTCGGAGTATCAGGTCCATCAATCTCTCAAATGTTGCCGGTGCATTACAGAGTCCAAATGGCATGACGTTAAATTGGAATAAGCCACTTGGGGTCGAGAAAGCGGTCTTTTCCTTGTCTTCTTGATGAAGACCCACTTGCCAATATCCACTCTTCAGGTCCAATGTGGAAAACCACTGTGCTCCGGACAACGTGTCGAGTGTATCGTCAACGCGAGGTAATGGATAGCAGTCTTTCTTTGTAACGTCATTTAACCTCCGGTAGTCTACGCAGAAACGCAATCCACCATTCTTTTTCGCTACCAGCACTACAGGGGAAGACCAAGCACTTGACGAAGGTTCAATTACTCCCTCTGTCAACATGTCCTGTACTAACCGAGACATCTCCTCTTGTTTAGATAATGGAGGCCTTCGAGGAGGTTGGCGTATCAGTGTTGTGTCCCCGGTATTGATGCGATGTTGCACAAGAGAGGTTCTTCCCAGTGACTGTCCCCGAACTGCAAAACAATCTTTGAATTCGTGTAAAAACTGTCCGAGTTCTTTTACCTCACCACTTGAGAGGTCGTTAGAAGATCTGTTCAATAATTCTTGCAGTTCCTCTGGTAATTTAGAAGTATCCGAAGAATTGGGTTTTCGTTGCGTTATTCCGGCTACCCAGGCCACAGGAGTCAATTTGCCTAGGAGCGTATTGCTTTGTAAAGTGATAGCTTGATCCAAAATATTCGCCACTCTAATAGGTACATTTCCGGTTGCGTCAGGTTTTACTAAACTTCTGGCAATTAGTATGCCCGGTGTGCTGACTACCTGGGGTTCGAATATAGAGCACTGATTGCCCCTAGTATCTACCGCAGTTCTAACCATGATGATCTTTTCGGAGTTTGGCGGAACAGTTACGGCCACTTGGTTTATGACGTCCATCGATTTTTCTGCTGTCGTCATTGTTGATAGCATTACCTCTTCGCCTCCGATTCTCAAGACATTGTTTTTGAAGTCGACTATAAATCCGTATGCGTTCATAACGTCCACACCAAGAATTGCTTCATCCACAATGTCTGCAACAAGTACTTGATGATTAAACTCAAGTCTACCGAGGCGTAGGTGTATCTCCACTTTTCCATACACTTTTACAGGCCGTCCAGTAGCTGTTCGCAAGCTGCAAGAGCACCAGATTGGCTTGAGATCTTTCACCACGTCGGGGCGCACAATAGAAACTGTTGCGCCTGTGTCAACTGTAATCAAGGTTGGCCTTTCTTGAACAAATCCGGTAACTACCAAGCTCCCGGTGTTTTTCTGAAGCGTAGAAATTGCGTATTCTCTAGGGGCTTCGTTCCTCCAGTTAGTCAGCACACTAATAGTCGTTGCACCGACTATTGCTCGTTTCCCTGCTGCTGAATTCTAACCCGACAATCTCGTTGTAGATGTCCAGGTTTCCCACATCGATAACACTTCGGTCTTCCATCCTTTCTTATTTTATTCTGTGGCGCCGACCGTCGACTCTCTGTTCCTTGTTCTTCTTCCTCATCGTCTGTGCCGTCGCGATCTTTTAGCTCGCGCACTTTATGACTTTGTCCAACCAGACGCTGATTTGGCGGCCTCAAATTGCAAAGCATGTACCAGGGCGTCCGCACTGTTCTGGTGTCTTGCCATTCGTAACACTTGCTGTAGTTCGTTATCTCGGACACCGGCAGTAAATGTCTGCATCGCAAAACGCGTTCGAAAATCTTCTGGCGCTTCAGGATAGGCCAGTCTAATTAGTCTGTCGATACTTGCTTCAAACTCTTGAAGACTTTCCCCGGAATGCTGTCGCCTTGCTCTCAACTGGGTGCAGTACACATCTCGCAAATGTTTATCACCATACCGTAATTCCAGAGCTTTTATCAACTCGGCATAGGTGTTCTGGCTGTCAGGTGGCACTTTCTGTAGTAGTTCTGCCGCGGGTCCTTTTAATGCAAGAACAAGTGAAACAGCCTTGTCTTTTTCTGTCCAATTATTTGCGCATGCAGCAGCTTCAAATTGGCGGAGGTATGTTGCCCAGTGAGTGCTTCCGTCAAAGGTTGGAGCTTTGACATGAACTGTCCCTACTGCAGGCAAAGTGACTTTCTCTGTTAACTTATTTTCTGTGTATTTTTCTGTCTTGATCACTGGTACAGTCTGTTCAGAAATTTGTTTTGGTTGAATCTTCATGCACTGTTCAACTTCAATTTTAATTTGTTCTCTTATGTTTGCCATTGAGTTTTCTACTGCAGATATTTTTGTTGACATAACTTCTTCCACAGTCAAGACAGATTTTTCTACTTCAGCTATTTTTAATGTCATTGATTCTTGTACCTCCGATATTTTAGTTACTTGCTTATTAAGCTCACCTCGTAGGAGACCCAACTCTGCAGCAGTTTGTTCTTGTGTCTGCTTTTGCTGCTGTATTAACTCCTTGATGTCCTCTGTTTCACGTTTACGTCGTTCCTCTGTTTCTTCCTTTTCTTGTCTTCGGTCTTCTTTTTGTCTTTCTTCTGTTTCTAGCATTAGTGCTTTCTGACGTTCCTCAGCTTCTTCTCTTTCTTGTATTCGTTCTTCTTTTTGTCGTCTTTCTGCTTCTTCTGCCTCCTGTCTGCGTTTCTAGTCCTGTCGTTTTACTGTCTGCAACAGCAGCCGCGCCTGTAAATTTTCCATCATCTGACTGGGATCCATTGTTTATCGATTAATTACGAATCACACTCGTCTTGTACAAAGCGTCCCCTGTTTCCACTGTTAACCGTTCTATCCCACTTCTGACACCACTGTTACGACGGTCTACTCGATCGTCGTAGGTACAGTGGAAACAAAATAATTACAAGACACCAATTAAGTCACTAATCACACCTTTAATTGTTATAGTAAAACAGTTTGTAATTAACAACACAGTGTCTACAACAAATCAAATGAAATTATTCATACACAATAAAATGTCCACTAATATTAAAACTCAACTGTATTACAATTATACCGTCCGAATATAAAACGCAACACTTCACTAATAACTACTTGCATGTACACAGTAATAACCCGAACCGCTCTGTAAATATATCGCACTAATATTCTCGAACCGCACAGTCAAAAATCTCGCATTGAACTGAAAACTAAGGCCGCGACGCGATGTATTTATAGTTATGCTCACACACCAAAAGCTTCCAAACTGCGTCTTATCTCTCGTGAACTACGTAAATTGCTACGGCCTTGACACAGTCCGAGCGCCCGAGCGGAGCCTGGCACAGTTGAGAAAATTCTCGCAAAATGCATTTAGTAGCACGTACACCACACGCTTACGTCGAGATCTTTCTGGCGCATTCGATAAACGCGTAGATTGTTCTGTGCTGTCGTAGCAATATGTTATTTCCACAATAGAGTAGCTAAAAGAGAATATATGCCACTGATATCGCACTTCTATTTTTATTTAAATTTATAGAAAATTCTTAAGCTTTCACGGGGAGCGTCAACATTGTTAAAATTGCTACTATTATCCAGGCTGTTAGGCTATTTTATTATTAGACTATAGTCTCAACCTCATCACTGGGGTGAATTGGCAGACACCGTGCCAATTGTTTCAGACACTGATGATGGCCTCCGATGGGGAATTTTAACAGTGATAGAAAATTGTAAATTAATATTAATCTGTAAATGAAGCAAATTTTGTTTTGTACAGGAGATTATAAGCTATTTAATAAGTTGCTAATAAATATTTTCATTAATGACTTATGTATAATTCAGTATTTATTCCTTTGTGGCTCAGTGATCCCACATTTCCATGAATGCAGCTGTACTTTTACTAATATCAAAATATATTTGTTGACAGCCCAATACTGAAATGTAGAGGGATTTCGGTCTGTAACAATACTTTTACAGTGTGTTGTGTACATTTATGGATGAATACTGCATGTATTTGGTAAAGCAGTTAAATGTACAGGGTGTCCCAGGAGGAGAGGGAAATAATTTGAGAAATGGTTCTATAGTGTAAAAGAAGAAAAAAAGTTCATATAAACATATGTCCGTAAACGCTTTGTAAGCGATTTACAGCTAGCGAAAGATTTCGCCCAGGTTTCGGTTCCCCCGGGTAAATGAAGACTGTCTGAAATTCTGAGAAGGGGCGAATTCTGTTGTTTCTTATGGTTTTTGACCTGAAAAATTGAATAAAACAGGTCGCAGAACTGTATCTCCCATAAGTTTCATGATATCCGACGTAAAACAGAAAAATCTTTGCCTAAAAACAAATTTTGGAAAATCGGAAACAATTGGAATTTTTTGTTGATTTTTATTGACTTTATTTACACCATTTTTCTCAGAATTAAATTCTTTACAAGTTTTGTTTTTAACTTTTATGCATTTATTAGTCATTTAACAAAGTTATTGTACTTCTAACCTAAGGTTTTTATAAACAAAGATGGTTTAGAAATTGCACAAAGATGGCCACAAGTTCAAAGAAACTATGTTGCGTTTGAAGTTGCGTAAAAAAATGTTTTAGAAAAGAAATGTTGGATCATTGGGTTTTGTTGTTCAAGATGCGTTGAATCTATGGAACACTAATTTGCAAGTTAAATACCAAATATGCCCTCTGACACAAGTTGTCTACAAATATCAGACAAGGACAGTAAAGATGATAGATTTATCAGACGTGAAGGTGGTAGTGGTGGAAGCAATCTGACTGAATCAGCTGAAATGGTGGAAATTGCCCTTGTCAGGTACTTTCCTGAAACAAAAGAAGTTGGAGTCACTGCTGAAGAGACTATTCGTAAAGTGTAACACATGTACCCTCCTGTGCACACTGTTAAAGGCTGTTCAGTGTTGCTGAACTCTTTTGGGGGGAAAGGTGACGAAGAATGACACATAAAAATTTTGAAATGAAGCTTTTGTTAAAATATTTGAAGTTTTTGCAGTGAGAACTGCAAAGTTAAGATAATTAAAGTTGTTTATAAAGACATTTGGAGACATTTTAACCTGATTTTAATTATTTCAACAACCAAAGTACTTATCTTAATAATAACAAAACAATAACAAGAAACTAAAAACATTTTGAGTTTTAATCAGTTAATTTTACTCTTTTAGTACATTTCTTTAGTGAGTTCTTTTAGTAAATTTCTTTAGTGAGTTCTTTTAGTGACAGACAAGTGGGTGTAAAATTTAATTAGTACATAACAAATTTACTTTTGGTACGAATTATCCATGTCTTGTAGAGGTCGCAGGTGTGGTAAGCTACGCTTCATGATCAGCATTTGGAGTATTGATGATGTCACCTCCGGAATCTTGAGTGGTCTGCGTGGACCTCACTGTAGCCCTTCACATATACAGCATATTACACAACGCGTGTTCGTATTGGATTTATTGCGAGTCTAAATTATTGTTGCTATTACTTCGGTTATTCACTGACATTCTGTAAATATATCATTTAATTTACTCGCGATATTGTTAAAGATGTATGTTATACTTGGTTTTCTGGTTTGTTTAACTGATACACTTGACGGTAAGTTACTGTTATTCGTTCACGACAAAATTTTATACAACATTGTTCGGATTGTTAATACCGCTGTTGTATTGCATTTCACTATCAGTTACTGTAATACAATCACAAACTCGAATGCTAGAAATTGTTAAACAGTTCATATCGTATATATTTTCTAAGTCATTTTATTACAAACTCCCGTAACACTTTTGTCACGCCTTTTACTTCCGATTCCTTCGAAAATTTAGTAAAGACTCCCCCTTTTCGCGTCTCTGTTGCTTGCCTATGTCGAACATGATAATTTCCCCACTAGACTTCTGATTTCGGCGATGCCGTTTCCTAATTGGCTCTTTTTCGTACAACCTACTCCAGAGACCACCTACTCTTTTCAAAGGCAAGTTCTGATAGGTCTTCTGATTCCCACCAAACTATTCTCCTGGGTCCTTTACCCTTCGGTCAGTGGCATTTCCGAATACTCTGGTAATAAATCTAGCTGTCGTATCTCTTAGTCTTCACAAAGACAATCCTTCGATTTCTCTTCCAACAGCTGCCTCTCCAATTAGTTGCGCCTATGGTATTATCTTTTCTTGAACAAAGGCCTCGCCAACTCTCTCCGTAAGTATTTTTTTGTCTGGTTCCCAGCAAAAACCTATTCCTTCAGTTCGTGCGTTAACCTTGAGTATGATTTCTTTCCTGGTATCATAGTATTGTTCCGGTGTATCCTCTGTTGATGCGTTTCAGTCAAGGAACACCCTTCATTGTTTTCTGTTTGTGATCGTATTACAGTAACTGATAGTGAAATGCAATACAACGGCGGTATTAACAATCCGAACAATAAAATTTTGTCGTGAACGAATAACAGTAACTTACCGTCAAGTGTATCAGTTAAACAAACCAGAAAACCGAGTGTAACATACATCTTTAAACAATATCGCGAGTAAATTAAATGATATATTTACAGAATGTCAGTGAATAACCGAAGTAATAGTAACAATAATTTAGACTCGCAATAAATCCAATACGAACACGTGTTGTGTAATGTGCTGTATATGTGAAGGGCTACAGTGAGGTCCACGCAGACCACTTGAGATTCCAGAGGTGACTTATCATCAGTACTCCAAATGCTGATCAAGAGTCGTAGCTTACCACACCTGCGACCTCTACAAGACATGGATAATTCATACCAAAAGTAAATTTGTTATGTACTAATTAAATTTTACACCCACATGTCTGTCACTAAAAGAACTCACTAAAGAAATTTACTAAAAGGACTCACTAAAGAAATTTACTTAAAGTATTAATTTAGAGACCTCATTATAAGTAAGGTCATGTTGAAACCCATTGAGAAAATCGTAGGAAGTCTAGGATTTCATAAAATATCTATATTACAAGTGCTTTGATTTTAAATGTATCCGTTATGATACAATATGTTGTACTAAACTTAAGTTGATTAAATATTGAAGAATAAAATATAGTAAGAAGTAAAGTTTTAGTGATTGAAGGATTATTAAATTTGTTAATTGTGCATAATTTAATATTTATAGTAATAATTATGTGTACAATGAAATATGATGATATTTAATGATATTTTGTTAATAAATTAACCATTAGAAAGTAATGAAGTATTGATTTTATTGAATTGAACCCTGAGATAAACAAAAGGTATTAAAAGCAAAGTTATATTTGGTGCCGCACCGCACGGCTTGATAGACAAATTAATGTCATTAGGCTAGGGCAGTGACAGACAGTGTGGTTATAAATTTGTCTAGTATTAAGTGGCATAAGATAATTGTAAGTCAATTATCCCTGAATGATAACGCGGAGGAAAGTGAAAATGGCAACGAGGGACGCTAATTCAGAAGAGGTTGATATAAATAATCCGATGGTGGTGGAGCAATCCGAAAGTAGCGCAATGGAAAGTGCAACCAGTAGCGAAGAGAATATTGAAAGTAGAGCGCGGGGACAGGAATCAGTGCCACCCAAGATTAATCTCCACATGTTGATGACACTAATAAGACAACAGGGGGAAGAATATAGAAAGCATATTGACGAAACGAGAAAGCAAAATGAAGAAATGAGAAGGCAGAATGAAGAGAGGGATGAAAAACAAAGAAAACATAGAAGAATTGGGTAAACAAATCACCACGAAATTAGACGAAAAGATAGAATTAATTAAAGGGGATCTACATGGTCAAATCCACCAAGTAAATGCTGATTTACAAAATCAGAAAAGCTGGAAGAAGTACAAAGAAGAATGAAAGCGGAATTAAAGAAATAAAGAAACAAGCAAAAGAAAGTAAAGAAAAACGCGAGAAGGATCGTAAGGAATGGCAGGATGCCATAATAAATACTCAGAACCAGAATAAACAGCAGATAGAAGGGATAGAGCAACAGGTAAGGAATCTAAAGGAAGCTCTTCAAAGTGCTGAAGAGAAGTTGAATGATGTCTCCACGGAAAAAGGTAGAAGACTGGACGAAATAGCAAGCAACCTTACGACAGTATGGGAAAGTCAACAAAGGGTACAGCGTAGGTTGAAAGAAATGGAGGAGAGACCAGCCATCGCCGTAAATGGAACGAGCATAAGTAAAGATGCCACCTTTGACGGAGAAGATAACTTCCCGATCGAGTTCCTGAAGGAGTTACAGGAGACACACTACAGTGAAGATAACACAAGATGGATAGGCCGATATTTGACTGGTGAAGCGGCTATCTGGTGGAGAATTGTACGTGAACAAATTAAAACATTCAAGGAATTCGAAGAGGCATTTATGGGTAAATATTGGAGCGCTACACAGCAAGAGCGGGTCCGTGACCAGTTGGAATATGGACGCTTTAATCCAAACGGATCACTTAATGTGATACAATATATGGAACGATGCGTATTGAAGAGCCGACAACTAATCCCAATACTCTCAGATAAACACATGATTACGAAATTAGCACGACACTATAATAGGGAACTACAGATTCCGGTAGTGACGAGGGGCGTAACAACAATAAATAACTTTGAGGCGTTACTGCGTGAATACATGAACATAAATACGAGAACTGAGACGATGGACAGAAAGTAGGTGAGCGCTCTGTCATAAAATATAAGGGTGACGCACCACCGCCTCGACAAATGAATAACGGCAATAATAAAACGCGCGCCGGCTGAAGGGACAACTTTGTACAAAGAGTACCGGCAAGTGAAACCAGCAAGCCGCAGGCCATAAATAGTTTGGTCATTGAGCGCCACACGAATTCTAAGCAAGACGAACGACCGTCGACGTCAACACAGAAATGACTTTTACCTACGAGTGCAATGAACTGAGAGGTTGGTCAAAACAACAAGATAACCAGAAATGATGAGTGTATCAACGCAATTTTTCCGGATATCAAAAGAGATTTGATGGAGGAAAACGAGCAAAATGTAGAAATCAAAACAATTAAAAGCCCTGAAATATCAATTATAATTAATCAAGTACCGGTTAATGCCTTAATAGACACAGGAAGTGCCGTCAATGCATTATCCGAAAATTTGTATAATAACATTAAAAAGCTACTTGGAAACCACGTGATCCTAAGTGTTAATAATACGACGATAGCGCTGTAGGAATGAAATCTAAACACATTAAAAGGCAAGTATTTTGTGAAACAATTCTAAATGATAGCATAAGTGTGGATTGTGTGTTCTTAATCGTACCGGGGCTAATAAGAGATTGTATACTCAGAATGAATTTTCTGCAACAATCAAAGAGTGTAATCAACATACTGGAAAAATGGATTAAAATACAACCGGAATTAGAAACGACTGTGGAGGAAGGTCCCTGCGAAGTGCCTCTGTTAGTAATGGAAGAAGATAACTTATATGTAACATGGATGAGGAAATCCGTAAGAAACTTGATGAATTTGACGGGGTGGATCAAGCCAGACGAAGTCAGTTGGAACAACTTTTACATAAAAATAAAAGAGTATTTAATGAACGGCCAGGCCTCATAACGGGATACCAGCATTACTTCCAGGTAACCGACAGCAGACCTTACCTACAAAAGGGGTGGGTTGTTCCTATCAAGTACCAGAGGGCAGTTCAGGATGAAGTTAGGAGAATGCTAGAATACGGGATAATTGAAAGAGCCCAAAGCCCCTACATCTAGCCTCTGGTAACTGTCATTAAAAGGGATGGGAGGGTGCGATTGTGTCTAGATGCCGGAAAAGTAAACAGCGTAACCACCCCGGATAATGAAGGACTGTCGCCGATAAATGAAATTCTAGCACGATGCAGTAACATAAAAGTGATGTCCACCATTGACTTAACAAATAGCTTTTGGCAAATTCTGCTAAAGGAGAACTGTCGTAACTATACAGGTTTCTTATACGAAGTCAAATGTTACAGGTTCAAAGTGACGCCTTTTGGTCTAAGTACAAGCTTAGCAAGCCTGGCAAGGGGACTTGACCACATACTAACGGAGGAGGTCAAGAAGCACACTATCATATACGTTGATGATATTCTATATTTCTCACAAAATGAAGAGGAGCACGTTGTACATTTGAAAAACCTGTTGGATAACCTAAGTAGGGCCAACATAACCGTTAATTTAAAAAAGTCGCAATTCTTCCGAAAGGAGATACAGTATCTCGGTTACTGTTTAACAACCAATGGGATTAAACCGACAACAGATAAAGTATCAGCTATTTTAAATTTCCCAACACCGAGAAATCCCAAACAATTAAAGGTTTCATGACACTTGCCAATTTTTATAATAAATTCACAAGTAGATACGCAGAATATACCCAGCCATTACTAAAACTACTACAAAAAGGAAATAAATCCAAATGTGACACTACCATGAGCGAACAGTTTCAGCGAGTAAAGGAATTGTTTATAGACACCGTAATACTTAAATTTCCCATGCAAGGACGCCGGTTTTACCTACAATATGATGCAAGTAGTTATGCATAAGGGGGCCAGCTGTATCAGATCGATCAGGAGGGGAAGATCGCCGTCATCGCATACACAAACAGAACCTTTAAAAACGCCGAAAGAAATTACTTCACAACAGAAAAAGAACTGCTTGCCATAGTCCAATGCTTAAAAAAGTTCCGTATATACATATTAGGTCAACCACTAACTATAATTATTACGGACAACAAAGCACTAACCTTCTTTCAGAAATGCCATTTAAACAACACCCGGATTACTAGATGGATACTCGCTATACAGGAGTACACTTTCGAAATTGTACATTGCGAGGGGAAGGAAAACTTAGTTGCAGATATACTAGATCCTTAGATATACTAAGCAGATATCCAGAAGATAACGACGTGAACGATACCACCTACGAAAAGCATGAATATTATATGCATGCCATTCAAATCAAAATGAACAAAAATGTTGCCGCTAAATTGAAAACAATACATAAGTTACAACTCGAGAACAATAAATTCAAACAAATAATAAACAAAATTAAGGAGGAAGGCGACGACCAGATAAATCAACATTTTAAGGTAATGAATAATAAATTATACCGAAGATGGAAAACCAATGGAAACTGTATATTCCGGAAGAGCTTAGGACTGAATTAATCCAGGAGATTCACCAAATGTACGGTCATCCTGGCACGAAAAGGACACTGCAGCTACTGAAGGAACATTTTACGATCGACGCGATGTGCAGAAGTGTCAGCCAATTAATACGATGCTGTGACCTGTGCCAAAGATGTAAGGATAGCGGAAACCGAATCATCACCGGGGAAACGCGGCCAATACTACCTACACAGAAAGAAGATTTAATAAGTTTGGATTATTATGGTCCACTACCTACATCCAGTGGGGGGGGGGGTGAATATTTATTGGTTATCGTCGATAACTTTACGAAATATGTAGTGTTATACGCATTAAGAAGAGCCACTACCAGTGTGTCCCTTAAACGACTACAGCAATATATCACTACCCACGGAAAGCCTAACAGTGTATTAACGGATAATGGTACACAATTTACATCACATAAATGGACGCAAGGTCTGAAAGATTTAAATTAATATAAAACTAAAATATACAGCAATCAGAAATCCATGTATCAACATCGCAGAACGATGGAACCGACAGCTAGGCAACTTATTCCGAATCTTCGTACGAGAAAGGCACACAAAATGGGCTACGTATATTGTAACGAATCGATCCTTATGATCCTTAGAGCCACACGTTGTTGACGTCAATTTGTAAAGTGTAGATCTGTTTGTGCTCTGTTGAAGTGTATATCGTGCGTTCGCCTCACACGTTGTGGTCGTTACTTTATGTTTACGCTGACGATGTCCGTAGCGCTCTCTCTAATTACCAGTACACGCGAGTGGGAACCTTACCTGTTCTTTAATATGTGGATATATTTCGCGGGTGGCGCCAAATTGTTTAATCTGAAAACAATTAAAAAGAATAGGACGATTGAGCGTTCGTTCTATGACGGTATGGTGAATTCAAATTATTCCCGCCCTGTGCGAATTTCTTAATCTCGCTGGTAGTTTGCCGAGTTTCCGACGTGAGCGCTTACCGTCACTTTTGCTCGTCTCTAAAATACACAAATCATATAATGCACTTTCCTATGAAATAAAGGACAGTGGTTACAACTCTGTACTAGTTTATTAAATTGTGATTAGTAGTTATTCAGTATTATACAAAATTATATTTTCTTATTACACAAAATTGCTCCAACAGTAAAAGACAATTATATCTCAAGGCTTGGCGAAATCGATTATGAACGAGTTATTTAGACATGGCGTCTACTGAATATTTATTATTAATTTCGTTCAATAAATCTGGACTCTTTTGGTTTACGAAAAAATATCAATTTGATTACAATAAAGCACACTACCTTACATTACTGGTACTTATATATTATAAGGTGTAATTACAATTTGTTCCTGAAGTGTTAAAAAGTGTATTTCAAAAGTTCGTAATTTTTATACAGGTTACTTTCTAGTTTCATATAAGTTAGTGTTTTATTTTTGATTAATCTTTGAAAGAAATTATATCATCAGTTTATATTGAGAGTTAAAAGTGTTGTGAAAAAAGTTAAAAAGAATGTATTCCTTTAATTCGGGTAACTCAGCAATACTTATCAAATCAATTGACTTAAGGTGTAATGTCATTCAGTCGAAATAGGTTGGGTCATCTATGGTCATCAATCTTCCATCATTTTGGGATTTAATTACGCCTGGCGTCTTTTTCGTATAAGTTGATTGAAATTTATTAATTTGGAATTGAATAAATTGGTCTTTGGCCTCGGTTCGATGGATTAGTCCTTCATCATTTTCTTACTTGCTCATGTTATTAAAGTTGGATTACTTTTTCTTGTTTTAAATTAAAATTTGAGTCATTTACGGCTTGGTGTCTATTCGTCTCGAGCTTCAATAATGGACTAACAGTTTCTAACGGAATATTCATTAATAACGTCTGGTTGTTATGGCAAAAGATTGCCTCTCATTGGCTATTCATGACTTAAGCCCATTGTTACAATATTTGAATTTTTATTCAAAATGACTAAATATCTCCTGATGGCTATTATTCTTCTGTCTTCTTATCTAAGTATGAGATATTATCACCACTGTTCGTATTTTCTTTCAAAGATCATTTTGACATCCCTCAAAGCTGGGTTTGCTTATGTATTAATGTTTTGTCAATTATGTTGATATTATCTAATTACATTTCTTTCTTATTTTATGTCCTTAATTTGGCATTTATCTCTTAATATGATTGACTAATTATCATTGACTAGTTACTTGCCTTGGATTTGCTAATATCATAGTTAATTTCTTACAATTTGTAGTTTTTGGTTTTATACAGTTAGGCATTTCATAGGCCTAGGTAGTAATTGGCTATATTTTCTTATTTTATACAAATTATATATTATTTTCCCCTTATACATGTTTTGTTTTGTCTTACAAATGATTTGGTTACTTTTTGAATTGATTTGGGTCTGTTTTATAATAATTGTAGGTTTTCATTATTTTACAAAATCATGGTTATCTATTACCTTATAACTGCTTTTCCAGTATTATTAGGTTTGTATGAATTTATCTTTTTTCTTGTCTATATTGCCATTGTTTATTATTTGTCTATTATTTACTATTCTCTATAAAATATAACGCAACATATAGGCTTATGGTCTGTATACTTCCTTCATCCATATTCCTTTTCATAAACTTAATTGAACAAATCTTTAACAGTCATTATGCTACTCTTGTTTACATTTTGTTTATTCTTACTTATTTTTTGGTGACAAACATCATCAAACTATTTACTTTATCTAATTAACTATCCCTTTGAACATAGGATTTTTATTAATTTTGCATTTATATTCTTTACCACATTTTTCTTTTCTAAACTTTACTATCTAACCATGGTAACATTATTACTTTGACTCTTCATGGGATTTTTTCCCTGAATACCATTGTATTCTTAATCTACAATTACTCTTAATCCTAATAATAACAATATTCTTATTTAATAGCACTTTTTACCATTAACCTTGAGTGTTTATCACTGGTTTTTAGGTGTCTATACCTACCAGTAGGGTTTTCTATTTATTTTGCGGTTTTACACTGGCACTTTGCACTTTTTATAGTATTTAAGTGTTACTAGTGGGTATTCCCTAACATTAAATTCTCTTTCTCACTTAATCATGTTCACTATCTATCTATCTCTCACTTCACAGTGGTTAGTTATACTGTTAACAAGTTTCATATCATTATAGAGTTATTTTTAACATTTAATCTCTATTTCTTTGGTTAGTGTACTTTGTTTGTCTTTACTTTATTGGATTTTAATAATTATCATTTAAATTTATTATTTAGTTGATACTAATAAAGATCATTTGATTTTACTATTTCTCATTTCCTTTCCTTTATGATTTGTTTGTGTCTTTCTATATCTTATCATTTGATTTCATTTTATTGAGTCAATCACTTGGGTTGGGTCATAGTCGTTTGTCGCGTCATAGTCATTTTATTTTCATTAGTTATTTAAACATTTAATATAGTTGATTCATCGTTTTTTCCCTGGTATTGGTGTGGCTTTTTTTATTGTAACAATATAAAAACAATAAAGGCATGTCTAAATGAGACGTATCAAGACACTATCAAGGTTACACCATATGAAGCACAATTTGGAACCAAACCAGGTAGACTTTGGGAAAAATATCTAGACCCCATTGTAATAAATAATGAAAATGTTGACATAGAGAAATTACAATTAAGAATCAAGGAGAGAGGAGAGAGACAGGCAGCTCGGATAAACAAATTAAGTAAAATTACCGCAATTACTGAGTCTTTACTAAATTTTCGAAGGAATCGGAAGTAAAAGGCGTGACAAAAGTGTTACGGGAGTTCGTAATAAAATGACTTAGAAAATATCGATACAATATGAACTGTTTAACATTTTCTACCGTTCGAATTTGTGATCGTATTACAGTAACTGATAGTGAAACGCAATACAACGGCGGTATTAACAATCTGAACAATGTTGTATAAAATTTTGTTGTGAACGAATAACAGTAACTTACCGTCAAGTGTATCAGTTAAAAAAACCAGAAAACCGAGTGTAACATACACCTTTAAACAATATCGCGAGTAAATTAAATGATATATTTACAGAATGTCAGTGAATAACCGAAGTAATAGCAACAATAATTTAGACTCGCAATAAATCCAATACGAACACGCGTTGTGTAATGTGCTGTATATGTGAAGGGCTACAGTGAGGTCCATGCAGACCACTCGAGATTCCGGAGGTGACTTATCATCAATACTCCAAATGCTGATCAAGAATCGTAGCTTACCACACCTGCGACCTGTACAAGACATGGATAATTCGTACCAAAAGTAAATTTGTTATGTACTAATTAAATTTTACACCCACTTGTCTGTCACTAAAAGAACTCACTAACGAAATTTACTAAAAGAACTCACTAAAGAAATTTACTTAAAGTATTAATTTAGAGACCTCATTATAAGTAAGGTCATGTTGAAACCCATTGAGAAAATCGTAGGAAGTCTAGTATTTCATAAAATATCTATATTACAATTGCTTTGATTTTAAATGAATCCGTTATGATACAATATGTTGTACTAAACTTAAGTTGATTAAATATTGAAGAATAAAATATAGTAAGAAGTAAAGTTTTAGTGATTGAAAAATTATTAAATTTGCTAATTGTGCATAATTTAATATTTATAGTAATAGTTATGTGTACAATGAAATATGATGATATATAATGATATTTTGTTAATAAATTAACCACTAGAAAGTAATGAAGTATTGATTTTATTGAATTGAACCCTGAGATAAACAAAAGGTATTAAAAGCAAAGTTATATTTGGTGCCGCACCGCACGGCTTGATAGACAAATTAATGTCATTAGGCTAGGGCAGTGACAGATAGTGTGGTTATAAATTTGTCTAGTCTAGAATTAAGTAGCATAAGATAATTGTAAGTCAATAGGTCCCTGAATGATAACGCGGAGGAAAGCGAAAATGGCAACGAGCGACGCAAATTCAGAAGAGTTTGATGTAAATAATCAGATGGGGGTGGAGCAATCTGAAAGTAGCACAATGGAAAGTGCAACCAGTAGCGAAGAGAATATTAAAAGTAGGGCGCGGGGACAGGAATCAGTGCCGCCCGAGATTAATCTCCACATGTCAATGACACTAATAAGACAACAAGGGGAAGAACAAAGAAAGCATATTGATGAAAAGATTAACGAAACGAGAAAGCAAAATGAAGAAATGAGAAGGCATATAGAAGAAAAGATTGAAGAAACAAAAAAACAGAATGAAGAAATGATAAGACAGAATGGAGAGAGGGATGAAAAACAAAGAAAACATATAGAAGGATTAGGTAAACAAGTCACCACGAAATTAGACAAAAGATAGAATTAATTAAAGGGGATCTACAAGGTCAAATCCACCAAGTAAATGCTGATTTACAAAAACAATAAAGACACTATCAAGGTTACACCGTATGAAGCACAATTCGGAACCAAACCAGGTAGACATTGGGAAAAATATCTAGACCCCATTGTAATAAATAACGAAAGTGTCGACATAGAGAAATTACAATTAAGAATCAAGGAGAGAGGAGAGAGACAGGCAGCTCGGATAAACAAATTAAGTAAAATTACCGCATTTGAAGTAGGGGACCAGATCCTAATTCGGACACATAAACTTTCAGACGCTACGCAAAATATAATTGGGAAATTCTGCGCATTGTATGAAGGTCCTTATACTATCACACGGAAGGTGGGAAGCGCCACGTACCAAATACAGGACGACGTAAACAGCAGTTCAATACGTGGGATTTCCAACATGAGGCAGCTGAAGAAATATCATTCAGAGGCTTAGTTGACGCCCAGATAAAAAGAAATTGTATACCTTGTAAAGTGATCAATGTGATGTCTAAAATTTAACTGAAAGAATTTATAAAAAATGTGATAACAATTATCTTAATAATGAGATATAATATGTCGAATTGTATAATTGTCATTATTAATTCCTTCTTGGATTTCGTTGTCCATGACGTGTCCGTTACTTAACTAAATATCACTATAATATTGACGACTCGGAACACTAAGTTTTTTATAAGTAAAAACGTAAAGGTTTACCTTACAGCCTAAACCGGCTTTCACCTATCATGAAAGCCGGTATGATAGGTGAAAGCCGGTTTAGGCTGTAAGGTAAAACTTTACGTTTTTACTTATAAAAAACTTAGTGTTCCAAGTCGTCAATATTATAGTGATATTTATTAATTCCTATTAGCAAGTGTTGACTAAACTATTGACAATTATTGTTAACGTAGATGCATAGATAAAATAAATGTCTCAAAATGTTGCTTGTGTAATAACAATTAGTAGGTTACGGATAGGTACTTTAAATGTATGATTATCACAAAAACTTTTAAATCTAAAAGAATAGTGAAGTGTTTGTGAAGTGTCAACTAGTAAACTGTGAACTAACAGAACATCGGTAGCAATTTAAATTAGAAAATTGTGGCAATAAATTGATTAAGTACATTAGACTATCATTATAATGTAAACGTTTAAATTGTAGATTTGTAGAGATGTAGAGATAATATTTTATTAATTAATATTTCTATAATAATATTCTCAATTAACTATCTATTCAAGGAATGTGCATATAATAGTGTATTGTTAGGTAATATTTGACATAAAAACCGAATGTACTAAATGTGTACGGGTGAGAGATAATCTAATTTTCAGGATTACTAATATTATTATCATGATGATTATTACTATTATTAAATGAAATGTTTAATTATTTTCTGTGTATATTTGTGTGTCATGTGCAGGGAAGAACAACAAAAGAAAATATATGTAAAGAGTCGTGTTGAATCATAGATAAAATGTAGAGTTTAAATTATATGACTAGATGTAATTTTGTATTCATAGATGAATGTAAACAAAGCTATAAGAATAGAAAAACAGATACAGATTCATTTAAAAGGGTGAAAGAGAAAGTAAGTTACTAATGGGGTGATACCGTTAAGTAGGGCATTTAAAGTTACATCACCAGTTCTTTGTCAGTGGGTCAGTATTTCCAAACAGTAAACATACTACACTATGTTCAGGGAATGATGAGCTTGTACACGGAAATGCGAAGTGTATCTATTCGACGGTGTATCTCAACGACAGGGCGCAAATTTCGGGTCCCTTTTTGATTTAAAGAGTTCATCCAAATTGACCCAAATTGGGGACTGATATAATGCCAAATTTCAAAAAAAAATTTTTCTTTTAGTTAAGGTAAGTTTCATTGAACGTGGTGACAATTGATGTATGGAGTTATTCGTAGGAGTGTGGCGAACAAAATCGGTTAAAAGCCGTCCGCTGCCGTCTACGCAAGTCTGATTGACACGCAATAAATCTAGTGTAGCAAGTGGCCACGTGTTAGAAAGACAAGGTCATTGTGCTGGGTATCTAGAAAAAACGCCAGTGAATAAAAGCTTACAATCCGGAGAAAAGTATACGAGGGTGTGAATAAACTCATCAAGTGAGAAATGTTTCCTTCTGACAAAGGATGAAAGGTTACACGAACATAACAACTGCAGACAGAAAACAATGAAGGGTGTTCCTGGACTGAAACGCATCAACAGAGGATACACCGGAACAATACTATGATATCAGGAAAGAAATCGTACTTGAGATTAACGCACGAACTGAAGGGATAGGATTTTGCTGGGAACCAGACAAAAAAAAAATACTTACGGAGAGAGTTGGCGAGGTCTTTGTTCAAGAAAAGATAATACCATAGGCGCAACTAATTGGAGAGGCAGCTGTTGGAAGAGAAATCGAAGGATTGTCTTTGTGAAGACTAAGAGATACGACAGCTAGATTTATTACCAGAGTATTCGGAAATGCCGTTGACCAAAGGGTAAAGGACCTAGGAGAAGAGTTTGGTGGGAATCAGAAGACCTATCAGAACTTACCTTTGAAAAAGTAGGTGGTCTCTGGAGTAGATTGTACGAAAAAGAGCCAATTAGGAAACGGCATCGCCGAAATCAGAAGTCTAGTGGGAAATTCTCATGTTCGATATAGGCAAGCGACAGAGACGCGAAAAGGGGAGTCTTTACTAAATTTTCGAAGGAATCGGAAGTAAAAGGCGTGACAAAAGTGTTACGGGAGTTCGTAATAAAATGACTTAGAAAATATCGATACGATATGAACTGTTTAACATTTTCTAGCGTTCGATTTTGTGATCGTATTACAGTAACTAACCTAACCTAACCTAACCTGTTCCATATAGATTGAGTGAATTTTTGGGCAGTTGCCATCTGCCCAGACGACCAATATTGACTTGGGAATAGTCAGGTTCCGGGAGTGCAGTGAGAGGAGAACCAACCAGGAAGTGAGCTGGAGTTAAAGGTTCGGGGTCCCTAGAGTCATTGGAGATGGCGAACAAAGGGCGCGAGTTGAGGCAGGATTCTATTTGAGTTAGGATAGTGTAATACTCCTCAAAGGTAAGGATGGTTCCGCCGACAACGCGCCGCAAATGGAATTTGACGCTCTTGACTCCGCTTTCCCACAGGCCACCGAAATAAGGTGCTGAGGGGGGAATAAAGGACCATTTAATGCCCTGGACACTGGTTAAATCCTGGGTGGTCTGCTCAAATTCATTAGAATGGAAAAGTTTATGCAATTCGTGAAGTGAGCTACTAGCACGACGAAAATTTGTTCCGTTGTCGGAGAATATCTGATCAGGGATACCTCTACGCGCTATAAACCTTTTTAATGCTGCTATGAAGGCGTCTGAGGTAAGATCTGAGACTAGTCCCAGGTGAATGGCCTTAGTGGTCATGCATATAAATAAACCAATAAAGCCTTTGACGTCGATTTTGAACGCTGCCCGCCATGGTGTATAAGTACGGGACCGGCATAGTCGACTGCAGATTGGGAAAATGGCTTAGCAGGCGTAACCCGGGAAAGGGGTAATTGTCCTAATAATTGGCTTGCGCCCCTAGCACGGAATCGACAACAAGTGATACATTTATGTATTACTGAACGTATATAAGATTTATCATTAACTATCCAATATTTCTGACGTAGAGAAAACTGAGTCAATTGTACACCAGCGTGTAGTAAACGAAGATGCTTACTTTGTATGATTAGTTTGCTGAGATGAGAGTGCGGGTGTAGAATGATTTGGTGTTTGCTCTCATAGGTAAGCTGGGAGTGCTGAAGGCGTCCGCCCACGCGTAATATCCCCGCAATGTCCAGAAATGGGTTGAGAGAGAGCATTTTACTACGATTGGGGATGCAGCGTTGTGCCTCAAGTACCTTAATTTCGATGCTAAAGTGCAATCGCTGGGACTGGCGAATAAAAACCAAAAGTATATCATGCAACTCCTGGGCAGTTAAAAAGGAAGTGTGCCTATCAGCTATGGGGAGCCTAGAGTTCCGAATGAATCGACGGCAATAAGAAAATACACGAATGAGCCTTGAGAGCGATGAGTAGTTTTCAAAATAACTAGACGTAGATGAAGCGACAATCAATGAGGTTTGGACCTGCTTACGTTGTTCCTGCTCAAGATCGGGATGAGTGCAGGGTGAATGGGCATCGAAGGCGCAAAAGGGCCATGATGATGACTCATGGGACAACCAGGATGGACCATGCCACCATTGTGGGTGACTGTGTAAAACCCGAGGGAGACAACCACGCGATAATATGTCGGCAGGGTTGTCCAGTGACGAGACATGATGCCAGGTACCCCTTGTAGTGAGCCGCTGAATCTCCGCCACACGGTTGGCGACAAATACCTTCCATCTGGAAGACTGCTGGTGAATCCAATGTAACGCGATCATCGAGTCAGAGTAAAAATATAAGTCGTCGAATTTGTAACTCACGGCATCTGTAACCTTGGAAGCCAACTGTGCCAACAAGAGACAGGCGCAAAGTTCAAGTCTGGGTAATGTTATCTGCTTCAAGGGAGCGACTCTAGATTTGGAACATAACAAGTTTGATGAGATGACATAGTTTGAATAGACCGTACGCACATAAATACAACACGCGTAACCTTTTGCTGACCCGTCGGCAAATCCATGGAGCTGGAATGAAATGATTTGCGAATTATCCAAACTCTTTACCGACCTTGGAATCTTAAAGTAAGTGTCTGAAATCAGCTGAGAATAACGTTCTACCCACTGATTAGATAATGAATCTAATAAGGGTTCGTCACAACTTGTACCTGTTAACCACAATATCTGCATAAAATCCTTACACCAGAATGTAACCGGGCCAATGAGTCTCGAAGGGTCGTAAATCCCTGCGATAACCGATAATACCCTTCTCTTGTTGAATGTCCATGGACAGGCCTTTGGACGTTATATACGAAACTATCCTCGTCAGTGTTCCATTGAATACCCAAGGTACGCACAGTTTGATTTTTGCTAAAATCGAGGGAAGAATGAGCGTGCAAAGCTATAATGGTCTGATTATTTGAAAACCATTTGTGCAAGGTAAAACCGTATTGGCTTAATAAATCTGTGATGTCGGATTTCATTTTGGCTAGGATGCGCGGGTTATCTGAACCGGTCATGAGATCGTCCACATAAAAATCGTTTGCGATGGCTGAGCAAGCTATAGGGTGTTTAGTTTTATTTTCCTGGGCTATTTGAGCCAGACATCTTGTAGCAAGAAATGACGCACGTGCAGTCCCATACGTGACTGTCCTCAAGGCGTAATGTTGGAGTTCCCTATGGGGGCGTCGCGCCAGACAATACGCTGCAAATTGGAATCCTTGGGATTAACTAAAATTTGCCGATACATCTTCTCAATGTCTGAAATGAGGACATATCGGTGAGTGCGAAATCGAGTCATAATAGAGAACAGATCCTTCTGGACCGTGGGACCAACCATCAATGTGTCGTTCAAGGACAAATTATTTGTCGTTTTGGCGGAGCCGTCGAAAACAACTCGCAGTTTGGTAGTTATACTAGAGCCTTTGAAAACTGAGTGGTGCGGCAAGTAAAAAGTGTCTGACTGGTTAACTGACAAATCGTATGCATCAAGCGAAGACATGTGACCAAGAGTTAAATATTCATGCATGAACGCGCTATAGTCTTTGTGAAGATCAGGGTTCTGCTTGAATTTGAGTTCCAGTGCTTGAAACCTGCGGATAGCTCCGTGAAGAGAATCGCCCAAGTGAGAATTGTATGACCTGCGAGGTAGGGATACCACAAATCTGACATCATTATTACGGAAAGTATTAGATACAAAATGACTTTCGCATTCCGTGTCCTCAGCGGAGGGAACACGAATAGCAACGTCCTCTAACTTCCAAAAGTCCTTTAGTTGCGAGGAAATAGCATTATTGTCCTCACATGCTATGAATGATGAGACAGGCTTTGTCATGTCGACATTAAATGGCAAGTTACCCGCGAGAATGAATCCCAATTTTGTCTCCTGTATTATGGGAAAATGTGGGCTACGGATGAATTTGACAGGTTCAATTAATTGTAAGTAATACTGAGCACCAAGCAATAGGTCGATCTGCGAAGAAAAGTTCAGTTGTGGGTCGGCTAGGAATATGCCTTTTGGTAAATTTAGGGATGCGATATCAAATGATTCCGCAGGGAGATTATTAGTGATACTGGGAAGCACAGCGCAATGTAAGTTTAAACTAAAATTCTTATAACGTGAATGCAACATTACCCTAGTACTGAAGTCAGCTTGAGATAATGAATTATTTATACCGGTGATGGGTAATTGAGATTTAATTAGTTTTAGACCCGTGCAAAATTCATGGTGCAGAAGTTAGCTTGCGAACCTGAGTCTAATAAAATTCTTACTGGGTGTTTCCTACCGGCATGATCAGTTGTCATGCAGACGGCGGTGGATAATAATATAGATTTGTTTGTTTGCAGTTTTAGTGCAAACTGATTGTTACTGCACGAAGTGTTATTGCCTGATACGTGGATCATTGTGTGGTGGCGTTTAGCACACGTCCTGCAAGTAAATTTGGAAGGACAGTGTGCGAGATCATGGCCTTGATGTAGACAATTTAAACAGAGTTTATTTTTAATTAAAATATTTTTTCGTTCCAGGGGAGACATGGCTACGAATTGTGGACATTCAGACAGATGGTGTTTACCTCTGCACAGCTGACATATGTTATTGCCAATATGAGAATGGAATGTCGCCCTAGTAATATTAACCGGTTTAATAGCTTTGCGATAGTGAGTCTTATCGCTAACGCGCATTTTGCTTCCTGGGCTGACCGCGCCGTTGACGTTTTGCAATAACTGCCTCCTATTATTTAAAAACTTAATAAAATTCCTGAAATTAGGAAATCGTTCGTCCGACAAGCTTTCTTTCCAGAGCCGACATGTCTGGTTATCGAGTTTTTGCGTTAAGTATTGCACGAAAATAATTTCAAATGTATTTACCGTTAAATTCAATGAATTTAGAGCGTTTATGTTCGCAGTGATCTCGTCAATGAATTTGGAAATGCTAACCATGGATTCTTGTTGAATGGAGTTCACGGCCAGGACATTCCCTATGTGATAGGCTGAGACAATTAATTTGCTGTCGTACCTGGCTTTTAACAGATCAATAGCTACCGCATAATTTTCATGGGTGATTGGAAGAGATTTTATTACATTTAACGCTTCATCCCTTAATGAAGAGTGCAAATAGTGTAATTTCTGAATGTCAGTCAGGTCAGTTCTGACGTGTATTAATTCTACAAACATATTATAATAATGTTGCCAGTAGGGGGAAAATGGGGTTCCTGAGCCACAAAGGAATGCCGCCTTTCCCACGGTCTAGATCAAAGAGATGCCGCCTTTCCCATGCCTAGATCAAAGAGATGGCGCCGTTCCCACGCTCCAAGATTTTTCCCACGCTCCCCCCACCACCAATGGACCGCAGCATCCCAATGGAGCACAGCATCCGCGAATTTCCGCGAATAGATGCCGCCATTCCCACGCCTAGATAAAAGAGATGCCGCCGTTCCCGCGGTCCAAGATTTTTTCCCACGCTCTCCCCACCACCAATGGGCCGCAGCATCCCAAAGGAGCACAGCATCCGCGAATTTCCGCGAATAAAATTTTTTATTTTTTCAATTTGATTTTTTATTTTTTTAATTAAATTGATTTGCATATCGAGGGGCGGGTGGGGGGTGGGGTGGGTTTCAATGGACCACCCGCATCCGCTTATTTCCGCGAATATAATTTTTTATTTTTTTAATAAAGCTGATTTGCTTATCAGAGGTGGGTGGTGGGTGGGGGGTTCCAACTTGATGCATTATAGTGTATATTAAAATATATCATCAGGGTTATCAACCTTTGCATGAGTTCAAATTTGTTGCGTGTTATAATGTATATTAAATCTATATGATTAGGTTTACCAACCTATGCAGTGGTTCAAACTTGATATGTGTATTATAGTGTATATTAAAATATATGATCAGGGTTACCAATCTTACATTATTGTGTATAGAACAGATCTGCCAACATTTTTCTGTGGTGGGAAATTCAAACTATATGAGCAGACGCATTAATAAATTGTCTCTCTGCCTCTCTCTCTCTCTCTCTCTCTCTCTCTCTCTCTCTCTCTCTCTCTCTCTCTCTCTCTCTCGTTCGTCATTTCAACCAATTTGAACTGAGATCTAATTGTGTAAGAATAACTACACACGCACACACACACACACACACACACACACACACACACACACACACACACACACACACACACACACACACACACAGGGTCATTGACTGTGGTGGTGGAAAGCTTTTAAGAAGTTAGCGATATTGAAAATATTTCCGTAATTAACCAAATTAAGGAAATAATCGAACCGACAAAACATTAATCCAAGAATTTACATTTTCAGCAGTCTACACATTGATTCGTACATAGATTTCAATCTACATAGATGTATGCAGATAAATGAAATACATATTTTACATTAAATACATTTCTGATTACTATTGTAACAACAAAATTAAGCCAAATCTCGTACCAGTGATAAAAAAAAGATAATTCTTAATATAAAATTTACTTCATATGAAATAAAATGTGTAAAAAATGATTAAAATGTAAATACTTTGACAAGACGTACCACGATATTACCCAACCCAAGTGATTGAGCCGAAAACACAGACATAAAGAAGGGAACCACGTAACATACTTATTAAAATGTAAATATTTTGACATGATTGAGCCGACAAGCCAAACATACTTAAGAAAATGTGATTGACAAAACAATGATGGACATAGAACTAAAGGAGAACCAAACCAAGATGAAGAATGAAGATGAAGATTATTGAAGAAGAAGAAGAGGAAGAATGAAGAGGAGACAGATAAAACCCAAGGGGAAACTAACACATATATAAAAGGGAGAGATTGTATGTTAAAGATAGAATACGGTCAATAAACCTTAAATAATTATATATTAATAAAACCAATGTTATTATTAGCATTAATTTAACATATGTATCCAATTTTTAAGACAATACAATTGTAAAACAATGTAGTATAGGAAAGGTACACTAACCTTGTCAGAAAGGTTAGATTCAACCCAAAACACAACTAGCCTAATATTGTTTATAGTAAAAATAATACTAAAACAAAAATAGTGAGAAATGGTAGGAGAAGATATAGGGGTTACCCATTAAATAACACTAATTACAAAACAGTGAACCAAAGTGAAGTGCTTTAGTGAAGTGTTAATGCCCTAAAAAATAGTGAAAGTGAATGTGAAACATTCAAATTAGAATGCTAAGGAAATAGACACTCTTTAAAACATTGATAAATCACCAATGAGTGGAGTGGAATTATAATTAGTTGTATACCTAGAAGTAATTAAAAATAGTATTTAAAATTAATATAAGGGAAGCATGTGACATATCAGGGAGAAAGCCCAGTACCATAACTTGTGTTAACATGGCATGATAGGATAGAAGTAAAGTTTGTTATTAAAGATTAAAATTATAAAGAATACAACACCCCATGTTGAAAGGGGAATTAACCTTCATAATATTAGAGAAAGTGACAATGTTTATCACCCTAGTTTATAAGACAAGAAAGAAATCAATGTTAGTACTAAGAATAATTTATGACTTATAAAGAATAATTGATTCAATGTTAAAGAAGGAATATGACTGAAAGGGGACTTACAGTCCATAAAACTAACTATTATATTTTAAATGAAAAGCAATGAAAATGTATGTTGAATAATAATTAAAACACAAACAAATAAAGGAAACCCATCAGGCTGAATTCAGAATGTAATTTAAAAAGGAAATACACTAGAAAACAATCATGGCTGTTTGTAACTATGAAAACAGTTAACTGCCAAGAACATTCAAATGCAAATTGTATCAATTTCACAAAAAATCTTACTAATCTAAGAACAGTGAATGGACAATAATTGTATACCAGTTATTTCAACACAGAAATATTATTGTAATAATTTAATTCAAGAAAGATATGTTATTTATTAAATGTCAACTAATTAAACTATAGTTAAAGTGTAACAGAATATGACCTTATGAGGTATCATTGTAAACTTTGAAAGGAAAGAAAAATAATAGTGATGTCATTTATTATCCCAAAGGAATTATAAGGGAATAAAATCATTAGGAAAATACTTAATAAATTTGAATAAAAATTCAAATATCTCTAACAATGTAAGTAAGGAGTAATTAAACCAGCATTGAATTATTAGTTACTATAACAACGAGTCGTTTGAGGCTTATTTTTCCGTTAAAAAAATGATAGACGCTGAAGAAACGAAGCGTGGGTACGCCACACAAGAAATTGGACAAACTAAAACTTTAATTTAAACAGTTACAACAAGTCAACTAGTGAACCAAAATGATCCAATATGAAGAGACGTCGATCTATACAGAATTAATGATGACCAGGAGCGAAATTAAATAAACTAATTAAAGAAAAAACCCAGACCAGTTTGAAGAAGATGCTGGAAGCCTACAACCAGCCCAAATTCGAAAAATACACGCCTACCCTGATGATGACCCTTCAACGTGAGACGAACTGATAAGTACTGAATAATTTCTTACTCCCAAAAAACCCTAAATTACTTGAATTATTTTCAAATGATAAAATTTCTCACTATTTAAAAAATAGTATTTTCTTTCAAAGGTAAAGGCACAATTTACTTACATTAAAAAACATTTGACTAACTTATAGAGATAACCTTATTTGTGAACATAACTACTGTAACAGAAATACGACACTACAGAACAAATTGTACAAACACATTATAAATCCTAAGTACGTATAAGGTATAATAGTGTACTTTCTTTTCATGTAATCAACGTTTATGTCTATTTTCATGATCAAAAGAACTCCAGGTTTTTAAAAACATAGTAATTTTGTTAAAAGTAAATGAACGATAGTGTTTTGAAACCAATTTTGCCAACCTGAGATATTTTGTGTTTCAAGCTCTAAGCCGGGGCATAATATTATAAATTTGTTTATGATTCAATTGTCATGTTTATTAATAATTAAATGTGTATTAAAAAACGCAGTACAGAACATTACTATCTTGTTATTTCATAGGATTTTTTGTAAATATATGTGTGTTAGCGAAGTTTTAAGTCATGGCCAGCTAGCGCTTGTCACGATTGGCCGAGTCGACAACCTGTGTAGCAGCGGGAATAATTCGAACGCCACAGCTGTCCATGCTAATACCACATATTACTTTAAAAATTAAATGTTTTAATTGTTTTAACAAAAGCAATTTGGCGCCACCCGGGAATCGTAATCCCTATGAATTAGCAGGTAGGTTGTACTGGTGACATTGACAACGCTACGGACTCCAGTAGTGACGTCGATTTATGTAACAACCAGTGTGAGGCAAACACACTACATTCACACTAATACACCATATAAACAAGTGTGAGACATTTTAACAGGTATGAACCCTATTGTTTGTTACATATTGGCGACCAGCAACGTGTGGCTGGTAAGAATAACTAGCGGCGATCATGAATAGACACGGGATGGTTACGAGATGCAAAGGGAAGGAAACACCAAACCAAGAAGGAAACCCAGAAGAAGTGGAGGAAGTTGAAAAAGTAGAAATGGAGGAAACGACTGGAGAATTGTCAGAAGAAAACCCACAGGAGGACCAAACGGAAAATCTAAGCCCACCTGAACCTGAACCTGAACCGGAAATAGAAGGAGAAGTCAGGGTAAATAACCAACCAATCAAACAAACAGAAGAAACGAATTTAGATAGCATGATGAAATTCATGATGGAACAATTTGGACAAATGAACAGGAACCAGGAAGAAACAAGGGAAGCTTCAAAGAAATTGAATGAAAAATTGGAGTCATTACAAGAGGGAAGAAAACAAGACAAGGAAGAGTTGAATAAAAAATTGGAAAAACTGGACATCCTGAATGACAAAATAGAAAACAACCATGAAGACTTGAAGAGAAGTCAGGAGGCACTGGAGAAGAAGAGCGAAGAACTGAAGAAACAGATCAAGAAGGATCTGGAGATAGTAAACAAAAAGATGGAACTTAATCATGAGGTTCTCCAAAGGAAAATCGAGGAAGAAAGTAAGAAAACCAAGGAGGAATGGAAACAACAACTAATCGAATGTCGAGAAGAGATTAGACAAACGGTAACAGAGACCAACGAAACAGTAATACAAATCAGGGAAGAATTAAATAATAAAATTAGTAACGTTGAAGAGGAAGGTAAATTGAGGGCGACGGAGTTCTACCAAGTCCTTACTGAAGGGTGCCAAAAGAATAAACAAGAAGTGGTCAAGGAACTGGAGGAGAGGCACCAAGAGCTACAACTGGATGTAAACAATCGGGTGGAGAAGGTGTATACCGTCATAGACAAAATCGACGGACTGACCCGAGAAAACCGAGAAAAAATCCAGGGAATCAGCATGCGAGAGAAACAGATGCAGGAAGAATTAGATGCATTAAGAGAAAAACCATATAATCACACACAGTTCATAACCAGTGAGAACAGAGAAATGATTAATTTTCGTAGCTACAGGAGAAACCCGATAGAATTCCTCAAACGGGTAGAAGAGCTGATAGAGAAGAACCGAGAAACCAGATGGTCTAGTGTGAGGAGTATGATCGACGAGATGTTTCGTGACACCCATGACAATTGGTGGACAGCCACAAGACCTGAGATAAATGATACTCAAGAGT
Organism: Magicicada septendecula; assembly: GCA_034769895.1. Classification (NCBI taxonomy): domain Eukaryota; kingdom Metazoa; phylum Arthropoda; class Insecta; order Hemiptera; family Cicadidae; genus Magicicada; species Magicicada septendecula. The sequence goes on along the minus strand of CM068372.1, from coordinate 160,131,667 downwards.
TCAAGAAACAGTTCAGGGAGAAGTATTGGTCCGAATCAACACAGAATGTGGTCCGCAATGACATTAGTAACGGAAGGTACGAGACACAAGGAGGACACACGTTAACATCGTACTTTCTGGGAAAGGTATGTTTAGCCAGAAATTTGGAACCCAGGATACCGGAAGAGTCGTTGGTAATACAACTGGGTTACCATTACGAAGAGGCCATCCAGAAGGCCAGGCGACAAGGCCAAATTAAAACAATCCAAGGAATGGTTAGCTTACTGGAAGACCTAGAGAACGATAACCAGTATCGAAAAAACAGGATCACCAACCAAAGATACAATAAGTGGAATGAACACAATAATACACCTAATTTCCAGGGACCATACAATTATCCACAAGGCAATAATCGAAATAACTGGGGCCGGAATAACAATAATAATAATGCAGAACCAACATTCAATGGAAACGATCAGCATCGCCATCCAAATAACCAGCCTGGTAACCGAGGACAACAGAACAATCACCCAGGAAGTCCAAACAATAATAGAAGCAGCCCAAATAATAACAACCGACCAAATGAGAATTATCGAGGAGTAGAACCTGAACAACATACCAACAGTCACCCCAATGACCACAATTATTACGGCAACCGGTATCATCCCAATTACCAGTACAACCGGGGACCCGGGGGCAATCCAAATAGGAGTGACAATCGACGTCATGTAAATTTTATTAGTGGTAGAAGGCGGAATAACCACCGAAGATACAACTCAAATTGGCACCAAGAGCCATGGTACAATGCATCCAATGAGACTGACAACAGACCATCAGTGAACAGGAACCATGAACCACAACAAAATGAAATAACCAGCAAAATGTGCCACACCATGAATCGAACGACCAGCCAAGCAACCTGGCCGTCAGCCAGCAGCCACCTTTAAACTAAAAAGGTCAGTGATAAAGTATGAACGCCATTCACATGACCAATCACTTGGGTTGATACGTCAAACAATGTCAGATAAACAAACCAAAGGAATCACGATAATTTACAACAATTATTTAAAAAATATTCGAGAAGAACTTCTCAAGGAAGAGGCCACACAATTACCACAGAACAATAGTGAAATTGTTCATATAAAGGCAACAATAAACGGTACCATAACCAGTATCCTGGTAGACACGGGGTCTAATATCTCTCTCATTAACCAGCCTGAGTTAGAAAGAATTCAAGCTCACTCTCGAACACCAATACCTACATTGCCAATAAATAATATAGTCATCATTGGCGCAACGGGCAAACAGAACAAAACAGTGAAAAAGCAAGTGTCATTGGAACTAGATAATCTAGAATCCACCATCTCCATTATATTTCTCGTAGCAAATGGGCTACCTTTCAATATGCTCATCGGATGTGATATACTAAGAAGGTATTCAGCGGTAATAAACCTGCAGAAGGGAGTAGTGTTGTTAAATTCAGAACAAGGAACCTGGTCCGCGAACATTACCAATTGTGTACCAAGTCCAACTGCTTTAAGCCAAAACACAGAACTGAAAAGTTATTATTGCCAGAGGCATGAGCCAGATGTTACCATAGTAGAGGAGGAGGAGCGTAAGACCTTATGGAACCAGAAGTTGGAAGAGATTATCACCTTCCAGAGAGAGCGGCCTATGCAGGAGAAATAGAAGAAATTCTGAAGAGATTCCACGGAATCAGATATATTAGCACTTGGGATACTGTATGTGGGTATTGGCAGGTAGAGCTGCACCCACACAGTAGACAATACTTAGCATTCCTGTTCGACGGTAGAAACTACCAGTTCAAAAGGCTACCATTTGGACTAATAAATTCAGTAGCAGTGTTCGTGAAGTGCATGGACCAAGTGTTGGGTCAAGAAGCACTGGAATTTACTACAGTGTACGTTGACGACCTACTTATCACGTCAGCAAACTGGGACGAACACTGTGAAAGAGTCAGACATGTATTGGAAAAATTATCTAACAACAATATCACACTTAAGTTAGACAAATCAAAGTTCATTGCTAAAGAAGTAAAGTTCTTAGGATTCAACCTAACTGAAGAGGGAATCTCTCCATCCCAAGAGAAGGTTGACACAATACAAAATTTCCCATCACCAAGAAACAAAAAACAGTTGCAATCCTTCCTAGGAGTATGTAATTACTACAGGAAATTTCAGACCAACTACTCCCACCTAACAGCAAAGTTTTCCAAGCAATTATCTTCAAAAGAGAAATGGACGTGGGGAGTGGAACAAGAAGAAGTGTTTAAATTAATCAAACAAAAATTTGTTGACACTGTTATTTTACACCACCCTAATTTTGCAAAACAGTTCTATCTAAACTGCGACGCTAGTGATGTAAGTCTAGGCGCAGAATTATACCAAGAAGACGAAGATGGCAATCACCTAGTCATTAGCTTCGCCAGCTGAATACTCAATAGCTGTGAGCGTAACTATAATGTTACAGAAAAGGAGTTGCTCAGCATAGTATTCGCGTGCAGCAAGTTTAGGACGTACATACTTGGATATAATATAACGGTCCGAAGCGATCATAAATCAATATCGTTTCTAAAACAATGTAAGTTGAATCATGGCCGACTTAGTCGATGGATACTTGCCTTGCAAGAATACCACATTACATGGGAATATATTCCAGGACGAAAAAATATAGTGGCTGATGTATCATCCAGAATAAGTGAGTCTATCAAACACTTGAAGGAGTAGAGGTGCATAACAACAAAGAGTCGATCAAGAGAAGGAAATAATAAAGGAAAGAAAAGGAGAAGTCAACTTACAAAAATATAAATAACAAGGACCTGTGTATAGTAATATGAATAGAACAATTGTGTATATCATAATAATCCGTATATCATCACAAGAGACAATGGTAATAATACTTACCAAATCAAACATTTTTCTTGCCTCCAGAAACGATTAAGACTATAAAATAGGTTATTTACCTTCTGTCGACGTTCACCCTTAACGTCTGACGACGTTACCTTCTGATTCACGCCTCATCGTATCACCCTATGTCACATAAAATGGCTTTTTTTAACTGCATGATTCATAGATTGCTGGCATTGCCCTTATCTACAGATGATTATAACAGTGAACTAAACATTATCAAGCACATAGCATTGGCCAATGGATACAAAAGTCATATAGTAGATAGATTAATTAATAAAAAACAAAACAAACCAATAAATATTGATGTATCCAAAGAAAACAAATACATTGCTATAGAATATGGTGAAAATCTATACCATACTTTAAAAAACCTATTAAAAAAGCATAATATTACATTGGCCTCAAAGGCAAGTAATAAACTTGAGAAAAAACTCACTTTTACCAACAAAAATACACCCTCCGATATATTTGATGGTACTGGTGTATATAGACTTAATTGTTCTGATTGCACACGGTTCTATATAGGACAAACAGGTCGTTCTTTCAAATTACGCTATAAAGAACATATCCCAAGCTCCAAGTCTAATGTAACAAGATCTACATTTGCAGAACATTTGAGCTCATATAACCATAATATAAAAAGTATCAACGATAATTTAGATATCCTACATAAATGTAAAAAGTCACTAAAGCTGGACACCCTTGAAAGATTCGAGATATACAAAGCCATAAAGAAGGATCACAATCGTGTCCTAAATGAAAAAGCGATACATAACAATAATGTTTTATTTAATAGAATCGATCTTATGGAACGAGAGATTGGCTATATCAGATCGATGAAATTGAACCGAGGTCAAACCGGCATTGATTAATCTTACCGTGGGGTGCGTTCCTGTGCAGGATCGTTTGCGGCCGCGTTGTTTTTATATTCTTTTATTAATGTTATTTTATTGTGATATAGTTTATTTATTGTTTTATATAATGTTATGTGTTGTTTTTAATCTTTTAAATATCTAACGAGATGCATATGCATCGAAATGTTTTAACCTAATTCACCGATCTGATGATGACACCAAATGGTGTTGAAACTCGAGTCATCCTAAAAGGATTTTAAGAAACGTCGACAGAAGGTAAATAACCTATTTTATAGTATTACCAAATCAGTAATATCAATACAAGGAAAATCAAGGGAGTTTACAATCAAACTTCAATAAAAAAGTTTTACGAAGAAGAATAAAACCATTGTGAAATGAAACCAATTTCAAAATTCTAAAAGAGATTGTAAGAGCAGCTTACTCAAATATTTAGATGATGTATGCGGAACAATAAAAAGTTTTAATGAAAAAAAAAGAGAGAAAACAAAGGAAACAGTTACACAAATTCCTTTCAATTTAAATCAGTTTAAAATATAACAAAAAATTGAAATATGAAGTATGAAGTAAAAAGTGAGATAATCAGGAATAAGTTACACACATTCCTATGTAATAAAAATGTAAGAAGCACAAACTTACAATTATAATTAAAAACAAAAAATAGCTAAAAAGGAATACGCTACAAACATTCCTTTAAGGTAAGACCATTAACTTACCAAAGAATTATCAAAAATGATGTTGAATACAGTGTAAAATAAACAAAAATAAAATCAAGTTCAAATTACTGAGATAAATACTTGAAATGATACTGAATCAAAAGTATTATCAGAAAAAATAAATAAAACTTTACCTGGTACAAGGAGAGAGAGAAATTGTATATAAAACCAATATACAAATATGGCTAAAGCAGAATCATGCTGAATGTCTAAAACAATTAAGATGATCACAACGAGCATTGAAAACGAAATAATGAAAAGTGAGATATGATGAAATTAGCATATGAGTAAAGATAAAATTTCTCAATATAGTATATGAGTAGATGATAGTGTATAGTTAAGGTATAGCGGAAGGAAGAATGAGTAGTAATGATAAAGTGATCTAAAAACAAACCACAAGGTGGACAATCCCAATTATATTATTATATTATTATTATTATTAAGTCACAAGTTGACAAAGATTTAAGATTGACTGTTGAAAGGTCCAGCAATCTATATGAACTGAGTAGAGAAGATGTGCCTCTAGTCTCAGAAAATTGAGTAGTAATGGGAGAAACCAGCTACTATATAAAGTTAGGGAAAAAAATTTGTGTATGAGGGAATATGCACCAATGGAAATAAATAAAAACAGATCCAAATAAAATGGAGTGAATTAAGTAAGAAGAGAAATGGAGAATGGAGAAACAAACAAGGAAGAGAAGGAAAAAAGTTATCTATAACTGATAATTTCATAAAAAACTATGCTAGTATTTTATTAACCCTTTCAGACCCACTGTACGTGATCATGGACACACCATTTCTTTATACATTTTTACTTTAGTATACCATTATTTCTTCCTTTGGAATATTTGTACATGTTCATGGACACGTCTGGAAGGGAAAATAATTATTTCGTTTTGTGCAAGTTGGCTGCACTTGAGAACACAACACATTGTTGACATCATGGCAGACCATTCATATGCTGATCAAGGTAAGGCGTCTTTTTATTACTATTATTTTATATTATTATAATTGCTACAACTAGTGTAACAGGCAATTCTTGATGCTGAAAGTGTAAAATTAACAATATTATGATTGAAATTAAAAAATACGAAAAAATAAATATTTGAATGGCAATTAAATATTGATGTACATAATCGTGTACATTGGTACCAGTTGGTTACCTAGTCACAACATAACCTCAAAAGTATGTGTACGTGTTCATGTACAAATGTACTAAGAGGTGTAAAAATGTCATCTGTATAAATATGCCTGTAGAAACATATCGGTGTATGTATTTATTCTAAAACATAATATAAGTACAATTTATGTCATATTGTACGAATTTTACCTTACTCTCACGTTGAAGCAATATATTATACAACAAAAATTATGTACTTGTTAGTATATTTCCTCTCCAAGCTTAGAAGTAATTTACATATGTCTTCCAGGTCAACAACACCAAAATATGAGAAATGAGGCTGGTTCATTATGGTGTCATACTGGAGAGGTACCATGGATTAAAATTACACGCTCTGCTCAACTCCTGTTGGATAAATTAATGCAGGGTGATGTATCAGATATTTCCGATATTGAGGACAGTGATGAAGAAGACACTACTGCACTTCCTAAGTCTGCAACTGATTCAGAGAAAGGTAAATGCCATTGTTGAGATGTAAACACAGTTTTTGTATAAGATTTTATTTTATAATTTCCAAACTGCTGGTTGGTTTGTTGATTTTTCTTTAGTATGCTTACACACTACTTTCCTTTAAACCTTTCTATAACTTCATATAGATGTGATTAGAATGTATTTTTGTGGTTTATTCAATTTGAAAAAGAAAATATCTATATACACACAATGATGCTCAAGTACTACAAATGCTGAACAATTTATAAATACTGTAGAATCTACAAATATTAATTTTACTATTTTTGTAGCAGATGCTGTTCAACAAGATTCCTTGGGTGACAGTAATGAAGAGCATGCTGAAGAAGAGGTGGCAGAAGATTATGAGGAATTAGAAGTGGAAGATAATCCTTTCTGCTCACTGCAAAAGAAGATATCAAGTGGCGTTATAACCTTCAAATTATGCCTGCGGAATGCAACTGGCAAGAACCAGACAACTCACGCCTTACGAAATCTGAAGATCCAGTTGTATATTTCAAAAGGTACATTACAGATTCTCTGATAAATACTATGGTTGAGATGACTAATATATATTCAATTCAAAAAGGAACTATTAATTTCAAAAACACTAATAAAAAGAAATTGAAGTCCTTATTGGTCTTCACTTAGCAATTGGTTCTTTGAAATTTCCTAGAATTCGATTATACTGGGAAAACATGCTCGGAATAGGGCTCTTCAAAAACTCAATGACTAGAAACCGGTTTTTTAAACTAAGAAATAATTTACATGTAATAAATAATTTAGAAATTGATGTAAACAACACTGATAAGTTCAAAAAAGTGAGGCCAGTGATCAATGCTGTTGTAAAGAGATGTGAAGAAATAAACCATGAAAAAAATGTCTGTGTAGATGAACAGATAATTCCATTTAAGGGTAAGCACTCAGCAAAACAGTACACAAAGGGGAAACCAAATCCATGGGGAATAAAGGTGTTTCTTTTGTGTGGAAAGAGTAGACTTTCATATAATTTTATTTTATACCAGGGTAAGTCAACAGAGATTGATCGCAATATTATGTCTCAGTATGGCCTTGGAGCATCTATTGTCTTACATCTGAGTCAGAATACAGTTAGTCCTGGAACACATGTGTATATTGATAATTTTTTTACAACATATAATTTGTTACAGACTCTAAAAAGGATGTCAATTAACACAGCTGGTACAGCACGGGTTAATCGGTTTGCAAAACCTCCATTCATGTCTGAGAAGGATCTGATGAGAAGAGGACGGGGAGCAATGCAGGAACTAACAAGCTCCGATAATGATATAGTGTTAGTACGCTGGTTTGATAATAGACCAGTTACTATGGCATCCAATTTTATTGGAATTGGTACAACCAATGTAACTAAGCGATGGGATAAGAACAAAAAAGTATACGTTGATGTAGTATAACTGGAGGTGATTCAACTATACAGTCATTCCAAGGGAGGAGTAGACAAACTAGATTTCCTGCTAGAATTATACAGAACGTTTATCAGATCAAGAAAATGGACTCTAAGGGTAATATTTCATTTTATTGATCTTGCAGTATGCAATGGTTGGTTGGAGTACAAAAGAGACTGCAGCATATGTAAGATTGATAAAAAATCACAAATGGATCTGCTCGAGTTCAGAATGTCAATTGCTTATGCCTTAGTTCAGTCAGGAACAACACTCAAAGAGCGCAAGAGGGGAAGACCAAGCTTAGAAGACAATGAGGTAGAATTGCATACACTGGCAGCTCATCATGAAAAACGACCCCCAGCTTTAGTAAGATTGGATACCATTGATCACTTGCCTGTGCACTGTGGCAAAAAGGAAGCTGGACGATGTAAAACTATTGGATGTAAAGGCAGATCACATTATAGATGTGAGAAATGCAATGTGTATTTCTGTTTGTCAAAGGATTGTAATTGTTTCAGAACATTCCATATCAATTAGTATGCATTATTTTATATGTAATAACAGCTTTCTTGTATTATTTTGTGTTAATAACATGTTTTAAATTTGTATAATAAAATATCTTGCTTCAATTTACAATTACAAATAAAGACAAATAGAAGAGTCTATCCAGGTGTATTTCTCTTATTATTCCTCGAGTACTATCAATTACAGCCGCCGAGTACGTATGTCCATGATCAAGGACAATTCAGTATGCCTTATGTAAGCATAAAAATATTATAAAATCATATTATATATGTTATTTAGTGGCAAATTAGAAAAAATAAACAAAAAAATAATTTTTATCTCATCATTCCAGTTGCTGGGTCTGAAAGGGTTAAAATGATCAATTTTAGAGGAGAGGCATTATGTAACGATACAATTAAGCAAAATCTCGTACCAGTGATAAAAAAAAGATAATTCTTAATATAAAATTTACTTCATATGAAATAAAATGTGTAAAAAATGATGTAAATACTTTGACAAGACGTACCACGATATTACCCAACCCAAGTGATTGAGCCGAAAACACAGACATAAAGAAGGGAACCACGTAACATACTTATTAAAATGTAAATATTTTGACATGATTGAGCCGACAAGCCAAACATACTTAAGAAAATGTGATTGACAAAACAATGATGGACATAGAACTAAAGGAGAACCAAACCAAGATGAAGAATGAAGATGAAGATTATTGAAGAAGAAGAAGAGGAAGAATGAAGAGGAGACAGATAAAACCCAAGGGGAAACTAACACACATATATAAAAGGGAGAGATTGTATGTTAAAGATAGAATACGGTCAATAAACCTTAAATAATTATATATTAATAAAACCAATGTTATTATTAGCATTAATTTAACATATGTATCCAATTTTTAAGACAATACAATTGTAAAACAATGTAGTATAGGAAAGGTACACTAACCCTGTCAGAAAGGTTAGATTCAACCCAAAACACAACTAGCCTAATATTGTTTATAGTAAAAATAATACTAAAACAAAAATAGTGAGAAATGATAGGAGAAGGTATAGGGGTTACCCATTAAATAACACTAATTACAAAACAGTGAACCAAAGTGAAGTGCTTTAGTGAAGTGTTAATGCCCTAAAAAATAGTGAAAGTGAATGTGAAACATTCAAATTAGAATGCTAAGGAAATAGACACTCTTTAAAACATTGATAAATCACCAATGATTGGAGTGGAATTATAATTAGTTGTATACCTAGAAGTAATTAAAAATAGTATTTAAAATTAATATAAGGGAAGCATGTGACATATCAGGGAGAAAGCCCAGTACCATAACTTGTGTTAACATGGCATGATAGGATAGAAGTAAAGTTTGTTATTAAAGATTAAAATTATAAAGAATACAACACCCCATGTTGAAAGGGGAATTAACCTTCATAATATTAGAGAAAGTGACAATGTTTATCACCCTAGTTTATAAGACAAGAAAGAAATCAATGTTAGTACTAAGAATAATTTATGACTTATAAAGAATAATTGATTCAATGTTAAAGAAGGAATATGACTGAAAGGGGACTTACAGTCCATAAAACTAACTATTATATTTTAAATGAAAAGCAATGAAAATGTATGTTGAATAATAATTAAAACACAAACAAATAAAGGAAGCCCATCAGGCTGAATTCAGAATGTAATTTAAAAAGGAAATACACTAGAAAACAATCATGGCTGTTTGTAACTATGAAAACAGTTAACTGCCAAGAACATTCAAATGCAAATTGTATCAATTTCACAAAAAATCTTACTAATCTAAGAACAGTGAATGGACAATAATTGTATATCAGTTATTTCAACACAGAAATATTATTGTAATAATTTAATTCAAGAAAGATATGTTATTTATTAAATGTCAACTAATTAAACTATAGTTAAAGTGTAACAGAATATGACCTTATGAGGTATCATTGTAAACTTTGAAAGGAAAGAAAAATAATAGTGATGTCATTTATTATCCCAAAGGAATTATAAGGGAATAAAATCATTAGGAAAATACTTAATAAATTTGAATAAAAATTCAAATATCTCTAACAATGTAAGTAAGGAGTAATTAAACCAGCATTGAATTATTAGTTACTATGACAATGAGTCGTTTGAGGCTTATTTTTCCGTTAAAAAAATGATAGACGCTGAAGAAACGAAGCGTGGGTACGCCACACAAGAAATTGGACAAACTAAAACTTTAATTTAACCAGTTACAACAAGTCAACTAGTGAACCAAAATGATCCAATATGAAGAGACGTCGATCTATACAGAATTAATGATGACCAGGAGCGAAATTAAATAAACTAATTAAAGAAAAAACCCAGACCAGTTTGAAGAAGATGCTGGAAGCCTACAACCAGCCCAAATTCGAAAAATATACGCCTACCCTGATGATGACCCTTCAACGTGAGACGAACTGATAAGTACTGAATAATTTCTTACTCCCAAAAAACCCTAAATTACTTGAATTATTTTCAAATGATAAAATTTCTCACTATTTAAAAAATAGTATTTTCTTTCAAAGGTAAAGGCACAATTTACTTACATTAAAAAACATTTGACTAACTTATAGAGATAACCTTATTTGTGAACATAACTACTGTAACAGAAATACGACACTACAGAACAAATTGTACAAACACATTATAAATCCTAAGTACGTATAAGGTATAATAGTGTACTTTCTTTTCATGTAATCAACGTTTATGTCTATTTTCATGATAAAAGAACTCCAGGTTTTTAAAAACATAGTAATTTTGTTAAAAGTAAATGAACGATAGTGTTTTGAAACCAATTTTGCCAACCTGAGATATTTTGTGTTTCAAGCTCTAAGCCGGGGCATAATATTATAAATTTGTTTATGATTCAATTGTCATGTTTATTAATAATTAAATGTGTATTAAAAAACGCAGTACAGAACATTACTATCTTGTTATTTCATAGGATTTTTTGTAAATATATGTGTGTTAGCGAAGTTTTAGTCATGGCCAGCTAGCGCTTGTCACGATTGGCCGAGTCGACAACCTGTGTAGCAGCGGGAATAATTCGAACGCCACAGCTGTCCATGCTAATACCACATATTACTTTAAAAATTAAATGTTTTAATTGTTTTAACAAAAACAATTTGGCGCCACCCGGGAATCGTAATCCCTATGAATTAGCAGGTAGGTTGTACTGGTGACATTGACAACGCTACGGACTCCAGTAGTGACGTCGATTTATGTAACAACCAGTGTGAGGCAAACACACTACATTCACACTAATACACCATATAAACAAGTGTGAGACATTTTAACAGGTATGAACCCTATTGTGTGTTACACTATACACGGAATTACATATTGTTATCTGCTCGTACGCATGGGGTATATCCTTTGCAGGAGTACACTTAGTAAGTGATATTATAAAAAATTATTTACAACGCCCGACTAAAAATCATATTTTCAAGATAAAGGGTTGTGTCAAGAAATAAAATCATACTACGATCACACACACACACACACACACACACACACACACACACACACACACACACACACACACACACACACACACATGACATATGTTTATGCGCCGTATGCATGTAACAGAAATAATGTATTGCTGTCTTTATGTGTTTATGTAACGCCTCTCTCTCACATCTCTAGACGCAGTTTTCGATCACGATATTATTCCTCAAAAAATCTGTTGTACAACATCTCTCGCTCTCTCTCTCTAGAGCTGCAAACGTCGGAATAAATTCCTAGTTTATAATGTAATTATCTGTGCGTGTGCTGTTACAGATGACAAGTAGAAATCCATACTGCGTGCGCGCGCGCACACACACACACACACGTACACAACGATACAGAATTAGATATAGTTATTCTTCACTATTATGTTTCAATTGTAATGAGGCGTTATACTTGACTACAACACCAGCTTAAGCCAAGGGTCATTGACCGTGGTGAAAGCTTTCCACCACTGCTTTAAGCTTTTAAAAAGTTAGCGATACTGAAAATATTTTCGTACATTAACCAAATTAAGGAAATAATCGAACCAGCAAAACATTAATCCAAGAATTTACATTTTCAGCAGCCTACACATTGATTCGTACATAGATTTCAATCTGCATAGATGTATGCGGATAAATGAAATACATATTTTACATTAAATACATTTCTGATTACTATACACAGAATTATATATTGTTATCTGCCCGTACGCAAGGGGTATATCCTTACACGTACGTTGATAGTATTGTATTACACGAGAAACGCTTGCTTGTTGCAGGGGTACACTTAGTAAGTGATATTATAGAAAATTATTTACAACGCTCGACTAAATCATATTTTCAAGATAAAGGTTGTGCCAAGAAATAAAATCATACTACAATCACATGAACAATGCGTGTGTCAACGTATACGTTACTTGTCGTATGCGTTACGCTTATAATGCGATGACATACACGTTGATGTTAGGGAATGTGAAGAAACATTATTATATAAAATTAATTATATGTAACAAGAGAGACTACACACAGTGCAGACGTCGGAAGAAATTCCTAGTGTACAATGTAATTACATTCATTTTGCATTAATTAAATATATATATATCATAAACAATGATATAAAATAAATACAATATGAAATAATAATATTTTGTCATTGTAAGATTGCAAGATACAACACGTGTGCGTGTACTATGTAAATTGTTTGTACATCAATGAATAATATAATCACACTATTTTTAATGTATTGCTATAGTTATTCTTCACTATTATGTTTTCAATTGTAACGAGGCATTGTACTTGACTACAACACCAGCTTAAGTCAAGGGGTCATTGACCGCTCAATTTTCCTCTTTGAGGGCTCCGTTTTCTTCTTTTACAGCCTGTAAATATATAATATACCGCCTTCCTTATTTCTTCGGGCTTAGGACCGACTCGAGATCACATGAAAATGTTTTTTGTTGTGTAAACAAAGAACAAATTCAAGTAACGTGAGGCTAAGTTACGGTGGCTCTGAAAAGAACCGATTAATAAGTAGACCTAACGTTTGTTTGTTTTTATCATTTTAGCTGTGTCACCACAAACTGGCACTGCGGCATTACCCTTGCATGTAAAGCGTCAGGACAATCGTCCGCTGCCCATTCTTCAAATCTAATTTTGATACGAACTACATCGCACAGTATCACCATCTCCTTCGTACACAAACCCAGCGCGTGCCAGTGTTTGAGGACTCTGGTTGACATTCGGATACTTTAAATAGTAATCTTTACGTACACCCACTCTCTGTATTTTAAAATACGTACGCAGACGTTGTAAATATTCTGCACGATTGTACTTCATTGTATAGCTGTAAACACAGAGTAATTTGTTCGACTTCCCTTACACATTTATATGGAACTAGAAGTGGTGTAAGATCCCCACCACCTGCCCTTTTCTTCTTCTTCAAGTGGAAGGTGAAGAACAAACGATACATGATTACAACACCAGCTTAACCAAGGGTCATTGTCCGCAGTGGAAAGCTTTCAGAAATTTGCGATACTGAAAGTATTTTCGTACATTAGTCAAAATTAGGAAAACAATCGAATCGACAAACATTATGAATTCCGTTCGTGGGAAGCCTGTAATTTCATACTCATAGTCAATTTATTTTCATAATATTATTTGTATATATAAACATTTTACAAAAATCATAAAGCATCAAACTGTATATCCCTTTGTTGGCTTGTAATTATTACTAAACAGTAATACAAGCTTAGGATGAAAATATTTGTTATGATTTTAGTAACGTACAACACCAGCTTAACCCCAAGGGGTCATTGACCGTGATGGAAAGCTCCCCCCCCCCCCCGAATTTACATTTTCAGCAGCCTACACATTTGATTCATACATACATAGATTTCAATCCGCAAAGATGTATGCAGATAAATGAAATACATATTTTACATTAAATACATTTCTGATTAATATACAAAGAATTACATATTGTTATTCTTCTCTATTATGTTTCCAATTGTAATAGAGTGTTATACTCAGCATAAAGGAAGTAACGCACGCACTGGAGCCTATACTAACCAAATGAAATATTTACAGACGGACAACGGGAAGGCATACAATTTACCCTCGAGGTTGAATTAGAAAATAAACTTAATTTTCTCGATCTAACAAAGTTTTCAATACCACATAAGAAAGATCTAATATAAAAAGGTGACAGCACGTAGAAGTCATTGACCTGATTGTGTGTGTGTTTGTGTGTGTGTGTGTGTATGTGTATGTGTGTGTACTCTTGTAGACTAGAGAAATTGTAACAGACACTGACATAGTAATTTGACCACACACACACACACACACACACACACGAGTTTTGTGAAAAATGGCGGACGATGTTAATGCTGTGTTTGCTTGTGCTCTTGAAAACTTAGTGAGTGTGACGGAGAAGAGTGGTAATTTACGGAATGATTAAAGGAAAGTCATCTTGGAGTCGGTGAGTACGCTTAGAAGAGTTTTTGCAGATGTTATGAATGTTTTGGAAGAGAAAGGGAAGACAATTAACGTGTTGGAATGTGAGGTTAAGAAAATAGAAACGGAAAGAGTATCTTTTATGAAGGAATTGTCGGTGCGTGTACAGCCTACGCCACCTGTTGGTCAAACTCCAAAGCTTTACTCTGACGTTGCGCGTAGTAGAGAGAAGGGTTCAAATAAGAAATTTAAAGTTGTCGTTAAATCTAAATTTAACGAATCGGCTGAATCAGTTAAAGCTGTTTTAAAATCAAAAATTAACCCAATACAAATGAAAGTCGGAATAGGGGCTGTAAGGTCGTTTAGGGATGGTAGAGTTGTTATAGAATCTGGTAGTAAAAATGATATTGACATTATTACCAACGGTATTAATGAGGCATGTGGAAGTATTTTGGAAGCATCGGTCCCTAAACTCCGTAATCCCGAAATGATTGTGTACAATATACCGGATGATATTTCCATAGAAAATGCTCGGGATGTTATTATAATGCAAAACTTTGAATTAAATCTACATGAAGAATACTTGCGACCTAAGCTTATTTTTAAAAACAAACGACAGATAAGGAATCTTGTCGTTGAAGTTAGTTCCCAAACACGACAAAAGCTTTTAAGTAATAGGTTAAAATCGGATGGCAATTATGCAACGTGGATGATTATCTGGTTGCTAAGCGATGTTTTAAATGTAGTGGGTATAATCATAAAGCTCAGGAGTGCAGAGGGGATCTTACATGCCCCTTGTGTGCTGGAGACCATAAGCTGAGTGAATGTAAAGCATCAACTAATGATTTTAAATGTATCAATTGTATTCATTACAATAAACGTATAAAGGATAATAGGGTTAATGAGCGTCATTCGTCCTTCGATAAGAGCTGTTTTTGTTTGCAACAACTGATAAGGAACTATAAACAGAACATTGATTATTAATGCCATTTCTACGGACTGCTAATGCAAGGTCAACACATCTAGATAAGAACAACCTAATTCGATGCATGCAGATCAATTTACAGCATTCCAGACAGGCAACAGATAACATTGTTGATATAATACGACAACAAAGGGTGGACGTTTTGTTTATTCAAGAACCATATGTTATTTTAAATAACGTTGTCGGGATACCAAGGAATTGTAGAACGTTTACTGCTGGTACGGGTAAACAGAGAGCCGCAGTTGTAATTATGAATGATCGAATTACATGTTTAATGATTAACCAACTATCAGATGAAGATACCATCGTTTTGCATTTAATTTATGGTGGTCAAAACTTCTTTTTGGCGAGCATGTATTTTGGTATGCATGATGATGTCGGAATTAATATTAATAAAATTGAAAGTGTTCTCAGTTTTGTAAAGGGAAGTGGCGTTTTGATTGCTGTCGATAGTAACGCCAGGTCAACAATGTGGCATGATTCGTTAACCAATAGAAGAGGTAGGGCGATACAAGAGTTTTTGATGGGAAACCAACTGTTTTTAATGAACGATGAAAGTAATTTTACAACTTTTGAATCACGGAATGGTAAAAGTAATATTGATTTAACTATAGTTAATAATCAGCTGGTTTCTCTAGTTGAGGACTGGAAGATCAGTGAAGAAGAGAGCTGTTCGGACCATAGAATTATTACTTTCAATATAGTACATGAAAACTATGATATTGCGGAATTTCAGTATCAGGGGTTGCGATATGTCTTCAAGGAAAGTAACTATGAAGCTTTTGATCGGAATTTGTTTCAAGAAATACTTAAAAAGTTTTATGTTTCTACGTGTAACAATGATCTAGGAAGTCTGGACATTGTATTACAGTATAAGGTTTCGGAGGTGCAAGATATGGATCAAGTTGTGAAAAAATTTGAGGATACCATAAAGACAGCATGTGACAAGTCTTTTAAGAAGCGTACAATATTACAGAAGACTGTTGGAGGCAGATCGGTTCCATGGTGGTCAGATACACTCACAGTCATGCGTAAAAGAATTAATGCGTTAAGAAGAAGATACCAAAGGACTAGAAACGACAATGTCCTGAGAGAATGTCGGAAAATGTACTATTTTGAGGAAAAGAAGAAGTATCAATCAAGTATTCGAAGAGAAAAAATACATTCTTGGAAATAATATTGTAATTTAACAACATCAGTGAATCCCTGGAATGCGGTTTATCGCTTGGCAGCTGGAAAAATGAGAAAGTGTTCCACCTTAACAACTTTGCAAAACCCGGATGGCTCCTTCACAACAGATTTGGAAGGTACTATGAATTGTATGTTGGACTACTTTATTCCCGTGGATGATGGCATAATGGATAATGAGTATCATAGGCATATTAGGAATCAGATTAAGGATCCAATAAGTGTACAAGATGACAGGGAGTTTTCACAAGAAGAAGTTTTGCGAGTTTTGGAAAACATGAACCCTCAGAAGTGTCCTGGTGAGGATAGAATAACAAGTAGCATTTTATTGCGGGTTTTTATGCAATTTCCTCGGTTTGTAACAGCAATCTATAATGAGTGTCTGAGAAGAGGTGTCTTTCCTAAGTTATGGAAAAGAGCAAAAATAGTACCAATAATTAAGCCGGGCAGGGAGAACAGTACTGAAGTTTCGAAGTTTCGCCCTATCAGTTTATTGAAGGTAGGAGCGAAAGTATTGGAAAAACTACTTATAAACAGAATTATGCACCACGTGTTTTCTAAAGATTTAATGCAGTCTAATCAGTATAGATTTACACCCCAGAAAAGTACAGTGGATGCAGCTATGGCAGTTAAGGAATTTGTTGAAAGATGTTTGGTGGAGAAAGGTGTTGTTGTTCTCGTTAGTCTTGATGTCCAGGGCGCTTTTGATGCAGCGTGGTGGCCGTGTATTTTGAATACTCTTAAACAATTCGAGTGTCCTAGGAACTTGTATTGTCTCTCACAGAGTTACTTTGGTGGACGAAAGGCAGTTCTGTCTACTCACAATACATCAATGGAGAGGGATGTCAGTAAAGGTTGTTCTCAGGGATCTTGTTGTGGGCCAGGATTTTGGAACATACAGTATAACTCGTTGCTCAATTTAGACTTCACTAAACGTACAAAACTTATAGCTTTTGCAGATGATTTAATTGTGTTAACAAGTGGTAAGTCTCTCTTAGAAGCTGAAAATTATGCCAATTTAGAGATGGTAAAGATTTCAAAGTGGGCTACAAATAACAAAGTTTCTTTTAATGAACAAAACTCAAAAATACTCTTGATTTCTCGTAAAAGACTTCAGAATTCAGAATTAAGCATTTACCTTAATTCTAAAAAACTTCAACAAGTTAATAAGTTCAAATATTTGGGTTTCATTATTGACACAAAATTCAATTTTAATGAGCATATCCAGTATGTGGTCGAAAGGTGTACAAAACTGATTCATATGCTATCAAGATCTGCAAAATTAAACTGGGGGTTGGGAAATGAGGCACTTAAAACAATATATAAGGGGGCAATTCTCCCCCTTTTATCATATGGAGAACCCGTATGGATAGACGCATTAGAAAGGAAAAGTAACCAGATGAAGTTCAAAAGAGTGCAACGTCTCATCAATATTAAAATTGCGAAGGCTTATCGTACAGTGTCCCATGAAGCTTTGTGCATTTTGACAGGACTGACTCCAATAATAATAAAGTTGAGAGAGATTGTTAGTGCTTACAGAGTTGCTAGAGGTTGTGATGGTGCTAATATTTTGATGGACACAGTAATTCCGTTCAGGGATTGGCCTCATCCGGCAGATACAGTTCTTATAAACTCGAGCCATGAAAGTAAAGTATACACAGTACAAGCATATACAGATGGCAGTAAGCACAACAATGGGGTTGGGTCGGGTATAGCCGTGTTTGTTTATGGGGAGCTCAAATATGAGATGCAGTATAAGTTGGGTGTTGGGTGCTCTAATAATCAGGCTGAGCAATTGGCAGTCTTGAAGGCCCTGGAAAAGATAGCTGAATTAAATTGTATTATAACTAATTTGAGAACGGCAGCTGTTTACACCGACAGCAGAGTGACGCTGGACTCACTTAGGAGCTCGAAGAATCATAGCTACTTGATAGAAGAAATAAGGAATAAGTTAAGAAGTTTAAAGGCGGTCAACTGGTCAATTGATTTTGGTTGGGTTAAGGCACATGTGGGTATTTATGGTAATGAACTGGCTGACAATCTGGCTAAAGAAGCTGCGTCCAGTAGCAGTATGGTGTGCTATGAACGAATACCAAAAAGTGCAATGATTAACAAATTCCGTGAGGTGAGCCTAATGGAGTGGCAAGGTGAGTGGGAACAAACATTAAATGGAATGGTGACTAAGTTGTTTTTCCCTAGTGTGAAGCACAGACTGTCCTCAAGGTTTGCACTGTCTCCTAATTTTACCACAATGGTGACTGGTCATGGCAAGCTTAGAGCCTACTACTATCGTTTCAAAATAAAAGATGATCCGACATGTGTCCGCAACGACGGTGACCAAACAGTGGAACATTTGTTATATGAGTGCAATATGTTGAATGAAGAAAGACGGGTTTTCAAAAATAGTGTACTAAGGAGTGGTGGACGATGGCCTCCGAATAGAAGTGAATTGACATCTAAATATGTTAGACAGTTTATTAAATATGTTAATAACATTGATTTTGATTCTTTGTAGTGTTTATTGTTATTGTGCTTGTCTATCTATTTTGAATCATTGTATGCATTTGTTATTATGAATTAACTTACATATTGGTCGAACAGCTTTATCATGCATGTGATACATACATGCATACAGTTTTAACATGTTAATAATGTAGTACTAATTCATTGTATCATTGTCAATGATTGATTTTTATTTTTCTTGTTTACTTTGAATCTTTGTAATTGTTGTACCACTGAGTTGTTTTTATATGTATTGAGAATCGGCTTGTAATAAGTTTATATATAGCATGTAGTATTACTTTATTTGTAATGGAGCATGCTGATAAAATAAAGGTATTAAAAAAAAAAAAAAAAAAAAAAAACAAGTCGATGTAAATCATGTACCCAAGGGGTCATTGTCCGTGGTGGAAATCTTTTATTTTCGTACATTAGTCAAAATAGGAAAACAAACGAACTGGCAAACATTATGAATTCCGTACGTTGGAAGCTTGTAATTTCATGCTCATAATCAATTTTTATTTTCATAATATTATTTGTATATATATAGACATTTTTTAGAAAGTGTAAAAAGTGTAAAAAGCTTATTAGGCATTCTGTATTTTAAACAACAAAGTTGATTAATTATTTGCGATAAGATAAAACTTCGTGAGTGGTCGCGCATGTGTGTGTTAGAGAGAGAGAGAGAGAGAGAGAGAGAGAGAGAGAGAGAGAGAGAGAGAGAGAGAGAGAGAGTTAGAGAGGGAGAGTAGTGACAGGTCTTCTTTGTGTATATATATCATACGACGGTAGGGTAGGGTAGGGGGTAGCTTGCGTACACGTTTGAAGTCATATACCCGAGGAGTAGGGGGAAAATGAGGGTTCTGACTCACAAAGGAATGCCGGCTTTCTTAAAAAACATAAAAAACGCTAAAAAAAAGATCTAAGAGATGCCGCCGCCACCGCTGGACCCGCAGCATCCAAAAGGACCACAGCATCCGCGAATAAAATTTTTTAATTTTTTTAATTTGATTTTTTATTTTTTTAATTAAATTGATTTGCATATCAAGGGGTGGGTGGTGGGTGGGGAGGGGTTCAATGGACCACCCGCATCCGTGAATATAATTTTTTTTTTTTTGTAATAAAGCTGATTTGCATATCAGGGGGTGGTGGTGGGTGGGGTGGGTTCCAACTTGATGCATTATAGTGTATATATTAAAATATATGATCAGAGTTACCAACCTTTGCACGAGTTCAAATTTGTTGTGTGTTATAATGTATATTAAATCTATATGATCAGGTTTACCAACCTATGCATGCGGTCTCCCTAAATCATATGTTATGTTCAAACCGTTTCTCCTCTCTCTCTCTCTCTCTCTCTCTCTCTCTCTCTCTCTCTCTCTCTCTCTCTCTCTCTCTCTCTCTCTCTCTCTCTCTCTCTCTCACTGTGTACATTGAGTAGAGTAGTCGGTGTGATGGTTAAATAATTTTAGCTCACAGCCTCTCTCTCACTCTCTCTCTCTCTCGTTGTCAAAACGTTATGTTCAAACCGTTTCTCCTCTCTCTCTCTCTCTCTCTCTCTCTCTCTCTCTCTCTCTCTCTCTCTCTCTCTCTCTCTCTCTCTCTCTCACTGTGTACATGAGTAGAGTAGTCGGTGTGATGGTTAAATAATTTTAGCTCACAGCCTCTCTCTCACTCTCTCTCTCTCTCTCTCGTTGTCAAACGTTATGTTCAATCCGTTTCTCCTCTCTCTCTCTCTCTCTCTCTCTCTCTCTCTCTCTCTCTCTCTCTCTCTCTCTCGTAAGTGGTCATTACCACGCATGTATATGATTTTAGAAATTTTATATATTCGACAAATATTAACTGTGTATGTTGCCACAGAGTATTGAACTACTTACAAGCGCCCTCTCTCTCTCTCTCTCTCTCTCTCTCTCTCTCTCTCTCTCTCTGTGTCCATTGTACATCGTTACAAATGACGAGTAGAAATCCAATCCTTGAAGTGTTTAATAAGTAAATTGTATGTACATATCACTGAATAATAATATAATCGTTCTAGTGTTAACGTTTGCTGCAACAGTCCCTCCACAGGTAACGCAGTTTACAAAATAATTACACACATAGGTTCAGTGGTGTATAGCGAAATAAATTAAAATTATACACGCATGTTGTTACAGATGAAAACGGTGGTTGAAATTCATACAAATCTTCTGATGTAACGGTTCCCACAAGTAATACAGTTCACAAAAAAAATAAAATTAATTGTACACATGTTCAGAGGTGTATAGTGAAATAAATTAAAATAAAGCCATAATTTGTTTAAATGATTAAATATATTAACAATATTTTAAAATTCACAATATAAAATTGATTTTTTTTTTTGAAAAGTTTATAAATTCACAATTCATAAATAAATACATTATAAAATTGATATTTTTTTCGAAAAGTTTATATATAATTGTGTCGTACTTGTAGGAGAAGCAACCTGCACAGATCCTGCAACATACCAATACAATCAGCATAAAAATCATGTTAAATATCACACACACATACACACACACACACACACACACACACACACACACATGTATAGTTGGCGGAATGCAAGAATCAACGCTTTACGTGAGTAACTTCTTAAATTATGTGTCATTCTCTCTCTCTCTCTCTCATAAGTTAATGTCCTTTCAAATATTATTCATCAAAACTTTGTAAATTAGAATCTGCGCTACATTCAAACACACAAGCGTGTGCACACACACACACACACACACACACACACACACAGTGATAAAAATTGTTTATTAAAAGTAGTAATGTAGGTTGTTACCTTAACAAGGTACTATCTCCACCTGCGTTGTTTGGTTCCTCATTCCTCGAAACACGAGATGTAGGTTGTTAGGGTTTATATGACGGAGCTCTTCATCTGTAAAGACATTGGCATATCTCTTAGGTAGATATACACGATAGCGGTACTCGCCATCTTCCAGCGTTACAAGCACAGACTTCCCGTATCGCGTGTCCACATTCACCATGTTAACGATTGGATACTGCTTGTTCACTGTTAATTCTGCACAGCGTTTGTACTCAATAGCAGAAACTGCATTGAATTTTGTGTATAATTGCCGTTGTCATCATAAAAGCAGTGAAAGTCAATTATTACAGCAACGTTTTCCATTATACTATAAAAAAAAAGAAACCACACATTACAAACTAATATGTATAAACACAAATATCGTTACAATAATAATAATAATAATAATACGCAAACTTATGTTTACTGCCGTCCGAACTGAAGCGTGGAGAGGCAATAACTAACGGTAGAAACCAAAAGTGTCTGTGGATATCACAGTGGGAATTTTTTTTTGTTTTTAACAGGTGGTGTAATGTGGAATTTTAGCAGGTGGGGGAGCGGAGTCATCGTCGTCGTCGTCGGCAATTAATTTGTCACGTATCCGATAATGACCGTATACAAGTGTATCATGGCCATTGTCTAGTATATAGCGCTTATCATCATACGGTGACAACGCTTGCTTATTTACGCGCATCGTGTACAGCGTATGATGATCGCTACGTGAACAAAGCGCACTGACAGAAAACTGACAATCATCAGTGAGACACTTGCGATACATATCGTGTCGCAGACTCCTCTTAATAGCAGCTCGAGGTACACCTTTACACACACGTTTTTGACACTCATTGCTAGGATCTTCGTGGGCCACAAGGAACGAATAACATTTCGCTCTGAGACCTACGAATTCTCTAATAGGACGACCACACGTTTCATCCTTGAACAGCCCGACAACCTTTTTGTTCTTAATGCTATAACAAGGATGAGACGTAGGGTAATCCGATGTGTCAAAAACGTGCAGGTCCTTCTTCGTGTCTGCATACAAGTCGGATGTTTGAATACTATACATCAGACTGTCTGTATCTGTCATTAACAATCTAACGTTACGGCCGTACTTGGCGACAGCATAACGACAATGAAAGTCGTACATTATTGTTTTGCTAACGTCAAGCACCGTGAAGCCGACATACACGGGACGGGAAAGAACGATGGATTTTTTACGGAGTGAGAGCCCCACCAGATCGTTCGTATAACGAATCATACGTTTTAGCCTAGGTGTGGAAACTAGTTTTTGAAGCCGTCGTTCATCTGAGACTAGTTCAAAGTCTATATGTTTCCGTACGTTCTCCAGCGACTTGCCGTATACGGCGTTGTTCATCAGTTTGAAAAGGTCTTTTTCAAAGCTGTTGACGGCTGCTTGCCTCTTGCGGGTGTTGAAATCGATAAACGGTTTCAACCAAGCGCTTTGCTTAAAACACAACACCCTATGAGTCGCTTTCAGCTCTAAACCAAGACTTAAATACCTCTGGTGCGACCAGACTCACAAGTTATACGACCTAAAACTAGCCTACACGGGCATATACCTGAGAAAAACAATGTCATAACAATAGCCTTAATATTTCCGAGTCTACAAGCCCCGTCACACCCAAGGACCCAGGGGTTCAACCCTAGAATGAACCACGCTCTGCTACCATTTGTAACCCCTCTTTCCTTTTTATGTTGTATATAAAAATTTTATATATTGTTGTTGTGTATTTTATTTATTTTTTTTTGTGTAATTATCTTTTTTTTGAAAGAGAAGCCACAAGTTATTTAAAACTAGGCAGGAGCCTAGAGAAGCCCAAAATGTGCTGGGTCCAGTATGATGGGACTTGCAATGAAACTTGGCTGTAATATAACAATAACAGCTTTTATTGTACCCCATCATTCGCTACATGTAAATGAAATTTATCACATAATTATCACATAAGTTTGTCCCCTAATATTAGGAATAACACACAAATACATAATAAATAAATAAGCCCCATGTTTTTAATAGTGTGAAAAGACAAGGTCTGTATATCAGATAACCTTCAGTAATTATATATTTCCCCCCCTTTTTGTGACTAGAGCTTAACATTGACAGAAACATAAAGACACGTACAGAAACATAAAGACACATACACTCATAATTATACACAAATATTATGAACACGAATACCCCTGGAATACACATGCTCAACAGGCAGTGTTTCTACCAAGCCCTAAAACCGGCAGTCATAAATGTTCGCCCTTCAGTCACCGTCATTCATCAATCTCCATTAATTTGAATAAACACGAAAAACCCCTGAAAGGATGATAATCACTCAGAAACCATAAGAGAGACCGGACCGCCCATATGTAAAGATAGCAACGGATAATTGCCCCATCATGAGCATATGAAATCTTTAAGTTTCTTCAACAGCATAAAATAAAAATAAAAAACTGCATCACCTGATTTTAAGCAATTGCTATGCGGTTCTAAAAATGTTAATTTGTTTTACCAATTCAGATGGATTCATGTATCAGTATATGCTTTACAAGTAAAAAAAAATTAATCAGTATAGACCTTTATAAAGTAAAAAATTTAATTAGTATATGCCCAGAAAATATGAAAGTTCTTTTCTGTTAAAGCCGAATGGCTGTATATAAATGAATTTATAATAAGGACTGTTGTGTCCTAGCAGATGTGGGAGCGCGCCAGCTTGTGCTTAACCTTATGTGACAGGAATCAAACCTGCCTTAAACTGTATGAACATGTGCCTGGAAAAAACTATGTCCCCTTTTATTCCCCCGAAAACAGCCAAAAAAGAAAACGAAAACTCCCCAGCCCTTACATGTTAAACCCAAAATGAACTTAATATCAACCCCATTCTGAACCAGCCGGAACAGAATCCCTAACATGTGATATAAATTTTGTAGTAAGTATGGTGATGACTATTGGCAATATATGGAAAATGTTTAAGTGTAAAAATTCTCTAGCACGCTCCCCCAGTGCAGCACACAATTACAAACATTGTACTTTAGTGTTATGAAGTTAAATTACTACAGTCACATAATGTTCAGAATGAATGTTCAACTGACACACCCTACAGCAGACTGTCTGGCCACGTGGGCACGTGGTTTCAAAAGAAATTTACACTGTTTATCAGGAGCACAGTAGGCCCGGTCACCAAAAAAAAAAAATAAAAGAGTGATATCACCTTAATTATGCTGAGCAAGCGTTACATCTTGAGTTAGTCACCCGACTCCTTTTCCGAACAGGTGCGTTTCTGATGGTTCATGGCTGATGAGGATGGAGTTCAATCAACAAGGCCAGCATCTCCGGCTTTAAGCGAGAACCCTGTTAATTCATAAAAATTAGAAAAGATGCTCATAAAAGGTGTACACCCAATTTCACAGGTAAATAACCTCAGAACGGGCCTTCAACCAACTCAAGATAAATGCACAAAGTTTCGGTTATAATTTCTTTGCAAATTGCTTAAAGAGTAATAAAGTCTTCCATGGAATGATTAATTCAAAAATAAAAAGCTTTATTAAAAGGCGTAGAGTAAAGTCATTGGCACGAGCTCTTAACACGCTCAGACAGAATCCCACAGGTTAGATTACCACGTGGCGGCATCATTATTGCAATTTGCCAAAAAAAATGATTAACTTCAAAGCACTCACAGTATTAATAATGTTTCAATATTAATAATGTTTCTTCTACGGGTGTTCTCACAAGTTATTTTTACTGCAAAGTTAATTAAAGAGAATCACACGATCAATCTTATGCATGTCCGTGCACAATTCCATTCCATAACTACGCACTGACTTTAGCTTAGAATTTATATAACATTCTATAAATTTACAATGACAATTACAGTGACTCTTGCAATATTATAATAATAATAAAAAGAACATGGGCTATATACTGAACATTAAGTAATCTTTTTAATATACAAACTGTCGGATCGCACCACATGCATTCGTCTTTCTCATACGGCGGCATACATTTCGTTAATTAAATGTAATCACTTATTATTATTTCTGACACACACAATAAGAGCTATGATCCTTACCGGGAAGTCTTGTAAATTTAGCCAGCCATCAGAGTGGAAGAAAACTGCGTAGTAATATCTGCTCGGATCAGGTAGTCGGTGGTTTCTTGCTTGCCGGGCGATGAACTGAACTAAACGGCCACAATCTAACCAAGCCGAACCTCCCTACGAGGTGCGCGCGCAGCTTTAACGGAGCCGTACAAGGGTCACTTTAACTGACCCTTTTCGCGTTATTTTACAATTAAATTCTCTAAAACTTTTGACAGCCGGATTTACACCGGCACACCCCCACCGCGAAAGGGCAACCCGGTTGCCCCACTCTTAAACTCGGGAGAGTACCCTGCAGTGTACCCCCTTCTCAAAACAAGCTCGTGGACATCGTGGTTATGGTGGCCCGGCGGCACTTGCTTTCAGGAGAACAGACATCCCCATGCGACCCTCTCCGCTATGCCAACCCCACGGGGCCGCCCCAACACGTCACCCTCTCCGGTGACCATCACCTACTTCCACCGGTCCCACTCACATACTCGTCCTAAGACCAAACAAGGTATCTCCCACCTTGGTATGTGAGCGACCGCACTACCTCTCGTCCATCTCTTGGACCGACCAGCCACATGCACCCACAAGGCATCTCCATCCTTGCCATATGACTGGCCCACATCCCTACACAAGGGCGGACGGCCCCGCTCGGCCAGACAGAGAGGACCGCACCAAGGGGACACGAACATCAATCTTAACTCTTACTCGTCCGAATACACCATAACTAGAGGGGGTTTACTTTTCACCAGGAACAACCGGAGAATGCGGCATGGCTCGACCCTACACGAACCCACAAATCAAAATCAACCACTATTAATCAGAAACCACAGCACGCTATCACTCTCCATCTTACTTTTAAAACAGGGGAAACTGACGACCACGACAATCTCGAGGACCACAATCTACTCACTTCCGGCAAGTCTCTCTAACTCCTTATTGATAGATTTTTTTTTTACTAAGGGGACGGTAGGAAAAAATCGGGAAGATGAAACGGGGCAAGGATCATTAAAGGGTCAATAGCTAGGACTAAGGGTAAGGACATGGTTCCCTCCAAAAAGGAGAATGACTGGAGAAAACCAAGGCTCGCGTGGGCAGGGGCGCAACCCTGAAGTAGACGAACACCACTGGGACTGTGGGGAACATCTACCCGCTACCCGTTAACCTCTTCTTCTTACCTTTCTATGACGGACTTTGGGTACCCGTTCCTTTCGAACACCACTCTCTGAGAAATTATTTCGTGTTGAGCTGTACTGGCTGGTTTCCTCTGAATCAGACTCAAGGCAACTTACCTCACTACTTTCACTCCGCTTTGGATTATGCTCGTCGTCTAACTCCTCTGCTACAATTTCTTCCTTTTCTACTTCTTTCTTTTCTACAATTTCCCCTTCTTCGTCCACATAATCCAAATCAACATCATAACACTGCACCTCCTCACCATCTTCCCGTTGCTCCTCTGATCCATCTTCAACCGCATCTTCGCCCAGCTCCTCACCAATTTCTTCATCACATTGGTCACCAGCCGCTTCACAAACTTCTTCAATAACCTCTTCTCCAATCTCATTTTCCTCAACACGTTCATCATCAACATCATCGCCATCACGTCCACTACCAACATCAGAACACGGCACATCTTCATCCTCTAGTTTCTCACCTGGTCCGAATGAAACTTCTCTCCGTTCCTCAGAATCCTCAACACTACTTACAGAAGGCGTCTGCACATCTTCACACACTACATCATTCTCACTCACACACTCTACAACGCTGCCACCGAATTTCTCCTCAACTTCTACCTCCTCTACTTCTATCACACTTGCGGCATGAACATCCCCTTGTCCATCCACAACCTCAGAAACACTTGCAGCCCGGACATCCCTGTGTCCATCTGCAACTTCAGACTCTACAGTCTCCCTAACACCTACAACTATACCTTCCTGTGCAGCATCCGCGGACCGCTCTTCTGCCTCTTCTGTCGATTCCACTCCTTGACCACTTTCAGCAACTACAACGTCCTCAACATTTTCCACCCTGGAATCCAGCTGTCCAGGTTCATGTGCAGTGACTAAATTAATTTCTACTGGCGATGGTAACGCTACACCATCAAATGACTTCTCATATCCCTGCGTAGACGATGACGATGTTACCGGATCTGGATCCCTCACGAACGATACCGGGACAAATTCTGCGGCATCTGGATTCAGCCATGACGTCCTCTTCAAGTTCTGTAACTCAGTATCAACAGCTGTTTTCTTGTCGGGCTGTATCGATCCACAGAAGTTATTCCGCCTTTCTTCTTCTGCTTCACCTTCTTCATTCACTACTCTATTAGGCACTTGTACTTCCTCTGGAACTTTTAAACTCTCACTTTTCTGCAAATAAGAATAACGCCTAACTACAGGCTCCCTACTTGCCGATGGTTGTTCCCTAACATAATTTCTTTTTCCCCTGTTAATTTCGTCTTTCTTTGTTTTCTGTGCTGTAGCTGTTGTTACCGTCTTCTCACTTGCCACCCCCTTGTAGCCTCCATTACTTCCGGAATATTCAGGCTTTCGGACAGTCTCTTCCGTTCTCCTCCAACCACCATGTTTGTCCTTTTTGGCTCTTCCTGATGAACCACTGGAGTATTGGACATCTGTAGCATCTCTTCCCCGGGACTCGTCAACCTCCTGGACCGTTCTTGAAACCACACACAGCCGTTCAAGGTCCGCAAAACAACGTGGACGGTCCGCGAATACCAAACGAGATCTCTCTTGGGGAGTCAGTCCTTCCAGAATCGCTTGTATAACTTCTGTCTCGGGCAACCCCAATCTTAACACCCGGGCAGCTTTCCGTATATCGTGCACGAAGTCCCCTAACGCCTCTCCGTTGGCCTGTAGGCGATAGAATCTTTCCAACTTAAGCTGGGCACGTCGTCGAATGGGTAGGAAGAAGTTCAACACCTCCCCATGGAAAGCATCAACACTGTCACCCCGACGCAGAGTGTCGGTGACCAACCTTGCCAATGAACCCCGGCAATACGGGTATATAAGGGACAAGACCTCCCCATCGGACACCCCCGGGAAATCTGCCAACTGCAGAACAAGGTCTAAGAAAACTAGCAACTGCTCCTCATCTATTCCATCTAACACTGAAAGTTTCTGGAGAACTCCTGAAAGAGGGTGGGGCAATTTCTGATAGCATACCGCCGCCAGAATTGCACAATTCAAAACAAACAATCATAAAACAAATCCCCACTAAACACGTAACACAAACATAACCTACAAAAACATATTCACAAGAATCAGAAAAACCCAAGTACTGTCCTTCCTTCAAGAGGACCCCCGGGTTCTCTAGCGCTGCGGAGACCTGGCCTATTCTGAACCATCTACTCACACCACAGAAGGAGACAAGTGACAACCAACAATACTGAACACACATAACATCAAACATCAATTCGACACACACGTCTCACCAACACATAACTCACAAAAACCAACTAACACTCAAATTCATAATTCGGTAATTAGTAATCCAACGTAAACAGGACATAAGTTGGTGACGGTACCGACTTCCGATCGGGCCATACCGCATCCCGCTAATGTCACACGCTAAACTCCGACCCTGAATCCGCAACATTCTATCACCCAGGCCACGCTTGAGACTCCCCGGCAGTACAAGCGATCACATTTCCGAACACAAATACCAGCCTCTGGTGCGACCAGACTCACAAGTTATACGACCTAAAACTAGCCTACACGGGCATATACCTGAGAAAAACAATGTCATAACAATAGCCTTAATATTTCCGAGTCTACAAGCCCCGTCACACCCAAGGACCCAGGGGTTCAACCCTAGAATGAACCACGCTCTGCTACCATTTGTAACCCCTCTTTCCTTTTTATGTTGTATATAAAAATTTTATATATTGTTGTTGTGTATTTTATTTATTTTTTTTTGTGTAATTATCTTTTTTTTGAAAGAGAAGCCACAAGTTATTTAAAACTAGGCAGGAGCCTAGAGAAGCCCAAAATGTGCTGGGTCCAGTATGATGGGACTTGCAATGAAACTTGGCTGTAATATAACAATAACAGCTTTTATTGTACCCCATCATTCGCTACATGTAAATGAAATTTATCACATAATTATCACATAAGTTTGTCCCCTAATATTAGGAATAACACACAAATACATAATAAATAAATAAGCCCCATGTTTTTAATAGTGTGAAAAGACAAGGTCTGTATATCAGATAACCTTCAGTAATTATATATTTCCCCCCCTTTTTGTGACTAGAGCTTAACATTGACAGAAACATAAAGACACGTACAGAAACATAAAGACACATACACTCATAATTATACACAAATATTATGAACACGAATACCCCTGGAATACACATGCTCAACAGGCAGTGTTTCTACCAAGCCCTAAAACCGGCAGTCATAAATGTTCGCCCTTCAGTCACCGTCATTCATCAATCTCCATTAATTTGAATAAACACGAAAAACCCCTGAAAGGATGATAATCACTCAGAAACCATAAGAGAGACCGGACCGCCCATATGTAAAGATAGCAACGGATAATTGCCCCATCATGAGCATATGAAATCTTTAAGTTTCTTCAACAGCATAAAATAAAAATAAAAAACTGCATCACCTGATTTTAAGCAATTGCTATGCGGTTCTAAAAATGTTAATTTGTTTTACCAATTCAGATGGATTCATGTATCAGTATATGCTTTACAAGTAAAAAAAAATTAATCAGTATAGACCTTTATAAAGTAAAAAATTTAATTAGTATATGCCCAGAAAATATGAAAGTTCTTTTCTGTTAAAGCCGAATGGCTGTATATAAATGAATTTATAATAAGGACTGTTGTGTCCTAGCAGATGTGGGAGCGCGCCAGCTTGTGCTTAACCTTATGTGACAGGAATCAAACCTGCCTTAAACTGTATGAACATGTGCCTGGAAAAAACTATGTCCCCTTTTATTCCCCCGAAAACAGCCAAAAAAGAAAACGAAAACTCCCCAGCCCTTACATGTTAAACCCAAAATGAACTTAATATCAACCCCATTCTGAACCAGCCGGAACAGAATCCCTAACATGTGATATAAATTTTGTAGTAAGTATGGTGATGACTATTGGCAATATATGGAAAATGTTTAAGTGTAAAAATTCTCTAGCACGCTCCCCCAGTGCAGCACACAATTACAAACATTGTACTTTAGTGTTATGAAGTTAAATTACTACAGTCACATAATGTTCAGAATGAATGTTCAACTGACACACCCTACAGCAGACTGTCTGGCCACGTGGGCACGTGGTTTCAAAAGAAATTTACACTGTTTATCAGGAGCACAGTAGGCCCGGTCACCAAAAAAAAAAAATAAAAGAGTGATATCACCTTAATTATGCTGAGCAAGCGTTACATCTTGAGTTAGTCACCCGACTCCTTTTCCGAACAGGTGCGTTTCTGATGGTTCATGGCTGATGAGGATGGAGTTCAATCAACAAGGCCAGCATCTCCGGCTTTAAGCGAGAACCCTGTTAATTCATAAAAATTAGAAAAGATGCTCATAAAAGGTGTACACCCAATTTCACAGGTAAATAACCTCAGAACGGGCCTTCAACCAACTCAAGATAAATGCACAAAGTTTCGGTTATAATTTCTTTGCAAATTGCTTAAAGAGTAATAAAGTCTTCCATGGAATGATTAATTCAAAAATAAAAAGCTTTATTAAAAGGCGTAGAGTAAAGTCATTGGCACGAGCTCTTAACACGCTCAGACAGAATCCCACAGGTTAGATTACCACGTGGCGGCATCATTATTGCAATTTGCCAAAAAAAATGATTAACTTCAAAGCACTCACAGTATTAATAATGTTTCAATATTAATAATGTTTCTTCTACGGGTGTTCTCACAAGTTATTTTTACTGCAAAGTTAATTAAAGAGAATCACACGATCAATCTTATGCATGTCCGTGCACAATTCCATTCCATAACTACGCACTGACTTTAGCTTAGAATTTATATAACATTCTATAAATTTACAATGACAATTACAGTGACTCTTGCAATATTATAATAATAATAAAAAGAACATGGGCTATATACTGAACATTAAGTAATCTTTTTAATATACAAACTGTCGGATCGCACCACATGCATTCGTCTTTCTCATACGGCGGCATACATTTCGTTAATTAAATGTAATCACTTATTATTATTTCTGACACACACAATAAGAGCTATGATCCTTACCGGGAAGTCTTGTAAATTTAGCCAGCCATCAGAGTGGAAGAAAACTGCGTAGTAATATCTGCTCGGATCAGGTAGTCGGTGGTTTCTTGCTTGCCGGGCGATGAACTGAACTAAACGGCCACAATCTAACCAAGCCGAACCTCCCTACGAGGTGCGCGCGCAGCTTTAACGGAGCCGTACAAGGGTCACTTTAACTGACCCTTTTCGCGTTATTTTACAATTAAATTCTCTAAAACTTTCGACAGCCGGATTTACACCGGCACATATTGTCTTCTATATCATAGCCGAAAACGTTTATAGAAATGTTAGGGTTCTGTGCTTCAAATTTGGAAATGGACTTTAACGAAACAGGGTACTCGATACCGGTCATATTTAAGGTGTTTTTGAATAAGATGTAGTTTGAAGCACGTTCTTTGTTACGTTCTTGAGGGTGTGTGTGGGCTAGAACAGACCACAGAAAACACATTTCATCTTGGGGGTTCTTGATGTTGACTACTGCC
Source organism: Magicicada septendecula (assembly GCA_034769895.1). NCBI lineage: Eukaryota > Metazoa > Arthropoda > Insecta > Hemiptera > Cicadidae > Magicicada > Magicicada septendecula. The sequence goes on along the minus strand of CM068372.1, from coordinate 160,098,789 downwards.
TTGGTGAGTGAGAGTTTTCGCGGGGTTGGAAGGTAGGAGAACGCTGCTAGAGGCTGGTACCGTCCAACAACCAGTTCCAGCTTCAGTACAGTGTCCACCGACCATCCGCTCCCGTCGCGGGTAAAATTGGATATGCTATTGAAGATTTTATCGTAGGATTCATCGAGTAGACAATTCAACTCGTCGCTGTCGTCCGTGAGCAACGTGCGACAACGTCCGTGGAAGACGGCGTCTTTCGTTACCTCTTTCTCTTCACCACTGTCACCATCTACCACGGTTTTAGTAAAACGTATCCTGCACGCAATATGCCACTTGATATTGCGTAAACGTGCCTGCTCTGCCTGAATATCCTCATGCAATAAAGGACGTGCCTCGGTCATTACGGATACTATGTCATGATCCGACGTGTCGACGTTCACTGGAAGGTAGTCGAAGGTTGTGATATATCCTCGGACACTACTGTTCCTCTCGATATAAAATCGAGTCACAACTGAAACAATAGAAACGTGAGTATTATTAACCAATAGGAATGATAAATAACGTGCACACAAATTCATGTTTGTAGTAAATAAATAAATACATAACACTCGTCGGGTGTAATATGTCAGTTTATTACAAGCCGTGAAGATGTCGGCTACTCCTGATTTTAGTATTGAAAGTGAAAGAATAAAATCGTTCAAGTATTGGGAAGTGACGTTTATCAACCCTGACGAGTTAGCGTTTGCAGGGTTCTACTTCTACCCTAGAAATTTCGATGTTTGCGGGCATAGTATGTCATTCGTAGACGATAGAGTTAAATGCTTTTGTTGTGGAATTGAATTAGTTGATTGGAAAGAAGGTGACAAACCTATGAAGGAACATGAAAAATTTTCATCTACATGTCAATTTCTAAACGATGTTAAGAGAGAGAGACTTTTCGTACACACCAATAGACATAGTATGACTCAAACGTTAATTCGCATCAGCAAGTTTGATCGCTACATAATTACAAAAAATAATTTCTTAACTGTGACAATTGGTATTGAACTTTACCTTGTCAGTCTGCTCCTGCCCACGTTCCTGCTGAAGGTTGGCCATGATCTTCAAGAGAGAGAGAATGAATACTGAAAAACAAAAGGAACTGTTATAACGCTGGTATTATGTTAGTGTATCTTAAACGCTTTATATCAATTTGTAACATACAATTTGTAGCGCAGCAACATGAACGAGTGGTAAGTAAGACGCTGTTGCAAAGTTCATCGGTTATATATATAGTGCGAGTGTCGATGTGTGTGCAACTGTACTAAAAAAGCTGTTATGCGCATGCGCAAATAATTCAAATGCACATACGTAGATGACTGAAAAAGAGATGATTTACATAATAATTGTACGCTTAGACCAACTGTTTGTTAGATCGAGAAAATTAAGTATATTTTCGCACACACACACACACACACACACACGCGCGCGCGCGCGCGCACACACACATTGGGTTGAAAGCAAATCCAATTACGTTTGTTACACGTTGTGTCGCACTGACCCGATATTTATAGATCACCTCCATACAAAAACAGATAACAGATTTAAATAATAATAATTTCATGCTTGCAATATACAACCTATGTACACAAACTTATAAAGCATCAAACTATATATCCTTCGTTGGGTTGTAATTATTACTAAACAGTAATACATGCTTAGAATGAAAATATTTGCTATGATTTTAGTAACATACAACACCGCAACAGCGTCTTACTTACCACTCGAATCTATATAACGTTCTGTTTCTGTTTCAGATAATAATAATAATAGTTTGAATATAAAAAGACTGTGTATGAATACAAAGAAATATCAAACACAACAGATCAATTATTTGAGTGAACGTGATTGTGTATGTGAGCGCGCACGTGTGTGTGTGTGTGTGTGCATGTGCGTGCGCGTGTGTATCATTGTATATGTGAATTAGTTGAAGCAATACGAGGTAGAGGGAGAATGGTGGGTGATTGTTGAAATAGGCCCTATACATAATTTTAAAATATTCTAATTTAAAATACTGTATAATTGTCTACGATTGACAAATAAGAGAAAGACGCGTACACGTTTGAAAGTTGATGTAAGACATATACCCATGGGGGTCATTGTCTGTGTTGGAATGTTTTTATTTCATACATTAGTCAAATTAGGAAACAAACGAACCGGTAAACCATCAATTAGAAGTGTAATATAAAAGTACGTTAAGAATATATTCAGAAAATTGTAACAGACATAATAATTTGATCACACACACACACACACACACACACACACACACACACGTATTAAATTCAAATATATATCTTCAATTAGAAGTGTAATATAAAAAGTACGGTACGAATATATTTCAGAAAATTTTTGCGTTTAAATAAAATCTGTACATACAATAAAATTATGTTCACTTACCAAACTAGTGTACGTTGACTACACACACTTAAAAATGACGAACGTTGTGTATATTGAAGCTCACACGCTAAAATTCAGCTATACCTAAAATATATATCATCAATTAGAAGTGTAATATAAAAGTACGTTAAGAATATATTTCAGAAAATTGTAACAGACATAATAATTTGATCACACACACACACACACACACACACACACACACACACACACACACACACACACACACACACACACACACACACACACACACACACACACACACACACACACACACACACACACACACACACACACACACATGTATTAAATTCAAATATATATCTTCAATTAGAAGTGTAATATAAAAGTACGGTAAGAATGTATTTCAGAAAATTGTAACAGACATAATAATTTGATCATACACACACGCACACACACACATGTATTAAATTCAATAAATAATGTGCTTGATAATGTTTTAATGCAAATAATTTTTGCGTTTAAATAAAATCTGTACATACAATAAAATTATGTTCACTTACCAAACTAGCGTACGTTGACTACACACACTTAAAAAAATGACGAACGTTGTGTATATTGAATCTCACACGGTAAAATTCAGCTATACCTAAAATATATATCTTCAATTAGAAGTGTAATATAAAAGTACGTTAAGAATATATTTCAGAAAATTGTAACACATAATAATTTGATCATACACACACGCACACACACACATGTATTAAATTCATATATATATCTTCAATTAGAAGTGTAATATAAAAATACGGTAAGAATATATTTCAGAAAATTGTAACAGACATAATAATTTGATCATACACACACACGCATACACAAACATGTATTAAATTCAATAAATAATGCGCTTGATAATGTTTTAATGCAAATAATTTTTACGTTTAAATAAAATCTGTACATACAATAAATTATGTTCACTTACCAAACTAGCATGTGTTGTCTACACACCCTTAATGATGGAAGTTGTGTATACTGAGACGTACAATAATACAAACAGTCTTTCAACTATTAAAAATGCAGTGATAGATTTCACGATGTATCGCCACACACAGGCAGTCAATGAGAAATTATCTTGATTTTCTTTGCGTATATATTGTACTCTGGTAGTGGGGAAAACAAATGTCTGTTTTTGGAGTAAATACTTTCTAATCCATAATTACTGGCGGCGCTGCTAATGATTGTCATGTGTCAAATTAGAAAGTGAAAGTAGGACGCACCGATTTAGACTTTAAGTTAGCAAATACACAATGGTTTATTTTTAATTTATTTCGTTATAAACCTCTGAACATACATGCAATTAGTAACGCGTTTTGCGAGCAGACATTGGATTTTCGCCCCGCCTGCTACAGCCGTCACGAATTCGAAATACACTAGGACCAACTGCTGGTTAACAAAAAATTATCATGGCCTCAGATGGAGTGAAGGAGAGACACCGTAGAGACCGCCAATCTTGTTTCAGTGTTAACAACGTATACGAACATATATAAATATGTGTTTGTGAAGGGTCTTGAGAAAAAACGTTTTTTAGAATCGAAAATAATCCATCATCATATAATAAATCTTGATGACATTGGCTGCCCTAAAAACATACCATATCTATTTCCCGGTACGTTATGCCTTACACATTGCAATTCTTCTTCTGCACGATGTACAAACCATAAGGTGTACGCACTTAGAGAGTGGATAATTAATGATTTTTCTGTTATACGAACATTTTTAATGTGAGTGTCTCATAGTAAAAACAAAATTTACTAGCATTGTTAATTTCGTTTAGGAAACTTGTACATGGCTGCAGGCGATAACTATTTCTGTATGAAAGTAGTCTGTGGGCTTTCCTAATATATATTTTGTAACAGCGCTAATTCTGCATGTATGTACATGCAAAGTTTCAGGCGATCAAAAAGCGAACTTTCCTGATGGCCACCACCACCACCACCATTACATTCCACTAGTCTTCTTTGTAGCGAATATTCTGTCATTGTTTGGTTCCACCTCGTTTGATACAGACGTCTTCACTTCTAATAATGTCATTTATCACAAAATTCAATGCAGTTTCTGCTATTGAGTACAAACGCTGTGCAGAATTAACAGTGAACAAGCAGTATCCAATCGTTAACATGGTGAATGTGGACACGAGATATGGGAAGTCTGTGCTTGTAACGCTGGAAGATGGCGAGTACCGCTATCGTGTATATCTACCTAAGAGATATGCCAATGTCTTTACAGATGAAGAGCTCCATCATATAAACCCTAACGACCTACATCTCGTGTTTCGAGGAATGAGGAACCAAACAACGCAGGTGGAGATAGTACCTTGTTAAGATAACAACCTACATTACTACTTTAGTAAACAATTTTTATCACTGTGTGTGTGTGTGTGTGCACACGCTTGTGTGTTTGAATGTAGCGCAGATTCTAATTTACAAAGTTTTGATGAATAATATTTGAAAGGACATTAACTTATGAGAGAGAGAGAGAGAGAGAGAGAGAGAATGACACATAATTTAAGAAGTTACTCACGTAAAGCGTTGATTCTTACATTCCGCCAACTATACATGTGTGTGTGTGTGTGTGTGATATTTAACATGATTTTTATGCTGATTGTATTGGTATGTTGCAGGATCTGTGCAGGTTGCTTCTCCTACAAGTACGACACAATTATATATAAACTTTTCAACAAAAAAAATCAATTTTATATTGTGAATTTTAAAATATTGTTAATATATTTAATCATTTAAACAAATTATGGCTTTATTTTAATTTATTTCACTATACACCTCTGAACATGTGTACAATTAATTTTATTTTTTGTGTGAACTGTATTACTTGTGGGAACCGTTACATCAGAAGATTTGTATGAATTTCAACCACCGTTTTCATCTGTAACAACATGCGTGTATAATTTTAATTTATTTCGCTATACACCACTGAACCTATGTGTGTAATTATTTTGTAAACTGCGTTACCTGTGGAGGGACTGTTGCAGCAAACGTTAACACTAGAACGATTATATTATTATTCAGTGATATATACATACAATTTACTTATTAAACACTTCAAGGATTGGATTTCTACTCGTAATTTGTAACGATATACATACAATTACATTAAACCTGTACAATGGACGCAGAGAGAGAGAGAGAGAGAGAGAGAGAGAGAGAGAGGACACATGTAAGTAGTTCGATACTCCGTGACAACAACACCCACGCACACACAGTTAATATTTGCCAAATATATATATTTCTAAAATCATATACAGACCCCCCTAACAAGGATCAATCACACTGACTGATACATCCTGCATTATTTAATACATTGAAAAATGAAGTCGACGTTTTTGACAACGAGTGAGAGAGAGAGAGAGAGAGAGAGAGAGAGAGAGAGAGAGAGAGAGAGAGAGAGAGAGAGAGAGAGAGAGAGAGAGAGAGAGAGAGAGAGAGAGAGAGAGAGGCGCTTGTAAGTAGTTCAATACTCTGTGGCAACGTCACAGTTAATATTTGTCGAATATATAAAATTTCTAAAATCATATACATGCGTGGTAATGACCACTTACGAGAGAGAGAGAGAGAGAGAGAGAGAGAGAGAGAGAGAGAGAGGAGAAACGGATTGAACATAACGTTTGACAACGAGAGAGAGAGAGAGTGAGAGAGAGGCTGTGAGCTAAAATTATTTAACCATCACACCGACTACTCTACTCAATGTACACAGTGAGAGAGAGAGAGAGAGAGAGAGAGAGAGAGAGAGAGAGAGAGAGAGAGAGAGAGAGAGAGAGAGAGAGAGAGAGAGAGTAGAAACGGTTTGAACATAACATGATTTAGGGAGACCGCATGCATAGGTTGGTAAACCTGATCATATAGATTTAATATGAACATAACGTTTTGACAACGAGAGAGAGAGAGAGAGTTTATATCGTGATGGATAACTGATCATATAGTTTGAATTTCCCACCACAGAAAAATGTTGGCAGATCTGTTCTATACACAATAATGCAAGATTGGTAACCCTGATCATATATTTTAATATATACACTATATAACACACACACACACACACACACACACACACACACACACACACACACACACACACACACACACACACACACACACACACACACACACACACACACACACACACACACACACACACACACACATATCAAGTTTGATCCATGCATAGGTTGGTAAACCTGATCATATAGATTTAATATACATTATAACACGCGACAAATTTGAACTCGTGCAAAGGTTGGTAACTCTGATCATATATTTTAATATATACACTATAATGCATCAAGTTGGAACCCCCCACCCACCACCCACCACCTGATATGCAAATCAGCTTTATTAAAAAAATAAAAAATTATATTCACGGATGCGGGTGGTCCATTGAACCCCTCCCCACCCCCACCCGCCCCCTTGATATGCAAATCAATTTAATTAAAAAAATAAAAAATCAAATTAAAAAAATTAAAAATTTTATTCGCGGAAATTCGCGGATGCTGTGGTCCTTTGGGATGCTGCGGGTCCAGCGGTTCGCGGATCTTGACACAGATCAGCGAAAAAGTCGCGGATGCTGTGGTCCAGATATGCCCTGTGGGCTGAGTTAGAACCGGCATTTTCCCTCTACTCCGAGGGGTCATTGTCCGTGATGGAAAGCTTTTATTTTCATATTTACAAATGAAAATATATACATTCACAGTACAAATATAAACACGTAAAACATTTGCAGGTCTGTATACGAACTCTGAAAACTGACGTACACATTGTACAATAATGCAAAACGGTCTTTCTCAAGTTAGCACATAAGGCATTTTCCAGTAAACGTAAACTTTATCCAGTTCAAGAACACACAATTAGCAGGCGTTTGTTCTTGTGTGTGTGTGTGTGTGTGTGTGTGTGTGTGTGTGTGTGTGTGTGTGTGTGTGTGTGTGTGAAGTTAACATGGTTTAGACAAAATACAACGTAAAGAAACAATTTGATACGTGAAGAGATAGAAATTTATATATGACAAAAAATAGTAATTAAGCGTCGCGGTAAGTCACAGGGTCATCATTCTCATACAGTTTGATGCTTTATGATTTTTGTGCAAATTATGAGCTATGTAAAAATGTCTATATATATATATATATATATATATATATATTGTAAAGGAGTCGTGTGTACGGCTACCGTTTTACTCTGCAAAATGTGAATAATGTACAATTTGGGTGTGATGGGTGTAACGTGTCTTCTCTATCCGTAGTTCAAATGCGTGCAACTTCCGCAGATTTCGTCCGTTGCGAACGTACGAATAACCAGGTCTTGATGTTCTTACCTGAGGTTCACTAGGGGTATGAAAATCCCGGTGGCGCCAAATTGTTTTCTTAAAACAATTAAAATAAAATTCAAAGGTGTATGACCAGCGCAGCTCAGGCGGTTTGAATAATTCAAATATTTCCGCCCGCCTAAGCCAACTGTAGCGCTCCGTAGTTCGTTGCGTGTGCTGTGTAAATCGTTAGTCGTCTGCTAAAATGTACATAAAATATTGTGCACCTCCTAATGAAATTATAACACCGTGGTTACACTCAATACTTATACATTTTTTATTAGTGATTAGTTATTCATTTAATACAAATTATTCTACTACAAATGCTCCGGTTATTTATATGAGACAATTACAGGGTTTGACAAATCGATATTTGAATTGATAAACAGACTTTTAGTAATGGCGTCTGTTGGAAATTGTACAAATTATTAATGTTCGTTTGTCATAGGTTCTTGAGATTACGTTAAAAGGATTACAAATGTTTAAAACAATAAAAATACACACCCTTACATCAAGTAAACTTAACTAACATATTGTGTAGGTATAATTTGTTTAGTGTAGCGTAGTAAAAGTGTTCACAAGTTATGGATAATTAACAACAGTTTATATTGGTTAGTTTATAAATTGACAGTGACTTAGTATTCTTTTTAATCTTTGAAAGTAATTAATTTCAGTTTAGTGAGATTTCGACCTTTAGTGAGAAATAATTAACGTGAGTTTATTTATAAATTTTGGGTAATTTAATAGGTACTTATCGCTTCAGTAGATGATGCGAGTTCATGCGATCTGTTATTCATGGGTTATACTGCAATCTTCTTTAATTTGCATTGTTTTGGGACATCAGGCAACTTTTCCAGTTTAATTGGTAGTAATTTATTTTCTTTTTTCGTTAATTTGGCCTCAACTTCAGTAATATGGTTCCAGTCCTCTTCTTACGTCTTGGTATACACTTAGTAGTAACTTCTTCTGATATTTTCTATGTTTTAATTGACAATTTTTGGTCACTCGAAAATTAGCGTCTATACCATTAAAGCGTCATGCATTCAGTAATAAAATCTAACGGTATTTTTTGCTTGTTACTCCACAGTTTCCATGGTAACGTAATTATTCTCCTTGGTTGATCTCAAAATAAACACATTGTTATCAAATTTTGAATTTTTTGTTTAATTTGAATAAATATTTTATAATGGCTATATTTACTTGGGGATAATTTCAATGGTTCTAATCTTTACATAGATGTTCCTATTTTCTTTCAAAGATTAGTTTGATATCTTACAAGATTGGTCTAAGCCATGTATTAATGTTTTAGTCCAAAATTGATAATACTATGTTAATACATAATTTACTTATTTCTAAGTTTTAATATAATTCTGCCATGTTATTTTTGTCAGTTGTTGGTAATTACATAATTTACCTTGTTTTGTTATTTAAATGTTGTCTTCAATTGTTTACAATTGGGTTTCTTAACTTCGACAGCTATGTCCTGTATGGGCATAAGTTGTTACATCTTATAATTTCTTATTTTATACATTACTTTCAATTTATATTATTGCTATTATTTAGCGGTTTTTGTTAAATTTATGTCATTACTATTTTTATCACTACTCCCATTTCTCACCCACATCGTTAACACTTACATCTATTAATAAAACATAACATATAATTAAATTACTGGTCTGTACATAGTTCAGCCATGTTCCCTTTCGTTACACATAATTATTATATTTTGCCTGTTATTTCTTATAATGTTATTGCTATTATTTTCTTTATAAATTCCTTACTTATTTAAAACATACTAACATATTACTGTAAAACTATTTCTTCTGGTATTTATTGCCTTAAACATTAAGCCAATAACTTCTTTCTTTAAATTAAAAAATGAACAAATTTGGTGAGTGTTATACCTACACCATCTCTTTTATAACAATAATCACCCTGGTGATTTTTATACTGAGCTAATATTTTTTCTGTTTTTTTACATTCACAATTATTCTGTGTCTTTCAGTCTAATATACTTAACTTAATTGCTCATTTAACATGTGCTTATGTTTTGGGTTTGTCACACTTGTTTAACTCTTTTTTCTTAAGATTATATTTGGTTTATTTTATTACACTTATCACTTCACTGTTCATCTTTGTCACTCCCTACCTATCTCTAATTACCCTTATATTTCTCACTATCTCACTATCATTACTAAGTTTTTGTATCTAATGAGTTCATGTCTCTTTCATTAACTTCAGACTGTCACATATCATTTTATAATATTAAAACAACATGGTATTGTAAACACATCTTTCAAATAAAACAATTTTGTATACATTGTGTCATTAAAGTGATAAAAATTGGTTTGAAATGTCATAATTAATAATAATAACAACAATTTAATAATGTTAAAATATATTGTGTTAATTGAAACATACTACATCTGTAGCAACAGCAATAATATTAGCGAATAAATAAACTCTCCAAAACCTTATACTTTCAAACACATAATGCTGAAATAAAATACATACTGCTGAAATACTCCTAGTAAAAGTTTCAAAGTATATAGTAGGCTATACAATTTGTTCTCTGATTGAAACACGCACACATTTCTATTCCCTGCCTGTATTAGTGTCAATTTTTTTCTTTTTTCTTCACTGTCTTCTTGTCTCGCTTTATTTTGGTTAATATCTGGCCAATCTCTGGGGTTGGGTCAATGTCAGTTGTCTGTCAGTCTAGTTCGTATTTCTTATTTATTTATCAATATATATTATTTCTTAGCATTTTTTACATACTTATTAATATCAAATGTGATCAGGGTTTGGCAATGTTATATAATGCCCTTCCACCAAAATTGATCATTTTATAAAACGTGATTCTAAGTTTGATGAAATTATCAATTGTATCCTATCATTTTTTTTTCAAATTCTCCTGCTTCTCATTCATTTTTTATAATTAATTCTGTATCTTTTAATTCCATTCTTCTTAGTCTTTTCTTCATTATCTTCTCATATTGCAAACTGGCTTATTGAATTTTTATTATAACTTATTCCCTATAAATCTTATTTTCCATAAAAACTACTCTTATACTGATATCAGGGGAACATCATCCCTGCTCAGTAAAATGATTGCTGGTTCATTCAACAAACAATCTCAATTAACAATTCTTAAATATAGTCAACTCATGACTCAAAATAATAATAATAATAATCATAATCATAATATTTGTTGGGAATTTTTTACTTTTATACTTCATTATTGCTCAGTTCGAGTCATATATTGTTCCATCTTTCTTTATAGATACTATTTGATACTATTCGAAGCATTGTTTTTTATTGATACAATTCACATTTTTATTCATTTTTAATTACTCTTTGTTTCATCTCATTTCACATTATAACTCTTAGAATGTTTATTTCAATTATATCGTTTGGTGATCATTGGTTTGGGTAATTTTACTTCCCCTCTTTCTAAATAGTTGTGGAAGCTGATCATTTTGATTGATATTTTTTTTTCTTCACAATTTTTAAATATCATAGTAAGTTATTGCTTCTTACTAGTTAGGAATTTTTTGTAGCTTATTCCTTTACAGTATGTTATGCTTTTTATGCCTCATTTTTTGGCTAAATATTATGCTAATTTAACCTTATTTTGTAGGAATGTTTTGTGAATACAGTCCTCTATTATTATATTTTTATTTAGATATTGTAGTAAGTCAGTTGCTCTTACTTTATGTGAATGCCTTGTAACTTTTATCTCTCCATTTTTAATTGTTCTAAAATATTATCGAGATATTTGGGTAAACTTTTCTTACATATTGTTTTTGATTTTTTACAATTTTTATTCATCATAATGGTTTCTCTAATGCTTAGTGTAAACTGTACTTACCAATGTTTTGGAATTTTGACATTCTTTAGAGATCTTTTCTTTATGACATTGGCAAACTTGTTTGTTTGTCACTTTATTTTTTTTTCTTTTATTTAAAGTATTTTTGTTGGTTTTTTACTTTAAATTGTTTTTTACAGTCATTGTTGATTGTCATAATATTTCTTAATTGAGGCTTGATTGTATACCCCTTTTATTTTCTTGGTGACAGGGTGAGTGATCTCGTAAGTGTTATTGCCCTTGTCTTTTGTTATAGTGTATGGTCCCACGTATAATAATAGTAACTTTCTAGTGATGCCTTCTATGGAGCTGGGTAATTCTCTGTTTTTTAAAAGTACCCTTTCTCCTACATCGTACTTAATAGTCTGTTTCTGGTTCTTAGTGTACTTATTCTTTTATTGCTCTACCTTTTCGGCTATTCTGTTATAGAATCTTTTTTTCTCGAATTGATATTCGGTGTTGGTGGGAATTGGATCATATCAGTTATCTCTCTAGGCGGTGGCCGCTCAAACATCATTGTGTATGGGGTAGCTTCCGTAAAGTCGTGGTAAGCTAAGTTTATAAATTCTTCAGTGGATTTCACGTAATTGTGCCATTCTCTTTGTTTATCGTGGCAGTAGGTTCTCAGTATACGACCCACTTCTGTGAGTACCCTTTCAGCTGGGTTGCTGCTTGGGTGATAAACGGATGTTTTGTAAGTTTTAATATTATGTTCACAGAGCTTATTTTTCCAGAGATTTCCCTTAAATTGGGTTCCATGATCTGTTATAACGGCCGTCGGTTTTCCCACTTCTGGTATAAACTTGGTTAAGATAATCTCAATTATTTTCTTTGTTGTTGCACGGTTAATGGAGTACAACTTTGTGTATTTGGTGAAGTGGTCAAACATAATGATTATAAATTTGTATCTGTGTCTTCCTCCACTGATAGGAAACGGACCACATATATCAAGGAATACCCTTTCTAATTTCTGACTTGATGTGATAGGTATCATCATACCTTCCTTTTTTGAATTATTGCATTTTACCTTTTGGCAAATATCACATTTTTGAATGATTTTGTTTACTTTTCGATAAATATTTTTGATGTAAACTTGTTCCTGTAAAGCTTTTATCACCTTTACAGCTCCCATATGGCCGTATCTAATGTGGTAGTCTAGTATCAATTGTTCCTCCAATATAGATGGTATTACAAGTTTCCATTCTCCGATTGCAGGATTGTTTTTAATAAATAGCAAGTTGTCATGTATTTTATAATATTGTAGAATGGTTTCTTCATCTTTTAACATTCTCTCCCGGATACTCATTATTTTTGGATCCACAGTTTGACATCTTCTTATTTCTTGGGTTATTTTTTCTAGATCTACTCTGTTTTTGATAATGTTATACACCTTAACTAATTGTTCCTTCTCCCCCTCGAAAGTTTGTTGCTGGACGTTTATACGGGATAAGATGTCCGCAGCTACGTTTTTCTTCCCTGGGATGTACTCCCAGTTTATGTGATATTCCTGTAGCAACAATATCCATCGAGTTAATCTTCCGTGGCTGAGTTTACACTGCTTAAGGAATGAAATGGATCTATGGTCACTTCTCACTGATATATCGTATCCCAGAATGTAAGTCCTAAATTTGTTGCAGGCGAACACGACACTAAGTAGTTCTTTCTCCGTGACGTGATAATTTCGTTCGCATCCATTTAAAATTCTGCTTGCAAAACTAATAACCATATGCTGTCCCTTCTCATCTTCTTGGTATAATACCGCACCTACACTGACATCACTCGCATCACAGTTCATGAAGAATGGCTTTTTGAAGTCTGGATGATGTAAGATCACGGTGTTCAAGAACTTTTCTTTTATTTGGTTAAATACTTCATCTTGTTCGGACCCCCAAGTCCACTTGTCCTTAACTGATAATTGTTTTTTGAATTTTGCTGTTAGTTTGGAATAATTATCTTGAAATTTACGGTAATAATTGCATATTCCCAGGAAAGATTGAAGTTGTTTTTTGTTTTTTGGTGTGGGGAATCGTTGTATCGCCTCAACTTTTTCTGACGAAGGAGATATGCCTTCCTCTGCTAGATTGAACCCTAGAAATTGTATTTTTCGGGCTATAAACTTTGACTTGTCCAGCTTAAGGGTTACGTGATTATCTGATAACCTTTTTAGTACGGTTTCCACTCTGGCACAATGCTCTTGCCAATTTGATGATGTTATTAGCAGGTCATCTACGTACACGGTGGTAAAATTCAGTACATCTTGTCCCAGTATTTGGTCCATACATTTAACAAATACTGCGACCGAATTTATCAGTCCAAATGGCAGTCTTTTGAACTGATAGTTCCTCCCATCGAACAGGAATGCTAAGTATTGTCTACTGTTCGGATGTAGCTCCACCTGCCAGTATCCACATACCGTGTCCCACGAGCTAATGTATTTTATACCGTGGAACTTCTTAAGGATTTCTTCTATTTCACCCGGTGATGTTCTATCGTTCACTATCATTTTATTAATTTCTCTGGCATCGAGGCAGATTCTCACCCTTCTGTCCTTTTTTGGTATCGCCACTATTGGACTTGTATACGGGGATTGACTTAATTCAATGATATCATCTTCCATCATTTGATTGATTTCTGCCCTCACTGCATTTCTTTGTGAGTAAGCAATGGGGTAAGATTTTTTCTTGAAGTCAACGGGTTCTGTAAATCGTATTCGGTATTGATAATTCTTTACTTTGCCTGGGGCGTCAGAAAAAATGTGTTTATATCTGTTGTATATACTTATGAGTTCCTCTGACTGTGGCACACTAATCTGTGGATATTGTTCTTCTCGTTGGAAGTTTCTGATCTCATCCAGCTTGCTTGACCATAATTCTTCATCCTTCCAATCTGTCAATATTCTTTCGGGTGATTGTTGGCAATAATTGTTTTGGATCATGTTATAGTGGTTTGTTATCAATGGTAAGTTGCCACCATTCACTAGATCGGCTGACCATATCCCTTGTTCTGTGGTTAGTGATACTTCTCCCTGCCGCAGGTTAATTATGGCAGAGTGTTGTCTGAGTACATCACACCCAACAAGTATTGAGAAAGGTCGCTGGCAACAAGAAATGGCATAGTTACTATTATACCTTTGCTATTAAGTTCCAAGGACACTTGTTTCCAGACGGTTTTGTTTTGTCGGCCGGTAGCACCAATGATAGTTATATTGTTTATGGGCAGGGTTGATATGGGTACACTACTTCCCTGCTGTAGTCTATTTAATTCTATTTGGTCGATCAGAGAGACATTAGACCCTGTATCGATCATTATGGTTGATAGAATTCCATTTATTTGGGCACTCACATACACTATTTCATTGTTTCTAATGGGCATCATGTTATCATTTTCTTCGATCAAATCGTCCCTTATATTTTTCAAATAGTTAGTACATATTATGGTGATCTTCTTGTCATGTGTTGTCTTATATTCCCCAAGAGATTGGTCCAGTGATGGGCTGTTCACAGTTCTCACCGACCTTATTCGTTTAAATGAGGACTGGTCTCATTGGTTCTGACCTCATTTGTGTTCATTTGTTGGCTTGTTGATGGTTCCTGTTGGTGGTTTGTGTCATCGCCATCATTCCTGACATTTTCTTCGAAGGTGTGGACTCTTGTATTTGGTACCTGGTTATAGTACGTTCGTCGGTTATTTACCTGAGAATAATTCCTTACTGGACTACGTCGTGCTTGACACCTCACATAATTCACTTGCGGTCGGTATCCTCGGTTGTTGTTGTTGTTGTTACCATTTCCTGGATGGTAATAATTATTAGGACCGTTCCGTTGTTGATTCCCTCTGTAATCGTTTCTGAAATTGCCATTATTGTTGTGGTTTGGGTGATAGTTCCTGGGCGTATTATTCCCACGTTGATTTCCTTGGTAGTTATTTGTGTTGTTCGGTGGTGGTTTATTGTCACCCTGTTGGTTTGGTGTGGATGGCCCTTCATTTGGTCTGCTATTTCGGAAACTCGTGAATCTGTTCTTGCGGTACTGCCATTCGTGTTCATGGCTCTCTAATAAACTAGCCATGTCCTGAATTGTCTTGACTTGACTATACATACGGGCTTTCTGGATCGCATCGTCATAGTGGTATGATAATTGTATTACTAAACACTCTTCCGGAATGCGTGGTTCCAAATTCCTGGCCATGCAGATTTTTCCTAGAAAATATGAGGTTAATGTTTGTCCGTTTTGGTTTTCATACCTCCCGTTACTTAAATTGTTATGGACCATGTTCTGGGTTGACTCGGACCAGTACTTTGCTTTGAATTGGGTTTTGAATTCTTGGATACTCTGGATGTCTGGTCGTGTAGCGGTCCACCAGTTGTCATATGTTTCCTTAAACATGTCATCTAACATTCCCCTCACTGCTGTCCATCGTGTTTCACGGTTCTTTATTATCAGTTCTTCTACTCTCTTCAAAAACTCCATCGGGTTGCGCTTATAGTTGCGGAAATTTATTGTATCTCTATTGTCATTGTTAAATATTTGGTTGTGGTTACATGATCGGTCACGTCAGGCGTCCACTTCTTCCTGTAATAATTCTTCTCGTCTATGTATCTCTTCAATTTTTTGTTTGTTCTTGTCCACTTTACTGTCGATTTTATTCAAATTGCTGTACACTCCTTCCATCCTTTCTCCCAGGTCTGTTCGTATCACTGCTGTCTCCTTCTGATTCTCTTCCCGGACTTGATGCACGTCCTGGTTCACTTGTTCCCACCTTTTGGTTGTTTCTTCGTGACATTCCTCAATTCTCTTTTTGGTTTCTCCTTCGAGGTTGTTGATTTTATTGATTACCTCCTCACGGACTTCAGAAACATTTTCGTTGGTTTTTTCTAGCTTCTCCCAAGTCTCCTCTAATTTGTCATTGATTTCCGTAATCTGCTGCTTTGCTTCTTCTCGGTACTCCATTAATTGGTGTGCCATCTGTAGCTTCATTTCTTCTTTATTTTTCTCGTGGTCCTCCTTCAGCTGTTCCTTCAATTCTTCCTTCAAATCTTCATTTCTTTGCTGAATTTCCTCCAGTAATCGTTGTTGTAGTGTTTCATTATTTTGGTTGACTGTTTTCCTCAATTCTTCCTTAGTACTCACTATTTTTTCATTGATCTGTTTCAAATTGTCACTGGTTTCTTTCTTCATGCCGTCGAATTTATTGTTCATTTCCTTCAAGCTCTCCTCATTCTTGTCGAATTTATTGTTCATCTCCTTCAAACTCTCCTCATTCTTGTCGAATTTATTGTTCATCTCCTTCAAACTCTCCTCATTCTTGTCGAATTTATTGTTCATCTCCTTCACGTTCTTGTCTAATTTTCCATTAATCAACTCCCATAATTTTTGTAAATCCATTCCTCCTCTGGCTTCCTCTCTATCTCCAGCCTGTGTTTCCATTTCTTCGTCTTGGCTTGGTTCTGTTGTGGTTATTACTGTCTCCACTTCTTCAATCGGTGAGTAGGGGGAAAATGAGAGTTCATTGCCGGAAGTGACGTCACACGGCGGGAAATTCAAAAATTGTGGTGGTGGGGGTAACCATGCGGCAGTAGTCTGTCGGCCATGTTGTCGTCGTCGCCGCCTAAAGTGGGGTTAACGTGTGCGTTGATTGGCGGAGGCGTGTCTATGTTCGTCGTTCGCCGTTCGCCGTTCGCCATTGACGTCGTCGTTGACGTCGTCATCGTCGCTGGGCGGTGGCCTGGTGGCGGCTTGATGGCCGCCCGTCGCGGTGGGGCGACGGCGGCCATGTTGGAAAAGGTGCGATGTTGTCAATTGGTGTAAGAGTGTAGTGGTTAAGGTACGGCCGGGTTGCCGGTTCGTGCGTGTGTTATAGTGTATGGTTATGTATATGTAAGGGGTTTTTCCGGAAGTTCGGCCATGTTGGAAAAGCGTCGGTGTTGCCAACTGTTGTCGGTTCGGTGTTATAGTGTACGGGTTGAATGTATGTTTCGCCATTGTTGCCAACTCGGTGTTATAGTGTACTGGTTTCGTATATATTTACCCTGCCGTGCCGATATCGTCGATGTTGTGTATAAACATGGTTACTCCCACCACCACAATTTTTGAATTTCCCGTCGTGTGACGTCCAGCAATGAACTCTCATTTTCCCTGTAAGAAACACACATGATATTCAGTGTTCGATTCACTTATCTGAACGATTGCATTGTTGACAACTGTGTGTCTATGTGTTAAGTAAATTGTAGTATGCGAAAAGGATAGTTGAAAATAAACACTTATACAATGAAAAAAATATGTACAAGTTTATTATAAATACACAAAATATAAACATAAAAGAAAAAAATATCTACAAGTTTATTTTACAACTATGTTTACACTGCCGCCATTGTTTCCAACTCGTGCGTGTGTTATAGTGTACTGGTTTCGTATATATTTACACTGCCACGTCGATATCGTCGATGTTGTGTTTATGTGTTAAGTAAATATATAAACAGATTGAAAAAAATACGTTCGCAGCAACCTGTTGGTCTGCGGCTCGCTATGTCTAGCCCTACATTTGATGTTGTAAGAAACACACCGCTATGTCGAGCCCTACTTGAAAAAAACACACATGATATGCAGTTGTCAATTCACTTATATAAAACACGTGCACACGCAATATTTATGTAATATCTGAATAATAGGACGTTGCAAATGATGTAATCGGCTCCCACCATGATTTTCACATGTGGAGTTATTTTTTACAACAGAATGCTGACAGACCATCTGTTATCATTGGTGGGTATGTAATATTTAAATATTCTTTAATTTCTAAAGTATATTATAATCATGCAATTATTGTTTAATAAAATTGATTTTTTTTAGAATATTGTTAATGTTCCAAGGAATTTTGAAATTAAAAAACAATAAAAAGGTTAAAGCAATACTGTTTAATTACAAATAATTAAAATACATGTAATCAAAATATATTACAATTTAAAATACATAATATGTAAACGCACACAGTAGTGAAAATTACAAAACTCAATTGCGCTAATAGTTGCAATTATACTTTCTGGCACGTCTCTCAACGAATGAACGAATAACGCACGTGCACAGCGGAATATATAGGGAGGTAGTTGTGGAGGTGGAAACCGGAGAGGGGGAAACCACGCAACGCACAGTAAGCGTTTATTTTTAACCGTGTGAACAGGACACGAGCTGATTTCTCACGGTTCGATGGGAAGGTGGGGAAGAGGGGAGTCGGTTATTTTTTATACGTCTAGACAGCACTCGTGCTTGTTCGAACATGTCGACGACGCTAATTTATTTTTAGACAGGTGATGTATTTAACTGTGTGAACAGGATACGACTTGATTTCTCACGGTTCGATGGGTAGGTGAGGAAGAGGGGTGTCGGTTATTTTTATACGTCTAGACAGCACATGTGCTTGTTTGAACACGTCGTCGACGCTAATTTATTTTTAGACAGATGATGTAATAGATAGAAAGGCGACGACTGTTATTTTTTACGTAAGCGCTAAACAATAATGTTAGTAATTGATCAGAAACTTATTGATTATTCTAAAATCTGATACAACCCACTCGCGTAAAGCGTGTACTCTAGTATTTGTACATATTTCCGGAAATAAGCGGTGCGCGAGACAGGCTGTTCCATGTATTGATTGTAATTGATCAAGTTTGGGACAACCGAAATCTTCTAAATTTATAATATTAAAATCCACGATACGCTTCTGTAGAAATCTTTTTTTGCAATCATTTTACGAACACGAAGTTGTAAGGAAACGTATACTTTTCTAATATCGGTACAAGATGTTCGTACGATGTGTCCCCGTCCGTCAACGTTAGTCCATGATAATGGTCTGTTAACCGTCTGTTTGTACTCACATGTTTGTGATTCGAAACAATCGTGTCTATTGGATGTGTAAAAATCCAATGCCTGCTGGCAAATGCGGTGACGTCCATAACGGCTAGTTCCTTAACGAGTTCGCTTCCATCGTTGTCGATGAAACAGTGAAAGTCAAGTTGTTGTCGGTATGTGCGTGACTATGTTGGAAAAGCGGCGATGTTGTCGGGTTGTGCATGTGTGCTGGTTAAGGTTCGGCCACGTTGCCGACCCGTGGTGTGTTATAGTGTATGGGTATGTATATGTAAGGGGTTTTTCCGGAAGGGTGTCCATGTTGGGAAAGCGTTGTCGGCGTTGTCAACTTGTGCTGGTTTAGCGACGTTGTCGGCTCGTGCGAGTGTTATAGTGTATGGGTTTAAGATATATTTACACTGCCACCGGATATCGTCGATGTGAAGAGGTGAATTGCATTGTTGCCAACGCGTCGACCACGTTGTCGGCTCGTGCATGTGTTACGTGGTGTGTTATAGTGTACGGTTATGTATATATAAGGGGTTTTCCAGGAAGTGCGGCCATGTTGGAATGTTTACACTGCCGCCATTGTTGCCAACACGTTGTCAACTCGGTGTTATAGTGTACTGGTTCCGGATATATTTACACTGCCACAATTGTCTCGATATCGTCGATGTTGTGTCTATGTGTTAAGTAATTGCATTGTTGCCAACTCAGTCAAGTAGTGTAAGAGTGTGCTGGTTAAGGTTCGGCCACGTTGGCGATTCGAGCGTGTGTTATAGTGTATGGGTTTGGATATATACTGTGTTTTCCGGAAGGGTGTCCACGTTGGAAAAGCGTCGACGTTGTCAACTTGTGCATGTGTGCTGGTTTAGCGTCGGCCACGTTGTCGGCTCGTGCATGTGTTATAGTGTACAGGTTTCAGATATATTTACACTGCCACCATTGTCCGGATATCGTCGATGTGAAGAGGTGAATTGCATTGTTGCCAACTGGAGAACTGTACTGGCATCGGTCACGTTGTCGACTCATGCATGTGTTATAGTGTACGGGTTTCAGATATATTTACACTGCCACCCCATTGTCCGGATATCGTCGATGTGAAGAGGTGAATTTCATTGTTGCCAACTCGAGAACTGTACTGGCGTTGGTCACGTTGTCAACTTGTGCATGTGTTATAGTGTATGGGTTTAGATATTTACACTGCTGCCGTTCGGATTTACTACTGCGGTGCAAAATTGAATATCATTTCACTTGTAAAAATTGATTATCGTGCATTTGTGCAATTGTTCTGATTGACATTTCACTTATGAAACATGCATGATGGAAGGAAAAAAGGATAGTTGAAAATAAACAACTAAGCAAAGCAAAATTTACATACACTGCCGCCATTGTTGCCAACACGTTGTCAACTCGGTGTTATAGTGTACTGGTTTCAGATATATTTACACTACCACAATTGTCTCGATATCGTCGATGTTGTGTCTATGTGTTAAGTAATTGCATTGTTGCCAACTCAGTCAAGTAGTGTAAGAGTGTGCTGGTTAAGGTTCGGCCACGTTGGCGATTCGAGCGTGTGTTATAGTGTATGGGTTTGGATATATACTGTGTTTTCCGGAAGGGTGTCCACGTTGGAAAAGCGTCGACGTTGTCAACTTGTGCATGTGTGCTGGTTTAGCGTCGGCCACGTTGTCGGCTCGTGCATGTGTTATAGTGTACAGGTTTGGATATATACTGTGTTTTCCGGAAGGGTGTCCACGTTGGAAAAGCGTCGACGTTGTCAACTTGTGCATGTGTGCTGGTTTAGCGTCGGCCACGTTGTCGGCTCGTGCATGTGTTATAGTGTACAGGTTTCAGATATATTTACACTGCCACCATTGTCCGGATATCGTCGATGTGAAGAGGTGAAATGCATTGTTGCCAACTGGAGAACTGTACTGGCATCGGTCACGTTGTCGACTCATGCATGTGTTATAATGTACGGGTTTCAGATATATTTACACTGCCACCCCATTGTCCGGATATCGTCGATGTGAAGAGGTGAATTGCATTGTTGCCAACTCGAGAACTGTACTGGCGTTGGTCACGTTGTCAACTTGTGCATGTGTTATAGTGTATGGGTTTAGATATTTGCACTGCTGCCGTTCGGATTTACTACTGCGGTGCAAAATTGAATATCATTTCACTTGTAAAAATTGATTATCGTGCATTTGTGCAATTGTTCTGATTGACATTTCACTTATGAAACATGCATGATGGACGGAAAAAAGGATAGTTGAAAATAAACAACTAAGCAAAGCAAAATTTACATATATTGTAATCAAACACACATAAAAATATACAATACACTACACACACACACACATACACACACACAGACACACACACACACACCACCGCCGCAAGATGTTCGAACGATGTGTCCCCGTCCGTCCACTCTAATCTATAATAATGCTCCGTTAAACAACGGTTTGTCCTTACGTGATTGTGATCCGAAACGATTGTGTTTACTAGAGGTGCAAATATCAAATGCCTGGTGGCATATGCGATGATGTCCATAATGGCTAGTTACTTGCCGGGTTCGTTTCCATCGTCGTCAACAAAACAGTGAAAGTCGTCAAGTTCATTGAAAGCTGTCACACTAAGGTACAGCATGCCATAACCGATCGTAACGATATACCCATAACCGCAATGTCAACCAGCCTATCGTTAACGAAAACATTGCCACGTTCATTGAAAGCTGTCAGACCAAGGTACTGCATGCCATAACTGATCGTAACGATATACCCATAACCGCAATTTCAACATGCCTATCGTTAACGAAACCATTGCCACGTTCATTGGAAGCTGTTAGACCAAGATACAGCATGCCATAACCGATCGTAACGATATACCAACAACCACAATGTTAACCTGTCTACTGTTAACGAAACAATTGCTACGTTCATTGAAAGCTGTCAGACCAAGGTACTGCATGCCGTAACCGAACATAACGATATACCCATAACCGAAATGTCAACCTGCCTATCGTTAACGAAATCATTGCAAAGTTCATTGAAAGCTGTCAGACCAAGGTATTGGATGTCATAACCGATCGTAACGATATACCCATAACCGCAATCTCAACCTGTCTACGGTTAAAGAAACCATTGCCAAGTTCATTGAAAGCTGTCAGACCAAGGTACTGCATGCCATAACCGATCGTAACGATATACTCATAACCGCAATCTCAACTTGCCTATCGCTAACGAAACAATTGCCAAGTCCATTGAAAGCCGCCAGAACAAGCTACTGCATGCCATAACCGATCGTAACGATATGCCCATAACCGCAATGACAACCAACCTATCGTTAACGAAACCATTGCCACGTTTATTGAAAGCTGTTAGACCAAGGTACTGCATGCCATAACCGATCGTAACGATATACCCATAACCGCAATTTCAACCTGCCTATCGTTAACGAAACCATCGCCAAGTTCATTGAAAGCTGTCAGACCAAGGTACTGCACGCCATAACAGATCGTAACGATATACCCATAACCGCACTTTCAACCTGCCTATCGTTAACGAAACCATTGCCAAGTTCATTGAAAGCTGTCAGACCAAGGTAGTGCATGCCATAACCGATCGTAACGATTAAAACATAACCGCAATCTCAACCAGCCTATCGTTAACGAAACCATTGCCACGTTCATTGAAAGCTCTCCGACCAATGTACTACATGCCATAACCGATCGTAACGATATACCCATAACCGCAATGTCAACCTGCCTAACGTTAACGAAACCATTGCCAAGTTCATTGAAAGCTGTCAGACCAAGGTACTGCATGCCATAACCGATCGTAACGATATACCCATAACCGCAATGTCAACCTGCCTAACGTAACGAAACCATTGCCAAGTTCATTGAAAGCTGTCAGACCAAGGTATGGCATGCCATAACCGATCGTAACGATATACCAATAACCGCAATATCAACCGGCCTATCGTTAACGAAACCATTGCCACGTTCATTGAAAGCTCTCAGACCAAGGTACTGCATGCCATAACCGATAGTAACGATATACCCATAACCGAAATCTCAACCTGCCTATCGTTAACGAAACCATTGCCAATTTCATTGAAAGCCGTCAGACCAAGGTATTGCATGCCATAACAGATCGTAATGATATACCGATAACCGCAATGTCAACCTGCCTATCGTTAACGAAACCGTTGCCAGTTCATGGAAAGCTGTCAGACCAAGGTATAGCATGCCATAACCGATCGTAACGATATACCCATAACCGCAATATCTACCTGCCTATCGTTAACGAAACCATTGTCACGTTCATTGAAACCTGTCAGACCAAGGTAGTGCATGCCATAACCGATCGTAATGATATACCTATACCCATAACCGCAATGTCAACCTGCCTATCGTTAACGAAACCATTGCCACGTTCATTGAAATCTGCCAAACCAAGTTACTGCATGCCGTAACCGATCGTAACGATATACCCATAACCGCAATGTCAACTTGCCTATCGTTAACGAAACCATTGCCAATTTCATTGAAAGCCGCCAGACCAAGGTACTGCATGACATAACCGATTGTAACGATATAGCCATAACCACAATGTCAACATTCCTATCGTTAACGAAATCATAGCCAAGTTCATTGAAAGCCGTCAGACCAAGTTACTGCATGCCGTAACCAATTGTAACAATACGCCCATAACCGCAATGTCAACCTGCCTATCGTTAACGTAACCATTGCTACGTTCATTAAAAGCTGCCAGACGAAGGTACTGCATGCCATAACCGATCGTAACGATATACCCACAACCGCAATGTTAACCTGCCTATCGTTAAAGATACCATTGCCAATTTCGTTGAATGCCGCCAGACCATGTTACTGCATGCCATAACCGATCGTAACGATATACCCATAACCGCAATGTCATCCTGCCTATCGTTAACGAAACCATTGCAAAGTTCGTTGAAAGCCGGCAGACCAAGTTACTGCATGTCGTAGCCGTTCGTAACGATATACCCATAACCGCAACGTCATCCTGCCTATCGTTAACGAAAGCATTGACACGTTCATTGAAAGCTGTCAGACCAAAGTACTGCATGACATAACCGATTTTAACGATATAACCACAACCGCAATGTCAACCTGCCTAGCGTTAACGAAACCATTGCCTCGTTCATTGAAATCTGTCAGACAAAGATACTGCATGCCATAACCGAGTTTAACGATATACCCACAAACGCAATGTCAACCTGCCTATCTTTAACGAAACCATTGCCACGTTCATTGAAAGGTGTCAGACCAAGATACTGCATGCCATAACCGATCGTAACGATATACCCACAATCGCAATGTCAACCTGCCTATCGTTAACGAAACCATTGCCACATTCATTGTAAGTTGTCAGACCAAGGTACTGCATACCATAGCCGATCGTAACGATATAGCCATAATCGCAATATCAACCTGCCTATCGTTAACCGTTCGCGGTAGCAGCAGTGAAGAACTGCCTGTAATTATACGCGCAATGCGTTAAAACAATACTGTGTGCAGATGTACTACACACACAGTTCTGAGTCTTCCCGTTTCACTAACAACGAATAGTCTTTACAACACCTTGCAAGCGGTAGAATCTTGTACAAGGAGTGCACGTCCCGTTCGCGGTAGATGGCGTAGAAGAACTGCCTGTGTAACGACAGGCTTAAGAAAATTTCCAACCACCACTCAGCATTCTATTGGTGGACGGAAGTCACATGGTTAGTACACCGTGACATGCACTTTTCATGCAGTAAAGTGCATTTACTTTGTAACAGCATGCATAGCGGTAATCAGAAGACCCTTATCACATGCATAACTGCATATTTTACTAATATCATACATGAACGTAAACAATAGTCAGAAATATATAGGGATTGTAGCAATACATATGTCTATGTTCAGTACAATGTCAAACACAATGATAATCAATTCACGCACAGCCCGGGAAACGTTTACCACTCGCGCACGCGCGCACATTTCCACAAACACAGTACATGAATAACAATAAATAAATAATGCAGTTTTACTAAACTAAACCCTTACCTTACTAAATACAACTGATAACATAACCAAACTTAACCATCTACCAATATAACATGAATGTCCATTGTCTGTGTTATATATGAGCTTGCCCCGCTTATCATGATCCTGTGATTCGTTGCAGGATTAACCCCTTCCCGCATAAAAAAAATTTGGTTAACTAACAAATAATAAAATTTTTTTTTTCGATATAACCAAAACAATTTCCTAATCCTGAAACAATAATACTAATACCTTCACCCTAAAATCAAATAAACATCCTCAAATCAATACTAACATTACCTAACTGTCACTTTGACAGAAGCACCAAATCAAAGACACGTGGTAACCTAAAACCAAAACAAATACACATGTTCCCGTCAAGCAGATAACGAAATTTTATGCAGGGTCACAAAGTACACAGACGGCATTCCTTATCTTACCTAGATTATTGTTCATTCACAGAGTCATCTTACATATAACATTTAAACCTGAACTGACATATTTAAATAGCTACACATTCTTACCCCTATATCCTGACATTTATTTCTGAGTTTTTTTTAATAAAATTTTATCAGTTTTGAAACGCACACGTTTACTTGGAAATATAGATTGGAATTTGTTTAATATACGCCGTAATTGCCTTATCTCGCAATCCATTAACTGAACCTTGGGGGTCAGTGAGTTATTCGTTATCTTATCTTTCAAGCATCCCAGCCTGATAACGTGCGGTACACTATCTACTTTATTTTGCAATGGGTCGTTAGGAAATCCAATTGACAGTTTATTCAATTCGTCGACTCCCAATATAATATTATGTCCGAGTTTTCTAACTCCAAGTACGGTCGCATCTATTTCCGTACCCTGTTCGTATTTTGTTTTAATGGCCTGTTTTTCAATTATCTGCGACTCACACGCTCCTGATTTTATCCTTGTGTGACATACCGGCAGAACCGGAGTTTTTAAAAAGTGGTTTTTATACCTCTTGAGTAACTGCTCGTCCAACAGTGATATTTCTGTGCCACTGTCGGACAACATCTCGTCAACATAACCACTGATTTTTGCTTCGACAACAAGGTCGGTGCAATTTTCAATACTAACAATCTTCTTACCTTCATTATTATTATTATTGCAAATTAAACTATCTCTACTTTCTGCAGGATATAGGCCAGACATAACAGTTTTATTCTTATAACTAACATTTTTCATACTTGATTGATTGAACTGCTTTTTAACTGAATCACTTTCAGTAACTGTTGCTAATAAGTTGGTATTAAATTGCTGAGTTGTATTTTTATGTTGTTGTGATTGCGGCTGATTTTGTGGTGTTTGAACATGAAACTGATTACGCGGTGGTTCATTATTATTTACCATAATTGTTGTCACCTTATTGTCACCAGTATCATTCATCTCTCCGTCCTCCATGAACACCTCAGTACCTGATATAGATTCATTAAGTATCTCATCATACCGACATGTGTCAGAAATACCTGCACCGGTAGTATCCATACTAGTTCCAGGCTCTACTACTGGTTCGGGATTTTTATGTGTTATGCATACACTGTCCGCATCCATGATAGCTTCAGATTCTATCATACGTTCACGGTTCTCGCATGCTATATCTGTTACACTATAAACTATCACCTCATCACAGCACTTACCTGAAGTATGTTCCAGACTAATAGTGTTGTTACTACTAATTTCATTTCTGTTATCTTCACTACAATTTGATGCAGAATCTAAATACTCGACTTTACCGAGATATGAACTACTAGGCCCTAATAAGGTTGTTTCCGTATAATCACTTTCAATTTCATCTACTACGCTACTGTTCTCCGTTAATCCTCCAGATGTAACATCTTGGTTAACTTCCATATTACTTTCTTTGAGAGTATGTTCCACAAGGATATTTGGTACTTCAAAATTATCACAAGGTACAATATTCTCAACAGATAAATCTACTTCAATATCAGCTGACATTTCCTGTAGTTTCGCCATCCTCTCCTCTCTATCGGCGTCCATTTCTTCCCAAAATTTCTGCCTAATGGCTATCATCTCCTCATCTCTGGCTTTACTTTCCTCTGAAATTCTTTGCATATCCGCTATCATCTCTTCTTCCTCGGCTTTCATCTTCTCACGCCAGGCTTTATTTTCCTCAAACATGGTTTTTAGACTAGCTAATATGGCCGCAAAAGTATCCTTTATTTCTGCTGTATCCGCCATAGTGATCAAATTTCAATTTAAAAATTTTTAACAAATTTAAATTTATTGATTTATACGCAAAGAAAGTTATTATTACTACAAGATTAGAACATGTTGTAACCAGTTTATATGCACACAGAAAGCAGTTCAAAATATCAACATGTAAATAAACCTTATCTAACATACAACAACTAATAATCTACCTCCAATATACTGATAAAATCTGTTCATCTATGACATACAAGAGAATATGCACAATTGATAAATAATATCCTCAGATTTTCATATGAACTATACACATACAATTATTACGTTAATTATAATTATACATAGGATTTCACCAACAAATTTTTTTTTACTCATAGGCAAATATATAATAGCGTAAAATTACCGCTATTTTACGAGCCCCAAGTTGCTAAGCGCCAAAATATCTCTATGCGACAACACAAATTACTAAACTATTGGCGCATAGGATATGATAGTATGTGTATCTCAAATTAAAAGTCTATATTGGAGGGTTTAAGATTATTTATTGCACAAAACACAAGTAATTGTTTATATGGTATATTTGATATGTACAGAATGTAGTGTTTGATATAGAGTCTTTCTTTTTTAAAAATGTTAAATACTGTTCATACACATGACGTGATACGTTACATAACGAAGATTCCCACGATGATGTTGCTGAAGAGAAGGGCAGGTCTTTGCTGTGTAGTTGGGTCGTCAGGTGTGGCTTATAAATGACAGACGTTTCCCCAGAAACGTTTACAGCTGGGCTGGCGTCCTGTAACAGCTGGGCTGGTGTCCTATAACAGCTGGGCTGGTGTCCTATAACAGCTGGGCTGGTGTCCTATAACAGCTGGGCTGGTGTCCTATAACAGCTGGGCTGGTGTCCTGAACAGCTGGGCTGGTGTCCTGACAGCTGGGCTGGTGTCCTGTAATCCCCACGATGAATCTGACGCTTCGCACACACAACGGTACTACGGATCTTATTACTCGTAAAATTAATATAGAGTTTATTACCAAGTAATATCTCAGGTGACAGTGAGTTTAATGTAATAACGGTATATTGAACTTATACCACTCCGGCTTCTTCAAGTGTTCACGCGAATACCAAGGTCTACCGCGATCAGCAGACCACCCTATGAGGAAATCTTGCACTAACACGGAAACGTCTTGATGGAACAACTTACTATTGCGTAACTATTAATGATACTGACACTGCGGAAAATCTCGCACAGTGATACAGTTACACTCACTTATTACACACGTAATACTACAATACTAATATCGTGTGTAAAGAGTTAATATTCAACCGTTCTGCGTCACACGCGTTACTATCCCCGAATAGTCTTTACAGATTCCTGCAAGCGACAGAATCTTGAACAAGAATTGTATGTACCGTTCGCGGTAGCAGCAGTGAAGAACTGCCTGTAATTATACGCGCAATGCGTTAAAACAATACTGTGTGCAGATGTACTACACACACAGTTCTGAGTCTTCCCGTTTCACTAACAACGAATAGTCTTTACAACACCTTGCAAGCGGTAGAATCTTGTACAAGGAGTGCACGTCCCGTTCGCGGTAGATGGCGTAGAAGAACTGCCTGTGTAACGACAGGCTTAAGAAAATTTCCAACCACCACTCAGCATTCTATTGGTGGACGGAAGTCACATGGTTAGTACACCGTGACATGCACTTTTCATGCAGTAAAGTGCATTTACTTTGTAACAGCATGCATAGCGGTAATCAGAAGACCCTTATCACATGCATAACTGCATACTTTACTAATATCATACATGAACGTAAACAATAGTCAGAAATATATAGGGATTGTAGCAATACATATGTCTATGTTCAGTACAATGTCAAACACAATGATAATCAATTCACGCACAGCCCGGGAAACGTTTACCACTCGCGCACGCGCGCTCATTTCCACAAACACAGTACATGAATAACAATAAATAAATAATGCACAGTTTTACTAAACTAAACCCTTACCTTACAAAATACAACTGATAACATAAACAAACTTAACCATCTACCAATATAACATGAATGTCCATTGTCTGTGTAATATATGAGCTTGCCCCGCTTATCATGATCCTGTGATTCGTTGCAATATATATATTGTAACATTACATTTGGCATAGCTTGATATCGTACCAGATTTAGTGAAGACCATGGATAAGAAACTAAACAAGAAGAAAAATATCTTTCAAAATGATAGTGAAGGTGGATGAATAACTACTTTAGACTGACTTGTACTACAACTGACCGTACCCAAATTAATATTTAGGCAAAGTGATGCAAAATACCCCGATTATGACATGAATAAATGACAAGAATTAATACTTATAAAGACAGACAGCTTATGTACCAATACTATAAGTAAACTAATGGTTTCATCAAACGTATCAAAATATAAAAATAATCAAAATACAAATTGAGGGATAATAGGCCCAAACATACAATACAATGTAAAATGAAATATTAGTAAATTATTAATTTAAATGATATAATGAATTAATATAACAAAACTATTATTATAGATACATGGAACATGCAACTAATTGTAATTAATAGTGAACATAATGTTGTCAAGAGAATAATGAATAATAACCTATTCACATTATTATTATATGAACAATGTGAAATTGACTTCAAATAATTAATTAAATAATATAGCAAAATGGATTGAGGAGAGATATTATTATGTGTTAAACAGTTGTTAGGGTTTAATGAAAGTTAGCTTATTTGTTCAATGTTTATTAGAGTCATAGCTATGTGGGCATGACATTAAGTTGATATGATTGTATATTGTTTTTGTTGTTGTTAACGTAATGATGTTATTAGAATGAAATGAAGATGTTAAAACCATGTGATTAACCAGAAGGTCTTAAAACAATGGGCCAAATGGAATTTGTAAAATTAGAACATGGTACCAAACACACTAAGAAATAGGCCAATACTGATATAGTATGGTTGACCAACTATAAAATAATTATGAAAAAAAGAAAAGAATTAATGTTATTAGATGATAAAGAGTTTTTGTGTTTTTTGGAATTTAGTTTATCTGTTTAATGTTTATCAGAATCTCAGCCATGAGGGCATAATATTTAAGTCAATCTGTTTGTAATTATGTTTAAGTATTCACATTATGAGAGGATGATTATTTTTAAATCTCATGGGTTAACATCCAATATAATGATTATAATTAAATATAAGTGTTCAAGCCAACAGGCTAAATAATAAAACAATATGTAACATGGTGTTGAAAGAATCACCATGACATAGGCCAATGTTAAAATAAATAAACTATTATCAGAATAGCCAGTAAAGTAACAAACCATTATAAATTAATAAGGAATACTAAAACTAACAAAACAGACAGTAGTTCTATAATGGTAATCACATTTTTTGAACATATAAATGAATTAGCAAATGTTTTTGTGGATAGCAAACTGTATAAAGCCATGTAAAATCAAATTTTGTAAATTTTAGGAAATACTGTTAGAATTTTATAAAACAGATGTTGAAATATGGATAGATTTATAGTTAATGGTATACACAACAAATCTGGAATCAAAATAATCCGTTTTAAATTATTTAAGAAAAATTCAAATAGCAAAAATGTAACATCAGTATTTCTTAAGTAAAAGTAGGCATGTTTAGTGTCTAAATGTCACAAATGTAAAGACCAAAATAATGATGCCAGTAGTTTTAAATTCCCAATCAGTACAGAAAAGTTATACTAATTTAAAAGTTTTGACCAAATTCAGACATTGAAATAATGAATTTGTATGACAATGTATATCTGAATCAACCAACCAGATTTCAAGTTTTACCTTAGCAACCAAAAATTTCAGAAAAATAAAATAGGACTTCTTTAACAACGGTCATTGAATATAGACGCGTTAATAAAACGTCTCATATAATTGTATTTTAAACAGTGAAACACAAACCAGACTTAGTAAAACAAATCGAAATACTCAATACAAGATACTATAATAAAGGAAGGAACATCCAGAAATTAATACAGAAGATTTGAGATCCGGGAAGAAAAAGCGAAGAAGACGTGGACCCTATCTTCGTCCTGGAAGAAGAAAGAAGAGGATCTGGTGAATCTGAACAATTTATTATTTTATGTGTCAAACAAACATTTGTGTACACGAATATCTAGGAACTAAACAAAATAAAACTACAGACACTATATCACACCAACACTAAAGAACACTCAAAAAATAACACCAATTGAGTTTTACACTTTTTTGAACACCATAAACACTTTAACGATAACTAATAAGCACCTAAACTGGTCATGACCTCTAATAACAAGTAACCAATACACGACTGCCAGTTTGCACTTTACACACCAAAATCTTGTAATATCCTTGTACTGTGAAATTTGTATTTTGATTTTAAGAATAGTATTATTTGTTTGACCGTAATACCCGAACCAGATACGCCCTGAGATAATTTATTTTAATAGAAATAATAAACTTCGTCATTATTTTGGCCTGGCTGACTACTGAATAATATTTTTAGATACTGTACCAACTGATAAAAGAAGACGCATAATGTTGTCACAATTGTAATTACCGTAAAAAGAAAACGAGAAGTAATTAATCAATGCTTCATTGAATAAAGATCGTTACAAGGCAGATATCTGTTTGGTGTTATATTTGCGTTATTATTATTACTGTTTCATTTAAGAAATACGTTAACACAGCACAGCGGACGGAGCAACTGTTGGCAACTCTGAGTGACGTCATTGGAACTGCACGCACAGTGGGAGAGAGCGGCAGAATACGAAATAAGTCACCGTTCAACCTATCTATTATTAATTGTTACAGATTGACAACAACAACGGTGTGGTTTAATAATTTTACACGTACATATTCAATTTGTTACAATTTGACGCATACTGCGTGGAGCTTAAGAACTCGTCTCTCAACATAATTTGTTACCTTGTTTACTCGCGAGACCTCATCTCCTTTATTTATTATCGTTACAAATTGACGACTCCAACGTGAGGCTTAAATTGAAAAGTCGTAACGTAACATTAAAATTTGTTACAATATATATATATATATACAAATAATAATATTATGAAAATAAAATTGTCTATGAGCATGAATTTACAGGCTTCTCACGAACGAGATTCATAATTTTGGCTAATGTACGAAATACTTTCGTATCGCTAATTTCTTAAGACATAATCGTGGAGAAAGCTTTCCAGCACGGACAATGACCCCTTGAGTTAAGCTGTTGTTGTAATCATATATTGTTTGCAACTCTGTTCTTCACCCTCCACTTGAATAATAATAATTACAAACCAACAAAGGGATATACAGTTTGATGCTTATGATTTTTGTAAAATGTCTATATATACAAATAATATTATGAAAATAAAATTGTCTACGAGCATGAAATTGCTGGCTTCCAACGAGTGGAATTCATAATGTATACTGGTTCATTTGTTTTCCTAATTTTGACTAATGTATGAAAATAAAAGCTTTCCATCACGGACAATGACCCCTCGGGTATACGACTTACATCAACTTTCAAACGTGTACGCAAGCTACCCCCTACCCTACCCTACCGTCGTATGATATATATATATATACACAAAGAAGACCTGTCACTACTCTCCCTCTCTAACTCTCTCTCTCTCTCTCTCTCTCTCTCTCTCTCTCTCTCTCTCTCTCTCTCTCACTCTCTCTCTCTCTCTCTCTCTCTCTCTCTCTCTAACACACACATGCGCGACCACTCACGAAGTTTTATCTTATCGCAAATAATTAATCAACTTTGTTGTTTAAAATACAGAATGCCTAATAAGCTTTTTACACTTTCTAAAAACTGTCTATATATATATATATATATATATATATACAAATAATATTATGAAAATAAAAATTGATTATGAGCATGAAATTACAAGCTTCCAACGTACGGAATTCATAACGTTTGCCAGTTCGTTTGTTTTCCTAATTTGACTAATGTACGAAAATAAAAGCTTTCCACCACGGACAATGACCCCTTGGGTACATGATTTACATCGACTTGTTTTGTGTGTGTGTGTGTGTGTGTGTGTGTGTGTGTGTGTGTGTGTGTGTGTGTGTGTGGTCAAATTACTATGTCAGTGTCTGTTACAATTTCTCTAGTCTACAAGAGTACACACACATACACATACACACACACACACACACACACACACACACACATACACACAATCAGGTCAATGACTGCTACGTGCTGTCACCTTTTTATATTAGATCTTTCTTATGTGGTATTGAAAACTTTGTTAGATCGAGAAAATTAAGTTTATTTTCTAATTCAACCTCGAGGGTAAATTGTATGCCTTCCCGTTGTCCGTCTGTAAATATTTCATTTGGTTAGTATAGGCTCCAGTGCGTGCGTTACTTCCTTTATGCTGAGTATAACACTCTATTACAATTGGAAACATAATAGAGAAGAATAACAATATGTAATTCTTTGTATATTAATCAGAAATGTATTTAATGTAAAATATGTATTTCATTTATCTGCATACATCTTTGCGGATTGAAATCTATGTATGTATGAATCAAATGTGTAGGCTGCTGAAAATGTAAATTCAGGGGGGGAAGCTTTCCATCACGGTCAATGACCCCTTGGGGTTATTAATTACTATTTTTGCTATGTGTCAAATTTAGAAAGTAGGGTACAACGTGGTACGTGATAAATATATTTCAAAATTTCGGATGTTATGTTAGAATAAAAGAACGTCTGTATTTTGTTTTACATATTTTTATTTTGACATTGCATTAGGACTATAATCACTCAGCACTGTGTGGTCATGATAATACATTAAAGTGATAAAACACAGGGAATGTTTTTGTTTCATACAAGTATAATGTCTCCCATCGCAGTGTTACATGATCACAACTACACCATATGTGTGTGTGTGTGTGTGTGTGTGTGTGTGTGTGTGTGTGCATATGTCTTAGTGACAGTATCTAATTTTAAAATATGTTGTTTTCTATTACAGACATGTGGCGTTAACGTGATATTCCTGGACTTATGTGTATGTGTGTGTGTGTGTGTGTGTGTGTGTGTGTGTGTACGGATTTATTCTCAGTTGTATGGAGCGGTACAGTTATTCTTACACAATTAGAGCCCGGTACAAATTGGTGGAAATGACACTGTTGTCAAGTACAACCCCTGTTTCACTAAACATCCATAATTATATAATCGATTGCAGAAACCGATGAAACCATTAACCTCGAGACCAATCTTCGTCTGATGACTAAGGCAAATCAGAACGTACACACACAAACGTTCTGATTACACACAAACACGCACGGATTGTTATTAATGAAACAGTGTATTTTACGCTGTGTACACGAGTTGTATCTTGCAATCTTACAATGACAAAATATTATTATTTCATATTGTATTTATTTTATATCATTGTTTATGATATATATATTTAATTAATGCAAAATGAATGTAATTACATTATACACTAGGAATTTCTTCCGACGTCTGCAGTGTGTGTAGTCTCTCTTGTAACATATAATTAATTTTATATGATAATGTTTCTTCACATTCCCTAACATCAACGTGTACGTCATCGCATTATAAGCGTAACGCATACGACAAGTAACGTATACGTTGACACACGCATTGTTCATGTGATTGTAGTATGATTTTATTTCTTGACACAACCATTATCTTGAAAATATGATTTAGTCGAGCGTTGTAAATAATTTTCTATAATATCACTTACTAAGTGTACCCCTGCAACAAGCAAGCGTTTCTCGTGTAATACAATACTGTCAACGTACGTGTAAGGATATACCCCTTGCGTACGAGCAGATAACAATATATAATTCTGTGTATAGTAATCAGAAATGTATTTAATGTAAAATATTTATTTCATTTATCCGCATAAATCTATGCAGATTGAAATCTATGTACGAATCAATGTGTAGGCTGCTGAAAATGTAAATTCTTGGATTAATGTTTTGCTGGTTCGATTATTTCCTTAATTTGGTTAATGTACGAAAATATTTTCAGTATCGCTAACTTCTTAAAAGCTTAAAGCAGTGGTGGAAAGCTTTCACCACGGTCAATGACCCTTGGCTTAAGCTGGTGTTGTAGTCAAGTATAATGCCTCATTACAATTGAAACATAATAGTGAAGAATAACTATATCTAATTCTGTATCTGTGTGTGTGTGTGTGTGTGTGTGTGTGTGTGTGTGTGTGTGTGTGTGTGTGTGTGTGTGTGTGTGCACACGCAGTATGGATTTCTACTTGTCATCTGTAACAGCACACGCACAGATAATTACATTATAAACTAGGAATTTCTTCCGACGTTTGCAGCTCTAGAGAGAGAGAGAGCGAGAGATGTTGTACAACAGATTTTTTGAGGAATAATATCGTGATCGAAAACTGCGTCTAGAGATGTGAGAGAGAGGCGTTACATAAACACATAAAGACAGCAATACATTATTTCTGTTACATGCATACGGCGCATAAACATATGTCATGTGTGTGTGTGTGTGTGTGTGATCGTAGTATGATTTTATTTCTTGACACAACCCTTTATCTTGAAAATATGATTTTTAGTCGGGAGTTGTAAATAATTTTTTATAATATCACTTACTAAGTGTACTCCTGCAAAGGATATACCCCATGCGTACGAGCAGATAACAATATGTAATTCCGTGTATAGTAATCAGAAATGTATTTAATGTAAAATATGTATTTCATTTATCTGCATACATCTATGTAGATTGAAATCTATGTACAAATCAATGTGTAGACTGCTGAAAATGTAAATTCTTGGATTAATGTTTTGTCGGTTCGATTATTTCCTTAATTTGGTTAATTACGGAAATATTTTCAATATCGCTAACTTCTTAAAAGCTTTCCACCAACACAGTCAATGACCCTGTGTGTGTGTGTGTGTGTGTGTGCGTGCGTAGTTTTTCTTACACAATTAGATCTCAGTACAAATTGGTTGAAATGACGAACGAGAGAGCGAGAGAGAGAGAGAGAGAGAGAGAGAGAGAGAGAGAGAGAGAGAGAGAGAGAGAGAGAGAGAGAGAGAGAGAGAGAGAGAGAGAGGCAGAGAGACAATTTAATAATGAGTCTGCTCATATAGTTTTAATTTCCCACCACAGAAAAATGTTGGCAGATCTGTTCTATACACAATAATGCAAGATTGGTAACCCTGATCATATATTTTAATATACACTATAATACACATATCAAGTTTGAACCCATGCATAGGTTGGTAAACCTGATCATAGAGATTTAATATACATTATAACACGCAACAAATTTGAACTCATGCAAAGGTTGGTAACCCTGATCATATATTTTAATATACACTATAATGCATCAAGTTGGAACCCCCCACCCACCACCCACCAACCACCTCTGATAAGCAAATCAGTTTTATTAAAAAAATAAAAAATTATATTCGCGGAAATCCGCGGATGCGGGTTGTCCATTGAAACCCACCCCCACCCCCACCCCCCTTGATATGCAATCAATTTAATTAAAAAAATAAAAAATCAAATTGAAAAAATAAACAATTTTTTTCGCGGAAATTCGCGGATGCTGTGCTCCTTTGGGATGCTGCGATCCATTGGTGGTGGGGAGAGCATGGGAAAAAATCTTGAACCGCGGGAACGGCGGCATCTCTTTGATGTAGGCGTGGGAAAGACGGCATCTATTCGCGGAAATTCGCGGATGCTGTGCTCCATTGGGATGCTGCGGTCCATTGGTGGTGGGGGGGGAGCGTGGGAACGGCGGAATCTCTTTGATCTAGGCGTGGGAAAGGCGGAATCTCTTTGATCTAGACCGTGGGAAAGGCGGCATTCCTTTGTGGCTCAGGAACCCCATTTTCCCCCTACTTACTGTTGCCAATCCATAATGCTGCCTGAGAAGCAGGGCAGTTTAATCGGCTCTAACTGTATAGGGGGGGTTTTAATTGGTGTAACTTCCGCCTGAAGCAACGGCTTCTTGTTCACCTCCTCCACTTGCTCTAATAAATGGTGTAACTTGCACTCAATATTGCAGAGATCATCCTCTGTTTGAACTCTGTCACTGACTGATGCGAAATCGGAATCGCAGCCTCAATTTGAGTCTCAATTTCGTCATACTTAGCGGACAATTCCATCAAATGGCGGAGTTTAATTTTTAAGGCATGATGATCGCTTGTGTCCGTATCGAAATTGTCAGCAAAAGTATTCACACGGGATATAGACGCCTTAATTGTGCCCCGTTTCTTTATTAACGCCTTTACATCAGCCATGACCGAAATGTAAAATGTGATTTGAAAACAATAATTAGATATAGAGCAGGTGAACAGTTGTAATTCTGAACAATTTGCTAAAATCTGATATGATGCGGGAGCCAGTGATCTGTGTATACCTTAATATATGACTTACTATAATAGGTACTTTATTTGCTTAAAAATAGTTATGAAAGTTATCGAAAATATAAATCATTCAACATGAAAATGTACCTATAGCCTTATCACATCACTTAAATTTCTTAATGCGTTATTGCACAGCTGCGTAAATGAGAATTTATATACATATGAAAATCTAGATAAAAATATAAGCTTATGGCCACTTGACAATAATATCTGTTTCTGCAAAAATTATTAATGATGTTATATTAAATGTTATGAACTCTGTGCAAAAATATTACCTAGTTTGCCGTACCCAATTAATTATATATGAAAAATTATACAAAATGAAAGTTTATAGTCACGTGGATGTTGAATCCCGGCGTGCTCAAGCTGGCTTCGATCCCGTTGTTCGGTCCTGTTCGGCAATCCTTTGAAGTTGGCGCACCACCTATTTCTGCTGGTCGGGTGACGCTTGAAGTCGTAGCTCTTCGTGTAATTTTAAAGTTCTGGATCTTCGTCGCTCTAGAACCAATGATGCTGTCTTGCCGTGTCTTGTTGTCTCAAAGTTGCTGCTCTGCAGAATCTTGCAGCGTTGAGTATGAAGTAAATTTCTGTCTCAGTTTTAGAACCATGAAGGTATGCGACGGCCAGCAATCTGATGCTTGAAAATGTTCGGATTTGACCCAAACGTCGTTTGGGCCCATTAAATGAAATATTTCTGAAACTATACTGGACGAAAATACGGTCGCGGTGGACCAAAAAATGCGGTCGCTGTGGACCAAAAATGCGAAATCCGTCCCGTGAGGACCAAAAAATGTTGCGTCTTAGATGCTCTCGAAGAATCTTAAGTTAATCTTAGAACGCTTATTGAGGTGCTGGTGTGAAATGAAATGATAAAGTGGGCTGTATAAATTCTTGCGATAATAATTTATTGGAAATTAACAAGACATAATTGCCGGCGCGTGCAGTTTTAACGCGGCATAAATGCCGGAGAATTAATATAGAATTAAATATGGAAAACTCATAACCATGTGTGAGGCCGATATCGCCAAAGTAAAATTAGTGCATGGTGATCATGCTAAATTATGAAATATTAAAACATATGTAGCCGCGGCTTGCGAACAAGGCGTGTTGCCGGTACTGAGTCTTGCAAGGAACTAACTTAAATTTGGCTGCTGTCGGACTGTCTGAAACCTGCACCACATAACAGATATAAAAATGACGTCACTACACACACCTGCAATGCAGCAATTTAAAGTACAAAGTTTTCATAGGTACAAAGTTTAACCAGTATTAATTTAGAGACCTCATTATAAATAAGGTCATGTTGAAACCCATTGAGAAAATCGTAGGAAGTCTAGTATTACTTAAATATCTATATTACAATTGCTTTGATTTTAAATGAATCCGTTATGATACAATATGTTGTACTAAACTTAAGTTGATTAAATATTGAAGAATAAAATATAGTAAGAGTAAAGTTTTAGTGATTGAAGAATTATTAAATTTGGAAATTGTGCATAATTTAATATTTATAGTAATAATTATGTGTACAATGAAATATGATAATATATAATGATATTTAGTTAATAAATTAACCACTAGAAAGTAATGAAGTATTGATTTTATTGAATTGAACCCTGAGATAAACAAAAGGTTTTAAAGCAAAGTTATATTTGGTGCCGCACCGCACGGCTTGATAGACAAATTTGTATCATTAGGCTAGGGCAGTGACAGACAGTGTGGTTATAAATTTGTCTAGGATTAAGTAGCATAAGATAATTGTAAGTCAATAGGTCCCTAAATGATAACGCGGAGGAAAGCAAAATGCCAACGAGGGACGCAAATTCAGAAGATTTTGATGTAAATAATCAGATGGGGATGGAGCAATCCGAAAGTAGCGCAATGGAAAGTGCAACCAGTAACGAAGAGAACATGAAAAGTAGGGCGCAGGGACAGGAATCAGTGCCGCCCGAGATTAATCTCTACATGTTGATGACACTAATAAGACAACAGGGGGAAAAACAAAGAAAGCATATTGACGAAACGAGAAAGCAAAATGAAGAAATGAGAAGGCATATAGACGAAAAGACTGAACCAACGAAAAAACAGTATGAAGAGAGGGATGAAAAACAAGAAAAACAAAGAAAACATATAGAAGAATTGGGTAAACAAATCACAACGAAATTAGACGAAAAGATAGAATTAATTAATGGGGATCTACAAGGTCAAATACACCAAGTAAATGATGATTTCCAAAAACAATCAGGAAAGCTGGAAGAAGTACAAAAGAAGAATGAGACCGGAATTAAAGAAATAAGGAAAGAAATAGAGAAACAAGCAAAAGAAAGTAAAGAAATAAGCGAGAAGGGTCTTAAGGAATTCCAGGATGCCATAATAAATACTCAGAACCAGAATAAACAGCAGATAGAAGGGATAGAGCAACTGGTAAGGAATCTAAAGGAAGCTCATCAAAGTGCTGAAGAGAAGTTGAGTGATGTCTTCACGGAAAAGGGTAGCAGACTGGACGAAATAGCAAGCAACCTTACGACAGTATGGAAAAGTCAACAAAGGGTACAGCGTAGGTCGAAAGAAATGGAGCAGAGACCAGCCGTCGCCGTAAATGGAACGAGCATAAATAAAGATGCCACCTTTGACGGAGAAGATAACTTCCCGATTGAGTTCCTGAGTTCCTGAAGGAGTTGCAGGAGACATACTACAGTGAAGATAACACAAGATGGACAGGCCGACATTTGACTGGTGAAGTGGCTATCTGGTGGAGAATTGTAGGTGAACAAATTAAAACATTCAAGGAATTCGAATAGGCATTTATGGGTAAATATTGGAGCGCTACACAACAAGCGCGGGTCCGTGACCAGTTGGAATATGGACGCTTTAATCCAAACGGATCACTTAATGTGATACTGTATATGGAACGATGCGTATTGAAGAGCCGACAACTAATCCCAATACTCTCAGATAAACGCATGATTACGAAATTAGCACGACACTATAATAGGGAACTACAGATTCCGGTAGTGACGAGGGGTGTAACAACAATAAATAATTTCAAGGCATTACTGCGTGAATACATGAACATAAATAAGAGAACTGAGAACGATGGACAGAAAGTAGGTGAGCGCTCTGTCATAAAATATAAGGGTGACGCACCACCGCCTCGACAAATGAACAACGGCAATAACAAACCGCGCGCCGGCTGGAGGGACAACTTTGTACAAAAAGAGTACCGGCAATGAAACCAGCAAGCCGCAGCCATAAATAGTTTGGTCATTGAGCGCCACACGAATTCTAAGCAAGACGAACGACCATCGACGTCAACACAGAAATGACTTTTACCTACGAGTGCAATGAACTCAGAGGTTGGTCAAAACAACCAGATAACCAGAAATGATGGGTGTATAAAAGCAATTTTTCCGGATATCAAAAAAGATTTGATGGAGGAAAACGAGCAAAACATAGAAATCAAAACAATTAAAAGCCCTGAAATATCAATTAATCAAGTACCGGTTAATGCCTTAATTGACACAGGAAGTGCCGTCAACGCATTATCCGAAAAGCTACTTGGAAACCACGAGATCCTAAGTGTTAATAATACGACGATCGTTAGCGCTGTAGGAAATAAATCTAAACACATTAAAAAGCAAGTATTTTGTGAAACAATTCTAAATGATAAGTGTATAAGTGCATAAGTGTGGATTGTGTGTTCTTAATCGTACCGGGGCTAATAAGAGATTGTATACTCGGAATGAATTTTCTGCAACAATCAAAGAGTGTAATCAACATACCGGAAAAATGGATTAAAATACAACCGGAATTAGAAACGACTGTGGAAGAAGGTCCCTGCGAAGTGCCTCTGTTAGTAATGGAAGAAGATATATGTAACATGGATGAGAAAATCCGTAAGAAACTTGATGAACTTGACGGGGTGAATCAAGCCAGACGAAGTCAGTTCGAACAAATTTTACATAAAAATAACAGAGTATTTAATGAACGGCCAAGCCTCATAACGGGATACCAGCATTACTTCCAGGTAACCGACAGCACGCCTTACCTACAAAAGGGGTGGCCTGATCCTATCAAGAACCAGAGGGCAGTTCAGGATGAAGTTAGGAGAATGCTAGAATACGGGATAATTGAAAGAGCCCAAAGCCCCTACATCTAGCCTCTGGTAACAGTCATTAAAAGGGACGGGAGGGTGCGATTGTGTCTAGATGCCGGAAAAATAAACACCATAACCACCCCGGATAATGAAGGACCGCCGCCGATAAATGAAATTCTAGCACGATGCAGTAACATAAAAGTGATGTCCACCATTGACTTAACAAATAGCTTTTGGCAAATTCCGCTAAGGAGAACTGTAGTAACTATACAGGTTTCTTATACGAAGGCAAATGTTACAGGTTCAAAGTGACACCTTTTGGTCTAAGTACAAGCTTAGCAAGCCTTGTAAGGGGACTTGTCCACATACTAACGGATGAGGTCAAGAAGCACACTATCATATACGTTGATGATATTCTATATTTCTCACAAAATGAAGAGGAGCACGTTGTACATTTGAAAAACCTGTTGGATAACCTAAGTAGGGCCAACATAACCGTTACTTTAAAAAAGTCGCAATTCTTCCGAAAGGAGATACAGTATTTCGGTTACTGTTTAACAACCAATGGGATTAAACCGACAACAGATAAAGTATCAGCTATATTAAATTTCCCAACACCGAGAAATCCCAAACAATTAAAAGGTTTCTTGACACTTACCAAATTTTATAATAAATTCACAAGTAGATACGCAGAATATACCCAGCCATTACTAAAATAATATTATATATAAAACTTTCACTAATGAACTTACTGTTGTCACTTCCCAAACGTTTCGAGATGTTGTTTCTCTTCTTCAGTGGGTGTAATACTGACTTTCGATTACAGAATAACCGTTACTAAAACTACAACAAAAAGGAAATAAATTCAAATGGGACACTACCATGAGCGAACAGTTTCAGCGAGTGAAGGAATTGTTTATAGACACCGTAATACTTAAATTTCCCATGTAAGGTCGCCGGTTTTACCTACAATGTGATGCAAGTAGTTATTTATAGGGGGGGGGGGCCAGCTGTTTCAGATCGATCAGGAGGGGAAGCTCGCCGTCATCGCATACACAAGCAGAACCTTTAAAACCGCCGAAAGAGATTACTTCACAACAGAAAAAGAACTGCTTGCCATAGTTTAATGCTTATAAAAGTTCCGTATATACATATTAGGTCAACCACTAACCCTTCATTCAGAAATGCCATTTAAACAACAC
Source organism: Magicicada septendecula (assembly GCA_034769895.1). Classification (NCBI taxonomy): domain Eukaryota; kingdom Metazoa; phylum Arthropoda; class Insecta; order Hemiptera; family Cicadidae; genus Magicicada; species Magicicada septendecula. The sequence goes on along the minus strand of CM068372.1, from coordinate 160,055,316 downwards.
CCGGATTACTAGATGGATACTCGCTATACAGGAGTACAATTTCGAAATTCTACATTGCAAGGGGAAGGAAAACTTACTTGGAGATATACTAAACAGATATCCAGAAGATAACGACGTGAACGATACCACCTACGAAAAGCATGAATATTATATGCATGCCATTGAAATCAAAATGAACAAAAATGTTGCCGCTAAATTGAAAACAATACATCAGTTACAACTCGAGAACAATAAATTCAAACAAATAATAAACAAAATTAAGGAGGGAGGTGACGACCAGATAAATCAACATTTTAAGGTAATAAATAATAAATTGTACCGAAGATGGAAAAAACCAACGGAAACTGTATATTCCGGAAGAGTTTAGGACTGAATTAATCCAGGAGATTCACCAAATGTACGGTCATCCTGGCACGAAAAGGACACTGCAGCTACTGTAGGAACATTGTACGATCGACGCGATGTGCAGAAGTGTCAGCCAAATAATACGATGCTGTGACCTGTGCCAAAGATGTAAGGATAGCGGAAAACGAATCATCACCGGGTAAACGCGGCCAATACTACCTACACAGAAAGGAGAGTTAATAAGTTTGGATTATTATGGTCCACTACCTACATCCAGGGGGGGGTGAAGTATTTATTGGTTATCGTCGATGACTTTACGAAATGTGTAGAGTTATACGCATTAAGAAGTTCCACTACCAATGTGTCCCTTAAACGACTACAGCAATATATCACTCCCCACGGAAAGCCTAACTGTGTATTAACGGATAATGGTACACAATTTACATCACATAAATGGACGCAAGGTCTGAAAGATTTAAATATAAAACCAAAATATACAGCAATTAGAAATCCATGTATCAACACGGCAGAACGATGGAACCGACAGCTAGGCAACTTATTCCGAATCTTCGTACGAGAAAGGCACACAAAATGGGCTACGTATATAAAAACAATAAAGGCATGTCTAAATGAGACGTATCAAGACACTATCAAGGTTACACCGTATGAAGCACAATTCGGAACCAAACCAGGTAGACATTGGGAAAAATATCTAGACTCCATTGTAATAAATAACGAAAGTGTCGACATAGAGAAATTACAATTAAGAATCAAGGAGAGAGGAGAGAGACAGGCAGCTCTGATAAACAAATTAAGTAAAATTACCGCATTTGAAGTAGGGGCCAGATCCTAATACGGACACATAAAGTTTCAGACGCTACGCAAAATATAATTGGGTAATTCTGCGCATTGTGTGAAGGTCCTTATACTATCACACGGAAGGTGGGAAGCGCCACGTACCAAATACAGGACGACGTAAACAGCAGTTCAATACGTGGGATTTTCAACACGAGGCAGCTGAAGAAATATCATTTAGAGGCTTAGTTGACGCCCAGATAAAAAGAAAATTGTATACCTTGTAAAACGATCAATGTGATGTCCAAAATTTAACTGAAAGAATTTATAAAAAATGTGATAACAATTATCTTAATAATGAGATGTAATATGACGAATTGTACAATTGTCATTATTAATTCCTATTAGCAAATGTTGACTAAACTATTGACAGTTATTGTTAACGTAGATGCATAGATAAAATAAATGTCTCAAAATGTTGCTTGTGTAATTACAATTAGTAGGTTACGGATAGGAACTTTAAATGTATGATTATCACAAAAACTTTTAAATCTAAAAGAATAGTGAAGTGTTTGTGAAGTGTCAACTAATAAACTGTGAACTAACAGAACATCGGTAGCAATTTAAATTAGAAAATTGTGGCAATAAATTTATTAAGTACATTAGACTATCATTATAACGTAAACGTTTAAATTGTAGATTCGTAGAGATGTAGAGATAATATTTTGTTAATTAATATTTCTATAATAATATTCTCAATTAACTATCTATTCAAGGAATGTGCATATATTAGTGTATTGTTAGGTAATATTTGACATAATAACCGAATGTACTAAATGTGTACGTGTAAGAGATAATCTAGTTTTCAGGATTACTAATATAATTATCATGATGATTATTACTATTATTAAATGAAATGTTTAATTATTTTCTGTGTATATTTGTGTGTCATGTGCAGGGAAGAACAACAAAAGAAAATATATGTAAAGAGTCGTGTTGAAACATAGATAAAATATAGAGTTTAAATTTTATGACTAGATGTAATTTTGTTATCACAGATGAATGTTAAACATAGCTATGAGAATAGAAAAACAGATACGGATTCATTTAAAAGGGTGAAAGAGAAAGTAAGTTACTAATGGGGTGAGACCGTTAAGTAGGGCATTTAAAGTTACAGCACCAGTTCTTTGTCAGTGGGTCAGTATTTCCAAACAGTAAACATACTACATTATGTTCAGGGAATGATGAGCTTGTACACGGAAATGCGAAGTGTATCTATTTGACTTTGTATCTCAACGACAGGGCGCAAATTTCGGGTCCCCTTCGGATTCAAAGAGTTCATCCAAATTGATCCAAATTGGGGACTGATATAATGCAAAATTAAAAAAAAAATTTCTTTAATTAAGGTAAGTGTCATTGAACGTGGTGACAATTGACGTATGGAGTTATTCGTAGGAGTGTGGCGAACAAAAAAGGGTGAAAGCCGTCCGCTGCCGTCTACGCAAGACTGATTGACACGCCATAAATCTAGTGTAGCAAGTGGCCACGTGTTAGAAAGACAAGGTCATTGTGCTGGGTATCTAGAAAAAACGCCAGTGAATAAAAGCTTACAATCCGGAGAAAAGTATACGAGGGTGTGAATAAACTCATCAAATGAGAAATGTTTCGTTCTGACAAAGGATGAAAGGTTACACGAACATAACAACTGCAGACAGAAAACAATGAAGGGTGTTCCTTGACTGAAACGCATCAACTGAGGATACACAGGGACAATACTATGATACCAGGAAAGAAATCGTACTCGATGTTAACCCACGAACTGAAGGGATAGGTTTTTGCTGGGAACCAGACAAAAAAAAAAAACTTACGGAGAGAGTTGGCGAGGTCTTTGTTCAAGAAAAGATAATACCATAGGCGCAACTAATTGGAGAGGCAGCTGTTGGAAGAGAAATCGAAGGATTGTCTTTGTGAAGACTAAGAGATACGACAGCTAGATTTATTACCAGAGTATTCGGAAATGCCGTTGACCAAAGGGTAAAGGGCCCAGAAGGAGAGTTTGGTGGGAATCAGAAGACCTGTCAGAACTTACCTTTGAAAAAGTAGGTGGTCTCTGGAGTAGGTTGTACGAAAAAGAGCCAATTAGGAAACGGCATCGCCGAAATCAGAAGTCTAGTGGGAAATTCTCATGTTCGATATAGGCAAGCGACAGAGACGTGAAATGGGGAGTCTTTACTAAATTTTCGAAGGAATCGGAAGTAAAAGGCGTGACAAAAGTGTTACGGGAGTTCGTAATAAAATGAGTTAGAAAATATCGATACGATATTAACTGTTTAACATTTTCTAGCGTTCGATTTTGTGATCGTATTACAGTAACTGATAGTGAAACGCAATACAACGGCGGTATTAACAATCCGAACAATGTTGTATAAAATTTTGTCGTGAACGAATAACAGTAACTTACCGTCAAGTGTATCAGTTAAAAAAAAAAAAAACAGAAAACCGAGTGTAACATACACCTTTAAACAATATCGCGAGTAAGTTAAATGATATATTTACAGAATGTCAGTGAATAACCGAAGTAATAACAACAATAACTTAGACTCGCAATAAATCCAATACGAACACGCGTTGTGTAATGTGCTGTATATGTGAAGGGCTACAGTGAGGTCCTCGCAGACCACTCGAGATTCCGGAGGTGACTTATCATCAATGCTCCAAATGCTGATCAAGAAGCGTAGCTTACCACACCTGCAAACTCTACAAGACATGGATAATTCGTACCAAAATTAAATTTGTTATGTACTAATTAAATTTTACACCCACTTGTCTGTCACTAAAAGAACTGACTAACGAAATTTACTAAAAGAACTCACTAAAGAAATTTACTAAAAGAATTCACTAAAGAAATGTACTAAAAGAACTTACTAAAGAAATTTACTAAAAGAACTCACTAAAGAAATTTACTTAAAGTATTAATTTAGAGACCTCATTGTAAGTAAGGTCATGTTGAAACCATTGAGAAAATCGTAGGAAGTCTAGTATTTCATAAAAAAATCTATATTACAATTGCTTTGATTTTAAATGAATCCGTTATGATACAATATGTTGTACTAAACTTAAGTTGATTAAATATTGAAGAATAATATATAGTAAGAAGTAAAATTTTAGTGATTGAAGAATTATTAAATTTGTTGATGTGCATAATTTAATATTTATAGTAATAATTACGTGTACAATGAAATATGATGATATATAATGATATTTTGTTAATAAATTAACCACTAGAAAGTAATGAAGTATTGATTTTATAGAATTGAAATCTGAAATAAACAAAAGGTATTAAAAGCAAAGTTATATTTGGTGCCGCACCGCACGGCTTGATAGACAAATTAATGTCATTAGGCTAGGGCAGTGACATACAGTGTGGTTATAAATTTGTCTAGGATTAAGTAGCATAAGATAATTGTAAGTCAATAGGTCCCTGAATAATAACGCGGAGGAAAGCGAAAATGGCAACGAGGGACGCAAATTCAGAAGAGTTTGATGTAAATAATCAGATGGGGGTGGAGCAATCCGAAAGTAGCGCAATGGAAAGTGCAACAAGTAGCGAAGAGAATATTGAAATTAAGGCGCGGGGACAGGAATCAGTGCCGCCCGAGATTAATCTCCACATGTTGATGACACTAATAAGACAACAGGGGGAAGAACAAAGAAAGTATATTGACGAAACGAGAAAGCAAAATGAAATGAGAAGGCATATAGACGAAAATATTGAGGAATCGAAAAAACAGAATGAAGAAATAATAAGACAGAATGAAGAGAGGGATGGAAAAAAAGGAAATATATAGAAGAATTGGGTAAACAAATCACCACGAAATTAGACAAAAAGATAGAATTAATTAAAGAGGATCTACAAGGTCAAATCCACCAAGTAAATGCTGATTTACAAAAGCAATCAGAAAAGCTGGAAGAAGTACAAAAAAGAATGAAAGCGGAATTAAAGAAATAAGTAAAGAAATAAAGAAACAAGCGAAAGAAAGTAATGCAAAACGCGAGAAGGATCGTAAGGAATGGCAGGATGCCATAATAAATACTCAGAACCAGAATAAACAGCAGATAGAAAGGATAGAGCAACTGGTAAGGAATCTAAAGGAAGCTCACCAAAGTGCTGAAGAGAAGTTGAATGATGTCTCCACGGAAAAGGGTAGAAGACTGGACGAAATAGCAAGCAACCTTACGACAGTACGGAAAAGTCAACAAAGGGTACAGCGTAGGTTGAAAGAAATGGAGCAGAGACCAGCCGTCACCGTAAATGGATCGAGCATAAATAAAGATGCCACGTTTCACGGAGAAGATAACTTCCCGCTCGAGTTCCTGAAGGAGTTGCAGGAGACATACTACAGTGAAGATAACACAAGATGGATAGGCCGACATTTGACTGGTGAAGTGGCTATCTGGTGGAGAATTGTACGTGAACAAATTAAAACATTCAAGGAATTCGAAGAGGCATTTATGGGTAAATATTGGAGCGCTACACAACAAGAGAGGGTCCGTGACCAGTTGGAATATGGACGCTTTAATCCAAACGGATCACTTAATGTGATACAGTATATGGAACGATGCGTATTGAAGAGCCGACAATTAATCCCAATACTCTCAGATAAACACATAATTACGAAATTAGCACGACACTATAATATGGAACTACAGATTGCGGTAGTGACGAGGGGCGTATCAATAAATAGCTTCGAGGCGTTACTGCGTGAATACATGAACATAAATACGAGAACTGAGAACGATAGACAGAAAGTAGGTGAGCGCTCTGTCATAAAATATAAGGGTGACGCACCACCGCCTCGACAAATGAACAACGGCAATAATAAACCGCGCGCCGGATGGAGGGACAACTTTGTACAAAGAGTACCGGCAAGTGAAACCAGCAAGCCGCAGGCCATAAATAGTTTGGTCATTGAGTGCCACACGAATTCTAAGCAAGACGAACGACCGTCGACGTCAACACAGAAATGACTTTTACTTACGAGTGCAATGAACTCAGAGGTTGGTCAAAACAACAAGATAACCAGAAATGATGGGTGTATAAAAGCAATTTTTCCGGATATCAAAAATATTTGATGGAGGAAAACGAGCAAAACGTAGAAATCAAAACAATTAAAAGCCCTGAAATGTCAATTAAGATTAATCAAGTACCGGTTTATGCCTTAATTGACACAGGAAGCGCCGTCAACGCATTATCCGAAAAGCTACTTGGAAACCACGAGATCCTAAGTGTTAATAATACGACGATAGTTAGCGCTGTAGGAAATAAATCTAAACACATTAAAAGGCAAGTATTTTGTGAAACAATTCTAAATGATAGCATAAGTGTGGATTGTGTGTGCTTAATCGTACCGGGGCTAATAAGAGATTGTATACTCGGAATGAATTTTCTGCAACAATCAAAGAGTGTAATCAACATACCGGAAAAATGGATTAAAATACAACCGGAATTAGAAACGACTGTGGAGGAAGGTCCCTGCGAAGTGCCTCTGTTAGTAATGGAAGAAGATATATGTAACCTGAATGAGGAAATCCGTAAGAAACTTGATGAACTTGACGGGGTGGATCAAGCCAGACGAAGTCAGTTCGAACAAATTTTACATAAAAATAAAAGAGTATTTAATGAACGGCCAGGCCTCATAACGGGATACCAGCATTACTTCCAGGTAACCGACAGCACGCCTTACCTACAAAAGGGGTGGCCTGTTCCTATCAAGTACCAGAGGGCAGTTCAGGATGAAGTTAGGAGAATGCTAGAATACGGGATAATTGAAAGAGCCCAAAGCCCCTACATCTAGCCTCTGGTAACAGTCATTAAAAGGGACGGGAGGGTGCGATTGTGTCTAGATGCCGGAAAAGTAAACAGCATAACCATCCCGGATAATGAAGGACCGCCGCCGATAAATGAAATTCTAGCACGATGCAGTAACATAAAAGTGATGTCCACCATTGACTTAACAATTAGCTTTTGGCAAATTCCGCTAAAGGAGAATTGTCGTAACTATACAGGTTTCTTATACGAAGGCAAATGTTACAGGTTCAAAGTGACGCCTTTTGGTTTAAGTACAAGCTTAGCAAGCCTGGCAAGGGGACTTGACCACATACTAACGGAGGAGGTCAAGAAGCACACTATCATATACGTTGATGATATTCTATATTTCTCACAAAATTAAGGGGAGCACGTTCTACATTTGAAAAACCTGTGGAAAACCTAAGTAGGGCCAACATTGTTACCACTCTTTAAAAATTTTGCTTTATAAAACACTTGCTTTTGAATTTTTTTTTTTTTAAGAGCGGCCACTAGATATTTAAAATTAGTCAGAGGGCCTAGATTAGCCAAAAATGCGCTGGGTCCACGAGACGGGACTTGTTATTAAACTCAACTGTTGAACAACAATAACAATTTTATTTTTGAAGTTCCTTTCGCATGCATACATATTAATTTCAACTTTAATATAAAGTATAACCTTTAAATTTTAGTTCAATCTCAATACAAAATATAAATTTTAAATTTCAATAATTCTTTTTTAGTATAAAATATAACTTTTAAATTTTAGTTCAATGTTAATACAAAATATATAAATTTCAAATTTTAATTTTTAACGTATCTGCCTGCACACATCCTTAGTATCGAACTTCCCAAATTTGCAATTTTAAAATTACTATCATTAGTGAACATCTAACATCATCATTCTCGAATCTCCTTAATACCTCTAAATATGTATAACCTCATAGTGCTATAAATATTCCCGACATCATAACCACAAATATCTACATTATTTACATAATACCATAATCATCCGAATTCCACAAACATAGCATATGACTTATATAAATGACCCTTTACAATACTCAACATTACAACACATAATTTCTCGTAAATATACAGATATACATAAATACATATCACAGACACAAATACAGCATGATCCCATACATCACGTTAATTCTGGAAGGCAGCCTGTACATTCCCAACATACCCATACATGAATGGGGAGACATCTGGACTGGTCATCAGGACCCATAACTCAATTATCAGTGTGAAAGAAATTAAAAAAAAACTGAATAAAACATCAGGATTAGAAATTACAAAAAGCTAAATTGGCGAAGTGACCCTGCACAATCAATCAAATTACAAACTATAATTCTGGAATATTCCCCTTTCAGTAGCGTACCATTACAAAGTTAACATGACTGTATAGATTTATAAGATAGTAAGTTGTGCCGATTCTAAAATTGATCGGCGCGTGTTCGGTATTTAAAGTCAAAAATAGACGTTTTATGCGGTACTGTATTTAGCTGTTGAGTTACGTTTCAATCTGCAACTGTAATACCATTTAAGAGCGGTGCTTGATTGGTGCTGCCCTCTAGCGAGAGCCACGGTTTGCGAGTTCAGAAAGCGGAACTACGTTTCTAGAAACTTTGTCTCCTTCTGATCGTCGTCCTGTTAGCTTCGCTTGCATATCTACTCCGGTAGAGAAGAACAAATTTGTTGCACCATCTTCAACCTATGGCAGGCTAAACAATTACAGATCTGCGGGTCCTCCGCGGAAGACGGGAACCAGCTCCAACCTGAACTTTTAACATCCAGATTCTCTCTCTCAACTTCATCTGCCGGAGGAGAATAGCGAAGTCTAACCACAACACCCTATGATGTAGGCCAGAAGGTCACCACGTCACACCCATGGAAAAAATAAGGTGAAATCAACCCATTTATATTCTTTACACAGTGTGATGTAACTCACTAGAACCAGAGGACATTGAGTCCCTCTACAACAATGACTTTAAGTTTTAAACATTTTAATTGGGTCCCTGTTTAACGGGACAGAATAGTGCGTGGACTAGGGGGGGAATCTTTTGTACATTTTATTAATTTGTTTGTATAATCTGTGAGCCTAGGGGCTGACATGCATCTGTGGCTGCTCACCATTCAGACGTGTAAATTCCTTCTTATTTCCAGTATAAGGGTTTCATTAGTGCTACTAATTCATTCACTCAACTTGTAATTTCTCTGGTTCAATTTAGTGTTCATTTTATATATTAATTTCTCATTTTTAAATTCAGTTTGGATTATATAGGGATAGAAGTTTCTTTGGTAGTTAAGTCGGGTCACCAGTTTAATCCTGTATAGGTGCATGTTCATGCAGAGTTAAACATGCTGTTGGGACAGGTTGAGTTATGCACTATCTTGCCTAGGAACATGTCGGCCTTTGGGCCAAAATTACTTTTAAAAGGGTTATAAGCTTTATGACACTTTACTATTTCCAAGACTTAACTAAATTTATCAAATTTAAATTCTTTTAATTAATTATGATCACTGGGGTGTTCACTGAATTCAAAATTTTATTTCTCCCAGTCTAAGTGCCCAGTGTGGCAGCATTTTATAATAGTATCAGGCACTTTGCCAAATTTTGAATTTATTATGTCCTGGGGACTACTGGTGTTGCATATATACAATCAGACACACATTTAATATGTTATACACATATTAAATTAAAACCTAATATGGATTTTCATAAATTGTTAATGATGTACCTAATGGGGTAGAAAAGGGTGTGGCAAGAGATATATGTTATAATTGTCCTGTATTGTGGAACATGTATATGTATTGTATATTCGTGTGTGTATTTTTGGGGGTTATATATGTATTGTACATTCGTGTGTATTTTTGGGGGTTAGATATAGGGCCTAAAAGGAAAATATAAAACATAGGGTTTATATATATTTATTAATTTCTAATAACAAGTTTAAAGGAGAATATAGATTCTATCTCTATTAATTTTCAATTAATATTTTTCAAGAGAATTAATTATTTTTAATTAACATTGTTAAGGAGTATATAGATTTTATCTCAATTAATTTTCAATTAATTTTTTTTTTAAGAGAATATAGAAAATAAATTTTATATTTTTTAATAATTTTCAAGTAACATTTTTTAAAGAGAATAAATTATTTTTAATTAACAATTTTAAGGGGAACATAGAATCTAAATGTTATATTTATTGATTTTGTAGGTAACAGAAAGGAGATAGAATAATAAAAAGGATTTTATTGATTGTTAATTTTGTGAGTTTTAATTGCAAGTCCCGTCTCACTGGATCCAGCGCATTTTTGGCTTCTCTAGGCTTTGGTCTAGTTTTAATTATCTTGTGGCCCATCTATAGAAAAAAAAAAATCGCAAAAAAAATTTTTTTTTACCAGTCAAAGTTAAAGAGAGGTTACATTTGGTAGCAGAGCGTGGTTGAGATTAGGGTCAAACCTTGGGTCCTTTGGGTGTGACGGGGCTTGCAAACTCAGGAAACATTTTGGGGTTCGAATAGAACTTAGAAGAATCTCTAAAAGGCCCTATATCTAAAGGTGACTATGTTTTGTTAGGTTTAAGGTTTTGTGTATTATATGTCTATGTACTTGCCCGCCTTGGATAGTTGAACGGTAGGTTGCCACGTGGTGTGAAATTTTAAAGGGGGACATTCCTTTGGAAACGCGAATTATCGCAGATCTGTGCCTAGGTGGAGATATGGTTTGCATATTACCTTGCCCATAAAAGGGGAGGTGTTTCATTTATGCGGTATGGCCCGATCGGCAGTCGGTCTCCTCCGAGATATGGGAGCCGAGGTCTTTAGAAATATTTTTGAGAATTGTCGTTGGTCGGTGATTTTGTCGTCTTGTGTGTTAGTGTGTGTCGCATTCCTTAATGTGTAGTGTTGTTGAGAGAGCAGTTCAGGTAAGTGGGCTGGGTCCTCGCAGCAACGGTAGGGGGACCCGCAGTCTGCTCGAAGGAAGAGTTTAGTACTCGAGTTTTTTCTGATTCCTGTCTTATTATTGTCATTATATTGTAGGGTGTTAGATGTTTTGGGGGAATTATGTTTTGTTGATGGTGTATTGTGAATTGTGTAATTCTGGCGGCGGTATGTTTTCAGAAATTACCCCACCCCCTTTCAGGGGTTCTCCAGAAACTTTCGGTGGTGAATGAATTTAATGAGGACCAGCTGCTGGTTTTCTTGGATCTTGTCCTGCAGTTGGCAGATTATCCGGGTGTGTCCGATGGGGAGGTCTTGGCCCTTATATACCCGTATTGCCGGGGTTCATTGGCAGGGTTGGTCACCAATACTCTGCGTCGGGGCGGCAGTGTCGACGCTTTTCATGGGGAAGTGTTGGATTTCTTCATATCCCATCGACGACGTTCCCAGCTTAAGCTGGATTCATTCTATCGCCTACAGGCCAACGGAGAGGCGTTGGGGGACTTCGTGCAGGACATACGGAAAGCTGCCTGGGTATTAAGATTAGGGTTGCCCGAGACGGAAGTAATACAAGCAATTCTGGAAGGACTGAATCCCCAAGAGAGATCGCGTTTGATATTCGCAGACCGTCCACGTTGTTTCGCGGATCTGTACCGGTTGTGTGTAGTCTCTAATACTGTCCGAGCAGGGGACGAGTCCCGGGGAAGGGCTGCTACAGATGTCCAATAATCCAGTGGTCTGTTAGGAAGAGCTACAAAGGACAAACATGGCGGTTGGAGAAGAACACAAGAGACTGTCAGAAAAACTGAATATTCCAGAAGTAATGGAGGCTACAAGGGGGTGACAAGTGAGAAGACGGTAGCTACGGTTACAGCAGAGAAAAGACATAAGTATGAAATTAACAGAGAAACAAGAAGTTACATTAGTAAACCAACATCGGCAAGTAGGGAGCCTGTAGCAAGGCGTTATTCCTATTGGGAGAAAAAAGAAACTTTGAAGCTTCCAGAGGAATTACCAGTGCCTAATAGAGTAGTGGATGAAGAAGGTGAGGAGAAAGAAGAAAAGCGAAGTAACTTCTGTGGATCAATACAAGACGACAAGAACACGTCTGTTGAAATTGAATTACAGGACTCTGAGAGGACGTCATGGTTGAATCCAGATGCCGTAGAATTTGTTCCGGTATCTCCATCTCGGTTCATGACGGATCCAGATCCGGTAACATCATCATCGCCTACGCCGGGAGATGAGAAGTCACTTGATGGTGGAGCTTTACCATCGTCAGTAGAATTTAATTTAGACATTGCACATGGACCTGGACAGCTGGATTCCAGGTCGGGAAAGGTTGAGGAAGTTGTAGTTGCTGAGAGTGGTGAAGAAGAGGAATCGAAGGAAGAGGCAGAAGAGCGGTCTGCACATGCTGCGCAGGGGAGTATAAGTGTAAGTGTTAGGGAGGCTGCAAGTGTTTCTGAGGTTGCGGATGGACAAGGGGATGTCCAGGCTGCAAGTGTGGTAGAAGTAGATGAGGTAGAAGTTGAGGAGAAATTGGGTGGCAGCGTTGTGGAGTGTGTGAGTGAGAATGATGTAGTGTGTGAAGATGTGCAGACGCTTTCTGTAAGTAGTGTTGAGGATTCCGAGGAATGGAAAGAAGTTTCATGCGGACCAGGTGAGCAACTAGAGGATGAAGATGTGCAGTGTCATGAGGTAGATTTGGATTATGTAGAGGAGAAAAAGGAAGAGGTGGAAGAAAGAGAAAAAGGGGAAATTGTAGAAGAGAAAAAGATAGAAGCAGAGGAGTTAGATGTTGAGGATAATCCAAATCGGGGTAACAGTAGTCAGGTAAGTCGCCTTGATTCTAATTCAGGAGAAACAAATCAGTACAGCTCAACTCGAGATAGTTTCTCAGAGAGTGGTATCCAAAAGGAACGAGTACCTAAAGTTCGTCGTAAAAAGGTGAGAAGAAGCGGTTAACGGGTAGCGGGTAGATGTTCCCCACAGTCCCAGTGGTGTTCGTCTACTTCAGGGTTGCGCCCCTGCCTCCGCGAGCCTTGGTTTTCTCCACCCATCCTTATTCTCGGAGGGAACCATGTCCTTACCCTTAGTCCTAGCTATTGACCTTTCAAGGATCCTTGCCCTTTTCATCTTCCCAATTTTCCTACCCCTCCCCTTAGAAAACAAAATAAAATAAAAAACAAATAAAAATTAGAAAGGAAAAAAAGAAAAATATCAGAAAGGAGTTAGAAATTAACATTGTTAAGGAGTATATCGATTTTATCTCAATTAATTTTCAATTAATTTTTTTTTAAGAGAATATAGAAAATAAATTTTATATTTATTAATAATTTTCAAGTAACATTTTTTAAAGAGAATAAATTATTTTAATTAACAATTTTAAGGGGAACATAGAATCTAAATGTTATATTTATTGATTTTGTAGGTAACAGAAAGGAGATAGAATAATAAAAAGGATTTTATTGATTGTTAATTTTGTGAGTTTTAATTGCAAGTCCCGTCTCACTGGATCCAGTGCATTTTTGGCTTCTCTAGGCTTTGGTCTAGTTTTAATTATCTTGTGGCCCCTCTTTAGAAAAAAAAAAAAAAAATTTCAAAAAAATAATTTTTCAAAAAAAAAAATTTTTGTTTACCAGTCAAAGTTAAAGAGAGGTTACAAAGTTTGTTACTTCCTTTTGTACTTTTGTAAAAACAATTCAACATTTTGAAGAAGTTTCAAGTGGAACTGACCACCAGAAAATTGAATATGAATGTAAACTGAAACTAATTTTATAATTTTACAAACTTAGAGTGAAGTAGTGAGAAAATACCCTTATAGAGGTATATAAAAAAAACTTAAGACATTCTGAAGTGACTATGGCAGTAATAATGATTTTAAGTCGTGGTACATGTTGACAGCCCCGGATTAAGGGGGGCCCAAGGGGCCCGGGCCCTGAGCCACCCACCAAGAGTGGGCCTCCCACCAATATAGGGGTAAATATCACAAAACAGGAAAAATACATGTCTCTTTGCTGTGAACTGTTTATAATGATAGGGAACATTTAACAAAAATTTCCATTCTATCTTACTTCTCTAGCTTGATAAGAAGTGTAATAATCAAACTTTATATTTTAAATTAGTTAAAATTATTTAAAATCATAAAAAGTTATTGTACTGGCCTGTTCTTCCAACAACATAGTAATGCACATTAAATTTAGTTACAGTGGCTGATAATTTACTAATTTACACCAGTTATAATTATTCACAATTAAATGTTTAGTATGTTTTTACTTGAAAAACACAAATTGCATTATGTTAAAATAATAAAAATGATTTATTATTACTGGTGACCAGGAATATGATCATTGTCCTAGCATGTAGGTTTCATTTTCTAACTTGCTCATAGGTGGCAGCACAATCACAATGTCAGAACAGAACTAGTCTTCTAGAGAGTAGTGATGTTATGAGTTATTGAGTGACAAGTACGATCTCAGTTATGTGTAGTTTGCTTGTTTAAAAGTTAATTCTGATTTTCCCGTTTAATGTTTATCAAGAGTCATTTTCTGGACTTTGTCATATGATACATCTTGGTAAGTGAAAAACTGTTTTATTCTAATTAGAATGAATGCATGCTAACAGTGATGTCTTTTCAGTGTAAACCTAACCTCAAAAGATTTGGAGGGAACTCTCAACATTTATATGATGCAGTTTCATCATTGCCCTGCCTATAGTTGGTCAGGACAATTAAATAAACAGTTAAATAAGGTTTTTTTGCTTATAATTGTATTTTAAATATTTTTTGTAGATTTAAGTTAATATTGATAAATATACTTAAAGTTTAATATGTTTTGCTAACCAACTAGGCCTATATTGCTAATATTAAAACACTGTATATTTAATTTGTTTGTACAAGGTATTTATAGTTTGTTATTTACAAATAAATTTATAAATTATTTAATTAAAAAAACAAAATGGCGGATATCTGGAAAGCTAAGTGTTTTCTGGAAAAAAAAGTTTTTCTTGGTTTTCTCTCTATTTTGACCCTTAAAACCATTTTCTGAAGTTTGGCTACTTACTTATGGGGCACCCTGTATATAAATATTTTAATCTTTAATCCCCCTTTAGGACTTAAAGGGTTGACAAGGTCATTTTGTTATTTTTAGATTACTAGCATGGACAATCGTGAAGGAGATAGACACAGACATCGCACAAGAATTTGGGAGTCTGGGGCTTCTAAAAGACGTAAGGCAAAAGAAGCAACAATGAAATCAGCAGAAGAGATGGCAAAGATAAGAAAATTGGACCAGTTCTTCACTGTTCAATCAAGACAAGTGTCGGAAAGGAGTGATGACTTTGCAGAACCTGATCAACCTGACAATGCTTCAGTGGAAATGGTTGTTGATCCTGGTAAAGAAAAGGCAGAAGTAGTAACGGGTCCAATTGAAGAACACATAGAAAAGGAGGCTGATAGTGGTACATCTTATGTAGAAGCTGAAGTTTGAGGGCCCACCAGGGGGCAATGACATTGGACTTTGGCCATCCATTATTTCGGAACAGATGCGGGATTACTGGCTGAAAAGGGGTGTATCAACAATCCAGCACTGTGATAAAAGTTTGTTCATTGCACACTCGGTTCAGCAACCTAGAAAGGACCGCAATATTCCAAGAATGTGCACACTTGGGCTTTTCCGTCATCAAAATCATAATGGAGAAGTCATAACGAGGAATTGGTTATGCTTCTCTCCCTCTAATGGACGTGTTTACTGCTTCACGTGCAGATTGATGTGCTTAACTACAGCACCTGAGTCTTCTCAGCTTTTGTCTAATGGATTCTGTGATTGGAAACATTCACAAGAACGTATACAAAGTCATGAGCAGTCAACGGAACATCTGAAGGCTACGATTGCTTTCAATAGGAGGTTAAAAGCGATTGGGCGAATTGATATGGAGCTGACACAACAGGTCGAGCGTCTGGAGCATTATTGGAGATCAGTGTTCAAACGAGTAGTAAATGTTATTCAGTTTATTGCCGAGCATGGCTTAGCATTTAGAGGAGATAACGAATTGGTTGGATCACCTAGAAATGGAAACTTTCTGGGTATTCTTGAACTCATCGCCCAGTACGACGACTTTCTTGCACAGCATATCGAAATTCAAGCCAATCGCGGCAAGGGTCACACAAACTACCTGTCATCTACAATAATGGAAGAACTTATCAGTGTAATGGGTGAACAAGTCCTCGGAGAAATTATTTCTCGAGTTAAGAAATCAAAATACTACTCCATCTCTTTGGACTCCACACCCGGTGCAGCCCACATTGACCAACTAACCCTTGTATTGAGGTATATGGAGAAAGATGGCCCCGTGGAACGCTTTGTAACATTCATGGCAAACAAAGGCCATGGCGCTCAAGACATGTTCAATGCCTTGGTGGAATTTTTGAAGAGACATGACCTAGACCTGGGAAACTGCCGCGGTCAAAGTTATGACAATGCATCTGCAATGAGTGGAAAGTACAATGGTCTACAAGCCAAAGTGAGAGAGAAGAACAATCTTGCATCCTGGATTCCTTGTACGGCACATTCTCTAAATCTGGTTGCTAAAAATGCTGTAGAAAGCTGCTCGAGTGCTGTACATTTTTTTCACTTCCTTGAAAAGTTGTTCGTCTTCTTCACAGTTTCAACGCATCGGCATCAGCTTCTGACTGAGGCTTTGAAAAATAATGACTCAGCATTGACTCTCAAACATGTCACAACAACGCGTTGGTCCTGCAGAGCTGACACAACTAAGGCAATTAAGCATGACTATCAGCAGATTAAGGATGTACTTAAACAGATTGCTGATGACTTTGAAGAAAAAGGCTGTGTACGGTGTGAAGCAGAAGGACTGTTAACACAGATTAATCAGCTTGAAATTGGTATTTACACCACCTTCTGGAATGATATCCTGCAAAGAACAGATGCTACTAGTAAAAATCTACAACATGCAAAACTCGATCTAAATACTGCTGTGGCATCACTGACCAGCTTAAATAACTATGTCGCATCAAAGCGTGACTCCTTCGAAACTTATGAGAATCAAGGTGAAGAGCTGTCTGGTTCAACAGAGTATGTTCAGACTCAGACGAAAACTCGACACAAGCGCTGAAATGTGCATCTTAATCCATTGGATTATGGCCATACGGAAGAAGTACAACTCAGCCCTTCTGAAAAATACAGAACAGAAACTTTCTTGCCTGTTATTGATCAGTTTATCGCTTCTCTTGACCAACGTCTTCAAGCATATAAAGATATATCAAGCCAATTTAGCTTTTTTAGCCATCTGAAAGAACTGTCTTCAGACGAGCTTAAGGCCGCAACAGAGCAACTCGTCAGGTCTTATTCAGATGACTTGGACATTACATTTATCGATGAACTGTGCCAGTCAGTTTGTAACATTTGCCAATATATTCACAGACGAGGAGCCAAAAGATATCAGCACTGAACTTTTCATGTACAAGCTTATCATGAAAAAGGGTGTGCAGGACACTTTCCCAAACAAAGAGATAGCTCTAAGGATATATCTAATTTTGATGGTAACAAACTGCAGTGGCGAGCGCTCCTTCTCAAAACTCAAATTAATTGAAAACCGATTAAGGACATCCATGAAGAAGGAACGACTTGTAAATTTGGCTATCATGAGCATCGAGTCAGATATACTGCATGAATTGGACTTTAGTGACATCATCAGCGATTTTGCAGCACGAAAATCAAGGAAAGTGAATGGATTTTAATGACGTTATTCATTCGCTGATTTGTAATATATTTATGTGTTATTTGTTAGTTATGTTATACTATACTTTTTAATGAAAAAATTGAATAATTTTAACTCAATTTCTCTGCGTAAATAAATTTTGTAAATAAACTTGTGTTCGTTTCATTTCGTGTTAATGCATTACATATTTCAACACGTTGAAACAATGGGCCTCCCACCAAAATGGGCCCCGGGCCACCCACATCTTAAATCCGGCCCTGCATGTTGAATAATTTCATAAAATTGCGAAATTCTTTTAATTAAACTGTGCAGAAATATATATATATATATATATATATATATATATATATATATATTGTAACGCAACAGAAATGCGGTCCTCGACGTTACATAAAAAAAATATTAAAAATAGAATAGGGAAGTAAATATCTATATCCCATATTAATACAAGGGTCAGATAAATAAATTTATCATTATATAGAAATAATAAGAAGGCAAGGTAGTAATAGTAATAAAAAATAAACATGTACTATAGACAATAGTGAGAAATCTCAATATTCAGTGAGAGGTGAATAAATAAAAAATACTGATAAAAATTATAAGAAACAAACTAATATCGACTTTGTTAAAGTAAAGGACGGAGAAAATAGATAAAAATGAGTCAATAATGTACGTTACAAGTTAATCTAAAAATAATGATTCTGAATTGTATAATGTTAGGTTGTTATCATAAATATTATGTTAAAGTTAGTGTTATCATATGAAGCTTACTTGCTGATGTAGTATCAAATAATGAAGCAATATGTATTATTTGTTTACTGTTGTAGAAATGTGATGGAAATCAGTTAATTAGTATTAATTAATTTCAATTTTTCTTATGTGTGATCCATAGGTCAAGATAAAGTTGTTGTTAGATATCATAAAGATAATTATTTGTGTACATGTACATAGTTAAAGGTTGATTATGTTTGTAAACTTGTATAAAAAGGCTATAGTTGTTAACAAGTTAAATTCAAAAGTAGATCCAAATATAATAAAAGGTATAACAGCCAATAACACTATATAACCACTCAGAATAGAAAGGTTAGGTAAAGAAGTTGATAATAATTAATAAATATAATTCAATGAGTTAGGAAAAACCAATAATAATTAATAATAAATAATAAACAAACTCAATATAAACAAATTATGATAATGCCATAGTACAATGATATCGATTGATAACGTTTGATATTGGAAAAATAATAATTATTAAAAGAAAGAGACTAAGAGTGAAAAATCAGCAGAATATATATAGAAATTAGTAAACAAGCTATAAATAATATTATATTTTAATATAATGGAAGTTTAATAAGGAATTATTTTGATGAGTGGAAGAATAATATATGAAATTATCACTATATAAAAAAACATTGAATAAGAATAAAAAAATTTGTTGCTAGGGACGACAAAAATTAATATAATTTGTTGATTTTGAGTATTGCAATTTATGACATTAACGAGAAGAGATTAAACCAAGAGAGATGGTCAATAAAACTAAATTAATCTAAATTATTAAAATCCAGTAACATTCAAAATAAATGAATGACTAATTGCCATACTTTGGGCTCAATAAACCTTAACCAAATTGTATAATTGTATAATACAAAACGATAATAAGTAATTGAATTCAAAGGAATGACTTGGATTGCCCAATATCAGATCATGAAACGAATGCTAATTTAATGAAGTAATAAAAACCAGATAAGGAACTACCTGTGTAAAGAGTTAATCCTACAAACCAAACGAAAATAGAATATCCATCAAATCACATTGGACATCGCAGTTTACATCATACAATAGAAAAACGTATTTGGATCCAGAGTTTGCCGAAGCACGTAATCCCAAGTTTGGACATTGGTGAACAAAGGAAGCGGTATTTCTGCATCGACCCGGACCAAGGATTCCACTTTATTACAACTTTGAAGACAAGAATAGAGAACATCATCTCATCTGTATTTGATACGGAACGACAACTACCTAGGTTAGAATCAACAGCCTTCCTGAGTCACATGGTACTTCGAACGGTAATTTTCAATTATATAAATAATATTAAACAAAATAACACTTTAATTTTGTAATATCTTGCATTCCTATTTATGTATTTTTAATCTTCCCCGCAGTTGAAAGAACCTTCACACCCTGAATCTAAATTAATTATAAAAAACTATAACTGAATTTAAAATAAAACATTGTACCGATCAATAATCGATTAACTCAAACATATAGCCTTTCGTATATCAAGTAAAAACAATCTTATTGAATGTTAAAATATTTGAACTAATAAAGAAACATTGTATAATTTCAAGATCTTATCATTTATGTATTATTTAATGAAGTGGGAATAAGAATTAAACAGACAAAGTGTATAACAACTAATCACCGTACGCGGTGGGTTAACCTCCAAATTTCGTTTGTTTTGGAACTGCAGCGCTTGTTGCGGAATTCTCCGATACCAAAGAGAAGAGAATTACACACGAATTTTCTATAATTCTCTGCAAGGCAGACTAGGCTTGAGCGGAATTTTTGAATAACACCCTACATACATAAGTTTCATTCACACCAACACTTTTAGATTAAATAGAGAGATAAGGTAGTCATAATTAACTATATTACTATATCTAGTAACCCAGATATATAAGAAATTGACATATTAAAATAATCAAGGAGAGGAAAGACAGAGAGGTACGTACCCGGTACATAACAAATTGGCGCTCTACTAGTGTAGGGTTTAAGTTAAGTAAAACTATAATTATATCAATATTACTTAACTAGAGCAGGCAACTGTGGGAGACTAAAAATGCATAATACCAGAGGTAGATCAAAGAAGAGGGCAGAAGACCCAGAGAAGGAAGAAGGTGGACAAGAACAAGAAATAGAAGTAGTCACAGATAGTGAAATAGAACAACAGACAAGCGATAAAGAAGAAACTGAAATAAGTATGGAGACGGAAAAGGAAACAGTTGAAGAGGAGGCCCAAGGGGATCAACCAGATAAGTCTAACCAAAAAGAAGACATGAGTATGCAGGAGATGTTGAAATTACTATTGGAAAACTCAAAGAGGCAGGAGGAAAAATTCGACAAAACAAATGAGGAAAACAAGGAGAATTTTAGGAAAATAAATGAGGAAATTAAGGAAAATAAGGAAACCTCAAGATTAATGAATGAAGGTTTAATCCAAATTAACGAAAGGTTCGATAGGAACAATGAGAGTATAAAACAAATGAAGGAAGAAATCCTGCAAATAAATGAAGAAAATTTAAGGCGAATGGATGAAAGAATTGAGAAAATAAACGAAGCAAGTTTAAAGCGGTTTGAGGGTAAGATGGAGAATTTCAATAAGGAGATAAGGGAAACTTTCGAGGGAAGTTCGAAAATGCTAACACACCTAGCCCAAAGATAGATAAATACAAGGAGGAGACAAATAAAGAAATGGAGATGTGTCTAAAGAATATGAATGAAACACTAAACAGCACTTACGAAGGTATTATAGTAAGTCCAAATACAGAAGAGAGCAGCAAGGAAACCACAATTAGAGAAGACCAAAATGCATGGCTAACTGAAAATAAAAATAGAAAGAACAAGGAGAAGATCCAAACCATGGGAGAGAATATCAAGAAAATAAGGAAAATATGGAGAAAGAAAATAGTCAATACAAAAGAAGAAACGGAGATGAGGAAAGGTGGATTAATTAGTGCATTTAACTGCCCAATTACTGAACGATGGGAGTTATGTAAAGGTATGAATTATCTAAGAAACTTTATGAAAATGACCAAAAAAATTTAATAAATTTAGATATCAGTTGAATATATCAACGATCAAAGAGTATCTGACCACATCAATTATATCTTCAATATGGAAGATACCAGCAAAACATTTGGTAAATAGTCCAGATACCAAAGGGAATGGAAAGGTAGAATATACGAGTGATTATGTTAGAATAGAGGAGATACAATACCTGCTAATTAAAAAGGATATAAATATGACTGAACACCCTGACTTAAATGAAGACTTTGTATCAGCCGAGTTACAGTACCAGATACACAAGAGATATTTAACAAGTGTAAAAATTGGTATGAAAACTACAGTAATCCGGACGACGAGTGCAGACGAATTGATGGATCATGGTTAGAAGAAGAAGTAGTCAACCAGAAAAATGGGACTGATTTGCTGAAAACTGACCAGGCAACCAATTGGAAAGAATATGAAAATAATAAAAAAAAACCACTAAATCCAAAAAAGTATGTAAGCACAACTTAATAAAAAATTTTTGAACAAAATTATTTAAATAGAAAACACATCATTCAAAAGGAAGTAAGTACGTCTAACTATATGTTTATGAAGAAGGTATTAAGAAGAGGTAATAACAACCCCAAGATTACAGAAGGAAATAAGAAATATTACTATATGTTTACAAAGAAATATTCTAAATAAGGAATAATGAAACCCCAAGATAAAAATTTTTTATATCAAGATGTACCTATGCAAAATAATAAAAGAAAAAGCAATATGATCTAAAATACATGCCGAAATGCCAAATGAAGTGAACAACAAAATAAATAATTGATTATGACCAGAATAATATCAAATGGAACAAGAAAACATGTTTATCAAAATAATTCATTGTAATGTAAACAGACAAAATAGTAAAAATAAGAAGAACAATGGTTGAGTTAATGACTATAATTACACTGAACTTAAGTAATAATAATAATTAAAAACAAATACGATTTAGAAATTCTTGGAATTATAAGAACAAATGAAGAAATAATACTTAGAGTTACTGTCACAACAAAAGAGAAGAGCAAGATTAATTACAGATAATGACTGTCAGAAATGTTATCAGAAAATGATTAAGGAAAATAAAATGGAATCACGAAGTATAAAAGATGTGAATAATTAAATATAAAACGCGACAATGTAAATAATTCCCAAAAGTTTATTATTAATTAATTAAGAAGATTATTATGATATTATTATATTTTTATAGCTGACTGTAGATGAATTCCAGCAGTACTATATTGAAGTGTAGTGTGGGCAGCAGAGTATGAAGCCAAACAGTGCCTCTCTGAACTGTACCAACTCACATATTAGGGATTGTTAGGGAAATTGAATATTTAAGGGATATTAGAATCGTTGCGAAGAAGGACATCAAATTCCAAAAAAAAGGTATGACGAAGAAAACAGAAGGAAAACAGCTGACAGAAGAATAATGGAGAAATACAGTGATAGCAGTAGCTAGCAGTAGAAGAGAAGTTAACATAAAGTTTCATTGAATATTGTAACCAACTATCGACAAATACTGTTTAAAGAAAAAAAATATATATAACCAAGAATGTTAATATGAGTAATGAAATGTCATTAAATAAAGAACTGTGAATACAAGTCTAAACAAGTTACATTGAGAATCACATCGTTGACCATTAAAATTGATATGAAGGAAAGGCATGTAAAAGATATAAGTTTACTTGACCTAAATTACATTCAGGTAAATTAAACTTCTTTAGGAGGGGGAGCATATGTAACGCAACAGAAATGCGGTCCTCGACGTTACATAAATAAAAATATTAAAAATAGAATAGGGAAGTAAATATCCATATCCCATATTAATACAAGGGTCAGATAAATAAATTTATCATTATATAGAAATAATAAGAATACAAGGTAGTAATAGTAATAAAAAATAAACATGTACTATAGACAATAGTGAGAAATCTCAATGTTCAGTGAGAGGTGAATAAATAAAAAATACTGATAAATAATTATAAGAAAGAAACTAATATCGACTATGTTAAAGTAAAGGACGGTGAAAATAGATAAAAATGAGTCAATAATGTACGTTACAAGTTAATCTAAAATAATGATTCTGAATTGTATAATGTTAGGTTGTTATCATAAATATTATGTTAAAGTTAGTGTTATCATATGAAGCTTACTTGTTGATGTAATATCAAATAATGAAGCAATATGTATTATTTGTTTACTGTTGTAGAAATGTGATGGAAATCAGTTAATTAGTATTAATTAATTTCAATTTTTCTTATGTGTTTTGATCCATAGGTCAAGATAAAGTTGTTGTTAGATATCATAAAGATAATTATTTGTGTACATGTAAGTAGTTAAAGGTTAATTATGTTTGTAAAATTGCATAAAAAGGCTATAGTTGTTAACAAGTTAAATTAAAAAGTAGATCCAAATATAATAAAAGGTCTAACAGCCAATAACACTATATAACCACTCAGAATAGAAAGGTTAGGTAAAGAAGTTGATATTGATTAATAAATATAATTCAATGAGTTAGAAAAAACCAATAATAATTAATAATAAATAATAAACAAACTCAATATAAACAAATTATGATAATGCCATAGTACAATGATATCGATTGATAACGTTTGATATTGGAAAAATAATGATTATTAAAAGAAAGAGACTAAGAGTGAAAAACCAGCAGAATATATATAGAAATTAGTAAACAAGCTACAAATAATATTATATTTTAATATAATGGAAGTTTAATAAGGAATTATTTTGATGAGTGGAAGAATAATATATGAAATTATCACTATATAACAAAGCATTGAATAAGAATAAAAAAATTTGTTGCTAGGGACGACAAAAATTAATATAATTTGTTGATTTTGAGTATTGCAATTTATGACATGAACGAGAAGAGATTGAACCAAGAGAGATGGTCAATAAAACTAAATTAATCTAAATTATTAAAATCCAGTAACATTCACAATAAATGAATGACTAATTGCCGTACTTTGGGCTGAATAAACCTTAACCAAATTGTATAATTGTATAATACAAAACGATAATAAGTAATTGAATTCAAAGGAATGACTTGGATTGCCCAATATCAGATCATGAAACGAATGCTAATTTAATGAAGTAATAAAAACCAGATAAGGAACTACCTGTGTAAAGAGTTAATCCTACAAACCAAACGAAAATAGAATAACCATCAAATCACATTGGACATCGCAGTTTACATCATACAATAGAAAAACGTATTTGGATCCAGAGTTTGCCGAAGCACGTAATCCCAAGTTTGGACGTTGGTGAACAAAGGAAGCGGTATTTCTGCATCAACCCGGACCAAGGATTCCACTTTATTACAACTTTGAAGACAAGAATAGAGAACATCATCTCATCTGTATTTGATACGGAACGACAACTACCTAGGTTAGAATCAACAGCCTTCCTGAGTCACATGGTACTTCGAACGGTAATTTTCAATTATATAAATAATATTAAACAAAATAACACTTTAATTTTGTAATATCTTTCATTCCTATTTATGTATTTTTAATCTTCCCCGCAGTTGAAAGAACCTTCACACCCTGAATCTAAATTAATTATAAAAAACTATAACTGAATTTAAAATAAAACATTGTACCGATCAATAATCGATTAACTCAAACGTATAGCCTTTCGTATATCAATTAAAAACAATCTTATTGAATGTTAAAATATTTGAACTAATAAAGAAACATTGTATAATTTCAAGATCTTATCATTTATGTATTATTTAATGAAGTGGGAATAAGAATTAAACAGACAAAGTTTATAACAACTAATCACCGTACGCGGTGGGTTAACCTCCAAATTTCGTTTGTTTTGGAACTGCAGCGCTTGTTGCGGAATTCTCCGATACCAAAGAGAAGAGAATTACACACGAATTTTCTATAATTCTCTGCAAGGCAGACTAGGCTTGAGCGGAATTTTTGAATAACACCCTACATACATAAGTTTCATTCACACCAACACTTTTAGATTAAATAGAGAGATAAGGTAGTCATAATTAACTATATTACTATATCTAGTAACCCAGATATATAAGAAATTGACATATTAAAATAATCAAGGAGAGGAAAGACAGAGAGGTACGTACCCGGTACATAACAAATTGGCGCTCAACTAGTGTAGGGTTTAAGTTAAGTAAAACTATAATTATATCAATATTACTTAACTAGAGCAGGCAACTGTGGGAGACTAAAAATGCATAATACCAGAGGTAGATCAAAGAAGAGGGCAGAAGACCCAGAGAAGGAAGAAGGTGGACAAGAACAAGAAATAGAAGTAGTCACAGATAGTGAAATAGAACAACAGACAAGCGATAAAGAAGAAACTGAAATAAGTATGGAGACGGAAAAGGAAACAGTTGAAGAGGAGGCCCAAGCGGATCAACCAGATAAGTCTAACCAAAAAGAAGACATGAGTATGCAGGAGATGTTGAAATTACTATTGGAAAACTCAAAGAGGCAGGAGGAAAAATTCGACAAAACAAATGAGGAAAACAAGGAGAATTTTAGGAAAATAAATGAGGAAATTAAGGAAAATAAGGAAACCTCAAGATTAATGAATGAAGGTTTAATCCAAATTAACGAAAGGTTCGATAGGAACAATGAGAGTATAAAACAAATGAAGGAAGAAATCCTGCAAATAAATGAAGAAAATTTAAGGCGAATGGATGAAAGAATTGAGAAAATAAACGAAGCAAGTTTAAAGCGGTTTGAGGGTAAGATGGAGAATTTCAATAAGGAGATAAGGGAAACTTTCGAGGGAAGTTCGAAAATGCTAACACACCTAGCCCAAAGATAGATAAATACAAGGAGGAGACAAATAAAGAAATGGAGATGTGTCTAAAGAATATGAATGAAACACTAAACAGCACTTCCGAAGGTATTATAGTAAGTCCAAATACAGAAGAGAGCAGCAAGGAAACCACAATTAGAGAAGACCAAAATGCATGGCTAACTGAAAATAAAAATAGAAAGAACAAGGAGAAGATCCAAACCATGGGAGAGAATATCAAGAAAATAAGGAAAATATGGAGAAAGAAAATAGTCAATACAAAAGAAGAAACGGTGATGAGGAAAGGTGGATTAATTAGTGCATTTAACTGCCCAATTACTGAACGAAGGGAGTTATGTAAAGGTATGAATTATCTAAGAAACTTTATGAAAATGACCAAAAAAATTTAATAAATTTAGATATCAGTTGAATATATCAACGATCAAAGAGTATCTGACCACATCAATTATATCTTCAATATGGAAGATACCAGCAAAACATTTGGTAAATAGTCCAGATACCAAAGGGAATGGAAAGGTAGAATATACGAGTGATTATGTTAGAATAGAGGAGATACAATACCTGCTAATTAAAAAGGATATAAATATGACTGAACACCCTGACTTAAATGAAGACTTTGTATCAGCCGAGTTACAGTACCAGATACACAAGAGATATTTAACAAGTGTAAAAATTGGTATGAAAACTACAGTAATCCGGACGACGAGTGCAGACGAATTGATGGATCATGGTTAGAAGAAGAAGTAGTCAACCAGAAAAATGGGACTGATTTGCTGAAAACTGACCAGGCAACCAATTGGAAAGAATATGAAAATAATAAAAAAAACCACTAAATCCAAAAAAGTATGTAAGCACAACTTAATAAAAAATTTTTGAACAAAATTATTTAAATAGAAAACACATCATTCAAAAGGAAGTAAGTACGTCTAACTATATGTTTATGAAGAAGGTATTAAGAAGAGGTAATAACAACCCCAAGATTACAGAAGGAAATAAGAAATATTACTATATGTTTACAAAGAAATATTCTAAATAAGGAATAATGAAACCCCAAGATAAAAATTTTTTATATCAAGATGTACCTATGCAAAATAATAAAAGAAAAAGCAATATGATCTAAAATACATGCCGAAATGCCAAATGAAGTGAACAACAAAATAAATAATTGATTATGACCAGAATAATATCAAATGGAACAAGAAAACATGTTTATCAAAATAATTCATTGTAATGTAAACAGACAAAATAGTAAAAATAAGAAGAACAATGGTTGAGTTAATGACTATAATTACACTGAACTTAAGTAATAATAATAATTAAAAACAATTACGATTTAGAAATTCTTGGAATTATAAGAACAAATGAAGAAATAATACTTAGAGTTACTGTCACAACAAAAGAGAAGAGCAAGATTAATTACAGATAATGACTGTCAGAAATGTTATCAGAAAATGATTAAGGAAAATAAAATGGAATCACGAAGTATAAAAGATGTGAATAATTAAATATAAAACGCGACAATGTAAATAATTCCCAAATGTTTATTATTAATTAATTAAGAAGATTATTATGATATTATTATATTTTTATAGCTGACTGTAGATGAATTCCAGCAGTACTATATTGAAGTGTAGTGTGGGCAGCAGAGTGTGAAGCCAAACAGTGCCTCTCTGAACTGTACCAACTCACATATTAGGGATTGTTAGGGAAATTGAATATTTAAGGGATATTAGAATCGTTGCGAAGAAGGACATCAAATTCCAAAAAAAAGGTATGACGAAGAAAACAGAAGGAAAACAGCTGACAGAAGAATAATGGAGAAATACAGTGATAGCAGTAGCTAGCAGTAGAAGAGAAGTTAACATAAAGTTTCATTGAATATTGTAACCAACTATCGACAAATACTGTTTAAAGAAAAAAAATATATATAACCAAGAATGTTAATATGAGTAATGAAATGTCATTAAATAAAGAACTGTGAATACAAGTCTAAACAAGTTACATTGAGAATCACATCGTTGACCATTAAAATTGATATGAAGGAAAGGCATGTAAAAGATATAAGTTTACTTGACCTAAATTACATTCAGGTAAATTAAACTTCTTTAGGAGGGGGAGCATATGTAACGCAACAGAAATGCGGTCCTCGACGTTACACAAATAAAAATAGAATAGGGAAGAAAATATCTATATCCCATATTAATACAAGGGTCAGATAAATAAATTTATCATTATATAGAAATAATAAGAATACAAGGTAGTAATAGTAATAAAAAATAAACATGTACTATAGACAATAGTGAGAAATCTCAATGTTCAGTGAGAGGTGAATAAATAAAAAATACTGATAAATAATTATAAGAAAGAAACTAATATCGACTATGTTAAAGTAAAGGACGGTGAAAATAGATAAAAATGAGTCAATAATGTACGTTACAAGTTAATCTAAAATAATGATTCTGAATTGTATAATGTTAGGTTGTTATCATAAATATTATGTTAAAGTTAGTGTTATCATATGAAGCTTACTTGTTGATGTAATATCAAATAATGAAGCAATATGTATTATTTGTTTACTGTTGTAGAAATGTGATGGAAATCAGTTAATTAGTATTAATTAATTTCAATTTTTCTTATGTGTTTTGATCCATAGGTCAAGATAAAGTTGTTGTTAGATATCATAAAGATAATTATTTGTGTACATGTAAGTAGTTAAAGGTTAATTATGTTTGTAAAATTGCATAAAAAGGCTATAGTTGTTAACAAGTTAAATTAAAAAGTAGATCCAAATATAATAAAAGGTCTAACAGCCAATAACACTATATAACCACTCAGAATAGAAAGGTTAGGTAAAGAAGTTGATATTGATTAATAAATATAATTCAATGAGTTAGAAAAAACCAATAATAATTAATAATAAATAATAAACAAACTCAATATAAACAAATTATGATAATGCCATAGTACAATGATATCGATTGATAACGTTTGATATTGGAAAAATAATGATTATTAAAAGAAAGAGACTAAGAGTGAAAAACCAGCAGAATATATATAGAAATTAGTAAACAAGCTACAAATAATATTATATTTTAATATAATGGAAGTTTAATAAGGAATTATTTTGATGAGTGGAAGAATAATATATGAAATTATCACTATATAACAAAGCATTGAATAAGAATAAAAAAATTTGTTGCTAGGGACGACAAAAATTAATATAATTTGTTGATTTTGAGTATTGCAATTTATGACATGAACGAGAAGAGATTGAACCAAGAGAGATGGTCAATAAAACTAAATTAATCTAAATTATTAAAATCCAGTAACATTCACAATAAATGAATGACTAATTGCCGTACTTTGGGCTGAATAAACCTTAACCAAATTGTATAATTGTATAATACAAAACGATAATAAGTAATTGAATTCAAAGGAATGACTTGGATTGCCCAATATCAGATCATGAAACGAATGCTAATTTAATGAAGTAATAAAAACCAGATAAGGAACTACCTGTGTAAAGAGTTAATCCTACAAACCAAACGAAAATAGAATAACCATCAAATCACATTGGACATCGCAGTTTACATCATACAATAGAAAAACGTATTTGGATCCAGAGTTTGCCGAAGCACGTAATCCCAAGTTTGGACGTTGGTGAACAAAGGAAGCGGTATTTCTGCATCAACCCGGACCAAGGATTCCACTTTATTACAACTTTGAAGACAAGAATAGAGAACATCATCTCATCTGTATTTGATACGGAACGACAACTACCTAGGTTAGAATCAACAGCCTTCCTGAGTCACATGGTACTTCGAACGGTAATTTTCAATTATATAAATAATATTAAACAAAATAACACTTTAATTTTGTAATATCTTGCATTCCTATTTATGTATTTTTAATCTTCCCCGCAGTTGAAAGAACCTTCACACCCTGAATCTAAATTAATTATAAAAAACTATAACTGAATTTAAAATAAAACATTGTACCGATCAATAATCGATTAACTCAAACGTATAGCCTTTCGTATATCAATTAAAAACAATCTTATTGAATGTTAAAATATTTGAACTAATAAAGAAACATTGTATAATTTCAAGATCTTATCATTTATGTATTATTTAATGAAGTGGGAATAAGAATTAAACAGACAAAGTTTATAACAACTAATCACCGTACGCGGTGGGTTAACCTCCAAATTTCGTTTGTTTTGGAACTGCAGCGCTTGTTGCGGAATTCTCCGATACCAAAGAGAAGAGAATTACACACGAATTTTCTATAATTCTCTGCAAGGCAGACTAGGCTTGAGCGGAATTTTTGAATAACACCCTACATACATAAGTTTCATTCACACCAACACTTTTAGATTAAATAGAGAGATAAGGTAGTCATAATTAACTATATTACTATATCTAGTAACCCAGATATATAAGAAATTGACATATTAAAATAATCAAGGAGAGGAAAGACAGAGAGGTACGTACCCGGTACATAACAAATTGGCGCTCAACTAGTGTAGGGTTTAAGTTAAGTAAAACTATAATTATATCAATATTACTTAACTAGAGCAGGCAACTGTGGGAGACTAAAAATGCATAATACCAGAGGTAGATCAAAGAAGAGGGCAGAAGACCCAGAGAAGGAAGAAGGTGGACAAGAACAAGAAATAGAAGTAGTCACAGATAGTGAAATAGAACAACAGACAAGCGATAAAGAAGAAACTGAAATAAGTATGGAGACGGAAAAGGAAACAGTTGAAGAGGAGGCCCAAGCGGATCAACCAGATAAGTCTAACCAAAAAGAAGACATGAGTATGCAGGAGATGTTGAAATTACTATTGGAAAACTCAAAGAGGCAGGAGGAAAAATTCGACAAAACAAATGAGGAAAACAAGGAGAATTTTAGGAAAATAAATGAGGAAATTAAGGAAAATAAGGAAACCTCAAGATTAATGAATGAAGGTTTAATCCAAATTAACGAAAGGTTCGATAGGAACAATGAGAGTATAAAACAAATGAAGGAAGAAATCCTGCAAATAAATGAAGAAAATTTAAGGCGAATGGATGAAAGAATTGAGAAAATAAACGAAGCAAGTTTAAAGCGGTTTGAGGGTAAGATGGAGAATTTCAATAAGGAGATAAGGGAAACTTTCGAGGGAAGTTCGAAAATGCTAACACACCTAGCCCAAAGATAGATAAATACAAGGAGGAGACAAATAAAGAAATGGAGATGTGTCTAAAGAATATGAATGAAACACTAAACAGCACTTCCGAAGGTATTATAGTAAGTCCAAATACAGAAGAGAGCAGCAAGGAAACCACAATTAGAGAAGACCAAAATGCATGGCTAACTGAAAATAAAAATAGAAAGAACAAGGAGAAGATCCAAACCATGGGAGAGAATATCAAGAAAATAAGGAAAATATGGAGAAAGAAAATAGTCAATACAAAAGAAGAAACGGAGATGAGGAAAGGTGGATTAATTAGTGCATTTAACTGCCCAATTACTGAACGAAGGGAGTTATGTAAAGGTATGAATTATCTAAGAAACTTTATGAAAATGACCAAAAAAATTTAATAAATTTAGATATCAGTTGAATATATCAACGATCAAGAGTATCTGACCACATCAATTATATCTTCAATATGGAAGATACCAGCAAAACATTTGGTAAATAGTCCAGATACCAAAGGGAATGGAAAGGTAGAATATACGAGTGATTATGTTAGAATAGAGGAGATACAATACCTGCTAATTAAAAAGGATATAAATATGACTGAACACCCTGACTTAAATGAAGACTTTGTATCAGCCGAGTTACAGTACCAGATACACAAGAGATATTTAACAAGTGTAAAAATTGGTATGAAAACTACAGTAATCCGGACGACGAGTGCAGACGAATTGATGGATCATGGTTAGAAGAAGAAGTAGTCAACCAGAAAAATGGGACTGATTTGCTGAAAACTGACCAGGCAACCAATTGGAAAGAATATGAAAATAATAAAAAAAACCACTAAATCCAAAAAAGTATGAAAGCACAACTTAATAAAAAATTTTTGAACAAAATTATTTAAATAGAAAACACATCATTCAAAAGGAAGTAAGTACGTCTAACTAT
This sequence comes from Magicicada septendecula, assembly GCA_034769895.1. NCBI lineage: Eukaryota > Metazoa > Arthropoda > Insecta > Hemiptera > Cicadidae > Magicicada > Magicicada septendecula. Next base: position 160,022,865 of record CM068372.1, on the reverse strand, counting down.
ATGTTTATGAAGAAGGTATTAAGAAGAGGTAATAACAACCCCAAGATTACAGAAGGAAATAAGAAATATTACTATATGTTTACAAAGAAATATTCTAATTAAGGAATAATGAAACCCCAAGATAAAAATTTTTTATATCAAGATGTACCTATGCAAAATAATAAAAGAAAAAGCAATATGATCTAAAATACATGCCGAAATGCCAAATGAAGTGAACAACAAAATAAATAATTGATTATGACCAGAATAATATCAAATGGAACAAGAAAACATGTTTATCAAAATAATTCATTGTAATGTAAACAGACAAAATAGTAAAAATAAGAAGAACAATGGTTGAGTTAATGACTATAATTACACTGAACTTAAGTAATAATAATAATTAAAAACAATTACGATTTAGAAATTCTTGGAATTATAAGAACAAATGAAGAAATAATACTTAGAGTTACTGTCACAACAAAAGAGAAGAGCAAGATTAATTACAGATAATGACTGTCAGAAATGTTATCAGAAAATGATTAAGGAAAATAAAATGGAATCACGAAGTATAAAAGATGTGAATAATTAAATATAAAACGCGACAATGTAAATAATTCCCAAATGTTTATTATTAATTAATTAAGAAGATTATTATGATATTATTATATTTTTATAGCTGACTGTAGATGAATTCCAGCAGTACTATATTGAAGTGTAGTGTGGGCAGCAGAGTATGAAGCCAAACAGTGCCTCTCTGAACTGTACCAACTCACATATTAGGGATTGTTAGGGAAATTGAATATTTAAGGGATATTAGAATCGTTGCGAAGAAGGACATCAAATTCCAAAAAAAAGGTATGACGAAGAAAACAGAAGGAAAACAGCTGACAGAAGAATAATGGAGAAATACAGTGATAGCAGTAGCTAGCAGTAGAAGAGAAGTTAACATAAAGTTTCATTGAATATTGTAACCAACTATCGACAAATACTGTTTAAAGAAAAAAAATATATATAACCAAGAATGTTAATATGAGTAATGAAATGTCATTAAATAAAGAACTGTGAATACAAGTCTAAACAAGTTACATTGAGAATCACATCGTTGACCATTAAAATTGATATGAAGGAAAGGCATGTAAAAGATATAAGTTTACTTGACCTAAATTACATTCAGGTAAATTAAACTTCTTTAGGAGGGGGAGCATATGTAACGCAACAGGAATGCGGTCCTCGACGTTACACAAATAAAAATATTAAAAATAGAATAGGGAAGAAAATATCTATATCCCATATTAATACAAGGGTCAGATAAATAAATTTATCATTATATAGAAATAATAAGAATACAAGGTAGTAATAGTAATAAAAAATAAACATGTACTATAGACAATAGTGAGAAATCTCAATGTTCAGTGAGAGGTGAATAAATAAAAAATACTGTTAAATAATTATAAGAAAGAAACTAATATCGACTATGTTAAAGTAAAGGACGGTGAAAATAGATAAAAATGAGTCAATAATGTACGTTACAAGTTAATCTAAAATAATGATTCTGAATTGTATAATGTTAGGTTGTTATCATAAATATTATGTTAAAGTTAGTGTTATCATATGAAGCTTACTTGTTGATGTAATATCAAATAATGAAGCAATATGTATTATTTGTTTACTGTTGTAGAAATGTGATGGAAATCAGTTAATTAGTATTAATTAATTTCAATTTTTCTTATGTGTTTTGATCCATAGGTCAAGATAAAGTTGTTGTTAGATATCATAAAGATAATTATTTGTGTACATGTACGTAGTTAAAGGTTAATTATGTTTGTAAAATTGCATAAAAAGGCTATAGTTGTTAACAAGTTAAATTAAAAAGTAGATCCAAATATAATAAAAGGTCTAACAGCCAATAACACTATATAACCACTCAGAATAGAAAGGTTAGGTAAAGAAGTTGATATTGATTAATAAATATAATTCAATGAGTTAGAAAAAACCAATAATAATTAATAATAAATAATAAACAAACTCAATATAAACAAATTATGATAATGCCATAGTACAATGATATCGATTGATAACGTTAGGTATTGGAAAAATAATGATTATTAAAAGAAAGAGACTAAGAGTGAAAAACCAGCAGAATATATATAGAAATTAGTAAACAAGCTACAAATAATATTATATTTTAATATAATGGAAGTTTAATAAGGAATTATTTTGATGAGTGGAAGAATAATATATGAAATTATCACTATATAACAAAGCATTGAATAAGAATAAAAAAATTTGTTGCTAGGGACGACAAAAATTAATATAATTTGTTGATTTTGAGTATTGCAATTTATGACATGAACGAGAAGAGATTGAACCAAGAGAGATGGTCAATACAACTAAATTAATCTAAATTATTGAAATCCAGTAACATTCACAATAAATGAATGACTAATTGCCGTACTTTGGGCTGAATAAACCTTAACCAAATTGTATAATTGTATAATACAAAACGATAATAAGTAATTGAATTCAAAGGAATGACTTGGATTGCCCAATATCAGATCATGAAACGAATGCTAATTTAATGAAGTAATAAAAACCAGATAAGGAACTACCTGTGTAAAGAGTTAATCCTACAAACCAAACGAAAATAGAATAACCATCAAATCACATTGGACATCGCAGTTTACATCATACAATAGAAAAACGTATTTGGATCCAGAGTTTGCCGAAGCACGTAATCCCAAGTTTGGACGTTGGTGAACAAAGGAAGCGGTATTTCTGCATCGACCCGGACCAAGGATTCCACTTTATTACAACTTTGAAGACAAGAATAGAGAACATCATCTCATCTGTATTTGATACGGAACGACAACTACCTAGGTTAGAATCAACAGCCTTCCTGAGTCACATGGTACTTCGAACGGTAATTTTCAATTATATAAATAATATTAAACAAAATAACACTTTAATTTTGTAATATCTTGCATTCCTATTTATGTATTTTTAATCTTCCCCGCAGTTGAAAGAAATTTCACACCCTGAATCTAAATTAATTATAAAAAACTATAACTGAATTTAAAATAAAACATTGTACCGATCAATAATCGATTAACTCAAACGTATAGCCTTTCGTATATCAATTAAAAACAATCTTATTGAATGTTAAAATATTTGAACTAATAAAGAAACATTGTATAATTTCAAGATCTTATCATTTATGTATTATTTAATGAAGTGGGAATAAGAATTAAACAGACAAAGTTTATAACAACTAATCACCGTACGCGGTGGGTTAACCTCCAAATTTCGTTTGTTTTGGAACTGCAGCGCTTGTTGCGGAATTCTCCGATACCAAAGAGAAGAGAATTACACACGAATTTTCTATAATTCTCTGCAAGGCAGACTAGGCTTGAGCAGAATTTTTGAATAACACCCTACATACATAAGTTTCATTCACACCAACACTTTTAGATTAAATAGAGAGATAAGGTAGTCATAATTAACTATATTACTATATCTAGTAAACCCAGATATATAAGAAATTGACATATTAATATAATCAAGGAGAGGAAAGACAGAGAGGTACGTACCCGGTACATAACAAATTGGCGCTCAACTAGTGTAGGGTTTAAGTAAAGTAAAACTATAATTATATCAATATTACTTAACTAGAGCAGGCAACTGTGGGAGACTAAAAATGCATAATACCAGAGGTAGATCAAAGAAGAGGGCAGAAGACCCAGAGAAGGAAGAAGGTGGACAAGAACAAGAAATAGAAGTAGTCACAGATAGTGAAATAGAACAACAGACAAGCGATAAAGAAGAAACTGAAATAAGTATGGAGACGGAAAAGGAAACAGTTGAAGAGGAGGCCCAAGCGGATCAACCAGATAAGTCTAACCAAAAAGAAGACATGAGTATGCAGGAGATGTTGAAATTACTATTGGAAAACTCAAAGAGGCAGGAGGAAAAATTCGACAAAACAAATGAGGAAAACAAGGAGAATTTTAGGAAAATAAATGAGGAAATTAAGGAAAATAAGGAAACCTCAAGATTAATGAATGAAGGTTTAATCCAAATTAACGAAAGGTTCGATAGGAACAATGAGAGTATAAAACAAATAAAGGAAGAAATCCTGCAAATAAATGAAGAAAATTTAAGGCGAATGGATGAAAGAATTGAGAAAATAAACGAAGCAAGTTTAAAGCGGTTTGAGGGTAAGATGGAGAATTTCAATAAGGAGATAAGGGAAACTTTCGAGGGAAGTTCGAAAATGCTAACACACCTAGCCCAAAGATAGATAAATACAAGGAGGAGACAAATAAAGAAATGGAGATGTGTCTAAAGAATATGAATGAAACACTAAACAGCACTTCCGAAGGTATTATAGTAAGTCCAAATACAGAAGAGAGCAGCAAGGAAACCACAATTAGAGAAGACCAAAATGCATGGCTAACTGAAAATAAAAATAGAAAGAACAAGGAGAAGATCCAAACCATGGGAGAGAATATCAAGAAAATAAGGAAAATATGGAGAAAGAAAATAGTCAATACAAAAGAAGAAACGGAGATGAGGAAAGGTGGATTAATTAGTGCATTTAACTGCCCAATTACTGAACGAAGGGAGTTATGTAAAGGTATGAATTATCTAAGAAACTTTATGAAAATGACCAAAAAAATTTAATAAATTTAGATATCAGTTGAATATATCAACGATCAAGAGTATCTGACCACATCAATTATATCTTCAATATGGAAGATACCAGCAAAACATTTGGTAAATAGTCCAGATACCAAAGGGAATGGAAAGGTAGAATATACGAGTGATTATGTTAGAATAGAGGAGATACAATACCTGCTAATTAAAAAGGATATAAATATGACTGAACACCCTGACTTAAATGAAGACTTTGTATCAGCCGAGTTACAGTACCAGATACACAAGAGATATTTAACAAGTGTAAAAATTGGTATGAAAACTACAGTAATCCGGACGACGAGTGCAGACGAATTGATGGATCATGGTTAGAAGAAGAAGTAGTCAACCAGAAAAATGGGACTGATTTGCTGAAAACTGACCAGGCAACCAATTGGAAAGAATATGAAAATAATAAAAAAAACTACTAAATCCAAAAAAGTATGAAAGCACAACTTAATAAAAAATTTTTGAACAAAATTATTTAAATAGAAAACACATCATTCAAAAGGAAGTAAGTATGTCTAACTATATGTTTATGAAGAAGGTATTAAGAAGAGGTAATAACAACCCCAAGATTACAGAAGGAAATAAGAAATATTACTATATGTTTACAAAGAAATATTCTAAATAAGGAATAATGAAACCCCAAGATAAAAATTTTTTATATCAAGATGTACCTATGCAAAATAATAAAAGAAAAAGCAATATGATCTAAAATACATGCCGAAATGCCAAATGAAGTGAACAACAAAATAAATAATTGATTATGACCAGAATAATATCAAATGGAACAAGAAAACATGTTTATCAAAATAATTCATTGTAATGTAAACAGACAAAATAGTAAAAATAAGAAGAACAATGGTTGAGTTAATGACTATAATTACACTGAACTTAAGTAATAATAATAATTAAAAACAATTACGATTTAGAAATTCTTGGAATTATAAGAACAAATGAAGAAATAATACTTAGAGTTACTGTCACAACAAAAGAGAAGAGCAAGATTAATTACAGATAATGACTGTCAGAAATGTTATCAGAAAATGATTAAGGAAAATAAAATGGAATCACGAAGTATAAAAGATGTGAATAATTAAATATAAAACGCGGCAATGTAAAGAATTCCCAAATGTTTATTATTAATTAATTAAGAAGATTATTATGATATTATTATATTTTTATAGCTGACTGTAGATGAATTCCAGCAGTACTATATTGAAGTGTAGTGTGGGCAGCAGAGTATGAAGCCAAACAGTGCCTCTCTGAACTGTACCAACTCACATATTATGGATTGTTAGGGAAATTGAATATTTAAGGGATATTAGAATCGTTGCGAAGAAGGACATCAAATTCCAAAAAACAGGTATGACGAAGAAAACAGAAGGAAAACAGCTGACAGAAGAATAATGGAGAAATACAGTGATAGCAGTAGCTAGCAGTAGAAGAGAAGTTAACATAAAGTTTCATTGAATATTGTAACCAACTATCGACAAATACTGTTTAAAGAAAAAAAATATATATAACCAAGAATGTTAATATGAGTAATGAAATGTCATTAAATAAAGAACTGTGAATACAAGTCTAAACAAGTTACATTGAGAATCACATCGTTGACCATTAAAATTGATATGAAGGAAAGGCATGTAAAAGATATAAGTTTACTTGACCTAAATTACATTCAGGTAAATTAAACTTCTTTAGGAGGGGGAGCATATGTAACGCAACAGAAATGCGGTCCTCGACGTTACACAAATAAAAATAGAATAGGGAAGAAAATATCTATATCCCATATTAATACAAGGGTCAGATAAATAAATTTATCATTATATAGAAATAATAAGAATACAAGGTAGTAATAGTAATAAAAAATAAACATGTACTATAGACAATAGTGAGAAATCTCAATGTTCAGTGAGAGGTGAATAAATAAAAAATACTGATAAATAATTATAAGAAAGAAACTAAGTATCGACTATGTTAAAGTAAAGGACGGTGAAAATAGATAAAAATGAGTCAATAATGTACGTTACAAGTTAATCTAAAATAATGATTCTGAATTGTATAATGTTAGGTTGTTATCATAAATATTATGTTAAAGTTAGTGTTATCATATGAAGCTTACTTGTTGATGTAATATCAAATAATGAAGCAATATGTATTATTTGTTTACTGTTGTAGAAATGTGATGGAAATCAATTAATTAGTATTAATTAATTTCAATTTTTCTTATGTGTTTTGATCCATAGGTCAAGATAAAGTTGTTGTTAGATATCATAAAGATAATTATTTGTGTACATGTACGTAGTTAAAGGTTAATTATGTTTGTAAAATTGCATAAAAAGGCTATAGTTGTTAACAAGTTAAATTAAAAAGTAGATCCAAATATAATAAAAGGTCTAACAGCCAATAACACTATATAACCACTCAGAATAGAAAGGTTAGGTAAAGAAGTTGATATTGATTAATAAATATAATTCAATGAGTTAGAAAAAACCAATAATAATTAATAATAAATAATAAACAAACTCAATATAAACAAATTATGATAATGCCATAGTACAATGATATCGATTGATAACGTTAGGTATTGGAAAAATAATGATTATTAAAAGAAAGAGACTAAGAGTGAAAAACCAGCAGAATATATATAGAAATTAGTAAACAAGCTACAAATAATATTATATTTTAATATAATGGAAGTTTAATAAGGAATTATTTTGATGAGTGGAAGAATAATATATGAAATTATCACTATATAACAAAGCATTGAATAAGAATAAAAAAATTTGTTGCTAGGGACGACAAAAATTAATATAATTTGTTGATTTTGAGTATTGCAATTAAGACATGAACGAGAAGAGATTAAACCAAGAGAGATGGTCAATAAAACTAAATTAATCTAAATTATTAAAATCCAGTAACATTCACAATAAATGAATGACTAATTGCCGTACTTTGGGCTGAATAAACCTTAACCAAATTGTATAATTGTATAATACAAAACGATAATAAGTAATTGAATTCAAAGGAATGACTTGGATTGCCCAATATCAGATCATGAAACGAATGCTAATTTAATGAAGTAATAAAAACCAGATAAGGAACTACCTGTGTAAAGAGTTAATCCTACAAACCAAACGAAAATAGAATAACCATCAAATCACATTGGACATCGCAGTTTACATCATACAATAGAAAAACGTATTTGGATCCAGAGTTTGCCGAAGCACGTAATCCCAAGTTTGGACGTTGGTGAACAAAGGAAGCGGTATTTCTGCATCAACCCGGACCAAGGATTCCACTTTATTACAACTTTGAAGACAAGAATAGAGAACATCATCTCATCTGTATTTGATACGGAACGACAACTACCTAGGTTAGAATCAACAGCCTTCCTGAGTCACATGGTACTTCGAACGGTAATTTTCAATTATATAAATAATATTAAACAAAATAACACTTTAATTTGGTAATATCTTGCATTCCTATTTATGTATTTTTAATCTTCCCCGCAGTTGAAAGAACCTTCACACCCTGAATCTAAATTAATTATAAAAAACTATAACTGAATTTAAAATAAAACATTGTACCGATCAATAATCGATTAACTCAAACATATAGCCTTTCGTATATCAAGTAAAAACAATCTTATTGAATGTTAAAATATTTGAACTAATAAAGAAACATTGTATAATTTCAAGATCTTATCATTTATGTATTATTTAATGAAGTGGGAATAAGAATTAAACAGACAAAGTGTATAACAACTAATCACCGTACGCGGTGGGTTAACCTCCAAATTTCATTTGTTTTGGAACTGCAGCGCTTGTTGCGGAATTCTCCGATACCAAAGAGAAGAGAATTACACACAAATTTTCTATAATTCTCTACAAGGCAGACTAGGCTTGAGCGGAATTTTTGAATAACACCCTACATACATAAGTTTCATTCACACCAACACTTTTAGATTAAATAGAGAGATAAGGTAGTCATAATTAACTATATTACTATATCTAGTAAACCCAGATATATAAGAAATTGACATATTAAAATAATCAAGGAGAGGAAAGACAGAGAGGTACGTACCCGGTACATAATAAATTGGCGCTCAACTAGTGTAGGGCTTAAGTTAAGTAAAACTATAATTATATCAATATTACTTAACTAGAGCAGGCAACTGTGGGAGACTAAAAATGCATAATACCAAAGGTAGATCAAAGAAGAGGGCAGAAGACCAAGAGAAGGAAGAAGGTGGACAAGAACAAGAAATAGAAGTAGTCACAGATAGTGAAATAGAACAACAGACAAGCGATAAAGAAGAAACTGAAATAAGTATGGAGATGGAAAAGGAAACAGTTGAAGAGGAGGCCCAAGGGGATCAACCAGATAAGTCTAACCAAAAAGAAGACATGAGTATGCAGGAGATGTTGAAATTACTATTGGAAAACTCAAAGAGGCAGGAGGAAAAATTTGACAAAACAAATGAGGAAAACAAGGAGAATTTTAGGAAAATAAATGAGGAAATTAAGGAAAATAAGGAAACCTCAAGATTAATGAATGAAGGTTTAATCCAAATTAACGAAAGGTTCAGTAGGAACAATGAGAGTATAAAACTAATGAAGGAAGAAATCCTGCAAATAAATGAAGAAAATTTAAGGCGAATGGATGAAAGAATTGAGAAAATAAACGAAGCAAGTTTAAAGCGGTTTGAGGGTAAGATGGAGAATTTCAATAAGGAGATAAGGGAAACTTTCGAGGGAAGTTCGAAAATGCTAACACACCTAGCCCAAAGATAGATAAATACAAGGAGGAGACAAATAAAGAAATGGAGATGTGTCTAAAGAATATGAATGAAACACTAAACAGCACTTCCGAAGGTATTATAGTAAGTCCAAATACAGAAGAGAGCAGCAAGGAAAACACAATTAGAGAAGACCAAAATGCATGGCTAACTGAAAATAAAAATAGAAAGAACAAGGAGAAGATCCAAACCATGGGAGAGAATATCAAGAAAATAAGGAAAATATGGAGAAAGAAAATAGTCAATACAAAAGAAGAAACGGAGATGAGGAAAGGTGGATTAATTAGTGCATTTAACTGCCCAATTACTGAACGAAGGGAGTTATGTAAAGGTATGAATTATCTAAGAAACTTAATTAAAATGACCAAAAAAATTTAATAAATTTAGATATCAGTTGAATATATCAACGATCAAAGAGTATCTGACCACATCAATTATATCTTCAATACGGAGGATACCAGCAAAACATTTGGTAAATAGTCCAGATATCAAAGGGAATGGAAAGGTAGAATATACGAGTGATTATGTTAGAATAGAGGAGATACAATACCTGCTAATTAAAAAGGATATAAATATGACTGAACACCCTGACTTAAATGAAGACTTTGTATCAGCCGAGTTACAGTACCAGATACACAAGAGATATTTAACAAGTGTAAAAATTGGTATGAAAACTACAGTAATCCGGACGACGAGTGCAGACGAATTAATGGATCATGGTTAGAAGAAGAAGTAGTCAACCAGAAAAATGGGATTGATTTGCTGAAAACTGACCAGGCAACCAATTGGAAAGAATATGAAAATAATAAAAAAAAACACTAAATCCAAAAAAGTATGTAAGCACAACTTAATAAAAAATTTTTGGCCAAAATTATTTAAATAGAAAACACATCATTCAAAAGGAAGTAAGTACGTCTAACTATATGTTTATGAAGAAGGTATTAAGAAGAGGTAATAACAACCCCAAGATTACAGAAGGAAATAAGAAATATTACTATATGTTTACAAAGAAATATTCTAAATAAGGAATAATGAAACCCCAAGATAAAAATTTTTTATATCAAGATGTACCTATGCAAAATAATAAAAGAAAAAACAATATGATCTAAAATACATGCCGAAATGCCAAATGAAGTGAACAACAAAATAAATAATTGATTATGACCAGAATAATATCAAATGGAACAAGAAAACATGTTTATCAAAATAATTCATTGTAATGTAAACAGACAAAATAGTAAAAATAAGAAGAACAATGGTTGAGTTAATGACTATAATTACACTGAACTTAAGTAATAATAATAATTAAAAACAATTACGATTTAGAAATTCTTGGAATTATAAGAACAAATGAAGAATTAATACTTAGAGTTACTGTCACAACAAAAGAGAAGAGCAAGATTAATTACAGATAATGACTGTCAGAAATGTTATCAGAAAATGATTAAGGAAAATAAAATGGAATCACGAAGTATAAAAGATGTGAATAATTAAATATAAAACGCGACAATGTAAATAATTCCCAAATGTTTATTATTAATTATTTAAGAAGATTATTATGATATTATTATATTTTTATAGCTGACTGTAGATGAATTCCAGCAGTACTATATTGAAGTGTAGTGTGGGCAGCAGAGTATGAAGCCAAACAGTGCCTCTCTGAACTGTACCAACTCACATATTAGGGATTGTTAGGGAAATTGAATATTTAAGGGATATTAGAATCGTTGCGAAGAAGGACATCAAATTCCAAAAAAAAGGTATGACGAAGAAAACAGAAGGAAAACAGCTGACAGAAGAATAATGGAGAAATACAGTGATAGCAGTAGCTAGCAGTAGAAGAGAAGTTAACATAAAGTTTCATTGAATATTGTAACCAACTATCGACAAATACTGTTTAAAGAAAAAAAATATATATAACCAAGAATGTTAATATGAGTAATGAAATGTCATTAAATAAAGAACTGTGAATACAAGTCTAAACAAGTTACATTGAGAATCACATCGTTGACCATTAAAATTGATATGAAGGAAAGGCATGTAAAAGATATAAGTTTACTTGACCTAAATTACATTCAGGTAAATTAAACATCTTTAGGAGGGGGAGCATATGTAACGCAACAGAAATGCGGTCCTCGACGTTACACAAATAAAAATAGAATAGGGAAGAAAATATCTATATCCCATATTAATACAAGGGTCAGATAAATAAATTTATCATTATATAGAAATAATAAGAATACAAGGTAGTAATAGTAATAAAAAATAAACATGTACTATAGACAATAGTGAGAAATCTCAATGTTCAGTGAGAGGTGAATAAATAAAAAATACTGATAAATAATTATAAGAAAGAAACTAATATCGACTATGTTAAAGTAAAGGACGGTGAAAATAGATAAAAATGAGTCAATAATGTACGTTACAAGTTAATCTAAAATAATGATTCTGAATTGTATAATGTTAGGTTGTTATCATAAATATTATGTTAAAGTTAGTGTTATCATATGAAGCTTACTTGTTGATGTAATATCAAATAATGAAGCAATATGTATTATTTGTTTACTGTTGTAGAAATGTGATGGAAATCAGTTAATTAGTATTAATTAATTTCAATTTTTCTTATGTGTTTTGATCCATAGGTCAAGATAAAGTTGTTGTTAGATATCATAAAGATAATTATTTGTGTACATGTACGTAGTTAAAGGTTAATTATGTTTGTAAAATTGCATAAAAAGGCTATAGTTGTTAACAAGTTAAATTAAAAAGTAGATCCAAATATAATAAAAGGTCTAACAGCCAATAACACTATATAACCACTCAGAATAGAAAGGTTAGGTAAAGAAGTTGATATTGATTAATAAATATAATTCAATGAGTTAGAAAAAACCAATAATAATTAATAATAAATAATAAACAAACTCAATATAAACAAATTATGATAATGCCATAGTACAATGATATCGATTGATAACGTTAGGTATTGGAAAAATAATGATTATTAAAAGAAAGAGACTAAGAGTGAAAAACCAGCAGAATATATATAGAAATTAGTAAACAAGCTATAAATAATATTATATTTTAATATAATGGAAGTTTAAAAAGGAATTATTTTGATTAGTGGAAGAATAATATATGAAATTATCACTATATAACAAAGCATTGAATAAGAATAAAAAAATTTGTTGCTAGGGACGACAAAAATTAATATAATTTGTTGATTTTGAGTATTGCAATTAAGACATGAACGAGAAGAGATTAAACCAAGAGAGATGGTCAATAAAACTAAATTAATCTAAACTATTAAAATCCAGTAACATTCACAATAAATGAATGACTAATTGCCGTACTTTGGGCTGAATAAACCTTAACCAAATTGTATAATTGTATAATACAAAACGATAATAAGTAATTGAATTCAAAGGAATGACTTGGATTGCCCAATATCAGATCATGAAACGAATGCTAATTTAATGAAGTAATAAAAACCAGATAAGGAACTACCTGTGTAAAGAGTTAATCCTACAAACCAAACGAAAATAGAATAACCATCAAATCACATTGGACATCGCAGTTTACATCATACAATAGAAAAACGTATTTGGATCCAGAGTTTGCCGAAGCACGTAATCCCAAGTTTGGACGTTGGTGAACAAAGGAAGCGGTATTTCTGCATCAACCCGGACCAAGGATTCCACTTTATTACAACTTTGAAGACAAGAATAGAGAACATCATCTCATCTGTATTTGATACGGAACGACAACTACCTAGGTTAGAATCAACAGCCTTCCTGAGTCACATGGTACTTCGAACGGTAATTTTCAATTATATAAATAATATTAAACAAAATAACACTTTAATTTGGTAATATCTTGCATTCCTATTTATGTATTTTTAATCTTCCCCGCAGTTGAAAGAACCTTCACACCCTGAATCTAAATTAATTATAAAAAACTATAACTGAATTTAAAATAAAACATTGTACCGATCAATAATCGATTAACTCAAACATATAGCCTTTCGTATATCAAGTAAAAACAATCTTATTGAATGTTAAAATATTTGAACTAATAAAGAAACATTGTATAATTTCAAGATCTTATCATTTATGTATTATTTAATGAAGTGGGAATAAGAATTAAACAGACAAAGTGTATAACAACTAATCACCGTACGCGGTGGGTTAACCTCCAAATTTCATTTGTTTTGGAACTGCAGCGCTTGTTGCGGAATTCTCCGATACCAAAGAGAAGAGAATTACACACAAATTTTCTATAATTCTCTACAAGGCAGACTAGGCTTGAGCGGAATTTTTGAATAACACCCTACATACATAAGTTTCATTCACACCAACACTTTTAGATTAAATAGAGAGATAAGGTAGTCATAATTAACTATATTACTATATCTAGTAAACCCAGATATATAAGAAATTGACATATTAAAATAATCAAGGAGAGGAAAGACAGAGAGGTACGTACCCGGTACATAATAAATTGGCGCTCAACTAGTGTAGGGCTTAAGTTAAGTAAAACTATAATTATATCAATATTACTTAACTAGAGCAGGCAACTGTGGGAGACTAAAAATGCATAATACCAAAGGTAGATCAAAGAAGAGGGCAGAAGACCAAGAGAAGGAAGAAGGTGGACAAGAACAAGAAATAGAAGTAGTCACAGATAGTGAAATAGAACAACAGACAAGCGATAAAGAAGAAACTGAAATAAGTATGGAGATGGAAAAGGAAACAGTTGAAGAGGAGGCCCAAGGGGATCAACCAGATAAGTCTAACCAAAAAGAAGACATGAGTATGCAGGAGATGTTGAAATTACTATTGGAAAACTCAAAGAGGCAGGAGGAAAAATTTGACAAAACAAATGAGGAAAACAAGGAGAATTTTAGGAAAATAAATGAGGAAATTAAGGAAAATAAGGAAACCTCAAGATTAATGAATGAAGGTTTAATCCAAATTAACGAAAGGTTCAGTAGGAACAATGAGAGTATAAAACTAATGAAGGAAGAAATCCTGCAAATAAATGAAGAAAATTTAAGGCGAATGGATGAAAGAATTGAGAAAATAAACGAAGCAAGTTTAAAGCGGTTTGAGGGTAAGATGGAGAATTTCAATAAGGAGATATGGGAAACTTTCGAGGGAAGTTCGAAAATGCTAACACACCTAGCCCAAAGATAGATAAATACAAGGAGGAGACAAATAAAGAAATGGAGATGTGTCTAAAGAATATGAATGAAACACTAAACAGCACTTCCGAAGGTATTATAGTAAGTCCAAATACAGAAGAGAGCAGCAAGGAAAACACAATTAGAGAAGACCAAAATGCATGGCTAACTGAAAATAAAAATAGAAAGAACAAGGAGAAGATCCAAACCATGGGAGAGAATATCAAGAAAATAAGGAAAATATGGAGAAAGAAAATAGTCAATACAAAAGAAGAAACGGAGATGAGGAAAGGTGGATTAATTAGTGCATTTAACTGCCCAATTACTGAACGAAGGGAGTTATGTAAAGGTATGAATTATCTAAGAAACTTAATTAAAATGACCAAAAAAATTTAATAAATTTAGATATCAGTTGAATATATCAACGATCAAAGAGTATCTGACCACATCAATTATATCTTCAATACGGAGGATACCAGCAAAACATTTGGTAAATAGTCCAGATATCAAAGGGAATGGAAAGGTAGAATATACGAGTGATTATGTTAGAATAGAGGAGATACAATACCTGCTAATTAAAAAGGATATAAATATGACTGAACACCCTGACTTAAATGAAGACTTTGTATCAGCCGAGTTACAGTACCAGATACACAAGAGATATTTAACAAGTGTAAAAATTGGTATGAAAACTACAGTAATCCGGACGACGAGTGCAGACGAATTAATGGATCATGGTTAGAAGAAGAAGTAGTCAACCAGAAAAATGGGACTGATTTGCTGAAAACTGAACAGGCAACCAATTGGAAAGAATATGAAAATAATAAAAAAAAACACTAAATCCAAAAAAGTATGTAAGCACAACTTAATAAAAAATTTTTGAACAAATTATTTAAATAGAAAACACATCATTCAAAAGGAAGTAAGTACGTCTAACTATATGTTTATGAAGAAGGTATTAAGAAGAGGTAATAACAACCCCAAGATTACAGAAGGAAATAAGAAATATTACTATATGTTTACAAAGAAATATTCTAAATAAGGAATAATGAAACCCCAAGATAAAAATTTTTTATATCAAGATGTACCTATGCAAAATAATAAAAGAAAAAACAATATGATCTAAAATACATGCCGAAATGCCAAATGAAGTGAACAACAAAATAAATAATTGATTATGACCAGAATAATATCAAATGGAACAAGAAAACATGTTTATCAAAATAATTCATTGTAATGTAAACAGACAAAATAGTAAAAATAAGAAGAACAATGGTTGAGTTAATGACTATAATTACACTGAACTTAAGTAATAATAATAATTAAAAACAATTACGATTTAGAAATTCTTGGAATTATAAGAACAAATGAAGAATTAATACTTAGAGTTACTGTCACAACAAAAGAGAAGAGCAAGATTAATTACAGATAATGACTGTCAGAAATGTTATCAGAAAATGATTAAGGAAAATAAAATGGAATCACGAAGTATAAAAGATGTGAATAATTAAATATAAAACGCGACAATGTAAATAATTCCCAAATGTTTATTATTAATTATTTAAGAAGATTATTATGATATTATTATATTTTTATAGCTGACTGTAGATGAATTCCAGCAGTACTATATTGAAGTGTAGTGTGGGCAGCAGAGTATGAAGCCAAACAGTGCCTCTCTGAACTGTACCAACTCACATATTAGGGATTGTTAGGGAAATTGAATATTTAAGGGATATTAGAATCGTTGCGAAGAAGGACATCAAATTCCAAAAAAAAGGTATGACGAAGAAAACAGAAGGAAAACAGCTGACAGAAGAATAATGGAGAAATACAGTGATAGCAGTAGCTAGCAGTAGAAGAGAAGTTAACATAAAGTTTCATTGAATATTGTAACCAACTATCGACAAATACTGTTTAAAGAAAAAAAATATATATAACCAAGAATGTTAATATGAGTAATGAAATGTCATTAAATAAAGAACTGTGAATACAAGTCTAAACAAGTTACATTGAGAATCACATCGTTGACCATTAAAATTGATATGAAGGAAAGGCATGTAAAAGATATAAGTTTACTTGACCTAAATTACATTCAGGTAAATTAAACTTCTTTAGGAGGGGGAGCATATGTAACGCAACAGAAATGCGGTCCTCGACGTTACACAAATAAAAATAGAATAGGGAAGAAAATATCTATATCCCATATTAATACAAGGGTCAGATAAATAAATTTATCATTATATAGAAATAATAAGAATACAAGGTAGTAATAGTAATAAAAAATAAACATGTACTATAGACAATAGTGAGAAATCTCAATGTTCAGTGAGAGGTGAATAAATAAAAAATACTGATAAATAATTATAAGAAAGAAACTAATATCGACTATGTTAAAGTAAAGGACGGTGAAAATAGATAAAAATGAGTCAATAATGTACGTTACAAGTTAATCTAAAATAATGATTCTGAATTGTATAATGTTAGGTTGTTATCATAAATATTATGTTAAAGTTAGTGTTATCATATGAAGCTTACTTGTTGATGTAATATCAAATAATGAAGCAATATGTATTATTTGTTTACTGTTGTAGAAATGTGATGGAAATCAGTTAATTAGTATTAATTAATTTCAATTTTTCTTATGTGTTTTGATCCATAGGTCAAGATAAAGTTGTTGTTAGGTATCATAAAGATAATTATTTGTGTACATGTACGTAGTTAAAGGTTAATTATGTTTGTAAAATTGCATAAAAAGGCTATAGTTGTTAACAAGTTAAATTAAAAAGTAGATCCAAATATAATAAAAGGTCTAACAGCCAATAACACTATATAACCACTCAGAATAGAAAGGTTAGGTAAAGAAGTTGATATTGATTAATAAATATAATTCAATGAGTTAGAAAAAACCAATAATAATTAATAATAAATAATAAACAAACTCAATATAAACAAATTATGATAATGCCATAGTACAATGATATCGATTGATAACGTTAGGTATTGGAAAAATAATGATTATTAAAAGAAAGAGACTAAGAGTGAAAAACCAGCAGAATATATATAGAAATTAGTAAACAAGCTATAAATAATATTATATTTTAATATAATGGAAGTTTAAAAAGGAATTATTTTGATTAGTGGAAGAATAATATATGAAATTATCACTATATAACAAAGCATTGAATAAGAATAAAAAAATTTGTTGCTAGGGACGACAAAAATTAATATAATTTGTTGATTTTGAGTATTGCAATTAAGACATGAACGAGAAGAGATTAAACCAAGAGAGATGGTCAATAAAACTAAATTAATCTAAATTATTAAAATCCAGTAACATTCACAATAAATGAATGACTAATTGCCGTACTTTGGGCTGAATAAACCTTAACCAAATTGTATAATTGTATAATACAAAACGATAATAAGTAATTGAATTCAAAGGAATGACTTGGATTGCCCAATATCAGATCATGAAACGAATGCTAATTTAATGAAGTAATAAAAACCAGATAAGGAACTACCTGTGTAAAGAGTTAATCCTACAAACCAAACGAAAATAGAATAACCATCAAATCACATTGGACATCGCAGTTTACATCATACAATAGAAAAACGTATTTGGATCCAGAGTTTGCCGAAGCACGTAATCCCAAGTTTGGACGTTGGTGAACAAAGGAAGCGGTATTTCTGCATCAACCCGGACCAAGGATTCCACTTTATTACAACTTTGAAGACAAGAATAGAGAACATCATCTCATCTGTATTTGATACGGAACGACAACTACCTAGGTTAGAATCAACAGCCTTCCTGAGTCACATGGTACTTCGAACGGTAATTTTCAATTATATAAATAATATTAAACAAAATAACACTTTAATTTGGTAATATCTTGCATTCCTATTTATGTATTTTTAATCTTCCCCGCAGTTGAAAGAACCTTCACACCCTGAATCTAAATTAATTATAAAAAACTATAACTGAATTTAAAATAAAACATTGTACCGATCAATAATCGATTAACTCAAACATATAGCCTTTCGTATATCAAGTAAAAACAATCTTATTGAATGTTAAAATATTTGAACTAATAAAGAAACATTGTATAATTTCAAGATCTTATCATTTATGTATTATTTAATGAAGTGGGAATAAGAATTAAACAGACAAAGTGTATAACAACTAATCACCGTACGCGGTGGGTTAACCTCCAAATTTCATTTGTTTTGGAACTGCAGCGCTTGTTGCGGAATTCTCCGATACCAAAGAGAAGAGAATTACACACAAATTTTCTATAATTCTCTACAAGGCAGACTAGGCTTGAGCGGAATTTTTGAATAACACCCTACATACATAAGTTTCATTCACACCAACACTTTTAGATTAAATAGAGAGATAAGGTAGTCATAATTAACTATATTACTATATCTAGTAAACCCAGATATATAAGAAATTGACATATTAAAATAATCAAGGAGAGGAAAGACAGAGAGGTACGTACCCGGTACATAATAAATTGGCGCTCAACTAGTGTAGGGCTTAAGTTAAGTAAAACTATAATTATATCAATATTACTTAACTAGAGCAGGCAACTGTGGGAGACTAAAAATGCATAATACCAAAGGTAGATCAAAAAGAGGGCAGAAGACCAAGAGAAGGAAGAAGGTGGACAAGAACAAGAAATAGAAGTAGTCACAGATAGTGAAATAGAACAACAGACAAGCGATAAAGAAGAAACTGAAATAAGTATGGAGATGGAAAAGGAAACAGTTGAAGAGGAGGCCCAAGGGGAATAACCAGATAAGTCTAACCAAAAAGAAGACATGAGTATGCAGGAGATGTTGAAATTACTATTGGAAAACTCAAAGAGGCAGGAGGAAAAATTTGACAAAACAAATGAGGAAAACAAGGAGAATTTTAGGAAAATAAATGAGGAAATTAAGGAAAATAAGGAAACCTCAAGATTAATGAATGAAGGTTTAATCCAAATTAACGAAAGGTTCAGTAGGAACAATGAGAGTATAAAACTAATGAAGGAAGAAATCCTGCAAATAAATGAAGAAAATTTAAGGCGAATGGATGAAAGAATTGAGAAAATAAACGAAGCAAGTTTAAAGCGGTTTGAGGGTAAGATGGAGAATTTCAATAAGGAGATAAGGGAAACTTTCGAGGGAAGTTCGAAAATGCTAACACACCTAGCCCAAAGATAGATAAATACAAGGAGGAGACAAATAAAGAAATGGAGATGTGTCTAAAGAATATGAATGAAACACTAAACAGCACTTCCGAAGGTATTATAGTAAGTCCAAATACAGAAGAGAGCAGCAAGGAAAACACAATTAGAGAAGACCAAAATGCATGGCTAACTGAAAATAAAAATAGAAAGAACAAGGAGAAGATCCAAACCATGGGAGAGAATATCAAGAAAATAAGGAAAATATGGAGAAAGAAAATAGTCAATACAAAAGAAGAAACGGAGATGAGGAAAGGTGGATTAATTAGTGCATTTAACTGCCCAATTACTGAACGAAGGGAGTTATGTAAAGGTATGAATTATCTAAGAAACTTAATTAAAATGACCAAAAAAATTTAATAAATTTAGATATCAGTTGAATATATCAACGATCAAAGAGTATCTGACCACATCAATTATATCTTCAATACGGAGGATACCAGCAAAACATTTGGTAAATAGTCCAGATATCAAAGGGAATGGAAAGGTAGAATATACGAGTGATTATGTTAGAATAGAGGAGATACAATACCTGCTAATTAAAAAGGATATAAATATGACTGAACACCCTGACTTAAATGAAGACTTTGTATCAGCCGAGTTACAATACCAGATACACAAGAGATATTTAACAAGTGTAAAAATTGGTATGAAAACTACAGTAATCCGGACGACGAGTGCAGACGAATTAATGGATCATGGTTAGAAGAAGAAGTAGTCAACCAGAAAAATGGGACTGATTTGCTGAAAACTGACCAGGCAACCAATTGGAAAGAATATGAAAATAATAAAAAAAAACACTAAATCCAAAAAAGTATGTAAGCACAACTTAATAAAAAATTTTTGAACAAATTATTTAAATAGAAAACACATAATTCAAAAGGAAGTAAGTACGTCTAACTATATGTTTATGAAGAAGGTATTAAGAAGAGGTAATAACAACCCCAAGATTACAGAAGGAAATAAGAAATATTACTATATGTTTACAAAGAAATATTCTAAATAAGGAATAATGAAACCCCAAGATAAAAATTTTTTATATCAAGATGTACCTATGCAAAATAATAAAAGAAAAAACAATATGATCTAAAATACATGCCGAAATGCCAAATGAAGTGAACAACAAAATAAATAATTGATTATGACCAGAATAATATCAAATGGAACAAGAAAACATGTTTATCAAAATAATTCATTGTAATGTAAACAGACAAAATAGTAAAAATAAGAAGAACAATGGTTGAGTTAATGACTATAATTACACTGAACTTAAGTAATAATAATAATTAAAAACAATTACGATTTAGAAATTCTTGGAATTATAAGAACAAATGAAGAATTAATACTTAGAGTTACTGTCACAACAAAAGAGAAGAGCAAGATTAATTACAGATAATGACTGTCAGAAATGTTATCAGAAAATGATTAAGGAAAATAAAATGGAATCACGAAGTATAAAAGATGTGAATAATTAAATATAAAACGCGACAATGTAAATAATTCCCAAATGTTTATTATTAATTATTTAAGAAGATTATTATGATATTATTATATTTTTATAGCTGACTGTAGATGAATTCCAGCAGTACTATATTGAAGTGTAGTGTGGGCAGCAGAGTATGAAGCCAAACAGTGCCTCTCTGAACTGTACCAACTCACATATTAGGGATTGTTAGGGAAATTGAATATTTAAGGGATATTAGAATCGTTGCGAAGAAGGACATCAAATTCCAAAAAAAAGGTATGACGAAGAAAACAGAAGGAAAACAGCTGACAGAAGAATAATGGAGAAATACAGTGATAGCAGTAGCTAGCAGTAGAAGAGAAGTTAACATAAAGTTTCATTGAATATTGTAACCAACTATCGACAAATACTGTTTAAAGAAAAAATATATATAACCAAGAATGTTAATATGAGTAATGAAATGTTATTAAATAAAGAACTGTGAATACAAGTCTAAACAAGTTACATTGAGAATCACATCGTTGACCATTAAAATTGATATGAAGAAAAGGCATGTAAAAGATATAAGTTTACTTGACCTAAATTACATTCAGGTAAATTAAACTTCTTTAGGAGGGGGAGCATATGTAACGCAACAGAAATGCGGTCCTCGACGTTACACAAATAAAAATATTAAAAATAGAATAGGGAAAAAAATATCTATATCCCATATTAATACAAGGGTCAGATAAATAAATTTATCATTATATAGAAATAATAAGAATACAAGGTAGTAATAGTAATAAAAAATAAACATGTACTATAGACAATAGTGAGAAATCTCAATGTTCAGTGAGAGGTGAATAAATAAAATATACTGATAAATAATTATAAGAAAGAAACTAATATCGACTATGTTAAAGTAAAGGACGGTGAAAATAGATAAAAATGAGTAAATAATGTACGTTACAAGTTAATCTAAAATAATGATTCTGAATTGTATAATGTTAGGTTGTTATCATAAATATTATGTTAAAGTTAGTGTTATCATATGAAGCTTACTTGTTGATGTAATATCAAATAATGAAGCAATATGTATTATTTGTTTACTGTTGTAGAAATGTGATGGAAATCAGTTAATTAGTATTAATTAATTTCAATTTTTCTTATGTGTTTTGATCCATAGGTCAAGATAAAGTTGTTGTTAGATATCATAAAGATAATTATTTGTGTACATGTACGTAGTTAAAGGTTGATTATGTTTGTAAACTTGTATAAAAAGGCTATAGTTGTTAACAAGTTAAATTCAAAAGTAGATCCAAATATAATAAAAGGTCTAACAGACAATAAGACTATATAACCACTCAGAATAGAAAGGTTAGGTAAAGAAGTTGATAATAATTAATAAATATAATTCAATGAGTTAGAAAAAACCAATAATAATTAATAATAAATAATAAACAAACTCAATATAAACAAATTATGATAATGCCATAGTACAAAGATATCGATTGATAACGTTTGATATTGGAAAATAATGATTATTAAAAGAAAGAGACTAAGAGTGAAAAACCAGCAGAATATATATAGAAATTAGTAAACAAGCTACAAATAATATTATATTTTAATATAATGGAAGTTTAATAAGGAATTATTTTGATGAGTGGAAGAATAATATATGAAATTATCACTATATAACAAAGCATTGAATAAGAATAAAAAAATTTGTTGCTAGGGACAACAAAAATTTATATAATTTGTTGATTTTGAGTATTGCAATTTATGACATGAACGAGAAGAGATTGAACCAAGAGAGATGGTCAATAAAACTAAATTAATCTAAATTATTAAAATCCAGTAACATTCACAATAAATGAATGACTAATTGCCGTACTTTGGGCTGAATAAACCTTAACCAAATTGTATAATTGTATAATACAAAACGATAATAAGTAATTGAATTCAAAGGAATGACTTGGATTGCCAAATATCAGATCATGAAACGAATGCTAATTTAATGAAGTAATAAAAACCAGATAAGGAACTACCTGTGTAAAGAGTTAATCCTACAAACCAAACGAAAATAGAATAACCATCAAATCACATTGGACATCGCAGTTTACATCATACAATAGAAAAACGTATTTGGATCCAGAGTTTGCCGAAGCACGTAATCCCAAGTTTGGACGTTGGTGAACAAAGGAAGCGGTATTTCTGCATCGACCCAGACCAAGGATTCCACTTTATTATAACTTTGAAGACAAGAATAGAGAACATCATCTCATCTGTATTTGATACGGAACGACAACTACCTAGGTTAGAATCAACAGCCTTCCTGAGTCACATGGTACTTCGAACGGTAATTTTCAATTATATAAATAATATTAAACAAAATAACACTTTAATTTTGTAATATCTTGCATTCCTATTTATGTATTTTTAATCTTCCCCGCAGTTGAAAGAACCTTCACACCCTGAATCTAAATTAATTATAAAAAACTATAACTGAATTTAAAATAAAACATTGTACCGATCAATAATCGATTAACTCAAACGTATAGCCTTTCGTATATCAATTAAAAACAATCTTATTGAATGTTAAAATATTTGAACTAATAAAGAAACATTGTATAATTTCAAGATCTTATCATTTATGTATTATTTAATGAAGTGGGAATAAGAATTAAACAGACAAAGTTTATAACAACTAATCACCGTACGCAGTGGGTTAACCTCCAAATTTCGTTTGTTTTGGAACTGCAGCGCTTGTTGCGGAATTCTCCGATACCAAAGAGAAGAGAATTACACACGAATTTTCTATAATTCTCTGCAAGGCAGACTAGGCTTGAGCAGAATTTTTGAATAACACCCTACATACATAAGTTTCATTCACACCAACACTTTTAGATTAAATAGAGAGATAAGGTAGTCATAATTAACTATATTACTATTTCTAGTAAACCCAGATATATAAGAAATTGACATATTAATATAATCAAGGAGAGGAAAGACAGAGAGGTACGTACCCGGTACATAACAAATTGGTGCTCAACTAGTGTAGGGTTTAAGTTAAGTAAAACTATAATTATATCAATATTACTTAACTAGAGCAGGCAACTGTGGGAGACTAAAAATGCATAATACCAGAGGTAGATCAAAGAAGAGGGCAGAAGACCCAGAGAAGGAAGAAGGTGGACAAGAACAAGAAATAGAAGTAGTCACAGATAGTGAAATAGAACAACAGACAAGCGATAAAGAAGAAACTGAAATAAGTATGGAGACGGAAAAGGAAACAGTTGAAGAGGAGGCCCAAGCGGATCAACCAGATAAGTCTAACCAAAAAGAAGACATGAGTATGCAGGAGATGTTGAAATTACTATTGGAAAACTCAAAGAGGCAGGAGGAAAAATTCGACAAAACAAATGAGGAAAACAAGGAGAATTTTAGGAAAATAAATGAGGAAATTAAGGAAAATAAGGAAACCTCAAGATTAATGAATGAAGGTTTAATCCAAATTAACGAAAGGTTCGATAGGAACAATGAGAGTATAAAACAAATGAAGGAAGAAATCCTGCAAATAAATGAAAAAAATTTAAGGCGAATGGATGAAAGAATTGAGAAAATAAACGAAGCAAGTTTAAAGCGGTTTGAGGGTAAGATGGAGAATTTCAATAAGGAGATAAGGGAAACTTTCGAGGGAAGTTCGAAAATGCTAACACACCTAGCCCAAAGATAGATAAATACAAGGAGGAGACAAATAAAGAAATGGAGATGTGTCTAAAGAATATGAATGAAACACTAAACAGCACTTCCGAAGGTATTATAGTAAGTCCAAATACAGAAGAGAGCAGCAAGGAAACCACAATTAGAGAAGATCAAAATGCATGGCTAACTGAAAATAAAAATAGAAAGAACAAGGAGAAGATCCAAACCATGGGAGAGAATATCAAGAAAATAAGGAAAATATGGAGAAAGAAAATAGTCAATACAAAAGAAGAAACGGAGATGAGGAAAGGTGGATTAATTAGTGCATTTAACTGCCCAATTACTGAACGAAGGGAGTTATGTAAAGGTATGAATTATCTAAGAAACTTAATTAAAATGACCAAAAAAATTTAATAAATTTAGATATCAGTTGAATATATCAACGATCAAAGAGTATCTGACCACATCAATTATACCTTCAATACGGAGGATACCAGCAAAACATTTGGTAAATAGTCCAGATATCAAAGGGAATGGAAAGTTAGAATATACGAGTGATTATGTTAGAATAGAGGAGATACAATACCTGCTAATTAAAAAGGATATAAATATGACTGAACACCCTGACTTAAATGAAGACTTTGTATCAGCCGAGTTACAGTACCAGATACACAAGAGATATTTAACAAGTGTAAAAATTGGTATGAAAACTACAGTAATCCGGACGAAGAGTGTAGACGAATTAATGGATCATGGTTAGAAGAAGAAGTAGTCAACCAGAAAAATGGGACTGATTTGCTGAAAACTGACCAGGCAACCAATTGGAAAGAATATGAAAATAATAAAAAAAAACACTAAATCCAAAAAAGTATGTAAGCACAACTTAATAAAAAATTTTTGAACAAAATTATTTAAATAGAAAACACAACATTCAAAAGGAAGTAAGTACGTCTAACTATATGTTTATGAATAAGGTATTAAGAAGAGGTAATAACAACCCCAAGATTACAGAAGGAAATAAGAAATATTACTATATGTTTACAAAGAAATATTCTAAATAAGGAATAATGAAACCCCAAGATAAAAATTTTTTATATCAAGATGTACCTATGCAAAATAATAAAAGAAAAAACAATATGATCTAAAATACATGCCGAAATGCCAAATGAAGTGAACAACAAAATAAATAATTGATTATGACCAGAATAATATCAAATGGAACAAGAAAACATGTTTATCAAAATAATTCATTGTAATGTAAACAGACAAAATAGTAAAAATAAGAAGAACAATGGTTGAGTTAATGACTATAATTACACTGAACTTAAGTAATAATAATAATTAAAACAATTACGATTTAGAAATTCTTGGAATTATAAGAACAAATGAAGAAATAATACTTAGAGTTACTGTCACAACAAAAGAGAAGAGCAAGATTAATTACAGATAATGACTGTCAGAAATGTTATCAGAAAATGATTAAGGAAAATAAAATGGAATCACGAAGTATAAAAGATGTGAATAATTAAATATAAAACGCGACAATGTAAATAATTCCCAAATGTTTATTATTAATTAATTAAGAAGATTATTATGATATTATTATATTTTTATAGCTGACTGTAGATGAATTCCAGCAGTACTATATTGAAGTGTAGTGTGGGCAGCAGAGTATGAAGCCAAACAGTGCCTCTCTGAACTGTACCAACTCACATATTAGGGATTGTTAGGGAAATTGAATATTTAAGGGATATTAGAATCGTTGCGAAGAAGGACATCAAATTCCAAAAAAAAGGTATGACGAAGAAAACAGAAGGAAAACAGCTGACAGAAGAATAATGGAGAAATACAGTGATAGCAGTAGCTAGCAGTAGAAGAGAAGTTAACATAAAGTTTCATTGAATATTGTAACCAACTATCGACAAATACTGTTTAAAGAAAAAAAATATATATAACCAAGAATGTTAATATGAGTAATGAAATGTCATTAAATAAAGAACTGTGAATACAAGTGTGCCGGTGTGCCGGCTATCGAAGATTTTACTTAAAGTTTTTTTCATTGTACTATATTGCGAACGAGAGTATGCTAGGCGACCTTTGTATTACAAGATAAAGGGACGATTGTGTGCGCAGCTTATGGTTGGGGTCGTCTTGCCTTGTCGGGTACCGCGGCAGTCTACGCTTCGCCTGGTTCAGAGAATTAACTCTCACTCTCTCTTCGTACATTTACGACGCAGTTTGTATCCATCTTCATGACTGGCTAAAGCGTAAATTGACTCCCGGTAAGTATTCCATTATTTTGTTTTCATAAGTAATTATACATGTATAATAACAATATGCATATTAATTACAATAAGCAACCGTATAAAATACCTAATTATGTGTGTGCGACCCGACAAGTTTTATGTTAAGAGAAACTCATTATTTACTGATTTACGTAACGCCCAGTATATAGCCCATGCTTTTATTATTTTCTGTAATAGTGTGAGAAGTTTTTCAAGAGTCATTGTCATGGTAAAAGTGTTCAACATTAAAAAATTATTGACTAAATGTTAATGCGTAGTCAGGTCGTGAACTGTGTCAATGCATGCAGTGGACTGTCACAGAGTTTGTTAATTAACTTCACAGTAGAGAATTAATTGTGAGAGCTTCCATGTATGAAATTTAATTGAATGTAAAACATTCTTAATGCTGTGAGTGCCTTGCAGTTAAATTTTTTTTGGTCAAATAATGATTACCGCTCTCCACGTGGCCGTTTAACCTGCAAATTTATGTCGAAGCATGTTGGCCTTGTGCAGATCACTTTATATTAAGCCACATTTAATAAGGTCTGTTCATTATTCAAATTTACTTATTCCAGGGCTGATTTCTATGCTCTTTCAGCTGGTTGCAAAAACTTTATTAATGAATATTGTGCTTTTATTGAGAGTTAGCTGGAGGCCCGTTTTGAGGTTAATTACCTTAGCTCGGGTGTACATTTTTAGTGAACAGTTCTCTAATTTATTTGAATGAATAGGGTTCTCGAACTAAGCCGGATTCCTGGCTTGCTGATGGCCGTACACCTGCCTAAGCTGTGAACCATGAACGAGATCTTGTACGAAGAGGGAGCTGGAGACTCATGCTCAATGTAATACTTGACAGCTGTGATAAGGTGTGATTATTTTCTTATCAAATATCATTGCATCCATGGGCCCACGTGTGCCGACACTCTGCTGGATTGGGGAACCGCTGTTCATGACTCAGAACTTTACTATTTAAATTCAAGTACACTCTTTTTATAATTGAATTACATAACGCTAAGTGCACTGCCTGTAAGTGTGCGATGCACTGCGGGAGCGTGCCAGAGATATTTTCACACTTGTATATTGCACAGTTTGCTCATCTGGTCATGTTAGTTTTACAAACGTTTTGAACAGGTTAGTATCTCTGTTCCGGCTGGAACAGAGATGAATATATTTTAACTTCTCTATGGGTTCACATTTAAGGGCTGGGGGTTTTTCCTGGGTTTTTTTTTGGAACGTTTTCTGGGGTTAACAAAAAGGGGACTGTGTTTTTTTTCTGACTCATGCTGGTGCAACCTTGGACAGGTTGGAGGCCTGCCAAATTTTGTCAATTGCATGCTGGCGCGCTCCCACAGATGCTAGAGCACCACCACCTTATTGTATTTTTTAATTTTTATTATTTGTCTATAGCCATTCGGGGTTAATAGAAATAATTTGCTATTTTTCTGGAAATATAGTAGTTGATTTTGCTCCTTGCACAAGGGCTATACTGATTGTTTTTCTTAACTGGCAAAAACATATTGATTGACTTTTACTGGTAGTATCTGCTGTTTAATTTTCTTTAACTATAAAACATGTACTCATTGTTTGGGTAAAACGTATATTGTCAAAATTTTCTGATATTGTAAAGCCTCGAATGATTAATTTCTGATTGTAAAGTACATAAGGATTTTTATTCCTTCGGAATTGTGAAGTAAAATAACCATTTAGAATTCTATAATCACTGTTTGAAAGCAGGTGATGTAGTTCTGTTAATTTTTATTTAATACTGTGAAAGGAACTTAAGGTTCATACACTCATGAAGGGTCATTGATCAGTGGAATGCTAGACAAATGGGCGGTCCGGTTTTATTCATGCGTTATGAATTATTATCATCTTTCTGGGGTTTGGCGTTTATGTAATTCTACAAATCGGGTTGTTGTAGGGCAAATATTTTATCACTGCTGGGTTATAAGATTGTAGTCACATGGCCTGCCAGGCGGGTGCATTCCTGGGGCATTTGTGTTCGAATTGATGTAATTGTGAGTTTGTGTGCCTTATGTTCTGTATGTATTATGTTTGTCTGTGTCTAGCTAGCCACAAGAAAAGGGTGGGAGAATTTTCTATTTATATATATATATCTGTTTACTGCATTTATACATATTGGTTATGATATTATATTTACCTACATATGTTAACTGAATTTACGCATTTTTGTTATGCTATACACTTGTTGTTTCTTTAATATTGTTGAAGCAGGGCTTAAATTATGCATGTATGAATTCTGGGAAAACAATAAATTTGTTATTGTTATATTACGGCTGAGTTTCATTGCAAGTCCCGTCATACTGGACCCGGCACAATATTTGCTTCTCTAGGCTCCTGCCTAGTCCTAATTGACTTGTGGCTTCTCTTTCAAAAAAAAAAGAAATATTAAAATAAAATAAGTTGTTTTCATACTCCTAAAAAAAAAACAAAAAAACAAAAAGAAAGAGGGGTTACAAATGGTAGCAGAGCGTGGTTCATTCTAGGCTTGAACCCTTGGGTCCTGGGGTGTGACGGGGCTTGCAGACTCAGAAATATTGATGCGATTGTTGTGACATAGTTGATATAGGCCCGTGTAGGCTAGTTATAAGCTGTTTAATTTGTGAGTCGGGTCGCACCACTGAGGCGGTTAATGGTGTTTAAAGAATTTTTTGATAGCTTGTACGGCCGGGGAGTCTTAAGCGTGGCCTGGAAGATGGAATGTTGATTCGGGGTCGGAGTTTAGCGTGTTATATTGATGGGATGCGGTATGGCCCGATCGGTAATCGGTACCGGAACCGACTTGTGTCCGGTTGATGTCGAAGTATTTTTAGTTCCCGAATTAGGACTTTCAGTTGATTGTTAGTTGGTTGTTGTGATTTATGTGTTGGTACGGCATGTGTGTCGAGTTGCTGTTTGATGCTATGTGTGTGTAGTATTGTTGCTTGTCTCTTGTCTCCTTTCGTCGTGGATTGCATGGTTCAGGATAGGCCAGGTCTCCGTAACGCTAGAGAACCCGGGGGTCTTCTTGATGGAAGAACAGTACTCAAGGTTTTCCTGGTTTAGTGATTTTCGTTTTGATGTTGTTTGTGGTTTGTAGGATAAGTGTTTAGAGCATTGGCGGCATGAGCGTGATAAATCCTGATTTATTTCTTAAGCACGAGTTGGAGTTCGAGATTAAGTCCCGGGGTGGGAGGCCCCAAGGGGATGTTGCTTCTTTGAGGAGCAGTTAAGAGACGCCCTCGCGTCCGGAGGGACGACGTCGCTTGCAAAGGTCACTGATGTGACGGCCGAGCTCGAGTTGTGCCAGGAGAAGTGGGGAGAGTTACGGGAGGTGATGGAAGATTTTGAGTCGGCCCCTTCCAACCTCAGGGCAAGACAGAGAGTGCGTCAGCGAGCGGAACACCTGCAACATAGACTGGAGAATTTGTCCGCACAAACTACAATCGCTGAAGTCAGCGCCACGCTGAAGCTGATTGCGGAACAGGTGGCTAAAGCATTGCGGAACTTCGAGCCTGTGAAGCCGCCGCTTTCCGTGAGCTCTCCCCAGCCTCCTGAAATGGACATAGCGCAGACATCGAACCCTGCGGCTCCATTGCCGACGCTTTCGGGAGGATCGCGCGTCTCTTATAATAACTTACATAACCCCCTGTCCTCAATTATCCAGGAGCTTCCGGTTGTAGATGGACTGGACGTGGACCAGTTGATGATCTTTTTTCGAATTTTGTTTCAGCTGTCCGACTTCCCGGGGATGTCGGATAGCACTTTACTTGAACTCGTGTATCCCTATTGTCGTGGGTCTGTGGCTGAGCGGGTCGCGCGGACTATACGAGATGGCGGCAGTGTGGCGTCTTTCCATCGGTGGGTGTTGGAAGCATGCGTGCCTGGTCTTTTGCGAAAGCAGCTGCAGGACAGACATTGTTATCGGGTGCAAGCACACGGGGAGAATTTGGCGAAGTTTGTACAGAGTATCCGTGAGGCTGTCCGGATTTTAGGGTTGGGACTGCCCGAGAATGAAGTCGTGCAGATGATCTTTGAGGGGGTTACTCCCCAGGAGAGATCGCGTTTAACTTTTGCCGAACGACCGCGGAATTATGAAGATCTAGAGAAGCTGTGCGCATTATCCCGTGCTATACAATCCATAGATGAATCCCGTGGGCCAGTAAGGGACAGTCTTGGTGAACCCCGAGTGGTAGAACGACGGGTCGTTCAGTCCCAACCACGGCCAGAGAGAAATAATGGTGATCGAAGTGGGCAAGTGAGAGGTGTTGTGTGCTTTCGCTGTCGCAGACAGGGGCATGTTGCCCGCGATTGTCCGGAGGGTGGTATGCGTCCGGCGCTTCCCCCGAGGGTCCGGTATTCAAAAAACTAAATTATCAGGGGGGGACAAATCGGAGGTTGTCTTCCCCTCGTTGCAAGACTTTTCAGAATTCCAGTGCCTCCAGGCGGAGGATAGGTCCAGACTCTTCTAATATCAAGGTCCTTACTACCGTCCCGCAAAAGGCTTCTGTATGCCCCTTCCTGTCGCTCGAGGTAAAGAAGGGTCAACTCAGAGCGCTAGTTGACTCCGGGTCAGCCCGATCTATCATCTCATCTCGAGTATGCGCGGACCTTGAAAAACAGGACTTAATAAAAGGGTCGAGTCGGTCGTCTGTGGTATGCTGGACTGCTTCTAGGGAAATTCTGCCCATCTCCCGGGTGGTTTCCTTCAAGTTCAAGATTGATGGCTTTTCTTGGGTGTGGCCTTTTCTGGTTTCTCCGGCTCTGGGAGTTGACTGTATTGTGGGTGCCGATTTCATCGCTAAAAGTGGTCTCGTGTTGGACATCCATGGGCACCAGTGCTATTTTAAATTTAATCGGGGTGTTGTTATTCCGTTTCTTGAATACCAGGGAGCTAAGGGAGGTATCCAAGAGGTTGCTTGTCCCGATTCTGCACGAGATCATCTCACTCCCGCCCAGCAGAGAGCTTTAGACCGGTTGTGTGAGGAATTTCCCTCTGTCTTAACTCCCAAGTTGGGACTCACACATTTATTAGAATATAAAATTCGTTTAACAGACACTAAGATAGTGAGGTCGCACCCATATAAGTTCGCCCCTCCAAAAATGGCCGTTCTGAGGGAGAAGGTTCAAGAGCTTTTAGAGCAAGGGGTAATTGAACCTTCCAATTCCAGCTATGCCAGTCCAGCGTTCCTGGTACCCAAGCCTGGGGGTAAGCACCGTATGGTAATCGATTACCGGAAGTTAAATGCTAATATTGAGGTGGATTCGGTTCCCCTTCCGGATCTCCACTCAGCTTTTGATTGGTTTAGTGAGGCCAGGTACTTCACCGTGATTGATCTCAACGCGGCATATCACCAGATACCCTTATCTAAAGAAAGTAGACCGTACACGGCGTTGTTTTGTGTCCCGTGGAATTTATATCAGTATACTCGGGTTCCCATGGGTCTGGCGGTGGGCGCCCAAACGCTCACGCGTCTGCTTGACCTAGTGTTTCAAGATGTGAAATTTAAGTTTATTTTCAACTATTTGGATGACTTGCTGGTCTACAGCAAAACCTATGATGAACATCTGTGCCATCTTAGGGAGGTGATGAGTAGGTTGAGAAGCGCGGGCCTAACGGTCAATCCGGAGAAAGTGCGAATCGCCCAGGAGAGCATCTCTTTCCTGGGGCATCTGGTGTCGCACCAAGGCGTTACAGTGGACCCTGAAAGGACCCAGGGTATCCGGGATTTTCCCCCGCCAAGGGATGCCAAAGGCATCGCCCGGTTCGTGGGGATGGTTAACTTTTATCGGCGGTTTATCCCCAAGGCAGCGGAGATAGCTGCACCCCTGAATGAATTGAGAAAGAAGGGGGCTAAGTTTGTATGGGGCGAAAGCCAGCAGAAGGCTTTCGAAACGCTAAAGGAAGCTATTATTTCCCCGCCGGTGCTGCGGATGCCGGATTTTTCTCAACCGTTTATTTTACAGACGGACGCGAGTTCGGTGGCGCTCGGGGCGGTTCTGTCCCAAGTCGTTGATGGTGCTAGGCAGCCTGTGGCCTTTATTTCACGAACATTGACCCAGCAAGAAAGAAAGTCATCAGTATATGAGCTAGAGTGTTTAGCAGTGGTATACGCTCTAGATAAGTTCAGGCGTTTTCTGGAACACGCTGAGTTCCTGCTCGAGACCGACAATCAGGCTCTCTCTTGGCTTCTTGCTCACCCCCGGCAACTGGGTAAAATTGGTAGATGGGTGGTTAAAATCTCATCCTTCAAGTTCAAGGTGCAACACATTAGGGGAACTCAAAATGTGGTTGCAGATGCTTTGTCACGCATGTTTTCCCAACCCAGTGAAGTCCAATCTGAGCAAACCTGTTCTGTTCTACTAGACTTTCCGTTAGCCTTCACTGATGTGTTACCCCATCAGTTGAATGATGAAGAGCTGGGTCCTGTCATCCAGAAAATAAAAGAGGGTAACGCGCAGGCCCCATACTTTTTGTCCAAGGGCGTCCTGTGTTGTCGAGAAAGAAAGGGACGTGCCTCGAAGATCGTGCTGCCTAGCAAGTTAGTGCCCATGGTCTTCAGTTATTACCACAATTCCCCAGTAGGTGGCCACAAGGGGATTTCGAAGACCATTTCCAGTATTAGGAAGAACTTCATCTGGAAGGGCATGGATAGGGACATTGCGACTCGGGTGAAGGCATGTCATCTGTGTGGCTTAAGCAAGCCTGCTCAAAACACTAAGTTGGGGTTGTTGTCATCAGACGTGGCGAGCAGACCGATGGAGAAGCTATTCATCGACTACGTGGGACCCTTCCCGCGTAGCAAGTCAGGTAACGCTTACCTACTTGTCTGTGTGGATGCTTTTTCGAAGTTTGCCTGGCTACTGCCCTTACGGCAGGCAACAGCTCGTTTGACCATAAGCGCGCTTCAGAACCATGTTTTTCAGCATTTCGGTCTTCCGACCATCATTGTCTCCGACAATGGACCACAGTTCATTTCGAGTGAGTTCCGGCGGATGTATTTCGCAAGCGGTATCAAGCATGTAACCACTTCCCCGTATTACCCACAGCCGTCCCATGCGGAGAGGTTCAATAGGAATCTCCGGTCCGCACTTATTGCCTATCACGCGGAGCAACAGACTACCTGGGACCAGAACTTGAAGTGGTTGCAGCTAGCTTTTAACACGGCCCTGCATGACAGTCATAAGGCCGTACCCTTTGAGATTATGTTTGGGTTCTCGCCCGCACTCCCGTTGACAAACTTGTGGAATATTGACGATCTTCTACCACGGGAGCCTGATAATGGAACTGCGGAGAGATGGAGGGAGGCTCGGAAGAATTTGCTGCGAGCGCACGAGCGGGTCCGTCGACGATATAATCAGGGGCGAATTCCGAACCCCTTTCAGACCGGCGACTGGGTCTACTGCCAAAGTCGTCCGATCAGCTCAGCCGCTGACAAAAGGGCCGCTAAATTGTGCTATCGTTGGTCGGGACCATACCGTATCCTAGGGTTTACGTCTCCGGTGACAGCGCGATTGGAAGAGCAGGGTGGTAATCCTAAAGAGATTACCACACACATTTCCAAATTGAAATTATTTCGCAAAGGGTGAACGGGCTGTAGGGGGGGGAATGATGGCGGTCTCTGTGCGGGAGGGGATGTTGTCGGTTTTGAGAGGGTGTGCTCCGGGGGCGGTATTGAGAATAGTATGGTAGCGGGTAGAGGTTTCCCACAGTCCCAGTGGGGTTCGTCTACTTCAGGGATGCGCCCATGCCTGCGCGAGCCTTGGTTTTCTCCAATTGTCCTTATGTCCGGAGGGAGCCAGGTCCTTACCGTCAGTCCTAGCCTATGACCGTTTAATCATCCTTGACCATCCACCTTCCGATGTTCCTAACCTTACCTAGAGAAAAAAAAAACCTAGAAAAGGCAAAAAAAAGGAGTTAGCGAGAGAGGTGGGGCAGTAGGGGGGCCGGGGTCTGTTGTGCTCCTCGCCCCCCTGCTGTTCCAGGCATGCCCTTGGAGCACACATGTAAAACTCATATATATATTGGAAAGGTGCCATAGTCACAGGTGACATGGTTTTCCGTCAGGTCCCCAGTGGGGACCACCGCATCATGGGGACTGTCATCGCCCCTTTCCCCCCTAGGCCCGTGCAGTAATGGTTTTGTGTAAAATGGGGGGGTCGTATTAGGGAATTATCCAGTAGGTATATGGGGCAGAGGCCCTGTTTAGGTGGCTATCGTGTTCAGGCTTGGGTGGACAAGCCTCAGGAGGTCGGAACTCAGGGAGCTCCCGAACTTTTCTTTTGTCTTTCTTCTCTGTCCCTCTTTGCTGTGGGCTGGCCCTGATCAGGTCAGCGTGCAGCAACCGCACACTTACACTCTACATGTCTTCTTTCCGCTCTTTCGTCTTCCCTTCTGAGCCTCTGTTCTCCTGGGAGCAAGTGCCGCCGGGCCACCTTACCAACGATGTCCACCGGAGTATTTAAGATGGGGGGGTACACTGCAGGGTACTTTCCCGAGTTTCAGAGTTGGGCAACCGGGTTGCCCTTTCGGGGTGGGGGTGTGCCGGTGTGCCGGCTATCGAAGATTTTAGTTAAAGTTTTTTTCATTGTACTATATTGCGAACGAGATTATGCTAGGCGACCTTTGTATTACAAGATAAAGGGACGATTGCGTGCGCAGCTTATGGTTGGGGTCGTCTTGCCTTGTCGGGTACCGCGGCAGTCTACGCTTCGCCTGGCTCAGAGAATTAACTCTCTCTCTCTCTCTCTCTCTCTCTCTCTCACTCTCTTCGTACATTTACGACGCAGTTTGTATCCATCTTCATGACTGGCTAAAGCGTAAATTGACTCCCGGTAAGTATTCCATTATTTTGTCTTTATAAGTAATTATACATGTAGGGATAATTAATAACAATATGCAACCGTATAAAATACCTAATTATGTGTGTGCGACCCGACAAGTTTTATGTTAAGAGAAACTCATTATTTACTGATTTACGTAACGCCCAGTATATAGCCCATGCTTTTATTATTTTCTGTAATAGTGTGAGAAGTTTTTCAAGAGTCATTGTCATGGTAAAAGTGTTCAACATTAAAAAATTATTGACTAAATGTTAATGCGTAGTCAGGTCGTGAACTGTGTCAATGCATGCAGTGGACTGTCACAGAGTTTGTTAATTAACTTCACAGTAGAGAATTAATTGTGAGAGCTTCCATGTATGAAATTTAATTGAATGTAAAACATTCTTAATGCTGTGAGTGCCTTGCAGTTAAATTTTTTTTGGTCAAATAATGATTACCGCTCTCCACGTGGCCGTTTAACCTGCAAATTTATGTCGAAGCATGTTGGCCTTGTGCAGATCACTTTATATTAAGCCACATTTAATAAGGTCTGTTCATTATTCAAATTTACTTATTCCAGGGCTGATTTCTATGCTCTTTCAGCTGGTTGCAAAAACTTTATTAATGAATATTGTGCTTTTATTGAGAGTTAGCTGGAGGCCCGTTTTGAGGTTAATTACCTTAGCTCGGGTGTACATTTTTAGTGAACAGTTCTCTAATTTATTTGAATGAATAGGGTTCTCGAACTAAGCCGGATTCCTGGCTTGCTGATGGCCGTACACCTGCCTAAGCTGTGAACCATGAACGAGATCTTGTACGAAGAGGGAGCTGGAGACTCATGCTCAATGTAATACTTGACAGCTGTGATAAGGTGTGATTATTTTCTTATCAAATATCATTGCATCCATGGGCCCACGTGTGCCGACACTCTGCTGGATTGGGGAACCGCTGTTCATGACTCAGAACTTTACTATTTAAATTCAAGTACACTCTTTTTATAATTGAATTACATAACGCTAAGTGCACTGCCTGTAAGTGTGCGATGCACTGCGGGAGCGTGCCAGAGATATTTTCACACTTGTATATTGCACAGTTTGCTCATCTGGTCATGTTAGTTTTACAAACGTTTTGAACAGGTTAGTATCTCTGTTCCGGCTGGAACAGAGATGAATATATTTTAACTTCTCTATGGGTTCACATTTAAGGGCTGGGGGTTTTTCCTGGGTTTTTTTTGGAACGTTTTCTGGGGTTAACAAAAAGGGGACTGTGTTTTTTTTCTGACTCATGCTGGTGCAACCTTGGACAGGTTGGAGGCCTGCCAAATTTTGTCAATTGCATGCTGGCGCGCTCCCACAGATGCTAGAGCACCACCACCTTATTGTATTTTTTAATTTTTATTATTTGTCTATAGCCATTCGGGGTTAATAGAAATAATTTGCTATTTTTCTGGAAATATAGTAGTTGATTTTGCTCCTTGCACAAGGGCTATACTGATTGTTTTTCTTAACTGGCAAAAACATATTGATTGACTTTTACTGGTAGTATCTGCTGTTTAATTTTCTTTAACTATAAAACATGTACTCATTGTTTGGGTAAAACGTATATTGTCAAAATTTTCTGATATTGTAAAGCCTCGAATGATTAATTTCTGATTGTAAAGTACATAAGGATTTTGATTCCTTCGGAATTGTGAAGTAAAATAACCATTTAGAATTCTATAATCACTGTTTGAAAGCAGGTGATGTAGTTCTGTTAATTTTTATTTAATACTGTGAAAGGAACTTAAGGTTCATACACTCATGAAGGGTCATTGATCAGTGGAATGCTAGACAAATGGGCGGTCCGGTTTTATTCATGCGTTATGAATTATTATCATCTTTCTGGGGTTTGGCGTTTATGTAATTCTACAAATCGGGTTGTTGTAGGGCAAATATTTTATCACTGCTGGGTTATAAGATTGTAGTCACATGGCCTGCCAGGCGGGTGCATTCCTGGGGCATTTGTGTTCGAATTGATGTAATTGTGAGTTTGTGTGCCTTATGTTCTGTATGTATTATGTTTGTCTGTGTCTAGCTAGCCACAAGAAAAGGGTGGGAGAATTTTCTATTTATATATATATATCTGTTTACTGCATTTATACACATTGGTTATGATATTATATTTACCTACATATGTTAACTGAATTTACACACTTTTGTTATGCTATATACTTGTTGTTTCTTTAATATTGTTGAAGCAGGGCTTAAATTATGCATGTATGAATTCTGGGAAAACAATAAATTTGTTATTGTTATATTACGGCTGAGTTTCATTGCAAGTCCCGTCATACTGGACCCGGCACAATATTTGCTTCTCTAGGCTCCTGCCTAGTCCTAATTGACTTGTGGCTTCTCTTTCAAAAAAAAAAGAAATATTAAAATAAAATAAGTTGTTTTCATACTCATAAAAAAAAAAAACATAAAAAGAAATAGGGGTTACACAAGTCTAAACAAGTTACATTGAGAATCACATCGTTGACCATTAAAATTGATATGAAGAAAAGGCATGTAAAAGATATAAGTTTACTTGACCTAAATTACATTCAGGTAAATTAAACTTCTTTAGGAGGGAGAGCATATGTAACGCAACAGAAATGCGGTCCTCGACGTTACATAAATAAAAATATTAAAAATAGAATAGGGAAGTAAATATCTATATCCCATATTAATACAAGGGTCAGATAAATAAATTTATCATTATATAGAAATAATAAGAATACAAGGTAGTAATAGTAATAAAAAATAAACATGTACTATAGACAATAGTGAGAAATCTCAATGTTCAGTGAGAGGTGAATAAATAAAAAATACTGATAAATAATTATAAGAAAGAAACTAATATCGACTATGTTAAAGTAAAGGACGGTGAAAATAGATAAAAATGAGTCAATAATGTACAATACAAGTTAATCTAAAATAATGATTCTGAATTGTATAATGTTAGGTTGTTATCATAAATATTATGTTAAAGTTAGTGTTAGCATATGAAGCTTACTTGTTGATGTAATATCAAATAATGAAGCAATATGTTTTATTTGTTTACTGTTGTAGAAATGTGATGGAAATCAGTTAATTAGTATTAATTAATTTCAATTTTTCTTATGTGTTTTGATCCATAGGTCAAGATAAAGTTGTTGTTAGATATCATAAAGATAATTATTTGTGTACATGTACGTAGTTAAAGGTTGATTATGTTTGTAAACTTGTATAAAAAGGCTATAGTTGTTAACAAGTTAAATTCAAAAGTAGATCCAAATATAATAAAAGGTCTAACAGCCAATAACACTATATAACCACTCAGAATAGAAAGGTTAGGTAAAGAAGTTGATAATAATTAATAAATATAATTCAATGAGTTAGAAAAACCAATAATAATTAATAATAAATAATAAACAAACTCAATATAAACAAATTATGATAATGTCATAGTACAATGATATCGATTGATAACGTTTGATATTGGAAAAATAATGATTATTAAAAGAAAGAGACTAAGAGTGAAAAACCAGCAGAATATATATAGAAATTAGTAAACAAGCTATAAATAATATTATATTTTAATATAATGGAAGTTTAATAAGGAATTATCTTGATGAGTGGAAGAATAATATATGAAATTATCACTATATAACAAAACATTGAATAAGAATAAAAAAATTTGTTGCTAGGGACGACAAAAATTAATATAATTTGTTGATTTTGAGTATTGCAATTTATGACATGAACGAGAAGAGATTGAACCAAGAGAGATGGTCAATAAAACTAAATTAATCTAAATTATTAAAATCCAGTAACATTCACAATAAATTAATGACTAATTGCCGTACTTTGGGCTGAATAAACCTTAACCAAATTGTATAATTGTATAATACAAAACGATAATAAGTAATTGAATTCAAAGGAATGACTTGGATTGCCCAATATCAGATCATGAAACGAATGCTAATTTAATGAAGTAATAAAAACCAGATAAGGAACTACCTGTGTAAAGAGTTAATCCTACAAACCAAACGAAAATAGAATAACCATCAAATCACTTGGACATCGCAGTTTACATCATACAATAGAAAAACGTATTTGGATCCAGAGTTTGCCGAAGCACGTAATCCCAAGTTTGGACGTTGGTGAACAAAGGAAGCGGTATTTCTGCATCGACCCAGACCAAGGATTCCACTTTATTACAACTTTGAAGACAAGAATAGAGAACATCATCTCATCTGTATTTGATACGGAACGACAACTACCTAGGTTAGAATCAACAGCCTTCCTGAGTCACATGGTACTTCGAACGGTAATTTTCAATTATATAAATAATATTAAACAAAATAACACTTTAATTTTGTAATATCTTGCATTCCTATTTATGTATTTTTAATCTTCCCCGCAGTTGAAAGAACCTTCACACCCTGAATCTAAATTAATTATAAAAAACTATAACTGAATTTAAAATAAAACATTGTACCGATCAATAATCGATTAACTCAAACGTATAGCCTTTCGTATATCAAGTAAAAACAATCTTATTGAATGTTAAAATATTTGAACTAATAAAGAAACATTGTATAATTTCAAGATCTTATCATTTATGTATTATTTAATGAAGTGGGAATAAGAATTAAACAGACAAAGTGTATAACAACTAATCACCGTACGCGGTGGGTTAACCTCCAAATTTCGTTTGTTTTGGAACTGCAGCGCTTGTTGCGGAATTCTCCGATACCAAAGAGAAGAGAATTACACACGAATTTTCTATAATTCTCTGCAAGGCAGACTAGGCTTGAGCGGAATTTTTGAATAACACCCTACATACATAAGTTTCATTCACACCAACACTTTTAGATTAAATAGAGAGATAAGGTAGTCATAATTAACTATATTACTATATCTAGTAAACCCAGATATATAAGAAATTGACATATTAAAATAATCAAGGAGAGGAAAGACAGAGAGGTACGTACCCGGTACATAACAAATTGGCGCTCAACTAGTGTAGGGCTTAAGTTAAGTAAAACTATAATTATATCAATATTACTTAACTAGAGCAGGCAACTGTGGGAGACTAAAAATGCATAATCCCAGAGGTAGATCAAAGAAGAGGGCTGAAGACCCAGAGAAGGAAGAAGGTGGACAAGAACAAGAAATAGAAGTAGTCACAGATAGTGAAATAGAACAACAGACAAGCGATAAAGAAGAAACTGAAATAAGTATGGAGACGGAAAAGGAAACAGTTGAAGAGGAGGCCCAAGGGGATCAACCAGATAAGTCTAACCAAAAAGAAGACATGAGTATGCAGGAGATGTTGAAATTACTATTGGAAAACTCAAAGAGGCAGGAGGAAAAATTCGACAAAACAAATGAGGAAAACAAGGAGAATTTTAGGAAAATAAATGAGGAAATTAAGGAAAATAAGGAAACCTCAAGATTAATGAATGAAGGTTTAATCCAAATTAACGAAAGGTTCGATAGGAACAATGAGAGTATAAAACAAATGAAGGAAGAAATCCTGCAAATAAATGAAGAAAATTTAAGGCGAATGGATGAAAGAATTGAGAAAATAAACGAAGCAAGTTTAAAGCGGTTTGAGGGTAAGATGGAGAATTTCAATAAGGAGATAAGGGAAACTTTCGAGGGAAGTTCGAAAATGCTAACACACCTAGCCCAAAGATAGATAAATACAAGGAGGAGACAAATAAAGAAATAGAGATGTGTCTAAAGAATATGAATGAAACACTAAACAGCACTTCCGAAGGTATTATAGTAAGTCCAAATACAGAAGAGAGCAGCAAGGAAACCACAATTAGAGAAGACCAAAATGCATGGCTAACTGAAAATAAAAATAGAAAGAACAAGGAGAAGATCCAAACCATGGGAGAGAATATCAAGAAAATAAGGAAAATAGGGAGAAAGAAAATAGTAAATACAAAAGAAGAAACGGAGATGAGGAAAGGTGGATTAATTAGTGCATTTAACTGCCCAATTACTGAACAAAGGGAGTTATGTAAAGGTATGAATTATCTAAGAAACTTTATGAAAATGACCAAAAAAATTTAATAAATCTAGATATCAGTTGAATATATCAACGATCAAAGAGTATCTGACCACATCAATTATATCTTCAATACGGAGGATACCAGCAAAACATTTGGTAAATAGTCCAGATATCAAAGGGAATGGAAAGGTAGAATATACGAGTGATTATGTTAGAATAGAGGAGATACAATACCTGCTAATTAAAAAGGATATAAATATGACTGAACACCCTGACTTAAATGAAGACTTTGTATCAGCCGAGTTACAGTACCAGATACACAAGAGATATTTAACAAGTGTAAAAATTGGTATGAAAACTACAGTAATCCGGACGACGAGTGCAGACGAATTAATGGATCATGGTTAGAAGAAGAAGTAGTCAACCAGAAAAATGGGACTGATTTGCTGAAAACTGACCAGGCAACCAATTGGAAAGAATATGAAAATAATAAAAAAAACCACTAAATCCA
This sequence comes from Magicicada septendecula, assembly GCA_034769895.1. Lineage (NCBI taxonomy): Eukaryota > Metazoa > Arthropoda > Insecta > Hemiptera > Cicadidae > Magicicada > Magicicada septendecula. The sequence continues at coordinate 159,980,179 of CM068372.1, read as the reverse complement.
AAAAAGTATGTAAGCACAACTTAATAAAAAATTTTTGAACAAAATTATTTAAATAGAAAACACAACATTCAAAAGGAAGTAAGTACGTCTAACTATATGTTTATGAAGAAGGTATTAAGAAGAGGTAATAACAACCCCAAGATTACAGAAGGAAATAAGAAATATTACTATATGTTTACAAAGAAATATTCTAAATAAGGAATAATGAAACCCCAAGATAAAAATTTTTTATATCAAGATGTACCTATGCAAAATAATAAAAGAAAAAACAATATGATCTAAAATACATGCCGAATTGCCAAATGAAGTGAACAACAAAATAAATAATTGATTATGACCAGAATAATATCAAATGGAACAAGAAAACATGTTTATCAAAATAATTCATTGTAATGTAAACAGACAAAATAGTAAAAATAAGAAGAACAATGGTTGAGTTAATGACTATAATTACACTGAACTTAAGTAATAATAATAATTAAAACAATTACGATTTAGAAATTCTTGGAATTATAAGAACAAATGAAGAAATAATACTTAGAGTTACGGTCACAACAAAAGAGAAGAGCAAGATTAATTACAGATAATGACTGTCAGAAATGTTATCAGAAAATGATTAAGGAAAATAAAATGGAATCACGAAGTATAAAAGATGTGAATAATTAAATATAAAACGCGACAATGTAAATAAATCCCAAATGTTTATTATTAATTAATTAAGAAGATTATTATGATATTATTATATTTTTATAGCTGACTGTAGATGAATTCCAGCAGTACTATATTGAAGTGTAGTGTGGGCAGCAGAGTATGAAGCCAAACAGTGCCTCTCTGAACTGTACCAACTCACATATTAGGAATTGTTAGGGAAATTGAATATTTAAGGGATATTAGAATCGTTGCGAAGAAGGACATCAAATTCCAAAAAAAAGGTATGACGAAGAAAACAGAAGGAAAACAGCTGACAGAAGAATAATGGAGAAATACAGTGATAGCAGTAGCTAGCAGTAGAAGAGAAGTTAACATAAAGTTTCATTGAATATTGTAACCAACTATCGACAAATACTGTTTAAAGAAAAAAAATATATATAACCAAGAATGTTAATATGAGTAATGAAATGTCATTAAATAAAGAACTGTGAATACAAGTCTAAACAAGTTACATTGAGAATCACATCGTTGACCATTAAAATTGATATGAAGAAAAGGCATGTAAAAGATATAAGTTTACTTGACCTAAATTACAATCAGGTAAATTAAACTTCTTTAGGAGGGGGAGCATATGTAACGCAACAGAAATGCGGTCCTCGACGTTACACAAATAAAAATATTAAAAATAGAATAGGGAAAAAAATATCTATATCCCATATTAATACAAGGGTCAGATAAATAAATTTATCATTATATAGAAATAATAAGAATACAAGGTGGTAATAGTAATAAAAAATAAACATGTACTATAGACAATAGTGAGAAATCTCAATGTTCAGTGAGAGGTGAATAAATAAAAAATACTGATAAATAATTATAAGAAAGAAACTAATATCGACTATGTTAAAGTAAAGGACGGTGAAAATAGATAAAAATGAGTCAATAATGTACGTTACAAGTTAATCTAAAATAATGATTCTGAATTGTATAATGTTAGGTTGTTATCATAAATATTATGTTAAAGTTAGTGTTATCATATGAAGCTTACTTGTTGATGTAATATCAAATAATGAAGCAATATGTATTATTTGTTTACTGTTGTAGAAATGTGATGGAAATCAGTTAATTAGTATTAATTAATTTCAATTTTTCTTATGTGTTTTGATCTATAGGTCAAGATAAAGTTGTTGTTAGATATCATAAAGATAATTATTTGTGTACATGTACGTAGTTAAAGGTTGATTATGTTTGTAAACTTGTATAAAAAGGCTATAGTTGTTAACAAGTTAAATTCAAAAGTAGATCCAAATATAATAAAAGGTCTAACAGCCAATAACACTATATAACCACTCAGAATAGAAAGGTTAGGTAAAGAAGTTGATAATAATTAATAAATATAATTCAATGAGTTAGAAAAACCAATAATAATTAATAATAAATAATAAACAAACTCAATATAAACAAATTATGATAATGCCATAGTAAAATGATATCGATTGATAACGTTTGATATTGGAAAAATAATGATTATTAAAAGAAAGAGACTAAGAGTGAAAAACCAGCAGAATATATATAGAAATTAGTAAACAAGCTATAAATAATATTATATTTTAATATAATGGAAGTTTAATAAGGAATTATTTTGATGAGTGGGAGAATAATATATGAAATTATCACTATATAACAAAACATTGAATAAGAATAAAATCATTTGGTGCTAGGGACGACAAAAATTAATATAATTTGTTGATTTTGAGTATTGCAATTTATGACATGAACGAGAAGAGATTAAACCAAGAGAGATGGTCAATAAAACTAAATTAATCTAAATTATTAAAATCCAGTAACATTCACAATAAATGAATGACTAATTGCCGTACTTTGGGCTGAATAAACCTTAACCAAATTGTATAATTGTATAATACAAAACGATAATAAGTAATTGAATTCAAAGGAATGACTTGGATTGCCCAATATCAGATCATGAAACGAATGCTAATTTAATGAAGTAATAAAAACCAGATAAGGAACTACCTGTGTAAAGAGTTAATCCTACAAACCAAACGAAAATAGAATAACCATCAAATCACTTGGACATCGCAGTTTGCATCGTACAATAGAAAAACGTATTTGGATCCAGAGTTTGCCGAAGCACGTAATCCCAAGTTTGGACGTTGGTGAACAAAGGAAGCGGTATTTCTGCATCGACCCGGACCAAGGATTCCACTTTATTACAACTTTGAAGACAAGAATAGAGAACATCATCTCATCTGTATTTGATACGGAACGACAACTACCTAGGTTAGAATCAACAGCCTTCCTGAGTCACATGGTACTTCGAACGGTAATTTTCAATTATATAAATAATATTAAACAAAATAACACTTTAATTTTGTAATATCTTGCATTCCTATTTATGTATTTTTAATCTTCCCCGCAGTTGAAAGAACCTTCACACCCTGAATCTATATTAATTATAAAAGACTATAACTGAATTTAAAATAAAACATTGTACCGATCAATAATCGATTAACTCAAACGTATAGCCTTTCGTATATCAAGTAAAAACAATCTTATTGAATGTTAAAATATTTGAACTAATAAAGAAACATTGTATAATTTCAAGATCTTATCATTTATGTATTATTTAATGAAGTGGGAATAAGAATTAAACAGACAAAGTGTATAACAACTAATTACCGTACGCGGTGGGTTAACCTCCAAATTTCGTTTGTTTTGGAACTGCAGCGCTTGTTGCGGAATTCTCCGATACCAAAGAGAAGAGAATTACACACGAATTTTCTATAATTCTCTGCAAGGCAGACTAGGCTTGAGCGGAATTTTTGAATAACACCTGTAATATAAATAAATAAATATATGTGTGTTGATGATAAGCTATTGTGGAGTATGAGACTCCGATGTAATCAAGCCGCACTGTTTGGGCTACCCAATTTGTAATAAAATAAATAAATTGTAATGTAATATGTTTAATTGGTGTGTTTAAATTGGTGTGGCTCTCGACGTCTTACTGGCCTGAAACACTTCCTTAAGTTTCCCAGCTGGTCGAGTCCCAATGGTAGCAAGACCGGTCGAGTAGCGTAAAGTTGATGAAGAAATATATATGTTCAGCTTCACCGAAAGTTTCAAAACAAAAATTATTGTTTTGAAGGAAAAAAAAAAAAATTATGTTTATATGATAAAAAAAAAAAAAAATTAAGAAAAAATTTTTAAATTTATTAATTAATTAATTATGATCAATTAATTAATATAGGGCTGTGAAGTTTTAAAAAGTGTAATGCTCTTCTGAAAATTTTTATTAAAGTTTTGGTATATTTTAAATAAACTATCACCACTCATAAGATTGTCTTCAAACCAATCGATACTTGTTTATCTTTTTATTTTTTAGGTTATCATCACTTATAGGTGGTAAAGTCCTTGTAGATTATCAATTAGAATTATATTATTGGTAATTAATATTATTGAAGAAATAAAGAACTATTAAGTATTGAAAAGTATTAATGTTTTATTAATTAATGGCAATATTGACTCTTATCGATTAATATCGATTCTCAGGATATCGAAAAAATTACAAAGTATTATATAAAAATCGTACAGGGTTCTTTAAACAGCCAGTTATTATCAAAGTCAGAGAAATCGGGCTAATATTTAAAAGTATAACGTTACATCAAATGAATAATTATTACTAAACACAAACATTGAATAATAATTTGAAATTTAAAATAATTGTTTTCACCGAACAGCTGTGTTGAACTAGGAGAAGGCACTGGGATCGTCAAAAGCAAATGGCGGCCATCAAGTTGATCAAAATGTTGCTCGTTCCTGCTGCGTTCCAAATAATGTATTTTCTGGCAGTATTCCTGTTCTTGTGTCTGCAAATCTCTTGTTAAATGTTGTGTAGTGACTGGTGTAATGATTCTGGGTTGTATTTAGTATATCTGTGTAATTATAAGTCAAAACACTTTTCCCAATTCCGACACTAATTTGGTTAAGGTATTATACAGTTTTCTGGTGTTTCGGGGTGTTTTTCGGAGTAGAAATGTATTGTTTAGTGTTAATTAGTGTTTCTTGATTGTTTTTGTCACAATGTATATGTTCTGGAAGGATTTTATAATTCACTCTCGACTTCACAGTAATGTACTGTTCGCCACTTAACTTTACCTTTGTAAGATAGGTTAGATCGTCACAAAACTCTCGTTTATGTTAACCGTTCGAATACCAATAATCAACTAACTGTTTCCTTCAGTTTCAATTAAACTCTTAGCCCATATAATATTATTCTTAACATTGTTCAAATATTTTTCATATCCTGTGCACACTTTAATATTTCACTATATAAATACCTAAACTTGGGTTATTTATCAATTTTATTCACTAGATGTTATTTAAATTAATCTTTCAGTTCATTCAGCTTATTTTCAGATTAAATAATGCCGTTTTATAGTGTTTTCTGTCCAAAAAATAGTAATTTTACTTTCAGTTTGGTATACTCTGAAAAGTCAAAACATCAAAATTTACTTCCTGTCATTATATAAATTCAGCCATTTTATCCGTTATATATAATATTAATAATCCTATATTGTATTAAAAGGTTTATATTCCCTGATTTTCTGGTAATTAATTGAATTAGTTGTATTCTGAAACATTATTCAGGAATATATGACTCCCATGTCCAAATTTCTGAGTTTAGTCATTTTCATTTTTATTTATAATTCTGAATATATTTATTAAAATCTCTCTAAATGGTATGTGCAATTATATGGCATGATCTCAAGTTTATTTTGTCTAAACCCCTTTTGTTTATTTGCTTTTAAATGAGTAATTTCTCTGTTTTGATGAAGTTTGGTTTCCATTCTTTTGGCCTATGATTTTTTAACAATTTTTCTTACAAAATATTTTACAAACAATATATGATGTGTGATACCCTCTCTGACTTTTACATATAGTATTATAAATTAAACATGTTTTCAAATTACACAAAAACAATTAGTATTGGTTACAATACAAATAATAGTTAAACAAAATAAAGAATATTTTTTTCAATAAATGGTTGTCTTCAAGTCAGACATTTTGCAACAAAATCCCCATTTCCAACATGGAAACATGGTTTACAAAAAAAAGTTTTTTACTAACTAACATCTTAACTACTCTCTACTATTTACAAGTGGTAACTATTTTTATAGTTCTGATGTTAGTTGTTTCAGACCCAAACAAATGGCCTTATATCTAAAACATTTTTAAACATTCTTGTACTATATACATAAAAACCTTATATTTATATTCTTATTTCTAACTATTATTATAAGTAGGATTCTACAGTTTTTATACCGTCTTTTATACATTGTCTTTGGGGAATTGTACCCTGTCATTAATAAATAAATAGTATGAATTGTTCAAAAGGTATTATGAACTCTGTTTTTCTTTTTTCATGTAAAACAAAATGTTATTTTAAACAGATTCATGTCTTATGAACAACATATTGTCACAGTACACATTTCAAGTCATTGAAAAATGCATATTTCATTGCATCCAATGTTTGTGATTGCCAAGACTGAAACACAAGGTTCATTTTTTATAATACCCAAAACTATCACTGGTTCACTTTCACTTATATATTATGTTAATGCTAAATGGTCGTATAGTCTTATCAACATAATAAATTGGTTAGCGTTTTTCAATGGAGATTTGTTCCATGGGTACTATATTATTGTTTCATCTTAGTTCACAGGCAACTTTTACTTTATACACTTCTCTCTCTTAAATTTATATACATGTGGTTTTTATTTCGTTATACTTTTGTTTTTAGATATTTATTTTGGGGATATAGGGATTTGGGTGTCTTTTATAAGAGCATGACATCTTCTTCAGGATGCTGCCTTCTTCTTCTTTCATCAGTCTTCTTTTCTACTGCCTTCTGGGACTGGTATCTTCTCCATCTTCTTCTTGATGCCATCAGGTTTCTTGGGATCTTCTCCATCTTCTTCTTTATTTCAGAAATACACAACCTGTATTGGTTGATCTTGGCTTATTTTAGGGTTTCTATTCTATTTATTCTCCCTCGTTGTGGGTTTGGTCATATTCTGTACTGCTTGGTTATTTACTTTTTTACCTTCCTGGGTTATACCTTGAAAACCTTTGGTTATGAGACTGGTCTTGGATGACTCATCACTAGTAACTCCTTTTATTTGAACTTGTATTTTCTTTATAATAATGATTTCTTTCCACAGTTGCTATGAATTAATCTATTTATATTAAACTTAATGCTTTCTTCCAAATTTAAATATTATAACTTTATTATTCTAATGATCAATTGCCATTCAATATTATGCATACATCTGTCACGCTACAGATTGCTCTCCTCCAGAAGTAATTATTTCAGACATGTTTATGGATGAAATAATTTCTTATGATAATTTCATCATTTCTTATAATTCATTTTCTTCTCCATCTTTATATCGACTTTTTTATATTAGAGTTTTATTAATTTTATATATATGGTTACTTGTCTTACTACTGATCCTTTTCGGATAGTTAGTGTCTTCTGAGATATATTATAATTGTAATACATTTTCTTTCTATATCAACTTCGTGTTGTATCCTTGGGATATTAATTCCCTAACATTCCCTATCACGTGGGCTGGGGCAGATTAGAGGGGCACTGTACGCTACTTCTCTGCTGGCCATACACCACTTCTATAAATTGAGTACAGAGGCATATCCATCCCTGCTCAAAAAAAACATAATGCTGCTGGAATTATCTTCAGTCAGTCATCGAATAAATAAATAAAAAGTAGTCTCATTTTCGACTAATAAAAATATCTTTGGATTCTCCACTTCGTAGTCTCTCAGATTATCTCACATTTTCTATCTTAATAAATCTTCATAATCATTATTATACTCATTACATATATATTTTTTCAAAACTCTTAACTTGTCTGATATATTTAATTTAATTATGGTTGAAAACCTTTCTTTTAATAATTCTGGTTACTGTTTACAGTGTAACTCTCTTTCTTCTTCATCTGAATTCTCTTTATACTTTCTTCTGGTTATTCATAGTATTAGCAAGGTCTTTATAAATAGTCTTTCGTATTCATTATTTGAATGGTCTTAATATATTATATTTAATTTTTTAACATTGTATCTTTACATTAGATATACAGGTTGTTATATTGATCATTTTATTTAAACATTTTGGTTCTTTCCTTTCTCTTAGAAAGTTATTAATCCGCCTTCGCATTCATTAACATTAATTCATTTATATTATATTTCATGTGGTATTTCTTCTCTTTGCATTTCATATAGGTCTTATTATTATCACTTGTTCAAAATCATCTTCTCCATATGTTTGGTATGAGTTGTTCTTCTTTGCTCTTAATTAACTGTTTTCATTATCGTTTCATAGGTAATTAGCCTCTTTGCTTCCAAATTTTTTCTTCTCAATTCAATTATAATTGACACTTAATTATTTTTTGGAACTTGGTTAGTGTTAATGTAAAATTCAAACTATTCTTTTTATTTAATTGAAAAATATTTCTCATAAATCCTTGTAATACGTTGATCTTATCTTGTTTCAAAGTTCTGACGTTCTATCAACATCCAAATTCTGTTTAATTCATTTATTCCCAGAATTGTTTCATTCAGAATTGTTTATAGTACTGTGATTTTACTATTATTTCTGAATGTTTTGGTATTTCTCCAAATTCAAATTCTTCTTAATTATTTACCATAAAGTTTTCTCACAAACTTAGTTATAGTAAGTTGGTCTTACATATTTTAGAATTTTTTCAACAATATAATATATATGTTTGTCAAATTCTAAATTCTTTCTTTTTCTTTCTTCCATAAAGTTTTTTTTTCTAACTTATCAGGTTGTAGTAAGAAGTACTTACTCAATTTAAAATTTTTATAATAAATAAGTACAAAATTCTCTCTCTTTCTCTTTCTTCCATAAAGTTTGTTCCAAAATTATTAGGTTGTAGTAAGATGTACTTACTCAATTTTAAATTTTTATAATTATATTTCAATTCAAAAGTCTTTCTTTTTCTTTTAATTCTCCAGAATGTTCTCAAAATATTAGGTTGTAAGATGTACTTACATTATTTTTGAATTTTTTTAAAAATAAATTCAAAATTCTAAAACTCACAACTCATTCTTCATAATATTTCTTCATAGAAGCTTGATTGTACACTCCTTTGATTTTTCCTGAAACGATTTCCTTCAACTCATATGTATTGTTATGCTTATCATTTACCACAACATATGGACCAGTGTAAAGTAATAATAGTTTTTTGGTTATGCCTTCTAAGGTGCTAGGCAGCACTCTATTTTTTAGGAGGACTTTTTCACCCTCTTTATATGTTACAATACGCCCTATTGCCTTCTGGTATTTAGCTTGCCGTTTTTCCTGATCTTCAGCTACCTTGTTGTAAAACTTCAATTGGTTGAATTTCCTATTATTGTTTGCTGGAAATTCAATGATTTGTTCAATGTCTCGGGGAGTCGGCTTCTCATACATGGCTGAGTATGGTGGAATTCCTATAGCTGGATGGTGGGCATAATTTAGGAATGTTTCTGTCGCTGCTAGGTACTCTTGCCACTTTTTCTGTTGGTTGTGACAGTACGTGCGCAATATCCTACCCACTTCTCTCAGTACTCTCTCAGCCGGATTGCTACTTGGGTGGTAGACTGATGTCTTATACGTTTTGACCCCAAGTGCTAATAAAGTGTCTCGCCATCTCCTCCCCTTAAACTGTGTACCATGGTCGGTAATAATAGAAGATGGTCTACCGATCTCTGGGATATACAAATCGATAATCACCGCCAAAACCTTTGCTGTTGTTGCCCGATTAACCGGATATAGCTTTATATACTTGGTGTAGTGATCCATTATGATTACCAAGTATTTATATCTGTGCCGACCACCGCTACGGGGAAATGGCCCGCAGATATCCAAAAACACTTTTTCCAGTTTTGCGTTGGAAGTTATCGGTATCATGATACCCTCTGTCTTTTCATTGTTTACTTTTGCACATTGGCAGATCTTACAGGATTTGATGTATGTTCTCACCTTGCGGTTGATATTCTTGATCTTACAGTTTTCTTCTAGAGCCTGTATCACTTTTAACGCTCCCATGTGACCATATCTGACATGGTAATCGATGATGACCTCCTTTTCGATTTGGTGTGGGATTATCACCTTCCATGTCTCATCGTCTAAGGCGGTTTTTATGAATAGAATTCCCTTGTTAAGGTGGTAATATTTAGAAATGGTTTCATCATTGGCTTCCAAACGACTCACAATGTTTTTCAGCTTAGGATCAGACTGCTGATGGATTCGGATATTTATTAACAAAGCTTGTAAATCGGCTCTGGTCGTGAATATGTTATAAATTTTTACTAAGCTCTCCTTCTCTCCCTCGAAAGTCTGATCTTCCAGATTTATACGTGACAACACATCCGCTACCACGTTCTTCTTTCCTGGAATGTATTCCCATTTCAGGTCATATTCTTGTAGGGCGAGTACCCACCTAGCCAATCGGCCGTGACTCAATTTGCACCTACGAAGGAACGAGATGGATTTATGATCAGTTCGTACCGTGACTTGATATCCGAGAATGTACGTCCGGAACTTGCTGCATGCGAACACCACGCTCAACAATTCCTTTTCTGTCACACTGTAGTTCTTTTCGAACTGGTTCAGTGTGCGACTAGCGAAGCTTATTACCAGATGTTGTCCCTCCTCATCTTCCTGGTATAATGTCGTTCCTAAGCTTAGATCGCTAGCGTCACAGTTTAGAAAGAACGGTTTCTTAAAATCTGGGTGACGAAGTATCACACTCTCCAGAAACTTCTCTTTTATCAATCGGAAAGTAATATCTTGATCTTCACCCCAAGTCCATTTGTTTTTGGCAGATAACTGTGGTTGAAACTTGGCGGTCAACTCGGAATATCGGCTCTGAAACTTCCTGTAATAGTTACAGAGTCCGAGGAAAGATTGCAATTGTTTCCTGTTTCTTGGTTGCGGGAACCTCTGAATTGCCTCCACTTTTTCTGCTGATGGTGTAATACCTCTGTCGTCTAGGTTGAAGCCTAAGAATTGTACCTCGCGCGCTATGAACTTGGATTTCTCCAACTTCAGTGTTATGTTGTTCTGCGCTAGTTTGTTTAGTACAAATTCCACTCTGTAACAGTGCTCCTCCCAGGTTCCGGATGTAATTAGTAAATCGTCAACATAGACGGTGGTAAATTGGAGCGCTTCTGGTCCCAAAATCTGGTCCATGCATGCCACAAATATGGCGACAGAATTGACAAGTCCGAAGGGCAGTCTCTTGAACTGGTAATTGCGCCCTTCGAAAATGAACGCTACATACTGGCGGCTTTGTGGATGCAGCTCTACCTGCCAATAACCACAGACCGTATCCCAGGTGCTAATAAATCTAGTACCATGAAAACGTTTTAAAATCTCTTCTATTTCACCGGGAGATGTTCTGTCATTCACAATTGTCTTGTTCAACTCACGCGCATCTAAACAGAGCCGGACTTGTCCGTCTTTCTTCGGAACAGCAATAATTGGACTAGTGTAAGGTGATTGACTAATCTCAATTATGTCGTTTTCTATCATCTTGTTTATCTCTGTTCTCACGGCTTCTTTGAGCGACTGCGCTATTGGATATGATCTCCGGTTAAACTTTACGTTTTCTTTAAAACGAAGTTGGCACTGGTAGTTTTTTACCTTCCCTGGTTCATCAGAAAACACCGCCTTGTATTTCTCATATATAGCGATTAGACGATCAGCCAGATGTGTTGGTATTTTCTCGTTATCGCTTCCGCACTGGAAATTCCGTATTTCTTGGATCTTAACTGACCATAAATCCTCTCCTCCATGATTGTATATTATGGGTTTAGAAAGAGGGCTGTTTCTAATAACATTTATTTTACGAAGTTGTTGATGTATAGGGCTGGGAAGTATAGTTGTGCTTCCTACCAGATCTGCGGTCCATGTTACTCCGTCTGGGAAAAGTGATACTTTATTTAAATTAAGATCGATTACTGCCGAATATCTACGAAGAATATCACAACCGACTAAGATGTCAAATGGTAATCCGGTGGCGATTAAAAATTCCATGTCTAAAGCTATATCACGGCTAACGACACTTAAGGAAACTTGCTTCCTAATGGTTTTATTCTGGCGGCCAGTTGCACCTACCAACACAATGTTGTTGACTGGTAACATTGGCAAAGTTTTTCCACATGTACATTGTATTCTCTCCAACTCATTGGAGTTTATTATTGAAATATTAGCTCCTGTGTCTATCATTATTTTAGCGGGAACTCCTTCCACCTCCGCTGTTATATAAATTATCTCATTATTACTGTTGCTGAGACTCTTCTCGTTCTCTTCCAAAAGTTCAGTTCGTATGTCTTTCAGATAATGGTTACTTATGATAGTGATATTCTTATTATTGTTTGCTTGTTGCAAATCATCCTTTTCTAACCCAGGAAGTATAAGCAGTAACGGGTCATCGTTGTTGATTACTGCCTCCTCTCGTTTAAAGTATTTTGGTCAGTGTTTATGTTATTATTGACCGAGGCATCGTTCGGGAAACTCTGGTTTGTTTCCTGACGTTCTGTACTCTGGTTGATGTTTAACGCCCTGTTCTGTTGTCTGCCAAGATCTTCCAGGCTGGTACTTCGTCTTTCCTGTTCGTATCTTGGGCCGTCTCGTTCCGCACTCCGCCATCTTCGGTCGGCGCCGTGGAAGCTGCTCCTCCTCGGTTGATAATATCTCCTGGGTCCGCGATCTTCTGCTCTTATAAAATTTACCCTAGGGCGCGACACTCGGTTATTACTATTGCTATTATTGTTATTACTAAAATTGTTATTATAGTAATTTCGGTTAGGTGGGTAAGGTCTGTCACCATTATTGTTGGGATATGGATTTCTCTGACTGTATGGGACATTATTATTTTGTTGATAAAAATTGTTTCTATTGTTTGGGTAGGGGTTGTTATTCCTAACGCCGTTAAAATTACCGTTAAACTGGTTATTACGCGGCTGGTTGTTAGGGCCGTCGTAATTACTGGGCTGGTTCCGGTTACTTGCATGGTTATTGCCGTTATTGGGGTAGGTAGTCGGCCTTGCTTCTGGTCTCTCATTTCTCTTTCTGCTCTACCGATAATACTCTTCGTTCTCGTATCCCTCCAGTAACTCGGTCATTCCCTGGATCGTCTTGATCTGGCTACCTCTCCGGGCCCTGATAATGTCCTCATCATAGTGATACGATATCTTGTTCACTAAACATTCTTCTGGGATTGCTGGCTCAAGGTGTTTTGCCATACACACCTTCCCCAAGAAATATGCTGTCATACTGCTACCTAATTGTGACCTGTATCTTCCATTACAAATATTGTCACGGATCAAGTTCTGGGTGGTCTCAGACCAGTATTTTGTCTTAAACATTTTCCGGAACTGTTGGTAGTCGGAAATTTCACTCCGGTTGGCCATCCACCAATTATCTGTTATGTCTCGGAAAGACTCGTCGAATATCTCCCTGCTATGGCTCCATTGGGTAATTTTATGCTTAGTCAAATATTCTTCTACCCTAGCCAGGAACTCCATCGGCTTGCGTTTGTATTGCCGGAAGTTGAGCCACTCTCGGCTTTCGTTGACGGGCAATCCAGTGAAATGAGTCGGTCTGTTTCTTATTGCTTCCATCTCCTCTCGGCTTTGTCGCACCTGACCGGTGATACTGGCCATGGTCTCTTGTATATCATTACATCGTTCTGTGACTTGGTTGCGTACTTTTCCGAACTCTTCTTGATTTTCCTTCCTCTGTTCTTCTACCTTCCTTCGACTATGTTCTTCGATATTTGTGAACTTGATGTTCACCACTTCTTTAAGCTCATTCACCTCCTTTTCGGTCTGGTTGCACTTTCCATCAATCTCTCGAATCTGTCGATTGACCATTATATTTTCTTCTTCCATCTTCTTATTCATCGCTTTTTTGTTAACATTGATTTCTTTATTCAGTTCTTCTCGCAACAATTCCATCCTTTCGTCCAGTTTGTCCAAATTCTCCTGATTGACCTCTCTTAATTCTTCTCTTAAACTTTGATTGTCCTCTCTCAATTCTTCCAGCTTCTCCCCCATCTTCTCTTCCAACTTCTTATTATCTTCTTTCAACTCTTCCTTCAATTGTCGGTTGTTCTTCTCTATCTTCTTCCTGGTTTCATCGATTTTCTGATTGGTATTTTCAATTTTATTAATCAATTCTTCTTTAGTCGACTTGAATTCTTCCTTGAACGATTGGTTGTCTTCCTTCAATTCTTCTAACTTCTTCCCCATCTCTTCTTCCATCTTCTTGCTGTTTTCTTCCATCTTCTTCGTCAGGGACTGGTTGTCTTCCTTCAATTCTTCTAACTTCTTCCCCATCTCTTCTTCCATCTTCTTGCTGTTTTCTTCCATCTTCTTCGTCAGGGACTGGTTGTCTTCCTTCAATTCTTCTAACTTCTTATTTGTTTCTTCCTTGCTGGATTTGATATCTTCTTTCAAAGACTGGCTATCTTCTTTCCTTTCCTTATTACTTTCGTCTATCTTCTTGTCCATTTTCTTACTCAAGGATTGATTGTCTTCCTTCAAAGATTTGAATTCCCGTTGGAACATTTCCATCATCATATCCATCCTAATCTCCTCCGTCGTTTTGGATTTTTCCACATGTCTTTCCTGGACATTTACTTCCCCTGTTTGCGTGGGTATCTCCGGTTGTTCAGTTGGTTTGGACAACACCGATTGTAATACCTCTTCCACCTCTACTGGCGTTGCCTCTTTGTTGTCCATATCGACTTCTATTTCTTTTTCGGCCTCCGCCGCCCGTTTCTTAGATGTTGCACGTCGTTGCATTTTCCCTTGAAATTCTCTGGCTTTGTAGCTGTTGCCTAGCTCCAACTAGTGATTGGGCAGAAAGTATTGGCCTTCCAATCGCTACTTAAAGCCCCTAAAGTTGTGCGCCAATTTGTAATAATAATAAATAAATATATGTGTGTTGATGATAAGCTATTGTGGAGTATGAGACTCCGATGTAATCAAGCCGCACTGTTTGGGCTACCCAATTTGTAATAAAATAAATAAATTGTAATGTAATATGTTTAATTGGTGTGTTTAAATTGGTGTGGCTCTCGACGTCTTACTGGCCTGAAACACTTCCTTAAGTTTCCCAGCTGGTCGAGTCCCAATGGTAGCAAGACCGGTCGAGTAGCGTAAAGTTGATGAAGAAATATATATGTTCAGCTTCACCGAAAGTTTCAAAACAAAAATTATTGTTTTGAAGGAAAAAAAAAAAAAAATTATGTTTATATGATAAAAAAAAAAAAATTAAGAAAAAATTTTTAAATTTATTAATTAATTAATTATGATCAATTAATTAATATAGGGCTGTGAAGTTTTAAAAAGTGTAATGCTCTTCTGAAAATTTTTATTAAAGTTTTGGTATATTTTAAATAAACTATCACCACTCATAAGATTGTCTTCAAACCAATCGATACTTGTTTATCTTTTTATTTTTTAGGTTATCTTCACTTATAGGTGGTAAAGTCCTTGTAGATTATCAATTAGAATTATATTATTGGTAATTAATATTATTGAAGAAATAAAGAACTATTAAGTATTGAACAGTATTAATGTTTTATTAATTAATGGCAATATTGACTCTTATCGATTAATATCGATTCTCAGGATATCGAAAAAATTACAAAGTATTATATAAAAATCGTACAGGGTTCTTTAAACAGCCAGTTATTATCAAAGTCAGAGAAATCGGGCTAATATTTAAAAGTATAACGTTACATCAAATGAATAATTATTACTAAACACAAACATTGAATAATAATTTGAAATTTAAAATAATTGTTTTCACCGAACAGCTGTGTTGAACTAGGAGAAGGCACTGGGATCGTCAAAAGCAAATGGCGGCCATCAAGTTGATCAAAATGTTGCTCGTTCCTGCTGCGTTCCAAATAATGTATTTTCTGGCAGTATTCCTGTTCTTGTGTCTGCAAATCTCTTGTTAAATGTTGTGTAGTGACTGGTGTAATGATTCTGGGTTGTATTTAGTATATCTGTGTAATTATAAGTCAAAACACTTTTCCCAATTCCGACACTAATTTGGTTAAGGTATTATACAGTTTTCTGGTGTTTCGGGGTGTTTTTCGGAGTAGAAATGTATTGTTTAGTGTTAATTAGTGTTTCTTGATTGTTTTTGTCACAATGTATATGTTCTGGAAGGATTTTATAATTCACTCTCGACTTCACAGTAACGTACTGTTCACCACTTAACTTTACCTTTGTAAGATAGGTTAGATCGTCACAAAACTCTCGTTTATGTTAACCGTTCGAATACCAATAATCAACTAACTGTTTCCTTCAGTTTCAATTAAACTCTTAGCCCATATAATATTATTCTTAACATTGTTCAAATATTTTTCATATCCTGTGCACACTTTAATATTTCACTATATAAATACCTAAACTTGGGTTATTTATCAATTTTATTCACTAGATGTTATTTAAATTAATCTTTCAGTTCATTCAGCTTATTTTCAGATTAAATAATGCCGTTTTATAGTGTTTTCTGTCCAAAAAATAGTAATTTTACTTTCAGTTTGGTATACTCTGAAAAGTCAAAACATCAAAATTTACTTCCTGTCATTATATAAATTCAGCCATTTTATCCGTTATATATAATATTAATAATCCTATATTGTATTAAAAGGTTTATATTCCCTGATTTTCTGGTAATTAATTGAATTAGTTGTATTCTGAAACATTATTCAGGAATATATGACTCCCATGTCCAAATTTCTGAGTTTAGTCATTTTCATTTTTATTTATAATTCTGAATATATTTATTAAAATCTCTCTAAATGGTATGTGCAATTATATGGCATGATCTCAAGTTTATTTTGTCTAAACCCCTTTTGTTTATTTGCTTTTAAATGAGTAATTTCTCTGTTTTGATGAAGTTTGGTTTCCATTCTTTTGGCCTATGATTTTTTAACAATTTTTCTTACAAAATATTTTACAAACAATATATGATGTGTGATACCCTCTCTGACTTTTACATATAGTATTATAAATTAAACATGTTTTCAAATTACACAAAAACAATTAGTATTGGTTACAATACAAATAATAGTTAAACAAAATAAAGAATATTTTTTTCAATAAATGGTTGTCTTCAAGTCAGACATTTTGCAACAAAATCCCCATTTCCAACATGGAAACATGGTTTACAAAAAAAAGTTTTTTACTAACTAACATCTTAACTACTCTCTACTATTTACAAGTGGTAACTATTTTTATAGTTCTGATGTTAGTTGTTTCAGACCCAAACAAATGGCCTTATATCTAAAACATTTTTAAACATTCTTGTACTATATACATAAAAACCTTATATTTATATTCTTATTTCTAACTATTATTATAAGTAGGATTCTACAGTTTTTATACCGTCTTTTATACATTGTCTTTGGGGAATTGTACCCTGTCATTAATAAATAAATAGTATGAATTGTTCAAAAGGTATTATGAACTCTGTTTTTCTTTTTTCATGTAAAACAAAATGTTATTTTAAACAGATTCATGTCTTATGAACAACATATTGTCACAGTACACATTTCAAGTCATTGAAAAATGCATATTTCATTGCATCCAATGTTTGTGATTGCCAAGACTGAAACACAAGGTTCATTTTTTATAATACCCAAAACTATCACTGGTTCACTTTCACTTATATATTATGTTAATGCTAAATGGTCGTATAGTCTTATCAACATAATAAATTGGTTAGCGTTTTTTCAATGGAGATTTGTTCCATGGGTACTATATTATTGTTTCATCTTAGTTCACAGGCAACTTTTACTTTATACACTTCTCTCTCTTAAATTTATATACATGTGGTTTTTATTTCGTTATACTTTTGTTTTTAGATATTTATTTTGGGGATATAGGGATTTGGGTGTCTTTTATAAGAGCATGACATCTTCTTCAGGATGCTGCCTTCTTCTTCTTTCATCAGTCTTCTTTTCTACTGCCTTCTGGGACTGGTATCTTCTCCATCTTCTTCTTGATGCCATCAGGTTTCTTGGGATCTTCTCCATCTTCTTCTTTATTTCAGAAATACACAACCTGTATTGGTTGATCTTGGCTTATTTTAGGGTCTCTATTCTATTTATTCTCCCTCGTTGTGGGTTTGGTCATATTCTGTACTGCTTGGTTATTTACTTTTTTACCTTCCTGGGTTATACCTTGAAAACCTTTGGTTATGAGACTGGTCTTGGATGACTCATCACTAGTAACTCCTTTTATTTGAACTTGTATTTTCTTTATAATAATGATTTCTTTCCACAGTTGCTATGAATTAATCTATTTATATTAAACTTAATGCTTTCTTCCAAATTTAAATATTATAACTTTATTATTCTAATGATCAATTGCCATTCAATATTATGCATACATCTGTCACGCTACACACCCTACATACATAAGTTTCATTCACACCAACACTTTTAGATTAAATAGAGAGATAAGGTAGTCATAATTAACTATATTACTATATCTAGTAAACCCAGATATATAAGAAATTGACATATTAAAATAATCAAGGAGAGGAAAGACAGAGAGGTACGTACCCGGTACATAACAAATTGGCGCTCAACTAGTGTAGGGCTTAAGTTAAGTAAAACTATAATTATATTAATAATACTTAACTAGAGCAAGCAACTGTGGGAGACTAAAAATGCATAATACCAGAGGTAGATCAAAGAAGAGGGCAGAAGACCCAGAGAAGGAAGAAGGTGGACAAGAACAAGAAATAGAAGTAGTCACAGATAGTGAAATAGAACAACAGACAAGCGATAAAGAAGAAACTGAAATAAGTATGGAGACGGAAAAGGAAACAGTTGAAGAGGAGGCCCAAGGGGATCAACCAGATAAGTCTAACCAAAAAGAAGACATGAGTATGCAGGAGATGTTGAAATTACTATTGGAAAACTCAAAGAGGCAGGAGGAAAAATTCGACAAAACAAATGAGGAAAACAAGGAGAATTTTAGGAAAATAAATGAGGAAATTAAGGAAAATAAGGAAACCTCAAGATTAATGAATGAAGGTTTAATCCAAATTAACGAAAGGTTCGATAGGAACAATGAGAGTATAAAACAAATGAAGGAAGAAATTTGCAAATAAATGAAGAAAATTTAAGGCGAATGGATGAAAGAATTGAGAAAATAAACGAAGCAAGTTTAAAGCGGTTTGAGGGTTAGATGGAGAATTTCAATAAGGAGATAAGGGAAACTTTCGAGGGAAGTTCGAAAATGCTAACACACCTAGCCCAAAGATAGATAAATACAAGGAGGAGACAAATAAAGAAATGGAGATGTGTCTAAAGAATATGAATGAAACACTAAACAGCACTTCCGAAGGTATTATAGTAAGTCCAAATACAGAAGAGAGCAGCAAGGAAACCACAATTAGAGAAGACCAAAATGCATGGCTAACTGAAAATAAAAATAGAAAGAACAAGGAGAAGATCCAAACCATGGGAGAGAATATCAAGAAAATAAGGAAAATATGGAGAAAGAAAATAGTCAATACAAAAGAAGAAACGGAGATGAGGAAAGGTGGATTAATTAGTGCATTTAACTGCCCAATTACTGAACGAAGGGAGTTATGTAAAGGTATGAATTATCTAAGAAACTTTATGAAAATGACCAAAAAAATTTAATAAATTTAGATATCAGTTGAATATATCAACGATCAAAGAGTATCTGACCACATCAATTATATCTTCAATACGGAGGATACCAGCAAAACATTTGGTAAATAGTCCAGATATCAAAGGGAATGGAAAGGTAGAATATACGAGTGATTATGTTAGAATAGAGGAGATACAATACCTGCTAATTAAAAAGGATATAAATATGACTGAACACCCTGACTTAAATGAAGACTTTGTATCAGCCGAGTTACAGTACCAGATACACAAGAGATATTTAAAAAGTGTAAAAATTGGTATGAAAACTACAGTAATCCGGACGACGAGTGCAGACGAATTAATGGATCATGGTTAGAAGAAGAAGTAGTCAAACAGAAAAATGGGACTGATTTGCTGAAAACTGACCAGGCAACCAATTGGAAAGAATATGAAAATAATAAAAAAAAACCACTAAATCCAAAAAAGTATGTAAGCACAACTTAATAAAAAATTTTTGAACAAAATTATTTAAATAGAAAACACAACATTCAAAAGGAAGTAAGTACGTCTAACTATATGTTTATGAAGAAGGTATTAAGAAGAGGTAATAACAACCCCAAGATTACAGAAGGAAATAAGAAATATTACTATATGTTTACAAAGAAATATTCTAAATAAGGAATAATGAAACCCCAAGATAAAAATTTTTTATATCAAGATGTACCTATGCAAAATAATAAAAGAAAAAACAATATGATCTAAAATACATGCCGAATTGCCAAATGAAGTGAACAACAAAATAAATAATTGATTATGACCAGAATAATATCAAATGGAACAAGAAAACATGTTTATCAAAATAATTCATTGTAATGTAAACAGACAAAATAGTAAAAATAAGAAGAACAATGGTTGAGTTAATGACTATAATTACACTGAACTTAAGTAATAATAATAATTAAAACAATTACGATTTAGAAATTCTTGGAATTATAAGAACAAATGAAGAAATAATACTTAGAGTTACTGTCACAACAAAAGAGAAGAGCAAGATTAATTACAGATAATGACTGTCAGAAATGTTATCAGAAAATGATTAAGGAAAATAAAATGGAATCACGAAGTATAAAAGATGTGAATAATTAAATATAAAACGCGACAATGTAAATAATTCCCAAATGTTTATTATTAATTAATTAAGAAGATTATTATGATATTATTATATTTTTATAGCTGACTGTAGATGAATTCCAGCAGTACTATATTGAAGTGTAGTGTGGGCAGCAGAGTATGAAGCCAAACAGTGCCTCTCCGAACTGTACCAACTCACATATTAGGGATTGTTAGGGAATTTGAATATTTAAGGGATATTAGAATCGTTGCGAAGAAGGACATCAAATTCCAAAAAAAAGGTATGACGAAGAAAACAGAAGGAAAACAGCTGACAGAAGAATAATGGAGAAATACAGTGATAGCAGTAGCTAGCAGTAGAAGAGAAGTTAACATAAAGTTTCATTGAATATTGTAACCAACTATCGACAAATACTGTTTAAAGAAAATATATATATAACCAAGAATGTTAATATGAGTAATGAAATGTCATTAAATAAAGAACTGTGAATACAAGTCTAAACAAGTTACATTGAGAATCACATCGTTGACCATTAAAATTGATATGAAGAAAAGGCATGTAAAAGATATAAGTTTACTTGACCTAAATTACATTCAGGTAAATTAAACTTCTTTAGGAGGGGGAGCATATGTAATGCAACAGAAATGCGGTCCTCGACGTTACATAAATAAAAATAGAATAGGGAAGTAAATATCTATATCCCATATTAATACAAGGGTCAGATAAATAAATTTATCATTATATAGAAATAATAAGAATACAAGGTAGTAATAGTAATAAAAAATAAACATGTACTATAGACAATAGTGAGAAATCTCAATGTTCAGTGAGAGGTGAATAAATAAAAAATACTGATAAATAATTATAAGAAAGAAACTAATATCGACTATGTTAAAGTAAAGGACGGTGAAAATAGATAAAAATGAGTCAATAATGTACGTTACAAGTTAATCTAAAATAATGATTCTGAATTGTATAAAGTTAGGTTGGTATCATAAATATTATGTTAAAGTTAGTGTTATCATATGAAGCTTACTTGTTGATGTAATATCAAATAATGAAGCAATATGTATTATTTGTTTACTGTTGTAGAAATGTGATGGAAATCAGTTAATTAGTATTAATTAATTTCAATTTTTCTTATGTGTTTTGATCCATAGGTCAAGATAAAGTTGTTGTTAGATATCATAAAGATAATTATTTGTGTACATGTACATAGTTAAAGGTTGATTATGTTTGTAAACTTGTATAAAAAGGCTATAGTTGTTAACAAGTTAAATTCAAAAGTAGATCCAAATATAATAAAAGGTCTAACAGCCAATAACACTATATAACCACTCAGAATAGAAAGGTTAGGTAAAGAAGTTGATAATAATTAATAAATATAATTCAATGAGTTAGAAAAACCAATAATAATTAATAATAAATAATAAACAAACTCAATATAAACATATTATGATAATGCCATAGTACAATGATATCGATTGATAACGTTTGATATTGGAAAAATAATGATTATTAAAAGAAAGAGACTAAGAGTGAAAAACCAGCAGAATATATATAGAAATTAGTAAACAAGCTATAAATAATATTATATTTTAATATAATGGAAGTTTAATAAGGAATTATTTTGATGAGTGGAAGAATAATATATGAAATTATCACTATATAACAAAACATTGAATAAGAATAAAAAAATTTGTTGCTAGGGACAACAAAAATTTATATAATTTGTTGATTTTGAGTATTGCAATTTATGACATGAACGAGAAGAGCTTAAACCAAGAGAGATGGTCAATAAAACTAAATTAATCTAAATTATTAAAATCCAGTAACATTCACAATAAATGAATGACTAATTGCCGTACTTTGGGCTGAATAAACCTTAACCAAATTGTATAATTGTATAATACAAAACGATAATAAGTAATTGAATTCAAAGGAATTACTTGGATTGCCCAATATCAGATCATGAAACGAATGCTAATTTAATGAAGTAATAAAAACCAGATAAGGAACTACCTGTGTAAAGAGTTAATCCTACAAACCAAACGAAAATAGAATAACCATCAAATCACTTGGACATCGCAGTTTACATCATACAATAGAAAAACGTATTTGGATCCAGAGTTTGCCGAAGCACGTAATCCCAAGTTTGGACGTTGGTGAACAAAGGAAGCGGTATTTCTGCATCGACCCGGACCAAGGATTCCACTTTATTACAACATTGAAGACAAGAATAGAGAACATCATCTCATCTGTATTTGATACGGAACGACAACTACCTAGGTTAGAATCAACAGCCTTCCTGAGTCACATGGTACTTCGAACGGTAATTTTCAATTATATAAATAATATTAAACAAAATAACACTTTAATTTTGTAATATCTTGCATTCCTATTTATGTATTTTTAATCTTCCCCGCAGTTGAAAGAACCTTCACACCCTGAATCTAAATTAATTATAAAAAACTATAACTGAATTTAAAATAAAACATTGTACCGATCAATAATCGATTAACTCAAACGTATAGCCTTTCGTATATCAAGTAAAAACAATCTTATTGAATGTTAAAATATTTGAACTAATAAAGAAACATTGTATAATTTCAAGATCTTATCATTTATGTATTATTTAATGAAGTGGGAATAAGAATTAAACAGACAAAGTGTATAACAACTAATCACCGTACGCGGTGGGTTAACCTCCAAATTTCGTTTGTTTTGGAACTGCAGCGCTTGTTGCGGAATTCTCCAATACCAAAGAGAAGAGAATTACACACGAATTTTCTATAATTCTCTGCAAGGCAGACTAGGCTTGAGCGGAATTTTTGAATAACACCCTACATACATAAGTTTCATTCACACCAACACTTTTAGATTAAATAGAGAGATAAGGTAGTCATAATTAACTATATTACTATATCTAGTAAACCCAGATATATAAGAAATTGACATATTAAAATAATCAAGGAGAGGAAAGACAGAGAGGTACGTACCCGGTACATAACAAATTGGCGCTCAACTAGTGTAGGGCTTAAGTTAAGTAAAACTATAATTATATCAATATTACTTAACTAGAGCAGGCAACTGTGGGAGACTAAAAATGCATAATACCAGAGGTAGATCAAAGAAGAGGGCAGAAGACCCAGAGAAGGAAGAAGGTGGACAAGAACAAGAAATAGAAGTAGTCACAGATAGTGAAATAGAACAACAGACAAGCGATAAAGAAGAAACTGAAATAAGTATGGAGACGGAAAAGGAAACAGTTGAAGAGGAGGCCCAAGGGGATCAACCAGATAAGTCTAACCAAAAAGAAGACATGAGTATGCAGGAGATGTTGAAATTACTATTGGAAAACTCAAAGAGGCAGGAGGAAAAATTCGACAAAACAAATGAGGAAAACAAGGAGAATTTTAGGAAAATAAATGAGGAAATTAAGGAAAATAAGGAAACCTCAAGATTAATGAATGAAGGTTTAATCCAAATTAACGAAAGGTTCGATAGGAACAATGAGAGTATAAAACAAATGAAGGAAGAAATCTGCAAATAAATGAAGAAAATTTAAGGCGAATGGATGAAAGAATTGAGAAAATAAACGAAGCAAGTTTAAAGCGGTTTGAGGGTAAGATGGAGAATTTCAATAAGGAGATAAGGGAAACTTTCGAGGGAAGTTCGAAAATGCTAACACACCTAGCCCAAAGATAGATAAATACAAGGAGGAGACAAATAAAGAAATGGAGATGTGTCTAAAGAATATGAATGAAACACTAAACAGCACTTCCGAAGGTATTATAGTAAGTCCAAATACAGAAGAGAGCAGCAAGGAAACCACAATTAGAGAAGACCAAAATGCATGGCTAACTGAAAATAAAAATAGAAAGAACAAGGAGAAGATCCAAACCATGGGAGAGAATATCAAGAAAATAAGGAAAATATGGAGAAAGAAAATAGTCAATACAAAAGAAGAAACGGAGATGAGGAAAGGTGGATTAATTAGTGCATTTAACTGCCCAATTACTGAACGAAGGGAGTTATGTAAAGGTATGAATTATCTAAGAAACTTTATGAAAATGACCAAAAAAATTTAATAAATTTAGATATCAGTTGAATATATCAACGATCAAAGAGTATCTGACCACATCAATTATATCTTCAATACGGAGGATACCAGCAAAACATTTGGTAAATAGTCCAGATATCAAAGGGAATGGAAAGGTAGAATATACGAGTGATTATGTTAGAATAGAGGAGATACAATACCTGCTAATTAAAAAGGATATAAATATGACTGAACACCCTGACTTAAATGAAGACTTTGTATCAGCCGAGTTACAGTACCAGATACACAAGAGATATTTAACAAGTGTAAAAATTGGTATGAAAACTACAGTAATCCGGACGACGAGTGCAGACGAATTAATGGATCATGGTTAGAAGAAGAAGTAGTCAACCAGAAAAATGGGACTGATTTGCTGAAAACTGACCAGGCAACCAATTGGAAAGAATATGAAAATAATAAAAAAAAACCACTAAATCCAAAAAAGTATGTAAGCACAACTTAATAAAAAATTTTTGAACAAAATTATTTAAATAGTTAACACAACATTCAAAAGGAAGTAAGTACGTCTAACTATATGTTTATGAAGAAGGTATTAAGAAGAGGTAATAACAACCCCAAGATTACAGAAGGAAATAAGAAATATTACTATATGTTTACAAAGAAATATTCTAAATAAGGAATAATGAAACCCCAAGATAAAAATTTTTTATATCAAGATGTACCTATGCAAAATAATAAAAGAAAAAACAATATGATCTAAAATACATGCCGAATTGCCAAATGAAGTGAACAACAAAATAAATAATTGATTATGACCAGAATAATATCAAATGGAACAAGAAAACATGTTTATCAAAATAATTCATTGTAATGTAAACAGACAAAATAGTAAAAATAAGAAGAACAATGGTTGAGTTAATGACTATAATTACACTGAACTTAAGTAATAATAATAATTAAAACAATTACGATTTAGAAATTCTTGGAATTATAAGAACAAATGAAGAAATAATACTTAGAGTTACTGTCACAACAAAAGAGAAGAGCAAGATTAATTACAGATAATGACTGTCAGAAATGTTATCAGAAAATGATTAAGGAAAATAAAATGGAATCACGAAGTATAAAAGATGTGAATAATTAAATATAAAACGCGACAATGTAAATAATTCCCAAATGTTTATTATTAATTAATTAAGAAGATTATTATGATATTATTATATTTTTATAGCTGACTGTAGATGAATTCCAGCAGTACTATATTGAAGTGTAGTGTGGGCAGCAGAGTATGAAGCCAAACAGTGCCTCTCTGAACTGTACCAACTCACATATTAGGGATTGTTAAGGAAATTGAATATTTAAGGGATATTAGAATCGTTGCGAAGAAGGACATCAAATTCCAAAAAAAAGGTATGACGAAGAAAACAGAAGGAAAACAGCTGACAGAAGAATAATGGAGAAATACAGTGATAGCAGTAGCTAGCAGTAGAAGAGAAGTTAACATAAAGTTTCATTGAATATTGTAACCAACTATCGACAAATACTGTTTAAAGAAAATATATATATAACCAAGAATGTTAATATGAGTAATGAAATGTCATTAAATAAAGAACTGTGAATACAAGTCTAAACAAGTTACATTGAGAATCACATCGTTGACCATTAAAATTGATATGAAGAAAAGGCATGTAAAAGATATAAGTTTACTTGACCTAAATTACATTCAGGTAAATTAAACTTCTTTAGGAGGGGGAGCATATGTAATGCAACAGAAATGCGGTCCTCGACGTTACATAAATAAAAATAGAATAGGGAAGTAAATATCTATATCCCATATTAATACAAGGGTCAGATAAATAAATTTATCATTATATAGAAATAATAAGAATACAAGGTAGTAATAGTAATAAAAAATAAACATGTACTATAGACAATAGTGAGAAATCTCAATGTTCAGTGAGAGGTGAATAAATAAAAAATACTGATAAATAATTATAAGAAAGAAACTAATATCGACTATGTTAAAGTAAAGGACGGTGAAAATAGATAAAAATGAGTCAATAATGTACGTTACAAGTTAATCTAAAATAATGATTCTGAATTGTATAAAGTTAGGTTGGTATCATAAATATTATGTTAAAGTTAGTGTTATCATATGAAGCTTACTTGTTGATGTAATATCAAATAATGAAGCAATATGTATTATTTGTTTACTGTTGTAGAAATGTGATGGAAATCAGTTAATTAGTATTAATTAATTTCAATTTTTCTTATGTGTTTTGATCCATAGGTCAAGATAAAGTTGTTGTTAGATATCATAAAGATAATTATTTGTGTACATGTACATAGTTAAAGGTTGATTATGTTTGTAAACTTGTATAAAAAGGCTATAGTTGTTAACAAGTTAAATTCAAAAGTAGATCCAAATATAATAAAAGGTCTAACAGCCAATAACACTATATAACCACTCAGAATAGAAAGGTTAGGTAAAGAAGTTGATAATAATTAATAAATATAATTCAATGAGTTAGAAAAACCAATAATAATTAATAATAAATAATAAACAAACTCAATATAAACATATTATGATAATGCCATAGTACAATGATATCGATTGATAACGTTTGATATTGGAAAAATAATGATTATTAAAAGAAAGAGACTAAGAGTGAAAAACCAGCAGAATATATATAGAAATTAGTAAACAAGCTATAAATAATATTATATTTTAATATAATGGAAGTTTAATAAGGAATTATTTTGATGAGTGGAAGAATAATATATGAAATTATCACTATATAACAAAACATTGAATAAGAATAAAAAAATTTGTTGCTAGGGACAACAAAAATTTATATAATTTGTTGATTTTGAGTATTGCAATTTATGACATGAACGAGAAGAGCTTAAACCAAGAGAGATGGTCAATAAAACTAAATTAATCTAAATTATTAAAATCCAGTAACATTCACAATAAATGAATGACTAATTGCCGTACTTTGGGCTGAATAAACCTTAACCAAATTGTATAATTGTATAATACAAAACGATAATAAGTAATTGAATTCAAAGGAATTACTTGGATTGCCCAATATCAGATCATGAAACGAATGCTAATTTAATGAAGTAATAAAAACCAGATAAGGAACTACCTGTGTAAAGAGTTAATCCTACAAACCAAACGAAAATAGAATAACCATCAAATCACTTGGACATCGCAGTTTACATCATACAATAGAAAAACGTATTTGGATCCAGAGTTTGCCGAAGCACGTAATCCCAAGTTTGGACGTTGGTGAACAAAGGAAGCGGTATTTCTGCATCGACCCGGACCAAGGATTCCACTTTATTACAACTTTGAAGACAAGAATAGAGAACATCATCTCATCTGTATTTGATACGGAACGACAACTACCTAGGTTAGAATCAACAGCCTTCCTGAGTCACATGGTACTTCGAACGGTAATTTTCAATTATATAAATAATATTAAACAAAATAACACTTTAATTTTGTAATATCTTGCATTCCTATTTATGTATTTTTAATCTTCCCCGCAGTTGAAAGAACCTTCACACCCTGAATCTAAATTAATTATAAAAAACTATAACTGAATTTAAAATAAAACATTGTACCGATCAATAATCGATTAACTCAAACGTATAGCCTTTCGTATATCAAGTAAAAACAATCTTATTGAATGTTAAAATATTTGAACTAATAAAGAAACATTGTATAATTTCAAGATCTTATCATTTATGTATTATTTAATGAAGTGGGAATAAGTATTAAACAGACAAAGTGTATAACAACTAATCACCGTACGCGGTGGGTTAACCTCCAAATTTCGTTTGTTTTGGAACTGCAGCGCTTGTTGCGGAATTCTCCGATACCAAAGAGAAGAGAATTACACACGAATTTTCTATAATTCTCTGCAAGGCAGACTAGGCTTGAGCGGAATTTTTGAATAACACCCTACATACATAAGTTTCATTCACACCAACACTTTTAGATTAAATAGAGAGATAAGGTAGTCATAATTAACTATATTACTATATCTAGTAAACCCAGATATATAAGAAATTGACATATTAAAATAATCAAGGAGAGGAAAGACAGAGAGGTACGTACCCGGTACATAACAAATTGGCGCTCAACTAGTGTAGGGCTTAAGTTAAGTAAAACTATAATTATATCAATATTACTTAACTAGAGCAGGCAACTGTGGGAGACTAAAAATGCATAATACCAGAGGTAGATCAAAGAAGAGGGCAGAAGACCCAGAGAAGGAAGAAGGTGGACAAGAACAAGAAATAGAAGTAGTCACAGATAGTGAAATAGAACAACAGACAAGCGATAAAGAAGAAACTGAAATAAGTATGGAGACGGAAAAGGAAACAGTTGAAGAGGAGGCCCAAGGGGATCAACCAGATAAGTCTAACCAAAAAGAAGACATGAGTATGCAGGAGATGTTGAAATTACTATTGGAAAACTCAAAGAGGCAGGAGGAAAAATTCGACAAAACAAATGAGGAAAACAAGGAGAATTTTAGGAAAATAAATGAGGAAATTAAGGAAAATAAGGAAACCTCAAGATTAATGAATGAAGGTTTAATCCAAATTAACGAAAGGTTCGATGGGAACAATGAGAGTATAAAACAAATGAAGGAAGAAATCTGCAAATAAGTGAAGAAAATTTAAGGCGAATGGATGAAAGAATTGAGAAAATAAACGAAGCAAGTTTAAAGCGGTTTGAGGGTAAGATGGAGAATTTCAATAAGGAGATAAGGGAAACTTTCGAGGGAAGTTCGAAAATGCTAACACACCTAGCCCAAAGATAGATAAATACAAGGAGGAGACAAATAAAGAAATGGAGATGTGTCTAAAGAATATGAATGAAACACTAAACAGCACTTCCGAAGGTATTATAGTAAGTCCAAATACAGAAGAGAGCAGCAAGGGAACCACAATTAAAGAAGACCAAAATGCATGGCTAACTGAAAATAAAAATAGAAAGAACAAGGAGAAGATCCAAACCATGGGAGAGAATATCAAGAAAATAAGGAAAATATGGAGAAAGAAAATAGTCAATACAAAAGAAGAAACGGAGATGAGGAAAGGTGGATTAATTAGTGCATTTAACTGCCCAATTACTGAACGAAGGGAGTTATGTAAAGGTATGAATTATCTAAGAAACTTTATGAAAATGACCAAAAAAATTTAATAAATTTAGATATCAGTTGAATATATCAACGATCAAAGAGTATCTGACCACATCAATTATATCTTCAATACGGAGGATACCAGCAAAACATTTGGTAAATAGTCCAGATATCAAAGGGAATGGAAAGGTAGAATATACGAGTGATTATGTTAGAATAGAGGAGATACAATACCTGCTAATTAAAAAGGATATAA
This sequence comes from Magicicada septendecula, assembly GCA_034769895.1. NCBI lineage: Eukaryota > Metazoa > Arthropoda > Insecta > Hemiptera > Cicadidae > Magicicada > Magicicada septendecula. Next base: position 159,950,151 of record CM068372.1, on the reverse strand, counting down.
ATATGACTGAACACCCTGACTTAAATGAAGACTTTGTATCAGCCGAGTTACAGTACCAGATACACAAGAGATATTTAACAAGTGTAAAAATTGGTATGAAAACTACAGTAATCCGGACGACGAGTGCAGACGAATTAATGGATCATGGTTAGAAGAAGAAGTAGTCAACCAGAAAAATGGGACTGATTTGCTGAAAACTGACCAGGCAACCAATTGGAAAGAATACGAAAATAATAAAAAAAACCACTAAATCCAAAAAAGTATGTAAGCACAACTTAATAAAAAATTTTTGAACAAAATTATTTAAATAGTTAACACAACATTCAAAAGGAAGTAAGTACGTCTAACTATATGTTTATGAAGAAGGTATTAAGAAGAGGTAATAACAACCCCAAGATTACAGAAGGAAATAAGAAATATTACTATATGTTTACAAAGAAATATTCTAAATAAGGAATAATGAAACCCCAAGATAAAAATTTTTTATATCAAGATGTACCTATGCAAAATAATAAAAGAAAAAACAATATGATCTAAAATACATGCCGAATTGCCAAATGAAGTGAACAACAAAATAAATAATTGATTATGACCAGAATAATATCAAATGGAACAAGAAAACATGTTTATCAAAATAATTCATTGTAATGTAAACAGACAAAATAGTAAAAATAAGAAGAACAATGGTTGAGTTAATGACTATAATTACACTGAACTTAAGTAATAATAATAATTAAAACAATTACGATTTAGAAATTCTTGGAATTATAAGAACAAATGAAGAAATAATACTTAGAGTTACTGTCACAACAAAAGAGAAGAGCAAGATTAATTACAGATAATGACTGTCAGAAATGTTATCAGAAAATGATTAAGGAAAATAAAATGGAATCACGAAGTATAAAAGATGTGAATAATTAAATATAAAACGCGACAATGTAAATAATTCCCAAATGTTTATTATTAATTAATTAAGAAGATTATTATGATATTATTATATTTTTATAGCTGACTGTAGATGAATTCCAGCAGTACTATATTGAAGTGTAGTGTGGGCAGCAGAGTATGAAGCCAAACAGTGCCTCTCTGAACTGTACCAACTCACATATTAGGGATTGTTAGGGAAATTGAATATTTAAGGGATATTAGAATCGTTGCAAAGAAGGACATCAAATTCCAAAAAAAAGGTATGACGAAGAAAACAGAAGGAAAACAGCTGACAGAAGAATAATGGAGAAATACAGTGATAGCAGTAGCTAGCAGTAGAAGAGAAGTTAACATAAAGTTTCATTGAATATTGTAACCAACTATCGACAAATACTGTTTAAAGAAAATATATATATAACCAAGAATGTTAATATGAGTAATGAAATGTCATTAAATAAAGAACTGTGAATACAAGTCTAAACAAGTTACATTGAGAATCACATCGTTGACCATTAAAATTGATATGAAGAAAAGGCATGTAAAAGATATAAGTTTACTTGACCTAAATTACATTCAGGTAAATTAAACTTCTTTAGGAGGGGGAGCATATGTAACGCAACAGAAATGCGGTCCTCGACGTAACATAATTAAAAATATTAAAAATAGAATAGGGAAGTAAATATCTATATCCCATATTAATACAAGTTTTAATATAATATGGTCTTCAAAGTTGTAATAAAGTGGAATCCTTGGTCCGGGTCGATGCAGAAATACCGCTTCCTTTGTTCACCAACGTCCAAACTTGGGATTACGTGCTTCGGCAAACTCTGGATCCAAATACGTTTTTCTATTGTATGATGTAAACTGCGATGTCCAAGTGATTTGATGGTTATTCTATTTTTGTTTGGTTTGTAGGATTAACTCTTTACACAGGTAGTTCCTTATCTGGTTTTTATTACTTCATTAAATTAGCATTCGTTTCATGATCTGATATTGGGCAATCCAAGTCATTCCTTTGAATTCAATTACTTATTATCGTTTTGTATTATACAATTATACAATTTGGTTAAGGTTTATTCAGCCCAAAGTACGGCAATTAGTCATTCATTTATTGTGAATGTTACTGGATTTTAATAATTTAGATTAATTTAGTTTTATTGACCATCTCTCTTGGTTTAATCTCTTCTCGTTCATGTCATAAATTGCAATACTCAAAATCAACAAATTATATTAATTTTTGTCATCCCTAGCAACAAATTTTTTTATTCTTATTCAATGTTTTGTTATATAGTGATAATTTCACATATTATTCTTCCACTCATCAAAATAATTCCTTATTAAACTTCCATTATATTAAAATATAATATTATTTATAGCTTGTTTACTAATTTCTATATATATTCTGCTGGTTTTTCACTCTTAGTCTCTTTCTTTTAATAATCATTATTTTTCCAATATCAAACGTTATCAATCGATATCATTGTACTATGGCATTATCATAATTTGTTTATATTGAGTTTGTTTATTATTTATTATTATTGGTTTTTTCTAACTCATTGAATTATATTTATTAATTATTATCAACTTCTTTACCTAACCTTTCTATTCTGAGTGGTTATATAGTGTTATTGGCTGTTAGACCTTTTATTATATTTGGATCTACTTTTGAATTTAACTTGTTAACAACTATAGCCTTTTTATACAAGTTTACAAACATAATCAACCTTTAACTACGTACATGTACACAAATAATTATCTTTATGATATCTAACAACAACTTTATCTTGACCTATGGATCAAAACACATAAGAAAAATTGATATTAATTAATACTAATTAACTGATTTCCATCACATTTCTACAACAGTAAACAAATAATACATATTGCTTCATTATTTGATATTACATCAACAAGTAAGCTTCATATGATAACACTAACTTTAACATAATATTTATGATAACAACCTAACGTTATAGAATTCAGAATCATTATTTTAGATTAACTTGTAACGTACATTATTGACTCATTTTTATCTATTTTCACCGTTCTTTACTTTAACATAGTCGATATTAGTTTCTTTCTTATAATTATTTATCAGTATTTTTTATTTATTCACCTCTCACTGAACATTGAGATTTCTCACTATTGTCTATAGTACATGTTTATTTTTTATTACTATTACTACCTTGTATTCTTATTATTTCTATATAATGATAAATTTATTTATCTGACCCTTGTATTAATATGGGATATAGATATTTACTTCCCTATTCTATTTTTATTTATGTAACGTCGAGGACCGCATTTCTGTTGCGTTACATATGCTCCCCCTCCTAAAGAAGTTTAATTTACCTGAATGTAATTTAGGTCAAGTAAACTTATATCTTTTACATGCCTTTTCTTCATATCAATTTTAATGGTCAACGATGTGATTCTCAATGTAACTTGTTTAGACTTGTATTCAGAGTTCTTTATTTAATGACATTTCATTACTCATATTAACATTCTTGGTTATATATATTGCGACAACACAAATTACTAAACTATTGGCGCATAGGATATGATAGTATGTGTAATTCAAATTACAAGTCTATATTGGAGGGTTTAAGATTATTTATTGTACAAACACAAGTTATAGTTTATATGGTATATTTGTAATGTACAGAATGTAATGTTTGATATAGAGTCTTTCTTTTAAAATGTTAAATAATGTTCATACGCAAGACGTGATACGTTACATAAGAAGACTCCCCCGATGATGTTGTTGAATAGAAGGGCCGGTCTTTGCGGTGTAGTTGGTTCGTCAGGTGTGGCTTACAAATGACAGACGTTTTCCCAGAAACGTTTACAGCTGGGCTGGCGTCCTGTAACAGCTTGGCTGATGTCCTGTAACAGCTGGGCTGGTCCTATAACAGCTGGGCTGATGTCCTATAACAGCTGGGCTGATGTCCTGTAACAGCTGGGCTGATGTCCTGTAACAGCTGGGCTGATGTCCTGTAACAGCTGGGCTGATGTCCTGCAATTCCCACGATGAATCCGACACTTCGCACAAACAACGGTACTACGGATTTTATTACTCGCAAAACTTATATAGAGTTTAAGACCAAGTAATATCTCAGGTGACAGTGAGTTTAATCAATAACGGTATATTGAGCTTATACCTCTCCGGCTTCTTCAAGTGTTCTCGCGAATAACAAGGTCTACCGCGATCAGCAGACCACCCTATGAGGAAATCTTGCACTAGCACGGAAACGTCTTGATGGAACTATTGCGTAACAATTAATACTACTGTCACTGCGGAAAATCTTGCACAGTGATACAGTTACACTCACTTCTTACACACGTAATACTACAATATTAATATCGTGTGTAAAGATATAAATCAATTGTTATGCGTCACACGCGTTACTATCCCGAAAAGTCTTAACAGATCCTTGCAAGCGGTATAATCTTGTACAAGGAATTGTATGTACCATTCACGGTAACAGCAGTGAAGAACTGCTTGTAAATTTTCGCACAATGCGTTAAAACACTGGTGTGTGCAAATGTACCACACACACAGTTCTGAGTCTTCCCGTTTCACTAACGACGAATAGTTTTTATAACACCTTGCAAGCGGTAGAATTCTTGTACAAGGAGTGCACGACCCGTTCGCGGTAGATGGCGTAGAAGAACTGCCGGTGTAACGACAGGCATAAGAAAATTTCCAACCACCAGTCAGCATTCTATTGGTGGATGGAAGTCACATGTTTAGTAAAGGTGACCATGCACTTTTCATGCATTAGAGTGCATTTACCTTGTAACAGCATGCATAGCGGTAATCAGACTACTCGTATCTCATGCATGCTGCCTACATATTAATAATATACATGAACGTAAACAATAGTCCGACAGGTATAGGGATTGTAGCGATACACATGTCTCAGTTCAGCTAATGTCAAAACAACGATAATACTTCACGCACCGCCCGGGAAACGTTTTCCACACGCGCACGCGCGCACATTTCCACAAACACAGTACATGAATCACCATAAATAATAATGCACAGTTTTTCTAAACTAAACCCTTAACCTTACTAAATACAATTGATAACAACCAAACTTAACCATCTACGAATAATATGAATGTCCATTGTCTGTGTAATATATGACTTGCCCCGCCTATCATGATCCTGTGATTCGTTGCAGGATTAACTCCCTCCCGCATAAAAAAAAAATTTTTTTTTTTTTTTTTAGTTAACAAAAAATAAAAAAATTTTTTTTTTTTAATATAACCACAACAACTTCCTAATCCTGAAATAATAATAATACCCTCAAACTAAAATCAAATAAACATCCTCAATTAATACTAACATTACCAACTGTCACATTGACAGAAGCATCAATTCAAAAGACACGTGGTAACCTTCAAACCAAAACAAACACACATGTTCTTGACACACAGATAACGAAATCTTATGCAGGGTCATAGCGTACACAGACAACATTCCTTATCTAAACTAGATTATTGTTCACTCTCAGAGTCATCTTACATACAACATTTAAACCTGAACTTGACATATTTAAAATCACTACACATTCTTACCCCTATATCCTGACATTTATTTCTGAGTTTTTTTGTGTAAATTTTTCTCAGTTTTGAAACGCACACGTTTACTTGGAAATACAGATTTAAATTTGTTTAATATACACCGTAATCGCCTTATCTCGCAACCCATTAACTGAACCTTGGGAGTCGGTGAGTTATTCGTTATCTTATCTTTCGAGCGTCCTAGTCTGATAAGGTGCTCTATACTATCAACCTTATCTCGTAATGTATGGTTTGGAACTCCAACTGGCAGTTTATTCACTTCGTCGATTTCCAATATAATATTATGTCCGAGTTTTCTAACTCCAATTACGGTCACATCTATTTTCGTTCCCTGCACATATCTTGTTATACGTGCCTGTTTTTCAACTATCTGCGACTCACACGCTGCTGATTTTATCCTTGTGTGACTTACCGGCAGAATCGGCATTTGTATAAAGTGGTTTTTACACCTCTTACGTAACTGCTCGTCCAACAGCGATATTTCTGTGCCGCTGTCGACCAACATCTCGTCAACATAACCCTTGATTTTTGCTTCGACAATAAGGTCGGTGCAATTTTCCATACTAATATTTTCTTCATGTTTATTACTATTATCATTATTACACATTAAATTATCCCTAATTTCGGCAGGATATAGGCCATACATAACAGTTCTATTCTTATAACTAACATTTTTCATACTTGATCGATTGAACTGCTTTTCAAATGAATCATTTTCAGTAACTGTTGCTAATAAGTTGGTATTAATTTGCTGAGTTGTATTTTTATGTTGTTGTGATTGCGGCTGAATTTGTGGTATTTGAACATGAAACTGATTACGCGGCGGTACATTATTATTTACCATCATTGTTGTCACCTTATTGTCACCAGTATCATTCACCTCTCCATCCTCCATAAACACCTCAGTATCTGATATAAATTCACCTAGTACCTCAACATTTCGACATGTGTCATAGATACTCGCACCGTTAGTATCCATACTAGTTCCAGGCTCTACTACTGGTTCGGGATTTTTATGTGTTATGCATACACTGTCCGCATCCATGATAGCTTCAGATTCTATCATACGTTCACGGTTCTCGCATGCTATATCTGTTACACTATAAACTATCACCCCATCACAGCACTTACCTGAAGTATGTTCCAGACTAACAGAGTTGTTACTACTAATTTCATTTCTGTTATCCTCACTACAATCCGATGCAGATTCTAAATATTCGACTTTACCGAGATATGAACTACTAGGCCCTAATAAGGTGGTTTCTGTATAATCACTTTCAATTGCAACTACTACGCTACTGTTCTCCGTTAATCCTCCAGATGTAAAATCTTGGTTAACTTCCATATCACTTTCTTTGAGAGTATGTTCCACAAGGACATTTGGTACTTCAAAATTATCATAAGGTACAATATTCTCAACCGTTAAATCTACTTCAATACCAGCTGACATTTCCTGTAGTTTCGCCATCCTCTCCTCTCTATCGGCTTCCATTTCTTCCCAAAATTTCTGCCTAATGGCTATCATCTCCTCATCCCTGGCTTTACTTTCCTCTGAAACTCCTTGTATATCCGCTATCATCTCTTCCTCCACGGCTTTCATCTCCTCATGCCAGGCTTTCATTTCTGCTGAAAGCTTCTGTATACTCATTTTCACCCCCTCTTGACAGGCTTTATTTTCCTCTTTATCAGCTTTTATTTCTTCCGACATGGTTTCCCACTTCGCTAATACGGCAGCTAAAAGATTCTTGATTTCTGCAGTATCCGCCATAATGATTAAATTTTAATTTAAAATTTAGTAAATTTAAATTTATTGATTTATACGCAAAGCAAGTTATTATTATCACCACAAGATTAGAACATATGGTAACCAGTTTATGCGCACACAGAAAAAGCAGTTCAAAATATCAACATGTAAATACCTTATCTAACATACAACAACTAATAATCTACCTCCAATATACTGATAAAATCTGTTCATATATGATATACAAGAGAATATGCCCACTTGAAAATTATATCCTCAGCTTTTCACATGAACAATACACATACAATTATTACGTTAATTATATTTATACGTCGGATTTTTCCAACAAATTTTATATTCATAGACAAATATGTAATAGCGTAAATTTACCGCTATTTAACGAGCCCTACGTTGCTAAGCGCCAAAATATCTCTATGCGACAACACAAATTACTAAACTATTGGCGCATAGGATATGATAGTATGTGTAATTCAAATTACAAGTCTATATTGGAGGGTTTAAGATTATTTATTGTACAAACACAAGTTATAGTTTATATGGTATATTTGTAATGTACAGAATGTAATGTTTGATATAGAGTCTTTCTTTTAAAATGTTAAATAATGTTCATACGCAAGACGTGATACGTTACATAAGAAGACTCCCCCGATGATGTTGTTGAATAGAAGGGCCGGTCTTTGCGGTGTAGTTGGTTCGTCAGGTGTGGCTTACAAATGACAGACGTTTTCCCAGAAACGTTAACAGCTGGGCTGGCGTCCTGTAACAGCTTGGCTGATGTCCTGTAACAGCTGGGCTGGTCCTATAACAGCTGGGCTGATGTCCTATAACAGCTGGGCTGATGTCCTGTAACAGCTGGGCTGATGTCCTGTAACAGCTGGGCTGATGTCCTGTAACAGCTGGGCTGATGTCCTGCAATTCCCACGATGAATCCGACACTTCGCACAAACAACGGTACTACGGATTTTATTACTCGCAAAACTTATATAGAGTTTAAGACCAAGTAATATCTCAGGTGACAGTGAGTTTAATCAATAACGGTATATTGAGCTTATACCTCTCCGGCTTCTTCAAGTGTTCTCGCGAATAACAAGGTCTACCGCGATCAGCAGACCACCCTATGAGGAAATCTTGCACTAGCACGGAAACGTCTTGATGGAACTATTGCGTAACAATTAATACTACTGTCACTGCGGAAAATCTTGCACAGTGATACAGTTACACTCACTTCTTACACACGTAATACTACAATATTAATATCGTGTGTAAAGATATAAATCAATTGTTATGCGTCACACGCGTTACTATCCCGAAAAGTCTTAACAGATCCTTGCAAGCGGTATAATCTTGTACAAGGAATTGTATGTACCATTCACGGTAACAGCAGTGAAGAACTGCTTGTAAATTTTCGCACAATGCGTTAAAACACTGGTGTGTGCAAATGTACCACACACACAGTTCTGAGTCTTCCCGTTTCACTAACGACGAATAGTTTTTATAACACCTTGCAAGCGGTAGAATTCTTGTACAAGGAGTGCACGACCCGTTCGCGGTAGATGGCGTAGAAGAACTGCCGGTGTAACGACAGGCATAAGAAAATTTCCAACCACCAGTCAGCATTCTATTGGTGGATGGAAGTCACATGTTTAGTAAAGGTGACCATGCACTTTTCATGCATTAGAGTGCATTTACCTTGTAACAGCATGCATAGCGGTAATCAGACTACTCGTATCTCATGCATGCTGCCTACATATTAATAATATACATGAACGTAAACAATAGTCCGACAGGTATAGGGATTGTAGCGATACACATGTCTCAGTTCAGCTAATGTCAAAACAACGATAATACTTCACGCACCGCCCGGGAAACGTTTTCCACACGCGCACGCGCGCACATTTCCACAAACACAGTACATGAATCACCATAAATAATAATGCACAGTTTTTCTAAACTAAACCCTTAACCTTACTAAATACAATTGATAACAACCAAACTTAACCATCTACAAATAATATGAATGTCCATTGTCTGTGTAATATATGACTTGCCCCGCCTATCATGATCCTGTGATTCGTTGCAATATATTTTCTTTAAACAGTATTTGTCGATAGTTGGTTACAATATTCAATGAAACTTTATGTTAACTTCTCTTCTACTGCTAGCTACTGCTATCACTGTATTTCTCCATTATTCTTCTGTCAGCTGTTTTCCTTCTGTTTTCTTCGTCATACCTTTTTTTTGGAATTTGATGTCCTTCTTCGCAACGATTCTAATATCCCTTAAATATTCAATTTCCCTAACAATCCCTAATATGTGAGTTGGTACAGTTCAGAGATGCACTGTTTGGCTTCATACTCTGCTGCCCACACTACACTTCAATATAGTACTGCTGGAATTCATCTACAGTCAGCTATAAAAATATAATAATATCATAATAATCTTCTTAATTAATTAATAATAAACATTTGGGAATTATTTACATTGTCGCGTTTTATATTTAATTATTCACATCTTTTATACTTCGTGATTCCATTTTATTTTCTTTAATCATTTTCTGATAACATTTCTGACAGTCATTATCTGTAATTAATCTTGCTCTTCTCTTTTGTTGTGACAGTAACTCTAAGTATTATTTCTTCATTTGTTCTTATAATTCCAAGAATTTCTAAATCGTAATTGTTTTAATTATTATTATTACTTAAGTTCAGTGTAATTATAGTCATTAACTCAACCATTGTTCTTCTTATTTTTACTATTTTGTCTGTTTACATTACAATGAATTATTTTGATAAACATGTTTTCTTGTTCCATTTGATATTATTCTGGTCATAATCAATTATTTATTTTGTTGTTCACTTCATTTGGCAATTCGGCATGTATTTTAGATCATATTGTTTTTTCTTTTATTATTTTGCATAGGTACATCTTGATATAAAAAATTTTTATCTTGGGGTTTCATTATTCCTTATTTAGAATATTTCTTTGTAAACATATAGTAATATTTCTTATTTCCTTCTGTAATCTTGGGGTTGTTATTACCACTTCTTAATACCTTCTTCATAAACATATAGTTAGACGTACTTACTTCCTTTTGAATATTGTGTTTTCTATTTAAATAATTTTGTTCAAAATTTTTTATTAAGTTGTGCTTACATACTTTTTTGGATTTAGTGTTTTTTTTTATTATTTTCATATTCTTTCCAATTGGTTGCCTGGTCAGTTTTCAGCAAATCAGTCCCATTTTTCTGGTTGACTACTTCTTCTTCTAACCATGATCCATTAATTCGTCTGCACTCGTCGTCCGGATTACTGTAGTTTTCATACCAATTTTTACACTTGTTAAATATCTCTTGTGTATCTGGTACTGTAACTCGGCTGATACAAAGTCTTCATTTAAGTCAGGGTGTTCAGTCATATTTATATCCTTTTTAATTAGCAGGTATTGTATCTCCTCTATTCTAAAATAATCACTCGTATATTCTACCTTTCCATTCCCTTTGATATCTGGACTATTTACCAAATGTTTTGCTGGTATCCTCCGTATTGAAGGTATAATTGATGTGGTCAGATACTCTTTGATCGTTGATATATTCAACTGATATCTAAATTTATTAAATTTTTTTGGTCATTTTCATAAAGTTTCTTAGATAATTCATACCTTTACATAACTCCCTTCGTTCAGTAATTGGGCAGTTAAATGCACTAATTAATCCACCTTTCCTCATCTCCGTTTCTTCTTTTGTATTGACTATTTTCTTTCTCCATATTTTCCTTATTTTCTTGATATTCTCTCCCATGGTTTGTATCTTCTCCTTGTTCTTTCTATTTTTATTTTCAGTTAGCCATGCATTTTGGTCTTCTCTAATTGTGGGTTCCTTGCTGCTCTCTTCTGTATTTGGACTTACTATAATACCTTCGGAAGTGCTGTTTAGTGTTTCATTCATATTCTTTAGACACATCTCCATTTCTTTATTTGTCTCCTCCTTGTATTTATCTATCTTTGGGCTAGGTGTGTTAGCATTTTCGAACTTCCCTCGAAAGTTTCCCTTATCTCCTTATTGAAATTCTCCATCTTACCCTCAAACCGCTTTAAACTTGCTTCGTTTATTTTCTCAATTCTTTCATCCATTCGCCTTAAATTTTCTTCATTTATTTGCAGGATTTCTTCCTTCATTTGTTTTATACTCTCATTGTTCCTATCGAACCTTTCGTTAATTTGGATTAAACCTTCATTCATTAATCTTGAGGTTTCCTTATTTTCCTTAATTTCCTCATTTATTTTCCTAAAATTCTCCTTGTTTTCCTCATTTGTTTTGTCGAATTTTTCCTCCTGCCTCTTTGAGTTTTCCAATAGTAATTTCAACATCTCCTGCATACTCATGTCTTCTTTTTGGTTAGACTTATCTGGTTGATCCCCTTGGGCCTCCTCTTCAACTGTTTCCTTTTCCGTCTCCATACTTATTTCAGTTTCTTCTTTATCGCTTGTCTGTTGTTCTATTTCACTATCTGTGACTACTTCTATTTCTTGTTCTTGTCCACCTTCTTCCTTCTCTGGGTCTTCTGCCCTCTTCTTTGATCTACCTCTGGTATTATGCATTTTTAGTCTCCCACAGTTGCCTGCTCTAGTTAAGTAATATTGATATAATTATAGTTTTACTTAACTTAAGCCCTACACTAGTTGAGCGCCAATTTGTTATGTACCGGGTACGTACCTCTCTGTCTTTCCTCTCCTTGATTATTTTAATATGTCAATTTCTTATATATCTGGGTTTACTAGATATAGTAATATAGTTAATTATGACTACCTTATCTCTCTATTTAATCTAAAAGTGTTGGTGTGAATGAAACTTATGTATGTAGGGTGTTATTCAAAAATTCCGCTCAAGCCTAGTCTGCCTTGCAGAGAATTATAGAAAATTCGTGTGTAATTCTCTTCTCTTTGGTATCGGAGAATACCACAACAAGCGCTGCAGTTCCAAAACAAACGAAATTTGGAGGTTAACCCACCACGTACGGTGATTAGTTGTTATACACATTGTTTGTTTAATTCTTATTCCCACTTCATTAAATAATACATAAATGATAAGATCTTGAAATTATACAATGTTTCTTTATTAGTTCAAATATTTTAACATTCAGTAAGATTGTTTTTACTTGATATACAAAAGGCTATATGTTTGAGTTAATCGATTATTGTTCGGTACAATGTTTTATTTTAAATTCAGTTATAGATTTTTATAATTAATTTAGATTCAGGGTGTGAAGGTTCTTTCAACTGCGGGGAAGATTAAAAATACATAAATAGGAATGCAAGATATTACAAAATTAAAGTGTTATTTTGTTTAATATTATTTATATAATTGAAAATTACCATTCGAAGTACCATGTGACTCAGGAAGGCTGTTGATTCTAACCTAGGTAGTTGTCGTTCGGTATCAAATACAGATGAGATGATGTTCTCTATTCTTGTCTTCAAAGTTGTAATAAAGTGGAATCCTTGGTCCGGGTCGATGCAGAAATACCGCTTCCTTTGTTCACCAACGTCCAAACTTGGGATTACGTGCTTCGGAAAAATCTGGATCCAAATACGTTTTTCTATTGAATGATGTAAACTGCGATGTCCAATGTGATTTGATGGTTATTCTATTTTCGTTTGGTTTGTAGGATTAACTCTTTACACAGGTAGTTCCTTATCTGGTTTTTATTACTTCATTAAATTAGCATTCGTTTCATGATCTGATATTGGGCAATCCAAGTCATTCCTTTGAATTCAATTACTTATTATCATTTTGTATTATACAATTATACAATTTGGTTAAGGTTTATTCAGCCCAAAGTACGGCAATTAGTCATTCATTTATTGTGAATGTTACTGGATTTTAATAATTTAGATTAATTTAGTATTATTGACCATCTCTCTTGGTTTAATCTCTTCTCGTTCATGTCATAAATTGCAATACTCAAAATCAACAAATTATATTAATTTTTGTCGTCCCTAGCAACAAATTTTTTTATTCTTATTCAATGTTTTGTTATATAGTGATAATTTCATATATTATTCTTCCACTCATCAAAATAATTCCTTATTAAACTTCCATTATATTAAAATATAATATTATTTATAGCTTGTTTACTAATTTCTATATATATTCTGCTGGTTTTTCACTCTTAGTCTCTTTCTTTTAATAATCATTATTTTTCCAATATCGAACGTTACCAATCGATATCATTGTACTATGGCATTATCATAATTTGTTTATATTGAGTTTGTTTATTATTTATTATTAATTATTATTGGTTTTTTCTAACTCATTGAATTATATTTATTAATTATTATCAACTTCTTTACCTAACCTTTCTATTCTGAGTGGTTATATAGTGTTATTGGCTGTTAGACCTTTTATTATATTTGGATCTACTTTTGAATTTAACTTGTTAACAACTATAGCCTTTTTATACAAGTTTACAAACATAATCAACCTTTAACTACGTACATGTACACAAATAATTATCTTTATGATATCTAACAACAACTTTATCTTGACCTATGGATCAAAACACATAAGAAAAATTGAAATTAATTAATACTAATTAACTGATTTCCATCACATTTCTACAACAGTAAACAAATAATACATATTGCTTCATTATTTGATATTACATCAACAAGTAAGCTTCATATGATAACACTAACTTTAACATAATATTTATGATAACAACCTAACATTATACAATTCAGAATCATTATTTTAGATTAACTTGTAACGTACATTATTGACTCATTTTTATCTATTTTCACCGTCCTTTACTTTAACATAGTCGATATTAGTTTCTTTCTTATAATTATTTATCAGTATTTTTTATTTATTCACCTCTCACTGAACATTGAGATTTCTCACTATTGTCTATAGTACATGTTTATTTTTTATTACTATTACTACCTTGTATTCTTATTATTTCTATATAATGATAAATTTATTTATCTGACCCTTGTATTAATATGGGATATGGATATTTACTTCCCTATTCTATTTTTAATATTTTTATTTATGTAACGTCGAGGACCGCATTTCTGTTGCGTTACATATGCTCCCCCTCCTAAAGAAGTTTAATTTACCTCAATGTAATTTAGGTCAAGTAAACTTATATCTTTTACATGCCTTTTCTTCATATCAATTTTAATGGTCAACGATGTGATTCTCAATGTAACTTGTTTAGACTTGTATTCACAGTTCTTTATTTAATGACATTTCATTACTCATATTAACATTCTTGGTTATATATATATTTTCTTTAAACAGTATTTGTCGATAGTTGGTTACAATATTCAATGAAACTTTATGTTAACTTCTCTTCTACTGCTAGCTACTGCTATCACTGTATTTCTCCATTATTCTTCTGTCAGCTGTTTTCCTTCTGTTTTCTTCGTCATACCTTTTTTTTGGAATTTGATGTCCTTCTTCGCAACGATTCTAATATCCCTTAAATATTCAATTTCCCTAACAATCCCTAATATGTGAGTTGGTACAGTTCAGAGAGGCACTGTTTGGCTTCATACTCTGCTGCCCACACTACACTTCAATATAGTACTGCTGGAATTCATCTACAGTCAGCTATAAAAATACAATAATATCATAATAATCTTCTTAATTAATTAATAATAAACATTTGGGAATTATTTACATTGTCGCGTTTTATATTTAATTATTCACATCTTTTATACTTTGTGATTCCATTTTATTTTCCTTAATCATTTTCTGATAACATTTCTGACAGTCATTATCTGTAATTAATCTTGCTCTTCTCTTTTGTTGTGACAGTAACTCTAAGTATTATTTCTTCATTTGTTCTTATAATTCCAAGAATTTCTAAATCGTAATTGTTTTAATTATTATTATTACTTAAGTTCAGTGTAATTATAGTCATTAACTCAACCATTGTTCTTCTTATTTTTACTATTTTGTCTGTTTACATTACAATGAATTATTTTGATAAACATGTTTTCTTGTTCCATTTGATATTATTCTGGTCATAATCAATTATTTATTTTGTTGTTCACTTCATTTGGCAATTCGGCATGTATTTTAGATCATATTGTTTTTTCTTTTATTATTTTGCATAGGTACATCTTGATATAAAATTTTTTATCTTGGGGTTTCATTATTCCTTATTTAGAATATTTCTTTGTAAACATATAGTAATATTTCTTATTTCCTTCTGTAATCTTGGGGTTGTTATTACCTCTTCTTAATACCTTCTTCATAAACATATAGTTAGACGTACTTACTTAATTTTGAATGTTGTGTTTTCTATTTAAATAATTTTGTTCAAAAATTTTTTATTAAGTTGTGCTTACATACTTTTTTGGATTTAGTGTTTTTTTTTATTATTTTCATATTCTTTCCAATTGGTTGCCTGGTCAGTTTTCAGC
Source organism: Magicicada septendecula (assembly GCA_034769895.1). Classification (NCBI taxonomy): domain Eukaryota; kingdom Metazoa; phylum Arthropoda; class Insecta; order Hemiptera; family Cicadidae; genus Magicicada; species Magicicada septendecula. The sequence continues at coordinate 159,934,438 of CM068372.1, read as the reverse complement.
AAATCAGTCCCATTTTTCTGGTTGACTACTTCTTCTTCTAACCATGATCCATTAATTCGTCTGCACTCGTCGTCCGGATTACTGTAGTTTTCATACCAATTTTTACACTTGTTAAATATCTCTTGTGTATCTGGTACTGTAACTCGGCTGATACAAAGTCTTCATTTAAGTCAGGGTGTTCAGTCATATTTATATCCTTTTTAATTAGCAGGTATTGTATCTCCTCTATTCTAACATAATCACTCGTATATTCTACCTTTCCATTCCCTTTGATATCTGGACTATTTACCAAATGTTTTGCTGGTATCCTCCGTATTGAAGTTATAATTGATGTGGTCAGATACTCTTTGATCGTTGATATATTCAACTGATATCTAAATTTATTAAATTTTTTTGGTCATTTTCATAAAGTTTCTTAGATAATTCATACCTTTACATAACTCCCTTCGTTCAGTAATTGGGCAGTTAAATGCACTAATTAATCCACCTTTCCTCATCTCCGTTTCTTCTTTTGTATTGACTATTTTCTTTCTCCATATTTTCCTTATTTTCTTGATATTCTCTCCCATGGTTTGTATCTTCTCCTTGTTCTTTCTATTTTTATTTTCAGTTAGCCATGCATTTTGGTCTTCTCTAATTGTGGGTTCCTTGCTGCTCTCTTCTGTATTTGGACTTACTATAATACCTTCGGAAGTGCTGTTTAGTGTTTCATTCATATTCTTTAGACACATCTCCATTTCTTTATTTGTCTCCTCCTTGTATTTATCTATCTTTGGGCTAGGTGTGTTAGCATTTTCGAACTTCCCTCGAAAGTTTCCCTTATCTCCTTATTGAAATTCTCCATCTTACCCTAAAACCGCTTTAAACTTGCTTCGTTTATTTTCTCAATTCTTTCATCCATTCACCTTAAATTTTCTTCATTTATTTGCAGGATTTCTTCCTTCATTTGTTTTATACTCTCATTGTTCCTATCGAACCTTTCGTTAATTTGGATTAAACCTTCATTCATTAATCTTGAGGTTTCCTTATTTTCCTTAATTTCCTCATTTATTTTCCTAAAATTCTCCTTGTTTTCCTCATTTGTTTTGTCGAATTTTTCCTCCTGCCTCTTTGAGTTTTCCAATAGTAATTTCAACATGTCCTGCATACTCATGTCTTCTTTTTGGTTAGACTTATCTGGTTGATCCCCTTGGGCCTCCTCTTCAACTGTTTCCTTTTCCGTCTCCATACTTATTTCAGTTTCTTCTTTATCGCTTGTCTGTTGTTCTATTTCACTATCTGTGACTACTTCTATTTCTTGTTCTTGTCCACCTTCTTCCTTCTCTGGGTCTTCTGCCCTCTTCTTTGATCTACCTCTGGTATTATGTATTTTTAGTCTCCCACAGTTGCCTGCTCTAGTTAAGTAATATTGATATAATTATAGTTTTACTTAACTTAAGCCCTACACTAGTTGAGCGCCAATTTGTTATGTACCGGGTACGTACCTCTCTGTCTTTCCTCTCCTTGATTATTTTAATATGTCAATTTCTTATATATCTGGGTTTACTAGATATAGTAATATAGTTAATTATGACTACCTTATCTCTCTATTTAATCTAAAAGTGTTGGTGTGAATGAAACTTATGTATGTAGGGTGTTATTCAAAAATTCCGCTCAAGCCTAGTCTGCCTTGCAGAGAATTATAGAAAATTCGTGTGTAATTCTCTTCTCTTTGGTATCGGAGAATACCGCAACAAGCGCTGCAGTTCCAAAACAAACGAAATTTGGAGGTTAACCCACCACGTACGGTGATTAGTTGTTATACACTTTGTTTGTTTAATTCTTATTCCCACTTCATTAAATAATACATAAATGATAAGATCTTGAAATTATACAATGTTTCTTTATTAGTTCAAATATTTTAACATTCAGTAAGATTGTTTTTACTTGATATACAAAAGGCTATACGTTTGAGTTAATCGATTATTGATCGGTACAATGTTTTATTTTAAATTCAGTTATAGTTTTTTATAATTAATTTAGATTCAGGGTGTGAAGGTTCTTTCAACTGCGGGGAAGATTAAAAATACATAAATAGGAATGCAAGATATTACAAAATTAAAGTGTTATTTTGTTTAATATTATTTATATGATTGAAAATTACCATTCGAAGTACCATGTGACTCAGGAAGGCTGTTGATTCTAAACTAGGTAGTTGTCGTTCCGTATCAAATACAGATGAGATGATGTTCTCTATTCTTGTCTTCAAAGTTGTAATAAAGTGGAATCCTTGGTCCGGGTCGATGCAGAAATACCGCTTCCTTTGTTCACCAACGTCCAAACTTGGGATTACGTGCTTCGGAAAAATCTGGATCCAAATACGTTTTTCTATTGTATGATGTAAACTGCGATGTCCAAGTGATTTGATGGTTATTCTATTTTCGTTTGGTTTGTAGGATTAACTCTTTACACAGGTAGTTCCTTATCTGGTTTTTATTACTTCATTAAATTAGCATTCGTTTCATGATCTGATATTGGGCAATCCAAGTCATTCCTTTGAATTCAATTACTTATTATCGTTTTGTATTATACAATTATACAATTTGGTTAAGGTTTATTCAGCCCAAAGTACGGCAATTAGTCATTCATTTATTGTGAATGTTACTGGATTTTAATAATTTAGATTAATTTAGTATTATTGACCATCTCTCTTGGTTTAATCTCTTCTCGTTCATGTCATAAATTGCAATACTCAAAATCAACAAATTATATTAATTTTTGTAGTCCCTAGCAACAAATTTTTTTATTCTTATTCAATGTTTTGTTATATAGTGATAATTTCATATATTATTCTTCCACTCATCAAAATAATTCCTTATTAAACTTCCATTATATTAAAATATAATATTATTTATAGCTTGTTTACTAATTTCTATATATATTCTGCTGGTTTTTCACTCTTAGTCTCTTTCTTTTAATAATCATTATTTTTCCAATATCGAACGTTATCAATCGATATCATAGTACTATGGCATTATCATAATTTGTTTATATTGAGTTTGTTTATTATTTATTATTAATTATTATTGGTTTTTTCTAACTCATTGAATTATATTTATTAATTATTATCAACTTCTTTACCTAACCTTTCTATTCTGAGTGGTTATATAGTGTTATTGGCTGTTAGACCTTTTATTATATTTGGATCTACTTTTGAATTTAACTTGTTAACAACTATAGCCTTCTTATACAAGTTTACAAACATAATCAACCTTTAACTATGTACATGTACACAAATAATTATTTTTATGATATCTAACAACAACTTTATCTTGACCTATGGATCAAAACACATAAGAAAAATTGAAATTAATTAATACTAATTAACTGATTTCCATCACATTTCTACAACAGTAAACAAATAATACATATTGCTTCATTATTTGATATTACATCAACAAGTAAGCTTCATATGATAACACTAACTTTAACATAATATTTATGATAACAACCTAACATTATACAATTCAGAATCATTATTTTAGATTAACTTGTAACGTACATTATTGACTCATTTTTATCTATTTTCACCGTCCTTTACTTTAACATAGTCGATATTAGTTTCTTTCTTATAATTATTTATCAGTATTTTTTATTTATTCGCCTCTCACTGAACATTGAGATTTCTCACTATTGTCTATAGTACATGTTTATTTTTTATAACTATTGCTACCTTGTATTCTTATTATTTCTGTATAATGATAAATTTATTTATCTGACCCTTGTATTAATATGGGATATAGATATTTACTTCCCTATTCTATTTTTAATATTTTTATTTATGTAACGTCGAGGACCGCATTTCTGTTGCGTTACATATGCTCCCCCTCCTAAAGAAGTTTAATTTACCTGAACGTAATTTAGGTCAAGTAAACTTATATCTTTTACTTGTATAGTAAAGAAGGGGGCAGAAGACCCAGAGAAGGAAGAAGGTGGACAAGAACAAGAAATAGAAGGAGTCACAGATAGTGAAATAGAACAACAGACAAGCGATAAAGAAGAAACTGAAATAAGTATGGAGACGGAAAAGGAAACAGTTGAAGAGGAGGCCCAAGGGGATCAACCAGATAAGTCTAACCAAAAAGAAGACATGAGTATGCAGGAGATGTTGAAATTACTATTGGAAAACTCAAAGAGGCAGGAGGAAAAAGTCGACAAAACAAATGAGGAAAACAAGGAGAATTTTAGGAAAATAAATGAGGAAATTAAGGAAAATAAGGAAACCTCAAGATTAATGAATGAAGGTTTAATCCAAATTAACGAAAGGTTCGATAGGAACAATGAGAGTATAAAACAAATGAAGGAAGAAATCCTGCAAATAAATGAAGAAAATTTAAGGCGAATGGATGAAAGAATTGAGAAAATAAACGAAGCAAGTTTAAAGCGGTTTGAGGGTAAGATGGAGAATTTCAATAAGGAGATAAGGGAAACTTTCGAGGGAAGTTCGAAAATGCTAACACACCTAGCCCAAAGATAGATAAATACAAGGAGGAGACAAATAAAGAAATGGAGATGTGTCTAAAGAATATGAATGAAACACTAAACAGCACTTCCGAAGGTATTATAGTAAGTCCAAATACAGAAGAGAGCAGCAAGGAAACCACAATTAGAGAAGACCAAAATGCATGACTAACTGAAAATAAAAATAGAAAGAACAAGGAGAAGATCCAAACCATGGGAGAGAATATCAAGAAAATAAGGAAAATATGGAGAAAGAAAATAGTCAATACAAAAGAAGAAACGGAGATGAGGAAAGGTGGATTAATTAGTGCATTTAACTGCCCAATTACTGAACGAAGGGAGTTATGTAAAGGTATGAATTATCTAAGAAACTTTATGAAAATGACCAAAAAAATTTAATAAATTTAGATATCAGTTGAATATATCAACGATCAAAGAGTATCTGACCACATCAATTATATCTTCAATACGGAGGATACCAGCAAAACATTTGGTAAATAGTCCAGATATCAAAGGGAATGGAAAGGTAGAATATACGAGTGATTATGTTAGAATAGAGGAGATACAATACCTGCTAATTAAAAAGGATATAAATATGACTGAACACCCTGACTTAAATGAAGACTTTGTATCAGCCGAGTTGGAGTACCAGATACACAAGAGATATTTAACAAGTGTAAAAATTGGTATGAAAACTACAGTAATCCGGACGACGAGTGCAGACAAATTAATGGATCATGGTTAGAAGAAGAAGTAGTCAACCAGAAAAATGGGACTGATTTGCTGAAAACTGACCAGGCAACCAATTGGAAAGAATATGAAAATAATAAAAAAAACCACTAAATCCAAAAAAGTATGTAAGCACAACTTAATAAAAAAATTTTGAACAAAATTATTTAAATAGAAAACACAACATTCAAAAGGAAGTAAGTACGTCTAACTATATGTTTATGAAGAAGGTATTAAGAAGAGGTAATAACAACCCCAAGATTACAGAAGGAAATAAGAAATATTACTATATGTTTACAAAGAAATATTCTAAATAAGGAATAATGAAACCCCAAGATAAAAATTTTTTATATCAAGATGTACCTATGCAAAATAATAAAAGAAAAAACAATATGATCTAAAATACATGCCGAATTGCCAAATGAAGTGAACAACAAAATAAATAATTGATTATGACCAGAATAATATCAAATGGAACAAGAAAACATGTTTATCAAAATAATTCATTGTAATGTAAACAGACAAAATAATAAAAATAAGAAGAACAATGGTTGAGTTAATGACTATAATTACACTGAACTTAAGTAATAATAATAATTAAAACAATTACGATTTAGAAATTCTTGGAATTATAAGAACAAATGAAGAAATAATACTTAGAGTTACTGTCACAACAAAAGAGAAGAGCAAGATTAATTACAGATAATGACTGTCAGAAATGTTATCAGAAAATGATTAAGGAAAATAAAATGGAATCACGAAGTATAAAAGATGTGAATAATTAATTATAAAACGCGACAATGTAAATAATTCCCAAATGTTTATTATTAATTAATTAAGAAGATTATTATGATATTATTATATTTTTATAGCTGACTGTAGATGAATTCCAGCAGTACTATATTGAAGTGTGGTGTGGGCAGCAGAGTATGAAGCCAAACAGTGCCTCTCTGAACTGTACCAACTCACATATTAGGGATTGTTAGGGAAATTGAATATTTAAGGGATATTAGAATTGTTGCGAAGAAGGACATCAAATTCCAAAAAAAAGGTATGACGAACAAAACAGAAGGAAAACAGCTGACAGAAGAATAATGGAGAAATACAGTGATAGCAGTAGCTAGCAGTAGAAGAGAAGTTAACATAAAGTTTCATTGAATATTGTAACCAACTATCGACAAATACTGTTTAAAGAAAATATATATATAACCAAGAATGTTAATATGAGTAATGAAATGTCATTAAATAAAGAACTGTGAATACAAGTCTAAACAAGTTACATTGAGAATCACATCGTTGACCATTAAAATTGATATGAAGAAAAGGCATGTAAAAGATATAAGTTTACTTGACCTAAATTACATTCAGGTAAATTAAACTTCTTTAGGAGGGGGAGCATATGTAACGCAACAGAAATGCGGTCCTCGACGTTACATAAATAAAAATATTAAAAATAGAATAGGGAAGTAAATATCCATATCCCATATTAATACAAGGGTCAGATAAATAAATTTATCATTATATAGAAATAATAAGAATACAAGGTAGTAATAGTAATAAAAAATAAACATGTACTATAGACAATAGTGAGAAATCTCAATGTTCAGTGAGAGGTAAATAAATAAAAATACTGATAAATAATTATAAGAAAGAAACTAATATTGACTATGTTAAAGTAAAGGACGGTGAAAATAGATAAAAATGAGTCAATAATGTACGTTACAAGTTAATCTAAAATAATGATTCTGAATTGTATAATGTTAGGTTGTTATCATAAATATTATGTTAAAGTTAGTGTTATCATATGAAGCTTACTTGTTGATGTAATATCAAATAATGAAGCAATATGTATTATTTGTTTACTGTTGTAGAAATGTGATGGAAATCAGTTAATTAGTATTAATTAATTTCAATTTTTCTTATGTGTTTTGATCCATAGGTCAAGATAAAGTTGTTGTTAGATATCATAAAGATAATTATTTGTGTACATGTACGTAGTTAAAGGTTGATTATGTTTGTAAACTTGTATAAAAAGGCTATAGTTGTTAACAAGTTAAATTCAAAAGTAGATCCAAATATAATAAAAGGTCTAACAGCCAATAACACTATATAACCACTCAGAATAGAAAGGTTAGGTAAAGAAGTTGATAATAATTAATAAATATAATTCAATGAGTTAGAAAAACCAATAATAATTAATAATAAATAATAAACAAACTCAATATAAACAAATTATGATAATGCCATAGTACAATGATATCGATTGATAACGTTTGATATTGGAAAAATAATGATTATTAAAAGAAAGAGACTAAGAGTGAAAAACCAGCAGAATATATATAGAAATTAGTAAACAAGCTATAAATAATATTATATTTTAATATAATGGAAGTTTAATAAGGAATTATTTTGATGAGTGGAAGAATAATATATGAAATTATCACTATATAACAAAACATTGAATAAGAATAAAAAAATTTGTTGCTAGGGACGACAAAAATTAATATAATTTGTTGATTTTGAGTATTGCAATTTATGACATGAACGAGAAGAGATTAAACCAAGAGAGATGGTCAATAATACTAAATTAATCTAAATTATTAAAATCCAGTAACATTCACAATAAATGAATGACTAATTGCCGTACTTTGGGCTGAATAAACCTTAACCAAATTGTATAATTGTATAATACAAAATGATAATAAGTAATTGAATTCAAAGGAATGACTTGGATTGCCCAATATCAGATCATGAAACGAATGCTAATTTAATGAAGTAATAAAAACCAGATAAGGAACTACCTGTGTAAAGAGTTAATCCTACAAACCAAACGAAAATAGAATAACCATCAAATCACATTGGACATCGCAGTTTACATCATTCAATAGAAAAACGTATTTGGATCCAGATTTTTCCGAAGCACGTAATCCCAAGTTTGGACGTTGGTGAACAAAGGAAGCGGTATTTCTGCATCGACCCGGACCAAGGATTCCACTTTATTACAACTTTGAAGACAAGAATAGAGAACATCATCTCATCTGTATTTGATACCGAACGACAACTACCTAGGTTAGAATCAACAGCCTTCCTGAGTCACATGGTACTTCGAATGGTAATTTTCAATTATATAAATAATATTAAACAAAATAACACTTTAATTTTGTAATATCTTGCATTCCTATTTATGTATTTTTAATCTTCCCCGCAGTTGAAAGAACCTTCACACCCTGAATCTAAATTAATTATAAAAATCTATAACTGAATTTAAAATAAAACATTGTACCGAACAATAATCGATTAACTCAAACATATAGCCTTTTGTATATCAAGTAAAAACAATCTTACTGAATGTTAAAATATTTGAACTAATAAAGAAACATTGTATAATTTCAAGATCTTATCATTTATGTATTATTTAATGAAGTGGGAATAAGAATTAAACAAACAAAGTGTATAACAACTAATCACCGTACGTGGTGGGTTAACCTCCAAATTTCGTTTGTTTTGGAACTGCAGCGCTTGTTGCGGTATTCTCCGATACCAAAGAGAAGAGAATTACACACGAATTTTCTATAATTCTCTGCAAGGCAGACTAGGCTTGAGCGGAATTTTTGAATAACACCCTACATACATAAGTTTCATTCACACCAACACTTTTAGATTAAATAGAGAGATAAGGTAGTCATAATTAACTATATTACTATATCTAGTAAACCCAGATATATAAGAAATTGACATATTAAAATAATCAAGGAGAGGAAAGACAGAGAGGTACGTACCCGGTACATAACAAATTGGCGCTCAACTAGTGTAGGGCTTAAGTTAAGTAAAACTATAATTATATCAATATTACTTAACTAGAGCAGGCAACTGTGGGAGACTAAAAATGCATAATACCAGAGGTAGATCAAAGAAGAGGGCAGAAGACCCAGAGAAGGAAGAAGGTGGACAAGAACAAGAAATAGAAGTAGTCACAGATAGTGAAATAGAACAACAGACAAGCGATAAAGAAGAAACTGAAATAAGTATGGAGACGGAAAAGGAAACAGTTGAAGAGGAGGCCCAAGGGGATCAACCAGATAAGTCTAACCAAAAAGAAGACATGAGTATGCAGGAGATGTTGAAATTACTATTGGAAAACTCAAAGAGGCAGGAGGAAAAATTCGACAAAACAAATGAGGAAAACAAGGAGAATTTTAGGAAAATAAATGAGGAAATTAAGGAAAATAAGGAAACCTCAAGATTAATGAATGAAGGTTTAATCCAAATTAACGAAAGGTTCGATAGGAACAATGAGAGTATAAAACAAATGAAGGAAGAAATCCTGCAAATAAATGAAGAAAATTTAAGGCGAATGGATGAAAGAATTGAGAAAATAAACGAAGCAAGTTTAAAGCGGTTTGAGGGTAAGATGGAGAATTTCAATAAGGAGATAAGGGAAACTTTCGAGGGAAGTTCGAAAATGCTAACACACCTAGCCCAAAGATAGATAAATACAAGGAGGAGACAAATAAAGAAATGGAGATGTGTCTAAAGAATATGAATGAAACACTAAACAGCACTTCCGAAGGTATTATAGTAAGTCCAAATACAGAAGAGAGCAGCAAGGAAACCACAATTAGAGAAGACCAAAATGCATGGCTAACTGAAAATAAAAATAGAAAGAACAAGGAGAAGATCCAAACCATGGGAGAGAATATCAAGAAAATAAGGAAAATATGGAGAAAGAAAATAGTCAATACAAAAGAAGAAACGGAGATGAGGAAAGGTGGATTAATTAGTGCATTTAACTGCCCAATTACTGAACGAAGGGAGTTATGTAAAGGTATGAATTATCTAAGAAACTTTATGAAAATGACCAAAAAAATTTAATAAATTTAGATATCAGTTGAATATATCAACGATCAAAGAGTATCTGACCACATCAATTATATCTTCAATACGGAGGATACCAGCAAAACATTTGGTAAATAGTCCAGATATCAAAGGGAATGGAAATGTAGAATATACGAGTGATTATGTTAGAATAGAGGAGATACAATACCTGCTAATTAAAAAGGATATAAATATGACTGAACACCCTGACTTAAATGAAGACTTTGTATCAGCCGAGTTGGAGTACCAGATACACAAGAGATATTTAACAAGTGTAAAAATTGGTATGAAAACTACAGTAATCCGGACGACGAGTGCAGACAAATTAATGGATCATGGTTAGAAGAAGAAGTAGTCAACCAGAAAAATGGGACTGATTTGCTGAAAACTGACCAGGCAACCAATTGGAAAGAATATGAAAATAATAAAAAAAACCACTAAATCCAAAAAAGTATGTAAGCACAACTTAATAAAAAAATTTTGAACAAAATTATTTAAATAGAAAACACAACATTCAAAAGGAAGTAAGTACGTCTAACTATATGTTTATGAAGAAGGTATTAAGAAGAGGTAATAACAACCCCAAGATTACAGAAGGAAATAAGAAATATTACTATATGTTTACAAAGAAATATTCTAAATAAGGAATAATGAAACCCCAAGATAAAAATTTTTTATATCAAGATGTACCTATGCAAAATAATAAAAGAAAAAACAATATGATCTAAAATACATGCCGAATTGCCAAATGAAGTGAACAACAAAATAAATAATTGATTATGACCAGAATAATATCAAATGGAACAAGAAAACATGTTTATCAAAATAATTCATTGTAATGTAAACAGACAAAATAATAAAAATAAGAAGAACAATGGTTGAGTTAATGACTATAATTACACTGAACTTAAGTAATAATAATAATTAAAACAATTACGATTTAGAAATTCTTGGAATTATAAGAACAAATGAAGAAATAATACTTAGAGTTACTGTCACAACAAAAGAGAAGAGCAAGATTAATTACAGATAATGACTGTCAGAAATGTTATCAGAAAATGATTAAGGAAAATAAAATGGAATCACGAAGTATAAAAGATGTGAATAATTAATTATAAAACGCGACAATGTAAATAATTCCCAAATGTTTATTATTAATTAATTAAGAAGATTATTATGATATTATTATATTTTTATAGCTGACTGTAGATGAATTCCAGCAGTACTATATTGAAGTGTGGTGTGGGCAGCAGAGTATGAAGCCAAACAGTGCCTCTCTGAACTGTACCAACTCCCATATTAGGGATTGTTAGGGAAATTGAATATTTAAGGGATATTAGAATTGTTGCGAAGAAGGACATCAAATTCCAAAAAAAAGGTATGACGAAGAAAACAGAAGGAAAACAGCTGACAGAAGAATAATGGAGAAATACAGTGATAGCAGTAGCTAGCAGTAGAAGAGAAGTTAACATAAAGTTTCATTGAATATTGTAACCAACTATCGACAAATACTGTTTAAAGAAAATATATATATAACCAAGAATGTTAATATGAGTAATGAAATGTCATTAAATAAAGAACTGTGAATACAAGTCTAAACAAGTTACATTGAGAATCACATCGTTGACCATTAAAATTGATATGAAGAAAAGGCATGTAAAAGATATAAGTTTACTTGACCTAAATTACATTCAGGTAAATTAAACTTCTTTAGGAGGGGGAGCATATGTAACGCAACAGAAATGCGGTCCTCGACGTTACATAAATAAAAATATTAAAAATAGAATAGGGAAGTAAATATCCATATCCCATATTAATACAAGGGTCAGATAAATAAATTTATCATTATATAGAAATAATAAGAATACAAGGTAGTAATAGTAATAAAAAATAAACATGTACTATAGACAATAGTGAGAAATCTCAATGTTCAGTGAGAGGTAAATAAATAAAAATACTGATAAATAATTATAAGAAAGAAACTAATATTGACTATGTTAAAGTAAAGGACGGTGAAAATAGATAAAAATGAGTCAATAATGTACGTTACAAGTTAATCTAAAATAATGATTCTGAATTGTATAATGTTAGGTTGTTATCATAAATATTATGTTAAAGTTAGTGTTATCATATGAAGCTTACTTGTTGATGTAATATCAAATAATGAAGCAATATGTATTATTTGTTTACTGTTGTAGAAATGTGATGGAAATCAGTTAATTAGTATTAATTAATTTCAATTTTTCTTATGTGTTTTGATCCATAGGTCAAGATAAAGTTGTTGTTAGATATCATAAAGATAATTATTTGTGTACATGTACGTAGTTAAAGGTTGATTATGTTTGTAAACTTGTATAAAAAGGCTATAGTTGTTAACAAGTTAAATTCAAAAGTAGATCCAAATATAATAAAAGGTCTAACAGCCAATAACACTATATAACCACTCAGAATAGAAAGGTTAGGTAAAGAAGTTGATAATAATTAATAAATATAATTCAATGAGTTAGAAAAACCAATAATAATTAATAATAAATAATAAACAAACTCAATATAAACAAATTATGATAATGCCATAGTACAATGATATCGATTGATAACGTTTGATATTGGAAAAATAATGATTATTAAAAGAAAGAGACTAAGAGTGAAAAACCAGCAGAATATATATAGAAATTAGTAAACAAGCTATAAATAATATTATATTTTAATATAATGGAAGTTTAATAAGGAATTATTTTGATGAGTGGAAGAATAATATATGAAATTATCACTATATAACAAAACATTGAATAAGAATAAAAAAATTTGTTGCTAGGGACGACAAAAATTAATATAATTTGTTGATTTTGAGTATTGCAATTTATGACATGAACGAGAAGAGATTAAACCAAGAGAGATGGTCAATAATACTAAATTAATCTAAATTATTAAAATCCAGTAACATTCACAATAAATGAATGACTAATTGCCGTACTTTGGGCTGAATAAACCTTAACCAAATTGTATAATTGTATAATACAAAATGATAATAAGTAATTGAATTCAAAGGAATGACTTGGATTGCCCAATATCAGATCATGAAACGAATGCTAATTTAATGAAGTAATAAAAACCAGATAAGGAACTACCTGTGTAAAGAGTTAATCCTACAAACCAAACGAAAATAGAATAACCATCAAATCACATTGGACATCGCAGTTTACATCATTCAATAGAAAAACGTATTTGGATCCAGATTTTTCCGAAGCACGTAATCCCAAGTTTGGACGTTGGTGAACAAAGGAAGCGGTATTTCTGCATCGACCCGGACCAAGGATTCCACTTTATTACAACTTTGAAGACAAGAATAGAGAACATCATCTCATCTGTATTTGATACCGAACGACAACTACCTAGGTTAGAATCAACAGCCTTCCTGAGTCACATGGTACTTCGAATGGTAATTTTCAATTATATAAATAATATTAAACAAAATAACACTTTAATTTTGTAATATCTTGCATTCCTATTTATGTATTTTTAATCTTCCCCGCAGTTGAAAGAACCTTCACACCCTGAATCTAAATTAATTATAAAAATCTATAACTGAATTTAAAATAAAACATTGTACCGAACAATAATCGATTAACTCAAACATATAGCCTTTTGTATATCAAGTAAAAACAATCTTACTGAATGTTAAAATATTTGAACTAATAAAGAAACATTGTATAATTTCAAGATCTTATCATTTATGTATTATTTAATGAAGTGGGAATAAGAATTAAACAAACAAAGTGTATAACAACTAATCACCGTACATGGTGGGTTAACCTCCAAATTTCGTTTGTTTTGGAACTGCAGCGCTTGTTGCGGTATTCTCCGATACCAAAGAGAAGAGAATTACACACGAATTTTCTATAATTCTCTGCAAGGCAGACTAGGCTTGAGCGGAATTTTTGAATAACACCCTACATACATAAGTTTCATTCACACCAACACTTTTAGATTAAATAGAGAGATAAGGTAGTCATAATTAACTATATTACTATATCTAGTAAACCCAGATATATAAGAAATTGACATATTAAAATAATCAAGGAGAGGAAAGACAGAGAGGTACGTACCCGGTACATAACAAATTGGCGCTCAACTAGTGTAGGGCTTAAGTTAAGTAAAACTATAATTATATCAATATTACTTAACTAGAGCAGGCAACTGTGGGAGACTAAAAATGCATAATACCAGAGGTAGATCAAAGAAGAGGGCAGAAGACCCAGAGAAGGAAGAAGGTGGACAAGAACAAGAAATAGAAGTAGTCACAGATAGTGAAATAGAACAACAGACAAGCGATAAAGAAGAAACTGAAATAAGTATGGAGACGGAAAAGGAAACAGTTGAAGAGGAGGCCCAAGGGGATCAACCAGATAAGTCTAACCAAAAAGAAGACATGAGTATGCAGGAGATGTTGAAATTACTATTGGAAAACTCAAAGAGGCAGGAGGAAAAATTCGACAAAACAAATGAGGAAAACAAGGAGAATTTTAGGAAAATAAATGAGGAAATTAAGGAAAATAAGGAAACCTCAAGATTAATGAATGAAGGTTTAATCCAAATTAACGAAAGGTTCGATAGGAACAATGAGAGTATAAAACAAATGAAGGAAGAAATCCTGCAAGTAAATGAAGAAAATTTAAGGCGAATGGATGAAAGAATTGAGAAAATAAACGAAGCAAGTTTAAAGCGGTTTGAGGGTAAGATGGAGAATTTCAATAAGGAGATAAGGGAAACTTTCGAGGGAAGTTCGAAAATGCTAACACACCTAGCCCAAAGATAGATAAATACAAGGAGGAGACAAATAAAGAAATGGAGATGTGTCTAAAGAATATGAATGCAACACTAAACAGCACTTCCGAAGGTATTATAGTAAGTCCAAATACAGAAGAGAGCAGCAAGGAAACCACAATTAGAGAAGACCAAAATGCATGGCTAACTGAAAATAAAAATAGAAAGAACAAGGAGAAGATCCAAACCATGGAGAGAATATCAAGAAAATAAGGAAAATATGGAGAAAGAAAATAGTCAATACAAAAGAAGAAACGGAGATGAGGAAAGGTGGATTAATTAGTGCATTTAACTGCCCAATTACTGAACGAAGGGAGTTATGTAAAGGTATGAATTATCTAAGAAACTTTATGAAAATGACCAAAAAAATTTAATAAATTTAGATATCAGTTGAATATATCAACGATCAAAGAGTATCTGACCACATCAATTATATCTTCAATACGGAGGATACCAGCAAAACATTTGGTAAATAGTCCAGATATCAAAGGGAATGGAAAGGTAGAATATACGAGTGATTATGTTAGAATAGAGGAGATACAATACCTGCTAATTAAAAAGGATATAAATATGACTGAACACCCTGACTTAAATGAAGACTTTGTATCAGCCGAGTTGGAGTACCAGATACACAAGAGATATTTAACAAGTGTAAAAATTGGTATGAAAACTACAGTAATCCGGACGACGAGTGCAGACAAATTAATGGATCATGGTTAGAAGAAGAAGTAGTCAACCAGAAAAATGGGACTGATTTGCTGAAAACTGACCAGGCAACCAATTGGAAAGAATATGAAAATAATAAAAAAAACCACTAAATCCAAAAAAGTATGTAAGCACAACTTAATAAAAAAATTTTGAACAAAATTATTTAAATAGAAAACACAACATTCAAAAGGAAGTAAGTACGTCTAACTATATGTTTATGAAGAAGGTATTAAGAAGAGGTAATAACAACCCCAAGATTACAGAAGGAAATAAGAAATATTACTATATGTTTACAAAGAAATATTCTAAATAAGGAATAATGAAACCCCAAGATAAAAATTTTTTATATCAAGATGTACCTATGCAAAATAATAAAAGAAAAAACAATATAATCTAAAATACATGCCGAATTGCCAATGAAGTGAACAACAAAATAAATAATTGATTATGACCAGAATAATATCAAATGGAACAAGAAAACATGTTTATCAAAATAATTCATTGTAATGTAAACAGACAAAATAATAAAAATAAGAAGAACAATGGTTGAGTTAATGACTATAATTACACTGAACTTAAGTAATAATAATAATTAAAACAATTACGATTTAGAAATTCTTGGAATTATAAGAACAAATGAAGAAATAATACTTAGAGTTACTGTCACAACAAAAGAGAAGAGCAAGATTAATTACAGATAATGACTGTCAGAAATGTTATCAGAAAATGATTAAGGAAAATAAAATGGAATCACGAAGTATAAAAGATGTGAATAATTAATTATAAAACGCGACAATGTAAATAATTCCCAAATGTTTATTATTAATTAATTAAGAAGATTATTATGATATTATTATATTTTTATAGCTGACTGTAGATGAATTCCAGCAGTACTATATTGAAGTGTGGTGTGGGCAGCAGAGTATGAAGCCAAACAGTGCCTCTCTGAACTGTACCAACTCCCATATTAGGGATTGTTAGGGAAATTGAATATTTAAGGGATATTAGAATTGTTGCGAAGAAGGACATCAAATTCCAAAAAAAAGGTATGACGAAGAAAACAGAAGGAAAACAGCTGACAGAAGAATAATGGAGAAATACAGTGATAGCAGTAGCTAGCAGTAGAAGAGAAGTTAACATAAAGTTTCATTGAATATTGTAACCAACTATCGACAAATACTGTTTAAAGAAAATATATATATAACCAAGAATGTTAATATGAGTAATGAAATGTCATTAAATAAAGAACTGTGAATACAAGTCTAAACAAGTTACATTGAGAATCACATCGTTGACCATTAAAATTGATATGAAGAAAAGGCATGTAAAAGATATAAGTTTACTTGACCTAAATTACATTCAGGTAAATTAAACTTCTTTAGGAGGGGGAGCATATGTAACGCAACAGAAATGCGGTCCTCGACGTTACATAAATAAAAATATTAAAAATAGAATAGGGAAGTAAATATCCATATCCCATATTAATACAAGGGTCAGATAAATAAATTTATCATTATATAGAAATAATAAGAATACAAGGTAGTAATAGTAATAAAAAATAAACATGTACTATAGACAATAGTGAGAAATCTCAATGTTCAGTGAGAGGTAAATAAATAAAAATACTGATAAATAATTATAAGAAAGAAACTAATATTGACTATGTTAAAGTAAAGGACGGTGAAAATAGATAAAAATGAGTCAATAATGTACGTTACAAGTTAATCTAAAATAATGATTCTGAATTGTATAATGTTAGGTTGTTATCATAAATATTATGTTAAAGTTAGTGTTATCATATGAAGCTTACTTGTTGATGTAATATCAAATAATGAAGCAATATGTATTATTTGTTTACTGTTGTAGAAATGTGATGGAAATCAGTTAATTAGTATTAATTAATTTCAATTTTTCTTATGTGTTTTGATCCATAGGTCAAGATAAAGTTGTTGTTAGATATCATAAAGATAATTATTTGTGTACATGTACGTAGTTAAAGGTTGATTATGTTTGTAAACTTGTATAAAAAGGCTATAGTTGTTAACAAGTTAAATTCAAAAGTAGATCCAAATATAATAAAAGGTCTAACAGCCAATAACACTATATAACCACTCAGAATAGAAAGGTTAGGTAAAGAAGTTGATAATAATTAATAAATATAATTCAATGAGTTAGAAAAACCAATAATAATTAATAATAAATAATAAACAAACTCAATATAAACAAATTATGATAATGCCATAGTACAATGATATCGATTGATAACGTTTGATATTGGAAAAATAATGATTATTAAAAGAAAGAGACTAAGAGTGAAAAACCAGCAGAATATATATAGAAATTAGTAAACAAGCTATAAATAATATTATATTTTAATATAATGGAAGTTTAATAAGGAATTATTTTGATGAGTGGAAGAATAATATATGAAATTATCACTATATAACAAAACATTGAATAAGAAT